>CM028132.1:873670000-875012500 GCA_016271365.2 Neoceratodus forsteri | reverse complement strand
GTAATAATTTCTTTAGGTATGCCCACTATGCTGAAAATTTTGGCAAGCTCTGCTGCAACTTTTGGGGCTGTAACAGTACGCATTGGAACTGCTTCTGGGTATTGAGTAGCATAGTCGCATACTACCAGGCTAAATCAATTACCCTTTCTACTTTTGTCCAAAGGACCAACCACATCCATTGCAATTCTCTCAAAAGGCACATCTATCAAGGGTAGGGGCACCAGGGGCACCTTGTCTTTTCTAGTGACTGGTGTTTCTTTCTGACACTTAGCACAGGAATTACAATAGGTAGCAACATCTTCATAAATTCCAGGTCAGTAAAATCTACACAGCTATCTGGCAAGGGTACAATCCCTCCCTGAGTGACCAGCCATAGGATTATCATGTGCTATGTGTAACAACTCTGTTCTATACTTCAGTGGTATAACCAATTGTTCTGTATGTTCCTGTCTCTGAGGTTTAACCCAAACTCTGTACAGTAACCCATTACATTTTTTAAACATTGGTCCACCATGTTTTGGTTTTGCCCCCAGCTGCTTGAAATAACCCTGGAGAGAAACATTGTTAGCTTGCTGTGAAAGAAAATCACAATTAGTTAACAATTTAGTTTCAGCATGTTCAGTTAATTTAGTTTTGGCATGTTCATATTTTAACCCTTTATGTCCATCATTTGCTGCCATAGTTTCTTCCGGCATCGTCTTTCTTGCTTGGATTTCCAGATCTTGGAGCTGTGCTCAAACAAGTCTGAATCAAAATCACTGAAAGAAAAAGTGTCTCCACCATTTGAGATTTTCTTTGCCTTGGCTCTTGTCACCACAGCTGCTAAAACATCAGGATTTACTCCTCCTTTGATCAACTCAGTAAACCCTGGAAAGTCATTTCCAATAATCACAGGTACAGGTAATTTAGGTACTACCCCCACTTTCATTTGGTGCGACACACCCTTAACGGTCAGAGTCACTTGGGTGGTGGAATAGTATTGAGTGTCCCCGTGGATGTAGATGACACCAGTACCTGGTCCTTTTGCACAGTGTTTTCCCAGCACTTTAACATGCACTAGGGTCTGTCTGCTTCCGGAATCAGTGAGTCCCTTCACAGTCTTATCCCCCACCTTCACATCTATTAAGTACTTGCCCCAATTTGCCAAGGACAAATCTGCTCCAGTGCCACTCTCCTCACTATGGCAGCTTCTTGCAAAGTGGTCTGGCTTATTTCAGTTATAGCAGATAATGTCTTTGGGCACAGATTTGTTACCCCCACCAGAGCTCTTATCAGGCTTGGAGTTTAAATTGGAAAAAGAGTGTCTTACCAGTGCTTATCTGTTACCTTGCTGTTGTGGCATCTGTCTGGCCATTTGGTAGTCCTGGGACAAAGAAACAGCCTTTTCCCCACTCTCAGGTTGGTGTTCCTTTACCCACAGCTGCAAATCTGTAGGCAAGATGTTGATGAATTGCTCCATGGCAAATGTGTCGATGATCTGTGGGACTGATTTGCTCTCTGGTTGGATCCATTTTATCAGGAGTTCTCAGAGTCGGGTGAAGGCTTCTCAAGGATTGTCGACAGAGTTGTACCTCAGTGATCGAAACCTCTGCCTGTATGTCTCTCCGGAGATGTCATACCTTTTCAGGATTTTGCTTTTCACAAGGTTATAGTTTTCTGACTGTGCAGTGTCCATACTGCTGTAGGCAAGTTGGGCTTTCCCTGTCAGATCGGGTACCAGTCTGATTGCCCATTGCTGCTTTGGCCATTGGCAGGCTGTGGCAACTCTTTCAAAAGTTGTCAGATATGCTTCTATATCATCCGGGGGGCACAACTTTGTAAGTTTAATGATTTTTAAATTGTTTGCATTTTGTTGCTCATCTGGGTCTCTGCCAGATCCTCTGCCTTTGATAGTTTGCAAGGCATCCAGCCATCACTGCTCCCATTGCTGCATCTCTTCTCTCCCCTGCTGCTCCTGTTGCTGCATCGCTTCTCTCCTCTGCACTTCTAAACATTAAATCTCTTTTTCTCTCTGCTTCTCAGTCTCTTTTTGTTGTATAGCCCACCATTTGAAAAAGTCCATCAGGCTTTCAGGTTCTGTCAGTGCCTGTTCTTTTTCCATAACTTGTGCTGGCTGAATAATTTCAGACTGGACTTCTGCCTCTGCTAGTTTGGCTGCCATTCTCTTGGTAACCACTCCTGGACTTGCTGCTGCAGAATCCATACCTTCCTCTGTACTTCCCTGGTAGTAGGTCCAGTACCCACGCACAAAACTCCTGTCTTAGGGTATGCATAGTGTAAATCCCACTTAGGCTGACATCATCTGTCATCGAGGCACAGGTCAGGAAGCATAGGAAAACCAACAGCAATTGCAGAATTCACCAAAAATTATTTATTTACACTAGCAGTATCATAAAATAAACTTGTGCAGTATAATTATTTAAAAAGGCAAAATAAAATAAAGTTTTCTTTCAGTCTCTGTGTCCATTGTTCTCCTAATCTTTTTTGCAGTTACAGCTTAACTCTTATAAGTCTTTTCAACCCCCATTCTTAGCAAGCATCCTGTTCTTGTATGTGTTCTGTTCTTGTAAGTTTCAGGAGCTGCTTCTTAAGGCCCCCTTTGCACAGCTTTTGCAAAAGGCTCAAACATTTGCACTCAAGTAACCTCTAGAGTTTACAACAGCTTTTTTCAGTCATCTCAAAATACAATTATATATATTTCAATGGTAACACTATATATTTTCCAAATAAAAGTGATACCATTATCAGTTACATTTTCATACAATGATCTGCATATATTTTTATATTAGGAGATATGCAAGGGAGAAAAAACAGACAACAAGAGAGGACTGAGATACAGTGCGAGCCAAAGAACTGTGAGATTGTCGGGGTGATCAAATCCAAAGTCTCACAGGAAAATTGGGTTGCGCAACCAGACAGAGAAGAAACAGAAAAGGAAAGATCTTTGCATTTTAACACTTTCTCCATAACAAATGGGACAGGGTCCTATTCCACCCTGTCACATACCATAACGGTCTACTTTTCCTTTTGGTTATACTCACTTCCTTCACACAGAGGCCAGCTGTCTTAATTATGCCCTTCCCTTATTTTTTCCCATTGTTTCTCTACCCCTCCTTGGTATTCCCCACCCCCATTAGGCAGTGTCTGAGGCAGTCTCCCACTTCTTTAAACTCTGCCCTCCTAAAGTCCAGGAGCCTCGTCCTCATGTGGTTTGCCTCTGCTCTTGTCTAAATGTTCAACCATACTGTACAATAATTACTGGTACCAGGGAACTGCCCCATGTGATGTCTGTAATGCTGTCCCTGTTTGTAAGCACCAGATCCAGCACTGCCCTGTCCCTAGTGGATTTATTGACTAGCTGCAAAAGAAATGCCTCTTGTAGGGAGTCAAGGATGGCCAAGCTCCTTGCTATAGCTGCAGCTGGAAAACTCCAATCCACACATTATCCTCCCACTAAGGACTATGGTCCCCCTCCTGGAAGGATGCAGGCCACCTCCCCTATAGAGGCCCATGTCCTCTCTGGCTAGTCCCCATTGTAACTTAAACCCTCTTCCATGTACCACACCTTCAACCAATTGTTAAAAGCTGTGGTGCGGAGTGTCCTTACCTCTCCTCAACTGTACAGTTAGCAACTCAGCAAATGCCACCGTGTGTGCTACCTGCTTCAAGCCCTTCCCCAGTTGCTTGAAATTACCCTGTACTAACCCTAGCCTATCTCTTGCCAAGTCATTTGTCCCAGGTGGACAATGACATCACTCCCTCTCCAATCTCCTTCCACTCAAGCGATCTTGTGGATCTACTCTCCATTCCTCCAAGCTGAAGCATGAAGGAGGAACTTCAGCCCCCTCGCTCTTCCTCCCCCAAGCTCTCAAGTCTATCCCACTAACGACAGAGTCACCTACCAGCAACTGTTTTCTCACTGTCTGGGGGCTTCTCCCTCTCTCCTTGAGACCTCCCCTTCTGATGACCCTCACTTCCTCCCATCCCACTTCTGTGGATGCCTTCTCCCTGCTGCCCTGTCCCACCAGTACGGTGAAGGAACTGCGCAGTGGTAAAGGCTGAGGAGTGTATTGTCTTCCCACTACCTCCATCCTCCTGGAGACCACCAAGGTCCAGTCACTCTGCCTAGCCATTCTCTGGGAGAGCATTA
Source organism: Neoceratodus forsteri (assembly GCA_016271365.2). Taxonomy (NCBI): domain Eukaryota; kingdom Metazoa; phylum Chordata; order Ceratodontiformes; family Ceratodontidae; genus Neoceratodus; species Neoceratodus forsteri. The sequence goes on along the minus strand of CM028132.1, from coordinate 875,008,350 downwards.
GCAGACTTTATGGCCCCTGGGTGGGGCAGATGGTTCTCTGCACCCTTGCCAACTTGGCCCAGAATCTAGCATTCTCTGCCCTAAACACAGTGAGATGAGTGCAAATGGGGCAGCACCTCAGTCTCTCGAATGTGTCCTGAAAGACTACTGCTCCACACGCATTGGACTACACCACTCCCATGATCTTTCCATTCTTAACCTTGTCTGTTGAACCTAGACAGAACCTCAGGCTCCAAAATGTGTCCTAAAAGACTGCAGTTCCACACACACACTGCACTGCACCACTCCCATGCTCCTTCCTTTCTTAACATTTTTGTCTGGTGCCTGTTTTGTCTGTTGAACCTTTTCTGTACCTTTCTGCCTCCTTTCTATGTCCTTTGACTTCTTACCACTTTCTTCTCCTGTGTTATCCCACCATAGATAGCGTGTCTTCTACTTTCCCTTTTCAACCATTCTAGCAGTTACTATCTTTCTGATGTCTACTACTTCCTACCCCCGGTTGTTACCCCACTATCTGCACCTGTTTAACCTTAAGCTATCTATTCCAGTATATCCATACAAAGTACTGTGCTATCTCCTCCCTTGTTCAAGTGTTCATCCTGCAGAGTCTCATGTAGACTGTGGACTATCTGTAGACACCTGCAGACACCTTAAGAAGCCTGTTCCACTATTGTGCTGTTCTGCTCATGCACTAGTACACGAGTGTGATGGGACAAGCTGAGCAACAGATTCTTTTATAGTGCTCTTGTTTCAGGGTAAAAAGTATTTAAACCCATGATGATATTTAGGAACCTTTTTCTGATTAGGTTCTAGAAGGGGAGTCAAGAATGAGATTGTACTACATGCTGGCTCCTGGTCCCTTTCAGGGAGAGGTGCAGGCATATGCTTTTCTTTTAGTTTTTTATGTCTGCTTGCATGCATGTGCAAGAAACATAGTGCCACCATACGAGTTTTCATAGGTGTGCCACCCCCACTTCCAATGCCCTGCTTCTTTTTGCAATTGCGGCCACACTGCACCAATGAATGTCTGAGCTGTCTATGACAGCAGTTCAGATGCAGTGGCATACAGTTCAGAGAAAACCACCGCTACAATCAGTGGTGATAATGTGTAGGCAATTTGCATACTGCCATCGGCAGTCAATTTGTGTGTTCACTGTGGGAGATTAATGTTCGGGACAGATTAAGAAAATCACAGTGACAGTGTTCATGAGCACAGGTCACAAAATGCCTATGTTGAAAATCTGGTGAAATAATTCCACTAAATGACTGTTACGTGCATGCTTTGCATAGTTTCCAGGTACGCTCGGAAGTTTGAGCATTTTTAATATTTTCACTATAGATTTTCAACATAGCCATCTCTTCACACCTCGCTATGAGTGGTACAGCTGTCATTCTTCACATCCTGCCTGATCTGTGTTTTCGTACATCTGACGCAGAATGGCACGGTCGTTGAGAGAACTCAAAGTTCGGGACACATTAACAAAATCACAGTGCCACTGTTCATGAAAAGAGGTCCCAAATGCTTTCATGAGGTGTGGGTCACAAAAAGGCCATGTTGAAAATCTGTAGTGCAAATACCACCAAACACCCATTGCGTTAGGGTTTCTAACCATAACGTCCCACCCTGTACAGACTGATAGACATCAGGGGTGTGCCTTTGGATTGCAGATTGTAATGCTCATGCTATTCCACCCCCACCCTGCAGCCAATGACAGGCATTGAGGTGTGCTTTGGACTCTTCGGTCCCAGAGTTAACCCCATTCTCCTATACTGCACCCATTTCAGTGTATGTCCTTCTGGAATGGGGTGACGGTAAAGGCGAACACCCCAAGGCACACCTCAACCCTTGCTGGTGTCAACAGGATAGGGTGATATGAAATGGCATGAATGTTATGGGCAATGACCCAAATGCATACCCCAATGCCTGTCCCTCTCTGCAGGGTGGAGGTGGGGTTGGTGTGAAGTTCAATACTTCACTGCCATTCCTATTCTGCATCTGTCTAACTCCTGCATTCCCAAAGCTAATACCAGCAAGTAAACATTCGGCATTGACAAATGCTTGTTTTTTCTTAGCTGGTGTTGATGGTACCAGGGCATTTGCTATTTTAGGCACCAACAGCGTAGCTGTAGGCATCTCTTATGGTCCTGCATAATCATTTGTGCATTTAGTTATGTTCAAGGTTACATTTAGTGTGAGTGCTCTGGCTCCATGATGTCACTGATGATGTCAGTAACAGGGATTTTAAGTCTTCGCATGGTGTTTTAAATGTATATAAGCTGGGGTTCTAGTCCCAGTGCAAAATGGAAATTACGTACCTACCATAATTCTTGATCTTCTTGGATGAAGTTTCCACCACTCATTCACACTAATGGGAGTTCAGCAGAGGCGCTAGGACCCAGCGGGAGCAAACTTTTTCAAGAGGGCCGGCACCTAAGATGGAGCCATGAGGAAGCGGCACCGCGAGCCCTGGCTCATGTGGTAATGACTATTTCAGCATCGACCCTCCAACCATCTCAGTACCTTTTTTCCCCGATGAGGTGCAGCGTAATTAACCTAGAAGGGTTAGCCTAAAAATCAGACATAAGACAGTCCGAATGACCCATGTAAGAAGGGTCAACAATAAAGTCTTCAAACCCCAGCCATTGAGGAAGTGAAGACCATAAACAGAGAAGTGAGCTTGGGGGATGGTGGGTGGGCATGTGAATGAGTGGTTGAGACTTTGTCCAAGCAGATCAAGAATTACGGTAGGTATGTAATTTCCTTATTTTCCTGGACATAAAGTCTCCACCACACATTCACACTAATGGGAGAGTACCAAGCTAAATAATCCCCCAAGATGGGCAGCAGGAGATAAAGAACTCACGTGCTAATGACAGAAGTCCATTAAGAATGGCCCTGCCAAATGACAGATGTCATCTGGCATGGACATCCAAGGCGCAGTGCTTAATGACAGTATGCGCTGAGCTCCAGGTAGCCACATTGCAAATATCTGCAATGGGTATGTTACAGATTTCCATCTGAGATGCCGAGACTGCTCTGGAAGAGTGAGCACATACTCTGTCTTCCTCTTAACTACAGGCAACTGAGCAGTGACATGGAAAGTACTAGCTCGTGATATGCCAAAATGGCACAAAGATGAACTTTGAGTGTGGAGTACTGCAGACCTGTATTTGAGAGGTCTAAAAGATACCCTAAGACTTTATTCCATGGGCAGGAAAAAGGGTTCTAAGAGGATTTTGCACACTCGATAGATGCTTCTATTTGGCTGTGTAGGTTTTTCTAGTGGCCAGCTTACACGCAGCCAAAAGAAAATTCTGAAGCTCTACGAGAAACATTGAACCTATTCACCTCTGTCTCTTCAGGAGCCAAGCATGAAGGTGAAGCGACCTCAGGTTGGGATGGACCACGGGACCCTGGGTCAGAAAGTTCGTCTGAAGGGGAAGTGTCTTCGGGGGGTTCCGATAGACTGTTGAGTAGCAGAAACCATATCTGCCGAGGCCAGAAGGGGGCAATGAGACTTCAGTTTGAGAAGTACCCTCTGAATTAGGGGAAGAGGAGGAAAGACGTATAGAAAGTGTCTTGTGCACTGCAGCCTGAATGCATTCTGACAGAAAGCGCCAGGTCCTGGATTTCTGGAGCAGAAAAGAGGCAGTTTTGCATTGAGAGGGGTCACAAAAATGTCCAGGTCTGGAAGTTCCCCACTCTCTGAAGAGTGACTGAATGACGGTTAAGTCAACAGACCACTCGTGAGGATCCATCTCCATTCTGCTGAGATGGTCTGCCAATTCGTTTTGTACTCCGGGCGGATCAACCGCCTGAATCAGAGCCTTGTGTTCCAGGCACCACTCCCACACTCTCATTGCTTCCCTGCATAATGGATAAGCGTGCGCGCCGCCCTGTTTGTTGATGTAGTACATCACTGCTTTGTTGTCTGTTTGAAGGAGAATGTTCTTGTGACAGAGTATGTCCTTCAAGACTCAGACTGCATAGAGGACAGCTCTCATTTCCAGGATGTTTATGTCAAGTTGGGACTCATCCTGAGTCCACGTACCCTGGGTGTGGAGATCCTGGCAGTGGGCTCCCCAACACGTCAGGGATGCGTCAGTGGTAATGGAGATCTGATGATCCAGAGGGGCAAAGGGATATCATTCCAGAAGATTGTCCTCCTGCCACCACCAGGTGAGTGACCTCTTCAGAGGTTCCGTCACCTTGATGAGAAAGGACTGAGGGTGAGTGGTTGGGGACCACTGAGTACTGAACATCCACTGAGAGGTTCTCATGTGGAGACGAGCTAAGGGTACAGTGAACACCGTGGAAGCCATGAGGCCCAGCATCCATTGCATCGAGATAGCTCGAACCAAGCTGTGATCTGTGATTTATCGGGCCATCTGTGAGATATCGCTCCTTCTGTCCTCTGGAAGAAAAGCCTTCACACAGGAGGTGTCCAGAAGAGTTCCTATGAAGAGAAGCTTCTGGGAGGGCTGCAACTGTGACTTGTTGAGATTCCGCAGGACTCCCATGGACATGAGGAATCTGAAGCCATGGCCACAGCCTCCAGGGTCTCTTGCCTGGAGGGACTTGCTAGGAGCCAGTCGTCCAGATATGGGAACACTTGTATTCTGATTTTCCTGAGGTGCGCCGTGAGAATTACACGACACTTTGTAAAAACTCGAGGTGCCGAGGATAGCCCAAAGGGCAGGACTCTGAACTGATAGTGTTGACCCAATGCCACAAACCTCAGGTATTTGTGGTGCTTTGGGTGTATGAGAATGTGTTGGTACATATCCTGCATGTCCAGGGAGGCTAGCCAATCTTGTCGATGAAGCAAAGGTAGCAGGATACCTAGTGATATCATCTTGAACTTCTCCTTGTGAAGGAACTTGTTTAACTTTCTGAGATCCAGAATGGGGCGCATGCCGCCGGTTTTCTTCGGGACCAGAAAGTAATGCGAGTAGAAACCTGTATTTTGATGATCCAGTGGAACTATTTCTACTGTCCTGTTGTTCAGAAGGCTTTGTACCTCAGAAGCAAGAAGATCTGACTGTACTGCTGACAGCCTGGGCTGTCATTTGGGAGGATGATCCGGAGGGGTTTCTGAAAGATTGAGAGAGTACCCCTCATGGATTATTCAGAGGACCCATTTGTCTGATGTTATAGATTTCCACTGATTGTAGAACTGAGTCAGATGTCCTCCCACTACTGAGGAGGAGTCCTCCTCTGACAGCTGAGGTGAGACCTGGGCCAGAAACTCAGAAGGTGGAACTGGGTGCTTTGGGCCCTTGTGCCTTCTGTTGCACTTTCTTTTGTTGCTGAGGGTTGTGGTTTTTGTTGAAACCTCCTCTGCCTCTGCCCCACAAGGACCGATGGTTGTGAAAGTGATGCTTGTTTGCACCCCCTCGGGAGGGGGTGAGTGCAGGTCTAGCCATCTTAATGGCAGACCTAGTCTTCTGCATGGCCTCCAGAGCTTGCTCCACCTGAGGCCCGAACAGATGCATACTATCAAAAGGTAAAGCCATGACCTGCTTCTGGGCATCATTTGTGAAGTTCGAAGTACGTAGCCAAGAGTGGCGGCAGGTGCAGATGCCAGCTGCTGCCGCCTGGGAGGCAGTATCGTAGGTGTCTATTGCAGCTTTAACCTGTTGGTTATTGAATTCGATACCCCTAGTTATGGTATGGAGTAGCTGTGAGCTAACTTCCGATTCGGGCAGAGCTTCTACCATTTCTTTGAGGGATTGCCAAAGTACATACTCATATTGAGAAAAATAACCCTGGTAACTGGCAGTACGCATACCCAGGGTTGGGGCAGCAAAGACTGTCTTGCCTAAGGCATCTATCTTGTGAGATTCTTTGTTCATTGGTTGGACTGTAGATCCTTGAGGAAGGACAGCCTTATCATTCTCTGCCAAGACCACAATGGCATCAGCAAAGGCTTGTGATGCCAAAATAGGGCAATCCTTGGGAAGGGCATACTTCCTATCTATGGACTTGGCCATGGAAGGAATGAGAGCCGGATTCTTCCACACCATCTGAGAGAGGGTCTTGAAAGAGGGCTGTACTGGAGGGGTTAAATCCAAAGAGATCTCCGGGACATGAAGATATTGGAGTTGCAAAAGCCTTCAAGAATCAATGTCTGTTGTCTGGAGAGAAAGAGTAGAGTTTAAATTTTTGAGCAGAGACTTAAAGGAAAGGTCTTCAACCACAGGCTCTGCAGAAGGATTGATCCCTGCTCCCAGGGCAGTGTCATCAACATCATCACCCAGGAAAAGATCTGGGTCAGGCTCAAAATCATCTCTTGACAGTCCAGGGGGGACTGTATAGACAGGAAAGGAGTGAAAATCAGGAGGAAGAACAGAAGTAAAAAGATTCAGAGTCGAGAAGCCCTGAAGACCATCCGGCACCACACCAGTCCCCAGCGCCATAGAAGAAAATGGCGCAGAGAACAAGTAGGAATGCACTATCCGAGGTGGCGCCATGTGCACTGACAGAGCCCCCAGCACCATGCATGGCACTGACAGAGCTCCCGGCATGGTGCACAGCACCAGTAGAGGATGTGGTACTATGCACAGCACCGAGAGAGCCCGTAGTGCCGTAGATGGCGCTGAGCGAGTCCCAGGGGCCTGAAAACTGCAATTTGAGGTGAATGAGAGAAAAATGGCAGGAGATAGAGGCATTGATGTGGACCCGTGAGCCGCAGCCATGTGAGGGGGATAAACACTCGAACGCAGAATCGATGGCACCGAAAAAGGTGCCGTACGACTAGGAAGGCCCAACCACCATACCCGTCCCTCCAAAACCGAATGGCCCGAAGGCTCCAGCGTCGGACTGACCAGCCCCTGCAACTGGACCAACCTCCGAGCCCACTGCTTCATAAGAGCAGCCCACTGGTGAAACTGCTCATCGGAATCTCCTCCAAAAGGTGGGAGGGGCTCCGGTGTCGAGGAGGTCAGCTAGCAGAGACAGAAACTGGTGACTCCGACAGAGGTGGAGTCCGGAGACCGGCCCTAATAACCGACCATCTACGCACAGACATACCAGAGGGAGACCTCAAGTGATGCCGTTTCTTCTTCGACCTATGTGTCGAAGAAGAACTCGAGGCCAAACAGTGCCGAGAATGGGACCGCTTCCTTTTATGCTTTCAGGGGGACAACCCATCCCCCTGAGCACTGGGCCGTTCATTGTCAGACCCCCCTCCAGGAAGGGTGGCAGACCGGACCCGGCCCGGCTGACTGAACAGCTTTCATACGAAGTCTCCCTACCGTCACCTGACCCACTCATGGTCGACTCTGACAATGGAGGGCTGAAGACTTCTGGTACAATTAAAATATATAATCGGTACTCATTTGAAATAATTCTACAAAACAATAAACTGAACTATTACTGCTAGTGAAGATTAACTCCCAGCTCTAGGTCCGACTTTGACACTACTTCAGCTATAGACTGTTAATTATGAAAATCCACTGCAACTTTGTAGGGCGGTGTCTGCACTCACTGCTGGATGTCCTTGGCCACAGTATGCATCTCCTGTATAAGATTCTTAGTGCAGTGGTAGAGCTACAGGCTACCAGCAGTAGAGGGCAGGGGGCATGGGTCTGATCAACAGAGCCTTTTTTTCTTTCTTACTACAATTTATGCAGAATGAAAGATATTGTTAGAAGTCATTGCTGATGCTGGGGATAAGACTTTCAGCAAAGTTATAAATTCCATATTGCGGATAGCTTGAAAGGTTCCAGTTCAGAGTTTGAGGCTTAAATGTAACTTGGAAAAGATAACTTCAAATAGGCAGACTGTTCATTACAAAAGTTCACTTCACCAGTTGGAGGGGGATCTGCACTCAGTGCTGGATGTCCTTTGCCGCAGCATGCAACTCCTGTCTAGGAAACTTAGTACAGCATTACAGCTATTTACTACCAAGCAGTAGAGAGTAGGGGGCCTGGGTTTGATCTCCAGATGGAAAATATGTTTCTTTCTCACTACAGTTCACAGATGCTGTGTCTCAGACCCCATCTCCATTTTTTATTGCCAGGGAGAGCCTATCAGCCTTCTTTCTGGCAACATTATTATTTAATGCAGATGTTATTTGGTGCCTTTAGTGCCACTGGTACTTTGATTCTATTTTACCATTCTTAGCATCAGGGGGAAACCCTGTACTCTTTTTCTGAGCTGGATGATGGCTTTGCAGCTTCATCTGTCTCTTTGATCAGAGATTGCTGATTTTCTATCACTGATTTGTTTCAAGAAGAGGTACTTTAAGATGCATGTGTTCCACCATCTCAGGTACTTCCCTCATTTTTCTTTTAAGAGAGCTGTTAGGTGACTAAACAGCAGACTGTGAGACTCTGAATTTTGGCCTTATCTTTTGTGTTTTAGGGCAACAAAGCTTACACAAATTACAATTTAAATAGTCATGGACAGGCCAAGCAATCAAAACACAGATTGTGGTGGTCTGCATTTGCCAAGATCATGTCATAGGATTTGCAATTTTGAAATCCTGTAGGCCCTGTCCTTTTCTTAGACTTTCCAGTCACACCAACTGACTAAATAGCCCAAACAATTCTAGCCAGTTCCTTAGATAACAAATTCATAAACTGCTAAATAAAGAATGTGAAATATTCTTTATTATCCTCCTTGGCTCTACCCCATGATGTCAGATCTTGCAAGCTGGAAGCAGAGATCCATGTGCTATTTGCTAGGAGAGGTTAGGTGCATGTGTACTATATACCACTCCTAGAACTATGGATACAGGTGCGTAACTCTCATTTTTAGGGACTTGGATATGGTGCACTTATCCACACTGTGACAGACTCCTAGTAGTTATCTGGGAGGTGGGGGCAAGGCACACACCCCTACTTCAGAAATATGAATTGGAGAACTGAGGCCCCAAAACCAGCATCCCAGCATGACTCAAGTCTGAAGTGGTAGTGGGAAATGACGGTGTGTGCTGACTTCCAGGTAGCGCCCTGCAGATTTCCTGGATAGGGATGTCCATGGAAGCAGCCAACAAGGCAGAGGTATGTTTTCTGAAATAAGTCCTAAGCACTACCGGAGGTTCCCTACCAGTCAACTTATAGCAGAGATTGATGCAATATGTGATCCTCCTGCAAATCATCCACTTAGCTGCTGGTCTGCCAGGTGCGGCTTCAGCATAGGTGACAAATAGGTGGCAAACCTCTCCCCGTACTTCAGCCGTGCAGTCTGTATAATAAGCAAACACTCACCTCAGGTCCAACATATGGAGCCTGTGCTTGGCCTCTGAGGTTGGATAGGTGAAGTACACTGCAAGGTTAATCACCTGTTTTAGGTGAAACACCCGAAACAACCTTTGGAAGGAACTCTGAGATAGGACAGAGAACAACCTTGTCGCTGTGGAACACCAAATACGGAGTCTCTACTGAGAGCACCTGGAGATCACTGATGCTTCTGCCAGAGGCGATAGCCACCAAGAAGGCAGACTTCCATGACAGGTGAGAGATATCACACCTGTGCACTGGTTCGAATGGCTTGTCCATGAGCATTGCCAGTACCAGCAATAAGTCCCAAGCTGGAAGTGGTTCATGCACAGGAGGGAACAGGTGGTCAAGGCCTTTAAAGAAGTGCCCAACCACCTTCTCCTACACCATCTGCCTACCGGCCCATGCCTGGTATACAGAGATGACTGCCAGGTGCACCTTGAGGGTCAACGACCTCAGGTACAACTGGAAGAGGGACCACAGGTAGTTCAGAATGCTAGCCAAAGGGCAGGACAGGGTGTCCTACTCCCTGCCCTGGCACTAACTGGAAAAGCTCTTCCATCTGAACACATAGTACTGGTGGGTCAGCTCTTTCAGGGAGGCTTCACAACATGGAGAACCTCTTTGGAAAAACCCAAAGCCTGGAACTCTAGCGCCTCAGAAACCAGGCTGTTAGGAGCAGGGACTGAAGGCCCAGGTAAAAGACCTTCCTCTTGTGGCAGTAGAGCAGATCCAGGTGTAGCGGCAAGCACCACGGAGGTCTCTTGCTGAGGCTGAGGAGATCTGGGTAGCAGACCCTTCACACCTTGACCAGCACTCTGTGGATCAGGGAAAAGGGAGAGAAGACATAAAGGAGGTCTAGGATCCAGGGTCTCACGAAGGCATCCCCCCAACAGTGTCTCACACTGTGGGGGGTGGGCACAGAACAGCCTCAGCTTTGCACGTCCAGCAGGGGAGTGCCATAATGGGAGAACAGGTGGTCCATCACCTCCTGATGCATTGCCAGTCATGAGATGCCTCACCCACCCAGCTGAGGGTGTCCGCAAGCTGGTTGTAGTTCCAGCTACATGAATATCAAGGAGACCGGCACCCAAGCTGCACATAAGGGTACAGGTGTGGAGGGCCTCCTGACACAACCAGAGGGAATGCATTCCACCCTGCCTGTTGAGGTGGTGTGGGGTTGTGGTACTGTCCATCTAGACCTGCACAACCTGACCCTGGACAAATGAAGCAAATGCCCTCAGAACTAGGCATACTGCATGGAGCTCCAGCAGGTTGATATGGTAACGGGACACCCTGGGGGGTCCAGAGACCGTAGGCCTTGTGGTCCCTCATGTGCACTCCCTGTCCTACCAGAGACATGATGGTCATCAGAGTGACAGTCGGCTCTGGGCAGACAAATGGGACTCCTTCCTCTAGATGTTCTGGAATAAGCCACCACTTCATGGCATCCCAAATTGGCTGCATCATCATGAAGGATAAGTCCAGGTGACCTAGGCGCTGAAACCACTGGTGGGCCAGCTCCCACTCCAGGTGGTGCATCTGCCAGCAGGCCCACTGGACCATGCTGGTGCAGGATGCCATGTACCCCAGCAGCCACAGGAAGTCCCAAGCAGTGCACAAATGACTAACTTGAAATGATTGGGCAAAAGAGGTAAGATCGGCTGCCCAGTCAGCTGGGAGCTAAGGCCTGGAGGGAGTCGAGCTTTGTCCCGATAAAGTGAATGACCTGTGAGAGGTTTTGGTCAGACTTGTCCAGGTTGATCAGAAGACCTAAGGCTGAGCAAGTATGGAGGGCCAGGTCCCTGGACCACTCCACTACCTCTCGAGACAATCCAGCAATCAGCCAGTCATCCATCCAGGTATGGACAGACCCAAACCCCTCAGTGCCTCACGAAGGCTGCCACCACTGCAATGCACTTGGTGAAGACACTGGAGGCTGAGGAGAGTCTTAAAGGCATGACTTGGAACTCCTAAAGAACTCCTTCTGCATGGAACCAAAGGTACCGCCAGTGGGATGGACAGACTGCAATGTGGAAGAAGGCGTCCTGCAGGTCCAGAGAGCAGAACCACATGCCCTGCTACAGAAATAGTATTACCTGGTTCAGAATGACCATCCTGAACTTGTGCTTCCTCAGGAAATGGTTCAGATCATGAAAATCCAGTATGTGGCGCCAACCCCCAATCCATTTGGAGACCAGGAAGTACCTGGACACAAAGCTCTGGCGAGCGGGCTACAGTTCCTTTCTCCAGGAGCTGAACAATGCCCTCCCTGAGGGTGGACAGCATATCCTGAGACACCACAGACTCCCATGGGCCATGGGCTCAGCACAGCAGGACAGCCTCCAAGTCAAGAGGCAGTCCTTGGCCCACCACTTCTAGCACCCATTTGTCCAAAGTGATGCCAGAACACATGTGCTACAAATGGTGAAGCCGATCCCCCATGGGAAGCTGGGACCCAACAGGCAGGAGGCAGACAACCCTTGACCATCACTGAGCAGCCTTGGAGGAGACCCCCAGTGCTGGCTGCCAGAGGGGCACTACCATCGTGGCCTCCAGGTTTCCTGGACCCCTGGCTGGCGAACTTGGACTTAGGTTGCCAGACCTAAGATGGCCCCACCTGCTGTGGTTTGGGCTGTGGGGACAAAAAGGATCAAAACTGAAAGGGTTTCTTCTTTGGCTTCTGTCCCTTGGGGTCCTTTTGCGAAGACATCACCCAATCCAGGGTAGCACTGGACTTCTCAGTTCTAGTGAGGTGACCACCCACCCCCCCGACCAAAGAGGTCAGTACCCAAAAACAAGGCATCAGACAGTTTGTGCTAGGTATTCACCATAAAGGAGGAAATCCACAGCCAGACTTGACGGTGCATAGTGACCACTGCTGCCACAGTCCGGGTGCAGGAGTCACTGATGTCAAAGGCCATCTGAAGCTGGTGTTTGTCTAGGAAGCAATCTTGGTGTCTGACCATCCTGACTGCCAACTGCACATCCACAGGGAGGCAAGAAGGACATGGTCTTGGAAACCCATGAAGGCACATCCGAAGTTGGCCATCATCAAGGTGGACCTCACCTGATGGAAACCCAGGGAAGAGGTAGCACAGACCTTTTTTGCTGCATGGTCCAGCTTCTTGGACTCCTTGTCGGGGGGGGGCTTGTCCATGTCTCCAGTGGTTCTCATCTTGTGAAAGACGGAGTCTGACACCAATCACTCGGCCAAGGGGTGGTCCAAAAAAAATGGGAAGAGAACCAGTCAGAACCGTGTACTTGCAGACTATGGGGCCCAACGGCACCACGCATGAAGCCAGATGCTGCCAAAGCTCTAATGCAGGACCCAAAATAGCCTCTACCACACAGAAGCTAATGTCTGGGGAATGATCCCGGTTGAGGATCTCCATAAGGGGGTACTTTACCCACTTCTGGTCTACCTCCATGGGATCTCCACTGAGTCAGAGATCAGCCAGAGCAGAGCTCCAAAACAGTCCAGACCATGCTCAATAGAGAGCTCTTCAGTCAACTCGCAGTCAAAACCCTGGGCCCTGGAGGACTGCATAGAGGAACCTCAGAGTCTGAAGACTCCTCAAATACTGCCCCCTGGCTGTGTCTCTTCATGAACCACCCTAGACTCATTTGAGTGGGTGATCTAGATGGACAACTTGACCAGGAAGACTGATAGCTGGACACGTGGCCTTGTTTGAAGCCCCTTGTAAGGGCTGCTTGGGTGGTGGCTCCACCAGGATCAGCGAAGAAGACAGGACAGACACAAAGCACAACTGGATTTGGTGGGACCAAAGCAGAATGGACCAAGAGAGACCAGGGAAGTGCTGGGCTTGAGGAAGGGGCCTACCACGGCCAAGAACCCACTGTTGCCACACCAGCTTCTCAAAGCACTGACGCAACTTGTGTCTGAAGACGATGAGGAAGAGAAGCATCAACAGTGCTTCCTGGCTGAAGGCTGCGTGCAAGGACACAAAGATTCCCGAGACCAGCCAGCCCAGTGGTGCTGAGGGTTGAGGCACTGGATGCCACACCAGCGACCTGGGTTTGGGAATGAGCCTGGGTTGTAGGGGGGATCAGCAGGGGAAGGAAGAGGTTGAGTGTCCAGAGGACTGTTCTCTCTCTCTTCCCGGGGAGGGTTAGGGGACAACGCTCGCTCGAGAAGCGACCTCTGGTGGTGGCCGGTGGTAGCCGAAAGTAGTGGCGTGGCACATGCCAGGGGGGTGGAGCCGTGGCAGTTCATTTCCTTGATAAGCTGGGCTCCACTGGTGACTCAAGCATGCAAAATCCCCCTGCTCCACTGATAGGCGAAGGTGCCTACCTCCGCAGTCCAGATTCCCAGAAATGGACTCGGCCCCCTCTGCTGTTCCCCCCCCTGGCCTGGTGTCTCAATATTTAAAGAAAGAGTGCCTTGGGTGGGGGCAACCCTTCCCTGGAGGATAGAACTGGGGGATGCCCGGTGCCGGAGAGGAGTGGATGGGACAACAGATCCATGTAGGAAGGTAGAGAGCACGGTGATAAGGTAGGGGAAAAAACAGAGTTCAGAAAAAAAAAAAGATTCCCTGAGACCACAATCTCAACCGAGACTGGGACCTCAACCAAGACTGATGATCACAGCATTGACAGCAAGGAGATATGGGAGGAGGGGCAGTGTACAAGACACAGACTAGGTCCTTCCACTGAACTCCCAAAGGAGGTAGCTCATGGAAGGAGGCAGTCTGTTCGGCTGATTTCTCCTGCCCCTCCTGAGAGAGGGCTAAAAAGTACCAGAGTCCTAGAAATCGAGTCAGCTTTGATGTCTTCCAACAACAGGTTGACTGAGTAAAGAAAAATCTCAACCAGGTGGTTGGACTGCATCACAGCCAACAAGACAGACGGGGGTACTGTGGGACTAGCAGTCTGATCCTCGACCAGGCAAGGCTCGGCTGAGGCCAAGAGCTCGATAGCCATTGAGCAGTTGAAGGAATCACAAGAGCAGGAAGAGTGTGCTCATTCCCGGTCCCATGACGGTTGGCAGGTTCCCTCGGGTTTCTTCGATTTGTCACTCTGGGAAGGATTCAAACCCTGATGCTAAGCAGCACTGTGGGACACAGGGGAGTTGGCACTGCGAAAGACACCACGTCGAGAAGGACCCTCAGATAATGCCGCAGACACTAAAGACCTAGGGTTAGGCCTAGAAAGGTCTCTTTCCTCACGTGGGCTGGGAAGCCAGTTGGGATCATCCTGGTCCTCACTCTCCAGATCATCTGATTGCTCAGAGGACAAGATCCAGAAGATCTCCAATGGACAGCTCGCTCCAGAGCTCTTCTCTCTCCTGGAGCCGCGAACAGCAGCAGGAGGGGACCGGCATCACAGCCCCACTCACCAGCACTGACCTTAGTGCCAGGAGCCAAAGCAGTGCTGGATCGAGGCCCCAAGGGACCCATCAGTGCAGGCCCAGCATATAGCTTCGACTCTGCCACCAAGGATGTCTAGACCCCCCCCCCCCGAGGGAGTACCCGACTGGAAGAGGTGTGCAAATGGCTCCTTGGAGTGGGACTAGTTGTCCCACAGACCCCCCTTCCCCGGACCTCCAGTCTTGGTGAGATGAGGACTAGTGGAGGCCTGGTCTTCCTTGGTACTTACAGTATCAGGTAGGTGCTCATGGAAAGAGTTCAAGGACCTTACCTTCAAGTCCTGGGTGTAACGCCTACCCCCAAAGATGGCGGGGGGGGTTCCGTCCCCACCCCATTACGTGGATTTCCAACTTGTGAAGGACCATTGAGAAGCAGGCATCACAGTGGTCCACGTCATTGTCCACTCCGAAGCAGGTCCAGCAACTATTATGTCGGTCCCAAACAAACATATTTCTCCCACAGGCACACTGACGAGAGGTCAGAGAAACTATACTGCCTGGAGCTAGCAATGACAAACAGAACCGAAGGCCATGATGCAGTAGAAAATGGTGAACGCTCACACGGATCACCTTCCTTGATGGCAAGAAGAACCGAACTGAGGAAGCAAGGAGGCCAGCATCAGTTACTGGCCAGTCCATGAGCACCCCATCATACATTTGTTTCATGGGTGGCATGGTCTCCGATGTTGGCCCCCTTCCTCCAAAGCTTTTAAAAGCATACACTCCCACGGTGGCCTGGTGCCTCCAGTGCAGACCCATCAGTGATGAATGAAGATTGATTCTTGGGAGATCAGGCTGTAGAAGTTAATTTTTGGTTCTGTGGATATAGGCATTCTGGCTTGCTGTGTCTAGTCAATCCTCATGTTTTATTAATATGATTGTAGTGTGTCACACTGTAATACTATGATCATATTAATGAATTTCAAAAGTTTTTGGATGCAGCAAGCTGGACTCCCCTCTTCCCAAGCACCACAAATAAAAGAGGCATACATGTACAACTACTATATAAAATACATCAAAAGTAAATTGAACACAGTCACACAACAAGCCAGACTCTCCACCACCAAAAACAGGCTGCATACGTTATTTTTTTGGCGAGTAGGTGGGGACGTTCTGACTTCTTGTATCCTATCACTCCTGACGTTTCATTAATAGGATTGTAGTGTGTCAAACTGTAACATCACGATCATATTAATAAATATAAGAAGTTCTCAGATGCAGCAAGCCAGACCTCCCATTTATCCTAAATAAAAGTGGTGTACATGTAAAAACTACTACATAAAACATTAAACACAGACATCTAAAGTACTTGGATACAGCAATCCTGACACCAACTCCAAAAAAGGCAATAAAATGTCATTAGTAAAACACATCCCAAAACAATTCAAAGTATTCCCAGGCATCTACCTGTGGTTATGTTCAGCTCTTTCCTCCTTCTCTTGCCTCCTTTTCTTAATGAAGGCCTCCATGGTGTAATAGACCAAGTTCAAGATGCTGGGTTCTTGGGGTTGCTGGCCAGGCTTCCTCTCTCACGGCGATAGGTCACTGCCCTGGCTGGAACAGTATCAGTCACAACAGCAGCTGCAAACAGCAGACTCCCTCAGGGCAGCAAATCTTCCTGGACTCAAGTAGCAGGCTGGCCAGGGTGGTGCTGTGGCTCTCTATGTGCATGCCAGGCAGGCTGAGGCAGGAGCACAGTACCAGGGGCCAGACCAGTAGAGTTTGTGGCACTTCTGGAGCTTGGAGCAGACAGCAGTAATGGACACCCTTCACTCACAAGTGCAGCTTTTTTAGACAGTAGACTGGGATAGGAAGTCAGGAAGCCCCTGTCAGTGCAGACTGGGATGGGGACCCACACCCCGTCAGCACAGC
This sequence comes from Neoceratodus forsteri, assembly GCA_016271365.2. Taxonomy (NCBI): domain Eukaryota; kingdom Metazoa; phylum Chordata; order Ceratodontiformes; family Ceratodontidae; genus Neoceratodus; species Neoceratodus forsteri. The sequence goes on along the minus strand of CM028132.1, from coordinate 874,991,861 downwards.
AGCACACAACCACAAATGAATTTACAGCTAATGAAGTTTGCTGAGTGTTGAGCCGTGTCCCTAGTTTCTCTGGTGCCAGCTCTTGGCAGTCTGGTCTTCTTTCTCCAAGTCCTGAGGCTCCTCTGAGCCTCCAACTGACAGTGTGCCAGCTCCTGAGCCCAAAAAAGCCCCAAAACAGAAGATGAACCAGGCAAGGCAGGGCAGAGCTGAAGAACCTGGCTGGTGGCAGTGGCAGCAGTGTTCACTTCAGTCCTCAGGGTGCCATGCAGTCTTCAGATCTCTTTGCTTCCTGAAGTCAGGCAGAAAATACTGCCGATGCTATGGTACCCCCTCCAGTTCACCCAGCTGCTATATAGCACAGCAGTGGACCTTAGGGGGAACTGGACATTAATTGGTTAATCAATCAGTTGAGGGTGACCTTCAGGTAAGGTAGGGTGGAGCAGCCAGAAGTTAAGAACAAGCCCTACTGGACATTTAAAAAATGGGCTGCAAGTCACTGCAAGACTGGATCAAAAGGGGAACAATGAAAGAGTAGCAAGCAAGCCAAGCAGCACGTGTTTCTGGTGTTAGGGGGCTGTGGCACAGAAATTCGGAAAACAAGACAGCAATGCAGGGCTGTAGTACAGACTCCACTCGAAGGCTGAAACTTAGGATCTCAGCATAATGCGGAGCAGATTAGAGGTATAACTTAAGATATTTTCCATAAGTCAGTTCCATAAAGCACAGATGTCTGCCTGTAGGAAGCTAGACACAACACAACACAACCTGTAATGACCCTCCTCTAGTAAACAATACCATATCATCTACATATTGGAATACCTTTGAGTTAGTACAACCATACAAGCAGTGGGCAGATTATATTTATTCAGGCTGAATAACAGCTGCCTAGAATCGAGCCCCGGGGCACCATGCTGAGTTCCTTGCAGAGTTTTTTTTTTAATTTGTAAGCTTCAGAACGCAGTGTCATCAGCTGAGCAGAAACCCAGAGTTAAGCTTTCAATGCAGAGTTTCCACTTAATTATGTCATAGAGTTCTGGAACTAAATCATTAAAAAAATAAAATATTGTATAGGAAAAAGTCATAATTAACAAGAAGCCCTAAATAAGGAAAATATAGGACTATTTTTAAAGCAAACACACACTAAAGCACACTGAGGGGGTATTTAACAGACTTTACACATACCCAAATAACCAATTATAATTATACAAAATGTAAATAATAAAGTATATGGTCCCTTTAAAGTCTAAAGGATGTAGGACTGATGGAGTTTTCTTAAAAGTTACTTATGTTGTCAGGATTAAAGCAGGCTATGACAGGTACTGTTTGGCTTTTCTTTGCAATTTGCCACAGGGAAAATAAATGACCTGATCTTGCTGTGTACTCACAACTCAGAAACAGTGTTATCTGATTATAAAACAAAGCCTTATTACAGTGGAGAAAAGCAATGCTGATGTTAACAATAAGTTGTTCCCAGGATTTCAAGGGTTGTAAACTGACTTTGTAAACATACCTGAAGTATTATAACTAGAGCAAGCCTTAGGATAACCTTTCTGCATTACTCTTGATTACACAGTACTTAGCTCAGAGCAGCCACAGTAGCATACTCAGTCAGCTGGAGCTGCTCTTCTTGGAATAATGTTAGCTTCTCTACCCTGTTTGACTGGGCAAACATTAGCTGACCCAGCAGAAATTCATCTTTGAATAAGCAAAACTACAAGTAACAAGCAAAACAATTTTGCATTCATTCTGAAAGTAGCTAACCATTAGGAATATTGTTGTCATATTTATTCACTTTGTTATGTATTTATTTAATTCATTCATTCATTCGACAGGGAAGGCACACAGAGATGTGACTGCTTGTCTTCAGGTGCATACTGGGAGGTGGAGTACATAGGCCTACCTCAAAGACAGGAGGAATGATGGCAAGGACATCGGGGAAATCTGTAGACTTTCATGATAAGTGACATGGGATCTTTAACTGCCACGTGGACAGCCACCAGAGATGGGCAAAAGGGGCCTTGATTTTACTTCTCTTCCAAACGACAGTGTCTGCATTGGGTATTAACTCAAGTTTCTGGAGTGGGACTAGAGCCCATGACCTTCTGACCACAGAAGCAAGTATGCAACCTACTGAACCACTGACACTACAATTCAGAAACAAAAAGCTGTATAGAAAATGTTGCAGTATTATACCACACCATTGTCCTCTCTATCAGTCAGAATCATCAAGAAGTGCAAGAACGTGGGATGAATTTGTTTCACAGAAAGCAGCCAGTCTGTAAACAGATTAATCATAACCCACTTTCAATAACACAATATTTTTCTAAAGTTGTTTGACAACTCCTTAGACATCTTTAAGTCTCCTATCTGTTGCATGCTATGAATTTCAACAGAGGGTAGAGAGTGAAGATTTCAGGACTAGGGTATTGGAGTCAGTTACAGGACCACAGCAGGGCTAATTGATAAAGTGTATATTTTGACAGTAGGCTTAAGTAGAAATTTTGAAAGTGGCGGTGGGCTGTAAATTCCAGAAGCATAAACTGGGCTGATATTAAATCTGTACCATGGCACAGAGCACTAACACTGCCAGTGAATTAGAATAGGCTGACTCCCAGTTGCATTTAAATTTGTGTTTTCCAGACGTTATCACCACTACAAATTACACTCGGAAACCTCCTTGAAGTCTCTTAGGGTATAAAATACAATTTTACAGATGGGTTGCAATTTAACAGTTTTTTTTCCTTAACGCTTGAAGAAAAATTGCTTCTATGCAAGTCAAAGGAATTATCAGACTTTGGCTAGTGGTTTCACTACCTGCTCACCAAACTCATTGTACCCAATAGCTCCGTATGAAGTCCAAACCGTCCACTGATTCTCCTGATACAAAATGGCCGTCCAGGGTATAATGAGGAAGCCAAAATGAATATTGGAAAATGTTAAATGGTTTTAGATTTTAATAAGCTTAGATGGCACAAGTATCAGACATCTGCCCAATAACATCTTCATGATACTATATGATTATCTGAAAATAAAGATTCCAAAAGGAGCTGGGGGCAAGCCCTATGGATATCCAGTTGTTCGGTCTGACTATTCCATGATGCGGTTCAAGTTGATGAGTGAGATAATTACTACTCTTCCCTACACTGAGATGATCGACAGGTGTAGCTGGAGGAGTACTGAGCCGAAGTGTTTCTGACTCATGTGGACATTTCTGGGATTTTGTCCATCTCCTCCAAGGGGTGCAATGCAGTGGCTGAGGCATGTAATTCAGCCATCATTGCTGAAGCTGACTCCTTGGTGCCAGCCCACCTCTGTCCATTTCCTGGAAGTCACAGCTCCCTTTGGTATACTGATGAGCTGAGGGGACTGAAAAAGAGTGGATGGAGGCTTGAGAGGCATTGGAGGAAGTCCTGCCTACTCTCTGACAAACCTGTCCTGATTACCCACTATCAGAGATATCAGGAAACAATGATTACTGTCACAAAACAATTTTATTCCTCCCTCATTGTAGCCAGGAAAAAACAGACCCATAACTCTCATCGGGCTGATAGATAAGATTCCTAATCCAGACTGCCTTGGCTCTTGATCAGAGCTAAGTTCAGTGGACAGGTGTGAGCGGTTTTCAGATTTTTTTCACAGCCAAGATTGTGGAGATAAGGTGGGATATTTCCTCTTCTGGTAATGGTCACCAAGGCAGTTCTCAAGGGTGCTGTGAACAGAGTTTTGGACAGCTGATTATGTAGAAATCCACCAGGTACTATCGGCTATGTGCCAATCCTCCTACATCTTGGACCCTGCCCTTTCTTACTTGCTTAAGATGGGCTGGCAGATGCTAGTGCCTATGTTTGTAGAAATTCTGAATTCTTCTTTTGAGTGAAAGAGTTTTCCCTGACCCCCTTAAGGAGGCCATTATGAAGCCCCGACTCAAAAAGCATCCAGACAATCTCGCAAATTCAGGCCTATCTCTAACTTGCCTTTTATTGGGAAGATTACTGTGAAAATTGCGGCAATTCGTCTGTCAAAAAACCTGGAGAAACTTGAGCTCTACAAGCCTCTCCAGCTGGGCTTCTGCTCATGCCACAGCATGGAGTCTGCCTTGGTCTGGGTTATGAATGATCTGCTCCTGGCGAAGGATCGAGGAGAACTATCTGTTTTAGTTTTCCTTGCTATGTCATCAGCATCTGACACTGGATCATGGGAAGTTAGTGGAGTGCCTTATGTGTTTCTGTGGATTGTCTGGCACAGTGCAACACTGGTTCAGATCCTTCCTGGAAAACTGTCTCTAGACTGTGGTACTGGGTAACTCTCAATCTCCCCCGTCACCACTCCTGTGGTGTCCCTTGAGGCTCTATACTCTCCTCATTGTTATTCGCAGTGTATATGCTTCTGCTGGGAGAAGTGATACAAAGTTTTGGCATGAGTTTTCATTATTATGCAGATAACACTCTACTTTACCTCTCATTTAAACCCACTCAGGAGGATCCGATGTGCAAGGTTGAAAAGGCCATCATGGAGATCAAGTATTGGATTAGTGCGAGGTGGCCGAAACTCAATCCCAGCAAAACTGACTTGCTTCTAGTTGGCGCAGACCAACTTTATCTGTAGTAAAGGAAAACCATGTCCCCCGGCTTGTGATGGTGAATTACTGCAGATAATGGAGGAGGTGTGCAATCTGGGGGTAATATGTGGCAGTAAACCGAATATGACATCTCATATTACTGCTATCATTAAAAGTTTATCACTTGAAATATGTAGCCAGATTACATCTCGTCCTTTACCACGGTGATCTGCACGCACTAATTCAAGCTTTTGTTACCTCACAAATAGATTACTACAACACGCTCTACTATAGCCTACCAGCTACTCAGTTACGCCATCTTCAACTATTGCAAAATTAGGCTGCCTGATTGCTGACCAGTGTTTCCAAATTTAATCGTATTACTCCCGCTCTGAGGGAGTTGCATTGGTTCCCAATTAGATGGCATTATCAATTTAAGATTATCTTGTTGGCCAACAAGGCCATAAATAGACTGAGCCCCCTTAATAGTCATGAACTACTGGCAACTCATCAGAAGGATCATTCAGGTACCAGGGTTCTCTGCTCAGATACCAAAGGGCTTTTATCAGTTCTAGTATCAAGATTAAAGTCTGCTGGGGTCAAGCATTTTCTGTAGCTGCACCAACACCCTGGAATGTTGTCCCGAAAACCATCCATTCTGCCCCCTCAGTGGAAAGTTTTAAGTCTTAGCAAAAGACATGGCTGTTTAGACAGGTCTTTTTAGAAAAACTGATAAGTTTTAGTAATATCATCAAATATATACATGTTTATTGTAAAATTTGCCATCTTTTGCTGCTATATTATCTGTAATTTTTTTTTTTGTATTGTAAAGTGCTTTGAGGCCTGGAAAAGTGCTATACAAATAAAGTTCCTCTCCTACATAAAACACATGGATGAGACTTGTGTCCCATTCAAAAGCTCATCATCTATTTCACCATATATCACGCCAATTAAAATCATGTATCACAGTCATTAAAGTCATATGCCACAGCTGGCCATGGTATATGACTTCAATGACCATGGTATATGACTTTCATTGCCATGATACATTGTTTTGGCCCTGCAACACTATTCTTACTTGTCCCAGATTCCCCAAACAGTCACCTTCACCAATACAGTACAGCCAGTCCTCTCTTAGAAAATCTCTCCTTTTATTTTAACACCAATATCCCTCGCAGTAGCTCTGGCTACTCACCCATACCCTCCATGCTAGTATTTCTGCTGCTTCCATATTTCTCTGCTGCTGCCTCCATATTTCATACAACCTCCGTTCCTGACTGCCAAACCACCGCACTGGAACGCAGTGTCAACCCAGCTGCACGCCATTCTCAGTCTTCACCAAAAAGACACTATAGAACCAACCAGCCTAGTCACATCTTCTTTTATAGGAGGACCCTGCATTATGAAACCAAAACAATGGCCAACACAAAAACACCACTACACTATGGAAAAGTGGGAGGGACAAAAAAAAAGCAGAGGCACACCTGGAAATGATCGTAAATGCAATCTAAACAAAAGGAAACCATCCTAAAATACTATATAAAGTATATGCTAGGTAAGTGCGGTGTATGGAGAAATACAACATCTCGGGGGGGGGGCTAATTATTTTATAATCCCACTCACCCTATAGGCTGATGGGTTACAGAACTAATAACCCCCAATAAATGGTATATTTACCCATACACCACACTTAATTAGCATTTAATCTCTCGCGCTTTCTCTCTCTCTCTCTCTATATATATATGTATATGATGGCCAATTAGCATATTATGATGCCAATGAGCTTATTACATTGTATTAATGTGTTAAAATAACAGATTAATACAGTGGTAGTGTGTATAAAATATATAGTGCTTACATAACACATTAATATAGCATTATAGCTGAGCTTGCCTGCGGCTCACCGGCGCAGACAAGGCGTCCGCCTATTGCTTAAATCATCCCGGGTTCGGTAATGGACTTGGGAGTCGGAGGGCCGGCTGGGGAGAGAAGGACTGAGCATCCCAGGGACTGCTGTACTTCTCTAGGGGGAAGGGAGAAGAGTGTCTGATGCTCTGCTGACCTCTGGCGGAGGCTGGGGGTACCGCCGCTGCCGGAGCCACATGTTCGGGGGTAGGGCAGACACTGGCATCACTGCACGTCCCTGCCCCCAAGAAACCAGCATACAAAAAAATGCCGCCTCCGTTCATTACAGCACCTGCCTCTGCCGCTGCTCCCGCTGAGACTAATACCACCGGGGGGGCCTGCTCCCATGGCCCTGCTCTGTGGGGTAAGCCAGGGGCAAGAGACCAGATTCCTTGGTGAGAGGGCACCTGCCCAGCAGCCTCGTCCAGGGGAGTAAAGCCTGGGCATGAGGGGGTAGCGAGTGGGCCGGAGGGGCTGAACCCTCTGACTCAGAGGGGAAGGAGACCACACATAAAAATAAATAACTAGGTTTGCCTTTTTCCCATAGGGAAACTGTGGCATAATTTGCCATTATAAAGGAATGTTTATAATAGCAAACAAGAGCACAGTTTCCCTCGCTCCGAGCATGCACTAGCTGCAGCTCTTCCAGACAGGCCGCTGGGCGCTCGTCACTCAGAGACTGAACTGCAACTTGAACTCAGCGGTAAGTGGTCTTAAAAAACAAAATCTACTGCCACCAGAAAAAAAAGAAACTTTTGACTGCTGAATATAAAAAAAAGTTTAAAAAGTAAAGGCGACTGAGCACTGAAAGGTAACTCAGCCGCAGCTACACATGAATGTCTTTGTATTTTATATAATTACTGTGGCGAAAAAATCAAACTCAACAATTATATAAAATAAAATGTGAGGTGGTGTGTTTAAACTCGAAGTTTACACACACTCTCGGTGTTAGATGTTTGCACAAACCCCTCAAGCTTCGCTATCGGGGTTTATGTAAAATCTGACACCTTGGGTGTGTATAAATTTCTTGTTACACACACACACCACCCCATACTTTATTCTGTATGTAATTAGCTAGGTGGTATCATAATACACTAATTGGCTACCATCATATATGGGGAAACATATGATGGCTTTTTCTATGGGGATGAGGGCCAATCATGCCACATTACTACACAACACTCTACAAACCACAAACCACTCCAATAACACACATGCAACAAGCCCCTTAACATATGTAAAAGACACCCTACACTGTACATCATGATAAAACATAGGACACAGCAAAAAGTGTCCAACCTAATGCATTACATAAAACAAAAGATGGCAAACTCCAGCACACTTTGTGAAATAATATCATTGAGGGGTCAGACAAGCTCATTAATGGCCACCCACTCTTCAGGCCCGTGGTTTTATAGCTTGTTTGACCTATCGATGGTATTATTTCCTTGTATACCACATGTAGTCATCATTTATTCTCTCTCTATAATTTATATATATATATATATATATATATATATATATATACATACATACACACACACACACACACACACACACACAGTGGCTGTTGTATTTATACGTTAGACTCTTTTGCCTACTTTCAGAGCAACATCTCAGAGCCAAGACACTGGAGGAAAACATTTGAACCAAGACTTATTAAAGGTGATATGTACAGGTTTACAGAATTTAAAGTGAATTATTCATCATATTTAGACACTGTTTATTAGACCATGTTATATACTGTTTGCATTTCTGTTCCCTTTCTTCATCATTAGGTTAATCTACATGGAATAGATCTTTGTCCATTACAGTTAGCTACTTCTGCCGTTAATTCCATTGCTGAAGTCACAGTCTTCAGTTTGATATCATGGTTTGTTGCTATGGAAATTATTATGTCATAAACAGAACTGTGACATCAGCATTGGATTAAAAAAACAGGAGCAGCTAAATTCTAAGGGTAAGGTCCCTGTTCCATTCAAATTAACCTAGCAATGAAGAATAAAAGGAAGAAAACTATAGAAAGTATATCAAATGCAAGTTGAATTATGCTTAAATATGTTTTTCACAGGTTTTTTCCAAAGTGAGAAGGACACTTTAATTTTTTAAATCCCTGAACTTCTCTGTGGCAGTACTCTCTATATAAGCGGCAGATTTTCAAATGCCTCTACAGAACATGTGTCCAAATCACAAAACCACCAACATAATTAGCACTATTTAGTACCCTTGCTGGCAGTCTCACATGAGGGCATAAAGACAGACAGGGAACGTTGTGCGAACTACCATCTCGCCTAAGAGGTGGTCCTTCTACAAAGAGACTGAGGCATGTTGGTTGCACAGTATACAGAAACGTGTGCAGCAGCCGGTCTGCCGGCAAAGCATCTGCTTGCAACACCAACATCCAGGTTCGGAAACTGAACCCGGGGTCCGAGGGCCAGCCAGGCAGAGAAGGATTGAGCATCCAAGGGACAGTTCTCCTTCTCTGAGGGAGGAGTGTCCGGCCGATTAGCAACCTCTGGTGGAGGTTGTGGGATCAGAGAAGAAAGGCTGGTGCCCAGTTATGTGGGAGGTGGAACAGACCTTGACATCACTGCACGTCCCACCTCCAGGGGATTCCAGCATCAAGAACAAACTGCCCCCAAGTATGATGCCCTGCTCTGTCACCATTTTCACTGCTACCAGTGGCCACCGGGTGGGGGGTCTTGCTCCCGTGGCCCCGTCCTGTGGGGGAGGGGAAATCAGTTAGGGCTCACTACCAGTGTCCATTGGGGAGAGGGTAAACCTGGGCATGGGGGAATGGTGTGCAAAGCAGAGGCTGAGCTCCAGTCTGGATAAATGGGGGCTGGGCCCAAAAAAAGAAACATGCACAGCAACCACCAGTGATGCATCTGTCATACAGAGGACATTAGTTTGCAGTGCAGACTGTCTTCCACCTTTCACAGGCACTAAATTAAAGGGGCACTGTCAATTCCTTAGACTTCAAAGTGTCCCTAGTTTAAAGAACCCATGTTATGGCTGTTCACATTCTGCAGAGACTGTTGATATAGCTGGTAGTTTGAGTCAGATTTCTTTCTTCTTCTAAAACGTTAAAAAAAAAAAAAAGAAATACCCACCATACTGCTGTTGCCATACAAAATCATGTTTGTTTACATTCTTTGATGAACTCCCACTGCATTTTTCCTGGACTTAGGAACACCCCAACACAGTCTAGCCATGCATTATTTAGTAGAAGTAGAGGAGACTGTGGGATCATGAGTGGCTGCACTGTTTGTGGGTGTTTCTAATGTTCAGGAAGTATGAATTAAGAGTAGATCAAGGATTTGAAACAAAAGAAGGTTGGGTATAATTATGCCATTTGTATGGATTTCAGTTCTACTAAGAAAGGATGCAGATAAAGCAACCAGTAAAACCAGTGAGTTCTGGAGAAGGTATAAGCAATCATAACACTTGGATTATTACCTAGAAATAACATGATGCAAAAAAGATTGACAGTGCCCCTTTAAGTACAAAAATAGTTATAAGAAAGTAAATACTTTAAAAAAATGGTTCTGAGCCCTACAGAGTTCCCTTTCAAGTATTGCAAAATTAAAGTTTAAGAACTCTAGTAACCCGGATAAAAACACTAACCAGTTCCTGTCTAGATTTATGAGGAAGGTGCCTCTGCAGCATATCCAAGTAAAGAGTTCTTCTTTTCTGAAGATCCCGTGGATACTGGTGTACAATGACCTGGAATACCCAGTGGTCCTCTTCCATCCACCCACAATTCCTGTAAAAAGAACAAGTTGGCCTTTAGTCAATTTCACTTCCTAGTTTTCATAACGGAATGACTGTAAGGTCACAAATGATTCTACTTGCAATTGCCTGCCCACACAACACAATAATCCTTATTCCAGTCAAGGAGTATCTGCATATAAACTTAGAAAGTTGATATTTGGACATAAAAATAATAATAATCAAGAAGTCTAACAATGTTTGCATTTATTTACAGTGAAGTTTACAGGAGGACTGGACTGAACCTGTAAATCATTTTTTTAAAATACCGATTCCAATTCTATTATTATAAAATGGATAAGAAGAATCCTCCGGTCTGACTGGTCATTAGATGTCCAGACATTTTTTACAACTGCACAGAAAGAACAAATGCTGGCGTAGCAGACCTCATCACATAATTTATGTCCCTACACCACAATGCTCCTAGTTAACCATCTAAATAGTAATTTCCCTATCCAAACTCACCACCACTACAATTAAGTGCAACACTGTCCCACTGTGTTTAACAAAATATTACAGGCCCCCAACTGGTTACCTAGCTTCTACACCCTGCCCACTGTTTTAATGTTTTACATTAATAATGTTCCCCAACCCCAGATGCTGCCGCATCTGGAAGTGAGCTATTATCTTTAGTTATTTGATGTGCTGTCTGCAGTTGGTCTAGAATATAGCGGCCTGGCTGGTGGTGGGAACTTCTTGGAAGGACCATATCATGCCAGTTCTGTGCAATCTGCACTGGCTGCCTATTTCATAGCTTATCACCTTCAAGAAAGTACAGTTACGTAAGAACTTACCATAACAGTAGACCTTCAAGAGAGGCTCTTGCAGTAGGTAATTACATATAGGACTGAAGACGGCAGGCATCAGGACCCCATGGAGAAATTTCTAGCTAGCAGTCTCTGGCGACCTTCCAGTTCTTTCCCACCAAAGACCAAAAAGGTGAGAAGACAGAGAAGCAGATATTTCTCTCACTGGAAAAGGAGCTGAAAAAGCTTAGGGGGATGGAGGGTGGGAAGGTATTACCTCCTGCAAGAGCCTCTCTCGAAGATCTACTGTTACGGTAAGTTCTTACGTAACTGTACTATCTTACTTCGAGAGGGCTCTTGCAGTAGGTAATTACATATAGGACTGAGTCCCAAGCAGTCTGGAACAAAGAGAAGCACACAGGAGGAGGAAACTACCCAAAGGGGATCCTCTGGCTGAGAAGGACTTAAGAAAGAAGTCTTTGCAGAACAGCCAACCTGAAGCCAGCTCTCCGGCAAGAGGCAATGTCCAAACTGTAGTGTTTTGTAAAGGTATGGACAGAAGTCCAAGTTGTGGCGGTGCAAATATCAGCCACTGACACATTCTTTAAACAGGCATCAGAGGCCGTGACACCCCTGGTGGCGTGACCCCTGACCTGGCCTGGCAAGGTCCCGTAATACTTGTCGTAGCAGAATGTCAGGGGCGTAGCCAGGGATTTCAGATCTGCACACCAAGTGGACTCACTGCTGCCACCCCCCCTGTTAGGGTGAGCTACCCCCCCCCGGGTGTAGCCATAGAATATACAAATGTACACCAGGACTGTGTTTGTAGCCTCATCCTACACCCATGCAGAAAGTGATACAGTGAGCCAACCATTTGGAAAAACATTGTTTGGTAACAGCGTTGCCTTCTCTTTTGCTGGCAAAAGAAACAAATAGTTGGTCAGTCTTCCTGAGATCCTTCGTCCAGTTGGTGTAGTATCTCAGAATCTGGTGAACGTCCAGGGTATGTAAAAGACACTCCCCGTGATTGGAATGCTGCGTGAAAAAGGCAGGCAGTTCAATGGACTGGTTCAACGTAGATTCCGCTACCACCTTAGGAAGAAACTTAGGATTAGTGCGCAGAGATACACATTCCTTATAGAAAATCAGATGCAGAATTTTGCACATCAAGGCCTGAAGCTCGGAAATTCTTCGAGCAGAAGTAATGGCCACTAGGTAGAGAGCCTTCCACGAAAGGAACTTAAGTTCTGCTTAGGCTGCTGGCTCAAAGGGAGGCAGCGTAAGCTTCTTAAGAATGAAATTCAAATCCCAAGGAGGGGCAGGAACCCGAATGGGGGGTCTCAAATGAAGAACCCCTCATAGAAAGGTCTTCGCAACCTCCAACTGAGTGAAAGTTCTATCCCCAAAGGGAACATGATAAGCGGCTAGAGCCGCCACATAAACCTTCAGAGAGGAATGACTGAGACCCAGGTCAAAGAGATACTGCATGTAGTTCAGTAGCCACCCGACAGGGCAGGAGAAAGGCTCCAAGTCTTTGGACAAAGCCCAAATGGAAAACCGTTTCCATTTCATGGCATAGGTGGAGCGAGTGGATGGCTTCCTGGCCTCCTCCAAGATCTCTGCCACTCAAGGGGAAACCCCAAAACGGGCTTGTACTACGTCTGTAGGAGCCAAGCATGCAGCTGAAGGACCTGAGGCCTGAATGGACCAGGGACCCCCAATCCTGGGTCAACAGAAGCTGTGAAAAAGGAAGAGGATTGGAGGTTCCTCTGAGTACTGTTGCAGAAGAGAGAACCAAACTTGCCTGGGCCAGAAGGGAGCAATGAGAATTATACAGGCCCCTTTTGAGCTGAGCTTGTGCAGGATCCTTAGAATCAATGGAATTGGGGGAAAAGCATAAACAAATCTGCCCTTCCAATCAAGAGACAGAACGTCTCTCCAGAGCCGCCTGCGCCCTGGAGCGAGCAAGCAAAAGGTGGGCAGTTTTGCATTTAGTGGGGACGCGAACAGGTCGACCTGAGAGGTTCCCCAACATAGGAAGATGCCGTCTGCTATTTCCTGGTCCAATTCCCACTCGTGAGGTTGTGCCGAGGATTGGCTCAAGTGATCTGCCAACGAATCCTCTACCCCTGGGACGTGAACCACCGTGAGATGAAGGTTGTGAAGGGTTGCCCATTCCCAGACCTGCATCGCTTCCCGACAAACAGGGTAGGAAGGAGTCCCCCCCCCCACCGTTTGTTGAGGTACCAGACTACACTCATATTGTTGGTCTGGACTGCCAGGTGACCGGGAAGCAGAAAGGGGCGTAACGCTTGAAAAGCGTATGGCACCACTCTGAGCTCTAGCACGTTGATATGAAGCATCCGCTCGAGTATGGACTACAAGCTCTGGGTGCGTGGAGATACCAGATGAGCTCCCCAACCTTCGCCCGAGGCGTCCGTTGTCAGTGTTTGGGAGGGGGGAGGAAGGCAGAAAGGAACTCCCCGACAAAGTTTCTCCTGAACCAACCACCAGTGCAAATCCCAAATCATCGGGGTCGAGACTAGCACCTCTTGGTCCAAGTCGACAACCAACTAATCCCACTGAGACCGAAGAGTCCACTGAGAGACTCTCATGTGGAGCCGAGCGAGTGGAACTGTTGGAATTGCAGCCACCATGAGCCCCAGGAGGCGAAGGACCGACCTGGCGGGGATCCGCCTGTGAGAGGACAAGAAGCTTGCCTGAGCCTGGAGTGTGACCACCCTGTCTGGGGGTAGAAAGGCCATACTGGTGGTCATGTCCAGAATCGCCCTGATGAACTGGAGACATTGAGATGGGATCAAATGGAATTTGGCCTGGTTAATGGTAACTCCCAGGCTGGTAAAGACCTGCCTGGTAAGGCAAAGGGAACGCAGGAGCTTCTCCGTGGACAGGGCCGCCAGGAGCCAATCATCCAGGTACAGAAAAACCTGCACTCCCTGGGTATGCAGGTGGGCTATCACCACCAACAGACATTTGGTGAATACTCGGGGGGCCGAGGAAAAACTAAATGGGAGGGCCTTGAACTGGTAGTGGTGCCCCTGGAAAGCAAACCGGAGGTATTTGCAGTGGGAAGGGCGGATAAGGATATGCAAGTACGCATTCTGCATGTCCAGAGCACGCAGCCACAGTCCTGGCAGAAGGAGGGGCAGAAGACTCTGTAGAGAGAGCATCCTGAACCTTTTGTACTCCATGAACAGATTTAGAGAGCTGAGGTCCAGAATGGGCCTCACGTCTCCTGTCTTCTAGGGGACCAGGAAGAAATGGGAGTAGAAACCCGTCCCCCGAAGAGAGGGAGGGAGGGACAGTTCTATTGCCTCCTTCAACAAAAGGGAGGAGATTTCTTCCTGAACCTTGAGAAGATGTCTGGGGGTAAGACGACCGGGGGGGGGTTTCTGAAGAAACTCTATGGTGTGGCCCTCTGCTATAAGCTGGAGGACCCAAGCATCGGTTGTGATCCTCTCCCAACTCGGCAGATGAAGGCAGAATCTCCCACCTATCGGTTCCTCTCAGTGGACCAGAGGCTGTGGGAGAGGGAGGGAGGGAGTCAGGAAGTGTGGGGCAGCGCCGTGGCTGGAGCTTCCGCAGCCCGTTTGGGTGGGGGGTCTCATAGCCGGAGGGGCCCCGCGTTTGTTGGCCTGTTTTCCTTGTGGTTTCACCTTAGGCTGTGTGCGACGGCGAAAGGAACGACGCTGTGTTTGAGGGGCTCTGTAAATGGAGTTGACCTCCTGAAGAGCAGTGCCCTTCTCTCTCAGCCCGGTAATGATGTCCTTGACATCACCACTGAACAACACCGAACCTCAGATGTGGGCATCCTGAATGGTAGATTGTACTTCTGAGGCCAAACCTGACATCTGAAACCAGGCATGTCGACGCTGACTCACGGCGAACACCGAACTTCGTCCACCGCATTGTAAGTAGCACGCAGCATGTGCCTACTGGCCGAACGTGCAGAGCAGACTAGGTCTGCCACTTCCTGTTTAGTCTGGGACTGAGGAAGGGTGCCCAACTTGGCTTCCACCTCGCTAAGGATAGCCTTCTGGTAATCCCCCATGTGAGCCACATAGTTCAAGGCTCTGATACCCAGAGAGGAAGAAGAAAAGACCTTCTTGCCGTACTGGTCCAGAAGGCGGGATTCCTTATTGGGTGTGGATGAGCTGAGGTGTTTCGGGTTAGCCGAACATCCGTGGGAGGCGCTGATCATGACCGAATCAGCCTTGGGGTGTGACAAAAGAAAGTCAATCCCCTCGGGAGCCTGACACAGCTTATCCACCTTCCAAGGAAGGGGGGCTAAAGCTGACGGTTGTTTCCAGATAGTGGAGATGAGGTCGGCGTGAGGCTTGATCCAGGGTGGAACTAACATTGGAGCGACCTCAGGCAAATCCAAATGGGAAGCTAGCTTCTGCCTCTGTGGATCCAGCTCCAGTGATTTCCACTGATAAAGAGCCTGGATTTTTCTCAGCAACTCCATAAATGAGGGATCCTCCGGAGGGCACTTTGGAGGAGTCCTGGGCTTGGGCTTGTCAGGAGTGCAAGGCTCATCTGGATCGGAGCTAACGGAGTCATCTGATGAGTCCGACGAAGAAGGAGATGAAGACCCCTCCCCACTCAGGGGAGGAACATGGCCCTTAGGGGGCAAGGTGCCACCCCCAGCCTTAGACCTCACAGCAATGTCTCTGGGGTTGGGGGGGAGGAGGGGTCTCTCGCCCCCGGCGACAGGGATCCGGGACCAGGTCCATCATCGGGAGGTAGCTCTCCACCTCCCTGCTGAGCTGAGCCTTGGCCTCAGCCCACCAAGAAGCCAGAGTCTCCCTCAGCTCCACCGGTGGCTGAGGGGACCATGGAGGAGGGGGATACAGATACTGGGGATATCCGTAGGGTGAGTATCCGTAGCCCGATGGTGGGAATACTGGCGTCAGGTACCGAGGCATCGGGTACTGCAGTGCCGGATACTGCGGCGTCCGGTACTGTGGTGCCGGATAATGCTGAGCTGGATAAGATGGTATCGGATAAGACAGCGTAAGATCCGGCACCAGAGGCTCTACCAGAGTAGAAGGTCCTGGAGGAGGCCCCGCAGGCGGGCCCGGAACAGGGGGCCCCGTAGGCATCGGGTCTGATGTCAGGGTGACATCCTGCAAGGGGACGTCAGCCGGCGATGGGGCTGGCGTTCGAAGGTCCGACATCAGGCCATTCGGACCTACAGGAGGAAGGCCTGACGGAGGCGCCGCAGAGTCCCCAGTGGCGTCCGGGGGAGGGCTGGAGGGATCCTCTGGGTCCAGCTGGGCAAACGCAGGGACCTTGGACAGCAGCGGCGAAGGCAGCGGGGAGCCGGCGGAGCCAGATGAGATCATAGGATCAGGCACAGGCTCCTTCGCTGAGCAACCGCTGGACGTGCTGGTGGGCGTCTGACCGGCGAGATCTGGGTGGGCATTGGAGGAGCCGATGTCCAACTGATCGGACCCAGAGCCTGAAGAAGGCTGTGCAGGGGAGGTGACCTTGACTGGCGGCTTGACAACCGTGCACTGCCCCGAAGGGTCAAGCGACTTAGCGGTTGGCTCCAGGCGGATGTCAGAGGAGCCAATGCCCGACTTACCGGAGAGGCTCGAACCAGAAGGCCGCGCAGGGGCTGTCTTACTGGGAGCGGATGCCTCCTTTGCCCTGGAGGCTCCCGACTGGCCTGAGCGTGAACCAGCCGGGGAGAGCGACGCTGTCTCAGACACCAACAAGACGGCCATTGAGAAACAGTCCCCCGGAGAGGACGTTACCTGAAGGGCGGCGACTCCAGCCAAAGTCACCGCAGCCAAGGATGAGGAGTCCCGGTCCCGGTGCTTCTCTTTCTTCTTCTTCTTAAGGCCTTCAGGAGAGGTGGAAGCCTGTCGGAGCTTTTTCAGATCCTTTTCCATGGAGGACATCTTCTTAAGTATGTGAGCCTCCAGGGACTGCTGCCTTCTTTTGTGGGTGGCTCGTTGAACTTCAGGCAGTGCTGACAGGAATCCATGGGGTGGTCAGGGCCTAAGCCGATGAGACACTGAGAATGGCCATCCTTGTGCTGGAGTTGAGCGCCACATGAGCAGCACTTGCTCTTGTGCTCAGACATGGTAGAGGACGACATACACGGCAGGTAAGAAAATCCTGACGAAAATAATCAAAATTGGAGAAAAATCCGACGGTATAACTACCAGCGACAATAGACTGACGAGCAGTGGAACTTAACCGCAAGGCGCTGTCGAAAACAAACAGCGGGAAAGAACTGGAAGGTGGGCGTGAGGGGCCACCCCTTTATACCGATGTCGCCTGATGCCGGTCACCTGACATGGGGGCGGTCCCTTGCCAGAGACTGCTAGCTAGAAATTCTTCTGTGGGGTCCTGACGCCTGCCGGCTTCAGTCCTATATGTAATTACCTACTGCAAGAGACCTCTCGAAGTAAGATCTGCTTGTTAAAATTCAAGGCCCTACATGGAGTGGATCTAAGCTACCTGAAAAGCCTACTGTTGTCCTACACACCTAATCACCCCCCTCCACTCCATAGATACGTAAAAACTGAATTTAAATTAGCTCACATGAAAGATGGAGGTAAAAGTTTTTACTCATATATTAACAACAAGAAATCCACCTCAGAGAAGATAGGTCCAATTAAGAGTGGCACTGATATTATTACTGACCCTAAGGAAATGGCTAGTTTATTTAATAATTACTTTTGCTCTATATTTACCCCAAAACAGTCCATAAATAAGTCAATATACCATGAATCTGCAAATGGCCACCCCCAAATAGAGTAATTTTCTAAAATCACCCAGGAGGAGATTATCTCAAAAATGAAAAATATCAAAACAAATAAATCTCCTGGACCAGATGCCATCCACCCAAGAATCTTAAAAGCTATCAAACAATGGTTGATAGAACCCCTGTACGTACAATTTAACATGTCTATAGAGTAAGGAGAAGTTCCCAAGGAGCGGCATCAAGCTGTGCTAGTACCCATTTATTTAAAAGGCGATCACTGTAATACTATCAATTATAGACCAAAAAGCCTGACCTGTATCCTGGGAACGGTTATGGAGGTAATAATCAAAGATCAGTTGGAAGCTGAAATTGCTTCCAAAAGAATGATGGATGAAACACAACATGGATTTAAAGCACAGAGGTCTTTTTTAACTGCAAACCTGGTGTTCTACGAAAAGGTCAGTGCCCTTTTAGAGAACCATAAATCGGTGGATATCATCTACCTTGACCTTTGCAAGGCTTTTGATAAGGTCCCTCATGATGCTTTGACCGAAAGTATGGAAAGGCTAGGAATTAATAGGTCTTTTATTACATGGATTGAAGCTTGGCTGGGAGATAGGGAACAAATAGTTAGGGTTATAGGCCACTGCTCTAAAAAGGGTGATGTCACCAGAGGAGTCCCCCAGGGCTCAGTCCTGGGTCCATCCCTGTTTTCTATCTTTATTTCGGATCTTAATAAAAACTTATATAGCTTCGCCATCAAGTTCACTGATGACACCAAATTAGTGGCTGATGTTATTACTATAGAAGGGTTTTTTAAACTTAGAGAGTTTAAATTGGAAGGCTGGGCTGGGATACACGGTATGATGTTTAACCTTGAAAAATGTGTTGTCATGCACCTGGGCAAAGCCAACCCGTGCAATGATTACTTCATGGATGGTGAATGCCTAAAATCCATCACCAATGAAAAGGACCTCAATGTCCTTGTCAGTAACGATCTTAAGTTTAGTAATCATTGCACTGAAATAGTTGAAAAATCTACTAAACTTATAAACTGCATCAAGAGGTCAATCTCTACTAGAAATAGAGCATGCATTATCCCTCTATATCAAGCATATGTACACCCAATACTGGATTACTGTTCCCCATTATGTAGCCCTATTCGCATAAGGACATATATAGACTGGAAAGCGTGCAGAGGAGACTCACCAAACTGATGGATGACATTCAGCATATGCCATATGATGCTAGATTAAGGATACTGGAACTGTATCCCCTGGAACTCAGAAGATTGAGAGGGGATCTTTTGGTAATGTTTAAAATAGTAAGGGATAACTCATTATCGGCAGAACTAGGACTTATTATTAACCACTGAGAAACTAGCCTCAGAAGCCATCATCTACAGCTTATGCTTACTAGTCCAAAAGGACTCTTAAGACAAAGTGTTTTACCCAATGCATTGTTACCCTTTGGAATTCTCTTCCTAGTGAAATTGTTGATGTGGGTACCTTCAAGTCATTCAAACTGAAATTGGATACATTTTTGATTAAAGATCTTTCTTCGTATCATTAACCCACATGTGGGAGAAGTGCTCTATGGGCAAACAGCCTTCTGCACTTCTTAATACTCCTACAGCCTGATTCTCAAAGCCTCCGGTGTGGCGCACGGTGCTTGCACCACAAAGAATGGTGCAAGGTGCACCCTGCACTGTCAGACAATGCCAGATGTGATTCTCAAAAGGCAGCCTGCATCAGCCGCAGGCTGGCTGCCCCAAATGGGTCTTGCGGCACCCCTGTGCCCAGACATGGGTTGCGACATGGTGCATGTGGCTTGTATCAGGGGCAGGCTGACAGTGCACCACAGGTGGGATTCACAAAGGACACCCAGAGGGCGGATTACTAAGTACCCTTAGACCTTCCAGGGCTGGCATAAGGGTACTATGACACTCGCCATCTGGGTGTGCTGGGCACTGTGTACCTGTGCAGCAGATGGGACTCTGCCCCTATCCCCCCTGCTGTGCACCAGTGCCCACTGTCCCCTATAATGCCCATTACTTGTGGTCTAGGAGACCCCTCCCCAAACCCCCGGTACTGCCTGGTATAGTGCCCCCTACCTGGTGGTCTAGTGGCACCCCACCCCACATACCTAGCAGGTGGTACCCACCACCCCACACACACCCTAACCCATACCCTGAGCTGGCACTGGCACATCCCTTCCCTTGCCACCGCTGCTGGCACTGACTGCACCAGGTGCAAGTGAGCCTCCGCTGAACCTCTCCCATGCGCCAGGCATGTGACACGTGGGTGAGGTTGCCACAAGTGTGGGCACTTTAGCGCCGGGAGCCATCCTGTAGCTGAATCCAGTGCAGGGTCCCTGGCGCCGAGGGCATCGGCGCAAGCTGCTGTTCGCTGCAGCTTGCGCCGGACGCTGGCCCCTTTGAGAACTAGGCCCTCAGTATGAATCCTAGATTCAGACTTGTTGCAAGCCCCTTATTCCCACTTAAAGCAACTGGGGAACAGGGCATTTGGGATTGCTACCCCCTGCTTCAGAATGCACTTCTGGAAAAATATTCATTCAGCCCCAACTGTGGAGGCTTTTAAGAACCTTTTAAAAACCTTTTTATTAGCACAGGCCTACCCAAAAAGAATCCATTTTAAATTGTGATACACTTTTTTTTATACATATTTATTGTTATAGATTTATTTATTGTTTTAAGTATTGCTATAAGGTGCTCTGAGCCTGATGGAAAGGGCAACAAAAAATAAAGTTTGCTTTGCCTTCCCATCGGTTTAGAATGTATTTTTCTGGTAAAATTTCTGAAATAAATAAATTAAAAAAAAAATCTGCATCCATGACCAATGTCAACACCTTTCTCTCAAAAATTGATCCTCTTACTGCTTTAAAAATCTGTGTAGCTATTCCACTTGTAAGTAAAGACACTGAGACTTGTATTGACTCTAAAATACCCACCCAGCTGCCAATCACCCTCCTTCTTCCCTTTTTACGTTTGCTTGCGCAAGCACTGTATAGCTTTTGATGGTGTGACTGTGCTGTGGTTAATGGAGTTGAGTGGTGCGGAGGATGGGCTGGGAGCAGCATATTGGCAGTAGGCTGGTGATGACACTGTTCTGTTTGCTGATGGGTGTGAACTTCTTACATATGAAAGGATGAAGCCATTCCTATCATAAGAGGTTTTCGTCCATTGGCATGCCAGTAGAGCATGACCATTGCCAGTATCACCCCTGCATTCTAATCTGCATCCTGTTGCTGGTTCTGCTGCTGGTATCCCTCCCACCCTATCTAACTTTTAATATAGAACTGGTGGCATGTGATTATTCAATCAAACTACCGCAGGCATTCCCACCTCAGTCAGTCACACTTATAAAGCATTACTAGCAGCAGGTGTTCATTCAACTCCACTGCCAGTATCCCCATTCCTGACTGACCAACTCCTTAAATATCACTGGCAGTGGGTGCCCAACCCCTCTTCCGGTATCTAGCCCTCTTCCTGCCTGACCCAGCATTTTTCCACCTCCCACAGTCCAACAACAGGATGCCCACTCTCTGTGCCAGCTAATCCTCCCAATAATTGGAGTGCAACGCCGGCATGCCTACCCCGGTGCTGTCAACCAAGTACTGTACCTGAAAAGAACAAAACCATCCCTCATCTTCTGTCCCTTTTTCAACTGTCCTGTTATTAAAAAAAAAAAAAAGTCCTCCAACGTTGTCCGTTTACCCTCCCCGACACTGTGACCCTCTGGCCCCCCCACCTCCCTCTCAGCACCCACCACCCCCACACACCCCTCACTTACCTATTGGGTCTCCACCAATGACTGACATGTTCTGCTGCTTCCAATGCCCAGGAACTGACTAAAACAATGTAAGTTCAGTTAATGGTTTTTTTCGTTTGCCCTTCCCTCTTAGGCTTCCGATCTACCTCTCCTTCCGGCCAGCCATGAACCCCACCGACACCCTCACCCCCCCCACCTACCTATTTGCAGCTGTCCCGGGGTAGCCCAATGTACCTCTTCACTGGATAGGTCCCTCTACTCCGAGGGGCCAGGGGGACAACCAGTGCATTAACTGTTTGGTCCCTGGGTGCTGCTGAGGTGGTTTAGGGGGCTCAGGGCACTTGTGGTGGCGGGAGCCGGTGGCATCATCTGGCCATCTGAGAAGCGTTTTTTCCTGTTTGCTCCTGGGGGCGTGGTGTGCCACAGACGTCAAGGCATATGCCGATGTCCCTTGCATTCAGCGGGGCTTGTCGAACTGTTGTGCTCCCGGCCTCTGCCAGGAGGTGGCACACAGTGAGCCACATCCCTTCCCTCCCTCCCTCTCCCCCCGCCCCCCGAAGAAGGCAAGCAGTCATTGGACACTTAAGCCTTCTCCTCCCGGCAGGCTCTACAGTGACCTGGGTCCATTCTCAAACCCGGGTCGCCAGCATCGCAAGCGGAAATCCAACCGCTGTTCCGATGGGTTGGCAGTTAATGGCTTTTTAATGCAGTTTGACCTTCTACTCATAACTCTGTCATTTTTTTAACATTTTTGCACCAAGTTTTCAGCATTCCCTTTGGGGGAACCTACATCATAAACAAGTCAAATGAAATGTTTTACATCCCCCAGAAGCATGTTATCACAGTTGTTCCGAGAAATCCTCTTTTGAATGAGCTTTAAAAATTCCATAAGTCTTGTTCATAAGGTGGGGTCATAAAAAGACTATGTTGAGAATTTGGGCTCAAAATGTCAAAAAAACAAAGACATTATGAAAAACATTGAACTGTTTCAACATTTACTGATAACTTTGCGATTTTTACAGATTTTGACCCCAAATTTTCAAAAGAGCCCTCTGGTTACTCCACCTCATGAACATGACAGGTGGCATTTTTCAGATCCCCTCTGAAACATGCTTTCACAGTCGCTCCACAAAATCAACTGTCTGGTGGGGTCTAAAATATACAAATTTCTTGATCATAAGGTGGAGTCATAAAAAGGCAGTGTTTAACATTTGTGGCCAGATGTCCAACAACGATATGAGGAAATGCTGAATTTATTTTTCAATGTTTACTCAGAACTTTGTGATTTTTGCAGATTCTGGATTTGCAACAAAGCCCTTCTGTCACCCCACCTGATGAACATCACAGGTGTCATTTTATAAATCTGCTCTGAAACATGTTTCTGCAGTTGCTCTGCAAAATGAGCTATTGGATAGGATTTAAAAACTTCCCCTGTCCTGAGTATAAGGTGGGGTCATAAAAAGACTATGATGAAACTTTTGGGGTAAAAACATACCAAAAAAATCAAGTTATGAAAAATGGTGAACTTTTCTGTTTCCTCAGAACTTTATTATTTTTGCACATTCTGCCCACACATTTTTCAACATAGCTCTTGTGTTATACTACCTCATGATCATGACAGGTATAATATTTCCAATTCCATCTAACTCACATTTTTTTTTTCTTAATTGCTTTTTTCGTGCAGGCTCTCCTAGCCCTGATGGGCTCTCTAGGCTTTAGCAGCTGGCCCCTCGTACTCGGGCTTGTGCCCCCCCACCGAGTGGGGTTGCCGATAGGTGAACTCTGGTGGCCAGAGGGAACAGCAATGGAGCCAGCATTTTTTGTGACTGTGAACCCTACAAGGGTGAGGACGTGCAATGATGACCCGTGTCTGCCCCGCCCCCCTGAACATGCAGGCGCCAACCGCAGCAGAACTCCCAGCCTCCGCTAGTGGTCAGTCATGCGTTGGACACTCAACCCCACCTCCCCCCAGAGTAGAAAAGCAGTCCACGGGATGCTCAATCCTACTCCCCCGGGCCAGCCCTCCAACTCTCGAGTCCGTTCCCAAACCCGAGTCGTTGGCGCCGCAGAAGGCGATCATGCCTCTGCATCAGTGGGCCAGCTCCTAACCCATGTTTTCACAGTTGCTCCATCAAACCATTTATAGATGGGATTTAAAAAATTCGACCTGTCTTGATCATAACCTGGGGTCATAAAAAGATGATGTTGATAATTTGGGATCAAAGTGTGGAAAAACAACTAAGTAGTGAAGAAAAGGTATAATTCTCCAATGTTTATTCATAGCTTTATTGCTGCAGATTTGGCCCCCGATTTTCAACATATCCCTTGTATTACCTTGCCTCATGAACACAATAATTTAAATTCCCGTGGAAACATGTGTTTGCAGTCACTCCACAAATCATCTTGGGATGGAATTTTAAAAATCCCACCTGTTTTGATCACAACATGTGGTGTACTATAAAAAACAAAGTGCTACAGCAGCGTGTGGCCTGCAAACAAAACAAAAAGGTAATATGCAAGCTGAAAACAGACTTAGGATCAACATTTCAACCATAGGTCATCTACAGGAATTATCTATAAAGAGAAACTTTATAGATGGCTAACTTTGTGTGCGTTTTTTCTCATTACGGATAATTCCTGAAGAAGACTGTTGTCAAAACATTCATTCTAACTCTATTTTCAGCGTGCATTTACTATTACCTTACTGTTTTGTATAAAAAGACTATGTTGAACCTTTGGGGCCAAAATGTCAGACACCACTGAAAATAAGATATTGCCTCCCAGCTGGCCTATCCTGGATAAACGCAGGACCCCATGCCTGGCCGGCAGCATTGCTACCACTTGCTATGCCTGAGATGTGCAATCAGAACCAAGCGTGGACTGTTGGGGGCTGGCCAGGGGAGGAAGGACTAAACGTCCCAGGGACTGTTTTCTTCTTCCTCAAGGAGGGAAGGACACTCTTCCCACGGTATGATGTCCAACTAGTGAAGACCAGTCAGTAACACAGGCACGAGCATGACAAGGGGAGGTTTTGCTGCCAGATGCCTGTCAGGAATGCATGCCACTGCATGTATGCATGGATACCTTACTGCAGGCCACCATCCCAGGGAGAACATTAGGTGGCAGGAGGAAATGCATGGCACCCCCCCCCCGGCACGCAGGCCCTTGCACAACTGATATGGCTGGCCTCCCACCACACTCTGGTCCTGAGTACGTGAGGGATAACCTGTAAGTCAGTGAGTAGGTCAGTGATGGGGGTGCTTCCGGGAGAAACGGAAATGAGAAACAAATTTGTGGAAAATATTTAAAAAAAAAAATGCAAAAGCAGGACCCCACTGAAAGCAAGATATTGCATCTTAGTTGTGCTATCCTGTGTAATAACAGTGTGAAAATGTGTAAAAGCAGGGCCCCACTGAAGATGAGATAGTGCTGCTGTTCTAACTTCTAACATGCACGCAAACATGTTTTAAAACAAAACCCCAGCAAGTGACTCCAACATGCATTTTCTAAGCCAGCAGCAGAGTGAGATGTGCTTGCAAGAACTACTATGGAAGCACTTGCATACGTATCTCACCCAACTGCCAGCTCGTAAAAATGTATTTATTTATTTTTATTTATTGAAGTCTTGGATTACAACCTTTGAGCTCAAAGCTCATTTACAGAGGTTCCACATCAAGAAAAAATAAACAAACAATAGTAACTTAACACATTACAATAATCAAAGATGGTCAAAACATGACATTGACTAGTAATCAGGAAAATTATGGAATTATGAAAAAAAAAAATTAGGTGAGCAAAGGCAGGAATATTAAGGCAAGACATAACAAACTGTAGGAAACAGGAACGAGTAAGGATGGTGCAGGAAACCAGAGTAACTGGTTTACACTGTCGAGCTGTGAGTAGGGGAGGTGGGGGGGATGGAGGATAGTTGAACAGGGGTTAGACAGAAGGGGGAAGATTGTGCGGAGGGAACTCTAGGTGGTAGTCTAAGACGGGGTGGGGGAGGTGGGGTAATGAGTGAACAGCAGGTTGATGGGGTAAGTAGCAAAGTCAGGGGTTGATAGAAGTGCTATACTCAAGGGGACAGAGAGCCGATGGCGAAGAGAATTGGTCATGGGAAGCATGTACACTTCATATGCATTGTGAGGTGATTGCAGAGTTTGGATTTAAAAGGACCAATTTTTGGTTCAGCGAGTAGATCAGTTGGAAGGGAGTTAAACCAAAGCGGAGCTTGATAGCCGAAGGATCTCTGGCCTTGCGAGGTATGACGTAAAGGGACCTTAAATTAATTGATTGTTTAAAACTCTGGTCAGCCTTACTGTTTAGACTGGGCAGAGCATAGAATGTATTCCGGGTGGCATCAGGACGATGACAGCTTTTTTGGCTAGGAGACATACCTGGTAATGAATTCTATTTTCCAGATCTAGCCAGCCCAATTGAGAATATAGGTGACAGGTGTGAGTTAGGCATGAAGCACCCAGCATTAATCTGCAGGCTTTAATCAGGGTGGTGGCAATACGTTTGAGGGACGTGTCAGGGGACGCATTGTAAATTACATATAACATAGAAGACCAAGCTAGTAATGGCTAGTTGAAGGGCTGATAGACAGTGTTGGTGTCTATATAGCTGACCAAGCTTATGATTTGCAGACCTGGCGACTACATTAACATGAGTGGAGTAGGAGAGGAAACTATCTAGGGTAACGCCTAGATATTTAAAGTCGTTGACCATCTTGATAGATTAATTTTGTTTGTTTTTTATTGTAATTGTGGCCAACTTGTGTCGACTGTGGGTTGAGGCAAAGAGCATGGTCTTTGTTTTTTTGTAGTTTAATAGTAATCTAGC
Source organism: Neoceratodus forsteri (assembly GCA_016271365.2). NCBI lineage: Eukaryota > Metazoa > Chordata > Ceratodontiformes > Ceratodontidae > Neoceratodus > Neoceratodus forsteri. The sequence goes on along the minus strand of CM028132.1, from coordinate 874,965,503 downwards.
ATTACAGAACCAGTCTTCCACATTTTTGAAGTCATGCTGCAGCCGAGATTCCAGGGTGGTGGGGTCAGGGTGGCTTGTGTATACGACTGCGTCATCCACGTAAAGGAGGATTCTATAATGACATGCTTAGGGAAGTTTATTTAAGAAGAGGCTGAACAGCAGTGGACCCAAAATGGAACTTTGGGGGACTCCAGTACACGTGCGCCGGGTATCTGAGAGTGTGTTGTCAATTTTTACCTGCTGTTCATGCAGAGAGGCAGCTCCCGAACCAGCACAGCGAGTCAGATGATATACACCTGTGGCACCTAGTTGCGTCAGAAGGAGTTTATGGTTGACAGTGCCGAAGGCCTTGGTGAGGTCTATAAAGGTAGCACCCACCAAGTGCCCTCTATCAAAGGCATCATGAATGTAACCCGTGAACTCTATCAGAGCACTTGTAGTACTGTGAAGTTTTCTAAAGCCATGTTGCTGTTGGCATTGCAGTTGATATTTGTCGAGATTATCTACTAACTGATCACGGACTATCCTCATGAGAGCTTTGGAGATAGGGAGGAGAATAGAAATTGGCCTGTAATTAGTGTGGCTCATCCTGTCCCTGCTTTTATAAACAGGGGTTACTACTACAACTGGTTACCACTGCAGCTTTCCATAACTTAGGGAAATTACCGGTGATGAGGGAGAGGTTAAGTATTCTTGTCAGGGGTGCCAAAAGCTCATCCAGGGTTAGGGAAATTAGTTTCAGGTCTAGACCGTCGCCACTATGCCTAGTTTACCAAGCAAGTATGTTAGAACACTGGTGCCAGAATGGTCTGAAAAGTGGTAGGGCCAAGGATATAAGGGGTAAATTCTCCCCTAGTAATAAATTAACATGATTGCAAAAACTGATAGGGCCACTTATGAAGGTGGTAGGGCCATGGCCATAATGGCCCCTACCCCCCCCCTTCCGGCACCCATGTGTCAGAATTTCTGACTGTGATTTTGTTTCAACAAAACAAAGACTCTATTAGAAATGGAAAAAGGAGTGCTTTTAGCAGTGGGTGGGTACCTTGATGTTAATATAAGACTCGCTAAGTTTAATTTACAAATGGACCAGTTGTACATATGTTTTTTTAACTATCATACAAACAATACAAATGTGCTGGAAGGGGACAGGGGTCATAGTTACAGATATTTTATCTTATATAAAATAATGGACCTATGGAGGCGGAGTTAAGAGTTATGTAGGCACCCGAGGACACATTCTTGGAGTGGAGGAAATGGAGTATAAAAATAGCCATAGAATACAGTTTTAGAAAGAAGGATTTTTTCATGAAAAAAAGATAAAAAAACGAAATATTTCTGCTACACAAATGAAAAGGTACTAAATTATGCTACAAATGCTCATTTTCTATGCACAGCAACACACTCCATGGTTTGCTGGTATTGGGGAATGCAAGCACCTCACGGGAGTGCTCAAAGGCACTTGACCTTCACCACTGCACCTAACAACCCACCCTAGGTGTGTGCATATTCCCCAATGCCCGCACACCCTGTCATATGTTAGTGCTTTCTTGTTCCATGTATATCCCCCCCCCGCTCACATCACTGCGAGCTCTACTGTTCCCTGGCCCTGCCATCCCTGAGTAACCGGCGCCTAATTCATAGTGTTAAATTTGCTTCCAACTTCTGGCTCGGCTCCCTCCCTCCCTCATATCCTCCCTATCTTCCCCACCTACCCCCACCCACGCCCTCAGGTCTACTGACGCTAGGTTATTAGTTATCCCTCACCGAAGGACCACTGCAGGCCAATCAGCCTTCTCTTACCTCTTCCCTAAACTCTGGAACGGCCTGCCAACCCAGATCCGCCATTCTTCATCCAAACACTCCCTATCCTCTGCCCTCACTAACTTCCTTGCTCCAAATTGCAACTGCCCCTGCCCCCCACTGATAGCTTCTCTTCCCCCATCCCCCCTTAGCGCCTGACCAGCGGCTCGGCCTTCGCCTAACTGTCTGGCTTATACACTGCCCTACGCACTTATACTCTCACTCTTACTCACTCTTATTCACTCTTAATATCTCCCTTCCCTTCCCCCTCCTTCCTAAATAACCTACGCTCTTCAGCCTTACTCACAGCTACTCACTCCCCTCTCCTTCCCCCTCACCGCACCTAAACCACCCCCCTACACACCTAGTGTTTACTAGTCCACTCCTCCTCTACCCCCTATCTTCGCTCTCCAATTCCTACTGTCAACTTGGTGCATCTCGCTTCAGCTCAAGTTCTGTTACTGGCACTCAAGTTCTGTTACTGGCACTTATGTAATCATGTATTGCCCTCGATGTGTACCCATGATATGTATACCCTGTCCTTGATGATCATGTTCTGTACTGTTCTCCTCATGTAACAAGTTCAAATGTAACCCCATCCAACTCTGTTCATTATCTGTATTGCTCTACTTCTAATTTCAACTATGTATGTATACCTTCCTCCACTGTCACCCCTCCCCCCAGGTCACACCGTGAGACGAGCATCTTTTTGCTCAGTGTGCCTTTCCTGGTGAAACATTTTCAATAAATAAATAAATACAGGCCATATAAGGCTGTAAGGGCATCTTCCTGGCTGAATGAATTACTAGACACCATAGTAAGTCTTCCTAAAATTGTCTATTTTAAAAATGCACTGAGAAGAGAACTCACTACAAGTTCCCAGTCCTCCTATTTTAGCTAATCTGAATACTTAGCTTGCACTGTATCTCCTTTTTCGCTGAAGAAATTATTGTTCCAATCTTGTACCCAATGGCATCCTATTGTTTTGCTGCGGACTACGTTCCTCTGGAGCTGCTGTATCCTAGTCTCTGTATTGTTTACTGTTATGTGTATTCCTGTCCTCGTGTCACAGATGTGGAACCTTTGTTAATCAGCACTTGTACTCAAAGGTGCTTTCCGAATGATAAATAAAATAATAACGTCAGTTGATCTTTCTGATATACACCATGCTATGAAGAACCACCTTAGAACTGTGTGATGTACTTTATGTCCCTCTCAGATATAGAGTTCTATAGCAGAACACTGATGCACTGTATTAATTTACAGGGACACTGTCAACCTGTTTTTCATCATATTATTTGTAGTTGAAACCCCACATTTTATGTCTAAAATTCATTGATGTTGCTGTTTGTTTTGTCTGTAGCCTTCCTTAGTAGAACTGAAATACATGGCAATGTATATTTATAAACAATCGTGTTTTTGTTTACAGTCATGGTCATGTTCTTACTGCTTATGTCCTAAGCACTAGAAACACACGCAGACAGTGCAGTCACTCATAAGACAGTAGTCTCCCAATGCATCATTGGGGGCTAGACTGTTTTGTGGGTGTTCCCAAGTCCAGGAAAGATGCATTTGGAGTTAATCAAGGAATGTAAACAAACCTGTTTTGGTGTGATAACACCAGTATGTTGGGCAGTCTGTTTTTTACTTTTTTAAAGAAAATAAGAGTCAGAATTAAACTACCAGCTATATCAACTATCTTTACAGAATTTTGGCAATCATAAAATATGTTTTTTAAACTAGGAGACTTTGAGACCTAAGGGGGTTGACAGTATCCCTTTAAGGACAAAAACTACATTATGCAGTTCTAAAATGGTCCTTGCAGTACCACCAGTGTAGAAATCATGGACACCAACTGGGATAACTAAAAAAGTCTGTATAGCGTAAATGGAACAATGACTGAAATGGAAAGAGCCAGTATTTAAAAATGAACTTCTACTGAGAAAACAACTTGAACATTCAGTGCAATCTTCCTCTGAAGTGCATGTGACACATGAACTGTGTTGGCAAACCAACATAGAGTCGTGTTAATGCTGGAGTTTTTGTTCATGTATTAAGGCCAGTGATCCCATTGTCATATTACTTTTCATAGTTATAGGTGTAGGCATTGGAACTGGCTGAACCCCTAGCAGGGCTATTCAGTAGCTCAACACAGTCACAAGTGGTTCCAAAAGACTGGAGGGTAGTGGACATAGCCCTGCTCCACAAAGGAGGAGACAAAGAACAACTGGGAAACTACAGACCCATGAGTCTTACCTCCATAGCAGGTAAACTAATGAAGACACTAGTCAAAGAGGACCAGCGGACTACCTGGAGAGAAATGGGCTCCAGGATAGTAAGCAACACAGGTTCATGGCAGAGAGGTCTTGTCAAACCATCCTGAAAGTGTTCTTTGGGTAACTAGAGCAGAGAACAAGGAACAAGCTGTGGATTTGCTCTACATCAACTTAAGCAAGGGGTATGACTCTGTGCCACACAGAAGATTGCTGAGGAAGTTAGAGGATCTAGGAACAGTGAAAGATCTAGTTGGATAGGTGAAAAGCGGACTGGTGGGGAGATAGCAAAGGGTGGTAGTAAATGTAGTCAGAACGGGGTAGAGGGAGGTCACTAGTGGGGTGCCACAGGGTTTAGTCCTGGGGCTGATCCTCTTCAACATGTTCATCAGTGACATAAGAAAAGGAATACAAAACAAAATGCATCTTTTTGCCAATGACACTAAGCTCTGCTGCGGGGTACACAGGGAAGAAGGGGCTAGGGAGCTGCAGAAGAACCTACAAAGATTAGAGAGGTGGTCCAAAGATTAGCAGTTGAAATTCAATCCCATAAAGAGCAAGGTGATGCTTATAGGGAGCAAGAACCCAGGACAGAACATTAGATGGGAGGGGTTAACATGGACACTACCCCACAGGAAGGAGACCTGGGAGTCATCATAAGTGACTCACTAAAACAATTTAGCCAATGTAACAAGGCCTATGGCAAGGCAACCAGGATGCTGGGGTGTATCGGGAGGAGGTCTAACAGCAGGAGGAAGGAAGTGACACTGCCCTCTATAGATCACTGATGAGGCAGAATCTGCAATAATGTGCCCAGTTCTAGAACCCACACCTAAGAAAGATAAAGACATTGAAATATAGAATTTGTCGGCAGAAAAAGACTGCCTGGCACACCCAGTTTGACTAGATCTTCACTGCCTAATCTGTCTCCACACACGTTAACTGGTCTCTAGCAATCTACAGGTTACAGATGATGCAGCATAGGATAACAAAAATTATTAAAAACCAGCAAGGCAGATCCTACGAGATCAGCTAAGGTCCTGAATATGTACTTGCTGGAGATTGGAAGGGAAAGGTGAGACATGATAGAGACTTTCAACTTCCTGAAAGGAATGAACAAGGTGATTTGTGAGTAAATATTTCGCAGGACTAACAAATCAAGAACTTAGGAACATGAGTGGAAGCTGGCAACCAAATGGTGCAGGGTCTGCACCAGAAGACATACGAAGAAAGACTAAAGGAGCTTAATATGTATACCCTTGAGGAAAGGAGGGAGAGAGGGGACATGATAGAAACTTTCAAGTACCTCAAGGGAATCAACAAAGTCCAAGAGGGTGGCATCTTTCAGAAAACGAGATGTGCAAGAACAAGGGGGCACAATTTGAAGATGGGGGACGGCTCAGAGGTAATGTGAAGAAGTATTTTTTCACAGAGAGGGTTGCGGATGCATGGAACAGCCTCCCTGAGGAGGTCTTGGAGTCAAGAACAGTGGGGGAATTCAAGAATGCATGGGACAGACATAAGGCAGTCCTAGTGGGGGGTAGGAGGTAGTAGGCTGTTGGTTAATTAGGATCTACAGCTTATCTGTTAGGTAGGAAAATGGGCAGACTAGGTGGGTCAAACGGTCCTTATCTGCTGTCACATTCTATGTTTCTATGGCAGGGGAAACATTCTGGAGGAATGTGAGAAAAAAATAGGCTACTTACTTGTAAATGCAGTTCTATGGGTAGCATATAGTTCACATTCATACTCTAGCAGTTCAATGGAATTGCTGACTAATTGGATGTCTTGAAGCTAAGCTCCTTCTGCCAGCCAGATGGTATATCCTCCAGCTTCACCCTGTGATGTCAGATCTTTGCACGCTGGAAGCAAGGATCCATGTGCTACTTGCCAGAGGAGGCTGGGTGGGTTGTGTGGATATGAATTATATACCACTCCTAGAACTACAGTTACAGGTGAGTAACCTACTTTTTTAGGGAGGTGGATACTGTTCACTATCCACACTCTGGCAGACTCCTAGTAATTCTCCAGGAGGAGAGGGCAAGGCGCATATCCTTACTTGGTGAACAGACTGGAGAACCGAGGTCCCAAAAGCAGCATCCCGATGAGATTCAAGGTTGATACTGTAAAGGGAAATAAAGGTGTGTGCTGACTTCCAGGTCACAGCCCTGCAGATTTTCTGGATAGGGATAGTTCTGGAAGCAGCCACCGAGGCAGCAATATGTCTGGTGGAATTAACTTTAAACCCTACAGGAGGCTTCCTACCAGCCAAACTATAGCAGAGAATGATGCAGGATGTTATCCACCTGTCAGTCATCCACTTTGCTGCCAGTCTGCTAGGTGCAGCTTAAACGTATGTTGCAAACAGCTGGCAAGCCATTCCCAGAACTCCAGCTATGTGCTCCCTGTAATAGGACAGCGTCCTCTGCAGGTCCAGAGTTGGCCTCCAAAGAGGGGTTAGCAAAATATACTGGTAATCACCTGGTTAAGGTGAAACTCCAATATTACCTTCAGGAGGAATTTCAGGTTGAGGCAAAGGAGACTTTGTCCCTGTGGAAAACCAGGTAATGTGACGCCATTGAATGCGCCTGGAGCTCTCCCATCCTTCTGGCTGACGTAATGGCTGTCAGATTCACTCAGCAGGTCAGGCCCTCTACTCCCAAAGTGCCAACCTCTGAGCGTAGTCTTGTGAACAGTATAACAGACAAGGTAACCCTCTTGTCTGTTTTTGTGAGTCAGGATCAACCTTTGGTCTCAAGTTCTGGAGAGATTCAAACTGTTAACCTCTTGCTAGCATACCCAATGCACAGGCTCAGATATATCTGTCTTCGGGGGGCCAGATATCTTTGCCTACTTGCACCTAACCAGGTATTCAGAGATGAACCCTTAAAACTTTAATAAAGACCTCAGATTTAAAACGCTTCTCTTTCCAGTTTGGTACCACCGTACAAGTGTATGTCTGCTGTCTGCTATAACCAAAAATATTTCTTAGCAAAAGAAAGCAATTCAAAGACAGACCAGGTACGCTCTAAAATTAGAGTTTTTACTAAAATATATAATATCTCAAACATACAATACAGAACTCTTATATCACAAAACATACGTATATTTAAACAAAACAAGGTTTAAAACAGTGCAATTCCTACAACAATATTTAGATTTTGTCTAGCTTTCTAAATACCCGTTTTCAGTGCTCAGATGTTTTCTTGGTCAGTGTCAGATAAAAGTGTGACTGTAGCAAAAAATAATCTTTAAAAGCTGGTTTTGCCCACCTCTTTTGCATGAGGTCATCTAGTCAAAATATCTAAAAAATATATAGTTCTATACAACCACAGGATGTAATTTCAAAGTATTAATTCTGCAGCCTTAGCATAACTCAATTTCAATGACACCTCTTTTGATTCATGCTGCATCCTCCTCACACAGGCTTCATATGAGCATTTACAACCTCTCACCTCTGTGTAATAACCTATGTTTTCTCTTCAACGTCATGAACCTTTTTTATGATTTCCCTCTTAACAAAGTTAACTTAAACAACTCTGTAATTAACTCAGAGAAACAGGATCCTTGATTAAAGTCTTCCATGTAACACACTGTCTCTAAAAACTGTGTGTGTGTGATACATGCTGTCAGCATTTCTCTGGCCTGCATCTGTCAGCGAAATCTGGGGGGATGAGTGAGGTCATTCCTAGAGCATTTGATTTTTAAGCAGAGATAGTCATTAATACATTTTATATACAAAAATATTATACAGCATTCAGAACTGGCTTTCTACATCACACTCCTCCCAACCTAGACTGAATTTGGGGGATCTATCCCCTACATGGGATAAGCTTCCCAAATTAGTTCACTCCTCATAGACTCTAGACAGCCCATCGGAGTTCTGATTCTAAATGCCTGCCCTAAGTACGACTGTCAGATCATATCCTTGCAAAGCAAGACTGCATCTTAGCAGTCTGTCATTGTTCTTCCCCATCTGCATCAGCCAAACCAGGGGGTTGTGGTCAGTCTGCACCACAAAATGCTGCCCATACAAGTATGGCTCTAACTTCTTTAGGGCCCACACTATGGCAAGACACTCCTTTTTCACCGTGCAGTACGCTTTCTCCCTGGGAAGCAGCTTTCTGCTCAGGTACACAGCTGGGTGATCTGTCCCTTGGCTAGACATCTGGCTTAGTACTGACCCAATACCCACGTCTGTGGCATCCATCTAAACTATAAAGGTTTTGCTATAGTCCGGACTTGTCAAAACAGGAGCACTGCACAGTGCCTCCTTCAGTCTGCTAAAGGCTTCCTCACAGGCTGGGCCCCAGGTAATTTTCTTTGGCATCTTTTTCTTTCTCAGGTCAGATAGGGGAGCAGCCAGGGCACTGTAAATGGGTACAAATTTCCTGTAGTACCCTGCTGTCCCTAGAAAGCTCCTGACCTGCTTCTGGGTTTCTGGTCTGGGCCACGTCTGGATCACCTCTATCTTTATTTGGTAAGGTTGGAGCTGTCTCCAGCCTACCACAAGCCCAAGGTATGCCACTTCTCCCATGGCCACCTGGCACTTCTCGGCTTTGACAGTGAGCCTGGCCCTCTTTATCCTGCCCAGCACTTCCCGAAGGTGGGAAAGGTGTTCCTCCCAGCTGGTACTAAAGATGGCAATGTCGTCCAGGTATGCCACGGCGTACTCCTCAGCACCATTTAACACTTGGCACCAACCTTTGGAAAGTGGACGGGGCATTCTTCATTCTGAAAGGCATTACTTTAAACTCAAATAAGCCTATCGGAGTGATAAAGGCTGACCTCTCCCTAGCTCTGACTGTCAATTCTACCTGCCAATACCCTTTGGTCAGGTCAATAGTCGTAAGGTAGGTTGCCCCTCCCAACTTATCCAGGAGTTCGTCCATCCAGGGCATCAGGTGGGCATTGGACTTTGTGACTGCATTCAGTCCACAACAGTCCACACAGAAATGAGTTGAGCCATCTGGCTTGGGCACAAGGACTATGGGTGAGGCCCAGGGGCTGTGGGATCTCTGGATTACCCGTAAATCCAGCATCTCCTCCACTTCCCTCCTAATGTCCTTTTGGACAGCCTCTGACACCCGATATGCTGTCCGACGAATGGACGTCTGTGTCCCTGTCTCCACATCGTATGTTGCTAAGGGGGTTAGTCCAGGCTTGGCGCTAAACAAGGGGGCAAAGTTTGCTAAAACCTCCCTTACTTTCTGGACCTGGTCAGCTGGGGAGACAATTTTATTGCCTCCACAGAGGACTCCCGCTTACTCTCTTCCAGCAAGTCCAGAATGGGGACTCCTTCGTCCGTTCCCTTCCCATGACTACATACTGCGAACACCATGTCAGCCCTATTTGCATATGGCTTCATCATGTTGACATGGTACATCCTTTCAGTCTGTCTTTTGTCAGGTAACTCCACAATGTAGTTTATGTTATTTACCTTCCTAACCACTTTGTATGGTCCTGCCCACTCAGCTTGCAGCTTGTCTTTCCGGACTGGAATAAGGACCATGACTTCCTGACTCACCATGTACGAGCAAGCTCTGGCTCTGCGGTTGTACCACACCTTTTGTTTCTGTTGGGCAGCTGGCAGGTTGCTCTGGGCTGTCCCCATAAGCTCCTTCAGCCTTTCCCTAAACCTAAGGGCATAATCCATAATGGGAGTTCCCTGGGTGGTGTGCTTGCCTTCCCAGTCCTCCCGGATCAAGTCTAGGGGCCCACTTACCCGGCGTCCATATAAGAGTTTGAAGGGGGAAAATCCTGTCGACTCTTGGGGCACCTCTCTGTATGCAAACAATAGGTGGGGAAGGTATTTCTCCCAGTCCCTCCCATGCTGTTCAGCAAATGCCCAGAGCATTGACTTTAGGGTACCATTGAAACGTTCCACAAGTCCATTGGCTTGTGGGTGATATGGTGTCGTGCATCTCTGCACCACCCCACACTTCTCCCATAAAGATTTCATCAGGTCCAACATGAAGGAACCCCCTCCATCGGTGATTACCTCCTGTGGAAACCCAACATGGGAGAAAATCCCAAGTAAGGCATCTGCCACTTTGTCTGTCCTCAGAGAGGATAGGGCAACTGCCTCTGGGTAACGGGTGGCATAATCCACCACAGTCAGCATGAATCTCTTCCCTGAGGAGCTGGGGGTATTTAAAGGCCCCACAATATCCATTCCCACCCTCTGGAATGGCTCCTCCACTACGGGCAAGAGGATCAGGGCTGGTTGGGTTTTCTTGCCCGCCTTCCCTATTTCTTGGCACCAGTGACAAGACCTGCAATACTCCTTCACCTGCTGGGTGAAGTTAGGCCAGTAGAAATTCAGGGCTAACCATTCTGTAGTTCATGCAATTCCCAGATGACCAGACAAGGGAATATCATGTGCAGTTTTGAACAACTGCTCACGATATCCCTGGGGAACGACAAACTTCCTGCCTAGCATCCCCCCCTCTGTCTGTACTGCCTGTGTATACATAAGTCCATTTTCCCAATAAACCGTATGTCTGCCGTCATGTCCCTGTGTGCCCTCCAAGTCTGCCCAAGTCCTCAGCTTCTCTAAACTAGGGTCACTTCTCTGAGCAGCTGCAAACCCCTCACACAGTCCCAAGGTATGGGACAGATCCCCTTCAGTTGCTAAACTAGGGTTCCTAGCACTAGCACTAGCATCAGGGCCCTCAGGATCACTGTCAATCCCAACCCTCTGATAATTGGTCACCCTCCCTCATCAGAGTAACCTTCCGTAGCTGTGTGGTCACTTGCTAATGTGGACATTTCTACCCCCTTTTTATCAGTCTCCCCATCTGGAGATCCAGGCTGGGGAGCCAGCCTCTCAGTGGTTTCCACACTGGTTTCTGTGGGGTTCAGGGAACTACTATTTTCCCTTGCCGCTTGGCTATGGGTAACAGCACATACCACCCCCTGCTGGAGATTGTTAGCCAGGATCACATCCACTGCTAATGTGTTGGCTACAGCCACCTGTTGCACAGTTCCCCCTGTTTCACCCCAGTCCAGGAGAACACTAGCAAGTGGCAATGTTTTCTCTTCACCAGTAAACCCTTGTACAGTTACATATTTATTGGCTATAAGCTGACCAGGCTGTACCAGATCCCCCTTTACCAATGTCAGGGATGCCCCTGTGTCCCTTAACCCCTGCGTCTGTGCCCCATTCGCCATGACTGGGTGCAAGTGTTCCCTCATGTTCACTGGCATGCTTCCAGGGACACACAAACAACCGACTTCTTTTCTAGCACCCTGCTGTGTATTATGGCTCAACTTTTTGGGGCATTGTCTGGCAATATTACCAGTTTCTTTTCACAACCAACAGGCATTTCTTACTTCAGAGAGATCTTTTCTTTGAAACCTGGGGCTAACTGGTTTCGGTGGAGGCAGTGAGGGTTTTAGCTGCCCTGAAGGTGCGCTTTTCCCTTTCTGCGCTGCCACGCCTGCCCCGTTCACTCTCAGAGCAGGTCTGCTCTTTGCATAGTGGTCTGAGAGTTCAGCAGCCTCTTGCACTGTTTTTGGATCTCGGTCTTCTAGCCAGGTTTTTAGCTTGGCTGGGCAAGCCCAATAAAACTGTTCTACTAAAATCACATTTTTAATTTTATCAACAGAATTTGCCTCAATTCCTTCCCACCAATGTTTTAAAAACTGACGTCGTTTTGTGGCTAGCTCCTCGTAGCTCATATCAGGGCTTCTCCTGAGCTTACGGAATTTAGCTCTGTATGATTCAACAGTTAATTCAAACTTTTTTAACAGTGCAGCTTTTAGCTTGCTGTAATCATTGCTGTCTTCATTGTCCATTTGACCCAATGCATCCCGAGCTTTCCTGGTAAGTAGCGGGGATAGCTGGAAGCTCCAGGACTCTCTAGGAATTTTAGCCTGAATACAAACTTTTTCAAAAGAATTTAAAAAGGCATCCATGTTCTCCCCTTCTTTAAACTCTATTAATTTGGAGTTCAATTTGTAACCCAATCCTGCAGTCCCAGTTAAACCCAAGCCACTTACCTGCTCTGGTGCCGCTGGTCGGAGTCGTAGCTTCTCCAGTTCGTGTTGCCACTGGAGCTTCTCAATCCTCTGCCTCTCTGCATTCTCACTCTCTCTTCTCCTCTGCCTCTCTGCGTTCTCACTCTCTCTTCTCCTCTGCCTCTCTGCGTTCTCACTCTCTCCTCTCCTCTGCAGCTCGCTGGCACTCACGCGCCTCACAGTCTGCCTCCCTTTGTTGTCGCTCGGCCTCCAGTTCCATCCTGCGCAACTCAATTTGCAGTTTGAGTACCTCTAGATTCAAGATACTGGTGATCATCCCCTGCTGCTGTGGTCCTTCACTGACAGTGGCCCTGCTGTCCATTTCAGTCACGGTCAGTGACTCGCTGCTCTGGGTATCTGCTACCATCAGGGCCTCTATGAGGTTCTGCTTTTTGGCTGTCACCTCGAACGGACTCCCCGCCCCCAGACACAACTGCTTCAAGAAATTACAGTGTGCATGCCAGAACAAGCCATCTTCTTTCCTGACTACGGCTACTATGACTGCACTTTAGAGAAAAAAAATAAAATATGTAGGAACTTGACTGTACACCAAGTGATACATAGTTCTGTTTCCTTTTTAAAATAAAACGCTGCCTTTTTCTTTCTTTGCAAGAGAGCTTATGATCTCAGTTGACACAGAACAATAAAGCTTGTGATACCAAAATTATGCCACTGCTGCCAACTAATCTGTCACAGATTCACTCAGCGGGTCAAGCCCTCTACTCCCAAAGTGCCAACCTCTGAGCACAGTCTTGTGAACAGTATAACAGACAAGGTAACCCTCTTGTCTGTTTTCGTGAGTTCGGGTCAACCTTTGGTCTCAAGTTCTGGAGAGAGATACAAACTGTTAATCTCTTGCTAGCATACCCAATGCACAGGCTCAGATATATCTGTCTTCGGGGGGGGCCAGATATCTTTGCCTACGGGCACCTAACCAGGTATTTAGAGATGAACCCTTAAAACTTTAATAAAGACCTCAGATTTAAAACGCTTCTCTTTCCAGTTTGGTACCACCATACAAGCGTATGTCTGCTATCTGCTGTAACATAAATATTTCTTAGCAAAAGAAAGCAATTCAAAGACAGACCGGATGTGCTCTAAAATTAGAGTTATTACTAAAATATATAATAATATGTCAAACATACAATACAGGACTCATATCATAAGACATACGTATCTTTAAACAAAACAAGGTTTAAAACAGTGCAATTCCTACAACAGTATTTAGATTTTGTCTAGTTTTCTAAATACCTGTTTTCAGTGCACAAATGTTTTCTTGGTCAGTGTCAGATAAAAGTGTGACTGTAGTGAAGCACAGTAATCTTTAAAAGCTGGTTTTGCCTACCTCTTTTGCATGAGGTCATCTAGCTCCTCCCTGTCAAAATACCCAAAAAATATATGTTTCTATACAACCACAGGATGTAATTTCAAAGTATTAATTCTGCAGCCTTAGCATGATTCAATTTCAATGACACCTCTTTTGATTCATGCTGCATCCTCCTCACACAGGCTTCTTATGAGCATTTACAACCTCTCACCTCTGTGTAATAACCTGTGTTTTCTCTTCAACGTCATAAACCTTTTTTATGATTTCCCTCTTAACAAAGTTAACTTAAACAACTCTGTAATTAACTCAGAGAAACAGGATCCTTGATTAAAGACTTTCATGTAACACATTGTCTCTAAAAACTGAGTGTGTGTAATACATGCTGTCAGCATTTCTCTTGGCCTGCATCTGTCAGCTGAAATCTGGGGGGGGGGGATGAGTGAGGTCATTCCTAGAGCAATTGATTTTTCAGCAGAGATAGTCATTAATACATTTTATATACAAAAATGTTATACAGCACTCAGAACTGGCTGTCTACATCACAAACGCCACCAGGAATACAGCCTTCCATGACAGGTGTGACATCTCACACCTGTGCATAAGCTTGACTGGCTTGCCCATGAGCATAGCCAGCACCAGCAGTAATTCCCATTTTGGTGGTGGCTGACACACAGGTGATCCAGTCTCTTGAAAAAGCACCCAACCGCCTTCTTCTGTGCCACAATCGGCCTACCAGCCCATGCTCAGTAAGCAGATATTGCTGCCAGGTGCACCTTGAGGGTCACTGCTTGCAGTTCCAGCTGAGAGAGGGACTAGCAGTAGTCCTGGATACTTGTCAAAGGCAGGCAAGGAATCAAGCTCCTTGTTTTGGCACCAAATAGAAAACCTTTTCATTTGAATGCTTAACATAGGTGAATCAACTCCTTCCAGGAGGCCTTGACAATGTGGAGCACATCTTCCAAGAGACCCAGTGCCTGGAACTTTAGTCGCTCAGGATCTAGGCTGAGAGGTGCAGATATTTCAGGTCAAGATGCAGGACCATCATCTGTTGTCTGGTCAACAGATCTGGGCAAAGAGGCAGCCGTCATGGAGGTCTGCCATTGAGGCTGAAGAGATCCAAGTACCAGAACTACTTTGACAATCACCCAACAGCCCCAAGCTGTGGAAAGCGGGTGCAAAGCAGCCTCAGTCTGGCATTCTCCCAGGAGGCAAACAGATCCACCACAGGGCACCCCGCGGTGAGAACAGGTAGCTCACCACTTCCTGATTCAGGGACCACTTGTGCAACATCTCTCCTAGCCAGCTGAGAGCGTCTGCCAGCTGACTGTTTCCTCCTGTGACACAGACCACCAGGAGATCTATACCCTGACTGTGCATGAGGATACAGGTGCGGAGAGCCTCCCATACCAGGGGAAAAAAGTGTGCTCTGCCCCACTTGTTCAAGTAGATCATGGTTGTGGTGTTGTCTGTCTGGACCTGCATGACCTGACCCCTGACTAGAAGGGCAAATTCCATCAGAGCCAGTTGTACGGCATAGAGCTCCAGTGAGTTTATGTGGTGAGGGGACTCCTGGGGTTACCAGAACCCATGGGCTCTGCAGTCTCCAAGATGTGCTCCCCACCCTACCAGAGACATGTCCATCATTAACATGACAGTCGACTCTGGGTGAACAAATGGGATTTCTTCCCCTAGATATTGTGGGATCAGCCACCAATGGATGGTGTTCACAGACGGCCCAACTCCCGCTGCAGGCCGTGCATCCTCCAGTATGCCCAATGGAGCACACTGGTACAGGACACCATGTACCTCAGCAACCACAGGAAATTTCAGACAGGGCATAAGAGCCAAACCTGAAATGATCGGAAAAAGGAGATAAGATCCAGTGTCTGGTGCAGCCCTGATGAACTTGATCATACGCAATGGTACTAGCTTAGACTTCTCCGGGTTGACCAAGAGGCTCAAGTCTCGAAGGCCTGCAAAGCCAGATCCCTAGATCTCTTGACTGTCTCTTTGGATGGCCCAGTTATTAACTAGTCATCTGGGTAGCAGTACACCCTGATGACTCGGCGCCGCAGGAAGGCCACCACCACTGACATGCACTTGGTGAAGACCCTGGGCACTGAGCAGAGACTAAAGGGCATGACCAGGAACTGGTATAGGACCCCTTCCACTCAGAACTGGAGGTACCAGTGGTGGCATGGACAGACTGGGATGTGGAAGAATGCATCCTGGAGGTCCAGGGAACTAAACCACAAGTTCTGTTCCAGAGACAGAATGATTTGATTCAAGGTGACCATCCAGAACTAGCACATCTGTATGAATTGGTTCAGATCATGCAGATCCAGTATGGGGGGGCCAGCTCCCTCTCCATTACAGAGCCAGGAAGTACCTGGACATATAATGCTGACTGGTCAGGGCATGGGCTGTGGCTCCCTTTGTGAGGAGCTGAGCAATGTCCTCCCAAGGGGCGGACAGTGTGTCCTGTGACACCCTGGACTCCAGAGCAGTGCGAAGTTGGTAAGATGGGAGAACCTCGAAGTCCAGAGGCAGTGCTCTGCCTACCATTTCTAACACCCACTTCTCTGCTGTGATAGTGAACTAACGTGCAAAGAACTGACTCAGTTGACCCCCAACTGGGAGCACAGACAGGGACAGGAGAGACAGAGGGATGACATCCCCAGCCGTCAGTGTGCAGCTATTGAGGGGGCACTGAACACTGCAGTTGGAGGGGCACCCCTACCCCTGCCTCCTTTTTCATTAGGGTCCTGCGTCCAGAACTTAGGCTTGGGACGTCAGGCCTGGTACTACCCCTATAGGAGCTGTTTCCAAGGAGTCTGTGGCTGAAAGGACCAGTACTGAAAAGCCTGCTTCTTAAGGTTGTTCCTCTGATCCTTCTGGGATAATGCCGCAGAGTCCAGGTAGGCACTGGACTTCTAGATGTGGGTGGGATGTCCCTTCACCACAGAGCCTAAGTGGTCAGTGCCCAAGAAAGGTACGTTGGCCATGTTATGCTAGGTGTCCACTGTGAAGGTGGACAGGTGCAGCCAGGCCCTGCACCGCATGGAGACAGCCGCTGCCATGGCATGGGAGCAGGAGTCACCCATGTCCAAGGTTGTCTGCAGATGGTGCTTAGCCAGCAGTTAACCCTGGTCTCAGATGACCTTCACCTCTAATTGCTGATCAGCAGGGAGGTGAGGGAGGATTGTGTCAAAGACTCCCATTGGGGGTGACCAAAGCTGTCCATCATCATGGCATAGCTCGCCTGATGAAGACACAAGGACACAGCAGCATAAACCTTTTTTGCAGTGTGGTCAGTCTTTCTGAAATCCTTGTCCAGAGCTTAACCACATCTCCTTGGCCCCCGGATTTGCTGAAGACCAAGCGGGACAGGAGCCTTTTGGCCAACGAGTGGTAAAAGAACTCTGAAAGGTACCTAGTGGGGACTGCATACTAGTGGACCATACAGGTGGAGAGTTCCAGACAGGATGCTGGCTGCTGCTAAAGCTCCAGAGCCGGTCCCAAAATGGCCTCATCCATGGGAAAGGCAACCCCTATGAAATCGTACCTGTCCAATATGTGTGTGAAGGGATATCTGGTCAATTTCTAGACATGCTCAACCAGGACAGATATGGCCCTGGACTCCAAGATTAAGCAGGGAAGCACTTCAAAGGACACCAGGCCATTCTAAGTGGAAAGGTCCTCAACTGAGCCTCAGTTAAGGAGGGAGTCCAAGAGAAGCCCATTGATTTGAGATCTGAATTACATAGATACATAGACAGTGTCGGCAGATAAGGGCCTATGGCCCACCCAGTCTGCCCATTTGAGCTTGTAAGTTCAGTTTGTTTTCCTAGAAGTCTGTTGCACCTTACCCCTGACCTCCAGAATTCCTTTATGTCTATCCCATGCATTCTTAAATCCCGTGATTGTTTCAGCCCCCACCACTTCCTCTGGCAGGGTGTTCCACTTGTCCACCACCTGCTCTGTGAAGAAATTCTTCATGTTTCCTCTGAATCGCCCTCCCTCCAACTTCATCCCATGCCCCTAGTCCCGGAACATCTTTTCGCTAAAATAGTGTTTTCCTGCACCCTGTTCCTCCCTGTAAGATACTTGTATGTCTCTATCATATCCCTCTCCCCTCCTCTCCTCCAGGGAGTACATGTTCAGTTCCTTCAACCTGTCTTCATAGGACTTGTGAAGCAATCCATGCACCATCTTTGTTGCCCTCCTCTGAACCTTCTCTACCCTGTCTATGTCCTTACGTAGGTATGGTCTCCAGAACTGTACACTGTACTCCAGGTGGGGCCTCAATAGTGTCTTGTATAGCGGAATTATGACCTCCCTTTTCCTGCTGGTAATGCCCCTGCCTATACATCCCAGCATCCTATTTGCTTTACCTGCTGCCTTGTCACACTGTTTCCCTACCTTGAGGTCATCAGAGATGATAACCCCAAGATCCCTTTCCTGCTTGGTGCATGCTATATCCTCACCCCCCAACTGATATATTGTGCCAGGGTTTTTGTGCCCCATATGCATTATCTTGCACTTCTTTGAATTGTCAGAGGACTCCTCATAAATGACCCTCGACTATTTCTTGCCATGGACCACCCGTGGATCCTCATCTAGGGTGCTCCTCACTGACAACCATCCTGAAAAGCAAGTGGCCAAATAGGCCTCTTTGGTCAGAGCACCCACCTTTGACTGCAGTCATGGCAACTTCACCTGAAGGGATGGTGAAGCAGTTGTGGGAAGCACCTCTATGTCTTGCACCAGAATGAGCACCACTAGTGGCTGCCGGGTGACCAGAGGACCCATGAGCTGAGCCCTACCCCACCCTGCAATGGTCCACTGTTGCCAGAGGAGCTCCTTGTAGCACTAGCATATCTTGCAGCAGTGCCTCTCATTTCCCAAGGATGAGGAGGATAAGGAGCATCAACAGTGATGACTCCCAGTCAAGCGGGATCAAGAGCACAAATACCTCAACCAAGATCACAACCTCGACCATCGATCCAAGAATCGACAGTGAGGAGTGTGATGCTTGGCCAGCTGGTTATGATTGCTCTATGATATCTGTATACAGAATGTGTTATTGAATGTTTCTCATGAGACAGCCTGTGGGATGCCCCCCCCCCCAGGTTTCAGATAAAATGACAGGATATATGTTAAACAGCAGAACTCTGTAATGTGATTAACTTCCAAGAAGTTGCATTTTATGGCCTCGTTGATGATCCATGCTTCTTTGAAGCTGGAAAACTAAAATATACATTTTATGATGTCTTCAGAGGAAGAACAGTTAATTTCAACTAGTGTTAAAAAGCTATATGGCATCTAGGTGAGGAAACTGCAGAGTTGTAAAAGGTATTTCAATATGGGCTGGGAACAGGAACTGCTCAAAAATCACAGATAAGGAACTGGGAAATCACAGACTTATAACTTGGGAAATTAGTTTTTGCTGATGTCACCTTATTTAATATACCTCCTGATAGGACATACTGTGTGTATTATTTTTTTTATATTTAACAAGGAGGAGCTAGGTGACGTCATGGAAGAGGTGGGTATAGAGACAGTTTAAACTATTCTGTGTCTGATCTTTAGTGACATATTTATTTGTGGGCTCTTAAAAACAACTTCTAACTTTGAGCACTGTGTAGAGGTATACATTAGATAGAAAAAGTCTAACTTTATGTTGGTAGGAATTTGTATGTTTACTTGTTTTCTTTTAATTGATTGTATGCTTTGTGATATAGTGTTCAGTGTTTACATTTTACATATTTTTATCCATTTTTAAGCAAACCTGTTATCTTAAAGAAACTGCCTGGTGTGCCTTCAAAATTCTTTCTTTTGCATGTGAAGTATTGATGGTTAAAGTTGACAACTGTTCCTAAGCTTAATGGTGTTACTGAACTGGAAAAAGGTAAGACATACCAAAGGTCTTTCACTGAGTTTTAAGGGTTCATTTTGGATACCTGGTTAGGTGCCCTTAGGCGAAAGATATCTGGCATTCCCCGAAGAGCAGAATTATCAGAGCCTGTACATTTGGGTACGCTAGCATAAGGTTCACAGTTTGAATCCCCCCAGAACTTGAGAACAAAGGTGATTCAGACCCACAAGCAGACAGGAGGCTTACCCTGTTCTGTTACCTGTTCACAATACTGCACTCAGAGACTGGCACTATGGGAGTAGAGGGCCTGACCTGCTGATTGGGTTTGTGACAAGGAGAACCCTCTGGATGGTTAAGACAGACCACATGCCTGGCCATGTTAATGAGGACAAGCTTGGAGGGCTCAACCACCAGCGAAGGCTGCTCCCAATGGGAAATGGTCAGGGACTCTAATCAGTCCATGTCCTCCTAAGTGAGGACTGGAAGCACCAGGGTCTACAAGACTGACTCCTGAATCTCCTCTGACAATCAGTCAACAGGTTTTAGGAAAATTTCCACAGTCTGCTTGAATAGAGTTAAGGTTAACAAGTTCAACGGGGGGTACCAAGGAGCTCTCACCCTTCCCCTTGACTGAAGGGGTCTCGACCAGATTTAAGCAGTCGGGGGAGTTGCGGAAGCGAAGGACCTCATTCTCTCCCAGTCCAACAACATACGTCGGTGGAGTCTGTGCTTTCTGTCATGGTAGAAAGGGCTCTCCTCCAAGATCTGGACAGCCAAACACATATTACGAAAATCCCCCTGTAAATGACCCCCTGACACTGGCCCCTGCTGGGAACTACACGGAGTTCGCACAGGTGCCTACTGCAGTGGCCGCCGCTTCCTCTTTGAGGGCTGCAACCTGTGAGACAACCAGGCAGCCACTGAAGCCTTCTTGCTTCCCCTGAGATGGTCTTTAGGACCCCTCTCTGAAGGCCATTCAAGGGTGAGGCGATGCTTCCTAACAGGACTGCATCTGCCTCTCTCAAACTCTCTCTGTCTAGGTCAAGGAGTCGCAGACTGTGAGAGGGGAAGGGTGACATGGCAGTGAGTGCTCCAATTGGGAGCTGTGCTGCACGGCAGGAAGTTCCACCTGTAGGAGGTCCCAAAGGGAGGATAAAAGGCAGCAATCCTAATATGCCCCCACGCATGTATCCAGCACGCAAGCAGAACAGCAGAAGAGTGGAACAGGTATAAGTCTGGCATCTTAGGCATCAGAAGGTGTCTACAAGAGGAAATAATGAAGCAGCAGACTCTGCCGGTTGACTAAGGAAGGTTACTATTCACTCCAGTTATAACCCTCACTGCAAGGAATGGTGGAGGGCAAAAGGTAAGCCATAACTAGGAATAGGTGTGACACCTTATCTAGGGTAAGGGTATAAAGGGATTAACAGGGAATAGCAGAAAACTAGTAGCATCCTGTCTAGGGTAAGGATATAAAGGGGAAAGCTATTAAGGTCCTTTTAAAAGCATAGAGGGAAGCTAATTAGTAACCTGCCTAGAGTATAGCAAAAAGGGGTAAACCAAACAAATTAAGGGAAAACAAGAAACATGTGCAGTGGCCATCACTGAGGTGCTACCTGTGCACAGCTGAGGGGTGGAGTGGGAACATCGCACCATGGTCTTAGACCACTAGTTGAAAGCATGGTGCAGGGAGGAAAGGTTTGGCTACACTAGGGACTGAAATCCTACCTGAAGGGATAAAGATCTGTACAAATGGGATGGCCTCCATCCATCCAGGAGGGGAACGGCAATCCTGGATGGAAGGTTTAAATGCTACTTTGATAGGCATTTAAACCAGACAAAGGGGAGGCAGTGAATCCCTCCCCCCCATAAGATGGAACAGCAGAGAAGATAAGCCCTGGGGAAATAAATTCCCCAGAGGTACTGCAGAGTATAGGCAATGGAGGAGGGGGACAGATGGAAGGGTCGAGTGTCAGATCTAAGGCTGAGAAAAGTACTAGGGAGGGTGGGCAGAGGGAGCATGAAAAGAGGAAGAACAGTACCTGGGAAAAGAGAAGGGTGAAAGAGGGACTTAGGAAGGGAAGGGGAAGTAGGGACAGGGAGGGACAAAAGGAGTGGAGAGTAGGGCTGTACAGGGGCCAAATATTATTTCTTGAATACCACGAACAATAGGGCTCACGGATATTCAGAAGCCCTTCTCAAATAGGCGACTGTTCGTACTCAGGAAAGGGTATTTGGCCAGCTACAAAAAAATATATTTATTTATTTAGTTTTTATTTACTGGGTAGGTACACTAGCCAGAAAGACTATTTTCAGATATGACCCGGGAGAGTACAGAGAAAACTTCAAGAAAACAGTCATGAATACATAATACAAGTTACATGTAGATATTTGAGCATAGCAATGGTAATTATGACAAGGAATTTTAGGTAGGAAAACCAAAATACACCAAATACAATATTTAGGTTACATAAGTCAATACAGTCAGGCAAATTAAAGCATCCAGACACTGAAAGCACATTGCCCTCCTTCCCAGCCCCTCAAGAAACCGTCAAATGTAGCCCCCGTCCCCCACACTCTATCAGTTGTCCAATCCCACCCTCCTCCCCCCAGCACCCACAATTTGTTACATTTAAAGGGAAACGTCCACAAGATTGGTATAACAGCAGGGGCTGCACTGTTGCTGCAGTAGTCAAATCACAATGCAAAAACCCCAATAAGTATAAAGATTACCTGTATTTTTTCCTTTTTTGCATTTCTTGTGTCCCTTCCCCATTTTTCCTCGTCTGTGACCCCGACTGCTCTTCTGGTGAGTTCTGCTCACCCGGAACTGACGCGCATTATGGGGAAGGAACCTGAAGAAGACTTATAATTCCCTAGTCAGTTTCCAGCTGTGAATCCTACTGTAATCCTTCTTATTGTTGTCCGAGGTTAGTTTTGCATTTAATATTTCTTCAGCGATCCTTAGTGCCAAACACTGTGTGATAATTTACTTTTGCCCGAGTAGTTTGATTTGGTTGTACAGCCCGGGATCGTGGAACAAAAACTACTTGTCTGGCTCCATGCCAACTGTCACCTTGATGGCAGTCGCATTTTGCACAGTATTTTGGTAATAGAGGTGTAATTGCAATGCTGTCAAGAGACAGTGAAAAAGTTTACAAACCTTGCTGCAGCAGTGGTGAGCACACCATGGTGTCAACAAAATACTAATGTAAAATGCGGTCAGGGGTGAGTCAGTACACGGTGTGCATCACTATCCACATCTTACATTTGTACGTTTGTTACAACGATCCGGGATCACAATCTGTGCAACAATATTTGTACACGGTCTCACTATCTGTCGGGAGCATTGTGGCTCCCTCAGTGGGTACGAGTAACATCATGCACAGTAGTTCGATTCTTTTATGCAGCCCGGAAGTGCACTTGTCTGCTGGGAATCCTACCAGAATCCCTCTCGTTGGTGTCCCTCCTAGGCTCAGCAACCAATATTTCTGTATCGATCCTCAGTGCTGTCACTGGGCTATAATTCACTTTGGGCACAATACTCTGATTTTGGTGTGCAGCCTAGTGATCGTGGACCCCCCACCCCCGAGATAGCCTCAGTGGCACAAGAAAGCTTGTCTGTCTCCTTGCCAGCAGTACCACCAATGCCAGCTGGCTTCCAAACAGTATTGTGATAATTGAGAGGTAACTACAATGTTGCTGAGAGAAAGAGAGAGAGAGAGAAAATTTACAAACCTGGCTGCAGCAGTGGTGAGCAGGGATTGGTGTCAACAACATACTAATGTAAGATGCAGTTAGGGGTGCATCAGTATACGGTATGCATCACTATCCACATCTTACATTTGTATGGTTGTTACACAGAGTTGGGATCACATTCTGTGCAATAATATTTGCACTGTCTCATTATCCCTCGGGAATATTGTGACTCCCTCTCTTGTGGCGAAATACTGTCATTAGCAGCGGGCTCCCTTTTGCAGTCTCAGTTGCCAATGTACTCATGAATCAGCTAATGTTTATTAATATGACACAATGTGCTATTGCATAGTCTAGTGTGCAGTTTTTGTCATAGCGCTTGACACTTGTACCGTTGCCTGTCTATAATTCCTATACGGTGCAGTCATTGTTCAGTGGGTGTGAGTAACGTTGGGTACAGTAGTTCGATTTTTTTGTGCAGCCCCGGAGCGCACTTATCTGCTGGGAATCCTATCGGAATCCATCTCATTGGTGCCCCTTTAGGCTTGGCAACTAATATTTCTGTATTGATCCTCGGTGCTGTCATTAGGTTAGATTACACTCTGGCACAGTACTTCGCTCCTGGTGTGCAGCCTGTGATCGTCCCCCCAACTGAGACAGCCTCAGTCACACAAGAAAGCTTGTCTGGCTCCATGCCAGTAGTAACACAAATCCCAGTCAGATTCCGCCTAGTATTACGGTAATGGAGAGCTAACTACAATGCTGCCGAGAGATCAGGAGAAAGTTTACAAACCTGGCTGGAGCAGTGGTGAGCACACCTTAGTGTCAACAACATACTAATGTAAGATGCTGTCAGGGGTGCATCAATATACAGTGTGCATCACTATCCAGATCTTACACTTGTATGTTACACCAATCAGAGATCACAATCTGTGCAACAATATTTGTACACTGTCTCACTATTTGTTGGAAGCATTGTGACTTCCTCTCTCGTGGCGAAATACTGTCGTCAGCATAATGCTCCCGTCATCTGTCTCAGTGCCGAGGTTACTCACGAATTATGTGTTATTTATTATTATTATGCTATATTATTATTATGTTATGTGTTATTGTATAGTCTACAGTAAGTGTGCAGTAGCAGTTTGCTTGTTACAAAAGAGTGCATACAAATAAAATACAATGTGTAACTAATTTTAATCAGTAAATATCACACGCATGACACTGTGATTATTTCAAGAGGACACTAAACAGCTGTCTGTATGCAGGAGAGAACGGCCGATGTGCCGAAAATGGAACTGCCTGCCCAGTACAATCACTGGCAATAAGTTGGCCATGGGAGATGCCCACTGCTTGATGTGTCACACTAACAATCAACAGAGGATAGGTCTGCAATCCATATTAACAAGACCAGTTAGCTACTGTGCCAGAAAACAGTACTGGGCAAATGAATTAGCAAATCAAGCCACAGACAGTACAAAAAATGAATTTGACGGTGCAGATAGACAGGTAAATGCTGTGTCCACCAAGTACATGCACCATGTCAGGAGATATACGAGAAGAGCCCGTTCATAGCAATCGCTGGCGAAAAGTAGAGAGCAAACAACAGTATTGCGGCCCTGTATATCTGGCAGATTTTCTCACTTTATGCATGCTGCCCACAGTGAAGAGAGCCTTTCAACCTTGGGGAACATATGCAAAGAGAGTTCTCTGCAATCTGCTTTGCAGCTGTCACTGCGGCACCCCACAACACAGCAGTACACCATCTTTGGGAGAATCAAAGTCCAGTATACACAGAAAAACACGACTGGAATTATGCTACTAATAATTATAAAAATTCACAACCGCAGTGGGGTATTGCAAGAGTGATCACGGAATGTGCAAGTAAGGCTCCACCAACAAGATGTAACTTGTGGCAGCAATTACACCGTAGAAGTCAGACAGTTTGCAACAGCTGATTATTAGGGTGCCAAACAATTGAAAGAAGCCGAAGTAAAGTAAAGGTTACTATGTTTCCAAATCACAAAAGCAGATAGGGATACATTCAGAAAGCACTACAGGCTTTATAGTAGGATCCCCTTATCCCCAAATGTTACGTCATGCTGATAAAGGGAAATAACGTGCATGTGCAAGGATTCACAGCATGTCGTTGCTGAGGGCGGTTCAGACCAGGGAAAATACAATTTTACAGAGAAATCTCACAAAATATGGATAAGGTAGAAAAAAGTTGTTTTATTAAACAGTCATTATGTGAAATCAACTATGAGAGGGTGCTGGCAGCCAGTATGTGGACGTTTCCCTTTAATTATAAAATGTTAAATAAATCCCTCGATGGACAACTGGCACAACCCTCCCACCTCCATGGCCAGCCACTGTCTTTCTTATCGTATAGCTCATTGTTTGCAAAAATAATAATTCCGTTGTTTCTCCGCCACTACCAGCCTGGCGGCATCCAACTCCCGCCCCCAGCACCCAACACTTAATTGGAGAAGGAGACTGGCACAGTCCGCCCTCCACGGCCAGCGTGTAGCTGGTGAATGGAAAGCTCGACCAGTCTTGGTTTCTAGAGTTAAAACTACATGATCAGCTGATTTTACTATAGAGAGAGCAAAACACGAGGACTTTCATTCATGACAGGTAGACGGCCGTGGAGGAGGTCAGGTTTATGCAGGTTGCTCTCTCCTTTAAGAACTGGGTTCTAGGGCGGAGGGGGAGTAGGTGCTGCCAAAGTAGGGGTGGGGGAGGGATAACAGATTTTTTTCTTTACAAATGAGCTACTGTATATGATAAAAAAAGACAGTGGCCAGCAGTGGAGGTGGGAGGATTGTGCCAGTCATCCACAGAGGGATTTAGGTAACATTTTATAATTAAATATAACAAACTGTGGTTGCTGGGGGGGACTGTTTGAACCACTGATAGAAAGTGAGGGGACATTTTACTGTTTTTCTGGGCTGGGAAAGAGGGGGAAGGGCTTTTTTTTTTTTTATTTAAATGGGCTCTGAATATGAATACTTGAATACCCAATATTTGGCTGCTAAATACTAACATTCAGGCTCAATATTTAGAAAAAAAGGTATTTGCCCAGCCCAAGTAGACAGCCATGTGCACCAGCACAAGGAGTATAGGAAACAATAATCCTGATCTTGAGGCTACCATTGTAGAGGCAGGTGTGGATCTGGTGGCCATAACAGAATCATGGTGCGCCGACAACCACAGCTGGGAGGTGTCCATACCGGGTTACAGCATGCTTTGAAAGCATAGGGCAGGGAGGAAAGGGGGAAGGGGTTGTTTTATATGTAAGAGAAGGTATAAAGGTCACAGAAATACATGGACACAGCGGGGGAAAAT
This sequence comes from Neoceratodus forsteri, assembly GCA_016271365.2. NCBI lineage: Eukaryota > Metazoa > Chordata > Ceratodontiformes > Ceratodontidae > Neoceratodus > Neoceratodus forsteri. The sequence goes on along the minus strand of CM028132.1, from coordinate 874,939,159 downwards.
GACAGTCTGGAGGTTCTTTGGGATGGCTTAGAGTTGGGGTCTAGAGCCTTTATACACGTCGGGGTGACGTACAGGCCACCAGCACAGGGGGAGGAACTGGACAGGGTTTTGCAGAAGGCCACAGGCAAAATGACAAGCAATGGGGAAGCAGTAATTATTCAGGACTTTAATCTGCCAGATGTAGACTGGAACATCCTGGCTACAGCTACAACTACGATCAGGGTCATCATAGACTCCCTGCAAGGAGCACTTCTCAGGCAGCTGGTTGCATATCCCATTAGAGACAGGGCAGTGCTGGATCTGATACTTACAAACAGGAACAGTACTGCAGATGTCACAGTGGGTAGCCCCCTGGCCTGGGTACGAGTGATCATCGTACAGTGTTTTTTGGCACACAGATTGGAAAGGAGATAAACCACACTAGGACGAGGTTCCTGGACTTCAGGAGAGCAGATTTTAAAGAAATGGGAAAGTGCCTTAGGAAATGCCTTGAAGGGGAAGATAGTTGGGGGGTGGGGTGGAGGCACACTGGAAAAGAATAAAGGAGGGAATAACTAAGGCAATGGGAAGCTATTTAAAGGTAGTAAGCAAGGGTAAGAGGAGAAAGAGGCCACTATGGTTCTCAAAGGAGGTGGCCAAGGTGGTAAGGGAATCAAAAACAGCTTGGGAGAAAATAACAACTTTTAGGAAGTACAAGGAGACTCAAACAGAGACACACAGGGGGTATATCTAAAGAAACAAAGGGAGGTAAGAAGGAGGGTAAGGGCAGCAAAGGCTCAAACTGAGGAGAGGCTCACCCAGGAGGCCAAGACTAGGGTTAAGACTTTCTTCAGGTATGTGAGCGAAAACAGGAAGGCGAGGAGTGGTATAGTGAGGATCAAGGACTAGGATGGGGGAGAAGGCAGACCAACCTGCATGAACAGGCACGGGGGGGGGGATGTGTGGACACAAGTCCATTTATGGAAGAGGGAATACCTTGGAGGTTGGAAGCCCTAAAGGAAAACAAGGTGATGGAGCTGGATGGGATCCACCCAAGGGTACTAAAGGATTTAAACACAGTGTTAGCTGCCCCTCTGGCAACACTATTTAGCCCCTCTTTGGAGACGGGGGTGGTTCCAGGGGACTGCAGGAGGACCAGTGTGGTCTCCTGCATAGGACAGCCAGCAGAAAGAAGGCTAGCAATTACAGACCAGTCAGTCTCAATCAATGGTAAGTAAATTAATGGAGTCCCTGTTGAAGGACGACTGATGGAGTACCTGGAGTCAAATGGGCTGCAGAACCACTGGCAGCATGACTTCAAAGAAGGAGGAGGTCATGTCAAACAACTCTCATAGGTTTCGTTGACTTGGTAACTAGGGAGGTGGGTCAGAGAGGGCAGTGGACGTGGCCTATCTGGACTTCAGTAAGGCCTCTGACAACCGCACAGGTGGCTAATAAAAAACTTATCAACCTGGGGGTGGAGAAGAAGATGGTGAAATGGGAAGGGGTTAAACTGGGCAGGAACTCAGTTCCACTTCTTCTGATACCTTTTTCCACTGAGTACTATGGAGAGTTCCACCTCCTAGAGATGACAGTTGCACCTCCTACAAATGTAGAGACTGCATACAGTTCCACCTCCTAAACATTTCCAATTTAACCACTGGAACTGGGTATCTAACTGGTTGAAGTACAGGATGCAGAGGGTTGTGGTATACAGCAGTCACATGGAGGAATAAATAGTGACCAGTGGCGTACCACAGAGATCGGTACTAGGTTCTGTTCTCTGCCAGTGGAACAAGCTCATCATTCTTTAGCACAAAAACCTACCTAACAGAAAGGAATACCACAATCCATCATTGTGAAAATGTTGGTCCATCCAAAATGCCAGTTAATATTAAAAACAGCCTGGAAATGAAAAGAAAAGATATTTAATTAGATGGCCAAAGAATATACCTCTAACAGGATTTCTCAGGCTTACTAATGAGAAATGCAAAGTGGTTCATGACATCATTAAGCAGGCCAAGGAGGGAAAAAAAAAATCGAGCTAAACTACCCTGCACACCTCCATGACCCACTACCCCTAAACCAGGGTGTACCTCAGGGCTCAATTCTAGGCCCCCTCCTGTTTTCCTTGTTTACCAATGACCTGCGTACCCACTGCGGGGAGAGCTCAGTTGTGCAGTACACTGATGATACTGTCATCTTCTGACCCCTGCGTGACGTGGTTGCCCTAGGCCCTCTACTCCAAAAGGATCTCACTTCACTAGATACTTGGCTATGTAAGAACAGAATGGTACTAAATGCCGACAAGACCAAGGCAAAGCTATTCGGCCAAGATCCCTGGGATTTGACAGGTTCTCATCCTCTCCTAACCTCACTCTCTGGTAGAGGCATTAACGTGAGTCCCTCCCTAAATACTTAGGCCTCACGTTGGATCAGAATATCACATACAAGGAACACATGGACCAGGTCACCAGGACCCCACATCGGAAACTTGGCATCTCCTGTACCGCTCAGGGACCAACTCATCCCTGAAGCCAGGTTTCCATAGCTACCAGCGCCCCACCAACCTGACCTTATGCCCCTATTATACAGGGCATGGCTAAACAAGAGATTACCAGGATGCAAACCCTATATAATAAAATAGCTCATTTCACAACCTTAGACCACCCGAGACATCACCACTGTGACACTTTGGCCAATCTTCATTGGCCCATTGATCTCCGCCTCCAACACCTTGCTTGTCCAGGCCTACAAGCCTCTAAACCCCACGCCCGCCAAGCATTGCCGGGACCATAACCCTCAAACACAACCCAAGGAACCTAAGGACCTCAGATAGAACACTATTAGAAGTCCCTAGGGTAAGGGCAAACGCTGGTGGAAGATCCTTTTCCTCCCAAGCAGCCTGCCAACGGAAAAAGCTCCCTCCCCAGGTCCAGGCCTCCTCCTCACTCATGAACTTCTGCACCAGGCTTAAGTCCCATCTGCTGACAACAAGTGCATGCCACCTTCATGGCACTTAAAGCTCCTAAGGTACTCCCTTCCTCTCCAACTCCCGTCTCCTAGCTTAACCTTCCTACTACCTGCCTTATACAGACTGCTCGCCAGAGGCCACGTGTAACCCCTGAATAAACTATATGCAAAGTACTACCAATTGCTTACATGTCATGATGATAACCATGCCTGCATCCACTGTTTTTCTTTTACCATGCCTGTAAGCCATGCCTGTAGCCACTGCTTTTCTTTTACCATGCCTGTAACCATGCCTGTATCCACTATTTTTATTTACCGTAAACACTTCATGATGTAACTCACAATGCCTCAAATGTTCCTTATGTCCTTGTTCATTCTTATAACTTGTATTGCTATCCCGGGTCGCCCCTGAAAAAGGGACCTTTGGGGCTCAGTGGGCCTACCCAGTCACCAAAATTTAATAAATAAATAAATATTTTCACAGACTCTGGGATCCAGTCATTTGAATCACTAAGGGATGTGGCACCAACACACATTAAGTTAGGACTGACCTGTCCAAATTTAGAGATGGAGTGCCTTGAGCACAACCTATCGACAGCACCACGGCATACAGCAGGCCGCCAAAAACACTCCAATCTTTCCGCAAACACGCTAACAACACACCTTAGACAAGATGATCAGAAGCTGCATAATGGGGAACTCAGAGCTATGAACAGATTCCTTAAAGACAAGAACCTTGGGGGTGCAACTTTTTCAGTGAGGAAGACATGAATTTACTGAGCAAAACATATTTGCCTTTTCACCTTTGTTTTGACATTTATTTTTCAGCTTTCCATAAACTGAACTTCCTAGGGACTGCATTCTTTACATACAGTGAGTTAAATACCACGTACACCCTGACGTTTTCTACAGTCTAACCACTCAGAACCTGTACTTCCTACCAGACTGTGCTTTTTAAGGGCACTGCATGTTTGCTCCTAATATCTAAATGGTCCATGGAACATTATTTATTATAATTGTAACCCCATGTTGCCGGAGTAGAGTTTCATTGGTAAGGAACAGATGTGGGGGATGTATTTTCTGGGGAAGGGGCTCTGGAGTGTGGGGAAAACAGCTACTGCTGAACCATTCACAAACTAAACAACTAAGCACTGTAATTGTATTGATCTTTAGGGGCAGGTTGGTGGTGGAAGGGGGATTTGATTTACCCATCAATGAGGGTTGTATGGAGGCAGGCCAGGAACCATGCGGGCGCTCAAGCCCCTCGTGAGTGCTGTTGCAAGGACCCATCCTTCTCCAGCCAGATATGAAGCTATAAGGTATTTTTTCCCCACGATTGCAATTTGCATTCTGTGTCCTGATGGTGCCATGGACTGACCAGTGTAGCTCCAGAGGAACAGGGAAAGCACCAACCGGCAGCTCAGATTGGAGATTTGAGGTCAGACCTTGAGGGCCGCAGTTTATATCCAGAGTAGGGTGTGGGGCACGCTTGCAAGGAGGCACATCATGAGTCTGCCTAGCAGGACAGCTGGGTAGCCAACAAAATGGCAGCAGAACTCAGGGCCGCCCTTCAGAGGGAAACCTTTCTTTCCTCCTGTTATTTTGCCAGTAGTGTATCTACAGGGTACTTAACAGACTGCTGACAGTTATGGTAAGTTGATCTGGCTGGCCCACAGTGGTCAGAGGCACATATGGAAACAAGTGGCTGGCTGGGTGGGTAAAGCTCTCAGGCAGGTGCTGGGGGTGGGGGTCTACCACGCTAATGGCATCATGCAACTTCCATGGCACTGTGTTATATGTGGGGTCAGTACCACTGAAGGAATATTGGTGTGGTAACTCAGCAATGGTGAGACCCAAATAGCTGGTATGGGGGGCATGAAGGTGGCACAGGACAGTATAGTTATGTAAGAACTTACCGTGACAGCAGATCTTTAGGAGGATCTCTTGCAGCAGGCCATCACCAGTAGGACTAAGCCATAAGGTGTCAGGACCACATGGAAACCTTACTAGCTAGCAGTTGCCCAGAGGGGGCTGCCCACCTCCGACGTCAGCAGCAGACGTCAGCCTATCCTATATAAGGCAGGCGGTCCCATGCCCTCCTCAGTTCTCCCACCAGAAACCATAAGCAGGATACCGGAAGTGGGTAACTGAGCGGGACTCAGAGTTAACCCGACAACAAAGAGAAATGAAAAGTAGAAGGCTTGCTCCAGTGGAAGGGGAGAGAGATGCAGGAAAAAAGGGGGAAGAAGGGAGGGAAAGCAGGGCCTGTTGCAAGAGACCTTCTTGAAGATCTACTGTTAAGGTAAGTTCTTGATGTAACTGTACTATCGTACTTGGAGGGTATCTCTTGCTGCAGGCCATCACTGGTAGGACTGAGTCCCAAGCAGTTCTGGTTCTACAGACAGGCAGGTCGGGTGGCAGGCTAAAAAATAACAGCCTAAGAGAGTAGGCCTTGGAGGACAGCTAGGACAAAGTTGGCTCCATGACTAGAGGCAATGTCCAGACTAATGCTTGGTAAAGGTGTGGGCAGTACTCCAGGTGACAGCGGTGCACATGTCAGTGGCTGACACATTATAGAAGAAAGCCACCGATGCAGCTATACCTATCGTGGAATGGCCCTTAACCCCTTCAGGAAGTTCCTTGCTGTACTTCTGGTAACAATAAACAATGCAATTTTCTAACCACTTAGACAAACACTGTTTGGAGACCAGGGCACTCTCTTTCCCAGGGGTAAACAAAATCAATTGGACTTCTGAGAGTCCTTAGTCCAGTGCATATAGTATCTCAGGATTCTATGCACATCTAAGGTATGGAGCAAGGCCTCCCCTTAACTGGAATACTCCATAAAATAAACAGGCAGGTGGATGGATTGATTCAAGGTAAGCTCCAACACCACTTTAGGAAGAAACTTAGGATTTGTACACAAAGACACCCTGTCTTTGTGGAAAACTAAATAAGGCTCCTTACACATGAGGGCTTGAAGCTCTGAAATCCTTTGAGCAGAAGTGATGGCAACCAAAAATAACACTTTCCATGACAGAAAGCGTAGCTCACAAGATGCGAACAGTTCAAGGGGAGGCAGCATAAACTTTTCAAACACAAAATTAAGGTCCCAAGGCAGGACAGGGTCCCTGATTGGAGGCTTCAAATACAACGCGCCCTGCAAGAATGTCCGGGACACATCAAGTTGTGCCACTGAGTGCCCCTCCACAGGTAGATGATACGCAGAGGTGGCAGAAAGATGTACCTTAAGAGAGGAGTACTGCAAACTCGAGTCTGAGAGGGACAGAAGGACTCCAAAACCTGATCCACTGGACAAGTGAAGAGATCCAACTGGTGTGATGCAGCCCAAAGAGCGAAGGCTTCCATTAGAGTAAGTAGCCCTGGAGAAGGGCTTCCTGGCTGCCACTAGGACATCTGCTACTCTGGGGGAGACCCCAGATCTAGCTGTGGCAATGTCCTCGGAGCAATGCATAAAGATGGAGAGATATGAGGTCTGGATGGACCAGGGTGCCCTGGTCCTTGGAGAGCAAGCCTGTGCACAGGGGCAGGGACAGCACAGGTTACACTGTCAGTTGCTGCAGCGAGGGGAACCAGATCTGAAAAAGTCAGAAGGGGGCGATGACGATCATTGTAGCCCCCTCCATCTGGAGTTTGAGCAGGACTCGTTGAAGAAGCAGGAAGGGAGGGAAGGTGTACAGGAACCTCCCTGTCCAAGAGAGGGACAATGCATCTCACCAGAAAACACCAGGCCCTGGATCTAGCGAGCAGAAAAGGAAAAATTACTCACCATAGTAATGTTGTTTCTTCTAATGGAGTCTTGCTGTATTCTGACAATAGCAGTGAGTCCCAACCTTCGAACTGCCCTGGAGATGAAGGAGTTAACTTTCCATGCCAGGCATGGAACTCTGAGCTCGAGCTCGGTTGAGACTCTGTCTGTTGCTGTTTAAACTCAAACCGTCAGATCTTTATGAGCTAAACTCACTAAGGTCCTGTGTGGAAGCTGTAAACCTACACTAGCCAACTGGCTACTAAACATAAAACCAGATTTTTTGGTCCCAAAACAAACACTCAAGTCAGGAGACCCAAAAAATGAAAAAACACAACACTCGCTCACCCAAACAAAAAAGGGGGTGAAAACAACAAGGTAGGGCACCTCCTGAGTGCCAATACTGCCACTGCCCACCCACATCCCAAAAACAGAGGTTCTGAGAGGGGAAGGCTGGGGGGGGGGGTCAGAATACAGCAAGTCTCCATTAGAAGAAACAACATTACTAAGGTGAGTATTTTTTCTTCAAACAACATGAAGTCTTGCTGTATTCTGACAATAGCAACTACAAGCAGTACCTCCATGAAGGAGGGACAGAACCTACTTAGGAAATAGGCTCTGAAGCACAGCTGTGTAAACCGAGCATCACTCCTAGCCTGGATATCCAGGAGTAATGCTTGGTAAAAGTGTGAACTGTTTTCCAGGTAGCTGCTTGACATATCTCTAGAATAGAATATCCCTGGCAGCAGCCAGGGAAGCAGCTGTACCTCTGGTAGAGTGAGCCCTCAGGCCCGAGGGTGGAACCTCACCCAGTTTTTCATAACAAAATTAAATACAAGAGACAATCCACCTGGCAATGGATCTTTTAGTGTCAGGTTTCCCTTTACCAGCCTCACCATAAGTGAGGAACAGTTGGAGGGAGTCAAATCTGTGACCCTTGGTACGTTCTATGTAATAGCTAAGGGCTCTTTTCACATCTAAACTGTGCAGCCTCCTCTCACCAGAGGAGGAGTGGTCAGTGAAGTACACAGGAAGAGGCACAGATTGGTTAAGGTGGAAATCTGAAACCATCTTAGGCAAAAACCTCCTGTTAGTCCTGAGGACCACCTTATCTCTATGGAAGGAGATAAAATCAGGCTCCACTGACAGGGATTGTAACTCACTTATGCGTCTGGCAGAAGTGATGGCTACCAGGAACACAGTTTTCTAAGTCAAGTACTTAAGCTCTGCTGAAGACAAAGGCTCAAAAGGGGGTTGCATAAGCTGAGCAATGCAAACGTTAAGGTCCCAAGCAGGGGCAGGGTCCCTGAATGGAGGGTTGGTATGAAGCAATCCCTTGAAAAACTTAGAGAATACAGGGTGAGCTGAAAGAGAAGAGGGCTTACCTGCTGAAATGAAAGCAGAAACAGCTGCCAGATGCACCTTTAGTGTAGCTGGTCTAAGCCCCAAGCTATTCAAATGGACCATATAATCAAGGACTGTGGGCAGATCAGCAGACTCTGGGGAAGTATGCCTTCCAGAGCACCATATGGAAAATCTTTTCCACTTGGACTTATAAGTAGACCTGGTGGAAGGTTTCCTAGAAGCCTTCAGAATATCCATTACACCTTGGGAGAGGTGTAAATCAGCAAACTCTAACTCTTCAAGAGCCAGGCCTTGAGATTGAGAGATTTGAGATTGGGGTACCAAACCCTCCCCTGAGCACAGGTTAACAGGTTGTAATTCCTGGGAAGAGACAGGGGAAGATGGACTGCTAAGGACAACAGGAGAGGATACCAGGGCTGTCTGGCCCAGTCTGGAGCAATCAGGATCACCTTGCAGGGTTGAGACCTGATTTTGACTAGCACTTTGAACAGGAGAGGAAGGGGGAAAGCATACAGGAACTTCCCTTCAACTGAGAACTAAGGCATCCAGGGGGACTGAGCCCAACACTGGGGACCTTCAGCAAAAAGGGGAAGTTGGTGATTGTCTGGGGCTGCAAAAAGATCTATCTGTGGGTGCCCCATCTGGAGAATAATCACCTACAAGACCAGGGGATCCAGTGACCATTCGTGATGGCCCTGAGATATCCTGTTGAGAGCATCTGCCAGGACATTGTCCTGCGTGGAGGTGTACTGCTGTGAGGGGGATGTTCAGGGAATAAGCCAGAGACCACAACTTCATTGCTTCTGTGCACAAGGCCGTAGACCGAGTGCCTCTTTGCTTGTTGATGTACCACATTGTGGTGGTATTGTCTGTTCTGACCTGAATAACTTTGTTCAGAACAGATTTGGAAAAAGTTTGAAGTGCTAGAAATACTGCTCTGAGTTCCAGCAGATTGATGTGAAGCAGAGATTCCTGAGGGGACCACAACCCCTGGGTAGTCAGGTCACCCAAGTGAGCCCCCCACCCCAAGAGGGAGGCATCTTTAGTAAGGATTAAAGAGTGGGACTGAGTGACAAAGGGAACTCCCTGTCTTAGGATTGTTCTGATCCTGCCACCACTGTAAGGCCTGGATCAGGTTCGAGTCACTGGGATCAATTTGGTCAGAGGGTCCTTCTTTTGAGACCAAAAGGCTCTCAAATGGAACTGAATGTCCCTCATCTGAAATCTTGCTCCCTGCACCACTGCTGTGGAAGCAGCCATGTGCCCCAGGAGCTGCAGAATATGCCTTGCTGGTCTAGACACCTGCAGGGTGAATGAGGAGGCCAGTGTGATAAGGATCCTTGCCCTGTCCAGGGGAAGGAAAGCTCTGGCCTTTTCTGTATCTAGCTCTGCGCCTATGAAGGTGAGGAGCTGAACAGGCTCTAGAACTGACTTTGAAAGATTCAGAAGGAAACCCAAAGAGGTGCGCAGTTGCAGAGTGATCTGTAGTTGTAACTTGACTTGGTCTGGGGACTGGCCTACTATGAGCCAGTCATCCAGGTATGGGAAGATGGCAATCCTTTGCCTTCTTAGAGAAGCAACTACTACTGCCAGGCATTTTGTGAACACCCTTGGAGCAGAGGTTAGACCGAAGGGCACTGCTCTGAACTGGTAATGGCCTGAGGGCAACTTGAACCTGGGGTACTTTCGATGGGAGCTTCTGATGAGAATATGGAAGTAGGCATCCTTGAGGTCCAGGGACACTAGCCAGTCCCCTGGCCTTAGAGAGGGTAGAATAATTCCCAGAGTCACCATTTTGAATTTTGGTTTTAAAAAGTGCTTGTTTAAGTATCTGAGATCCAGGATGGGCCGCCATTCTCCTGTCTTCTTTGGGGTAAGGAAGTACCTGGAGTACAATCCTTTGCCCTGGTGTAGGGGTGGAACCCTTTCCACAGCTCTGAGAGCCAGGAGGAAGAGACCTCTGCCTCTAGGCAAGTACTCTGAGGGATTTGCAGGTGGAAAGGATCTGGTTCTCAGCTTTGGAAATTTTTTGAAGCTGAGAACCAGTCCCTGGCTTACTACTTCCAGGACCCACTTGTCTGATGTTAGAGACTCCCAGTCCTGGACAAAGTAAGCCAGCCTGCCCCCTACAGGTAGTGAAGAATCGGCCCTGGCAAACCCATCAGGGTGCCTGTTTGGCAGGGGGTTTTGGCTGAGGGGTGGAAGCAGGTCTGCTTGTACCCCTTCTGCCTCTCCCTCTAAAGAACCCCCTCTGAGCATAGGCAGAAGAGGAGGCTTGGGCTTGGTAGAAAGGCCTATGAAAAGGCCTGCTCCTGTCCCTGGGGTGCTGCCTCTGAGGAGTGGCCTGCCTTTCCTTGGCCTGTGCACCCTATAGGTGGTCCTATATTCATCCATTTTTCTTCATGTAATTCTCTGTTTGCTCCTCAAACAGAGAATTACCCACAACAGGAAAATCCATGGTCTTAGTCTGGGTATCCCAGACAGGCTAGTACATCTGAGCCAAGCCATTCTAATGGCGCCACAGATGTAGCCATGACTCTAGATGACACATCATTGGAGTCCACTGCAGCATGGAATTGCACCTTGGATGCCTCAATACCATCAGCAGCCACCTGCTCCAGCTCCTGGCAGCTGGCCAGGGACCTGTTTTGCTAAAGCCATGACAGTGTCCCATCTGGATTTTTGATACCTAGCAGTATAGGCCATATAGTTGGCCTGTCTGAGTCCCAAGGATGTTGCCATGTACTGTTTCTTTGCCATGGCATCAATCCTCCTGGAGTCCTTCTCTGGGGGGTGTGAAGCCAAGGGAATATTTGCCTTATCACAGGCTGCAGCCTGCACTACCCCAACATGGCTGCATTATTGTGTAAGGAACTCCGTATCTGAACCTGATGATGTATACCTCTTGTCCATTCTTTTATCCACAGGAGGTATAGTATTAGGAGTCTTTAAAATCTTAAATGTCTGTTTCCCAAAAGATTTGTGTAAGGGAATAGACAGCCTCCTAGACTCTGGGATATCCATCATTTCCACATAGTCAGGCTCCTCCTGGTCATCCACAGCTTCTTCCATAGGAAGCTGGAGGGTTTCAGCCACTTTTTATAAAACATGAAATGGGAGGGGACTCAGAGCCTAGGAGGAGACACTCCTGAAGATCTGTCTGGGAGATGTCCGGTCATTGGGCACATCCAGACTTTCAAACCACATTCACTTTCCTCATACTCCTTCTTCCTCCTCCAGTTCATAATATTCCTCTAAATCATAATCTTGAACTGGTGGAACCAGCCGAACCGAGCGCCTCCCTGATGGTGCCGGTTCGGTCGGAACCGGGGAAAGCGACTGCACAATTTTTATCGCTTTGGCTATTTCTTCAGCGGTTGGAGAAGAAAGTTTTGGATCCACACCAACTGATTTTTCCTTTCTTGTTCTCTTAGCTGGAACCGACTCCTCAGAATCGGCTCTCCTTTTGCCTGAAGAAGTCTCGCCCTGGTCAGAGGGCACTCCTTCTGGTTCGGTTTGAACCGAACCGGGCTGGCCATCCGCTCAGCGGATCTTTGGCCTGCCTTTCCTGAGCCTACCAACTCTTTCTAGGGTAGCTGCAGGAAAATTTTACAAATCTGGCAGTCTGCATTGAGGTGGTCAAACCCCAGACACAACACAGGTGTGGTGGGGGTCAGCCTTAGCAAAGACTTCCCCCACACACTGCAGTGTTGAAACCCAGTGGGCCCGGCTTTTCTTTGGGTTTCTCAGACATTGTGCCAGTCCTAACCAAACTTACCCTTTTAATGGCAATCTGCCAGGCAAGACCCTCCTATCGGTTCCTGACCATGTTACGGGTCGTGGAAAAAAACGTAATAAAATCTGTTTTTTTTAGAACCGATAAGAACCAGTAACCACACACTAAAAGTACAAATAAAGATCTTTTAACAACTTGATTGGTTCAAACCGAACCGATGAACCGTTTACAAGTTCCACACAGAATAGAAAATAATATAACCTATCTAGTACTCACAAATACCACAGACAGAGACTGAACCGACAGGTTACGGTTTAAATTCGGTCGAAAACCAAGAAAAGCGGTACTTTAACCGACAAATTGAACTGAGCAGAAGGAGAAATCTCCGGAGCGACTGTTCAGTGAGGTGGAGTAAAGAATCTGACGGTTTGAGTTTAAACAGCAACAGACAGAGTCTCAACCGAGCTCGAGCTCAGCCTTCCATGCCTGGCATGGAAAGTTAACTCTTTCATCTCCGGGGCAGTTCGAAGGTTGGGACTCACTGCTATTGTCAGAATACAGCAAGACTTCATGTTGTTTGAAGCAGCAGTTTTGATTTGTGCGGGGATGCAAAACGGTCCAACTCAGGATGACTCCCTCCATTGAACAGATCTTCAGCTACCAAGGTCAGAAGTTCCCACTCATGAGCTCTTGACTGTGAGCAACTTAGGCTGTCTGCCAGGACGTTTTGGTCGCCATGAACATGGACCAAGAGTTCCAGGCCATGCTCGATGATCCAATACCAGACTCTCATTGCTTCCTTGCACAGGGGGTTGGAATGAGATCCCCCTTGCTTGTTTATGTAATAAACTACACATGTGTTGTCCATCTGAACTAAGAGCAGACCCAGGAGAGCGGAGTCTGGAAGGCCTGCAGGGTGTACAGGACTGCTCGTATCTCCAGGACTGTGATAGTTCTGCATTCCATTAGTTCCTAGACCCTGGTGGAGGGATGTCTTTAGCATCTTCTTCTTTTTCCCACTTTAAAATCTGTTGCGCAACAGTATCTTTTTGCCCTGTTCTTTACCTTTTTCTAGCCCTGGTGTAGGCTGGCCATCTACAGCAGTCTTTTTTCTCACTCTACATGTCTCTATCCTACTGCTTTATCTTTCCTAGTCCCTACATCATTCCTTTACCACCATTCCCCGCTAGCATCATGTTCAGGTCCAGCATGCCAGCTGGCAGCGAAAATAATTAAGGTGCTTATATGGCATTTCATGCCTTGGTTTCAATAAAGTGCATCTGTGCCTTTAAACATACTTTGAAAAATGAAGTAAAGTGCAACAGTGCATTTAAATATGTTTTTTATAAAATGATGTACAGTGATTATTGTGTGATTAAAGTGCTGCAGTGCCAATAGAAACTATGTAGCAAAATGCTGCATAATAAATAAATAAATATGAGGGGTTTAAAAACAAGCTGCTGAGCTGCCAAAAAGGTATTGTAGGGCTTTTAAGTAAAGCCAGTAATTATAGGCGTGAAGCAGAATGGCATGTATGAATATAGTTATTTAATTTAGCTACTGCTCTGTTATACAGTGTTTAAATACATCCCGCATCGAAGCAGGATTCATGGTTTAACTGGGCGGCATTTCTTTACTTTCAGACGCCGGTATGTAACAGATCCCCCAATCGACCTTTGTTAAAGTTTATTCATGTTTCCTGGCTGCTGGCAAAGTAATACATATTTGTTTAAACCAGCTGTGGAGGAGCAGAAGGAATAAACAGCTGATCAGGCTGAAAGCCTCATTCAAAGTTGAATCGCAGCACGGAGCAGTGGTCAGCTCTTAGTATTAGGTTTTAGCTGCTCTGTGCTCTTTGAATGCTTTTCTGGTGCCCCTTGCTAACAGAAACAAGCCTGCAGGGTCTAAATATACCAAGAAATGAGAAAGAGCTTTGTTATTAGTAGAATAGAGAAGCGCGCTCGCTCCTCGCTCGTTCTCTCTCCCACTGAGGTAACTATGCTGCAGTTCAAGCAGGGCGGCAATCACTTTTACTTTCAGCCTCCCCCGCTTCCTATTCTAGCACTACGTGCTCTGTAACAAGCGCTACGGTGCAAGGGACAGTGGTGTTCCTAAAAACCTTAATGAAATACACAGGGACTGACCAGAGGGGTTTTCAGTCCCACAGCACAGCGGCGAGTGTATGCCTTTTCTTGCAAATTACTCCTCTGCAGCAACCCAGAGAGCCATAGAAATGTAAAGAGGCAGGAATATCCCTATGCAGGAATGTCTATGAAGCAGTATGCAGTTTAGGGGTAGCAAACCCTCAGAATGAAATAGAGGGCTGCAAGAGAAATACCGTGTCACTGTTAAGTGTACAAAAGAGCTACTACCTAAGGTAATGTCTGCAAGTAGTAAGCTCCTGGAAACTTAGAAGTAGAAATGCTTGTACAGCAGGTTAGAGGAGTCAGTGGCTGAGGAAGCATTTTGACCATTTCAGCCGTTGGCTCCTTGTACTGCATGAGACACTTTTTCTTAGCTTCATCTATAGCTGACAGTAGGAATAAATGCACTGCCAGTTAGGAAGAGAGCATAATGAATAAATAAGCAGCCCCAATATAAATATCTGTAGCTAATTCATAAAGGAGTACCTGTACATAGTCCTTGGTACTGGTAAGACAGAAGGGCTCCTGTAAAACTGAAACTTGTTGAACAAAGGTGTTTTTCTTTTCTCTCTGGGACAATCCATTTTTCCAGGTCCTACCAATTCCCCTAGGCAGACCTCTGTCCAGCTGTGATACCAGAAAACTGTGTTGTATAGGGAGATCAGCGCCCTCTTTAGTCTAGTTTTATAGGACCATGCTACCAATCAAACATAAATGGGAGGAGCTTAGAGCTCATTAGGGACCAATTTAATATGGAAAATGGTGTTCAAAGCTTCCAAGGGGATCTAAAACTGTAAATCTGCATTTATACAATGTTGTTTATTGTAATAGTACTGGGCTTGGGTCCTCCCACCTGTTTGATGTCGTTAGTCAGTAGAAAATTGTCTGTATACATTAACGACCAGGTCAGGTGACCCTTGCCTCTCCTATATAAACCCCCTGCTAAAGGCAGCCTTATCAGATGAGCTTTGGATGTGGAGTGAGAAGGTCTACAGTGTAGAGTGATACAGAAGGTAAAAGATCAGAGATGTTATTGATCTGAGGCTGTATTCCAAAAAACCACTGATGTCAAGTGATCGTTCTAACTGCAGTTTCTTTTGTTGTTCGATTATTTATTTTCTTATTTGTAAATAAATGTCACATATCTGTGTGTTTTAAATCCTGACACATTGCCTCGTCTGATGATTTCCCACACCCTATGACAAGGACACTGATGTGGAGATCCTTCTCGGTCTTGGATCAAGTCCCCTGAGTTTGGTGGGGCTCCATGTGGGCTCCCCAACTGAGGCTGGAGGCATCTGTCATAGGCATCTACTGAGGGAGAGATATAGAAAAAGGATTTCCCCCAAACAGGTTGCTGGGCTCCAGCCAATGCAACAGCACCTTCTTGATTGGGCCCAACACCAGCACTGGTTGGTCCAGGGCATCCGTGCATTGGTCCCACTGGACTCGCAGAGTCCACTGAGGGATTATCATCTGCAGCCTAGCTAAGGGATTCGTCGCGATGACTGCAGCCATGAGGCCCAAAAGTCTTAAGAACTCCCTCACCTGAACATAGTGGCTGGAGGAAAGGAGGCGGGCCTGAGCCATCAAGCGCTCCGTCGTGTCAGAAGGATAGAAGGTTTTGCCCTGAACCTTGTCCAGCACTGCCCCTATGTAAAGGAGGTGGAGGCAGGGGGTGAGAAATGGTTTAGGCCAGGAGTTCTCATACTTTGTCGTAGTGAGCCTCCCCCAAGCCTTGGAAAAGATCTTGAGCCTCCCCCTAATATAGAAATAATTTTGGGCCTCCCCATTGTTAGAACAACAATCATATTTTGCACATTACAGGAAGAATACAATGAAGTACATTTGAGTAGCTGAGTTTATTCTCATTGTATTGAACTTATTATTCTCCCTCTCTATAACCCCCCCCCCCAACCCAGGTCAGCCTACTCGCTCCACACTTCTGACTTTTGCCCTATTTTCCCTCTTGAATACCTCCATGAGTCAGACTGTTTTCTTTGTCAGTTTTACGCTGCTCTTAAACACCTTCTGGGGACCATTTGCCCTTCTGGCCTTGCTCCTAGTATCTTTCTGCTTAGCCTTTGTATTTGTGCTTTTCTGCAGCCAGTATAATGGGTCAGTTGTTACCTTGTTCCTATTCATTTGCATTATTTTGCATTTTGTTTTGCATAGTTTCCAAGAAGTGTGTTTCCTCCATTCAGCTTTCCCCCATGTCATACCAGGAAACAAGTGTTTGTTGAGCATTTTTTTCATGGTAACCATTTTGTACATAAATTCATATGCCATTATTTGCTTTCAGTTTGCTGCATCCTTTCACACAAAGCATTCAAAACTTGACATTTAAATATAGTACATTTTAAGGCTTGCTTGAGCCTCCCCTTGAACAGGTTGGGGCCTCCCCTTGGAGGCTAGCCTCACCATTTGAGAAACCCTGGTTTAGGCAGATTGATAGTAATGCCCAAGGCCTGGAACAGGCTGCAGGTAGCCACAAGAGTGTGCAGCAGGTGGTACCTGGACAGGCTGCCTACAGCCAGTTGTCCAGGTAAGGAAAGATGTAAAAACCCTGTCGCCTCAAGGCTGCAGCCACCACCACCACCACCAGGCATTTGGTAAAAACTCTGGAGACTGTGGATAGGCAAAAGGGCAGAGTCTGAAACTAGTAGTGTTCTCCCATAAAATGGAAGTGAAGGAAGTGCCAGTGGGAGGCAAAAACTTTGAAGTGCAGGTAAACATCCTGCATATCCAAAGAGCAGAGCCAACCCCCTGGTGAAGCAGGGGCAGCAAACCCGGAAGAGTAACCATCCAGAAACATTTGTACTCTATGTACAAGTTGAGGTTGCTCAGGTCCAGGGTGGGTCAGAGATCCCCTGTATTCTTGGGAACCAGGAAGAAGTGAGAGTACAACTCCCATCCCTGTTGGGACCGGGGAATGGGCTCTATAGCCTTCTTTTGCAGTAAAGCTTGAATTTCTGCCTGTATGAGGGGAACGTGGCCTGGAGGATATGCGGGCAGACCTGGAGGATTTCCTGGAGGCCACTCCAGAAACTCTAGGGTGTGCCCATGATCGATGAGCTGCAGCACCCAGTTGTCTGTAGTGACTTCCCACCACCTGTCCAGATGGAGGAAAAAGTGACCCTTGACCACAGCCTCCTGAAGCCCAGCAAGGGGGGGGGAGTCTGGCAAGGAGTCCAGATGTGGGGGCAGTCCCTGATTGGGCTGTGGTCACACCTCTAGCAGCCCAGGGAGCAGGTGGGGCAGGTGCAGGAAGGGCAGCACTTGCTTTGCGTTTGCCCTGGGCCTTGTGGGGGGGGGGTTGGGCCTGTGTCTGGGAGGAGCGATGAAGAGGGCCCTGTGACCAGACTTCAGCTGAGTGGGGTACATTGAATGGGCTGACTTCAAGGCCTGCCCAAAGGTTTGGAGCTCCGAGATAAGGTCTTAAACATCTCCCCCAAACAGCTTGGGACCCCTAAAGGGAGCTTCCATAATGCTGGATTGGACATCCAGTGAAAAACTCGAGACTCTAAGCCAGGCATGGCACCTCATGCTAATGCTAGTGGCAGCCGCCCGGACCGAAGCATCCACGGCATCATAAGCCACCAGGAGGACGAGGGTGCAGCCGTCAGACACAGTCTTCTTGGCCTAAAGGTTTTGCTGCTTTGAGGGGTCTTCTGGCATGGCCATGACCGCCTATCTAGCCTGGTCCCACAGCAAGTTCTGATGTTGTACCATACGGGCCAAGTTGTTAAGGGCCCATATCACTAGGGTGGCAGATGCAAAAGGTACGCTTGCCCACCTGTCACGATTCTCTGTCTGGGGGAGGGCACTGAGGTATTTCGACTTCTTGGTGCGGTCATGGGCCGTGTTAATAACCACAGAATCAGCTTTCAGGTGCTCACTGTTTCGGGTGCTCACTGAAGTAGGATTTGCCATTGGGAGCATGGTAAAGCTGGTGAACCTTCTTAGAGACCATTGGGACACTACGGAGATGGTGCCACACAGTCTTAGTAACATCTTCATAAAATTAAATGAATGGAGGAAAAATCAAGGGAGGGAATGTCATGCTGACAAAGGTAGTCTGCTAGGTGACGAAGTTCTGGGTCCTGTTCCTTGGCCTCCCACCCTACTGTGACTTGGATATACCTCATGACATCCATGAAAGTGGGGTCATCTAGAGGTGATTTGGGGACATTACTGGACTCTTCTTCATCCTCCGAGGAGTCTCCCACAAAGGAGCAAGACTCAGAACTGGCACTATTGTCAGTGGTGGAGTCGTTGTCCCCACTGTCGCCTGGCTGGTGATCAACCGGGCAAGCAGGGGTGCCCACATCAGTAGGGCTCCAGGGAGTATGAAGAGCACTCGGACCCATGTGGGTAGGGGCCAGAGGGATGGGGTCCCAAGGCAGTCCCGGGGGGGGTGCAGAGAAAGGACCTGCGATTGCATGAAGGTCCATAATGCTGAGATCAAGCTGTGGTAGTCCACAGGCGCTGGTGCCAGTCCCTCAGGTATTGAGTAGTTGTAGAGTGGCTGGGGTCCTACAGGTGCAGGGTAAAGGTAAGAAGGTGCCAGTCACCCAGAGGTGGGGTAGGGGTAGGAAGACAGCGGATCCCCAGGCTGTAGAGCTGGGTACACAGGCTGCACTCCTGCAGGGGCTGGAGGCAGTACAGGTGCTAGTCCTCCTGGTAGTGGAAGCAGGAGAACTGCAGCAGGCCCCCTGGGCATTGTTAGTGGAGGTTCAGCGAGCGATGGCTTGAGTGATGCTGAGGAGGGGAGCCACAGGCACTGGTGTAGGAGAGACTGGTGCTGGACAGGATGGCCCCACTGGTGAAGACTGAGGGGAGACCAGGCTCTGGGAAATGCTGGTGCCTGCAGAGTCTGCCCCTGCAAAAGAGGGGCAGGACCAATGGTGGTCTTGGGAGTCGGAACAAGCATCAGGGGTGTGGGGCAGCAGGTAGAGAACTGGCACCAGCAGCACCCGCACCGGCCAGAGGAGCTCTGAACAAGTTGCCTGCTGAGGAGCCTGAGAAAAACAAGGGCTGAAAAAGCAGGATTTAAGGGGCAGGATATGGAAGACCCTGCCGAGCAGCCACCACCCATAACAGACATCCAGGTGGGTGGCGGGACCGCTGGCAGCCCTGAAGGAGTAAGGGCATGTGGGGCCAAAGAAGTCGACCCTCACCCGCCGAGTGACTAAAACCCTGATGCGGTCGGTTTAGGAGACTTGTACAGTGACCGCGAACAGGAAGAAGACCAGGGTCGGTCCTAGTCCTTGTCCTGATGCTTGTGCTTCCCAGAAGAGTTGTCCTTAGATTTGGATGAAGACAAGCCCGAGGACTGGGATGGGGAGGTGGAGGAGCTCTGGGCCTGCAGCTCCCATTCCATCTGGGTGACCTTCTGCTGGAGGAGATGACTATCCAGAGTCCTCTGGCAGTAACTCCTGGTGGCCAGGTTAAACTTCTGGCAGACCTTGAAGGCTGGCATATTGTGGCCTGGGCCTAGGCAAAAGAGGCAAGCAGAGTGGCCGTCCTTATCTGGGAACCTTTGCTGCAGACACAGTCAGAGGTGCAGTCAGAAGAAGATGGTTAAGAAGACATAAATGTGAGGAAAAAACACCAAAAAAATTTGATGTTTAAATAAATGAGAAAATAAGAAAGCATGGAAAACACAGGAAAATAGTGGTCAACTGTAGCTGCAGTGGAGTTCGTGGTCCAGCGTGCACTGGTCGATGGTGGAAAACAGCTGAGGAGGGCAAGGGGGCCACTTGCTTTATACAGGATAGGCTGACGTCAGCTGCTGATGTCGGAGGTGGGCGGCTCCCTCTGGTACACTGCTAGCTAGAAAGGTTTCCATGTGGTCCTAATGTCTGACAACTTAGTCCTACTGGTGGTGGTCTGCTACAAGAGGAACGCTTGAAGTAAGATATACCCTACAGGGGCCTTAACATGCCTGAGTCTGAGTCACTATTAAAGCCCAGTGGTCCCGGGGAGGCATTATGTACAACAGCAAACTAAAGGTCTTCAGGGTCTACAGCCTCGGACCCTTGATAAATTCTGGCCTTGCTACAGCAGGTCAGGCTTGCTCACCATCGCAAGCACCTGAGGAAAGATATAGTTTCCCCTCCCCTGCAAATACAGTGAGAGTTCTTTCAACCTTGGAAGAAGTTTGGTTCACATACAGTTTGTTAGTTATGACTGTGATGTGTTTATCGCCAGCTGTGCAAGCTTTCATTGTTAATTCAGTTTAACCTGTTATACTATGTTCTCTTTGGCTGCTGATTATTCTACTAGAAGGTAACAGTTTATTCAGAATTATTATGGGGAACTGGAGTAGACTTCAAACAGATGGGTATGGAGACAGAAATGTACTTGGGGCAAGTTATATATATCCAACAGTTACATCCCTGAATATCTGGGGCATAAATTCCATTGTAAAATGAACAAACATATTGACACAACTGAACTGGCTTCATTGTGATATTGGTTTTCTCCAAGAAACAAGATTATCAGACGTGGACCACCAAACAGGACGTACGGAATGGGTGAGTAGGGTGGTAGCTTCATCACACACTAATAATACAAAGGCAGGAATGGACATTTTTTTTTTTGGAGAAACATATCCTTTGACATCCTGAAAACAGAAGCTATAGAAAATAGTAGATTGGTCATAGTTTCTGGAGAGGTATTCGGTCAGAAACACCATCTAATTAATCTGTATACCCCCAAGAAAGACACTCAAACTTTTTTCTCAAGAGTATTTGGAAAAATTGCAACACTCCTAGAAGGCACAATATTGGTAGGTGGAGATTTCTATTGTGTTATAAATCCCAGACAGATGGACGTTCTGGCAGTGCAGCTACACATAAGCAGATGGGCAAGATGGTAAGGGCTGGATTGGAGGAAGCTGCACTTATATGGCAGGAGCTCCATCTACGTTCCAAAGATTTTACTTTCTATTCCAATATGCACAAATCATATTCAAGAATAGATTTGTTCCTGGAGAGTAAAGGAGACCTACAGAAATATATATATTTTTTAATGCCCCCTACATACATTTACATTGTACTGTAAAGTTTGCATAAAATGTGTAACTGTTTGCATAAGACCACATTGTAAATGAGCTTCAGCTCAATTGAGTACATCCTAGTTCATATATTTATATGAATAAAACTTTTTACTTACTTACATCCCCAGTCAGCCCCCATCTGCTTGGACCCCCCAGTCCCATTACCCTGACGTCCACCGGGGCTTACCACTGGCCAGCACCCCCCAAGGCTTGGCCCCCCCAGTGGTGTCAGCGAGGTCCCCCAATCCTCCATCGTGAAACCAGATTCAGTAGTTGGACTGGCAAGCCCAGTTAGTTGGCTGCAGGGCCTGCGAGATTCCTAGCACCATCCTGCCGCCGAAGGTTTTTCATCTTTTCTCCCCTGAGGGGCGTGGCATGCAATGATGCCATGATGTGCAGCTTTGCACCCGTATGCCATGCATTGGCATCTGCCCGTCCCTCTTCTGAGGCAGTCCCGGGTGCCTTCCACCAGCTTACCGCTAGGGGCTGGGCATGCACTGGGCCCTGCAATCCCTACCCCCCCCAAAGGAGGAGAGCAGTCCTTCAGACACTCTGTTCTCCTCCCCCCCAGCCTGTCCTCCAATGCCCTGAGCTCGCTACTGAACTTGGGTCTGGCATCACAACCAGTAGCTCTACCGCTGCACCAATGGGTCGGCTCCTACAGAAATATTGTAACTGTACCATTTACTGAAGGGTTAACACAGACCATGCTACAGTTATGATGGAACTCATGGGAGGATGGTCCGGATCACACTTTTGGAGGATGAACACCGTCTTATTAAACAAGGGGGAGTTTCATAGGCTAATCCAGGAAACCATCATGGGTTACTTGCAGGATCACAGGGGGACAGAAACTAAAGCAAAATTAATCTGGATGCATTAAACGCTAAGCTTAGGTGAGTGATTATTTCCTTTGCCTCACAACTAAAACGTCAACAATAAGAGAAGCAAGTCAAGCTACAGGCAAAATTAAAAGAGCTGGACAAGCTACACAAAGCTAATATTACACAAGCTCAGAGGACAGCCGAAATACACTTAACAAAAATTACAAAGGCTTGTAGATCAGGAAACAGAGCAAAAACTGAGGTACACCAACCAGAAATAATGTGAACATGGGAACAAAGAACGGGGTCGACTGGTGTTCGACCTGAGAAAGGCTCAGCAGAACGTTATGTTAAAAAAGTAAAATCCCATTGGCCTTTTGGGCAGGTGGGGTTCACACCAAAGTAGGTAGCAAATCATTTTAGGGAATATTACAAGCTTCTCTACTATCAATAAGATGAATCTGCCAGTTTTGACAGAGGATTGCCAACGGATGAATGAGAGACCCATAATTACTGAGGACGCTGACAGAGTGATCCTTGATTTGAAATCTGATAAATCCTCAGGCCCCACAGGTTCAATAATGATTTTTGTAAGACTTTCTGACACACTTTTGTACCCCTCCTGGTGAAATTGTTTAATGCAGAGGAACACCCAGGTGAATTCTCAGAATCCTAAATACCTTTATAACAGTCATACCGAAGCCTGTAAACTGCTGGATCAATGTGATTCCTACCACCAAAGTTCATTACTGAACGTTGACACTAAAATTAAAAAAAAAAAAGTTCTTGCCAACTGAGTAAAGCAGATACTGCAGAAATTAACACACCCTGACCAATCTGGTTTTGTTCTGGTAAGACACCTGTCAGATAATATCAGGAGATGACTAAATATAGAACTTTTCATGAGGGGGAAAAAGCCAAGGAACAGCAGACAGCCATCACTATCAATGCAGAAAAAGCTTTTAACAGACTAAGGTGGGATTTCCTCTTCGTCACATACCCTAAATTCAGATTTGGGGACAAAGTTTGATACTGGTTAAAAGAACTGTATGCTAAATCCTCAGCCACAGTTAATTAAGAAAATGGGATTGGCTCAGACTGCTTTTCCATTAGAAAGGGTATATAACAGGGCTGCCCTGTACTGCCAATATTATTTGCTCTTAGTATCAAACCCATGGCAGCCGTTGTAAGAGCATATCAGGGACTGGAGGGTTTTTGTGGGTGGGAAACAGGAAAATAGAATTTCGATGTATGCTGCTGACACCACGCTTCACCCATATACTGTAATCCCGTACAAACTTTCCCAGTCATGGAACAAATTCTTATGGACTATAGTACTGTTTTGGGCTTTAAAGTAAACATAAGGAAGACACGGGTGGTCCTGGTGAGCGGTTGAATATCCCTGGCTCTTAGAGAGCTTATTCCTTATATGTGGGTTCCTTGTAGATTAGCTACTTGGGTATATAGATATATCCCAATCTTCTTTTTGCACTTATACCATATTAATTACAGTACACTACTAGCTGAGGTTTTGACAGATCTTAAAAGATGAGGGGTACTTCCACTGTCACTCCCGAGCAAGGTAGATTCACTATGCATGAATGTGTTGTCAAGGTTTTTATTTCTCTTCCATACCCTGCTGCTTAAGACACCCAGGTCAGACTGGCAGATGTTAAATAACACCATGCATTATTATATATGGTGCAGGGAGAAGCACAGGATCAAATGGCAGGAGCTTCAGAGACCCCAGAAGAAAGGAGGCTTAGCCCTCCCCGACCTGAAGGCATACTTCCAAATGGCACAACTATTACCCTGAATTGATTACAAGAGGAACAACCTTGATTATGTATGGCTTAGTATGAAGAGAAACAGTAATAGAAAGAGACCTCCTCTTAACATTGTTGGAGTCTTCAGCCCTGGGTACCATTTCTGATTCAGTCAGCAACCCCTGGATTTAACAGTCGTGTCATAACTGGAGAAATGTCAGAAGGACTTGGGCTTGATAGTAGCTATCACTAGATTTGCCCAGATAGAGCAATGTTCAAAATTCCTCCCCCAAAAACTGACACAGCCTTCTGGAGATGGAAATTAATGGGGCTAGGCAGATTTTCCCAATTTACACAGGCCCACTCAAACAGATTTGTTCGGCTACCAACAGGTGGCTTCCTTTCTCAGGGTAGGCGCTAGATTACAAGACATTCAGAGGGACCCACGTCCATTAATAAAATGCATAGAAAATGCAGGCCTTGGGCTTGTTACTGAAAAAAAAAAACATATCTTAAATTCAGTTCAGTGTTATGGAAATAGGACAGAGGAATCACCCCCCAACCCTTGTGCCAGATATAATGGGAAAATGGAGCAGGTATACTGCTGGAACACTAAGACTGGCAAGCCTTCTGGAAGGGGTTCTTCTGTATGTTGTTCTCTAACAACTGGAAAAAGTTCCAGTGGAAGGTAGTCAGCAAATACTTTTTGAAACAGTCTTGGACCAAGCACTAAACCACTGGGTGAAGTGATCATTTCTGGAGAAAATGTGGAGAAGAGTGTACACCCTACAGTGTTTTTTGGGACTGTCCAATTATCCACCCATTTTGGGCAGAGATTGGGCATAAATGTAAGATGACGGTGGGCATGACCACAGACTTGGGTTTAGAACAGCGGATTCCAGGGACTTTGGCCCCAGGTCGAGGACAAACCAAAAAAAAACATTTGCAGGTGTACTGTGGTGAAGTCCTCAGGGCCATCTGTACTGCCACAACCAGCAGGAGAAAGCCGCCAACCAGGACCCCGAGTGCAAGTCACATCCCCTGAGGACCCATCCTAGATTCAGAGCCCCAGGTGATGCTCTCAGGGCCATCTATACTCCTGCAACCAGTGGGAGGAAACCACTGGCCAGGACCCTGAGTGCAAGTCGCATCCCCTAAGGACCCATCCCCGATTCAGAGCCCCAGGTTAAGCCCTCAGGGCCATCTGTGCTCCCAGAACTGGCAGAAGGAAGCTGCCGACCAGGACTCTGAGTGCAAGTCGCATCCCCTGAGGACCCATCCCTGATTCAAAGCCCCAGGTGAAGCCTTCAGGGCCACCTGTACTCCCGTGACTGGTGGGAGGAAGCCACCTACCAGGACCCTGAGCACAAGTTGCATCCCCTGAGGACCCATCCTCAATTCAGAGCCCCAGGTGAAGCCCTCAGGGCCATCTGTACTCCTGTGACCAGCGGGAGGAAGTCACCGACCAGGACTCCGAGCGCAAGTCACATTCCTTGAGGACTTGTCCCCAATTCAGAGCCCCAGGTGAAGCCCTCAGGGCCATCCGTACTCCTGTGACCGGCGGGAGGAAGCCACCAACCAGTACCCTGAGCGCAAGTCGTATCCCCCGAGGACCCATCTCCGATTCAGAGCCCCAGGTGAAGCCTTTAGGGCCATCTGTACTCCCGCGACTGGCGGAAGTAAGCCGCCGACCAGGACCCTGTGCACAAGTCACATCCCCTGAGGACCCGTCCCCGATTCAGAGTCCCAGGTGAAGCCTTCTGAGCCATCTGTACTCTGCGACCGGTGGGAGGAAGCCGCCAATCAGTACCCTGAGTGCAGGTTGCATCCCCCGAGGACCCGTTCCTGATTTAGAGCCCCAGGGTCATCTATACTCCCGCGACCGGCAGGAGGAAGCCACTGACCAGGACCCCGAGCGCAAGTCGCATCCACTAAAGACCTATCCCCAATTCAGAGCCCCAAGTGAAGCCCTCAGGGCCATCTGTACTCCCGTGACCGGCGATAGGAAGCCGCCAACCAGGGCCCCAGTACAAGTCGCATCCCCTGAGGACCTGTCCCCGATTCAGAGCCCCATGTGAAGCCCTCATGGCTATCTGTACTCCCGTGACCGGAGGGAGGGAGGAAGCCACTGACCAGGACCCTGAGTGCAAGTCGCATCCCCTGAGGACACATCCTCAATTCAAAGCCCCAGGTGAAGCCCTCAGGGCCATCTGTACTCCCGTGACCAGCGAGAGGAAGCTGCTGACCAGGACCCTGGGCGCAAGTCACATCCCCCGAGGACATATCCCCAATTCAGAGCCCCAGGTGAAGCCCTCAGGGCCAAATGTATTCCCATGACCAGCTGGAGGAGGCCACCGACCAAGACCCCGAGCGCAAGTTGCATCCCCTAAGGACCCATCCCTGATTCAGAGCCCCAGGTATGGCCTCTCAAACGTTCCTCTAAAATTTTCTAACCTGTTTCTAGCTGCTTTCCAGCTAATTGCACTGCTTTTGATTCCTGCTCCTGTCCCATGACCATAATCAGATTTAACTTTGGGTGCCACACCAACGGCCACCAACTGCATTGTTTGAGCCCCTCCCCCCCAGCCTAGCATTTAATTATTTAATTCATTTTTTCGTTGGTTTCCCAGCAGTAGTCCTGCACTCCTTCTGGGGCTGCAGTCAAACTGTTGGTGTATTGGAATTCTTCTTTGGCGCCAACAGACAGCCACCCACTGCAATTTTGAACTTCCCTCCTCCCTGTCTGTTTTCTAGCTAATCCCTTTATCCCCACCCTGCCATTCAATGCCTTGGCTAAGCCCTTTTATTCTAGGGCTATATCTGTAACCCTCCACTCTCTCTCTCTCTCTCTCTCCCCCCCCCCCAGGTGAAGCCCTCAGGGTCATCTGTACTCCCACGACCAGCTGGAGGAAGCTGCCGACCAGGACCCCAAGCACAAGTCGTATCCCCTGAGGACCCATCCCTGATTCACAGCCCCAGGTACAACAGCAAGACACCAGCTCTTAAGCTCTAATTTTGATTGGCTCCCAGCCGCTAAAACCCTTAACCCACTGGCTAATGCATTAGCAGCCTAGCTCTGATTGGCTGCAGCACTTGCTGGCTGTTTCAGGCTGTTCTCTGCGGCTTTGGTCATAAGGGATCTGGCAGTCACCGAACTCTGCATTTTATTTCTGCTTACATTTTATTTCTGCTTGTTCTTATTCCATTCTGGTTTTCAGCCCTCCCCTCCACACCCTCCCTAGGCCACCTTAAATAGTCATTGGCTCCTCCCACTCCTGAGGAAGTTTATATCATTGGGCATTTATCTTGTGCCATCTGTCCTATTACTTTAAAAGAGTACACCTCATTGCTAAACCTGATTGCTTGTGAACCCACCTAGCCATCTGTTGCTCATCCATTTAAAGGATAACAGTTTTTTTCTTGCAAGCTGCGCGCCTGTGAAACCTTTAAGGATAACATACCCCCACACTGCAGGTTTTCGTTGCAGTATCCCTGTGCTCTTCCTCCTGCCTCCTGATCCCGGCAGCCTTTTTGCCACAACTAACTCTGTGATCTGAATTAAGTATGAAGACCAGTTATTTGCAGCTCTGTCTCCTCCTGCGATGCTCTCTTGTAATATACAATGTTCAACTGCAGCACACTAACAGTTCATATGAAGCTTACACCGTGGCTGACTGTTGGTGAGTACAGCTGGCACTTCAATATTCTGTACTTGGGTATTTCAGTTACCAAAACTGGTACTGGTATTTCAGTTACCAATACTGGGACCTTTAGTGCAGATACCCTGGCAGTCTGGAACACTATCAGGGGAGGCCCACGGAATGTATGCCTCCATCATCACCTTTGGTTTCCAAGCTGTCTTTGCCCTTTTTGGCTAGGGTTCTTCTCTCTATGATGTTAGACGCCCTTGGTTTCCACCTCAATAATCCTCCCACCTTACTTGAATATCCATGCAAACGAAAACGGATTAAAGCTCACAGACTATTACTCGGGGCCATCAAGAAACTCTTGCTGCTCCTGTTTTTATGTTCTGGCAATGTTGAGATAAACCCCAGTCCACCTGAGGTTATCTCCTCTCCTCTCCTGCAGACTTAGCCAATATCAGAGGTGTGAGTTTCATGCACGTCAATGTGTGTAGCCTACTAAAGAAGTTTGCTTCTATACAGACTTGGATTTTTCATACTAAACCTGATGTCTTGGTGGTCTCAGAGTCCTGGCTCAGACCTGGTAACACAGACTTTGAGGTGAACACACCATCCTATACTATATTCAGAACTGATAGACAATCAAGAAGTGGTAGAGTTGCCATCTACGTCCATGATAAGTTCCCAGCCTCTGTTATTAATTCTACCTCAATTCCTAAAGAATATGAAAGCCTGACTCTTAAAGTCGAGCTATCCTCATCTGTATCCTTCTGTGTTGTAGAATCCTATAGGCTTCCATCGGCTGTATTACTGCTGTTAGACTATTTAAGCAGCATTATAGGGTCCATGACCTCAGAATTTATATTGGGTGACTTTAACCTGGATTGGTATTCCAGCAGCTCCGAACCACTCAAAAACCTCTGTGACTCCCTTGGTCTATCCCAACTTATAACGGAAGTAACGTGCCTAAACAAAAAGAACCCAAAAAATAGCACACTGCTGGACCTTATCTTAGTAAGTAAATCCCACCATGCTGGTGTACTTTTCTCTGATATCAGTGACCACTGTTTCATTGACTGTGTGAGAACTGCCCCAAAATCAGCTTCTACATCCAAATTCACTGTTAAGAGGAACCATCATAATTTCATCCCTTGTGTATTTATATCTCACCTATGGGACGCTCTGAGATGGCAGGAGTTCTATCTAGGAAAAACAGTAAACATGGCATTTGATACCTTCCAGGAAACTGTATTAAGGCCTGTTCTAGTTTGCTGGAGGTTCTTCACCCAGGAGGAATTCCACTTAAAAATGTTACTTCCTTCAAGTACCTTGGGATCCTGCTGGACCAGTCCCTGGATTTTAATCTTCACATTCAGTCCTTGTGCAAAGCTGTAAACTCGAAACTGGGAGTAGCTTACAAAACGAGCTACATGCTTTCACCCTCGACCAAATTTGCAATTGCCTGAAGTATTCTGCTCCCAACCCTTACTTACGGTGCCTCTATTCTTACCTCTGCCCATAAAACCTCCCTACTAAAATGGGATGTAACTTACAACAACACACGCCGATTTGCCTCTTCATCGCCTCGACACAAACATCACTGCCTTCTTTATAAGGATCTGAATTGGCTCTCACCCTCTGCCAGTAGACAATACTACCTTGGATCACTAATGGACTCGATCATCTGGGAAAAAAAACATTCCAGCTGGCGGCGTTGCTGGTCCCTCAACCATCCTCCCATGGCCTGCGATCTGCTGATAAATCCTTCCTCTATGTTCTGAGATGTTGGACAACTAAAGGCACAGGGGCCTTCCAATTTTTTGCTCCCAGGCTATGGAATGCTCTTCCACTCAACCTCCGGTTGTCTCAGTCCCACTTTGAATTTAAAAGTGAATATCATCGTTATCTATCCTTAGCTGATGCTTGTACATGCTTTGACCCAACCTGAAGCTCCTGAGACTTACCAGTAATGTCACCCCTGATCTAATCCAGCTCCAAGGCTGTCTCCTCTTCCCCTCCCCATATTTTTCCTTCTCTTTGTAAATAACTTCTTGACTACTAGCTCTCTTCCTTCTTGAACCGTGTTGCTGACCATCCACTGTTGTTTTGCCAATTGCCACCCCTGACCTTCCTTCTGTCTGTCTTTCTTGTCATGTTTGAACATTCCTCACATTTCTCTCTATATAACCTTACTATCTTATTAACCCTTTCACTCCACTGGTTGGATCCATGGTTTCTGCACTTATTATATATCTTACTGCCGTTATTTGTATAATGCTTGCCATTATTTTTTGTTGTGTCTACCCATTGTATTTTTGTAGCACTGCTGAACTGTTCCTCTATTTGTATTATTGTACCCATGTTGCTGCTGTTCAGCTGTTCTCTTTTTGTTGTACTCTCCCGGGTCGTGCCTGAAAATAGTCATTTTATGGCTAGTGCACCTACCCGGTTAACAAAAACTAAATAATAAATAAAAATTCAGGGCTCTTGACAAACATGCACCCCTGGTTAAAAACTGCACCAAGAGATAATCATGTCTGTGGTTTACGGCTGAGTTAAAGACCGCCGTACTCAATAGGGACTTGCTCTGGAAAAATACACAGAAAACTAAGCTCCTAGCAGACTGGAATTTGTTTAGGAGGGCAAGGAACCTTTGCACTAAGATGGTCAAAGAGGCCAAGGCTAATTACTACTGGGCTGAACTCGATGCCTCTACCAAGTGTTCTGCTAAAATTCTGGAAAACCTTAAAAGAGATTGAAGGTTACTTGTCTTCCAACTCCTTACCTGCAAAAGTATCCACTGGTGGCACCACAGTGACTGATAAACAGCCAATCCTCTACCATCTTAATAATCATTTTGCTACTGTAGGGCTGGCCTTCGATACTTCTCCCGCCAATACCCTTCGTTCCCAACTCGGGCCACAAGTCCTAGTACCTCTGGTTACTGATGCAGTGTTCTCCTTACAACCTGCTTCACTGAAAGTGGTTGAAGATTTACTCCTTCACTTGGATGCCAGGAAGAGTACTCGTACAGACCACAGAGAGCCATATCTCCTAAAAATCAGTCTCCAAGCCCTGGCAATGCCAATCATGCATCTCTTTAATCTATCTATCCTGCACGGTGAAATTCCTCCCATATGGAAAACCGCCCATGTGACTCCCTTATTCAAATCTGGTGATCCTAGTGACCTCAGTGACTACAGGCCAATCTCCTTACTCCCTATCCTATCCAACACGTTAGAGAAGATAGAAAGTACACAGCTTAGAAACTACTTAGAAACCGCAACTCTATTAAACTCTGTACAATCAGGATTCCAGCCATGCACTATTTCAGCCCTTGCAAAGGTTACCAATGACTGGCAGGAAGCCTTGGAAACCAAGAACTTTGTGTGTGCAGTATTTCTGGACCTAAGCAAGACGTCTGATACTGTTGACCATGAATTGCTCCTACGAAATATTGACGTGGACTCCCCCTCCCGGAGGTGGTTCTCAGACTATCTCATAGGTCATCATCAGCAGGTAAAAGCGGAAAGGTGATTTCTCACCACTGAAACCACTTTTGAGGGGCGTACCATCTGCAAACATTCATCTATTCGCCGATGATACAGTACTTTATATTAACAGACCTACTCCTGCAGCAGCTTGCATGGATCTCCAGCAGGAGTTTAATCAGTTGCAATTATAATTACTGAACCCAAAACTACTCTTGAATGCTAAAAAACTGAAAGCAATGCTCTTCTCACCCTTTACTAATGCTAACAACCCTACTACGCAAGGACCTATTTCCCCAGATTACTACACTATCGTATGTCAAATCCCTGTTTACCTCTGTACTTTGTATAATTGTAATCTTACCTCTGTAACTTGTACAACTGTAACCTCAGTCTTCGGTATACCTTGTTAAATGTAAACCTCCCGATAACCTGCGTGTTATCTCCCACTGTACCCCCTCCCCCCAGGTCGCACCGGGAGATGAGCACCCTCCTGCTCAGTGTACCTTTCCTGGTGAAACAATTTCAATAAGTAAATAAATACAAATTCTAGTGGTTTGCCAAGGAGTGTAACTAAATTCAAATACCTCTGGGTTTGGATTAACTACAAGTTCTCCTTACTCGTGCATATCAAAGAACTTGAAAAAGCTCAGGCAGAGGCTTGGCCTCTTTTACAAAATCAAAAATCTGCTTACCCAGGACGCACAGAAGAAACTAGTACTCACCATATTCCTATTGTTGCAGGACTACGCTGACTTCTTGTACTGCCATGGCCCTGCTACTGCACTAACCAAACTATATACCATAGAGCCGTAAGATTCATCACTGGTGCTCCTTATTCTGAGCACCACTGCTCCCTATATGCTGCAGTAGGATGGACATCCCTTGCCCATAGAATACAAACAAAAAAAAATGCTGCTTTCTGGATGTACAGAGCAATCACTAAAAAACTACCTCTATACATATCGGTTTGTCTTCCACTAAGTGTGGTAGGTAAGTATGCCCTGGGAAGTGCCTTCTATATCTCACTTACTGTACCCAAAGTCAAATCGCGTTTTGGTATCTCATCTGTAAACCACACGCTACATTTGCTATGGAACAACGTGCACAAATCATTGAAACTGGTCTGCCTATCAATTTCTCAGCATTCAAAATGCTTTATGTACGCTCTGTCAAGGAATCTTGTAACTGCTCCCCCTGATTAGCGCTGTGTCCCCCTGGCACCTGCTATCTACCACACCCCTTTCCTCCTCCATCTCTTTAGGTTCCCATATCATTGAACAGGTGCTCTGTATTGGAGTCGGCAAATATTCCTCTGATGTCACCAACTGTCCCTTACCTTCACAGGCTCACCTTACTGGTCCCCTTTTTTTCAAACTTTTTTTGGTTTTGTCTTTCTTTTCCCCTTATCTATGCTTCAAGCCCATCTCTACATTCTCTTCATTTGTTTTTAAGCAATAAGGCATGACCAGTGGGTAGATTAACAGTCTGTTAATCACCCCCAAGGGGTGCAATGTGGCATGAAGCACAGCTGAGTGCCATACTGCCCCTAGGGGGTGATTGATTACATCACTGTTACTCTAACTCCTGGGAGTGCCTTATTGCCGTTATAAAAAATGATTCCAAAAGAAAAGTGTTAAAAGTATACTTTTTGAATGTTTTCCTCATTTAGAGGGAGATTTTTAATAAAATAGTTCTTCTACCAACAGTTTAAGAATTCTGGTTCAAAATCAGATTGCATCATTCCACACATTCAGCAGTGCTAGAGGATGGAATGCTGGCAGGAAGAATCCATGTGTCATGGTGATCAGGCTGTACATGACAGTATAGCATGGATTACTGTAAGGCTGTTGGAATCCCAACAGCAAATCAGATTGCAGCATTTCTGAGACCCTTTTTATAATTATGCATCAAGCCTACCTTCATATTAGCTTCCTTTGTTTTTATTCTCTGTACCCCACACACAAGGTTTTCATTAAATTATATGTAAATGCTATGCTACTCTAGGTACCCGCCTGTGTTCTTCAGCATTATATTGTCCCCTGTCTAATTACCTGAATGTTCTTATTCTTCCGAATACTGATGTGAACATTACTTACCCTATATATACTAATGTATATAATGTGTACTTATTCTGTATATTTCTTGTGTATAGTGTGCATACAATCTACTCTATGTACAGAACATGAACGAGTATATACTGATTGCATAACTTCAGTATGTGTACTGAATATGTATATTGTCCAGGTCCACCTCGAGAATGAATTTTTCTCCACTGTGTTTTGCCTGGTTAAATAAAGATTTTGACTGACTGATTGACAGCTGGCAGCAGCTAATAAAGCAATTACTAGGCACTGATTAACACCAACTTGCCCGTGACTTGAAGAAATTACTGCTGACCTGTGCCTGCAGACTGAAAAGCTATGGGGGGGTTGTTGCCTTTTATGTACCTTATTAAGGACTTAAACAGAAGAATAGTCCTCTCTCAACAAGCAGGATACTGAGCTGGCCCGATGGCACCGAAGTTTGAGTTGCTGGACTCCACACCTCACACCATGCTAGCAACCTGGTTTCGGGAGCAGACTCGGGTTGTCAGGGGTCGGATGGGAAGGAGTAGGATTCAGTGTCCGCTGGACTGCTCTCCTCTCCTGGTGGGGGTACGCTCTGTGCAGCTCGAGTGGCTCCTGGTGGCTACCGGGGGCCGAGCAACTTGCTCAAGCCACACTCAGGGTATGCAGGCTGTGGCTGGTGTCTTCACATGGATGCGGGAGCGTGTCCATAGTGAGCAGAAGCCATTGCACATCTGCACCCCTGGGACACAGCAAGTAAGAAATCCCAGCTCACAGGGAGGTGACAGTGGCCTCAAGAAATCAGGGCCCACATGCCCAACACCGGACTTTCCCCAACTGGCTCCCCCGAGCCCTTGCTGTGCTCCAGGACTTCAGTTGATTGGACTTTCAAAAGGGACACCCAGGTAGGTGGAGGGTGGCCCTGCCCGGGGGGGGGTGTAGATCTGGGGGTCTGGCTGGGGGTCCATGGAAGTGGATGAGGTGTCTCTGTCCCCGATTCCCTAGTCAGGGAGGTTTCAGGTGGGTAGTAGGTGCCCTGGTAGGGTGGGGCACACCTGACAGATGCCATGGGATGCCGGTGACAAAGAAAGTTAAAAAAAAAAAACACAAGCAGGACAGTAAGCTAAAATGGAACTGGTAAGGTGGGGGGGACACCTGTGGTAGTACATACACTCAGGAATTGTCATCAACCATTTCATCTGTTACTGTTTGCACTTTTTTTCTGTTGTTAACAGTTTGGTATTATGCCGTCTTTTACTTTACAGAAAAAACAAGAAACAGCTGGTGTTGGTATCTTCAGCTTTAGTCAACAGTGTAAGGTACACAGACACCTGGCATTTGTATACACAGTAAGGCTAGATAACCAGAGTGTTTGTATCTCTTTGTATAACATTCCCCTTTTGGTACACATTGCACTGTAATGGAATGTACTATATCATATTTCCTTAATGTCAGATGTGTAAGTGGTTGAGTAAAAATTAAAGAAGTTTAAAAAAAGTGAAAAATCAAGCACAGAAGTGGGCAACTAAAATGGTGCTGGGGTTGCATGAGAAACCCTATGATGAGAGTCTAAGGTGTTTCAACATGTACACTCTGGAATAGAGGAGAGTGGGAGGGAACATGATACAGACCTACGAGTACTCCACAGGGGTGAAAGGGGTGCAGAAGGCGAGTCTCTATCCAGTGAGAAAGAGCACCAGGACCAGAAGGCATGCGATGAAGTTGGGGAGGAGGAGTTAAAGAGGGATGTGAGGAAGTGCTGCTTCACTGAAGGGGTGGTAGATGCCGGCAACAGACTGCCAGCAGAAGTGAGGGGGGCCAAAACAGTGGGCAGATTAAAGCATGAAGTGAGATGAACATAAGGGAATATTATTAAATAAACATGGATGGAGGGGAGCTGTCAGAGATTAGTTAGGGTTTGAGGAGAAAGATTAGGCAAGGAACATCTGTCTGGGCATGTTTCTATAGTTCTAGGGGGGTATAATCGAATCCCATAGTGAAGTCGATGCTGGATGCCTGGCATACTATAGGCTACTATACTCTACCAGGGATGGAGACAGGAGGAAGGTGGTGTACAATGTGTGGGGGACCTGTATACCTGGGAACTGATCAAATTGCTTTCAGATCTGCAAGTGCAGTTTAATAGTCCAGGCTCTCACAGGTACAGATATTTTCAGACTAGGGCCTTTGGTAGGAGACTGGGGAGGGAGCCTTTAGAGGAAAGTACACTGCACACAGCAGAGCAGACCCTGCTAAGAATGAGAGGAGCCTCAAAAGGGATGACAGCTGTGATGCTAAACAAGATCAGGTATGCCAACCGGATCTGTCATGGAATGTGCAAGTACAGTGAGAAAGATACCTTACCCAAGCAATTTCAGTCAACACTAAGACCACATATGGGTTTGCTGATCTGCAATAAATTCAAAAAGTCACAATACAAGTATTTGCATAGGCTTTATTGTTCACGAAGTATTGTTAATAAGTTGAATCCCACAGTCTCACCAATGTGTGGAAGATGCAGTGTAGCTCTGGGTACATATTTTCACTATTTCTGGGATTGTAGGGAATTAAGGCCATTCTGAGGGAGGTAGCACAGGAGGTCTCTCATACCTACAGCAAAAAGATTGCACCCACCCCAATACCCATGTTGTCTGGGATGGAGGACATGGGACACAGCTGGGAACCCTACCCCAGAGGCATATGAGTTATTCAAGCTTATAGCTAGACATTGCATCCAGAACACATGGATTTCAAAGGTAAAGCCCAAACTGGGACAGTAGAATAACTTAATACTTCAGGTTTTACCATTGGAAAGGCCTTCCAATGAACTGAAGGGTCAGGAGAAGTCTGCTTGAGAGTTATGTGGCAGGTTCTTACACTCCCTGTTGCCAAAGATGCTGCTAACATTACAAGGTCTTTATAAAAGGAAGCAAATGATGGGTCTAGAAAAATGGGAAGGGGGAAGCGTACTGACAATGTTTATGGATAATCTGGATAAACCTGAACCATGAATTTTCTATCTTTCTAAAGTTAAATATTTTTGGTATAGAATGGAACGTTTCCTTGTTGAAAAGTTTAAGTCATCCAAGTTTAATGACCCATGTATGTCTTTGCACAACAAGAGAAAATTCAATAAAGATCTACCAAAAAGGTGATCTTTTTTGTATTGTAGAAACACACCAACCAGCAGAGATATATTAATAGGTGCTCTAACACATCATCCTCTACACTTAGCATATCAGTATTTACCTGTCAGTGCTCTGTAGCTGTTGATTTACCGCCTTTAGCTTGGACTTGTATTTATCACTGATGTTCTGGAATTCCTGCAGGACTGAGTCCTTAAGATCAGGATATGGGCAGGCCATACTTTGGACTTCCTCTGGACACTCCTCCAAATAGACAGGGATCATGTCAGCAAAAGGCACAGAAGTCTACAAGGGAATTTTATTTATAGTTGAATTAACAATAGAAAAGCTCAGATAGTACCAAATCCTAATGCTATCCAGTATAGAAACATAGACTTTGACGGCAGATAACGACCACTTGGCCCACCCAGTCTGCTCATTTCCCTACCTATTGGATAAGATGCAGATTTTAGTTAATCAACAGCCTTTTTCTTCCTACCCTCAACCAGAATTGCCTTATGTCTGTCCCATGCATTCTTGAATTCTCTCACTGTTTTTGACCCCACGACCTCCTCAGGAAGGCCATTCCATGTGTGCACCACCCAATCTGTGAAAAAATACTTCCTCACATTGCCCCTGAGCCATCCCCCCATTATCTTCAAATTGCGTCCCCTTGTTCTTGCACGTCTCTTTTTCTGAAAGATGTTACCCTCTTGGACTTTGTTGATTTCCTTGAGGCACTTGAAAGTTTCTATCATGTCCCCTCCTCCCCCTCCTTTCATAGGTTCATAGGTACTCACAAGCTTGGGAGGCAGTTATGCCTTTAATAAGCTCGCCACCAATCATTGGTGGAAAAAAATTGTTTACTGCTGATATGAGCATCCAAACTATATTTAAAAGTGTCCATTGTTTTGCTCTCTGTGACACTTTTTGGAAGGTTGGAAGGTCATTCCAAGTTGTAACTACTCTTTGAGTGAACCAATGATTTCTTTTGTTTATATTATTTTTGGTACCTATTAGCTTTTTGTTGTGGGAACTAGTGTTTACTTTTGAAAAATTTCTTATCAAACCAATAGTTACAAAAGTTGTTTGATTGTTTATTGCTTTGTATACCGTACATAGGTCGCACCTTAATCTTCTGTAGTGCATAGAGTAAAGATTCAGTTTTTTTCAGCCTAGTACCATAATCGAGGTTCCATACGGTATTCATTTTTCTAGTAGCTTTACGCTGTATATTTTTAATTAATTTATTACTTCTTATTACTAAAGGATTTCCTACTGCAGAGCGATATTCTAAATGAGGTCGGACCAGGCTAGAGTAAAGGGGGACTATCACTTTCTCGTGCCTGCTCTTAATGTTTCTTAGGATACATCCCAATATTTGATTCCCCTTTTTGATGGTATTTCTAATGTGTGCATCAAAGGAGAAGTTATTAGAAACTGTTACCCAAATCCTTTTCATCTTTGGTTGTTTGTAGGTTCATGTTGTTCAATTTGTAAGGATAATGGGTTATTTTTGCCCAGATGCATAACCTTGCATTTCTGTGCATTAAAGTACAGCCCATTTTTAATGGACTAGGTCTCAAGGTGAGAAAGACTGTTTTGAATCTGAACTGCAGAAGCCCTGTTTGTCACTATACCTCCAAGTTTACAGTCGTCAACATACTTGGCTATCCAGCAATGTTTGTTTAGGGCAAGCATGGATGTAATCGGTATGTTGAAAAGGACAGGTCCCAGGACAGAGCCTTGAGGGACGCCGCTGGCAACAGAGCCCCACAGGGACAAGTAGCCTTTTACTGAAACTCGTGTGCGATCAGAGAGCCATGAAGTAATCCAGCTTATTATCTGAGGTTGTAAATCTAGCATTTCTAATAATCCATTTAGGACGTTGTGGGAGACAGCGTTAAAAGCTTTTGAAAAATAAATTAATATTATATCGACTGACAGGCCTTTATCAAGTGCCTTGCTTACAGGTTCGAAAAAATTTAGTAGATTCATTTGACATGACCTACCACTGACAAACCCATGCTGAGTAATGTCAGTATACCCAACATTTTTTAGGTGCTCAATAATTCTTCCTTTCAATAGATTCTCCATAAGCTTGCAAAAAACAGCTGTTAAGCTTATTGGCCGATAGTTTAACAAAGAGGCTCTGTTACCTTTTTTATGTAAAGGGATTACAGTGGTCTGCCTCCATATTGGAAGTGTAGTTCCTGTCTTAAGAGAGACATTAAAAAGGTAGGTCAGGGGTGCCACAATATAGGAAGTGGTGTTTTTTAATACAAATAGGCAGAATTTCATCTGGACCAGCGGATCCATCTGATTTAAGAGACATTATAGCATCCATTACCTCTCCCTCGCTAAAGAGCTGACAAGCATTATTTTGCTGCTAGACTGATGGTTGAGACTGAGCCTTTGGACTGAACATACTAATAAGTTGTCTACTGAATTCACTGCCCATTTCTTTTTCATTAATAATAATTCTTTCTGGGTGGTCAAAGGTCCTATTTTAGGACTCGAATTTTTGATGGACCCAATATAATTGAAGAAGCTGTTTTTGTTGTCTTTGGTGGAAAGTGCTATTTTTCCTTCAAGATGTTTCTTAGCTTTTTTAATCAAATTCCTGCTTTTGTTTACTGATACTTTATATTTGGTCCAATTTATGGATGTGGGCTGTTTTTTGTATTTTTTGTATAGTCTACGTTTTCTGTTTAACTTTGTACTTTTATTCCACCAATGGGGAATTCTCTTTTTGTTGCTGTATTTTGTCCTAGTTGGGACCCACAGATTAATACAATACTGTATTTTACTGTGAAAAAACTGACCAAACATTATTTAGATTTTGACCTATTAGATCCCTTTCCCACTTCCACTCCAGCAATGATTTGTTTATTAATTTGTAATCTGCAGAATATACATTTTTTATTAACGTACAGCCACAAGTTATGGCATGTTGTAGTACATTAACAACAGCTTGTACCATATTATGGTTGCTGTTTGACAGAGGATGAAGCACTTCAACTTGATTAACATTGTCTTGCGTATTTGTTAAAAATAAATCCAGGATGTTGCTACCCCTGGTAGGGCTTGTAACAAGCTGATCCATGTTGTTTTGGATCATTATATCCATAAATCTACTTTCTGTGGGAGAGCTGCATTTGCACGAGTCCCAATTAATGTGAGGGAAGGAAGTTGAAATCACCAATGAGTATGTTTATTTTATTTTTATTTATTTATTTATTAAAATCTAGGAATTAATACCTTTGAGCCATGGCTCTTTTACAAAGGTTCCACATCAGTAGGGTACAAACAAGACAAAATTGTACAAAAAAGCAACAAATTATGGAACAGCATTAAACAGTATTAAGCAGTTCAGTTATGGCATCATGGAACAAAAATACTTGAGTAACACATACTGGGTGATTGGAAGAATTCAACAGAGAAAACAAGGGAGGGGGGAGAGAGGAGCAA
Source organism: Neoceratodus forsteri (assembly GCA_016271365.2). Lineage (NCBI taxonomy): Eukaryota > Metazoa > Chordata > Ceratodontiformes > Ceratodontidae > Neoceratodus > Neoceratodus forsteri. Next base: position 874,899,740 of record CM028132.1, on the reverse strand, counting down.
GGAGTGGCAGACATAGGGAGACGAGTGCAACTCACGTCTTTGTCAAAGTGATCAGGGACGGGAGGCTAAGCAAAAAAGTCAAGGGGGGGAAATTAATCGAAGCAGTCACAAGAGCTGGAGGCTGTGAGGTGAAGATGTAGCCTAGATTTGAATAATCCTAGGGAGGTGGAGGTTGTGATGTAAGTGCTGAGGGCACTGTACCAGCTGGGTGCATGGTGGGAAAAGGATCTTTGGCCCTGGTTGGTGCGGCATCGGGGTATCTGGAGAAGCCGATGTTCCAAACTTCTGGAGAAACGGGGGTTAGTATTAGGGCGTAGTACTGTAGGTCTTGGATACAAGCTGGAGTGAAGCCCAAGGTAGATTTTTCCGCCATCAAGCAGGAAAGGTACTTTATGCGATTGGAAAGTTGTAACCATCCTGTTTGAGCATACAGCTCACATGTAGTTTGTAGTCCAATCCCATTTTTTTCTAGATTTTCTAAAAATATGTCATTTTCATGACTGGTCAAATTTGGGGCTCTGTATCCCAGTCCTATAGTAAGACACCAGTGACGTAGCCAATTGTTTATTTGTTTTATTTTAAGCTCAGAGTAATAGTTGGCTTTAGGGATAGGTGGGATCTCAGAAACAGTGAATTTGCAGCCCAGATCCACTTGCTTATTTGCCATAGCCACATAATATTGATTTACTTTAACTACGGCATCTTGAAATATGTTGTTGGCACCAGCATGTATAATGACTACAGATTCCTCTAGGTTTGTAATAATGTTTCCTAACATGCTAGTTATGTCTGAAACTTTCGCTCCCCGGAAAGAAGACAAAGTGCAGGATTCTTTGTCGTCGTGGCATATTTGCCTATCTAGATGTTTCACTATAGAGTCCCCCCAATACATAGATGGATTTGTGACATATTTCTGTTTGAAAGTCCATTAAATTTACTTCACACAGTGCTGGTGGATTAGTCACTTGAATCCGATGCAAGTTTGCCCTATTATTATTAGGGGAGGTAGAGGAGGTAGTCATAGACTGTGTGGAAGCAGTATGTTGGGGAAAAGGTTTCAAGACTCTGTCAGCATCTAGACTTGGGCATTGTATTTGGGTGCTAAGGTTGCTTTCTGACATATCAGTGGAGGAATCAGCACTGTTAAAAATGTTGTAATGATTGCTCAAAGGAAGTGTAAAAAGAGTCTGCCTTGCAGTCTTTTTTAGGGGCCTTGGCGCTTTGGACCAAGAACCATTCGCCATCGTTATTTATGTCAGAGTCCAGTTCTCTGCCCCTTTTCTTCTTCTGTCTCAAACTGGAGTCAATTAAGGGCATCAGTGCAGCATGCTGTGCTTGTGGGGTAACAATGGGTTCTTTATTAGTTAATTCAAATGCAGGCCTAGGGTATACATATTAATTAAGGAATAAGCCACAAGGGGGTGTGGGTTATTGGGGGATTTACCATTGCTGGAGTGGTTTGCCCATGAGGTGCAGCAGAGTGGGTAAATCCTTGCCAGCCATGGTAAATTCCCCGATAACCCACATCCTCTGAGTGGCTTATTGCGATTATACCAAGGTTCATTTTTTTTACTATAATAAAATACAACTTTTAAAGATGTTGCTTTGTTTTTTTATTTTCATTCCTGTGCTGCAGATTATTTGGATTTGGATGACCACCATTACTATTAGCTCATCAGCCAGTGATTATCAGAGGATTTACACCACTGGTAAACTGCCAGTCTGACCATTTCATTGGCTGTTCACTTATGTTCATGGTATAAGCTCCTTTAGTCTCTCTTCAGATGGCTTCTGGTGCAGACCCTGCACCATTTTAACTGCCCTCCATCCTGTCTATGTCCTTGAGGACATGGGGTCTCCAGAACTGCATGCAGTACTCCAGATGAGGTCTCACCAACTGTCTGAACAGAGGGATAACAACTTCCTGTTTTCTACTGGTGATGCCTCTCCCTATACATCCCAGTATCCCCCCAGCCATCCTTACTGTTGTCTCCCATTGCTTGCTTACCTTTAGGTCATCTGATATGACTACTCCAGGTCCCATTCCATTTTTGTTGTTGTTAATACCCACCCAAATTGTGTACTCTCCCCCGGGTTTTTGTTTCCCAGGTGCATTGCGTTGCACTTCTTTGCATTGAACCTAAGCTGCCATACTTTTGACCATTCCTCCAACCTTGCCAATGCCCTTCTTATCCTTTCCCCCCCCCTTGTGTATCAACTTGGTTGCAGATCTTTGTGTTGTCTGCAAAGAGGTATACTTTTCCTTCCAGTCCCTCTGCAATGTCACTTATAAAGACATTTTAACTAACTGTATAGTTATATTATCTGGATTCTACAAGAAACTTATCCAATCACATAAATTATTAGGCACTCTTAACATTAAAAATCCTTCAAGGCCACCCCATCAGTGCAGTGGCTGGATTTCCGCTTGCAATGCTGGTGAACCAGGTTCAGGAATGGACCTGGGATGCCAGAGGGCTGGCCAGGGGGAGAAGGCTTGACCATCCGATGACTGCCCGCCTTCTCCCAGGGGGGAAGGGAAGGGATGCAGTCCGGCACCTACTGGCTCCTGGCAGAGGCTGGGAGAAGAGCAGTGTGTCGGGCCCCGCTGACTGGGGTGGAGCGTGGTAGACATCAGCATACGCCTTGACGTTGGGTTAAAGTCATGCTCCTGGGGAGAAAAGCAGGAAAAAGCTCCCCGCTCAACCGGATGACAGCCGCCTGGTCTCTCACTGCCACAGAAGCCCTGGTTAGCCCTGGAGACTATAGCAGTAGCACCCAGGGGGACCAATGAAGGAGCACATTGGCTGGCCCCCACTGGCGCCTTTCCCCTTGAAGGAGGGGGACCCACCTAGTGCAAGGGTTACACCGGTTTACCGCTCAGGGGTGGCTGCAATATGTGGTGGTGGAGGTGCCTAGTAGCGGAGGCAGGAGTGAGCTGCGGGGCCCATTGGCAGCTCAAAGGAGAGGCCGACAGGGAGGGGGTAGAGGGGAAAAAATCCTTCAAAAATAAATTTGTTTCCCCCTAGTTATGAATACTCCTCCCTATCTTTACTCTAGTGAAAAAAAGCATGGGACCTTATCCAGGGCCCAGTCAATTTTCAAGACCTTCTTTCACCCACATGCAATCCTAGGCCCACTTTGCCCCCGTTACAGAACTCAATCTGAAGATCTTTAAAGCTCCAACAGATTCCTGGAGAGAGAGAGAGAGAGAGAACATGGGGCCAGTGTCAGTTTCAGAAGCACTGAAGTAGTAGAAAGGTCAGGTAAGGCTGGTGGTCACAAGTAGGCTGCTCACAGCAGCAATTAAAAGAGTGGCTTCTTCTTTCACCATCTGGCCTACATATGATGTCGCTGGCCTCTCACTAAGGATAGACATGGAGAGGGGGATATACATATTCAATGGGAATGGGGCTTTAACTTCTTGTTTTACGTTTGTTTTTTAAATTCACGAATACCAGCTATTTAATTGGATCAGTAAACATCCTGTACCCAGCGCTAATCAGATGCATCATGATTCATAACCCAATCTGATCCGTATCTGAAGGGACTAATGATAATCCAGGGGTCTCTGATTTTTTCCAGTTACTATCCGAAAAATTGTAATTAACAGATTATTCACATTATACCACTGTATGTTTTCTTACCTTACTTTCAACGTCTCCAATCTGCTTTTCCAAAGCCAGTCTCTCGAGATTAAGCTTTTCAATAATTGCTTCCTGCTGAACCTTTACAAACTTCACCTACAGTTGTGCCATGTAAGAAGAGATATATGATCAAAAGTAATAAAACAAATACTGGTTGCATTTTTTCTTAGCATATCTTTGGAGGCACACAGTTTCTAAGACTGAGTCATAGTTCTACCTCATTAGCCCCGGTTCCTAAGATAGATGTGTAAACCATGGATAATAGAAACATAGAAGATAAAGGACAGAAAAAGACTGAGCCCATCTAGTCTGCCCTGATTCCCTCTGATCATATTACTCTGAATGAGGCTTCCCCCGAGAGTCCTTTCTTACTCCTACCTTCCTCTTACTCCTAATAACACCATACAAGATGGTCCCTACCGTGAGCACTAACACTAACCATACTGGGAACCAAGTTGCCAGCTGTCAGTTTTTTCACCTGATAATCTGGTTTTTAGGTTTCATATCCAATTATTAGGTTGTGCCAGGGATCGACAAATCCCATAGCCCGATGCCTGGGCTACCAGTTCCTGAGTTTCTGCCACTGGACAATCACTTTCACTGAATCAAGTTGTCCATGGACAACCAAATTAGTACTGAGCTGGGTCCTGGTTTTTTTTTCTAATTTCTGCTACTTATTACTGTTGAGGTCCTTGGTCTGCTTTCCGAGCGAGTCAGAGCATCCATCATCACATGATTGCCACTCCAGTGAACCATCCACATGTAGCAGGGAGAACCTGCACCGAGCTGAAGAATCCAAGAGTCAAAGCATGGAGCTGAAGGAGCACGCCTGCAGCAAGGGACATCCTTCTGACCAGCCACAGCCAACAAAAGAACAGAATCCCAGTGCCACCCACAAGACTGACAGGTCAGTGTATGAATTGTGTGCTGTCGCTTAAGGCTGCCTGTCAGTCCCAGCACGAAAGGGGGTGCTTTGGGCATGCTGAACAAACTAGACTGCTGGGTGAAGAAGTGCCATTTTCATTTGTTAGAGAGGAGTGTGTGTTGGTTGGAGTGCGGGAGCGGCTTTGGGTGACGTGACCATCGCCCTGACTTCTACACTTTACTGCAGGGCTAGGGGATTGTTCTAATTTGCTGCAGCCTATACTGAAATTTGTGGTGCTGAAAAAAAAAACCAAAAACAACAGCCTGTGTTTTGTTGGGACAGTCAGACAGACCGTCCAAAAATAATAGAAGACTGGAAGGGGAGAGGGAGAAAAGGCTTGTGCTGCCGGTCGCGAGTCACAGACTCAGACTGTCTCTCTCTGCTGGTCTGGCACATGCAGGATCAACAACCCTGACAGAAAAAAGTTAAGTCTGAGAAAATAAATAGCAATACCAGCACAGCTACTAACTGCAGTCACAAAACCAGAGGACCCCCAAGTCAAAGACATATTTCAGACAGAAAGAAAGTAAAACTGGAGTGGCTGAAAAATAGGGAAAATATACTGAAGGTAAAAATCAGGGAATACCGATTTGAATACACTGAACAGCAGAGCCTCGAGCAGTAAATAAAACAACAGAAGTGTGCAGAGTCAAACTGTAGTGTGCTTTACTGCAACATTCATATATTGCTTCAGAAGGGGATTTGTATTGTGTGGGGCAGTTGGGCACTTTAGACAGGGGCAGTTGTTGGGGTGAGAGTCGAGAGGACTAAAAGGGAGAGGATATAAACGCGGACCACAGGGGTGTGTGGGACCTGACTGGTGGACTTGCTTTTCGTGTGGGAGTTTTGGAAAATATAGTGAGATAAAAAACATTAAGGGTAAGGGAATACTAAATACAGAATAGCAGAGCGAGTCCCAAAATTTTCATTGAAATGTATTGGACTACCACTCGGAACTCGGGGACTACCATTTTTGACAGGGCCAGTTGTCCGGGACTAGCATGCCAATTTGAAATTTGTCAATCCCTGGGTTGTGCTTACATACTCTTAGAACAGATTCTGTAACGTATCATTCATTGTTTCAGCTGAAAACAAAATGGTAATATTAAATGCATGCTGAAAATAGAACACAGAGTTAAAATCAACGTTTAGACCATAGGTCTTCTTAAGGAATTATCTAAAAGAGAAAAAAAAGCTTTTTTTCTCTTTCATATAATTGCATTTTTCTCTTTTAGATAATTCCCGTAAAAGACCTGTGGTCAAAACGTCAATTTTAACTCTATGTTCTATTTTCAGTGCATGTTTAATATTGCCATTTTGTTTTGTTTTCAGACCACACGCTGACGCATCATTTCATTTTTTTTGTTTTATTGTTTCAGCTGTATGTTCAAGTTACAACAAATTATGTTGTCCATATAGCCCTTTCTTTGTAAAAGCAGTCTACCTGGAAGGGGTAAAGTATGTCCATTAAGAACATTAGCAGTTATTTAACCTAATCTTTTCCACTCTGCATCTTAAAGCAACACTGTAGAAAAGATGGGAAGAAAGTCTGACCCTGCCTTTTGTAAAAGAAAAAGATTCTCTTACCTTCCACTTTCATCTGCTAATAAACTTATCCATCTCTACCAGACTTTATGCATATTTAAATGTTTTAAATTCATTTTTTTTCTCAAGAAAAAAGTATGGCCACTTTTTATGTTCACCATGCGTGTGTGCATGCAGCATTGGTACAGAAGTGCCTTTTGATGGGTGAGACACTGTCCCTCCAATGCAGAGCAGTGTTTTAGAGGTGAGTCATCAGTGAGGCTGATTATGACAGAGTTTTGGCTTGCTGGGCAGAAATGACACAAACTTGAAAAGAAACAGCTGACCCAATCATGGGTCAGTTCTTCCCTTTGATCTGCACAGCTCAGCAAGCCAAGTTGATCCGTGACAGTCAGCCTGGAATGAGTGGAATATCTGCCAGCTATAGAACGAAACCATCCATCGAAGTCTGTTAGTGGTGGCCCCGTGACTGTCCCCCATAGCCGACCCTTCCTCTCAGCCCCTCCAACAAACATAACACTGTCACTGTGGGTGCCCAATCCACCAGTGTCACCAGCTCATAAGTGAAATCCTGTTGGTGCACTACCGCACTGCTCTCAATGCGCAGTCACATTTCCTTCGGTTTATTTTTATTTATTTGTTTATTTCCCCCGTGACTGTCCCACACACCCAACTCTCTCTCTCTCTCTCAGCAACCCCCCCCAAACATAACACTGGGGGTGCACAATCCCATTAGCCGCTTCACCTCATAAGTGAAACCCCCATGATCCATTACGTGCCACTCTGATATGCGGTCATATCTCCTCTGGGATTTTTTGCCCCGTTTTTGTTTTTATACTCCCACCCACCTGACCCTTCCTCTCAGCACCCACCACCTCACACCACCCCCACAAACATAACAGTGACACTGGGGGTGCCCAATCCCCCAGTGCCACAAGTTGAAATAATGAAAACCTTCCCTCATAGATTTCCCCCCCCCAAAAAACCCTGTAAAGAAACGGTCATCAATGTCTGTTGTGGCCATTGCTGTCCCCCCTACTCGACCCTCCCACTCAGCACCCACCACCCCCAAGCCCTTACTTACCCACAGGGGGTCCAATGCCATATTCTTCTGTGGACAGCAGACATATCTTCACTCTTCAAAGCCCAACCGCGAATTGAGGAAACATGCTTGTGGTTCAATGTATTTCAATGGGGTCTTGAATTTAGTGGCATAACTTGGCCATTTGTGCATATTTATACCCCAAAGTTTCAACATACCTTTTTTGGGATCCCACCTCAGGAGCAATTGTAGTGACATTAGACAAATTTGTACAGAAAGGTGATTTTGTTGTCCATGCACAAAATCATCTTTTGAGCTCAAAATTTTCTGTGCCCTGGTTCATGAGGTAGGGTCATAAAAAGGCTATACTGAAAATTTGGTGTAAAATAATTAAATACAACAAAGTTATGAGCCTATGTTGAATTTTGCGAATGCAGGCTCGCAACGTTGGTCATTTTCAATATTTTTACCCCAAATTTACAACATAGCAATTTCTTTATAGTACATCATGAATGTGATAGCTGTTATTTTTCAGATCCTGTCCAAAATGTGTTTTTTCTTCCCGAAAGGTGATTTTGCAGTCCCTGCGTAGAATCACCTTTCAGCAGGAGTTCAACACTTTCTGTGCCCTTGGTCATGGGGCGGGGTCATAAGAAGGTTACACTGAAAATTTGATGTAAAAATATTCTTTTTCTATTATTTATATGCCCCCCCCCCCGTGTCTTGGCCAGTTTCTCCTTCAGGCCGAAAGGGACTGATCTCACACCCTGGCAACCCCGTCACCAACTGCCACCCCATACTGCAGCACCCACTCAGGGTAACCTGACATGTCCCTTCATTAGGCGGGTCATCTCCTTCCAGACAGAATGAGCCTTGTGGCTTACCTGCTTGGCCCTGGGTGCTGCTGAGGTCAGTCCTGGCTGTCCAGAGGCTCCGTGGCTTTGAGGGTCTGGGTGGCCATCATCAGATTGGCCGAGATGTCATTTTCCTGGTTTTCTCTGCCCTACCACATCACGTTTACAGCCTTGCGTGGGTGGCGTCCTTGGGCAGGGGCATGTCGAGGCCTCACGTCCCCCAAGCATAAGCCCAATCCACCTGGAGGTGCCAAGGCAGACCTCAACCACCCCCTTCCCCGGGAGGGAAGCATTCAATGAAACCCCTCCCTGCTGGTCTCCACTCCTGGTACCCAGGCTCGGGGTGCGAACCAGGGTCACCAGCATGCCATGCGAATCCCTTCGCTCGGTGCCACACAGCCAGAGTAAAACTATTTTAAACCAACAAAGTTATGAGCCTAGGTTAAATTTTGCAAACACAGGCTTGTAACTTTGGTCATTCTCAATATTTTTACCCCAGATTTTCAACATGCCATTTTTTTACAGCACTTCATGAATGTGACAGATGTCAGTTTTTATATCCTGCCCAAAATGTGTTTTTGTGCCCCGAAAGGTGATTTTGCAGTCCCTGCATGAAATCACCTTTCAGATAGGAGCTGAAAGTTTTTTCTGCACTTGTTCATGAGGTGGGTTCAGAAAAAGGCAATGCTGACAATTTGGGGCAAAAATATTACAACACAAAGTTATGAGCCTGCATTCAAATTTACAAATACAGTCTCATAACTTTGTTAATACCTAACCCACACAGTGCACCACAATGCATCCAGTACCCCAGGATGTCTATACCAGTGGCGAACATCTGGCATTGACAGATGTCACGGTGCGCCTTATGGTCTTCGGCCCTTACGCACACCCCATTCCATAAGGAAATAAACTGAGATGGGTGAAGTATAGGAGACTGGGGTGAATGTTAGGGCCGGAAGAACCCAAGGCATACCTTAGGTCTGGGAGGAGGAATGAGTACCTGAACTTGAATTTATAACTGGGAAAGGGGGGGGGATCTGTGTGATAGCCAGTCACCTTTTCCAGTACTGAGTAGGTCATTTATTGTTTGTCTTGACATTTATTGTGAAAAGGGTAGGGAGATCTGTATGGTAGCCAGTTACCTCTTCTGGTATAGGATTTTGGTAATTTATAATTGCCTGCTATTTGGGTAAGCAAGGGGACAGTACTGCGTGTCTGAGGAGCTCTTGTCAAGATAGAAAACTCTGGAGAGACAGGAGTGAATGGGCTTAGACCAGGAAAGGGAATCCTAGCAGATGGGGCTGGCAAAGGTCGGTACAGTAGCGGCGGACACTACCTTGGAGGAAAAGAAGCGGGGATAATTATTAGGCTTTGAAAGGAAGCAGGGTAGGCAGTGGGGGGGGGAGAATAGTGGGCTGTAATAGCTGCGGAGCTGCTGTTTTTGTGAGTACTCTATGGAAGCTAGGGGGATGCCCTACTTTCCAAAAGATAGGGATGATGGAGGCAGAGTTGGCACGCTTGAGAAGGGACCTCCTCGAGATCTCCTCAGGCAAAAAAGTTGGGGCAGGAAGTATTTATTTATTTAGAAACATAGAAATTGATAGCAGATAAGGACCTCAAGGCCCATCCAGTCTGCCCATTTCTTTTACTACCTTATGAATGTGCCATCGGCCTTTGCTCTGTCGATGGCCTATCTATTCATACTTATCTGTATTGCTTCCTTATGCCTATCTCATGCCTGTTTGAAGCCCTGCACTGTATTCATATCCACCACTTTCTGAGGTAGGCCGTTTCATGCATCCACCACCCTTTTTGTGAAAAAGAATTTCCTCACATTACCCCTCAATCGGCCTCCCTCTAATCTCATGCTGTGTCCTCTTGTCCTGCTATTTTTCTTATATTGAAACATGTTAGACTCTTTCATCTTGTTAATGCCCTTAAGGTGTTTGAATGTTTCAATCATATCACCTCTCTCCCTCCTTTGCTCTAGGGTATACATATTGAGCTCCATTAATCTGTCCCCCTATGTATTCTGATGCAGTCCCTGCACCATTTTGGTTGCCCTTCTCTAGAATGCCTCAATTTGGGTAATGTCCTTGTGAAGGTGTGGCTTCCAGTACTGCACGCAGTACTCCAGATGGGGCCTAACCAGTGTCTTGTAAAGAGGGATTATTACCTCTCTCTTTCGACTTGTGATACCCCTACTAATACACCCCAACATCCCCCCTAGCCTTACCTACTGCTTTAGTGGTCTGCTTGGATAATTTCAGGTCATTGGTGATGATGATGCCCAAGTCTCTTTCTTCCCTTGTGACTGCCAGCAACTGCCCTCCTAGCCTATAGGTGGCTTCAGGGTTTCTCTTCCCTATGTGTATGATCTTGCATTTCTTTGCGTTAAACCCCAGTGCCACTCTTCCGACCATTTTGCTAGTTTATCCAGATCTCTTCTTATTTTTCCCACCCCATCTGGATCATCTACTCTGTTGCAGATCTTGGTGTCATCTACAAACAGACAAACCTTACCCTCCCATCCATCTGCAATGTCACTGATGAAGATATTGAAGAGGACTGGCCCCAGGACTGATCCCTGAGGTACCCCACTTGTGACTTGCATCTCTTCTGACTGTATACCATTTACCACCACTCTTTGTTTTCTGCCCGTCAACCAGTTTGCCACCCAGTTGACCAACTTCTTACCCACACTGAGCCTACCCAGCTTATTAATTAATCTTCTATGTGGAACTGTATCAATGCTTTGCTGAAGTCAAAGTAAGCAACATCAACTGCCCCGGTCCACCACTCTAGTTACCCAGTCAAAGAAATCTATGAGATTAGTTTGACAGGACCTTCCTTTTGTAAACCCATGCTGTCTTGGATCCTGTGCTCCTATGGATTCCAAGTGCTGCACTATCCTTTCCTTAAGGAGTGCCTCCATAATCTTGCCCACTACTGACATAAGACTGACTGGTCTGTAGTTCTCTTCCTCCTCCCTGCTACCACTCTTGTGGACCAGGATCACATGAGCCCATCTCCAGTCTTCTGGGACCTCTCCTGTGCTCAGAGACTCACTAAACAGTTCTGATGATACCTCTGCTAGTTCCACCCTTAGCTCCTTTAGTACCCTAGGATATATGCCATCAGGTCCGATTGCCTTGTCCACCCTGAGCTTATCGAGCACTTGTAGGACCCTTTCTTTTGTGAAGGGACTAATGTACACCTCCCTCGTCCCCTGTCTTTTGTTTTGGACGTCGTATAAAGAGGTCGCGGTCATAAGGTTGCCAATGCTACAAGCTTTACTGGCAACATTTCTGCAGCTTCATCCACAGTTGAACTCGCCTCATGAAACACTGTCTCAGCAACAAAATAATACAATACCACAACTAAATTCCCTTAAATGTTTGAGAAGCTTTTTTGGAGGACTTTCTGTATTTAACAGTTGCCACAAGCTTTACAGGTGACATTTCTGAACAACTCATGAAACCCTGTCTCTGAAACAAAACAATACTGCTCTGCTACCTAAAACATTGTCGTTCTGTGACCAGTAACTTTATAACTACTTACTTTTCACTTCTGAGTTTTCTGCTGTAATCCACTTCTAAACTTCTAAGTTTTCTACTGTCAGTAATCCATATGAAAGAGCATCGCACACTACATGCTGACTTCTGTGTGCAACGCCATCCGAGTTTGGGTGCAGTCTTTCTCTTAAAGGGGACAGTAGTCAATTAGACTAACAGGTTACTGCAAGTGAGCAATATCAGGGCTATGTCAGGGATGTAAGGCGTAAGCATTGTAGGTTTGGATGTCATTCTTGTTTGGTCAGCAATGGAGTACGTACTATCTCAGAAGGGTAAATTCAAGCTGTCTGTTGATAAGTATCTTTATACACAGGAGAAGAAGGGTAGTGGTGGAAAAATTATTTGGGGCTGGAAGCTGCACATATGCAGAGCAAGGTTACATACACTTGGTGAGACCATAACCAAACCACCATGTGAACAAAACCATGCACCAGTTCATGGAAGAGTGGCGGTGTTACGAGCAAGGGCATCAATGAAGAGGAAAGCCTGCGAATCAGAAGAGTCCACTCGCAATGTCATCCACCAAGCACTGCAAGAGGTTGGTGTGCAACATGCATACCTGTTGCCCACTCATGAAACACTGCATCGAGATGTAAGGAGACATAGACAGAACGGTGGTCCTAATGACACTGACATCTTACAATACTTTAAGACTGTCAGTGATGAGGAATTTCTGCAAGTACATGGGGCTGACATGCTGATTTTTGCAAGTGATGCTGATCTCACAGTCCTAAAGGATAGCCCTCATTGGTTCTGCGATGGTACATTCAGTGTCGCCCCAAATGGGGATGACCAGATGTACACCATACACGCTCTTGTGCAGGGGGTTAACAGACCTTGTGTGTACTCACTGTTGCCAGGACATAGTGAGGAGGTCTATAGGAAGTTGTTTACACACCTCCAGGTTCTTATTAGTGGCAAGATCAATCCTGTTACAATAATAACAGAGTTTGAATTTGCAGCAATAAAGGTACTTTGTATGATGGTAATAAATGCTAAACTTTCAGAGTGCAACTTTCACCTTGGGCAGGCCATGTGGCGACGTGTCCAACAGGAAGGACTTCAACAACGATGTGTACAGGATGAAGAGTTTGCCCACAGAGTGTGATGTATACTGGGGTTGGCATTTGTTAAACCACAGAGGGTGGAAGAATATTTTGAAATCCTGCAGGAAGACGAACAGTTTGCAGATCTAGAGTGCCTGCTAGACTATTTTCAGGACTGTTACATAGGCAGATTATCACGAAACAGGAAAAATCATAGGCAACCACGTTTCACTATTCCTTTTTGGAATCAGTATGATAGCGTACTAAAGGACCTCCCTCGCAGCAACAATGCCATAGAGGCACGGCATCGTGCATTTGCCAGAGCAGTGAGCATCAGCCACCCAACCCGGGCTAAACTGGCCCGTAAACTAGGCAAGAACAACATGCAGTTGCCATTCAAAGGAGGCAGGTGCAGCTGGGACAGCAACCTCCATGCAAAAATAGTAAATACTGCAGAGTAAACAAAGTTTTCCACTCCATTTGTGAGGAGTTCGACAACAGACAGCCGAAACAATTTCTACACAACATTGCTGCCGTCATAGAAATCAATGTAGCGTAGTGTAAGCATTTTAAAGAATAAAGTCATGCACAAGCATTTTACCCTATCCCTGCTTTTAACAACTACAGAGCTACAAGCATTATTATGTTTTTAACAGCAAATCGAGAGAATAAATAAAGTATTAATCCCAGCAGTACATGGATAAGCATTTTACCCTATCCCTGCTTTTAACATCTACAGAGCTACAAGCAACTCAAGCAAAGAAATAAAGTATAAATCCCAGCAGTACCCGCATAAGCATTTTACCCTATCCCTGCTTTTAACAGCTACAGAGCTACAAGCATTATTATGTTTTTAACAGCAACTCGAGCGAAGAAATGAAGTATCCCTATCCCTGCTTTTAACGGCTACAAGCACTCCATTACTTTTAGTCTAATTGACCATTAGTTCTGTGATCTTTCATCTAGTTGACCAAAGTCTGGTGATCTTTTGTCCAATCAGCCTTTAATCTGGCGATCTTTTGTCCAATTGACCATATGACCGAAACTAAAAGACCGCAATGTTTAGTCCGGGAACATTCAGTCCGTACATCGTGCACACCTCCCTCGCCCGTGTCCATGGTGCTGAGCTGTGGACATGCCCTACCTTCTCTTCAGTAAATACTCAGCAGAAGTATCTATTTAGGATAGATGCTTTTACATGGTCCTCCTCCTCGCATGCCCCCTTAACCCCTTCGATCTAGCAATACCCCTCTGGACTTTCTCCTTTCACTAATGCATCTATAAAAAGTCTTGCTACCTTCTTTCACTGTTTGTGCTAGTGTTTCCTCTGTTTGGGCCTTTGCCTGCCTTACTGCCTTTCCTGCTTTTCTTAGGGAAGTGTGGTACGCGTCCCTATCTTCATCCTGCTACGTTCCATTATATTTCCTGAAGGCCAGCCTTTTGGCTCTGACCTTTTCTGCTACTGTTTTTGAGAACCAAAGTGGTTTCCTTCTTCTTTTGCAGTTCCTTTTCTCTCTTACACAATGGGATGTTGCTTCAAGTATTGCATCCTTAATGCTTGCCCACTTTGCCTGTACCCCCTCACCTGTATTTCTTTTTGCCAGGGCTAGCTTAACTCTGTTGGCCATCTTATCAAAGTCAACTCCTCTGAAGTCCCATATTTTTGCCTTGGAATGGGATGATTTAGTTCTAGTGACCAAATTGAACCATACCATGTGATGGTCACTGGCCCCCAGGTGACCTTCTACCTGGAGACCTGTGATCCTTTCCCTGTTAGTCAGTACTAGATTTAGGATAGCCCTGTCTCTTGTGGGTTGTTGTACCAGTTGTTTGAGGCCCTTCCCCTGCAGGGAATCCACCATGTGTCTAGTTCTGGCAGATGTTCCTGCTGGTATTGACCAATCTGTACCTGGCATGTTGAAGTCTCCCATTATCAGAACCCCCCTTTAGCTGTCATGTTTTGTATATCTTCTAACAGTAATGTGTCTATGTCCTCCTCCTGGTCTGTAGGCCTGTACACAACCCCAGTTCATATGGCTGTCCCATTTCCTGTTTCCAGGGTAACCCACAGTTCTTCTGGCTCCTTATGTGTATTCTGAATTTCTGTAGCTTTGATATTTTCATTGACATAAAGGGCCCCCCCCTTTTTCACCTCGGTCTCTTCTAAACAGTACATAGCCACGTACTGAAGTCTCCCAAGTGTGGTTACTGGTAAACCATGTCTTGCTAATGGCTACTATGTCCAGTTTAGCCTCTGTCATTATTGCCTACAGGTCTGGGATCTTGTTTCCCAGACTGCGAGCATTTGGGTACATGATTTTCCATTGTCCAGATTTCAGTGTGTTAGTTGTTGGGCAAGGTCTGGAGTTTCCCCCTGTGTGTCATACGGGGAGCCGGACCTTTTTTCTTACCTGGTGATGCAAATGAACTACAAACATGCTGAACTCCTGTTTGACCACTAGCTGGGGGGGAGGAGTGTTCTTCCCATTCGACATATGGGGTGCTTGAATAGCACCAGAGAACGGATGCTCGTTAATTGGTTCCACGTCGGTTAACAAGTACAGAGTGATACATAAACATTCAAATACAGAGTGGTTCAGTAGCAAATATACAAACACATGTTACGGTAAAACAATACAGATAAAGTTCATGGTTACACTATACTGAGACACTGTATAATGTATGCCTGCATCAAGGATAGACAAAAATCAGTAGAGAAGGCAGAGGGAGGAAAAGGGGGGAGAAGATGGAGAGGTAATGGTAAGAGGAAGGGGTGGGTGAGAGTTGGAGGTGGAGGGGTAGAGGTAGGGAAGAGAGGTGGGGGGGCATGGCAGCACCATGGGAGAGGACGGTGGGTCAGTGAAGTGTAAGGTCGGGGCTACCCAGTGGAACAGTGACAGTGCTAAGAAGTGCTAATGGGTAAGTACAGACTATGGCAATGGGATTACTGACTTGAGGTGGGATTTAGTGGGGGCAGGCACAGGTACCCATGGTGGGAAGGTGTTGGCACAGTTTGTATTTAAAAGAGACAATCGTTGTTGCATCACAGATGTCCTGAGGTAGAGCATTTGTCCAGAGGGGGGCCCGGTATGAGAAACCCTGCTGAACCAAGGTAGTGCGGCACCTTGGCACATGGAATACCTGAGAGGCAGTGCTTCTGGTTTGCTTTGTGCTCCGGGAAGGGGTCAGTAGGTTCTGTACTCCTGCTGGTAGAAGGCTTAAGGAGGCTTTTTTGGCAAGGAATCAGGTTTGATACCTGACTCTTCCACTTGAGCTGTAGTCAGACAGCCATGGTATAGAGATCACAGGTGTGCGTGAGTCTAGCAGCACCTGTGAGGAGACGGCAGGCTTTATTCATTGTGGTTGAGATGTGGTGGAGGGCTGTGTCTGTTGCATATCTGTATATCACTAGCCCATAATCGATAAATGAGACAATTGAGCTACTGATGGCAGTGCTCAGGGCTTCGTGTGAGAGACAGTGCCTATGCCGATACAGGATCTCGATTCTGGTATTGATGCCCCTTGCAGTAATGTCGATGTGCTCAGCATATGATAGGGTGGAATTGATAGTGATGCCTAGGTATTTGAAGTGCTGAATAAATTCCAGAGTGGCACCCCCAGTGTTCATAATTGCAAGTGGGAAGGCTCTGTGTTTGCTTTGTGGGGTGGAGAACATCATGGTCTTGGTCTTTTTATAATTCAAGACCAGTCTACGGTCCTTAAACCACTGCGCTGTGGATGCAAGGCCACTTTGTAGATCTGCCTCCAGATGTTCAGGGTGTTGGCTGCTGGTGGATAAAACCGCATCATCTGTGTAAAGGAGCATTTGACACAAGCTAGAGGTCTGGAGGTTATTTAAGAATAAGCTGAGTGGTCCTAATATGGATCCTTGCAGTACACCAGATCTGTTGTCAGAGATCACGTCCCGATCCTAAACTGCTGATAGCGGTAGCTCAGGTAGCTTGTGAACCAGCCCAAAGTTTCAGAGGAGAGCCCACTATCAGTCAGTTGTTTGAGGAGGAGCCCATGATGCACTGTATCAAATGCCTTTGATAGGTCAGTGAATGTGGCTCCTACCAGGAGGCCTTGGTCTAATGCTTGGTGGATGTATCCTGTAAATTCTAGCAAGGCCTTGATGGTGCTGTGGCCACCCCTGAACCCGTGCTGTTCAGGACACAGTAGTTGATGGTGGTTGAAGTACTCCACAAGTTGAACAGCCATGATCCATTCTAGGGCCTTGGAGAGTGCGTGTGTGTGTGTGTGGGGGGGGAGTATTGAAATTGGTCTATAGTTATTGTGCACCATCCGATCACCACTTTTATGCATCGGGGTAACTGTCACAGATTTCCAGCATTGAGGGAATTGTGAGTGACACAGCAAGAGGTTCATAATTTGCACCAGTGGGCTAAGAACTTCTTCAAGTGCTGGGCTAACAAATTTTAGGTCTTGGGAGTCCCCACTGTGTCTTGACTTCCCTAGTACCTTTTCCATGTATTTTCTGGCATCGGCTTCAGAGACTACTTTGAAGTGAAATGGTGGTTGGTCATGAGGAAGCAATCGTTTCCCTTGTGGGTCATTTGTGGTGAGGGGACTGAAGAAGTTAGCAGGGAGCATGCTGCTAAGGTCCATGAAGGAATGATTCAGAGAAGAGGGTCTAAGGATGGCACCCCATCATTTGTGAGCAAAGCTGGAGCATTTGGGGGATCTTTCCCTGTGGTGTCACTGAGGTTGGCCCAAAAGTATTTGCTGCTATTCCACAAACTGGTGAGGACTTCTTTGTAGTAGGTGCTTTTTGCACGATGGATGGTTTTTGTGCAGTCATTTCATGCTTGTTTGTACCATTGGATGTTTGCTGCTGAGCCATGTGCTCGTGCCACTTGCCAGAGATGGTCTCTTGATGTAGAGTTGCTCTAGCAGATCCGGAGTAATCCAGGGGTTGTAGTGTCCTTTCACCGATCTTGTTTTTATCGAGGTGTGCTTGTCACAGACAAAACTGAGTTTGGTTATGAAGAGGTCAAGGGCTACATCCACGTCCTTGGCTTCATACAGGTCAGACCAGTCTTGGTACTTGAGGTCTGTTTTGAGTTGTTGATGGCCTTTTAGGAGGACACGGCTTGATATATTTCCAGCAGGAAGTTTGCTGTAGTTGTTATTCCAGGTGCATGTGACAGAGGAGTGGTCACTCAGAGAGACTGGGAATACAGTAATATTGTCGATATGTGCAGGATGCTTTCGAATATCCAATTCAGCAGGGTGCTGGTGCCAGTTCTGTAACTGACTCTTGTTGGAGAGTCTATCATTTAGGAGACGTGGATGGCAGACAAGGTGTCCTTGATACTGGCAGATGATGAGGCGAGCCAGCTGATGCTGAAGTCACCTAGAAGTAAAATTTCTGTGTTGAGGCTGAGGGTACTGATATAGTCCATAAGGTTGCTGGTGCCAGCTGTAGTCTGTTTGGGTGGGATGTATACTGAGAGCAGGGTGAGCACTCTATTGTGTGCACCTAGGATCAGTTTTGACAGCCAGTGCTTGTAGGTTGTCACTCATTCGGCGGGGGGGGGAGGCCATGCCCCTGCAGATAGTCTTTGGTGTATATGACACAGCCACTGCCTCTTTTTGAGAGGCGGTCCTGCCTAAACAGGGTATAGCCAGGTAGTGTGATGGCTGTATCTGGTATCTTAGGGGAAAGCCAGGATTCCACTACAGACAGCACATCCGGGTTATGTCAAGATACCCACGCCTTCAGGTTGTCCATCTTCGGAAGAATGCTACAGATGTTTATTGAGGCCAACCTATGCCCTACCTACTGTAAGGATGGCAGATAAGCAGGGGCAGAGGCTCTAAAACTACAAGTGTGACAATGGAAGCAGGACAAGAATGGGTGAGACATAGAAGGGAGAGAAACTTTGAACATAGGAACAGGTTTGCAGTCCTGGGGAATCGGGAAGGAGGTAAATGGCAGAGAAGGACCGGAGTGACTCTATGGGGGAGTCCAGGGAAACACGTGCAAAAGGAAGAAATGGGGTCCCCAGTCAGCATAACAGGAGAAACAGCCAGTGAGCAGGGAGACAGGCGGGCGAGGGCCCACCAGAGTGGATAAACACAAGAGGAGGAGTTAGCTGCAACTAAAACAGTGGGACCCATGCCAGAGAGAGGGGAGGTTCCTCACATCACATAAAAATGTACAGATAGGATCAGCGAGTGCGGGACCCTTGAAATCTGCACAGAAACAATCTAGGCATGGAGAAAGGACCCAGGAGTCACAGAAATCTGAGGCTCAGGCTGGCGACAAGGGGCTTGGGGCAGAAATGAGGCTCTGGTCAAAAGGATAGAGGGGAAGTGCCTTGGGGGGTTCAAATGGGGCAGGGTATGGTGCAAAAAAACAGTATGGAGGTACCAAAGAGCCAGATGCAGGCTCAGGAAGGCATGCAGGAGGAGGTAGTCAGGGAAAAGAGGACTCGAGGCATTTTGAGGGGTACAGAAAGTAATAGTAGGGAAAGCTTGGAAAAGGGAAGAGTTAGGAGGAACGCAGTAGTGAGAGGCACCTAGAAGGAGGAAGGGGAGAGGGTATTAACTGTTGGGACTTATAAAGGGTGTTGCATGGGGGAGAAGGGGGAACAGAGGTGGCAAAAAATGGGTGGAATGCCTGCCGGGAATGACGGCGGCTGAAGTCATACACTGGATCCCTCCAGGAGAAAAAAACTGGATGAGAGGATGTATCTGTTGTTCCACTTAGGGACAAATGACCTCATGGGGAATAGTGTGATGGAGGTGCAGGCATGTTTTACGGTACTGGCCAGGTTCTGCAGCATTTTGGATTTTAAATTGCTGGCATTCTCTGAAGTGCTGTCAGTACCAAGGGCCAGCACAGAGGTGAAGCCAAAAATAGAGGAATTAACAGTTGGTTAACAGGATGGTGTGCTCAGAGGGGATATGGAGTAGCAGGAGACTGGGGAACAATGTGGAGGGACAAAAGCCTCTATGCATCAGATAGACTGCATTTAAATGGGGACGGTAAGGCAGTGCTAAATGTAAGCCAGTAGATTATATTAAGAAGCACTACCATTTAAACTGACTTGGGGGGGTCATGGGGAAGCTTGAGTTGTATCACACATGGCAAGGGGGGCAGCAAGCCCCCCCCAAAAGGTAAACAGACCAAGTGAAGAAAATGAAGGGGGTGTAGAAAGCACGGAAAGGGAACAGGGAGTAGGACGTTGGAGGGTCATGTGTGCAAACGCCAGAAGCTTGGGTAAAAAGATCCCAGATCTAGCAACGGTAATGGCTGTGGCGAGCCTTGACATTGTGGGGGTAACTGAAACTTGGTGCATTCAGGAGTAGGGATGAGACAAGGAGATACCAGGTTATATGCTTTTCAGGAGGGGCAGGGAGGATAGGAGGAGGGGGTTGCACTCTATGTGAAGGAGGGTATCAGGGCAACAAATTACAGGGCAAGTGGGGGGAGGCTGAGGGCCTATGGGTCTCACTGGTGGTGGGAAAAGGGGAGGTGGTGCATACCGGGGGGGGGGGTAATTTCAATCAATCAATCACTTTATTTAACCAGGCATAAACACCATTGAGCAAGCTCATTTTCAAGGTGGTCCTGGGCATAAATACAATACAGTACACTTCATAAGATTACAATTACGGTGGACAATGGTGCAAAAAAAAAATTGTGAAGGTGCCAGTCAATATAGGCCTATACATACCGGTCAACATAATTAACATGCAACGGTACATAATGATAAGCTTTACTGAAATGAGAAGAGAACAATCCCATATAGTCTCTGCTGAGTAACAGCTCATACCTAAATGATAAAAAATAAGGAGGTATTAAGTAATAGGGTAGAAATTGGGGTGAAAGAGTAGGCAGCCAAAAGGGAGGCCAGAATAGGTAAAAGGTAGAGAATAGGCAGGGTCATCTTGGATTAAGTGAACTAGGCCTGTAGGTCCTAGGTTTCTGTTGTTAGGAATGTGGGGTGGATGAGATACTGTACTTAGGCGTAGGATTTGAGAGTGGCACCAGAGGCTTAGGGGTCATCGGCATCTGAAACAGTTGCATGATTCCTTCAGATAATCCTTTAATAGAGCTTTGAATGTGAAAATGCTTGGAAGTGAGGATAATTTTAATGAGTCTTGCATAGTGTTCCAAAGTGATGGAAGTGAGAAGTTGATTGCTGCTGAGCCAAGGGTAGTTTTCACTCTAGGAATCTGGAAGCAGATTTACAGGCCCCCCCAAAACAACAGGAATCTGTGGATAGATACATGACAGATGAAATCTTGAGAGTGGCTGCTAAAAATGAGGTGGTGCTGATGGGAGACCTGAATCTACCAGATGTAGGCCGAGACATCCTATCAGCATCACCCGCCAGTAGCAGGGAAGAAAAAATTACTCACCATAGTAACCTTGTTTCTTCAAAGGGATCACTCATTATGATTGAACTTAATGCAGTCAGCCTCCTGTGTTGAACTGCCCGGAGAGATGGAATTTTATGCAAATTATGGAACTCTCAGTTGGCTCGTGCCACTTTCAAACTGCTGCCCTAGCAACTGCTGCACTCTTGAGTGCTTCAGATTCTTATGGAGCCTAACTGGGTAAAAGACCCACTAGCTAAAAATTAACAATCTTAAAAAATAATATTTTTTGCCCTTTACAGGTCAAAACATCCTTAGCCAACAAATCTAAGAAACTTCAGACCACCTGGACACCAACCGGCTAAACAAAGTGAGTCTCTATCTTAACCTATATAGGAGAAAAAAAAACCCCTAATGCAGTGATGCAGAGCAACTTCTATAGGTTCTAGTAGGGGAGGTAGGGAGGGTCCTTAATCATAATGAGTGATCCCTTTGAAGAAACAAGATTACTATGGTGAGTAATTTTTTCTTCTAACCCCAGGAATCACTCATTATGATTAAACTTAATGCAGACTACCAAGCAGTACTTTTGGAGGTTGGGCAGATAACCTATTTCAGAAATAGGCTCTGCAGTACTGCTGTACCAAACTTAGCATCACCTCTGGATTGCAAGTCCAGGCTGTAATGCTTTGTGAAGGTGTGTACTGTTTTCCATGTAGCTGCTTTACAGATTTCCAGTAGCAGAATTTCTCTTGAAGCTGCCAGTGAAGCAGCTGTGTCCCTGGTGGAGTGTGCTCTCAGGCCCAGAGGTACCTGTTTATCCACCTTACTATAACAAAACTGTATACATGCCACTATTCAGCGAGCAATTGTATGTTTTGTTGCAGCTCTGCCCTTACCGACTTCACCATATGTGAGAAAGAGCTGTGATTGACTAGTCCTGTATGACTTGGTTCTGTAAATGTAGTGGCTAAGAGCCCTTTTGACATCAAGGGAGTGAAGTCTCCTTTCTGGAGAACTGGAGTTGTCTGTAAAGAAGACAGGCAGAGTGATAGACTGATTCAAGTGAAAATCAGATACCACCTTGGGAAGGAATTTTCTATTAGTCCTAAGGACTACCTTGTCCCTGTGGAATGAGATGTAGTCCACATCTGTGCACAGGGCTAGTAATTCTCTGATCCTTCTGGCTGAAGTAATGGCCACCAGGAAAACAGTTTTCCAAGTGACATATTTCAAATCTGTGGTTGCCATAAGTTCGAATGGTACATCCATGAGTTTAGCAATGCAAATATTTAGATTCCAGGCTGGAAACGGTTTCCTTAGGGGAGGGTGCAGAAGATTAAGGCCTTTAAAATATTTTCTAAATACTGGATGAGAAGCCATAGATCTCTCCTTACCAACTGACAGGTAAGCAGAGACTGAAGCTAAGTGAACTTTGAGAGTAGAAGGCTTCAGGCCTAAGGAATGTAAATGTGCAAGGTAATCTAGAAGAATAGCCAAATCAGCCCGGAAGGGCTCAAACCTTTACCTGTACACTATATTGTAAATCTTTTCCACTTACAGGCATATGTCTTCCTAGTAGAAGGCTTCCTGGAACCCCTGAGCACCGTCAGCACCTGTACTGATAGATTAAGGTTAACAAACTCTAAGTCCTCAAGAGCCATGCCTTGAGTCTTAGTGACTTGAGATTGGGGTACAGGATCCTGCCCTGAGAGGAGGTTAACAGGTTGTGCCTCCTGGGCAGATGGATTGGGAAAACCAATGACAAAGACAGCAGAAGAGAGTACCAGTGCTGTCTCACCCAATCCAGAGCCACCAGTATCATTTTTGCTGGTTGGGACCTCAATTTCAGTAGGGTCCTGAACATCATAGGAAAAGGAGAGAATGCATACAGAAATTTCCCTGTCCAATCCAGGGCCAAGGCATCCAGGGGGATTGTGCCCCTTAGAGGAGGCCTGCAACAGTACATTGGAAGCTAGTGGTTTTCTGGGGAGGTGAAGAGATCCACCTCTGGAGTGCCCCATTTTCTGAAAATTGTACTGAGTACCTGAGTATTCAGGCACCACTCATGGTGGTCCTGACTTATCCTGCTTAGAGAGTCTGCCAGCACATTGTCCTTCCCTGGAAGGTGTATGGCTAACAGGGATACTCCCATGGAGTATACCAGAGACCACAGTGCACAGTAGATGTGACCTGGTACTTCCTTGCTTGTTGATGTAATACGTGGTTGTGGTGTTGTCTGTTCTGACTTGCACCACCTTGTTTTGCAAGTAAGGAGCAAATGTTTTTAAAGCCAGGTAAACAGCCCTGAGCTCCAAGAGATTTATGTGCAACAGAGACTCTTGGGGGGACCATGTGCCACTTGCTGTGTGCTCTAACATGCGTGCCCCCAGCCTAGAAGAGAGGCATCTGTTGTGAGGATTACTGAAGGTTGTTCCCTTATAAAAGGCACACCCACCCTGAGGTTGTGCTCATCCAGCCACCATTGTAAGGTCTGGACTAGAATTTCTGTGACTGGAACCAGTCTGGACACAGGATCTGTCCTTTGAGACCAATACTGTCTGAGATGGAACTTAATATCTCTCATTTGAAACCTGGAGGCCATTACCACTTCCGTGGCAGATGCCATGTGGCCTAGTAACCTGAGAAATTCTCTGGCTGTTCTGGGTCTCCCAGACACAAAAGATTTTGCAATCTGCAGAATGCTTGTCACCCTGTCCTATGGCATGAGGGCTCTGCCCTGTCTGGTATTTAGTTCTGCTTCAATAAACTCCAGCACCTGGAGTGGTACCTGTTGAGATTTTTCTTCATTTATCAGAAATCCCAGGGGCTCTAGTGTAGATTTTGTGAGTGCCAGTGACTGTACTGCATGCTGCACAGACTGTCCTACTATTAACCAGTCGTCCAGGTAGGGGAAGACTGTTATACCTTGTCTTCTCAAAAACTCTGCCACCAGTGGTAGGCACTTTGTAAAAACCCTTGGTGCCGAAGTTAGCCCAAAAGGGAGAGCTGCAAACTGATAATGGCCTGAAGCCAGCATTAATCTCAAGAATTTTCTGTGAGATGGTCTGATGGGAATATGGAAATAAGCATCCCTCAGATCTAGAGAGGCTAGCCAGTCTCCCTTTTGCAATGAAGGAATGATTATGGCAAGAGTGACCATTTTGAACTTTGGTTTCAAAATGTGCTTGTTCAGAAGTCTTAGATCCAAAATAGACTGCCAATCCCTGTTTTTCTTCCTTATGAGGAAGTACCTGGAATAAAAACCTTTTCCCCTGCTTATTAAAGGCATTACCCCTACTGCTTTGATTGCTAGCAGGCGTTTTACCTCTGCTTCCAACAGAATCCTGTGTGCAGCTGTTACCGGAGCAAAGGTTCTTGTTCTCAGATTTGGGAATGATTTGAAACTGAGTGCCAAGCCCTGGCTCACTACCTCCAGCACCCACTTGTCTGTGGTGATGGACTGCCAAGCGTTAAGGTAATGAGTCAGTCTGCCACCTACTGGTGGCTCTGTAATAGGGGATGTGACCTGCACTAGCCCATCAGGGATTCTGTGTGGGCTGTGCCTGAACCTGTGGTGCAGGAGCTGCTCTTCTCATGGCTCTCCTGCCCCTTCCTCTAAAATAACCTTTAGCCTGCTGCTGAGGCTGGGAGGCTTGTGCTTCACAAAGGTCTGGGGTAAAAAACCCTACCCCTACCTCCCCTACTCTGGGATCTATAAGAGGTGAAGGGCATATCCTTGGAATTGCTCCAATAGGTGGATTTATATTCCTCCACCTTCTTCATGTATGCCTCAGTTTTATCTCCAAACAAGGAGTTGTTCTCCAGGGGGAAATCCATTGCTTTGGCCTGGGTGTCTAAGGTTAGGTTGGTGGCTCTAAGCCATGCAAACATTCTGAGTAAAATTGACAAAGCTATTAACCTGGGTGCAGTATCATTGGCATCCACTGTCACATGAAATTGGTACCTGGTAGCATCAAGTGCAGCCCTTGCTGTATCTTGTAAGTCTACAGCCACTTCATCTGGGACCCTATCAGCCAAAGCTAGAACAGTGTTCCATAGAGCTTTTTGGTACTGCACTGAATATGCCATGTAACTGGCCTGCTGAACTAATAAAGAGGCAGCCATGTACCCTTTCTTTCCCATAGCATCCATTTTTCTTGAATCTTAGTCTGGTGGGTGGGTAGCCAATGGGATCCAGGCCTTGTCACAGGCAGCAGCTTGGACTACTCCCTCAGGATCATGATGCGTAAATAGAAAATCAGATATAGTTCTGTCCTGCTGGTATTTCTTGTCAGCTTTCTTATCCACACCAGAGATAGTGGTTGGAGTTTGAAAAATCTGCACTGTAGCCTTCTTTAAAGATTTATGCATGGGCAGAAGTAGACATTTCGTGGGGGTTAACCCCAACATTTCTAGAAAGTCTGCCTCCTCCATATCCTCCTCTGTTTCCTGAAGAGGAAGGTTCAGGGTTTCCACCATGTTCTTAACAAAAGCATAGTGGGAGGAGTATTCCTCAGGACCCCTGGGAGGAGATCCAAACTCTTGATCAGGAGAAACCTCTGGATCTATAGGTTCCCCTTCAAAGTCATCCTCCTCCTCCTTCCCAAACACTTCCAGCACTTCTTGCCTTGCTGGGGCTATAGGAGGAACCAGGGCAGTTGGTGTAGGGACCGGGATTGCACCCTGTAGGGCTTGTAACACTTGTAATGCCTTAGCAATGTCCTCAGCCGAGGGCATAATATGCTTGTCTGCTGGGAGCTACGTAGCCTTCTCGGCCGGAGGCACAGCGACATGTTTTTCTTTACACTTTTTCTTTAATGGAACAGATTCAGTGCCTGTTTCCACAGCCCTTTTTGTTTTACCTTGTTCAGATTTATCTGAACTCCTGTCAGGATCCTTGGCTTTACCTCCATCCTTTTTATGGGAGAAGGAGGAAGAAGCAGAATTATCACCAGAAGCAGAAGCCATCTCTTCCAAAATTTTAGACCTTTTCTTTAATGTTTTTGGGCAAAAGGTCTTACAAATATCACAATTGGCAAATATGTGACTTATACCCAAACAAGAAATACAGAGAGAATGTCTATCTGCATTTGCTATAAGTTGTCCACAAGAGTTACGACATTTAAAACCTGTGGGTCCTGTGTGTTTTTTAGGTTTATCCAAATGGACCTCTGACATTTAAGCTAGGCAAAAAAGATTACTTCAAAACATCGTTATTTAAAGTAACTCGGAACCGGAGAATACTTTAAAATAACTACCGCTAGCGGTTCCTGGAACCAAGCGTTATTCGGTTCCTGAAGAAAAAGGAACCGAGAAAATTACTAAATTTGGACAAAACTAAAGAGGTTCAAGGAACTGATCACTAAATATCTCTAAATAATAATAAATTGAGATAGAAAACCTTTAAAATAGACGCAGAACCCTCGGTTTCAAGGAACCGTGAGTGAACCGCGAATATAAATTAAAAACTACTAAAACACTAATTTACTATGCTAAACAATGTTTCTAAGGCAGCACTTTAAAATTAAACTGAAAATGAGTACTTATCTACAGATAAACGTTAGTCAGAGACAGTTCAAGGAGAGCTCTCTGGGACGTCCTTACTAGGCAGGCAGAGTAAAGAATCTGAAGCACTCAGAGTGCAGCAGTTGCTAGGACAGCAGTTTGAAAGTGGCATGAGCAAACTGAGAGTTCCATAATTTGCATAAAATTCCATGTCTCCAGGCAGTTCAACACAGGAGGCAGACTGCATTAAGTTTAATCATAATGAGTGATTCCTGGGGTTAGAAATAGTAGACTCCCTGCAAACAGCCCTCCTGAGGCAGCTGGTCAGGGAATCAACCAGGGAGCGAGCAGTTCTCGATCTGGCCCTTACAAATGAGGATAGGGTACAAGATGTGTCGGTGGGGAACACTTTGGTATGAGTGACCACAGCACTGTTTGGTTTACAATATGGAAAACTGCTGATGTTCACCGGACCAATGTAAAGGTGCTTGATTTTAGGAGAACAGATTTCAGGAAAATGGGGGAGTACATGGGAGGGGCTCTAGAGGGGGTGGAGGATTTAACAGAGGTGAAGGACATGTGGGAGAGGATAAAAGAGGCTATTGTGGGGGCCACAGACCTATGCGCAAAAAAAGGTTAAGTAAGAATAAGAGGAGGAAGAGACCCCTGTGGTTAAATAGTGCTGTAGCAGAAAAGGTCAGAGCAAAGAGAAGGGTTTTTCAAAAGTTCAAAGTAACACAAACAGAGGAGGACTGGGAAAGGTACCAGGTAAGTCAGAAAGAAGCAGGGTTAGAAGTAAGAAGGGCGAAGGCACGGACGAGGAGAACATATCAAGCGTGGTGAAAAAAAGGAGACAAAACTTTTTTAGATATGTCAGTGAGAGGAGGAAAACTAGGCAGGGAATACTCCGGCTAAGAGCAAGTGACGGTGAGCTGATACAGGGGGACTGGGACAAGACAGTACTACTAAACAGCTATTTTTGCTCTGTGTTCACTAGGGAAAATGAATGGGTGGGTAGTGGTGTGGGAGAAGCCAGGGCAGTGGAAGTGGGAGTGGATGCGAGTCCATTCCAGGTGGAGGAGACTCTGGGAGAACTACACTGCCTGAAGGTGGACAGGGCGATGGGGCCAGATGGGGTGCACCCTAGGGTGTTGAGAGAACTAAAGGATATACTGGCAGCACCCTTGATTGTACTCTCAACAGGTCCCTGGAGTCTGGAGTGGTACCTGATGACTGGAAACAGGCGAACGTGGTCCCCCTGCACGGGAGGGAGGGGAGAGGGAGGAGGTGGGAAACTACAGGCCAGTGAGCTTGACATTTGTGGTGGGCAAGCTCATGGAGAAGGTACTGAAAAACAGGATTACTAGTTACCTGGAGGTAAGCAGCCTGATGAATCAAAGGTAACACGGCTTTACCAGGAGTAGATCCTGTCAAACGAACTTGATTGAGTTCTTTGACTGGGTCACCAAGGAAGTGGATCAGGAGGTGGCAGTGGATGTCGCATACCTACAGTTTACAAAGGCATTTGGCTCTGTGCCGCACAGGAGACTCCTGTACAACATGACATGCCTGGGTCCGGGGCAGACGGTGTTTGATGGGTGAGAAACTGGCTGGGGGGCAGGAGACAGACAGTCATTGTAAATGGGGTGGCATCAGGAGAGGACATGGTCACCAGTGGGGTCCCTCAGGGGTTAGTACTGGGGCCACTACTGTTCAATCTATTCATAGGGGACAATGCGGAGGGCCTTGAAGGGTGAGTGTGTGTTTGTTTGCAGACAATATTAAGGTTTGCAATATGGTGGACACTCAGGAAGGGGTGGAAACAATGCGAATAGATCTAAGCAGGCTAGAGGCATGGTCAAAAGAGTGGCTGCTTTTGTTTAACATGAACAAGTGGAAGATCATGCATCTTGGCAACAAAAAATGAAGGCAGGATACTGTATGGGGGGGGGGGGCAAGACCTGGCAGTAACAGAACAGGAAAGAGACCTAGGCATCACTACCTTGAGAGACCTGAAGGTGGCAAAGCACTGCGAGAGAGCAGTGGCTAGAGGCAACAGAATGCTGGGCTGCATTGGGAGAGGGATTACTAGTAGGAGGAAGGAGGTCATAGTACCCTTGTACACCCGTCTGGTTAGGCCGCATCTGGAATATGGGGTCCAGTTCTGGAGGCCATATCTCAGAAAGGATGTGGGGAGGCTGGAGCAAGTTCAGAGAAGGGCAACGAAGATGGTAAAGGGGCTCAGTCACCTATCCGATGTGGAAAGGTTAAAGGAACTGAACATGTACTCCCTGGAGCAGAAGAGGGAGGGGAAAAAGGGCGGACATGATTGAGACCTTCAAGTACCTAAAAGGTATAAACTAAGTGCCAGTGGAGAGCATCTTCCAGCTGAAAGGAAATCAGAGGACTAGGGGGAATGGGTTGCAGATTGTGGGGGGACAGTTCAAGGGGAACATTAGCAAGTACTATTTCACAGAGAGGGTGGTGGATAATTGGATAGGCTCCCTGAGGAGTTGATTGGAGAAACAACAGTGGAAGGGTTCAAAACAGCATGGGACAGACACAAGGGACTGTTGAGGGTGGGGGGCCATGTCGTAGCAGATAACTAGGCAAGTGAGCAGACTAGGTGGGCCTGGCAGTCCTTTTCTGCCATCAGATTTCAATGTATATAGGAATATGCTTTGCTGACTGTCATTGCACAACTTTCCATTGTGCTCACCTGCCTCACACTAACTTTGTAAGTCTGGCCAGTCAGCTTACTCTTCAGTGGGGTGTATGATAACAGTCGTTCTTTCCTGACACCATCAACCACACCTACAGATGTGCTACTGGGTACAGTGCCCTTGTCTATGCCAGTCTGGTTCTGAAACACTCTGACAACATAAGCGATTGTGCAAACATCTTTCAGCGAGTTGCAAGCAACAGGGAAATATGATACACTGTGCTGACAGTAGTTCCCAACAGACAGTAGCATAATATATATTTTTTTTAATTAGATGTATAAGATGTGCTCAGTGCAAAAGGAATAGAGTGCCACAAGCAAGCAACAGTTTGCCACAGCCTACATATAGTAAGGGAACGCGTTGCTCACAAACACAGAGGGAGACAACTGGGGTATGGCCACTGCGGAGGCTACTAACTGAAGGTGTTAGGTGTGACTGGGAGTGCACTTCTGGTCTCTGTACACTTTCTGATGGTGCAGCATTCTGTCATTCCTGACATTCTCTGTGTGTGACATGCTGACCTCTCTCTCTGCCAGGACTGTGTTGTGTGACATGGGTGACAATGATTTTCCCAGAAACGTCGACTGCACACAGACAAAGAATGAGCAGCACACCACGGTGCTCCACAACACATAGGGATTCATCAATTGGCAGGACTGCAACAAAAGCAGAGAGAGAGAGAGAGAGAGAGAAGGAGTGAGCACAGAAAACTGTTCCTTTGAACGTTGCTATTGCCACTGACAGCACAGCTGTGCTCAGAGGATGCTGTCTCTGCCGTTCAGTATCGGATGATGTTCCGCTCCCTGTGCCTCTTTCTCTCTCTCTGCCTCTGGAACACTCTGTCACAGTCACAGGAAAGCTTCTTGGCAGCAATCAATGAAAACCTGCATGAGAGCACAAATAACCACACACGGTTTCATGTCTGCTATGCTCTCGGATTGTGCTACTAAGTGTACACTCTCTGTCTCTCTCTCACATTCCCAGTTGCAGTTGTGACACATGGCTTGTATGAGAGTAGTATGAAAAGCCAACTACTATAGGTTTAAAAAATAAAAAAGCAATTTGGGGACAATCGCTATTAATGGGGATGAGTCCACAAGAAAAAATTACTCACCTTAGTAATGTTGTTTCTTCTAAAGGAGTCTTGCTGTATTCTGACATATGCAGTGATATCCAACCTTTGAACTGCCCCGGAGAGGAAAGAGTTAACTTTCCATGCAAGGCATGGAACGCTGAGCTCGAGCTCGGTTGAGCCTCTGTCTGTTGTTGTTTGAACCCAAACCGCCAGATCTTTATGAGCTATACTCACTGGGCGTCCTGTGTGGAAACTGTAAATTCACACCAGCCAACTGGCAACTAAATTTAATAAAAAGGTTTTTTGATTCCAATGCAAAGACTCAAGTCAGGAAACCCCCCCCAAAAAAACACAACACACACACCCAAAAATAAGAGGGTGAGAAAGGGGGCACCTCTAGGGTGCCACTGTTCCTGCCCACCCACATCCCAAAACCCAGGTTCTGAGAGGGGAGGAGAAACAGAATACAGTAAGACTCCATTAGAAGAAACAACATTACTAAGGTGAGTAATTTTTTCTTCAAACAACATGAAGTCTTGCTGTATTCTGACATATGTAGACTATAAGCAGTACCTCCATGGAGGAGGGACAGAACCTACTGAACAAGTTTGAAGCACTGCTGTGTTAAACCGAGCATCACTCCCAGCCTGGATATCCAGAGAGTAATGCTTGGTGAAAGTATGTATTGTTTTCCAAGTGGCTGCTTGACAAATCTCTAAGATAGGAATATCCCTGGCAGCAGCCAGGAAGCAGCTATACTCTAGTAGAGTGAGC
Source organism: Neoceratodus forsteri (assembly GCA_016271365.2). NCBI lineage: Eukaryota > Metazoa > Chordata > Ceratodontiformes > Ceratodontidae > Neoceratodus > Neoceratodus forsteri. The sequence continues at coordinate 874,868,671 of CM028132.1, read as the reverse complement.
CCTCAGGCCTATGGGTGGGATTCTGCCTAATTTTTCATAGCAGAATTGTATACAAGAGACAATCCACCTGGCAATAGATCTCTTAGTGGCAGGTTTTCCCTTACCAACCTCACCACAAAGGAGGAACAATTGGAAGGAGTCAAACGTGTGACCCTTGGTGCGCACTATGTAGTAGCTAAGGGCTCTTTTCACATCCAGGCTGTGTAGCCTCCTTTCCCCAGAGAAGGAATGGTCAGTGAAGAAAACAGGAAGAGACACAGACTGATTAAGGTGGAAATCTGAAACCACCTTAGGCAAAAAAATTCCTATGAGTCCTGAGGACCACCTTATCTCTATGGAAGGAGATAAAATCAGGCTCCACTGACAGGGCCTGTAACTCACTTATGCGTCTGGCAGAAGTAATGGCTACCAAGAACACAGTTTTCCAAGCCAAGTACTTAAACTCTGCTGAAGACAAAGGCTCAAAAGGGTGTTGCATAAGCTGAGCGATGCAAACATTAAGGTCCCAAGCAGGGGCAGGGTCCCTGAAGGGAGGATTGGGTATGCAGCAATCCTTTGAAGAACTTACAAAATACAGGATGAGCTGAAAGGGAAGAGGGCTTGCCTGCTGACAAGAAGGCAGAGACAGCTGCCAGATGCACTCTAAGTGTAGCTGGTCTGAGGCCCAAGCTATTGAGATGAACCATATAGTCCAGGACTGTAGGCAACCCAGCAGACTCTGGAGAAATATGCTTCCCAGAGCACCAAATAGTAAACCTTTTCCATTTGGAGTTGTAAGTCTTTCTGGTGGAAGGCTTTCAAGAAGCCTTTAGAATATCCAGAAGACCTTGAGAGAGGTGCAAATCAGCAAACTCTAACTCTTCAAGAGCCAGGCCTTGAGATTTAGAGATTTGAGATTCGGGTACCAAACCCTCCCCTGAGAACATGTTACCAGGTTGTAATTCCTGGGAAGAGACAGGGGAAGGTGGACTGCTAAAGACAGCAAGATAGGATACCAGGGCTGTCTGGCCCAGTCCGGAGCAATCATAATCACTTTGCAGGGTTGAGACCTGATTTTGACTAGTACCTTGAACAGGAGAGGGAAGGGAGGGAAAGCATACAGGAATTTTCCTTCCCAATTGAGAACTAGAGCATCCAGGGGGACTGATCCCAACACTGGGGGTCTGCAGCAATAGAGAGGAAGTTGGTGATTGTCTGGGGCTGCAAAAAGATCTATCTGTGGAGTACCCCATCTGGAGAAGATCACCTTCAAAATTAGGGGATCTAGGGACCATTCGTGAAGGCCCTGAGATATCCTGCTGAGAGCATCTGCCAGGACACTGTCCTTCCTTGGGAGGTGCACTGCTATCAGAGAGGTGTTTGGAGAATAGGCCAGAGACCACAACTTCATGTCTTCCGTGCACAAGGCCGTAGACCGAGTGCCCCCTTGCTTGTTGATGTACCACATTGTGGTGGTATTGTCTGTCCTGATCTGAACAACTTTGTTCTGAACAGACTTGGAAAAAACTTGAAGTGCTAGAAACACTGCTCTGAGTTCCAAGAGACTGATGTGAAGCAGAGATTCTTGAGGTGACCACAACCCTTGGGTGGTCAGATCCCCCAAGTGGGCTCCCCAGCCCAAGAGGGAGGCATCTGTGGTAAGGATTAGAGAATGAGATTGAGTGACAAAGGGAACTCCTTGTCTTAGGTTGTCCTGGTCCTGCCACCACTGCAAAGCCTGGATCAGGGTTCAAGTCACTGGGATTAGCTTGGTCAGAGAAGCCTTTCTCTGAGACCAGAAGGCTCTTAAGTGGAACTGAATGTCCCTTATCTGAAATCTTGCTCCTTGCACCACTGCCAATGAGGCAGCCATGGGGCCCAGAAGCTGCAGAAAATGCCTTGCTGGTCAAGACACCTGAAGGGTGAATGAAGAGGCCAGTGTCACAAGGGTCCTTGCCTTGTCCAGGGGTAGGAAGGCTCTTGCCCTTATTATATCCAGCTCCGCCTCCATGAAGGTGAGGAGCTGCACTGGCTCTAGAACTGACTTTGAAAGATTCAGGAGGAATCCTAGAGAAGTGAGCAGTTGCTGAGTTATCTGTAGGTGTGACCTGACTTAGTCTGGAGACTGACCCACTATAAGCCAGTCGTCCAGGTAAGGAAAGATGGAGATCTTTTTTCTCCTTAGGAAAGCAACCAGTACTGCCAGGCATTTTGTGAACACCCTTGGAGCTGATGTTAGGCCAAAGGGCATTGCTCTGAACTGATAGTGGCCTGAGGGCAACTTGAACCTGAGGTACTTTCTGTGGGAGCATCTGATGAGAATGTGGAAATAGGCATCCTTGAGGTCCAGAGAGACTAGCCAGTCCCCTGGCCTTAGAGAGGAATTATTCCCAGAGTCACCATTTTGAACTTTGGCTTTAAAAGGTGCTTGTTTAAATATCTGAGATCCAGAATGGGCGCCATTCTCCTGTCTTTTGGGGTTAGGAAGTACCTGGAGTACAATCATTTTCCCTTGTGTAGGGGTGGAACCCTTTCTATGGCTCTGAGAGCCAAGAGGGAAGAGACCTCTGCCTCTAGGGCAAGGGCCTCTGAAGGATTTGCAGGTGGAAAGGATCTGGTTCTCATCTTGGGAAATTGTTTGAAGCGGAGAACCAGTCCCTGGCTTACTACTTCCAGGACCCATTTGTCTGATGTTAAAGACATCCAGTCCTGGACAAAGTGAGCCAGCCTGCCCCCTACAGGTAGTGGAGAATCGGCCCGGGCCATTCCATCAGGGTGCCTGTTTGGCAGGGGCTTTAGGCTGAGGGGTGGTAGCAGGCCTGCTTATACCCCATCTGCCTCTCCCTCTGAAGAACCCCCTCTGGGCAAAGGTGGAAGAGGAGGCCTGGGCTTGGTAGAAAGGCCTATGAAAAGGCCTGCCCCTGCCCCTGCCCCTGGAATGCTGCCTCTGGGGAGTGGCTTGCCTTTCTTTGGCCTGAGCACTCCTATAGGTGGTCCTATATTCATCCATTTTTTTTCATGTAGTTCTCTGTCTGCTCCCCAAACAGAGAATTACCCATAACAGGAAAATCCATGCCTTAGTCTGGGTATCCTGCGACAGGCTAGTACGTCTGAGCCAAGCCATCCTACGAAGGGCCACAGATGTAGCCATGACTCTAGATGAAACATCGTTGGAGTCTACTGCAGCATGAAATTGCACCTTGGATGCCTCAATACCATCTGCAGCCACCTGCTCCAACTCCTTGGCAAGCTGGCCAGGGACCTGTTTAGCTAGAGCCATCACAGTGTCCCATCTAGACTTCTGGTATCTAGCTGTGTAGGCCATATAATTAGCCTGCCTGAGTCCCAAAGATGCTGCCACGTACTGTTTCTTTGCCATGGCATCAATCCTCCTGGAGTCCTTATCTGGGGGGTGTAAAGCCAAGGGTATATTTGCCTTATCACAGGCAGCAGCCTGCACTACCCCAACATGGCTGCACTGCTGGGAAAGGAACTCCGTATCTGAGCCTGAAATAGTATACCTCTTGTCCATTCTTCTGTCCACAGGAGGTATAGAATTAGGAGTCTTTAAAATTTTAAATGTCTGTTTCCCAAAAGACTTATGAAGGGGAATAGACAGTCTCCTGGACTCTGGGATGTCCATCATCTCAACATAATCAGGCTCTTCCTGATCCTCTACTGCTTCCTCCATAGGAAGCTGGAGAGTTTCAGCCACTTTTTTGTAAAACATAAAGTGGGAAGGGGACTCAGAAAGCTTAGGAGGAGAAACGCCTGAAGGTCTGTCTGGCGAGATGTCCGGGTCAGTGGGCACATCCTGACTTTCATAATCACCATCACTATCCTCATACTCCCCCTCCTCCTCCTCCGGTTCATAAAAATCCTCTAAATTATAATCCGGAACCGGAGGAACCGACCGAACCGAGCCCCTAACTGATGGTGCCGGTTCGGTTGGAACCGGAGTTAGCGATTGCACAATCCTAATCGCTTTGGCAATTTCATCAGCAGTCGGAGAAAGAACTTGTGGATCAGAACCGGCTGACTTATCCCTTCCTTTTCTTTTAACCGGAACCGACTCCTCCGAGTCGGTTCTCCTTCTGACCGAAGAAGTTTTGCCCTGGTCAGAGGGCACTCTTTCTGGTTCGGTTGAAACCGAACCGGGCTGGCCATCCGGGTCAGTGGACTTTTTGGCCTCCCTTTCCCTCAGCCTACCTACTCTCTTTTCCAGGGTAGCTGTAGGAAAACTTTTGCAAATCTGGCAGTCTGAATCAAGGTGGTCAAACCTCAGACAATAAACACAGTTGGTGTGGGGGACAGCCTTAGCAAGGCTTCCCCACACACACACAACAGTGTTGAAACCCAGTGGGCCCAGTTTTTCTCTTGGGTTTCTCAGACATGGCCAGTCCTAACCAAACTTACCCTTTTTTTGGCAATCCGCCAGGCAAGATACCCTTATTGGTTCCTGACCGTGTTACGGGTCGTGGAAAAAACCGTAATGAAATCCATTTTTTTTAGAACCGATAAGGACTGGTTACCACACTCTAAAAAGCAGAACAAACTTTTTTAACAAACCTGATCGGTTCAAACCGAACCGATCCGACGTTTACAAGTTCCACACAGAACTAACAATAATAAACCTATCTAGTACTCACGGTACCACAGACAGAGACTGAACTGACAGGTTAGATGGATTAAATTTGAGGGAAAAAATGACACTTTGACCGACTAAATTGAACCGAGCAAAGGAGAAATCTCCGGAGCGACTGTTCAGTGAGGCGGAGTAAAGAATCTGGCAGTTTGGGTTCAAACAACAACAGACAGAGGCTCAACCGAGCTCAAGCTCAGCGTTCCATGCCTTACATGGAAAGTTAACTCTTTCCTCTCCGGGGCAGCTCAAAGGTTGGATATCGCTGCATATGCCAGAATACAGCAAGACTTCATGTTGTTTGAACAATATATGTCATTGTAACTTGTGTTGGGATCAGTTAGCAGTCCGTAACTTGCGAACCTCTCAGCAGGGCGGCTCACCTGCAGGAAAACACAAATTGAACCACTTATTGAGCATGAGCTACCCAAACACCGAGAAGTTCACTTTCCTTCCTGCACAGTACTTTTCTACTGGAGGGCAGCGATTGGGCGCAATGGCTGCCACTGGGTTCTCAACTGCTTGACTCAGGGAAGGATTTCCACAGCCAGGACTGAGCACTGCATTCCAACAGATGGAACGAGTGCAGGCACCCTAAGCATGCATTAAAGAGTGAATTTAATGCACGGTCATGTGATGCACCTCAGCCAATGACGACAACTGATCCCAATCCATGTTACAGTGGCCTAAATTACACTACTGAGAACATGCCGAACTGGAACAACTGCACCAGAGGAAAGGAGACTAGAGTGCAAGTGGTATATTTCATGGGTGCATGCCAATAGACTTGTTTTGACGGAGCATTACAGAATACAACAGGGAGCAGTCTGGATTGAGAAGAAGAAATTATTCTCCATCATAACTGCAGCTGAGAAGAATCAGCCAGCCACACTTTTCCAGACTGTAAACAGCCTTTTAAATCCTGAATGACTGAAGATCAGGGAGCAAGTCTCGACTAAGATGTGCCACCAGTTTAATGAGTTTTTCAAAGCCAAGAATGTCAGCACCTGGAACCATGTCTCCACCACTGTCCTGGAAATCTGCAGCAGCGATTATCAGGAAGACAAACTGCATGGTCAGACCCTGGGTGGAATTTTGCCAAGTAGAGTAAGAAGATGTAAAAAGGGTGGCTTCTAGACTGCACCGCACCACTCTGAGACTGCATCCTGTACCAACCCATCTGCTTAAGGGAGGACTGGATACTATGATCCCAGTCTTTGAGAGGATTAACTCCTCCTTGAGAAAGGGCTTTTTACCAGCTCCTCCTCAAGAAGGTGTCTTTAGATTCAAACAATCTTGCAAATTATAAATCTGTCTCCACCTCTCATTTTTGGCAAAGTTTGTTGAGAAAGTGGTGGTGTAGCAGCTGGTAGGCCACCTGGAAGAAAATGCCATTCTCGAGCTATACCAGTCTGGTATGCCTAGAAGGAACAGTACTGAAATGGCCTTAATGGCAAGAAAATTTCCTGGACTCTGATTGGTCAGTGTGTGCCTGAGACAGTGATGATTTTTTGGATGACCATATGGCAGATATGGATTTTTTTCCAAAACAAAGATATACTGCCTCACTAAAAATCTACTAAAAACATTTTTATTTTTATTTTGTATAACATCGAGCCATTGTATAATTGCAATAAGGCACTCCAAGGTGTGTGTTATCGTGTAATAATGTCACACCTGGGGTGGTGGAAGCACTCGGCTTCGCCTTGTGCTTCAACACACCCCAGGAGTGACGTTATTACACGATAACACATACCTTGTCGTGCCTTATTGCTTAATGAGATCAGGCTCCTGTTGGAACATGCCTAGCTGCCTGAGATACAAAGGCAGCATCAGGCTTATGGTGACTCCTAAAGGTTCTCCGAGACAAATCCTGTTCCACACTCCCTATCCTGCCCTCCGACAAGGGTTTCAGAAGGAAGGCATCATACTCTACAGCTCTCCAGAAGAAAGGATCACAGCTCTGAAAGAAAAAGGCTGTCCATTTTCTTCACGCCGAACAGCACAGTCACCAAAGAGAGCTGCTCTGCCAGCAGATTGGACCAGGTTGAGAAGACAGAAGGCGAGACGGATCGGTCTCATGGCTGCATTTGCAGTACTCCAAAATATTCATCACACGCTGCTGGGTCTGGGTCACACAAAAGAGAAACAGTCCCTGAGTACTAGTCAGAACACTTGAACAGCATTCTGTGACATCTTGCCATAACAGACAGCTCCTCAGTGGTGCTCCGTCAGGGATGCCGATAAAACCACCAAAACAACTACTTTTCAGAGATGTTACCTTTATTTACTCACCAGATGCTTAACTAAGACCTGAGGTGCTCTAGTAGGGCTCCGTCTCCGTTTCCCTCAGGATCGTTAGATGGGGACAGATACAGTTGAGGAGGCTCAGACAGTGACAGCACCCAATGGCCGAGATCAACGTGACAGACTCAAAGATGCTGTAGCCCCAACCTTACAGTCACTTCAGTGTTAAATGGATTTTCTATTCTGTGAACTCAGGGGTTTCAGGCAGGAAATTAAATCCATCACCACCACAGCATTGCGCACAGACATCAGTAACATCAAAAAATGGCTTAATGGCCTTGATGACCAGCTCTCTAAAAATACTTCCACTTAGACACTACAGACCAGGTGGTTCTCCAGCTCCATATCACCCTGAAGGCCTTACAAGAATGGGTAGATGATGCAGAAAGCTGAGCTCAACATAATAACCTCCACATCTTAAGGTATAAAATAAGCAGGTTCCCATTACAGTTTGCAATGTAGAAAAATGCAATTGTGAGTCAACTGTAGGCTTGATAGCAGTGAGAGCTAATCATTTTCCAGGCTGATACATTTTATGAAAGCCATCTTTTTTGTAGCAATATTTTCCCTCCTCCCTCAACCTCGAATGATTCCCTCCATCCCCCTTACTCCAAAGACTGCCCACCGATCTCCCCTGCACAACACTGGAAAGCAGCAGAGGGCAACGCACCACGAGAGTAAATGAGAAAGTGTGGGTTGAACAGTGCATGGTGCAGTGAGTGTAGTCGTGCCCAAGACATTTTATTATCAGTTGAGTGACCTATTGAAGGTGAGCCCAGCATTTGGTGAGAATTCTGCAATAGCTGTCTGATGCCTCAAGGAAGGAACTAATGGCAGTTCTGATAGACAGGGAAACTAAAATTGGCAGATCAGAGTAGGGAAAACGGTTGTGGTGGTGGTGGTGGTGGGGTTGCTGCACATTGTGACAGTCTCGCGTTTCAGAAGCCTCAGCCCAGAAAGTGTCTAAACAGGCTGGAGGCCCAAAGTTGTAAGTCAGGTCAGAACCCTCTATTACTGCAAGCCAGGGCCTACCAACAGTAGTTTGGATAGAGGTGGGGATGATCTGCTGCTGAATGATGCAGAATAAATGTAACTTTTTTATGCACTGCTGAATTTATGTTATGTAATTCATGCCCTTCAGAAAAAGAAGTCTGATTAAGTAAAAAGAAACAATAGACAAAACATCTAGTGCTGATCCACTGAGAGCTAAAAGAAAACACTCACTGTTGATAGCATAAAAAAATATTTTTTAGAAATTGCTCCTCAGACCCGAGTGATTGTTAATCAAGTTCCAGAAACTATTTTATGCCTTGCGCCTACAACATACCAGAGGGTGCAGAGGGCACATACATCATGGCTTTCCTGCCTAAGCTGCGCTGATCTGTCCTGCTGCTCCCACCAGAGACCACACGAGAGCTACAGTGGGATCACCGAACCCTGGGACTGAAACCTGCTAGCTCTAAAGGCACAGCACATTCGGTCATCCTACAATTCCTTAGGCACCCAGAGGAAGAGATTGTAATACACCTGGCCTAGAAACAAACAACAACAAAAAAAAACAGTCCTGTATGAGGGGGAAACAAATGTACATCAATAATGACAACTCTGCATCTGTGATGGCAGAATGCAGAAAGTACATCCTAATTATGAAAGCCCTGAAAGCATAAGAAATCTGCTTACTCTGCTAAAATGACAATCTTTTTTCAGAGAGGAACCCGAACATACGACACTGCAAAAGTGACTACCACAGACTTAACCAAAAAGGGTATTTGGGTTACTCTGCGGACACAGCCTTCCCAGACCAAATCACCGGCTATAAAATCAGCCCAGCATGCCTGGACTAAAGTCAGCAAATCCACAAAGAAAGCACAAAGAAGACAGTAGACAGTGGATGCTATCCAAGACATTACTGAGTACCCAAAATCCACCACTTCGAAAGCAGCATCCCTGTTACCTGCCTGAGACTCTATGCAATGAACAACCTAAAATGACTCGGGTATATCGTGAGTTGATTAGGGTTCCCACCTATCCCAGGTCCCCTGGTTCCTGTGCCCACCAGCGCACAGTTGTGCATCTCACCAAACCAGGTCCCCTGCTGGTTTCCTTGTGACCCCGATTCTTAATGCTGCTGTGCCTGAATTGGCTGCCCCTTACCTCTCTGTGCAATCACCCTTCTCCACTGTGCTTTGTCATAATCATCTGCTGCAGTGCTGGATGGAGAAGAAGGCGCTGCCAGAAGAGTTAGGGCCTCCCGATAATTCTCTGCTCAGTATCCTGAGGGCACATCCCTCCAGTGGTACCCCACCTTCTTAGTATGCTTCAGCTCTATGCCACAAGTACAGCACCCTGGCTGCAGCTGCCTCTGCGCCGGCAATGCCTGAGTTGTAAAGAGAGTGGGCAGAGGTGTGTGTAGCTATCCATAAACAGCGAGGTGCTGAGGAAGAAAGGGGAATAACTCTCCTTGGGGATCTTTGAGGAGACACAGCAAAAGGTCAGAAATCAGTATTGAAATATTGCATGTCTGAGGTGTGGCCAGTCAGGGGATCCGGGGGTTGGTTAGTTGCAGGGAGGGAAGCAGCGGAGCCCCAGACATAACTTGGGGCATGCCTGGCACACCAGAAAAGATCAACATTTGATGGGACTTGTGTACGCTGAAGCACCTCTTTTAGCAGAGCGGATACATTGCTATCAGGTTTTTAAAAGGACAAGATCTGCCAGAGAAAACCTGAGTAGGAAATGCCTGACAAAGACTCCTGGCATAGAAGCGCAGACTAAATACACTTTAAAATGTGGCTAAGGCATTTAAGGAAAAGACTACTGGACAGGGGCTAAGAATTCTTAAGAGAGACTGATATCTCCATCAACAGTGTGTTATTTATTTATTTTTTTTATTTATTGATATTTTGGATTACAATACCTTTCAGCAAAAACAGCTCATTCACAAAGGGTTCCCGTCAATGGGGAAGGCAACAATACATACAAAGGTAAAACAGTTGCATGGTATCAACAATAACAGGTTTCAAGAATACAAGGATTCAAAATTACAAAGGAATCTAGTGGAGACAGCATTAGAACTAAGCCTGTACAAAGTACTAAGGTAAGCCAAACTAAGTAGCTTAATGGAAACAGCATTGGTAGAATGGGATAGCAAGAGGTAGACCTAATAGAGGAGGAAGTCTAGTAGGCCTTGTCATAGCAGAGAGAGAGATTAGAAGAGTGCACAGCTGGGTAGTAGAATGTGGAAACGGGGTCGATGCAGAATGAGTGGTAGGGGAGTGGGGAGGGGTGGCAGAGGTGGGAGGGGAGCAGGGGGGAGAGAGGAGAAAAATGGGTAAAGCCAGGGGGGCGAATATTGGCTCACTAATGCGATAACTAAGAGCATTGGAGAGCGATAAAAGAGGGGAGGACCAATTAGGAGAAACTGTCACAGTTGCTGTTAGCTGTGAGATGCTGCCGCAGCAATAGTTTGCATGGGTCTAGTAACTTTAAGGGCAGACAGGATTTCACTGTTCAATGCATTATACCACTGTGGAGCTCTATAAGCAAATCATCTCTGCCCCAGGGTGGTCCGGCATCTGGGAACAAGGAAGGTTTGATTTAAAGAACTTCAGGTATGCTGAGAGCTGCAGTTGGCACTGAAAAGCTGTTCAACACCAGATGGTGTGAGCCTGAGATGCACTTTTTTACTTAACAAGCAGGTCTGGTATTGAATCCTACTAGGCCTAAAGCAGGCCACACTCGCTATACTAATGCTATACACATGACTGACATATGCTTGTACTACAGTTTTGACTGGCTGACACTGGATTGGTTCTAGGATATTCAATCAGTAGCAGATCTGGTAACTCCTACAGATGGATAAGGGGGGACCCCATTACTTTGCTCCTAGACCAAATGAGGTAAGACAGTCCTACCCTCACAGCAGTAAATTTGTGCCAATGTCCCTGACCTGGGGCAGAACATCAACCCATGATCTATTCACACCCTAGCCAACTTACAGCTGGAGGGCCCCACCTAGTGGGGACCATCCTCCAGGCAGGCATGTTCTGCCATGGGGCCCTTCCATGGTCCCTGTTTTGGAAGCCCATCACCCTAGAGGCCCCTCACAGACCTGTCCTGCTACTCCTGCTGATCTGGGGAGTTACATCCTCAAAGATGCGAGACCAGTCAACCTTCCCATGTTTCCCCCCTACAGCTTTTCCCCACCATATGTGAGGCCCTGGTTGACCACACATTTTCCTTATGCACCTGAACATTCTGTTTCAGAAGCCATTAGTTTGGCCATTTGGTCCACCATGTTTGCCCTTACAGCTGGTTCTCTTCCAGGGTGGAGTAATTACTCCCCATATTTCTACCCAATGAATGTCTGGTTCCTAGAAGTCTGCATGTTGCATCCTTGATAAATACTGTATACTGTGTGATGAGTGTGGGTGGGGGGTTGGGACAGCCCAGGGCAAGGCATGGATCAGTCCCTCCTTGTTCTTAGGTATTAATGGATACACCTAAATTCACCTCTATTCATGGAGTGCGAATGGGCTCACTAACCCAGTTAAGCAGGTGAAGGTTTTTGGCCCATATCCATAGATCTCAGACGGACCTGGTTTTCTTTCAGGAGTCACACCTCACACCCCAGAACACTCAAAGCTAACCAAACTGGACTCCTCCACAGAATATTCCTCTGCTTATAAAAGAGGATGTAGGAAGGCAGTAACCATTCCGACATACTGCCATGCCCGGTTCCAAGAGCACCTGATCTGGTCAGATTCTGAGGAGAAACTAATAAATGTCCAGGGAACTCTGCATGGCCAAGAGGTTACAATAGCAAACCTCTAACTTTCCCAGGGGTCAGCACACCCACAGTTAAATTACTTTTGGATAAAGTAATCTCCCTAACGAAGGGCCTTATCCTTTTAGCAGGTGATTTCAACATCACCCCACAATGGAAGTGTGATTCCTTGAATCTGAACCCGCCCAACCAACCACCTTTCCATAAGTACTTTAAAAGACTTGCTCAGGAAGAAGGTTGCACAGATGTCTGGCATGCCCTACACCCCAGGGCCCAGAACTAAACACACTACTCCCAGGTACACTACGCATCTTCCCAGATTGATCATTGTTACACCCAGGTGGAACACCAATCAAGGGTGACACAGGGCACCTTCTGAGACGTCTACTTATAAGACCATGCCCTGGTTAGCTCCTTTTGGGACTTCAGCCTGGAAAACTGGTCCACATGATGGCACCTGAACACCTACCTTTTGAAGTCCCCAGACGTCACTCATATACTAAAGAAAAGTTGGAGGAAATCCTCCAGATTAACTCCACAACTGTCACATCACATGCTAATAGGTGGGACACAGTAAAAGTTGTCCTCAGGGGTCTCCTCAAACAATACACCTCCCAACAAAAGAAACAGAAACAAAGAGAGGCAGCAGACCCAGCAGAATACCTTCCATTTTCCAAAAATGGCTCACGAGCAGGGGAACCTATCGGGTACCCCACAGGTTACAAACGTAAAGGTAGATGTAGATAAACCATGCCTGGAACAAACGGAGACAGCACTTACTTACTTTTCTTTTCCCCAAAAAGATTTTCATCCTCCTCTAGCACACCTGGGCAGCTGTCAGCACTGTCCCCGGTCTGGGAGTTTGTTCCCCAGCAGATCTTCCCCATGGCGGGGTGGGAGGGGGAAGGCTGTCCTCCACCCAACAGACAGGCTTCTAGCCCTTCAGGATCGCACATCGCTCTGAAAAAAAGGCGTCTCAGGGGCTCCCCAAATGAATTGCTAAAAAAAGACCTCCTTCGAGTCATGATAAAAAGAGACAAGGCCTGGACCTTGGCAAAGAAGTCACAACAATCAGAAGACTGGGCTAACTATAGACAACTGAGAAATGCCTGCAAAAAAAGATATTTGGAAGGCTAAAAGGAGCTACTGCCTTAAGCTTCTCCAATCTTCAGCAGGTGATACCAGGGGTTTTTGGAACCACATCAAAAATGTCATTGGGCAAAGGCCCAAGATGGCCATTACCGACATGACACTGAATGACGCAAACTGTAATGTTACCTACTATTGCTAATGCTCTTAATGCACAATTCTCGGATCTCTCCGAATACACTGAGAAATTCAACCAACCTCTTTCACTTCCTTCTGAGGTGCAACTTTCGCATGAAACCCATTTTCGTCTCACATTAGTCTCCTCCACCGAAGTGCTGTATCTCCTCAAATCAGTATCCACCTATGGATCTGCTGGCCCGGATGGGCTACTGCCAAGCTTCTTGAAGCAGGCAGCCCCTGCCCTTGCTGTTCCTATTGCAAGAATCTTTAATCTTTCCATAAAAACCCAAATGGTACCTATATTGTGGAAAACCGCTCGCGTTGTCCCTGTTCACAAAAAAGGGGATACCAAAAATATGTCAAACTATAGACCGATTACCATTCTCTCTACCCTAAATAAACTTCTTGAGAAGGCCATTGCTACTCAGGTCACAAATTACCTGCACCTTCACAACCTTATATCCCCTACCCAGCACGGATTCCGAACAGGACACAGCACCACAACTGCTCTACTTTAGCCGACAAATGCAGTCCTTACAGCGGTGGATAAGAGCCTGCTCACTGGGGCCATATTTATCGATCTCACAAAGGCATTTGACCTTGTGAATCACTCTCTGCTACTTTCCAAACTGTCCCGCCTTGGCTTTGACCTGTCGACCATCTCCTGGTTTGATAGCTACCTCTCAGGGAGGTTGCAATTTGTCCAAATTGAATCTTCTATCTCAAATCTTTCCCCTACCTCTGTTGGAGTCCCCCAAGGATCTATTCTTGGCCCATTACTTTTCTCCCTTTTCATTAACAACTTGCCCTCCCTTCCCTGCTCCTCCTCGTTAATCCTTTATGCTGATGACATGGTGCTTCTCTCCAGTGGTAAAGATCCCTTATCAGTAAGAGCACATCTTCAAGCAGACTTCAACTGCGTGCAGGAGTGGTTACTACAGAACAGGTTCCTAATGAATGCTAAGAAAACCGTAACTATGCTTTTTGGCCCCCTGTCAAGAATCGGATCTCTTACTCCAGACTTGATACATTCTCTAGATGACTCCCCTCTTGAATTCGTTACCTCCTTCAGGTATCTAGGAGTCACTCTCGACCCATCTCTTGACTTTAACCTCCACATTGCGGCTACATGTAAGACAGTTTACTCAAAACTTGGTCTTGCCTTTAAAATTAGGTCCTCCCTCAATGATGCTGCCCGGCTTGCTATGGCACAAGGATTTCTCCTCCCTGCTCTGACATATTGCTCTCAGGTTTACCTTAAAGCTAGCAAAGGAGCGCTCCAGAAATGGAGCACCTGTTGTAACAGTATATGCAGATTTGCTCTCTCCCACAGACTTACCCAACATTGCCTGCTCTACTCGAAACTAAATTCTCTCTCCCCAGACTCGCTCAGACACTATTCTACAGGCTGTACAATTGATAATATGATCAGAACGGGGTCCCCTAAATACCTTGCCGAACTATTAACTCAGCCCTCCCAAGCATACCTCCTCACGGCATCTGCTCAAACCCAACTTGAAATTCCCAGATATCTCACAAAAAAAGGAGAGCAATCCTTCGCCATATCTGCCCCCCACTCCTGGAACTCCATTCCTTCCCACATCAAACTCTCCAAATTCCACAAGGCCTTTAAACTGGGTCTTCGGGCACACCTATTAGAATCCGACTGCTGCTCTTGTGCTATAACTTGAGCCTCTCTCCTAGCATTTTCTCCTCCCTATGGTACTTACTGATTTCCTGCTGGTCTCCAAAATCTGAAAGTTTCCCACATCCAGCAGAAATCCTATTGTTATAATGCTACTTCATTTAAGAAAATACAAAATCACACATTCCCACACAATGCAAAGCATCATGGGCTGTATATGCAAATCACCACAGAAAGTTATGCTGGTCCAACTTTAAGCAGAATTGTATGGTGCCGAAAGGCCTCTCACACAGTTTGCAAAGGGTGCTCACAGATGACATAGACACGTGTTTCGTCCTACCAGGGCTCATCAGTATGCCTCGCCTGTTTGACACCCCAGTGGAATGGACCAGCTACCCTAAGACAGTGTGTCTTGGATATGTTGTGGTGAACCTATTAAAATAAAAACTATTTAAAAGACAAAGAACCTCTGTGCACAAACACTGAGGCAAGGGTTACCCCCAAAGGGCATTTGGCTGGGAAGCCAAGTTTCAAGAAAATACAAAATCACACATGCCCACACAATGCAAAGCATCATGGGCTGCATATGCAAATCACCACAGAAAGTTATGCTGGTCCAACTTTAAGCAGAATTGTATGGTGCCGAAAGGCCTCTCACACAGTTTGCAAAGGGTGCTTACAGATGACAATTTTTGTTTGCTGTTTGTCATTTCAATTTAGTCATTGATGTATAATCAGATGAAAATAATTAATGTAATGTTATCTGTTTCTCTTTGTCATCTCTGATAATGACTGTACCTGGCTGTATACTGTTCAAATGTTTATTCTCACCTCATGCTGCATCATGAAATACTCTTTAATGTTGACTCTGGTCTCCCCGGTCTGTACTCTCGCGGGTCGTGCCTGAATATAGGTAACACTGTTGTCTAGTGTACTTTCCCAGTAAACAAAAAACAAATAAAATAAATAAATATCCAGTTCCGCTCCAGGACCAGAGTGGCCGAGCAGACCGCTGAGACACAGGCAGGGCTTCACAAAGTCCAGAATCCTAGATTTTCCTATTGTTTTCCCCTCCCTGCGCTATGGCACCAGTACCTGTGGGTGGAGGTGCACCTATCCTATGCTACCTTAGCTCTCTCCCTTTGTGTTGCTCACAACTGCACTACCACCAGGCCTTCATCCAATAGCAGTCATGGGCCAAGACAGCTTGGCCACTTCCCCACCCCCCAAGAGAGGAGCAGTACCTGAGACTCTTAATCCTGTCCCACCTCGCTGACCTCTGGCAATCAGTGCTCATTCCTGAACATGGATTGCTGGCATGATAGGAGGTAAGGCATGCGACAGCTCAACACTCCATGCCACCAGGCCAGCCAATGCTTACTTTCTTATGCCAATGCTTCTATGAAGTGGGGACCAAGTCTTCTCAACTTCTGGCATATCAACTCCGGAAACAAAGATGGGTGGCCAAAATCCTTGTGCTCCTATATCCCACCTCAAGGATCTGCTTTACCCAATTCCAGGAGATAGCCCAGGCCTTTGGGCAATACTGTGAACACCTGTACACCCAAGAGACGATGCCCACACAGGTCCAGGTAGACTCATTCCTACAGCTGCTGGGGCTCCCCACCCTCTCTCAGTAGAAGGGTGACTGACTAATGACCAAATTACCACTGAAGAATTCAGTAATCAAGCTCTCCAAAACAATGAAAGCCCTGGGTCCTGACATCTATGGAGTTGAGTTTTACAAATATACTAGTGAAACCCCCTACAATCCCTGCTGGCCTCTTATAATGAGAACTTGCAGGGTGACCCCCCTTCCCCACCGGTCACATGCAACTATCTCTGTTATTCCTATACCAGACAAGAATCTGCTGTTGTGCCCTTCCTACAGCCCAGTCTCAGTGTTCAACACCGACTATAAATATTTAATATTGATCCTGATCAAGTACCTAGATAGACTTCTCCCTTCTCTTATTAACCGTGACCAGGCAGGTTTTGTGTGCTCACGTACAATGGATAATATCTGTTGCATCCTTGATTCCTCCAGCAGATGCAGAAAACGCCTTCTCCCTCTCTTCTACTCAGCCTGGACACTGGGAAGGCATTTGGCTGGGCCTCCTGGCCATTCCTGTACTCATTTCTGAGGCAGCTGGGATTCCTAGTCTTTTTCATACATGGATCTACTGCTCCCAACAAGCCTGCATAAAGGTTAACGAACATCACTCACTAGACTTCCCCTTAATGCAGGGGACTAGACAGGGTGCCCTCTGTCACCCCTGCTGTTTGCGGTATATACTGAACCACTGGCACAAGTCATTAGACAATGTACTAGCTTTAAGGAGGTCATGGTAGAACACCGGATCACCCTATATGCAGACAGTGTGCTGCTTTACCTCACCAACTTGGCAGAGGCCCTACTGGAAGTATTAAATCTGCTACAGTAATTTGGTGCAATTTCTGGCTAACGATTAAACATCTCCAAACCAGACACTCTGGACTTCCATTTCACTCCCTCCCAAGCCCTCAGAACAGCATTCCCATTTCACTGGGACTCACAGAAGCTGAAGTACTTGGGCATTAGTGTAACACATTCCTCAGACTCAGCACACAGGGACAATTACTCTCCCTTCACTCAACAAATGACAAAGAACTTTGCATGCTGGGGAACCATACCACTTAGTCTATCTACATGGCTGTTCTCCCCAGGCTTTGTATCTATTTCAAAACATCCCTCTAGTACCATCGACTCATACCTGGAGATCCTGGAATAGGGCAATCTCCAGATTTATATGAGCAGGTCAGAGACCACGTGTTAAACAGCTGTTTCTTGCTAAACACTCCAGTGGACTGACTTTGCCAAATCTTCAGCTGTATTATTGGGCAGCCTAGGTCCATTTTATACTGCACTGCCACCTGGGAGGCACTCATGCCACCTGGTTGGACATATAAAGGGAGTTATTCCCAAATACTCAGTTTGTACAAGTGATGTACCAATGGGCACCCCATACAAGCCTCACTCACGCCCTAAACCCATGACTGCAATGCCAAGTGGATGTCTGAAAAACTATGAGATGAGGATTTCATCTCACTTCCTTTCTTTCCCTCTTATGCCCGGTAGGTTGCACGACTGGAGAGCTCTGGGCCATTTAAACTGGACCTGGGCTACTAGGCATGGTAAAGATACTCCCTCCAGTATCTTTACCAATTTTTTTACATACTCCTCAGTCCACTCCTTTGCTGAGCTCCAAGCCCACCATGCCCTATGGAGATCAGAATTGTACTGCTATCTACAGGTTCGAAACTACATTCTCTCCCTTCTCGTGGGAGCTTGAACTCATGATTACATCTTACTACATCAATTTCTTTAGCACAGGGTTCCAACCTCCACATGATCTTACAAATCTACCAAGCACTCCTGGCCTCCCAAGTGGAATAACTCCATGGATGTAGCACTGAGAAATGGGAAGAGGAGACTGGAATCCAATTCAACAACGAAACCTGGCACTGGGCATGTGATGTATCCTATGGGGTCATCAGCTCCCACCAATGGAGAGAGTTTGCATGGAATTACCTAATTAGATACTTCAGGACTTTGGTTAGCACAGCTCACTATCTCCCAACTCACTTTCCAGAGTGTTGGATGGGTTGTGGGAAACCTCAACCCACACACACCTACATCATATGAGCATGCCCTCAACTTCTAGGCCTTCCTACTGTCCCTTGAGATGGAAATGGAGGAACCATTTTGGTAGGCCGCTTCCATTGTCTCCTGCTCTCTACCTTTTAGTGCAATATGCAAGAGGTTTTTTGAGACCCCAATATCCATTATTTAGTAGGAATACTGTTTACAACAGCCAAGAGAGCCACAACTAAGTTATTGCTTACCTCTTGAATCCCAAAGGTAACTTCCTGGAGGAGATCAGTCAAATTGGCTACTACATGCCATGAATAAAAACTAATCTGCTATCCCATAAATTCTCTGAGGACAGGAGTTAAACCACTGAATTAGGTGGCCCTGATCACATTCCATCAGATACCCCAGGATGGTCTACATGTGCTGTTCAGTCAAACCCCAATGTGGTGCCAGACGCCCTCCATGGCTCTTCTCTCACCCTGTCCCACCACCACTCGGGGTCTCTCTACTATCACCCTGTACATTACACTTTAAACAAGACACATCCAATACATTTAACTGTATCTTACACACTCTCCTCATGCTGTACCTAAGAGGAGAGTAGGATGAACTACTATAATTGCATAGGTGACTACTCTGGAGGTAAGGGAAGTCACGTCAGCTGTGGGGTTCCTTCGCCTTCAGCCCTGGCCGGCAGTCCTCAACCCCAGGCAAATTTACCCACTGTATGGATGTTAACCACCACTGGTCTTACCTGGCCTGGCAGATGGAGTTCTTGTTGCTCCATGCTCGGTCAGTGATATACGCTGCTGGGACAAACTGGGAGCTTTAGCTCCCTGTACTGAATATCAGTGCCTAGGTCCTGTACTCTACTAAAAGCACTTATTTTTTTAGTCCTGCACAGCATACAACTGACTACACTATGGCCATCAGTAACCAAGCTGTACTTGTTGTCTGTTAGTTACCTTAGGGGATTTTTGATTTTGGGACTGGGGTACTGTACCCATTGATTCAGATGGGGGGAGGAAACCTGGATGTTTAAGACTGTAGCTAAGATCTACTTTTTTCTGCGCTCATTCTTCCATCGAATAGCTTGCAACGTCTTTCAGATGAGATGTTAAACGGAGGTCCCATCTGCCTGTTCTGGTGTTAGTTCAGGTGGATGTTAAAGATCCCATGGCACTTCTCGGAAACAGTAGAGGAATTTCCATGGTGCCCTGGCCAAATTTCCCCCAATTCACAAAAAATACCACCAACAGCTTAATCTGTTTCAGGGTCAGCTGGCTTTCATCTGTACCCCCCTTCCCCAGGTCGTGCCTGAAAATAGGCAGAATTTGTCTAGTGTACTTACCCGGTCAACAAAAACGAACTAAATAAATGCAAATAAATCAATGGTGGCACTCCTTAAACAGGAGACAAATAACACTACACTCTCTGACATAGGCCCGGAGATGAGTGGCATGGGACCCAGGGCGCACTTCCTACACCTGGGACTGCCAGGATCATCCCAACTGAGTCAGATGATCATTTTGACTCATCCCAATGGCTATTCCAGGATCCCAATACAAATACTATATCATTATTTATTTTATTTTGTTTATTGGTCGACTGATTGATTTAAAAATTTGACCAGGAAAGACGTACTGAGCTGCTAACAGCTCGTTTCCAGATGCATCCTGGGGGGTAAGGGGATGTTGAAGTCATAGACCATAAGTACAGTACATCAAGGAGCAAAAGCAAAAAACTGAAGGCAAATCAATATAACAGATGTGTGTAGTAGATATAATTCAGATAATTTAGGCGAGGCGACTACTCTTATAAGCACAGAACAGTGAGTACGTAATGTGGGAAACAGACTAGTTGGGGGGAAAGTCATGGACAGTTGCAGCATGGAGAAGAAAAGTCACAAAGAAGAGAACCCACCATGCTAAATATTAATGGAGTCCTCACCCTTGACCCATCGACCATAGCCAATGCTTTTAATGATGCATTCACTGACCTGGGCAGTGTCCTCCCACCAGACTTCAAGGACATCACTGAAGACACTGAACAGCGGGCAGATGATTCGCTTCCTGCACCACCTCCTTTCTACTTCAAAGAGGGCCCACTGTATATGGTCAGGAAATACCTAGTAAAAGTACTCGGGACGTCAGGGCATAGCGGTGATTCCTTAAACCTCAAATTAGTTGCCCTTACCATTGAAGAAATACTAGTGCCCATTGCAAAGATTCTAAACCTCTCACTGAGATTGGCACAGTTCCCCCAAATCTGGAAGTCAGCCCTTGTTACCCCTGTTCACAAAAGTGGAGACCGCACTACACACTCAAACTATAGACCTATCTCTATACTTTCACCTCTGTCTAAGGCACTTGAGCGCATATTTGTAGATCAGCTGGTGGAGTATAAGGAAAATTATACAATAGCATAAAATAATCTTGAACTCTGATTGATCCGTCTGGGACTGGAGCCGTGATGTTATCCCAACACAACATCACGGCTCTAGTCCCAGTACACAAATTACCGAATGAACCGGTACCGGAATGACTGCACAGCTGCCTGCTTCACTAATCATCCCCTCCAGCGAGTCTGCTTTTTTATGCCGTTTTCCCAAAACTGTCGGCTTCAGTGCCTGCAGAGAAGGTAACAGCTGGTCGTGTGGCTCACTGATGCCACTCACTTCCACACAAAACAGCAGCTCTCCCCAAACAACAATCGCACAAAGGGCTGTAAAAAAGTATAAAACTCCGGTACAAGCGGCTTCAGAGAGACGCGCATGTGCACTCGGTCACCTCACAAGCCACAACTCCACTTCCACTTGCTAGTTTTAAATCATACATTTTTTTTTTAATTTTTTTGCTGCCAGACCACATAAAAATGAGTTTTTCCTGCAGAAAAGCAACCGAACACTTATCCGACCTGTTTCAGAAAACCAGAACTGTCCCTCCGCTCCTCCCTTGTTTGTGATTTGCGATTTTCATTCATACAAGACACTGGGTCATAAGACAGGCATCAGACTTGTTAAATTAAAGTCTTTGACTTTGAGGGGGAAGTGAAGTGAGAAACAACAGAAAAGTTTAATGGGACATGGGGGACCAGACTTGCAGCACAAACAGAAGAGAGTGTGTAGGGAACAGTCAATTTAAAAACATAGACCCACTCATTTAACAGCAACACCACCTACTGGCCAAAAGGGAACTATTTTTTTTTACTTCATACACCTCCACATTTATAAATCAACTAAAAATCTGCAAAATAAATGCTTTTTAAACTTGTTTTTATTATTATATAAGAGACATTGTATAATAGCAATAATGCCCTCCAGGGTGTGTGTTGTGCTGGGATAACGTCACTTCTGGGGTGATTAGTCGCACTCGGCCTGTGGCCTCGTGTTTCATCACTCCAGGCGTGACATTATCCCAGCTCAACACACACCCTGTCGTGCATTATTGCTTAAATACGTGATCCAGTGCCACCAGCAGCAAGGATTCAGAAAGCAACATAGCACTACCACAGCACTGCTAGAATTCACTGGTTTCATTTACCAACCTCTGGCTCAAGGTAGATTGGTGGGTGCGGCCTTCACAGACCTCACAAAGGCCTTTGATGCAGTGAACCATGCTCTACTTCTAAAGCAACTGTCCTCAATTGGTCTCTTGGCAGATACTGTGTCCGGGTTCAAAAGCTATCTTATAGGCTGCTCCCAACGGGTGAAGATAGCTAACATCACCTCTGACCATCAACATGTCCGCTCTGGAGTACCACAGCGCTCCATACTGGGTCCACTTCTCTTTAGTATCTTTCTTAACAATCTCCCTCGTTCCTATCACCAGTAGATCCTCCTCTATGCAGATGACATGGTCATATACACTAGCAACACTGACCCTGAACCACTCACCAACTTCAACTCAGCTTTGAGGAAGTGGAGGACTGGTTCAGGAAACACAATCGGATTCTGAACTACAAAAAAAGAAAGTCATGTTATTCAGCAGTGCTCATAGCGAACACAGATTCAGTGCCCTAACCATCAGGAACTGCTCTGACATCCTGCTTGAAGAAATTCAACATTTCCCGGCCCGTCGGCGCAGTGGTTGGATTTCTGCTTGCGACGCCGACGACCCGGGTTCGGGAATGGACCAGGGTTGCTGGAGGGCCGGCTGGGGAGAGAAGGATGGAGCGTCCTAGGGACTGCTCTCCTTCTCTGGGGGGAGGGTGGGGAAGTGCCCGGAGCACTGGCGACCCCTGGCGGAGGCTAGGAGTTGCATTGCTACCGCGGCCACGAGACTCCAAGAGGCAGGGCAGACGCGGGCGCCATTGCATGACCCCGCCTCAAGAAAAATGGAAAAATGGAGCTGCCGCCGCCACGAAGCTCGCCACGGCTTCAATTAGCTCCCAGGCCTGTCCTCCGACTCCAGCCCAATGGCCTGCGCACGCAGGAGAGAGAGAGCCGCAGCCAATGCCAGGGGGCAAGCCATGGTATCGGGGATTAATGGCTAATCCAGGAGGGAAGCCTGTGGCCTGTGACCGGGCTGAAATACATCAGGCGGCTGGCAGCTCGACAGAAGGAGAAAAAGGAAAATTAAAAAAAAAAAAAAGAAATTCAACATTTCAAGTACCTAGGGGTAACCGTGGATAGCTCGCTATCATATGCCCAGCATGTTGAGAATGGTGCCAGGTCTACAGTATCAAGATAGGGTTACTCCTTAGACATAAGCAATCTAATGCCTGAAGCCCTTATACTAGCTATCTATAGCTCCACAGTATCCATTGCTGACTATGGTCTGGTTAGCTACAGCACAGCTTCCACCGCTACCCTCCGCAGAATACCAGTGGCACTCAATAAAGCATGCCGACTTCTTACTGGAGCAGCTTGCCTTACCCACATTTGTGAACTGTATGTGCAAACAGGCTGGCTCCAACTAAATGGGAGGATTCACTATCAAACCTGCTTGTTAACTAAAAAGGCACTTCTCGGGCTCTGCCTTCTGGTGTAACAAACTTACTCAACCTCTCTTGCAGCTCCCAGCAAACACGTAGCTCAGTCAACCAACTCCTCTCTGTCCCAAGATGCCGGACTACACAAAAGCAATGATCATTTGCATAAAGAGCACGACTATGGTTTAATGCGCTGCCTAGTGATAGCTCTTTCTTACCAAAATTGGAACCATTTAAAGGCACTCTTCATCAGCATCTTACAGCTAACAGTTCCTGTGACTGTTTCAACTGACATGGCACTACCTCAGCGGTATTGACACATCCTTGTGTACCTACTTCTCTCCTTTCTATGTGAATGACCACTTTCACCCTAACCGCTCTGCCCTATTTCCTGCCTCCTTTCCCGATCCTTCTTTCACCTCACCCCTCTCATCATCCACCTTCTTTCCACTGTTTATCTTCACTTACCTGAACTTTTGTTCACCCAAATCTACCTATACCTATTTGACAAAGCACCTTGGGCTGCCTCATAGAAACATAGAAACACAGAATTTGACGGCGGATACGGACCGCTTGGCCCACCTAGTCTGCCCATTTCCCTACCTAATGGATAAGCTGCAGATCCTAGTTAACCAACAGCCTACTTCCTCCTACCCCCCACTAGAATTGCCTTATGTCTGTCCCATGCATTCTTGAATTCCCCCACTGTTTGACTCTCACGACTCCTCAGGAAGGCTGTTCCATGTATCCACAACCCTCTCTGTGAAGACATACTTCCTCACATTACCTCTGAGCTGTCCCCCCTCTATCTTCAAATTGTGCCCCTTGTTTTGCACATCTCTTTTTCTGAAAGATGCCACCCTCTTGGACTTTGTTGATTCCCTTGAGGTATTTGAAAGTTTCTATCATATCCCCCCTCCCTCCTTTCCTTGAGGCTATACATCTTTAGTTCCTTTAGTGTTTCTTCATATGTCTTCTGAGGCAGACCCTGCAACATTTTGGTTGTCCTCCTCTAGACAGCTTCCACCCTGTCTATGTCTTTGTGGAGATGGGGTCTCCAGAACTGTATACAGTACTCCAGATGTGGTCTTACCAACTTTCTGTACAGTTGATTTCCTACCGATTCTTAGTTTTGATTTCAGTTGCAATGTTAATGTCATATTGTCATTTTAAATATTTTCTTGTCAAAATGTTATATAATACCATCAGTTGTATGTTTGTCACCCTTCCCATTGACGTGGAACCTTTGTAAAAGTGCTGGCATGTGCTGAAAGGTATTGTAATCCAAGAATGAATAAATAAATGACTTAAAGGAGAAAGAAGAAGAGGCAGAGCGAACTGACAGGGGAAGGGAGGACAACAGTTTAAAGAAAGCAGTAAGGGAAAGCAGACTGACCAACTGTAGATTTCCTGGAAGAAACAGAGAGGGAATGGGAAGTGCTATTGTGGAGAGGGTAGTAGGAAGCTGAGGGAGAGGCTAAGAGGAATGCAAGGTAGGAGGGAAGGGAACCAAACCAGAATTTAGATATGAAGGAAATGCAATGGGAAAAGTGCCTGGCATCAACAGAAGTGAGTGAAAGGGCAGAGTAGAGTGAGCAATGGTGGGTACAAGGGGTACAATTTTAAGCAAAATGACAAAAAGAGTGGAAGAGGGGTCAAGTTTGGCAAGGGGGATTTGTAAGCCATGCTATAGACTACATCACCATAATCAAAAATAGGAAAAATCATCTTTAAAATAATCTCTTGGCAGACAGAAAGCAGTATACTCGCTTTGTTGTATAATGCATCAAGCTTAGGGTGGAGCTTTCAATGCATGGCACCAATATGAACTGAGAAATCCAGATGATGGTCAAGTCAGGCCACAAGGTACTTAAGAGGATATATCCTCAATCATAGCACTATCAAGGGTATTATCTTATAATGTCAATGGCCCCACTAATCCAGTGAAGCGTAGTAAGATCATGACCTTCTTGGAAAAAAAAAATCTAGGTCTGAATTTCTCTTGTTACAAGAGACCCAGGTCTTTTTCCGGGATATCTCTTTTATCAGGTCACACCTATGCAACTAAAGTCATCAGGCTTTAGGATCACACAAAAACTTTTCTACAGCAGTCTGCTAGGGGCCACCCACAGCAACATCCATTATCCACCTGATATAAGCATGGGTGACCTCGGTTCTTTCCCCGCCATCAACCAGTGATCATTGGAGTCCAGATCACTTTGGAAGCTTCACAAAGCAACCACGTATTTCATTTTATTTATTTATTTTTATTTTACCATTTTCTTTCTGGATAGAAGTCCTGGTGCTTGCCTGCTGCCTCAGCTTGCAGTTTCAGTGGCACTTTCAGCAGGGCCTCAGTTCCTTTTCTCTTTTTTCGGGGTCCATGGCTGAGGTAGTAGCAGTAGTGGGTCTTGAAAACCCTGAGCAGACTAAATGGACCATCGGTCTCCTGCTGTCACATTCTATGTTTCTATGTTTCAGTCTGGCAGTTAGTGTTGGTGGGCTCACCCGATGGCCAGACATTCTGTTTCTTTTTTCAAACATGTAGTCAGGCTTTTCTTCCAGAGCCAAATAATTGTTCTGCTTCACTAAGGAAGGAGAATTTGCAGAGGACAATTCCCTGGTATCAACACAGCCCACCTGAGGTTCCTGTGGGCCCACCCATCTCTGCGGCAAGACCTGTCGGCGGTCTCTGCTATGGATAGCCAGTTGTCCCCGGTTGAGCCGTGCCTTGCCTCCAGGGTTTCCTTCTCTTTGCTTTACCCTCCCTCCTCGAATTCTCCTGGCTGGGGGTCCTGGGCCAACTCTTTTGGGTCCCCCTGTGGTGAGGCCCCTCCAGGGACACAATTCTCTGCCAGCTCCAGCTGGCCTAAGCCCTTGGCAGTGGTGCTCCGTGCCTACCCTGTTGAAACCAGCCTCTGGGATGGTGACGCCTATGCCTCTCCCACCCAGTCCGCCTCCTCTGATTGCCCTTCTGGTCGGGGTTTTCACGGGTCTGAGCCCTGACCAGCTACTTCTGGTCCAGGTCCACCATTGGTGGCGTCCAGTGCCTCCCCCATTGATGCAATGCTCCCCTCGCCTTGTGGGAGACTGGAGGATTTCCTACATTCTTCCAGGCCTCTGTGGGCCTGATCCATGAGCCGGGAGTGCCCAGTGCTTTCCCAAGGCCAGCCCATCCTCCCCACCCTCTCTGGGATGGCCTTCCTCTCATTCTCTCCTTCCCAATCTGCCATCCTGCAGACAACAGTGCTGAGTAGGGCATTTCTATTTCTTCGCTGTCCGTGACCCCAGTATAGTGGGTATGCCTTTGCACAAGGATTCTTGCCAGTCATCACTTGGGTTACCCCTCTGGCATCTTGGCTCCCCTGCATTCTCTGGTGCCAATGGCTCTTTCGCTAACTTCCCTGGAGCTGGGATTTTTAACATCACGATCCCACTCAGGGTTTGGGGAGATAGTGCCGACGGTCTCTGCCAAAGGCGGTAAGGCTTTTTTAAGCGTGCCCTCACCTTCCTCGTCTTTGGGAATCCTCACCCTTACACTTTGGTCATGGGTGTGAATTTGGCCTAGGTCTCTATAGTACTTCTGCCACACTGCCACCCCTGTGTTTGACCTGGGGTATGGGCTATCTCTATTCCCATCCCTCATGGACCAGGTACTTTCCCAGGCTATTGTGAGGTCATAGCTCCAGACCCCTTCTCAACGGGCCGGTTTCCCCCTCCCTTTAGTTGCAGGTCTGCCCTTGGTGTGGTCTTCCTCCTATCTCTTATGTACCCTAGCCAGAGCGTCAGTAGCTGGTATCCCTCTTAAACTGGTTAGATCAGGGTTAACATCACTTGTCAGGCAGACCATCTCATTCACTCCCTCTCCACAGACGTCTGCTCTTTGGGGGGTCACTGGGTGAGCTACCCTCTAGGTTCCTTGGACCCCTGCGGTCCCCATATGTCTGAGTCCTCAGTGGATCCAAAATAGCATGGCGCCCCTCCTCGTTCTGTTAGGTGGTTGGGGGTTCCTTCTTCCTTCCACCAAGAGCAATGGTGGGAAGCAGCTGCCACTTCTGGGACCCCAGTGTTCACAGCTCAGGGCTAAGCTTTCGGGATTCTGGTATCGTCCCTGAGCCCAGATCCTGTTCCCTTATCCACCCTCCTGACCACTTTTCCATGCTTTCCGGTGCTTGGGGTGGAAGTCCGTTCCTTGCTCAAGTGGTCATGCTCTCTGGCCATGCAGGGTGCATATCTACAGCTCAAGGTTTGCTCCCCTTAGGCGGTACCTCATGTTCCTGTTCCAGGGGGACCTTTATCACTTCAGTGTATTGCCCTATGACTTTTCCTCTATGTCATGAGTCTTTACCAAATGTTCAGCAGCAGTGGCGGCAGCCTTCAGGCATGACAGTCTGTATGTCTCCCCTTATCAGGACAACTGGCTGCTGAAGGCCCAGTCCAGAGATCTTTTGCTGCTGACTCTGGAACACACCAGATAGTTCTGCACTGAGGGATCACTGTCAGTCTACCCCAGTCTGTCCTGACCCAGTGTCAACAGCTGTAGTACATAAGGGTGGTTCAGGACATGGCCCAGGGCAAGGCCTTCCTTCCACAGGGTGGGGCAGAATGCCTTTTAGTTCATGCCCTGTTGTTTGCTAAATGCTGGTATCTTACAGCCAGAACATTCCTATGGTTATTGGGCCTGCTGGCCGCAGGCACTGTCATTGTGCCCTTGGTCAGGCTGCACATGCGGATTCTCTACTGGACTCTCAAGGTCCAGCAGGATCAGGGTTCTGACAGTCTAGACCAGCAGGTTCTTGTCTCCTCTCCTGTCCGCAAAGTGTGTCAATGGTGGGTGGACCCTCACAATCTTTTGAGAGGGGTGACCTTCCTCATACCTGCTCTTTAACAGATCCTCACCACAGATGCTTCAGGTCTGGGTTGGGGAGCGCACCTGGGTCCTTTTCGAACCCAGGGGACTGGGTCCATGATGGAGGCTTGCCTCCACATAAATGTTTTAGAAATGAGGGCAGTTCTGTATGTCATACTGGCCTTTCAGAACCACCTCTCCCCGGGTCCTCTGTTGGTGCAGTTGTACACCCTCACTGATGTATTTCTACTCACTAGATCCAGGGTCTGAGGTTTTCTAATGAGATTTATTATCCTTTTCCTGGAAAGGGAGGTTCCTCTATGCCTTTTCTCCTTTACTCTGGTCCAGCGAGTGCTTATCAAGCT
The DNA here is from genome assembly GCA_016271365.2 of Neoceratodus forsteri. NCBI lineage: Eukaryota > Metazoa > Chordata > Ceratodontiformes > Ceratodontidae > Neoceratodus > Neoceratodus forsteri. The sequence goes on along the minus strand of CM028132.1, from coordinate 874,840,263 downwards.
ACAAATGGACGGGGCCACCCTAATTCTGGGGGTGCCATTCTGGCCTAGCCAGATCAGGTTTCCATCATTGCAACACTTGGCTGTGGATCCTTCTATTCCCCTGCCCATCTGCCAGATCCTATTGACATGGGCATGGGGAACCCTGGTCCATCCAGACCTCAAGTCCCTCCCTCTGCCTGCACGGCTCCTGAAGACATAGCAGTTGCTCTGTTCCGGGTGTCTCAGACAGTAGCTGATGTTCTGGTGGCAGCCAGGAAACCCTCCATTAGGTCCACTTACTGGATAGTGTGGAAGTGCTTTGCTGTATGGGCTGATTCCCATCCCCTGGACCCTTCACTTGTCCGGTGAACTAGGTTCTAGAGTATCTCTTGTCCTTGTCCGATGCAGGACACCGAAACTCCTCTATTGAAGTGTAACCTGTCTGCTATATCGGCTTTTCATGTGCCCATTACTGGCCATACTTTGGCTCAGTAGGATGTGGCCCTTACTTTTCTGCAAAGCATTCCCCACTAGAAGCCTCCTATCCATAATCCGGTCCCAGCTTGGGAGATGACTCGTTCTAGGCAGGCTGACTTTGCCTCCCTTTGAAGCAGGCATCTTGCGAGCTATGTTTTCTGTCATGGAAAGTGTTATTTTTAGTTGTTATTTCTTCCTCTCAAGGTTTTCAGAGCTATAGGTTCTCGTGTATGAGCAGCCTTATTTAATTTTACACAAAGACAGTATGTCTTTACGCGTTAACACTGAGTTTCTTCCTAAGGCAGTATCTGAGTTTGCCCTAAATCAATCTATCCACCTGCCTGTTTATTATCCAGAAACAAAGAAACATAGACTTTGATGGCAGATAAGGATCACTTGGCCCACCTAGTCTGCCCATTTCCCTACCTACAGGATAAGCTGCAGATCCTAGTTAACCAACAGCCTATTTCTTCCTACCCCCCTACAAGAATTGCCTTATGTCTGTCCCATGTATTCTTGAATTCTCCCACAGTTTTAGACTCCACAACCTCCTCATCCAGGGAAAGCCCTGCTCCATAATTTAGATGTGCATAGAATTTTCAGGTACTGTACACACCGCACCAAGGATTGCAGCAAGTTCTCTCATTTGTTTGTTTCTTTCTTTTACCCCCAGGGAAAGAGAGTGTTCCAGTTTTTGAACAGTGTTAGCCCTAATGGTTGGCACACCTATCTTACTTTTGGTAATAGGAAGGACCGTAATCTTCCTGGTATAATTCTTGCCCATTTACCCAGAGGCATGGCCACTTCTGTTGCCTGTTTCAGGACTGTGTCAGCTACACTCTTCTGCTCTGTTGCTGCTTGGAAGTGCTGTCCACTCTTCCACAACGTCCTTTAGTCTGGACATTGCCTCTAGAAGGAGGGCAGGCTTGAGCCTAGCTGTGCTTTAAGGCCTTTTTTCTTAGACCTCTGGCCTCCTGTCACCCATATGGTCCTGTTGTAACTGCTTGGGATTCGTTCCATAGGTGTGACCAGATGAACGAGATATCCCCAAAGAAGATAGAACAGTTACATATGAACTTACTATAACAGTAGCTCTTCGAGGGAATCTCTCATCTGGTCATGCCACCATCACCTATTTTTTCTTGGGCTCTGGGATTCCTCGACCATGTCTTTTTCTACAGTAGGGTTTGTTGGCTCCAACCCTTACTAGTGGCTAGGCATACCATATCTCCACTGGGTTTCCCAGAGGTGGCATTTCCCTTGCTCTTTCTTCTGGAGACCAAGAGTCTTTACAATTTTGGCTCTCGCCTGGCTTTTCCTCTGGGCCGGCCTTCCAGCGGTCTCCAGCTGCCATCTGTTTATGACTTTTTTCTGACCCTTTTTGGGCTTTTTGGGACATGGTCTTCTGCATGCATGCCCTCCTCATCCTGGATTTGTCAGCTATGTTAGATTTCCTTGTTTGCCTTAGGGATCTTGCAACTTCTTCTGCCTTACCTTTTGGGCAGATTCATTCTTCCTCTCCAGGTTCCCTATGGGGATATCCTCCAAGCATGGTCTCCAGCAGGGAACTTAGGAGGACGGGGCAAGTCCATGCTTACATCAGGTGGATGATGTTGGACATCGCCATGGCGGCCCCTAGTGGACTGCTATAGAAACGTGGCAGTGTAATCCTTGAACCTGACAGCTATAGTTCCACAGGTGTGACCTGATGAAAGAGATTCCCTGGAAGATCTACTGTTATGGTAAGTTCTTATGTAACTGTTCTTTATCTTGGGTCAAGCACAACAAAATGCACTGGAAGGTCCTGGCCTCCTCCTACAAAACTGGTCCGAGGAGGGGTAAAGCCATTCTGATTCCTAATTCAGTTTCCTCTGAAGTGCTTGATACCAAAATAGAGGGATGTAATGTGTTAGCCAAGTGGAGGTACCATGGAGCCCCACTCACTTTAGCCTCTGTATATGCCCCTCCAAGGGTGGATTATACCTTTTTTGGACACCTACTTTTACTCCTCTCAGACTGGAGTGAGCAGGCATTGGTACTGAGGAGGGGACATACATCTGACATTCTCCCACAGCCTGGATAGTACCTTGTAAATTCTGAGGCGGAAGCATGAAGTAGCCAATAAAGTAAAAATAAATACTTGAATTGGGTTTTCTTGATGTATGGAGGCAACTGTGTGGGCATACTAAAAACTTTACATATTACTCTCCACCCCACCAACTTTTGTAACTCAGGTTTATTGAGAGAAAAGTGCAACCCGGTTATAGAGATCACTTGTTATCCCATATAAAATACATGGGATACAGTTTATGCAAACATGTTATCAGCAATATCTTTTTATTCTCCAGCAATCCAAAATTATTGTTCCAGTGATGTATTTGTATCAATGATGTCCAATGGGCTGTTGTAAGTTGAACTTAACATTCTCTCCCAGGTGGTAGAAGAACAACAACCTCCCCGTACCTTCTATGCATGTAAATAGGTATAATCATAACATATAAGCAATTAACATACAACATGAACTTTGTCTGTATTTGGTTTTTATCATCACAAGTCATGGTACAGCACCATAATAATATCATCATCAATTTTATTTGGTATAGTGCTCTTTTTCATTATGATTCAAGGCGCTTTACAAGCGAGCAGAATGATCTAACAACAGTTAAAAATTAACATATAAATATGAAACATATGAACAATAAGACACTCTTCTAATTAATTAATATTAGCTCAGCTAACTCTAATCAGGCAGAAAGGCCTGCCTAAACAAAAATGTCTTCAGTTCCCTTTAGAAAACTTCTAATGTTGGAATCTCTCTCATAGAACGAAGGAAGGAGTTCCAAAGGGTTGGTGCCATATAAGAAAAAGCACGGGCACAAGATGTTGTTAAACACACCACTGGAACTTCCTTCTAAGAGTCCCTCATCAGCTGAATGGAGGGGACAAGAAGGGTGGTAGGGCCATAGGAGGTCTTGCAGATAGCCAGGCCCCTGACTGTGTAGGGCTTTATAGGCCAGCAAACCGACCCTGAAGGTGATATGCCACCTAACAGGCAGAGAGTGCAGCACAGGTGTAATGTGACACAATCTCGACAGACCGGTCAACAACCTGGCTGCCACATTCTGCACCAGCTGCAGGCAGCGAAGATCAACCCCCTATAGCCCCACATAGAGGGCATTACAGTAATCGAGCTGTGACGTCACAAAGACATGAACCAGTGATGGCAGATCACCCCTGGGGGTATCAGGTGTTTAATCCTGGTGATGCTCAGATTATAAAAAGCATCCTGAACCACGGCCGACACCTGAGATTTGAGTGTTAGGCTGCAGTCCAGAACAATGGCAAGACTTCTCACCTTGACAGAAGTGAGCAACTGGGAGTCCCCAAGCCTAAGCCCAGAAACTCGACCAGGTTGCACACTCGCTCCTAGGCGACCAGGGCCACCACTAGTACTTCAGTCTTATCCGGATTCAGCCCCAACCAGCTGGCCCTCATCCAGTCTTGGATCTCAGCAAGGCACCAATTAAACACCGAGACCACCTCCTGCTGCTCTGTCACAAAAGACAAGAATAGCTGAGTATCATTCGTGTAGTGGTGAAAATCCATCCCATACCATTTTATAATGTCCCCTAATGGTAGCATATACACCACAAACAACATGGGGACAAAATTGAGCCCTACAGGACCCCACATGGCAGGGGCAGGGATGCCAAGGAAAAAATCCCAGACACCACCCGCTGCATCCTAGCAGTAAGGAATGACTGAAACCAGCTGAGGACTGTACCAGCCAGTCCACAGCAAACCCACAGGCGCTCCAGCAGCACCCCATGGTCCACGGTGTCAAATGCAGCCGAGGGATCGAGGAACATAGGGATGGAATGCTTTCCTCCATCCCTTGCCAATCATTAAGCACCCAAACAAGAGCAGTCTCAGTGCTGTGCCCTTTCCTGAAACCCTACTGGAGAGGGTCATAGATGTCACGAGTTGACAAATGGGTCTCCAGTTGAAGGGCAACCACCTTCTCAATAACCTTTCCCATGCAGGGAAGGTTAGAGATCAGTTTGTAGTTAGCCAGGCAGTCTGGGTCTAATGAAGCTTTCTTTAGGAGTGGTCTTACAACTGCCTTTTTCAGAGGCCCAGGAAAGACCCTGTCACTAGAGAACACCAGACTATCCTAGACAGGACCAGGCCAATGACATCAACACAACTTACTAAAAGGCGTGTTGAACCCAGGTCCAAACTATAGCAGGCTGGCCTCAACTCCTGGATGACCTATGCAACATACACGACTGTCAGCATGTCAAAGTTGAACCAGACAGACTGAATGCCCGCAACCTCCGGCTCACCACTGCATGCCCCAGTAGAGGGCACCGATTGGATCCCTGACCTGATGGAGGCAATTTTATCAGCAAAGAACAGAGCAAACTTATCACACCTTATTTGTGAAATGGCTCCCACAGACAGACAGACAGACGGGGTTACACAATCCGGAAGAGCTGAGCCGGTCTATTACTTGCTGCAACAATCTCCCTGGACAGGAACTCTGCCTTCTTACAGGAGATTGCTGACTGATAGTCTTTATAATGAGACATCAATTTGAACTTGTCCTCCTCAGATCAGGACCTCCACCAATGTCGCGCCAACCTTTGACCCCTCATCTACAACTCCCTGAGATTCCCATCAAAGTAAGGGTATCCCTGGTGTGAAGTTAGGGGTTGAACACGGACAGGTGCGATAGAGTCGAGGGCTTCAGTCACAACCTGGTTATAGGTCAGAACCAACTTTCCCGGCTCATCGTAAGTACTCATCATACCTGACAGGTCAAGCACCGCTATCAGACCCTGTGGGGTCAGACCCATCAAAGGGCAGTATTGGGCTATCTCTGTTGAAGAGGGTCTATTGTGGGGGCTTCAAACAAGAACCCCACAGTATAGTGGTCCCACCAAGTGACCGGTTCCACCATGAGGTCCGTGACCTCCAATCCCAGTGAGAAGATGAAGTCCAGAGAGTGGCCATGTATGTGGATTGTAGAGGTAACAACCTGTGTCAGGCCCAATTAATACATTAGCTGTAGGAAGTCTTGCCCAAACTGCAAGAGTTCCTCATTGATTCAGGCATTGAAGTCGCCCAGAATAATCCATCTGGGTGACTCCAGCACCAGTTTGACGACAAAGTCCACGACTTCTTGCAGGAATTCCTTCTCATGCCCTGGAGGACAGTAGAGAAGGATCCTGCAACCTACACCTGCAACCGCTTGAACAGCCTCACATTCCAGGTCCTCACTGTTCCCACCGTGAGGGCTGTGAGGTTCAGGTCAGATTTAAAACAAAACTGCCACACCTCCACCCATACGATCCTTTCTCAGGCAGTGTACCACTGAGTACCCAGCCAGAACTGCTGATTCCAATACTGGACTGGCATTTTCATCCAGCCAGGTCTCGGTGATGTAAGCCAGATCAGATGTTAAAACAAGATCGGCAATAATAGCCATCTTGTTCTTGATATATCTGGCATTGCATAACACTGCCCGAGAAGGATAGGCAGGCGAGTCTGGTACAGATACCTGCCCACTAACAGTGCAGCCCTTGGGTATGGGCCCAAGGCAGGGAGGACCCCTTTCCTGAACCCATTTCACCCTAGGGAGCCTCCTCGATCCCACCACCCTAATCCGTCCCCTAGCCCTATTCCCCACAGTAGGCCCCGCTGCCCCTCGTTCCCTTCCCTTATGAACAATCCCCAGTTTCCTACACTGTCTGTAGGTATCTGCTGGTAATGGGGGACAGTCAAAGGGACGGAGGTCATGGAGCCTAGATGGGGAATAGCACTTTCTTAAGGGAGCTGCCGACCAACACATACTATCTAAACTAAACAAACTCCAAAATGATAACCAACCCAACCAATAACAAATATATCACTTTTACCTTAACAAATATAAAACCAAATTACCACACTCACACATCCACACACTCAAACACATACACACACACACCCCAACCTCATTAAACAAGTTAAAATTTAAAGTTAAAAATAAAAGGAGGTTCAGGTACAAGTGGTCACACAAGATGACTCAAGCACGGAGCTCACTAAGTCATTATTACAATGCACAAAAGGGGTCTCTGGCTTTATCCCCGGACAAGGGGCTCTCACCTCCCTGGGCTGCAACAAATAATCCAACTCTTCAGTTACTCCACAGCCCTCTCATGGCTGGGAGTTCCAGAAAAAGTGTGATTAACCAGTTCACCTTCAGTGATGCATATGATCTGTAAAACAGATTATCTGTAGGCAGTACAGAACTCTCAACCGGTTCTACGGATAACCGGGCCCTCTCACCGTCCAGCTCCACTCCCTGTTGAGTTTCCTCGAGGACAGCAAAATTATAGTACCTGCCGCCAAAAGGTACAGTCCAGCCTCCTCCTGTGGAATCCTGCAGAGTCCAAAACCGAGCTCCACGAACTCTGCAAACCAGCCAGCAGCCCCAAAAGAACAGGACACACCACGTTCAGCAGCAGTCTCTACTGCAATCCTTCCAGCAAGTTTAGGATGCTGGACGCTGAGCACCACAACCCAGTTTCCGTTCTGGTTCTCTCTCCTTCGCTCCTTCACTTTCCTTCTCTGGCCACCTTCTGCTGTTTCACTTCTAGCAGCTGGCTCTCAACACCTCATCCCTCAAACGTGACTGGCTCCACAACCTCCAGGCCAGGGTGAGCAGATCTGATCTCCTCCACAGCCAACACTGCCTCCGGGAATTACCGACTCCCACACCTCGAAGACCAACACTCAGCAGCTTCTCCTGCTAGTACGTATAACAGCAAACTTGTGTATTGGAGCAACTTTTAACTTTCAGCTTCAAACTACTAGCTAGCTTAAAACAAAAAATGGGGCTCCTAATTCTGCCTCACTTACGCTCCTACCTAGTGCTCCCAATCTAAACTAAACCCTAACTAACCAAGCAACTTATACTTTATTAGCAAAAAGTTTTTAAAAATGTAATAAAAGATTTTAAAAAGGTTTAAAGACCCTTGTTTCTCTGCTTAACGATGGCAGCTCAGCATGACCGCCACCTAGAAACCTTTGCTCAACCTTAATCACTTTCTCCCTGGTGACTGGCTCTATATGTGGCCTTCTTTTTCCATTTTTCAAGGTATTTTTCATGGTCAAGCCTAAGATCAACTGTTTATTTTTTCACTCTAGCAATTTTTTGGGCCCTCTACCACCACTTAGGGATGGTTGGTGCACTTGCCGATAGCCAGTGGCAAGTAATGCACTTCATGGCCATCAAGCGAATGATATCAAACAGGTCTCTGTGTTGTTTCTTTTCAACCCTGGAGGAAGAGGGCCCAGTGCCACAGTTTCAAAATTAAATGGGATCTGTTGAGACCAAATTATGCCCAATTCCACTTGTAATTGCTGCACGTATCCCTGAATAAGCAGATAGCTCTCCCACCCCACCAAATCTAATTGAGGCTGGATTACTTTATAGCTTCCAAAAATCAGAGTCACAAAACTTTGCCATAGCACAAACCCAGTTTGTGCAGCGCAAACTGGGTTTTGCACCACGGTGATATTCACAAAAGCCCAGCTTGTGTCCGCAAACTGGGTCTGCACTAGGGCAAAGTCTGGAGGGGGCCACAATGCAAATTAGGGGAAGAGGACATGCATATTGGTGTAGTCCCATCCACAAAGCATTTTCTCCTTGCAAGGGCCATTTGTGGCATTCCCCTGCATGGAGAAAATACCACCAAGGAAAACTGCCTCTTAACTCGGCGCAACCTGATTGGTTGGCGGAGGTACTGCACCCCCCCCCTGCCAATCGCCATCCTGAGTAATAAAAATAACTTACCCTGGTAGTCTAGTGGTTCCTCCCCCTCCCGTTCTCTGATTGCCATCCTGTAATATTAAACAAATCTTCCCTGGTACTCCTGTGGTCCTTCCCCTCATCCCCGTTCTCCGATCGCCATCCAGTAACATTAAGACAAATATCCCTGGTAGTCCAGTGGTCCCTCCCTCCTCCCCCATTCTCCGATCGCAGCCCTGTAATATTAAAACAAATATAACCCCCTTGTTACCCGGGGTTACTAGAATCCCAGTAAGACCTAGTGGTAGGCAGGGAAGGCAGCTTGTGAAACTCCAGTTAAATGGGTTTTACACTGTCTCACTCTGTTCTCAGTCTCAGCTGAGACTGAGGGATGACATCACCATAGAACTATCGCAGCTGCATGAGCCACAATGGAATCTGCAGCAAGGGAGTTGGAATAGAATGTTGGGAGGTTTGAACAGTAGTCTGTGAGTCAGTTGGAGTTGGAAGCTTGCTGTGAAAGCAGCACAGCAGCTCTGGTTAGGCTCTTGGAGCCTCAGCCCTGACAGAGGGCTACATTTAGGAAAAAGGGTGTGTGTCTCCACCAAAAGAGAGACACAGAAGCAGTTTGAAGTGGTGGAGACCGCTGTTTCGGGTCTCAATGCCCCCTTCCTCCAGGGATGGGGGGCATGAAAGGGTTTCCTGCATATTCCTGGGACAACCCCCTGGTTCTGCTACTAGTGGAGAAGCTGCCTATTTGTTCCAGAGTTTTTGCAACTCAAGAAGACTTGTGAATCGCCTGTGGGGCACCTGCAACCAGAGGGTGAGTGTCTGCTCTTACTAAAGGGCCTATGTTTTTCACCCTGGGACTTGTGTGACATGTGGGGATTGGACTACTGAAATAATGGGAGGCCTAGAGTAATTGGCTTAGCCAAAACTAAAAGTATGTTCAAGTCCAGTGCTTATGGGAAGTCAAAAAGACATGTAGAGGAGATGTGACATACGTCTACCCAGTAATCTACATTGCCAAGCTTTCAGTAAAAGAGTTGTTTAGTTTCCAGAGAAATGGCCAGGTATGGATTGTGGAAGCTGGAGGTGGGAGACCCCCCATCTTTAGTGACCAGGTCCACCTCTACGGATTTGCTCTGTGGATTTCTACTTTGCCTCATGCACTTGCCCAGTGATGAGAGGTACCCAGGCATGGGATTATGAGAGGTCCCTCCCCTAGAATTGAGCAGCTCTAATGTGGTTTGGGGAGCCACAACAGGATAACTGGTTCATTTCCCAAAATGGACCATGGATCAAGTGGCTATGGGGAGCTGGGCCTGTGGGGAAAACCCAAGTAGAGTACAAGTCGGGCTGTGTACCCATAGCTGTGTGCAAGTCCGGGCTGTGTGCCTGGTGGGTTCAGAGCCTGAGGGCTGGAAATAGTGAAAAAAGTGTTCTGTTGTCTCTAATCTGCATTACCAGGAATGTAGCCCCGTGGGGGTCCATCTATGCTTTGTTTGTTCAGCTTGAATGTGAATAAAAGCCACACTGTAGAATCCCATTCCTGGTTCTGGACATTACAGTTATTGCTTCCTGTGTTCGGATTTACTTGGGTGCCTCTGTGCAGAGTAGCCAAACCTAGGCCCCCTGTGCCGAGTAACCTTATCCTCCCCGAACCCAGTCCCCACCAGGTACTGCTGTCAGCTTCAACAGCATGCCATCTGTCATTGTGCAAAAAGGCAGGGGTAGGGGGTTACACAAATATCCCTGTTAGTCCAGTGGTACCTCCCCAGTTCTCTGATTGACATCCCGTAATATGAAACAAAATTTCCCTGGTAGCGTAGTAGTCCCTCCCTCCTCCCCGTTCTCCTATCGCAGTCCCGTAATATTAAAACAAATATCCCTGGTAGTCCGGTGGTCCTTCCACCGTTTGCTGGTCACAGTCCCATTACGATGGCAAGAAAACCACAGTGGTCTAGTGGTCCCCCCACCCTATCCCTGATCTCTCTCTCTCTCTCTCTCTCTCTCTGCCATACCTTTAATAATTACTCTGGTGGTCTAGCGGTTCCCCACCCATCCCCACCATCCCTGATTTGCCCCTATATAAAAAAAAAGTATATTTTCCCTGGTGCCTAGTTGATCCACTGCACCCCCACCCCTGCAGGTTGTGTACCACCATCCCACCTCCCCCATTCCAAAACTGAGTCGGCAACTTGCACAGCCCTCCCTCTAACCACTACGGCCAGCCGCCAACTGAGCTGTCATGGAACGTGTACTGTATACACTGACTGACAGCAGCAGAGACCATTAGACTACCAGAGATATTTATTTTAATATTACAGAACATCAACCAGAGATCAAGGGAGGGGGGAGGGACCACCAGATCACATGAGATGGTGATCGAAGAAAGGGAGCAAGGACCACTGGACTACCAGGAGAATTTTGTTTCATATTATGGGATGGTGATCGGAGAATGGGGAAGCGGGGAGGGACCACTAGACTACCAGAGCATAATTTTTATTATAAAGGGATGGTGATCGGAGGATGGGGAGGAACCACTAGACTATCAGGGCATATCTTTATTATAAAGGGATGGTGATCAGGGACAGGGAGGGACCACTTGACCACCAGGGTTTATATTTGTTTACATGGGGCCGGCGCTCAGTGAAGGAGGGAACACTAGACCAACAGTGAACCTAATTTTACATCCTCAGGATGGTGACAGGCAAACAGCGGCAAGGGCACTAGACCACCAGGGACTGCAGTTGTATTGGGCAGGGGCCGGGAGGGGCTGCATTATACCACCCACAGTCTATGTAAATGGGCCCATAATGGTCATGCAAATGGTCACAGAGTGCCTTGCATGTCCAATGGGCCCATTTACATCGCTGTTTTGGTGAATAGGAAATTGCGTACCTATGCTATTCACTGCAGGGTCATTCTCCTGGCTGGATGTCTGGGCAGTACTACTGATGTTAGCGGTGGCTCTCCTGGGTTAGCGCAGCCCCCTTCTAGCTCTCTTCACACCTGCACAACCATGGAAATGCTTGGCGCAAACATTTTGCGCTTTAAGCCATGACTTTTTGAATCTAGCCCCTGGTCAGTTAATTTCACTCCAGCAAGATGGGGTAATTGGGCTCTCAGATCATGCTCCAATTTTCTTAAAACCCAGATTGAGATTAGTCAAGAAAACTAACTTTTGGTGTTTGAACGTCTCCCTGCTGAAGCACAAGGAGGTTCTCAAATGGTCCCTAAAATTACACAACAGGTATCTACAAATAATGATGCTCCTAACATGTCCCTGGCTATTTTTGGGACACTGTTAAGGCAATTTTAAGGAGCAGGTTGATTGCAGTATCATCGGAAAAAAGGGCCCAAGAAGCTAGGCAGAAGGAGCTAGAGACCCATATCCATGTGCTAGAATCCCTACAGAAAATAAAATTGAATAGACAGAAGGGGAAACTATTGGTCCGGACAAAGAAGGAGTACAGAGAATTGCTAGACTACAAAGTAGAACAAAAAATACTTTTCTTAAGGCAAAGGTACTATGGGGGGGGGGGGGCATCAAGTCTTGAGACTGCTAGCTGGAAGAATTAGGGCCCAGCGGACATGTGCCCAAATTGTTAAGCTCCTGCATCCAGACATTGGACAAGCAGTGACAGGGTTAAGGAGATCTCCTCAGCCTCTAAAGTCACTTATGAAAAACTATACTGCTGGACACGGGAGATCTGTGGAGAAACTATGTTCCTACCTGCAGAAAAGAATACTTACCTATCATAACAGTAGATCTTCGAGAGAATTTCCTCCATTGAGCCACATCATGAAATTGTAAGTCACTGGAGTTAGGACCACCTGGAAATCACCTGCTGACTGGAGCCGCCTATATCAATGCTCCTTACTGGCACCTGTATAATGTGGGCATCCCAGCATACGTCCCTTCCCTGCTGGAGACAAGCTCAGAGGGTCATCGGACTGCTGAAGTGATGAGGAACAAAGCAGGCAAATAGGAGAGGATAAGCCAACCTGTGTAGAGACGCAGCTTAAGGCATCAGAGGAGAGGCAGCTTGTGAGAGCAGGCAATACTGTCACCCATCATCAACATAAGGAAAGGAGAAGGAGGGACAATTGTGGCTCAATGGAAGAGATTCTCTCAAAGATCTACTGTTATGGTAGGTAGGTAAGTAACTATTCTATCTTCTCAAGGATATCTCCTTCCACTGAGCCATATCATGGAATGATTCTCAAGCAGTACTAAGTACTGAGGAGGGTGGCAGGCCCTAATGATCCGGAGTAAGGAGGTCTTGCAAAATACTGAGGCCAAAGGTGGCATGTCTCTAAGACACAATGTTCAGACTGTAGCGTTTAGTACTGTCTTCATGTTCTGATTGAAATGAATGCTGGGAAGATACTGGGTCCCCTTTACTTGACCCAGTCTGCCCTAGACAGGACCTTATACACCTTGTCGCACTAAAATATTTTTTTTTGGCAAGGCAACGAGCTACTATAATGGTAGAGGGAAGGTCTGGAGGCATTCCCTCAACTTATTACTAAGAAGTATTGTTCTCTTTGAGTTATAGCTGCCCAAACTAAGACTAATCATTAAGGATCATTATGGGAGACCTCTCTAAAAACCCCTCCACCCCTCCTCTTAGAGTATAAAGGTTGGGACGGGAGGTAGAGGATTACTCAAGTAAAGGATGATGGGAAGGCACCTTTTTTTCCCTCACTCACACCCCTCTACCATATCCAACTATTATATTTTCTCAGCTGTCTCTGCTGGGGAGTGGGACATCTCCCGAGCTGCCTCTGCAGATTACTCTCCCATCCAGACTTGAGACTTCCTACTCATGGCAAATTTCTGCCAGGACACTAGTGGCTGCAACACTAGGCCAGTATGACACCAGAGTGGGTACAGGCCTACCCATCAACACTGCCTCCCCTATCGCCCAAAAAATACTGCCAAATTACAGTTCGCTGCCTTAAAAAGAATCCTGCTTCTTTTACTATTGTGCTCAGGCAATGTCGAACTCAACCCAGGACCATTAGACACCCTTGCTTCTCCATCAGACCTGGCAAGTATCAAAGGAATGTCTTTTATGCATCTTAATGCCTGTAGTTTGCTGAAAAAGTTCACCCTTACCCAGGCTTGGGTGAGTCACACCCTACCTGACGTCCTAGTGATCACTGAGACCTGGCTTAGGCCAGCAACCCCAAACAATGTTTACTTTTCCGAGCAGATAGGCAATCAAGAGGAGGTGGGGTGGCAATTTATGTAAGAGACAAATACTCAGCCGCATGCATAGACGCATCATCCTCCCCCAAAGAATTCGAGTGCTTGACCCTAAAGATCGAACTTTCTCCTTCCAGTGCACTCTGTGTAATAGGCTGCTACAGGCCCCCTTCTGCCGGGCCTCATCTCCTGTCTCACCTCAGTTCCGTACTGGGGCTCAGTTCCTTAGAAACCATTATTCTTGGTGACTTGAACTACGATTGGCTATCAAGTGCATCAGCTCTCTTGAAATCCTTTTGTGACACTCTAGGGCTGGTGCAACTCATTGGCGAGCCTACTCACCCAAATAAAAAGAACCTTAACAGCTCCTTCTGAGATGTAATTTTGGTTAACAAGCCACACCAGTTTTCTCATGTCGGAACATTTTTCTCAGACATTAGCGATCATTATATAATCACCACCATTAGATCCGTGCACAACCTACAGTTTGTGGCAAAGTTCTCTATCAAGAGGTGCAAACACAACTTTGATTTGTTTGCTTACGTCCACAACTTGAAACACTCACCGCAATGGCAGGAATTCTTTCTAGCCAAAATGGTTAACAGGGCATATACTATTTTTTACGACATTTTAAGTGAGGCTTTAAATAAGCATGCACCCTTGGTTAAGGTGCGGGTCAGGAGCAGCACCTGCCGTTGGTTCTTGCCTGAGCTCAAAGCTTCCCTGTTAGAAGGGGATACTTTATGGAAAAAAGCCAGAAGAAGCAAGAATGACTCGGATTGGTGTCTTTTTAAGAGAGCATGTAACAAGTGCACCAAGTTGGTCAGAGCAGCCAAGGCCACCTACTATCATTCGGAGCTAGCCTCTGCCTCAAGAAATGCTACACAGCTCTGGAAAACATTAAAAGACATGTCTGGACACGCACCTAGTAATTCCATTCCAGCAAAAATTAAGTCTGGTGGCAGCGTTATCGCTAACCGATCAGAGATATTGGAAGCCCTCAATAACCATTTTGCAACGGCAGGGCTAGCACTTGATACTTCTCCTGCCAATGATCTCCACACAGCTCAGGGCCCACCAACCTATGAGTCCCCCTCTACCAAGGAGGCCTTCTCCCTCCTGCCTCTCTAAAAGAGGTGGAAGACCTACTGCTGCAACTGGACACCAGGAAGGGAGCAGGCTCCAACTTCATAGAGCCATACTATCTGAAATGTGCCTACCATGTGCTTACGGTGCCAATCACCCACCTATTCAACATGTCACTTTCCCAGGGTAGCCTCCCCCCTCAATGGAAAATAGCCCATGTCATCTCTCTATTAAAAGCAGGTGACCCCTGCGATCTAAATAACTACAGACCAATCTCCCTCCTCCCCATCCTGTCTAAATTACTAGAAAAAATAGTGTGCGGCCAGCTAGGGGTATACTTGGAATCTAGAAGCCTATTAAACCCGGTTCAGTCTGGATTCAGAGCAGAGCACAGCACCATAACAGCCCTAGCTAAGGTGACCAATGATTGGCTCTAGACCATGACAAGAAGAAGCATGTCTGTGCTGTTTTCTTGGATCTTAGTAAGGCATTCGACACAGTCAATCACAGCCTGCTTCTTTCCTCCTAAGCACCTAGGCCTGGACCATAAATCTATGTGCTGGTTTGCAGACTACCTCGGAGAAGCGAAACAGCAGGTTAAAGCTGAAGGTGATCTTTCTCCATTAAAACCTATGCTGAGGGGCGTGCCCCAGGGCTCTATCCTTGGTCCCCTTCTCTTTGCAGTCTACATTAACAACATCAATGACCCCATCAAAAAAGCCAACATCCACTTATTCGTGGATGACACTGTACTGTACTTGAGTCGTCCCATGCCAGAAGCAGCCTGTAAAGACCTCCAAGCTGAATTTAAGCTTCTACAATACCAGCTCATAAACAAAACGCTTTTGCTCAATGCGAAAAAGACAAAAGCCATGCTCTTCTCCCCCTCCTTGCATGTGGCAATTCCTGCTGGGGGGGGAGAGCTATCCCACAAATTACCACTGTTCTTGGAAAACACTAGAGTAAGTAGCTAAATTCAAATATCTAGGAGTTTGGCTCGATCATAAACTTTCCTTCGCCGACCATCTCGAAGAACTACAGAAGAAACTAAGGCAAAGATTAGGACTATTCTACAGAATTAACCACCTGCTCACAAAGGAGGCCAAGATTCAACTGGTTCAAGCTACCTTCCTATCTTCAATAGATTATGCAGACCTGCTCTACAGCCACTGCACTGCCTCTGCACTGGCTAAGCTGGACACCCTCTACCACAGAGCTATCAGGTTCATTACTGGCCTTCCATTTTACATACACCACTGCTCCCTGTACTCATCGTTAGGCTGGACTTCCCTTCACTATAGAAGGAATAGAAACACCGCCCTATGGGCTTTCAGAGCGGTGACCAACAAGCTCCCCTCATATGTCTCAGATTGTATTCTCCAGAGTGCGTTAGGCAACTATGCTCCAAGGAGCTATTCCCTAATTGCCCTCCAAGTTCCAAGGGTCAAAACTCGTTTCGGCAAAGCTGCTCTAAGCTTCTCTTTACCCACATTGTGGAAACGGTTTACAAAGGAACTTGAAGCTGAGCTGCCCTGTTAGCTTGAATATCTTCAAGGCACCTCACGATCGTTACATGAAAGCACCTTGCAAATGTTTTCCTCACGCTAGCCCATTAATTCTGCAACTCCCCTTTCCATCCTGACGCTTGCCATGTTTCTACCCCGGCTCTCACACTTTCCCTATTAACTCTTCCTGCTGCACCCACCTTCCTGTCCACTCCAGCCTGGCTAAAGTCCCAACCCATCCATAGTAGTGTCCCAATAATCTACCCCTCCTCCGTCATTATCATAATAAACAAGTACATGACAGCCATCGTCACTTTCTGTGGTTTTAGCTCAATTTTTCCTCCAGTCGTTGGTAATATATCCCTCCTCTTCTTTACCTCTCTAACCTGCCACCCCATACACAGCCTCTTTCCCCTATATGTGTAGTTGCCGGCTGCCTCACTCAAAAGATCTCTGCTTATAACCCCTGTATGTCTATGGTTGATTGTACATCTGCTGACTTCTTCAACTGTAAAATAATGCTGTTTTTTTTTTTTATTTCAACCTTGTACTGTACTGTGTACACTGTATATACTTTTTCTTCCTTGTATATTATTGCTTTTTGTATACCTGCTTCTGTACTGTACTTTGATGTATTCATGACCAGGTCCACCTTGCAAATGAGCCTTGCTTAATGGTGCCCGCCTGGATAAATAAAGATTTTGACTGATTGATTGATAATTTCTAAAGACACTCTTTTTTTTTTCTTCTATACCACCCCCCTCCACCTTATTTACTGGGCACGAGTTTCCCCGAGGGGACCTCTTCTCCAGACAGAGAAGCCCCAAACACACAGCTAGAGATGCTGTCGTCGCCAGAACCTAGGATGGTCCTGGTGTTGGAAGTTGCTTGTAAATTGTACATAGTTTTTCTTAAATTGAATAGACCTAGGCCCAGTTGGCCCTTAGTTGTTAGAGGTTTAGTAATTTTAATTTATAGTTATTGTCTCAAAACAGACTTAGAGAGGCAGAACATTAACCGATTTCCACCTCTAGAAGGTTACAGTATCTACTGTTACATCCTGATATATATTACTGACAACGAACTCTACTGGAACCGAGGGACTGACAACTATACACAATGGGCTTGGAGTAGTAATGACTGTCCCATTTAAAATATTCTCACATAATGTAAATGGGCTGGCCGGAACCATAAAATGATATAAAATCATTGAGGCATTGAAAAAACCAAAAACGGACATCCTCCTGTTATAGGAGACCCATAGGTCCTCGGCGGAACACTTAAAACTGCTTACATTTGGCTTCTCCCAATTGGTGGAATCTGCATATCAACACAGGAGAAGGAGGGGAGCAGTGATACTAGTTCCTAAATCCTCACAATTTCAGATCACAGAACAATTTATGGATAGGGAGGGCAGGTTGGCATTGGCTGTTGGAACAATCCAGGGTGTCCCCCTGACAATCTGCAGTACATACATCCCTCCCAATACTGATGTTACCTTGTTACAGCGTTTAATAGACACAATACTAGCCCAACAGAAAGGTGCCTTAATACTTGGAGGAGACCTTAATTGTCACAAACTCCTCCCTAGACTCTTCTGCAATCCATCCCTCCCCACAATCACCAGCCCAGAGGCATCTCAGATGGCTGTTAAAGGATATTGGCTTGATCGACACCCGGCGACAATTACATCCAGCTGAGCGGAAGTTTACTTATTACTCACATGCATATAAACATCATTCTAAACTTGATTACTTATGCATCAGCAGGGAGCATAAGGATTTAATCCACACAGCAGACATAATGAATATATGCCTGTCGGACCATGTACCCATAACCTTAGAACTGAAAATCATCCAGGAAAAGAAAAACACACTATGGTGGTTTAACCCTTCATTATTTAGAGATCAAGAATTCCAGGACCTCCTGGAGGAAAAGATTCCTGAAATAATCAGAGATAATGCCTCTCCTGAGGTCTCCCCCACAACTTTTGTGGGACACTATCAAGGTAGTCCTTCAAGGTCACATTATTTCTTTTGCAGCTCACAAAAAGAAACAAAATGAGTCTCGCCTAAAAACTCTCCAGGAGCAACTTAGATTTCTCCAGGAGGCCCATATGCAGGGGGACACGAGTGTTGTGGATCACCTAACACAAACACAGTCAGAGATACAAAGATTAAATGACATCTCAGACAGAGCAAGCACTAATGTGGTTGTGTCAACAATTTTATGAAGGAGGAGCATGTGCCTCTAAAATTCTTGCATATGGACTTCGCAGACAAACTCAACAGGCCACTATCTCGAAAATTAAAGATTCAATTTCCATCCGATACCAATATTCCACTCAGGGTATATTAGAGATATTTAAGACTTACTACCAGACACTGTATTCAAACCCAGCTATGTCAGATACTCAAGGTTTAGATGCCTTTGTGACCAGAATAAATCTTCTGACCCTCAGTCTCTCAGAGAGAAAGGATAATTGCCCCCATTACGATCCAGGAATTGTATAACACTATTAAAAACTTAAAAAATGGTAAGAGCCCAGGCCCAGATGGATATGGGGCAGAATTCTACAAAGGAGCTTGGAAGACAATCCAAAACCATCTCCTACAGGCAATATAAAAGAGCCACAATAGTACCATATTCCCGATCTCCTGGAGGCAAGCCACCATCTCAGCCATATTGAAACCCATAAAACCCCCCACAACTCTGCAATTCATACTGCTCTATCTCAGTACCTAACCAGGATTATAAAATATATACTAGTATACTCGCACACAGACTCAGTGACATTTTACCAACTATCATACACCTAGACAAGTCAGGTTTTATTAAATCTCGGCAAACAGTAGATAACATCAAATGCACCCTATTCCTCATGAACCATGCACAAATCTCCAGTACCCCATTACTACTACTAAGCTTAGATGCTAGAAAAGCATCTGACATGTTGTATTGGAATTTTCTATAGGACGCTTTATCTAAATTTGCCTTTTCCCCAAGAATTCCTAGACACCATTAAGGGAATTTATACCTCCCCAGAAGCAGTAGTTAAAATAAATGGTACACACTCAACCCGCTTTCACCTCCATAGAGGCACAGGGCAGGGTTGCCTGCTCTCCCCTTACCTTTTTGCACTCTTTGTAGAGCCAACAGCCCAACTACTGAGACAAATAGAACAATTGCATGGATACACAATAAAAGAGACACAACACAAATTAGCATATTACGTGGATGACCTTTTACTACATGTCACACAACCAGAAGAGTCCCTGGAGACCCTATCCAACCTCCTCCCAATAATAGCTCAACTGAAAGGATATACCATCAACCAGGAGAAAACAGAAATACTGGCTCTACAGTACCTTCCCCCTCAGTCCCTCACAGACAAACATAAATATAAATGGAACAGACCACACTTAACGTACCTGGGAATAATGATCCCCTTGACTCTCTCTGACCTATACAACTTGAATTATAACGCACTGACCACACAAATTCAAGCCGACCTGAAAAGATGGACTCCCTTACCACTCGCGGAAATATCTAGAGTTCAATCCATCCAAATGAATATTCTCCCCAAACTACTACACCTGATGCAAAACATTCCCTCTCTGCCGTCTCACAATGATTTAAAGAGGTGGGATAGAGCCATTCAAAGTTATCTATGGATGGGAGGCCGACCACGAATAGCCTTGGACAAATTATAGCTACCCAAGGATAGGGGAGGGCTGGCCTTACCAAACATATAAAAATACTGGATAGCCACCATGCACACCCACATGGTGAAATGGTTACTTGCCCGGACTCAGACCCCAGTGTGGGTAGAGCTAGAAAGACAGCTAGCAGATACCCCCTTAAATCACATCCTACTATTTCAACCAAAGGTACCACTTATGACAACTGGAAGCTCTGTCTTCACTAAGGCAACATTATGATGCTGGGTACAATTTCTGCCTCAAAAATAGATACCTGGCCAAATGGATCCAGAATTTATTCTGGCCACCTCAGATATAACATTCCACAGATGGTCCACACAGGGTTTAACCCATACCTACCAGTTTTAGGATCAGGGCATATTTAAATCCCTTGACCAATTACAGGCAGAATTTTCCCTACCCCAAGGGGACTTCTTCCGATATCTATAGATCCGACATTACCTGGAGACAGAACTGGGGTTAGACATATCCTTGCGCCGACCCCAGAACTGTGCTCTTTTCTGGCTCATCTCCAGCTCCATCCTGAACAACAACACTTGATCTCTAAATTTTACAAAATATTACAAGGGTGCTCCACAGTAAACATGGAAGCTACACAGCTCTCATAGGATTCAGAATTAATGACTGAACTAAGCCCAGTGGACTGGGTGAATATTTGGAGAAGGCAACATAAAACTACTAGATCCTACACATGGAGGGAGTTCGCGTGGAAAATATCCACTCGCTACTTCCGCACCCCTCAAATTATTGCTAAATACTCTGTCACTGGGGATTCGTCATGCTGGAGGAAATGCGGGTGTGAGGTGGCTACCCACTCCCACTTTCTTTGGATGTGCCCAGTACTCTCCCCCTTTTGGAAGGAGGTAAGCACCAAAGTAATAGCCCTATTCCCTAACCTAGAAGCCTTAACCCCAGAACCGGCCTTTCTTCTACACTACCCAAGGCACTTTCGGAACCCCCAGCAACTCTGTTTAGCTAACATACTATTGGCAGCAGACAAAAAGGTTATAACTCGGTGTTGGCTACAACCAAACATCCCTACTAAACTAGACTACGAAAATACCATTTATGAGATATATAAAATGGAAAACCTAACAGCACGACTACAGAATAACATTCCAATCATAATGAATAGATGGATGCCTTGGTTTCTCCACATAGCACAGAGCCGACCTGACCTAGTACCCTAAATAAAAATGGGAGGGAATATACATGAATTAGAGAGAATGGCTAATTCGAAAACAGATGATATTAATTGAGGGAGCTCTGACCAGCCCAAGCACTAGTACAATCCTCTAACAGGGACAAAGAAGATGGATCAGAAACTCTACAAATAAGACAAACCACAGATGAATGGAACATTTCTGATCTATCTACAATAACTAGAACTTAGCCCCTCGAATAAGATTAGATTTTAGTAAAGAAGTGAACTTGCTCAACAGAACAACCTGCTGTAAATAATTTAAAGTTACTATGGATAAAACTAAAGTATGTGGAAATTTTTTTAATGGCTTATATGTATGTAATCATCCTTTTTATGCCTTCGGGAGGAAACGAGGACAGGATAACCTTATCCCTTGTGAAAAATAATAAAAAGAGGGTCTGTAACCAGAGCTTGTAAATCAGACATGCAGTCTAGTAGATGTCATAGCCACTAGGAACAGCGTATTCCAAGAGAGGAAGTGCAGCTGACAAGTAACAACAGGCTCAAAGAGAGGTGCAGTGAGGGTCTCTAGGACCAAATTAAAGTCCCACTCTGGATCTGGATCTTGGACTGAGGAGTGCAGTAAGAGAACATCACTTAGGAATATTCAGAAACCTCCATCTGGGCTACTGTCATGCCCTCTGTGAGGGCATAAAAAGTTGACACAGCAGCCACATAGACCTTAACAGAGGAATATCCTAGGCACGAGTCCTTAAGGGACAAGAGGTAGTCTAGCACTTTGGGAACTGGACAAGTAAAGGGATCCATGGCATGCTCTGTATACCACACTGTAAACATTTCATTTTTGTGAATAAGTGTACTAAGTACATACTGTAGCTTTCCAGCTGCCAAGAGAACATCTAACACTGCTGGAAAAACCTCAAAGTGGGAGAGTTCTATGTCCTCAGTAACCAGGCGTGGAGGTGAAGGGATCACAGATCTGGGTATACTAGAGCACTCTGCTCCTGTCTCAAAAGTCATGCTCTCACTGGGAGCGGGACAGGAGGTTCCACTGCCAGTTGCTGGAGTAGGGGACACCAAATTTGTCTGGGCCAGTAAAGAACCACCAGAATCAGGGTGGCTGGTCTGGACCATAGCTTGACCAGAACCCTCTGTGTTAGAGGGAAATGGGGAAAACCATACAGAAACCTCTCTTTCCAAAAGAGGGATTACGTGTCTCACCAGAAAACTCCAGGACCTGGAGTAAGCAAGCAGAAATGTGGCAGCTCTGTGTTTTATGGAGACATAAACTGGTCTTTATTCCGATGATCCAGTTTTTCAAAGAGGTTAACCATGACTGAGTCCGAGTGTTCTCATTCATGGCAGTGCATAGGACTGGTTGACATGATCTGCCAGTGCGTTCACTGTAATATGGAGGAACACTGCCAACAGGAATATGTCATGTTCCACTGCCCAGTGCAAAACTCTCATCACCTCTCTGCAGAGATTGTATGAGTGTACTCTGCCTTGTCGGTTTGTGTAGTACAACACTGATATATTGTCTATACAAATCAGCAGCGGATTCTCCAGAAGGACAGCAGTGAAGGCCTGTAGGATGTACAGAAAAACCCTCATCTCCAGAGTGTTGCTGTGCAGAATCATATCCAGAGGGTCCCACTGGCCCTGGATTCTGAAGGGACCTAGATGAGCACCCCATCTTGAATCCGATGTGCCCTTGGTCACCACCTGGAGGAATGGGGACCCCATCTGTTGGTTAGAGTGGTCCAACCTCCAAAGGAGGGAGCGATGGGGAGGAAGAGTCTTGTATAAGACACTCCAGCTCATCTGAAGGCTGTGCCCACTGCGCCCTGAGGAACCACTGAGGGATCTTCATATGCAGGCGAGCCAGCGGGACTATCAGGATGGCAACCACCATCAGGCCGAATACGATCATATGAAAGTTGCCAGCAGCAAAAGGATATCCTGGTCTATCTAGGCTACTCGAGATTGCAGCTAGCTCCCTATAAAGCAGTTGCCCCACTCCCCTGCCCTTCCCTCCCTTTACCCTCCTCTTTGCCCTGTCCCACCCCTTCTTGAAGCATTCCACTGTGTTACATGCCACCACCTCAGCCGGTAGTGCGTTCCACTTTGCCACCACCCTCTCATTAAAGAAATGCCTCCTCACCTCCCTCCTGAATCTACCCCCCTCCAATCTCATGTCATGGCCCCTAGTGTCTCTCACCACCCTCCTCCTGGATAGACCCTCTGTGTCTGTTTTGATTATCCCCTTCATGTATTGGAAGGTCTAAATCATGTTCCCCCATCCCTCCTCTCCTCCAGTGCGTACATGTTTAACTCTTTTAGTCTGAGCTCATATGGCAATTCCCCCAGGCCCTGAATCATCTTTGTTGCCCTACGCTGCACCCCCTCCAGCAGCCTTATGTCCTTTTATAGGTACGGGTGCCAGTACTACCTGCAGTAGTCCAGGTGGAGTCTGCCCAATGATCTGTATAATGGTAGAATAACCTCCCTTGTTCTCGAGGTAATGTCCCTTGCAATGCACCCCAGCATTTTGTTGGCCATTGCTGCTGCCTTTCTGCATTGCATGGAATTGTCCATTGCACCCATGATGAGCACCCCCAGATCCTTCTCCTCTTCTATTACCTCCAGCTGCACCCCTCCAAGATGGTAGCTTCTCCTCTGACTTTTTGTTCCAAAGTGCAGTACCTTGCATTTTTTTGCACTGAACCCCAGCTGCCATCTGTCAGACTATGCCTCTAGCCTTGCCAGACTCTCCTGTAGCCCCCGCCATCCAACCGGGTCATCCACCACTGCTCCTATCTTGGTGTCATCCGCAAATAGGCTGATTTTGCTGCTGATGCCCTCCAAGATGTCTACAATAAATATGCCAAACAGCACCGGGCCCAACACCAACCCCTGTGGAACACCACTTGTCACAGGCTTAGGGGATGAGTATTTCCCACCTACCACCACCCTCTGCTGCTTATCTTTTAGCCAGTTCTCCACCCACCCCAACAGTTTTGCTCCTGTCCTTGTGCCTTGTAGCTTGCTTCCAAGTCTCCCATGCGGAAGTGAATCGAAGGCCTTACTGAAGTCTAGGTACAGGACACCCACTGCATGGCCCCATCAATTTGCCTAGTCACCCAGTCATAGTATTCCACCAGGTTGGTCTAGCATGACCTGCCTTTGACAAAGCCATGATGCGTCCTGTCCTGCACCCCATTCACCTCCAGTAGTGCCACTAGCCTCTCCTTTAGGATGGTGTCCATTAGTTTCCCCACTATGGACATTAGACTTACTGGCCTATAGTTCCCTGGTTCGTCCTTAGGTCCACTCTTGTGGAGGGGAACCACGTGAGCCAGTCTCCAGTCATGGGGTATGCATCCTGTGTCTACAGATTAATTAAATAATTCTGCCAAGAGTCCTGCCAGGATCTCTGCCAGCTCATTCAGCACTCTTGGATGCACTCCATCCGGTCCTGGTGCCTTGTTCACCCTCAGTGCCCTTAACCCCTCCAGCACCCTCCCCACTGTGATTTCTCCATTCATCATCCCCCTATCTGTTTCTATCCTTCCTGCTACTATGGGTAGCGCCCCCTCCCTTTCTTTCGTAAAGACTAAACAGAAGTAGTCATTGAGCACTTCTGCCTTTTCACCCCTCTCTTCCACCCATCCCCACTCCTTCTTAATTCTTACAATTTGGTCCGTACAGATTCTTTTCTCCCTGATATACCTAAAGAAGTCTTCTTCCCCTTTTTTTATGCCCTTCACCAGCCTGAGTTCTCTTGCCGCCTTGGCTGCCCTTACCCCCGGTCACTTTCTTTGCTTCTTGCAGATATTTCTCCTTCCCCGATTTTCTGTATTTCCTATAAGCTGCCCTTTTCCTCCTCACCCTAACACCCCTTTGCTTATCCAGCTGGGTTTCTTTCCCCTAGCCTTCTTAGTCTGGGCCCTAAAGCAAGTTTCTGTTGCCTCCACTATCCCCTGTCTTATCAGTTCCCACCTTTGTTGCGTGTCCATATCTGGTTGAATTTTGCACAGGAACCCTTGTACCACTTCCCTCATCATCTTAAAGTCGGCATTCCTGAAATCCAGCACCCTTGTGCCAGATGCCCCCCTCTCTTTAGCCATCTGTAACTGGAACCATACTGTCTGGTGGTCACTCCCCCCAGTGGTTCCTCCACCCTCACATCCCTCACCCACTCCCCGTTCGTAAGTACGAGGTCAAGGGTGTTCCTTTCCCTAGTTGGTTCCTTGACCAACTGTACTAGAAATCTTTCCAGGAAGGCATTCAACATTACCTGCTCTCTTCTGTTCTTTGTGGTAGGTGTGTCCCACTGCACCCCCAGCAGGTTAAAGTCCCCTACTATCATCATCTCCCTCTTCCCGCAGTTCCTCCTGATCTGTTCTGCCAGTACCCTGTCCATCCCTTCAGATTGAGAGGGTGGCCTGTACACCCCCCCCCCAGTCTTAGTGAACTATTTTTGGGATCCTGTAGTTGCACCCATAGTACTTCTGTATCTCCCTCGTCTCCCTTCTCCCTTACACATTTTAATCCCTCCTTTACATACAGTGCCACCCCTCCCCCCTTCCCCTTTCCCCTATCTTTCCAGTGTAATCTGTACCCCGGAACCGTCTTGTCCCAGTCGTGGATTTGGGTAGCCCATGTCTCGGTTATAGCCGCCAAGTCCACTCCCCCCTCCTCCATGACAGCCTACAGTTCCGCCCCCTTATTCCCCAGATTCCTAGCATTTAGCGTTACCACCCACCAACCCTTGTCTCTACCCTCCCCCTGCCTCTCTCCCCTTACGTCTGCTCCCTTAGTAGTTGCCTTCCTCCTTACCTTGCTATCACAGGGAGCAAGTGCGACAGGGAAGAATAGGACCCTGTCCCATTTGTTTTGGAGAAAGTGTTTAAATGCAAGGATCTGTCCTTTTTTGTCTTTTCTCTGTCTGGTTGTGCAACCACATTTTCCTTTGAGACCTCAGACTTGATCAACCCGAACAGTCTCGCAATTCTTTGCCTCTCACTGTCTCTCAGTTTTCTCTTGCTGTCTGTTCTTCTTCCTTGCATATCTATATCAGCTAATATAAAAGTATGTGGAAATCAACGTATGGAATGAAACTGATAATGGGATCACTGTTGTTTAGAAAATATTTAGTATTACTGTTGAAATGTATATATTTATAATTTGAGATGACTGTAGAAAGCTAGAGATTACTCGGGTGCAAATGTCTGAGCCTCTTGCAAGGGCTGTGAGGCCTCAGCAAGCATACTCTGTTCTAGCAACTCCTGATATTTACGAGAACAGAACATTTTGCAAAAACAGGATGCTTGCTAAGGATGGAGGTTGAAAAGACTTATAAAACAGCTAAGCTGAGCTGCAAGGGGAATTTTTTGTGGGTTTTTTTTTTACAAGAAAAAGGGACACAGACTGAAGGAATATTTTATTTGTATTCCTCTGTACATAGTTATTCTGAACTGGTTTATTATTTTTTTTTTTATGTTACTGCAACTGCAAATAAACAGTTTTTGTGGAATTTTACAACTGCTCCTGGGTTTCCCTATGTTTCCTGACCTGTGCCTTGACGACAGCAAGCACACTTGGTTTCATATCACTAGGCCTCTGAACTCCTCTATCCATCCTGCTACCCCCCCAGTTTAAATGCTCCTCAATGTGCGTCCCTATCCTTGCCTTCAGTACATTTTTTCCCTACTCATTTAGGTGCAGTCTGTCTTTTGCATACAGACTGCTGTTCTCCCAGGCCCCCCCCCCACCAGCCAATACCCCTTCCACCACCCCCAACACCAGGCCCCCAGCCATTCATTAAACTCCTGAATTCTCCCTTTCCTTGCCATACTTGCCTGGGAATGGGAAGTACTTCCAAGAAGGTGACAGATCTGCCCACTCTGTCACACAGAGGTCCAAGTTCCTCAAACCTCCTCTTTATATCCCCTACTGTCCCATCAGTCAGGTCATTCATCCCCAGGTATATTATTAGGGGAGGCCTTTCCCTTCCCCTGCTTGCATAGCTTAGCACAGATTGCCCCACCCTTTCTGCCTTCATTCCTGGCATAGCTTCTACCCATATTCTACTGTGCCTCTCCCCTTTGCTGCCCCACCTGACCCCCCCTTAGTATTGAGTCTCCCAACACCAAGACACTTCCCTTCTTCCTCACCTTCTTCCTCCTGCACAATGTTCCCTCCTATTACCGCTGTTCCCCGCGTTTTCTGTTATACTACTCAACTCTTCTTGCCCCAATTCACCTATTTCTCCATCACCCTTCCCAGGCATTTTGTTCTTTGTATCCATGTACCGCATTTCCCCTTCCTCCTTCCCTTCCTTTGACCCCTCTGTTAGAGGTCGGCCCCCGTCTGAGCTTACTGTGTTACCATCTCCCTGTACTCCTTCTCTTATCCTCCTTGTGCGTTTGTTTCCCGTACCTGTGTCACCCTCCCTGCCCCTTTGTCCTGACCACCCTGTCTCTTTTATCTCCCCCATCTTTTTTCTTTTCTTGGATGTCTTTTGTGCTTTCCACATTTCCTTCTCCTCCCGACCTAATGTGCCCCTTATCATCTTTGACACTTCCCCCATTAGCCTTAGTACTTCTTTCTCTAGCCTCCCCATTCTTATACAGACTGAGCACCTCTCTCCTGTCCTCCACAGGGTGTCCATGAATACTGCCCCTCCACAGTTATTACATCCCATGATCCTTCCTCCCCTGTGATTTCTGTTCCCCCCTCCTTCCCTGATTCCTCTGCTAACCTCCCCAACACTGACCCTCATTCTGGCCTGCCCCACTACCTTGTCTCCTTCCCAGACTTCCCCAATCTGTCACCCTGCCCCCATTACCTCTTCCTCTTCTTTGTTCCCTCTGCTCCATTCTCCCTCTCACTGTTGCTCTTCTTTCTATCTTGCCCCTGTCAGCTGGCAGTACTATTTCCCTTATTTTCCAATCCCTCTACCCTGTGGTGTGTGGTTGTCTTGTGTACGGAAATAAGACAGCTAACAGTGTGTGTATGCAGTAAGCAGGTCCCGTATGATAGGGGTGGGTTGGGGAATTTGGCCCCTCCTGAGCACCAGAGACAATCAGCTACCCCATCAAACCCTCACTGAGATACTCCACTGCACCAGCAAAATCCCCTAAATAGGTACCTTTCCAACTTAAGTCAGAAAGCACCCTGGTACCAACTGAAAACAACAATGAGCTGCGAAAGAAATAATAACAGCAATAACTTCAGTGAAAATCAACAGATACTTCCCTGAGATGTCTCTGGTTCCTTCCCCAGCTCCATCACTCTGACTCTGGTGTAGAAGACGTCTGGCTACCTAATCACTGGTGGAGACCAGCTGTGCCTGGGCCACCAGTGCCATGGCAAGGTCTAGGGCAGAAATGCCTGACCCAGCCCTCTGTCCAGAACAGCCCCTATGTATCAGAGCATCTGAAAGAGAGTAAGAACCAACTTTGATTCGTTGACTAGTATACTCATATAGCCCGAAACAGTGTGTGTGGACAATGACTTGCTGAGACAGGGCTTTTAACAGCATGTCATCTATGCTGGGGAAGACATACAGGCCCTCCATGCAGACGGCAGCAGCCACCGTGGCAAATACTGTGGTAAATACAAGTGGTGCAGAACGTAAACCAAAGGGCAAGACTCAAAATTGGTAGTGTGAGCCACTGAGCATTAAACGCAGGTGTTTTCTGAGATTACTTGTGGATCCTGACATAAAGGTACATATACTTCATGTCTGTTGCAACCATCCAGTCTCCTTTCAGTAGGAGAGCAAGAAGGGACTGCTGGGAGACCATTCTGAACTTCTTGTATTCCAAGACGAGATTCAGTCCCCAAAGGTCTTGTACTGGCCTTAAATCTCCAGTCCATTTTGTAACCAGAAATACTGGGAGTGATAGCTTTGGTTTATTTCTGAAACCGGAATGAGTTCCACAATCCTCTCCTCCAGCAGGACGTCAAGATGCCCCATGGGATATCTTTTGGGCAATGTGGGGGGGGTCACCAAACAACAGAGGAACAGCTAGGAGTTCTAAGGTGTGTCCTTGCTGAACCACCTCTAGTACCCATGCATCTACAGTGACCTCCATCCAGTTTTGTAGAAAGAGGGAGATGCAGCCTCCCACCAGAACTTTGTGAGGCTAGAGGAAGGGAAGGGGAGCTGGAAAGCATCAGGGGTGGCAAGGATGCCTGAAATGGTTTGACCTTTTGTAAGTCTGCCATGGGCACCTGGGGGCAGGTTGGCAGCTTGGGAACTGGTAGGCTGAGGTGTCTGGGAACCATGTCCCAGGCCTCTTGAATAGCCATGGCCTGGCTGGGCATAGGGTCTGTGAAAAGTATCAACACCCCTTCCCTGGCATTTACAATTCAAAGTATCCAGGGATCTAGAAGTAATTTTAGAGGACTGTAAATCCCTTAGAGCAGTTTCAGTATCAATGCCAAACAACTGCTTGCCCCTGAATGGAGAGATCATTACAGATTGTTGTACATCTGAAGCAAAACATGCTACCCTCAGCCAAGAAACAGAGTGGCAGGGGAGGCCACACATTGTAATTAATTTGTGCACCAATGATCTGGCAGGCTGTGAGGTGATGGTAGCACAGGAAAGGTTCTTGGAGCAGGGTAGGATCTGTAGACAGTTGGGATAATCAGTGACCTTCTCAGAAGTCTTGCCAATCCCAAAAGCAAGCATAGTTAAAAAGGTAATTCAACACATGGCTGAGGGAGTGGTGTGAAGAAAATGGTTTCGACCTGGTGGGAGAGTTGGGTTGGACATGGGACAACAAAGAACTTTATGCAACAGACAGGCTACACCTAAGCAAGGAGGACACTAGGGTCCTGATAGGTCAAATGTAAAACTACTTAAAGTTGAAATAAAATAAAAAATAATGTTGTTTGTTGCTCAGTCTGATTTTTTCTTTGTGACCCTGAATGGTATATATGATGGCTATACTTAAGGCTCAGCACCTTGGTTTTGAAAGGCACTTTATAAATAAAGTTATTATTATTAAAACAAGTATTACAATTTAATTTGAATGTCAGTTTTTCTAGAAAAATTATCCCGTTTAATAATAATCGTTTCCTCTGGGGAGGACTGTGACAAAGATGGGCACACATCATGGAGGTTTCTCCCAGAAGTATGGATTCCTGAATTAAGATGGTTTGTGTGACGGCGGCTCCTCTCTTGCTAAGAATGCGGAAGAAAGTAAACAATTTTTATTTTTTATTTATTGTTAGCTTTTGGTACTTTAAAGCGTAGATAACTAGAGATCTGACGTTTAGAGGTTTAACATTATTCCTCGGTGGCCCAGTGGTGCTGAGGGTTGAGGCACTGGATGCCACACCTTGTGCCACACCGGCGGACACCTGGGTTCAGAAGCGAACTCAATCTGCCAGGGGTCAGCAGGGGAAGACAGGATTGAGCGTCTGGAGGACTGCTGTGCTGGAAGGGGGTTTCTGATCCCGGGCTCTGGTGGTTCCTGGAGGTGGCTGGGAGCACAGCAATCCTGCAATCCAGCAACCAAGGGGATTGGCTGCGGTGGCAATCCTGTTGGTGTGTGCACATATGAGCCTAGGGGAGGGACCAACAGAAGGAAAATCCCCGTCCTCAGGGACAGGTGAAGGCACCTCTGCCCCCACTGAGCCACACTATAGATACCAGATTCCCCTCTCCAGGGCCCAACCTGGCTTACTAGATTGTAGATAGAGTGCCCTGGGCAGATAGGGCGGCCCAACCTCTGGGAGTTCAGAGCCGGGGGGGGATCACCAGGTTGGTGCGAGGAGATGGAAGGGTCTCAGGTGGGAGGTAGAGCTCAGGGTGAGGTTGAGGCTGCTGGAGAGAATTCCCCAAGGAAGGAGCATAAAGAGAATTAAAAAAAAACATTATTCCTCAGATTTAGATTCATAGTATGGTGCAAGTCTTGTATGATGGTGTTTTGGGCATTTCAAAATAATTTTTTACCCTATGGAATCCTCTCGGATGTGTACAGTCTGTTAATGTCACTCTGATAACTGGTTTTATTCAGAAATGAGTGACTATGGCATGGCTGAATAGCTTATTTTACTGTAATGTACATGCTGTAATTGCTTCTCTCTGAGTGGGGTTTAAAAAAAGAAATAAATTATAAAAAAAATAATAATAATAATGCTCGTTTCTCACTGACACATCGGCAGTTCAGTGTACAAGTGTCAGCGGAGCTCAAGGCAGCGCAACATCACTGCCTCTGTTTGTCGCCAGCACTGGTCTCTGCTGACAAGTGTAGCTGCTGCCTCTCCTGTAAGTCTGACAGCCGTGAACAAGGTGATGGCTTAATTCAGTGACATTCTAATAGGTATTCACAAATCCATGTAAAATCAAGGTGGTGTCATATCCTAACTCTCCTATTATTGACACCAGCTGCAAATGTGACCAGTGATCTGGTGTGCTTTCTAGAGTCAATGAGGGTTGCTGTTTACAGAACAGGGTGTGCTGAAGTGCCTCTGGTTTATTTTCATGTCTGCCACTCTCATGTTAGGATTTATACATCTGCTACCAGTGACTGTCACAAGTCTAATTTATTCGTGCTGTGCCATATTTGACTGACTTTTCTTTATTGCAGTCTGCACACTACCTAAGTGACTATTGAATTTTCTACTGTAATAAGCACCACTTGATTTACCTACTGCTGTATGTTGTCAATTTTTTTCTGATTTCATTTTGATGTTCATGAAGTGATCTGCATCAGTTCAGAGATGACATGCCTGATGTTTTGATAATTTGTCACCTGACAAGTCCTTATCAACTTTGTTCCATTTGTTTTGTCTACTATGGGTGGGTGGATCACTATGGGAATACTCATTTTACAGTACACATTAATAGCATGGATATGCTGCCGATTTCCACAATGTTTACTAACATTATGAGATCTGTACCACAAATTACATATGCTACATTCTTGATTTACGAGGGGTCTCACTATGTTTTCATTTTTCTTTGTACTGCAGGAAGGGAGAAATCAATAGTTCGCATGATTCCTGCCTTTATAGCAACAGTGATAGAGTGTTGATTTTTGGACTATTCATATATATCATGCAATTGTAAATGCAATGCTAGCATAAGCAGAATGAATGCCCATAAGCGCAAGAAAAAGAAAATAAATACAATTAATTCCGTAGATGGGACATGAAATCACGGCACATCATTTCATCAACAGAAATCAATATAAGTGCAGAACTTCATTGAACCAAGTTTAGGACAGAAACGCCAGATATGATGGTTAAGTGGTAGAGTTGCTGACTCTCACAGAAAGGGTACAGGGTTTGAGACCTGCAGTGGGACAGAGGGTAAGTATTTTGAACACCCTGCCAGAGGAAGTGGTGGGGGCTGAAACAATCACGGGATTTAAGAATGCATGGGATAGACATAAAGGAATTCTAGAGGTCAGGGGTAAGGGGAAATAGACTTCTAGGAAAACAAACTGAACTTACAAGCTCAAATGGGCAGACTAGGTGGGCCATAGGCCCTTATCTGCCGACACTGTCTATGTATCTATGTATCTATGTATCTATGTAAACGCGAAGTCTAAGCTCAGTTAAAAAAAATATTTTCATGCTAAAGGTGGGTACCGATGAACAGATGCCACTGATTCAAGAAAACAAACATGTAGTTGATAGCAGTGTCAGACAAATATAAACAAGTTATAAGCATAATAAAGTGTCAGGCTCTCTGAAGCACACAGTGAGACTCACAGTGGTAATGCGGTCTCACACAAATTCACGGAAGGTCAGGAAAAAAAATACAGAAATGCCACTTCCAATGAAGGCACACACGTTTATTTTATTACAAAGTGCTAATTGTGACAAAAAATGTATTTGATCATCACCAGTTAGGCAAGATAGATGTCTGAGAGGTTAAGCGCACTTGTTTGTCTGACCACGTAATGCTGAAAACCACTCATCACAGAGGTTGTGACGTCAGCAGTAATTTCATCCCGAATGGGCGAACAGCGTTCATCGGTCTAGCACACCACCTTCACAAACGGAAATAAACACACATCAAAGCAAGCTAAAACAGAAGAATATATGTCATATCAAGCATTAACTGGACAGTAACAGGCAGATTGTATTGTTTCACAAGTCCATAGCATGATAAAGGCAAATCATTTGTCATTTCACCTTTATGGGACAGAACACATTTAAACTGAATGGGGGGGGCAAGGATCTCAGCACCAGGCATGAGGGCCCAAGGGCCTCCCACTTTAGGAAGAATGACAAAAGACAGGGGAGTATAAGGGGAAGGGATAGCAGGGGAGGGGGGGATGAAGCACAGCATAATCAGAGGCAAACAGGGCCACGGGACACACTGGAAGGCAGTGACCCTGAATGCAAGGAGCCTGGGAAATAAGGCAGCAGACCTACAGGCCCTATTGGCAGAAGGTAATGTTGATATAGCTGCCATTACAGAAACATTGGTACAGTAACTCATTTCCACGACTGGGACCTAGAGATCCCAGGTTACCAACTGCTCAGGAAGGACAGGGCTAAAGGAAGAGGGGTGGTGTGGCCTTGCATATAAGAGAAGGATAGAGTGTAGTAAGGGGGAGAAGGAGAAGGAGGGTACGACAGAAGCCCTTTGGGCAATACTACAGAATATCGATGGCAGAAGAATTTGAGTGGGGGTGGTGTACAGACCACCTTCACAGGGAACTGATCTAGATAAGGAGCTGGAAGAACAGATCAGAAGAGCAAGGGGCAGAGGAAACACAGTAAATCTGGGAGAATTCAATCTGCCAGGAGTGGACTGGAGCACCCCAGCTACCACCTGCAGCAGGAAATAGGTCCTCCTGGATGCTATTCAGGACTGTTTTCTGACTCAAGGAGCCAACAAGGGAGGACGCCATATTAGATCTAGTGTTGTCAAATGGGGAGCAAGTCCAGAATGTGGAGGTGAGGGAACCTCTCGCAGGTAGTGACCACCAAACAGTGTGGTTTTTGATCTGCATTGGGAAAGAAGTGGCCAGGACTAAAACAAAGGTGGTGAACTTTAGGAAGGCAGACTTCAACAAGATGGGGAGCACAGTGCTGGAG
This sequence comes from Neoceratodus forsteri, assembly GCA_016271365.2. Lineage (NCBI taxonomy): Eukaryota > Metazoa > Chordata > Ceratodontiformes > Ceratodontidae > Neoceratodus > Neoceratodus forsteri. The sequence continues at coordinate 874,806,236 of CM028132.1, read as the reverse complement.
CACCTGGCAAAGATCCAACCAGGGATGAATACGGACCAAAAATGGACCATCATCAAGATGGCGTTGATTGAGGCCACCAAAATTTGTACAAAGGCTTGAAAATAGAGTGCCAAAACCAAAAGGCCAAGCTGGTTTAATAGCAAGGTAACCAGAAAGGTAAGGGAGAAGAGGGCAGCCTTCCTGATGTATAAGCATACCACAAGGGAAGTAGACAGAGAGAATAACACTGAGAAATCTTGAGAGGCAGGCAGGGAGGTCCGGGCAGTCAAGGCTGAGAAAGAACTAAGATTGGCTCAAGGGATTAAGAAAGAGGAGAAGGACTTCTTCCGCTACATTAAGGAGAAAATAAGTAGAAGGGATGGGATCGTTAGGATTAAGAGGGAGGGACGGCAGGTGGAGAAGAGTGTGGAACAAGCAGAGGCACTTAATGAGTACTTCTGCTCTGTCTTCACCAGGGAGGCTAGCGGACCCATGCCAAAGGGGAAGCTCAGGATGCCCCTTAAGAGGGGAAAGAGTATGAAGGGGAGATAGAGGTAGACAGGGTCTTGAGAGGACTTAAGGAACTGCAGGTGGACAAGGCTCCTGGCCCAGATGGAATGAACCCAAGGGGTTCTGAGGGAACTGGTGGAGATATTGGCAGCTCCACAGATTTATTTATTTATTTTATTAAGATTTTGGATAAGACCTTTGAGCCCAGGGCTCGTTTACAAAGGTTCCACGTCAGTCATAAACATACAGAAGCATTTTTAGAGAAAACAAAGGTACAGAAAGCAATTGGTTACAAATTATCAGGAGCCATCAGAGGCTTGGTCATTAACATAAGTTACAGTGCATAGTACAACATACAAGCAGGGGGTGTCACAAACACACTCCACAGGTCAGGCCCTCTGCTCCCACAGTGCCAACCTCAGAGCGCAATAGTGTGAAAAGGTAACAGACAGGGTAACACTCCTGTCTGCTTCTGGGTCTGAATCACCTTTAGTCTCAAGTTCTGGGGGGAGTCAAACTGTGAACCTTACGCTAGCGTACCCAAATGTACAGGCTCAGATAATATTCTCTTTGGGGGGATGCAATATATCTTTCACCTATGAGCACCTAACCAGGTATCCAAAATAAACCCTTAAAACTCTGTAAGAGACCTTAGGTATATGCTTACCTTTTACCAAGCTTAGTAACACCATCAAGCCCTTGGAACAGTTGTCAGACTTAAAAATACAGGCACTCCACATGCAAAAAAATGACTGAGGAGACCCAGGCAGTATCTTAAAGAAAATGTTTACTAAAAATGGATAAAAACAGTAAGATAAAATACAGAACAAATATCAAAGAGCATCATAATCACATAAAAGAAAAACAAGGAAAACTACAGAACAAAACTCCTACCACAATACATTTAGATCTTTTCTATCTAATGTATTACTTCTGTAAGTGCAGTTAAATTAGAGAGATCTTTGTTTCTTAAGAGCCCAAAAAGATATGACCTACATTTCAGACACACGTATGAGTTTAAGCACTGTGTCTCCACACCCCTTCTGTGAGTCATCTAGTTCCCCCTTTTTGAATATAAAATTACAAACAAGATGTCCTACCAGGAGGTATTTTAAATAATGTGACCATCAGCAAAAACCCATTTCCCAAATTACGAGTCTTTGATCAACCAGATCCTTTGAGGTTTACAACCCTGCAGTCCGTCACCCAGGTGTGAGATAGCCAACAGGAATCAGCTAAATGACATCCTTTCCTGATGTAATAAAATTTGTATTTAAGTTCTAACTTGATAAGCAGTAGCAGGTGATGAGGGCCATAAACTGTCTCTCTAGAAGGATGTTCCAATTAACTGTTTCCTTCTGGTCTGTTTAATTACATCCTGGTTTTCAGCTACTGACACTTAAAGTTACAGGCCAAATTCCTCACACACTGAAATGTCATACACAGACCAGTATTTATAATGCCAATATCATACAATAATCATAACCAGCTGGCCAAGCATCACAGGGGTAGGCCATATGGCAGACCCTACACAATGAGAGGATGGTAAGCTGCCAGGGCAATTAAGAGAACAAAGGAAAGCACATCATACGGAGGGTGTGGACTGGGTACTTAGCAGGTACAAATAGAGGAGAGGGTGGAGTGGTAGGTGGTGGGCAGGCGGAAGACCTAGGGAGAAAAAAAGGCGGGTGGGGTACAGAAAAGAGGGTGGAGAGGGTGGGGGTGGGTGAGAGAAGGCACTGTAGCAAATGAGGGCCGAGGAAGAGAAGGGGATGAAGAGTACAGCAGGCATGAGGGAAGAGGTGGTGTAGAAGGGGGGGTGTTTAGTAAGAGAGGCAGCGTGGAGAGGGAGTAGGGAGTGGCAACAGATTGTGGGACAGTTTAAGCAGAACAGGGAGGGCAATGCAGGGTTGTTTAAGTGTAATAGTCACAGTGGGCCCTGGTCACCAGATGCTGGCGGAGTTTGCATTTAAAACTGCTGAGATTGGGAGAGTTGGACCTATTTAACACCTCACTCAAGGAAAGGTATGTCCCTCAGGACTGGAAGACAGTTCATGTGATGCCTGTCCACAAGAGTGGCCTTAGAGATGAGCCAGGAAACTACAGGCCAGCCAGCCTAACCTCCATAGTAGGTAAGTTAATGGAGGCCACTCTGAAAGAAAGGCTTATGTCCTTCCTAGAAGAAAATGGTCTCCAGGATGACATGCAGCATGGGCTTTTTAGGGGGGGAGGTCATGTCAAACCAACATGGTGGACTTCTTTGACTGGGTTACAAGTACCTTGGACAGGGGGCAGGCAGTGGATGAACTTTATCTGAACTTCAGCAAGGCATTTGACTCAGTGCCCTATGGAAGGTTGGTCAGCAAGCTGAGGGACCTGGGGGTTGGGGACAAACTGCTGGTGTGGGTAAAGAGCTGGCTGATGGACAGGAACCAGAGAATAGTGGTGGTGGGGGGGGGGCTGTCTAAACCTAGACTTGTGACCAGCGGTGTCCCACAGAGCTCAGAATTGGGATCTGTGTTGTTCAATGTATTTATTGATGACATAGCAGAGGGGGGCAAGAGTAAAATTTGTCTTTCTGCAGATGACCCTAAGTTCTGTGGGAGGGTGGACAGGATCTATAGGAGGACCTGGCAAAGCTGAAGAAATGGTCTGGCATCTGGAAGCTGGGTTTTAATGCTAAAAAATGTAAGGTGATGCACATGGGAGCCAAAAACCCAAAGGCCAGTTACTGGGTTGGGGGAGTTCAGGTGACAGTATTGGAAGAGGAGAAGGACCTGGAGGTTATGGTGAGGGGTGACATGAAACACATAGCACAGTGCCATAAGTCAGCAGCTTAAGTAAACAGAATGCTGGGTTGCATAGCCAGGGGAATCACCTCTAGGAGGGAGGGAGGTTATTCTGTCACTGTACAGGTCACCAGTGAGACAACGCCTGGAGTATTGTGTCCAATTCTGGTGCCCCTACCTTAAGAAAGATAGTTTTATTTATTTATTTATTCATTCATTCTTGGATTAATATACCTTTGAGCACAAAAGGCTCCACGTCAATTGGGGAGGGTTACAAAACATAATAGGATGACTAACATTGGATTCTAAGCTAGAAAGAAAACAACACATGAAACGTATGCAAAAACAATAAGCAGGCCATTAGGTGTACAGTTGCATGGACAAATGGAAATTTGGTAGGAGTTGGTGGTAGTATGCAGGAATAAGGAAGGAAATTCTAGACTAGAGGTAGTAAGATAGTAGCTAGAGGCCTTGTGCAAATAACAAATGGAAGTAAAATAAGTAGTGATTTAGGACACAAGGCGAGATGGAGATATTAAGGGTAGGAGATAAATGACTGAGGCAACTGGAGAGAAGACGGACAGATGTGAGGTGCACCAGGGTGAAGGACAAGAGGGCAGAAGTCATAGGAAGGGAGGGGGAAGGGGACAGAAAAGTGAAAGAGGAGGCAGTAACTGCAGACCGGAGCTGAGTGAGAATCCGGGTCAGCATACAGAGAATGCTGAAAATTGGTGAGCACTACAAAGTAAATAGATAATTAGTGGGAAAAGTCACAGGAGCTCTCAGATATGAGGTATTGGCATAGTAAGGGCTTAAAAATGCCAAGTTTGGGTAGTGTTGACAGTTCATTATGAAGTTCATTAAACCAGAGAGGTGCTCTGTATGAGAAGGCCCTCTGACCTTGAGAAGTCTGACACTTAGGGATTTGGAAGAGTTGATTGACAGAGGCACAAGTGTGCTGAATGCTGCAGTGCAGGCTCAGAAGGTTTTCAACCCCAGGAGGCATGAGACCAAGAAGAACTTTTTTTGTAAGGAGACACATTTGATATTTAATCCTCCCACTTAATTGAAGCCATCCATTTTATGCGTAAAGATTGCATGTGTGCGTAAGGCATGCATCACCAGAGAGTAGTCTGCAGGCCTTACTGAGTGCTACAGTTATTCTCCTCAGGGAAGTGGGGGTGGCCAAGCCATTATGACCAAACCATAGTCAATAACAGAAACAATGGAACTATAGATCACAACTCTGAGGGCTTCAGGAGTAAGGCTACGTGTATTCCTGTAGAGAAGCCCAATTCTTATATTGACAGCACTGGCAACATTCTCAATATGAAGAACATAGGAGAGGTGGCTATCTGAGGTAACACCCAGATATCTGAAGTGCTGAATCTGTTCCAATGGGATTCCTGTGCGGTTTCGTGTGTGTTTAATGCAGCAGTTTTGTGTTTATTTCTGGAGATGCAGAAAAGCATCACTTTCTTCTTTTTATAACCGAGGACCAGTTTATGGTCTTTGAACCACTCTTCCACGTCCTTAAAACTATGCTGAAGTTGGACTTCCAGTTGGTCACAGTTATGGTGGCTGATATCAATGACAGCGTTGTCGGCATATAGCAGAATATGTTGGTGACAGCTGCGATATCAAACTACTCGAGGTGGTACAGCGGAGAGCAACCAAACTGATCATGAGCATGAGGACAGAACATTTGAGGAGAGATTGAGAGTGCTGAACATGTACTCTCTGGAGGACAGGAGAGGGGGGGGGGGATATGACTGAGACCTTCAAGTACCTAAAGGGCATAAATAAAACCAGTACTGAAGGCATCTTTAATCTAAGGAAGGAGGGTACAACAAGGGGTCATGACCTGAAATTGGTGGAGGAGAGGATCAGATTCAAGAGGGAGAAATGAGAAGGCACTTCTTCACGGAAAGCATGGTGAAAGGGTGGAGAAAGTTGCCAGAGGAGGTGGTGGCAGCAAGGACAGTGACCAGTTTTAAGAGGGGTTGGGACAGGGCAAAGAAGAAACATGGGGGGATGGGGTACAGTGAGGGGAGACAGGGGAAGGGAGAACAACTCCAGGAGGAGTGGGGGGGGCAGCTACTTGGTACAACCAGCTGTGTTTTCGAGCAGACTCGATAGACCATTATGGCCTGTATCCGCTGGCAATTTTGTATTTTCATATGTAAGAGGCAGCAGTGGCAAATTCCAGAAGCAGCAGCCCTGGCAGCAGCATTACAAGCATCATAGGCTGATCTCAGCAGGTGCATACCAGCCTCCTGGCCATTAGCAATAGTCTGCTGTGCCAATATTTTATCCAGACCCTCTGGCAATTTTGCAGCCAGGGTGGCCATAGTCTTCCAAAGGCAATTCTGATATTTTATCATATAGGCCGACAGTTAGCAATTCTTAGACCCAGGGAAGCAGAAGCAAAAGTTATTTTCCCCATCACAGCCAGCTTTCTGGACTCCTTATTAGGATGAAGAAAGCTCATGAGTTTGGGAGCCTTGGAGCTGTCATGAGCAGCCATAAACACCACAGGCTGTGAGGAATAATAAGGCTTTCAAGGGGGGCTGTATATTGCTTGCCAGCCTTCCTGGTAACTGCAGGCAACTGTGCTGGCCTGTGCCAGGCTGCTGAAGTGGCATCCAATAATAACCATAGGGGAGGTAGAAACCTACAAGAATTAGTAGAGACTTTATTTGGAGGAATCCTCCTCCTCTGCTTGAAACTCCAGTTTAGCCTGAACCAGTTTTAGGATGGCCTAAAATGAGGTACCTTCAGGTGGAGACCTTGGAGTGTTTTTCACACTCTCCTTTGACCAAGAGAAGAAAGTGGAGCTTGATCCCACCACATCTATTGCCTCTTCTTCTTCATCCATTGCCTCTTTCTCCTCCATTTACTCTGGATTATACTCCATTTCATCATGGACATCGACCATTATTGGCTAAGGGTCGACGGGACGAGAAGACAAATGAGGAGGAGCCATCGACAGGGATCCCACTGATGGAGGTCATTCAGGGCCCGATACTGTGACAGGGACTGTGAAATGGAGCATCAATAGTAAGGTACACAACAGCCCAGCCAAGACCGCCGTCAAAGCAGGCAAAGATGGTGGCAGTAGCAATAGACACTGGAATAATTCAGCCACTGTTTGATACAACAACTGTGCGTTGACAGACCCCAAAGGGGTCAATGACGACTGAGCCACCAATGGGACACTGTCTAATGGCAGAATTGGCTGCAAAACCCTTGGTGGGAGAAGGGAGCTGGTGCCTGACCTTGGTGTCTGAAAGACGTCATGGAGGGGTGGCAGGATCTGTGGCCGGAGTTGGTGACCCATCTTTTTTTTAGTAGACTTATCTCTTCTAAGTGGTAAACATGGAACTGTCTAGGAAAGTGGCCTTGTCCTTATGCCGCTTCTCCTTCTCTGAGTGGTGGTGTTTTTCCACCAACTTAGAGACCTTATACTTTTTTTTTTGATGAGTCAGTGATGGACAGCGTCGACCACGGGGATCAACGAGCCGATGGCAAACAGGGAACAGAAGCAGTTGATGACAGGGAAGCCATCTTTGCCCCAACCTGTTTCTCCATTTCTTGAAGCTTGAAAAATACTTCTAAAGCCTTTTTGCGATGTCTCCTGGTCGCCTGATTAAAGCTCTGGCAGACTGAGCAGGATTGTACCAAGGCAAGGGATAGGTATCACAGTCAGTAAATACTTGCAAATGTGCAACAGTGTTCTTCAGCAGAGGTGGATCAATGAGCAGATGATGGCAGGAGAAAGAACTAGGGCATGCTGGGGACACCCAAGTTATAGAGGTGCCAATAAGGCAAGTCGACATGGGTGGCCCCAGTCAGCAAAAACGTCTGGGTGGTCCTGACACAGACGGCTTACAGTTCCATGATGTGGCTCAATGAAGGGAGATATCATCGAGGAAGATCTAGCTCTCCCACAAGTACTCCCAGAACAGAGTGCCCAACTGATATCCCTGATTTCCACCATGTAACTTACTGAAGCTATGGTTTGTCCAAAAACAGGAAAATGTCAACGCATGGGCAGATATGGTGACATATTTATAAAGCATACTGTAAGCGGGTCACTCCCCTGATGCTGATGGCATACCAGACTGCACTTGCTGATGGCGGACGCCTAGCATCCTCGTGGAACCAGGCAGTCATTTCTGTTATACGCACAACAAAACAGCACCAGGACACTAGATAACGGTGCTATATGCAACGACTAAAGGTATGTTGAAAAAGGCTAGTAGCACCCGTTACATACGAACACTCGACATGTTGGGTATAAACAGTAATTTGGTCTATACTTCAGTTAGAACCAAGACTTGAAGCTATAGTGAAACAAGGTAAAAAATATAAAAAATATCAGTAATGCTGTGGGGTGCCCCTTTTCTACTAACTTTTCTAGGAGATCAGGAGATATTAGGCAGATAATCAATAGTAATTGGTCTATACTTCAATTAGAGCCAAGACTTGAAGCTATAGTGAAACAAGGTCCTAGAATAGTATTTCGTAGATGTAAAAGTATTGGAGATTTGGTGGTTAGTAATATATTACCAGGACCAGAGCTGTTAAGGCAATCATTGTTAGCTCCGGCACCCACAGGTACACATTGTTGTGGTAGATGTTCCTTTTGTAAATTTGTACAAACGTAAAGAATTTAAGCACCCCTCCACAAATAAGATGATACAAATTAAGGATTCCATCACATGCAACAGTAGTGGTATCAATTATATGTTGAATTGCTTATGTGGAGCTTTTTATATTGGGCGCACCATCAGAAAGTTTCGCACCAGAATGGGGGAAAATGTGAGAGCCATTGAAAAAGGAGATTTAGCTTATGCAATGGCTAAACATTTATTGAGCAATAAATGTAATCAAAATTTAATTCATTTTATAGGGATTGAGCAGGTTAAAGTAGGAACCAGAGAGGGAGACCTTAACAAACTTATAGGACAAAGAGAAAGTTATTGGATATATGGATTGGGGGCACGAAGAAACAAAGGCCTTAATGACAGCATTGATTTGTCTGCATTTTTGGAAAAGTACAGATGCTAATTTTGAAAAAATATAAATACTAATGTAGATAGGAAGGGACCCTTTTAAATACACCTTTGATTACTTGTGTGTATAACCAAGTGTCCATTTACATATATGGTCACTTGGAATTATTCATAGGGAGTGGGAACTTTATGTTTGTAATGTTTCAAGTTGTTACCTGGAGCTGACATGTTTTTTTAAACATTTGCATGTATATATATATATAGATTATAATACTAAGTCAATGTTAAGCAGTAGAAATTTGTATGGGTTGTGAAATAGATGCCTTTATATTTGACAAAGAAGTGACAAAAGAAGTGTTTATCTTAAAATTGACACTAGCTTTAATATTTTCTATGTATTACCTGTACATAGATACATAGATACATAGACAGTGTCGGCAGATAAGGGCCTATGGCCCACCTAGTCTGCCCATTTGAGCTTGTAAGTTCAGTTTGTTTTCCTAGAAGTCTGTTTCCCCTTACCCCTGCCCTCTAGAATTCCTTTATGTCTATCCCATGCATTCTTAAATCCCGTGATTGTTTCAGCCCCACCACTTCCTCTGGCAGGGTGTTCCACTTGTCCACCACCCGTTCTATGAAGAAATTCTTTCTCATGTTTCCTCTGAATCGCCCTCCTCCAACTTCATCCCATGCCCTCTAGTCCTGAAACATCTTTTTCGCTTAAAAATAGTGTTTTCCTGCACCCTGTTCCTCCTGTAAGATACTTGTATGTCTCTATCATATCCTCTCTCCTCCTCTCCTCCAGGGAGTACATGTTCAGTTCCTTCAACCTGTCTTCATAGGACTTGTGATGCAACCCATGCACCATCTTTGTTGCCCTCCTCTGAACCTTCTCTACCCTGTCTATGTCCTTACGTAGGTATGGTCTCCAGAACTGTACACTGTACTCCAGGTGGGGCCTCACTAGTGTCTTGTATAGCGGAATTATGACCTCCCTTTTCCTGCTGGTGATGCCCCTGCCTTTACATCCCAGCATCCTATTTGCTTTACCTGATGCCTTGTCACACTGTTTCCCTACCTTGAGGTCATCAGAGATGACAACCCCAAGATCCCTTTCCTGCTTGGTGCATGCTATATCCTCACCCCCCAACTGATATATTGTGCCAGGGTTTTTGTGCCCCATATGCATTATCTTGCACTTCTTTGCATTGAATTTCAACTGCCAAACCCTTGACCATTCTTCAAGTTTCTGCAGGTCCCTTCTCATTCTGTCTACACCCTCTGGGTGTCTACTCTGTTACAGAGCTTTGTGTCATCAGCGAACAGTGAAATTCTGCCTTCTAGATCCTGTGCAATGTCACTGATGAAGATGTTGAATAGGACCGGTCCCAGCACTGATCCCTGTGGTACCCCACTGGTTACTCTTCCCTCTGTGGAGTGACAGCCATTTACCACCACCCTCTGTGTCCTGCCACCCAGCCAGTTACCTACCCACCACACTACTGTCCTGCCCACACCCATATTCCCCAGTTTGTGTAATAGTCTTCTATGTGGCACAGTGTCAAAGGCCTTGCTGAAGTCCAGATAGACCATGTCCACTGCCCTCCCTGATCCACCTCCCTAGTCACCCAGTCAAAAATTCAATGAGGTTGGTCTGACATGACCTCCCCCTGGTGAAACCATGCTGCCTTGGGTCCTGTAGTCCATTGACAACCAGATGTTCCACCAATCTCTCCTTCAGTAGTGCTTCCATGATCTTTCCCACTACCGAGGTGAGGCTGACTGGTCTGTAGTTCCCTGCTTCCTCTTTGTTCCCACTTTTGTATAAGGGGACTACATCTGCTGTCCTCCTACATGACAAGGTTAAATTTAAATCAAATACATGCCCACTCCAAGTTTGAGTTTTAGTGGATAACCTAACATGTGATCAGTTTCTTTTGCTGTGCTTGTGACGTTGCTTACAACGGAGCACAGGTTTTCCGGATATAAAGGGAAGTAAAAAATCGAACACTCGTTCAGCTACTGTCTCTTGGATATTTCATTCCTTGAGTAACGCTTATATACTTATCTGGCAAACTGGCCACCCTATCTAAAAGTTTAGTATCAGTAATGTACGTGTAGCAGCAAAGAACCCTTCGTCATAGTTCTACAACATAGAGGGAATTCTTTCATCAACGGACCACGTAATATGGGCAATGATGGCAGAAGAAAGAGATGAAAATGGAGCTGCGTGCACTGGTTTACTGACGGGTGGCTTTGCAAAAATGGTATTTGCTACAACTGAAGAATCCAACCCCCTATTAGGAGAAAGTGCTCCAGCTGAACAGCAATCGAGTGGTGAGTCCAATTCTAAAATGACTTTCCGTAAGCTTGAGAAATTGGTGCTTAAAGGAAGGAGAATGTATTGGCACAAGATCACATTAGAAGCTTACTTGGCTGTGAAAAGAGTTCCGAGGGGACTTTGACTTACACAGAAACCCTCGTGCGGGACTGACAATGCTGTCTTTATGACCAGATGGCACAATAACATGCAGGATGCTTCTATAAAAAACATTGAGTTAATTTTGGAATTTGCTGAACCAATACATAATGAACTAACGCTAGAAATTGAGAAGGTGGAAGCAGCCCTGCAAACTAGCGTTGAACAGAACAAACTGGACAAATTAAATAAAATGTTAATGGACAAAGTGAAAAAATATGATGTAAAAATCAAAAAGCAAAAACAGAAAAAGGTTTTTGAGAGATGAGAGGGATTATCAAAATAATAGGGTGTTTGATTGAGGACTGAATGAAAAAACTTCCTTAAAATCTATACTTAAAAGAGGTAGTGTGAATAATATGGAAACATTTGGGGAAGAAACAGTATTAGATTACACTACTGGTCCCTCTGACACAGATGGTTCGGAGCCCTCCCCCTCAGAAAGTGAATTGGGGGAACCAGAAATGGGACAGTCCACTGTTTATACCCAGGGGGCAAGACTCAGCCAACGACAACGCAGAACGCGTTTTTCAATACCCAACATTTCAAGGGGAGGACAGCATGGAAGAAGAGGCAGGAGCAAGTACTAATACAAAATGCTCTATATGCAGCAGGTATGCTGTATAACCACCAGCACCCCCCGCCCCCCCTTACATATACACTCACTTTTGGAAAAATCTTCTGATAAAGAAAATCTGATATCAGTAGTTAACATCTCTGATCATATTTTGTCAGTTGCAGAATTGTCCGTTTTGGGAAAACGTTTAACTTTTTGTCCATCCTCTGATATAGATTATTTTGGTACTTGTGTATATCTGAATAAATTCGGTAGAAATTTGACTTTCAAGTGTTTATTTGAAAATTATACTGTTGATACACAGTCCAATGTAAGGCTGAATCCATATTCTGAATTTTGCCCTAATTTGAACCCAGTGGTTTCTACTTTTATTCGAAAATGTGAGCTAGACCTGGAAAATTTAAAACAAACTCCTGCTGTAAGTGCTAGAAATAATTGCAGCAAGGAAGAAAGGTCAGCTATTAAGAGCTTAAGTGATAATAAAAGTATTGTCATAAAGGCTGCCGATGGGGGGGGCAGTAGTGGTAATGAATAAAGTAGATTATACCACTGAAGTATTAAGGTTATTAAATTACACCTCTTTTTATAAAATTGTTTCAAGACAAATAGTGACAGCATTTAAAATAGAGATAGATGGTATGTTAAGCAATAGTTATGTGAGGGGGTTATATTACTGATGTGATCTATCGTACTTTAACAATACAATGTCCTAAAATACCTGTGCTGTACATACTGCCCAAAATCCTAAGAGTATGTCACAACCCCCAGGAAGGCCTATAGTTTCTGGGCAAGGTTGGTTAACAGAGCCTCTCTCCCTGTATTTAGATCAGTTCTTACAACCACTAGTACAAAATCTTAGATCCTATATCAAGGATTCTACGGAAATTGTACGATTAGCAGAAGACTTATGGATGGAACCAGAGTGGTATTTTGCTGTGACTGATTAAGTGTGAGATTGATTTGACAACAATTAATTTCTTGGATTTGAAATTGTACAAGGATGGGAAGGGTGGAGTATGTACCACTCTATGTCAAAAGAGTACAGACTGTAATAGTTTGTTACATTTTGAAAGTTGCCACCCCCACCATGTGTGTTACAATACCCCTAAGGGACAACTGGTTCGTACTTTGCGTAACTGCACAGAAAAAACAGAATATGTGCAGAAAGCAGGGGTTCAAATACTCAGAGTCCAGGAAAGAGGATATAGTAGAGAAAGTATTGCCTCTGCTATACAAAAAGTGAACAATTTAAACAGGGAACAGACTTTACAATATGATAGAAAAAATGTAAAAAATATCAGTAATGCTGTGGGGTGCCCCTTTTCTACTAACTTTTCTAGGAGATCAGGAGATATTAGGCAGATAATCAATAGTAATTGGTCTATACTTCAATTAGAGCCAAGACTTGAAGTTATAGTGAAACAAGGTCCTAGAATAGTATTTCGTAGATGTAAAAGTATTGGAGATTTGGTGGTTAGTAATATATTACCAGGACCAGAGCTGTCAAGGCAATCATTGTTAGCTCCGGCACCCACAGGTACACATTGTTGTGGTAGATGTTCCTTTTGTAAATTTGTATAAACATGTAAGGAATTTAAGCACCCCTCCACAAATAAGATGATACAAATTAAGGATTCCATCACATGCAACAGTAGTGGTATCAATTATATGTTGAATTGCTTATGTGGGGCTTTTTATATTGGACGCACCATCAGAAAGTTCCGCACCAGAATGGGGGAACATGTGAGAGCCATTGAAAAAGGAGATTTAGCTTATGCAATGGCTAAACATTTATTGAGCAATAAATGTAATCAAAATTTAATTCATTTTATAGGGATTGAGCAGGTTAAAGTAGGAACCAGGGGAGACCTTAACAAACTTATAGGACAAAGAGAAAGTTATTGGATATATGAATTGGGGGCACGAAGAAACAAAGGCCTTGATGACAGCATTGATTTGTCTGCATTTTTGGAAAAGTACAGATGCTAATTTTGAAAAAATGTAAATACTAATGTAGATAGGAAGGGACACTTTTAAATACACCTTTGATTACTTGTGTGTATAACCAAGTGTCCATTTACATACATGGGCACTTTATGTTTGTAATGTTTCAAGTTGTTACCTGGAGCTGACATGTTTTTTTTAAATATTTGCATGTATATATATATAGATTATAATACTAAGACAATGTTAAGCAGTAGAAATTTGTATGGGATGTGCAATAGATGCCTTTATATTTTACAAAGAAGTGACAAAAGAAGTGTTTATCTTAAAATTGACTCTAGCTTTAATATTTTCTATGTATTACCTGTACATGACAAGGTTAAATTTAAATCAAATACATGCCCGCTCCAAGTTTGAGTTTTAGTGGATAACCTAACATGTGATATAACTTACATTTTAAGAAATGGATGGTTTGTTATTACCAATTAATTGATGTTGGAATTAATTGGTTCATTGTTCACATGTGACAGGTTCAACTCTGTATAAAAGCAGTATTTTACCATTGTTATAATCACTCTGATGAAGTCTGGCAGCCCGCTAGGAGAAACGTTAGTTGTTTGATTTTTTTGCCAGTTTATGCGTTCAATGCTTTTATTTTAACAAGACCGCACTTACTAATAGCCTGTGTTTGTGTGGTATTTGTTTCGAGTGTTCGTATGTAACGAGTGCTACTAGCCTTTTTCAACATATCTCTGTTATACCAAAGCCCATCAAGGACCCCATTCGCTGCACATCATATAGATCCATTTCCATTTTAAACATTGACTATAAAATCCTGACATCAATTTCACCCAGAGGTTGGAGCTGGTCATCCAACATTTGATAAATATCAAGAAGGATTTGTGATGGGACAACAGGCATAGGACAATATTAGATGGACGGTCCATGTCATTCACCATCTTAATAAGACTAAATGTCCAGCATACCTCATGAGCTTGGATGCCAAAAAGCCTTTTGACAAAGTCTCTTGGCAATATTTATATGGGGTCTTTGCCTGATTTAGATTTCAGGATGCCTTTATTTCCTGTATTAAGACCCTGTACCAGACCCCTAGTTTTTACATCAGGGCAAATGGACACATATTGGCAGGCTTTCTGCTGGGAAGGGATACACACCAGGGGTGTCCCCTATCACCCATTTTATTTGCTCCTTCCATTGAGGCACTAACGCCGACCACCAGGCTTCACACAGGGATAAAGGGTGCTCAGGTGGGGAATTTGGAGCATAAAGTAGCTATGTGGAAGATATCTTTCTTTACCTGGAAGAATCTATGACGTTGTTATGGGCAGTGATGCAGGTAATTGTAGAATTTTCAAAATACTCCAAGTATTTCCTGAATATGACTAAAACAGAGGTACTCATTTTTAACACCAATGCACCACATTGAGATACAAAAACATGACCAATGAAATGCAGCTTCACTACCATAAAATATCTGGAGGGCTTTTTGGGGGGCACTCCTCTACCCAGCAGTTTACAGATAACTTTGGCCTGCTACAAGCAACATTAAAGGAAGACTTGCAGAGATAGGCCTTCCTGCCCCTCTATTTTTATTCCCATATACAAGCAATGAAGATGAATGTTCTACCCTGTTAGCCTTTACCTGTTCCAATATGTCCTCTTCCCAATTTATAAAAAGTGTTCCACTTATGGTAGCTACAGCACTTTGTATGGAAAGGGAAGAGACCGAGAATCAGAGCTGTTACATTACATTTCAAAAGAGATCTGGGGATTGGGTGCTCTCTTTCTTGGAAGGGTATCGGATAATCGCCCAGATGAGGATAATGCCACATTTAGGCAATGAACATTACTTGGCACATTGGAAAAATATGCTATTATTAGAACAAGAGGATGTCCCAATAGATTCAGTACTTTATGATTCTGCCTATATGGCAGCTATAGCTCCTCTGACTTTATAGGGATCCCTACAGTGATAGTAAGATGGGGGTGGGAAATAGCGAGTAAACAGATTCAGAAAGGGTCATGGCAGTACCAGTAGTTGGCATAGGATACAGACTTCCCATTGAATCAAATACATCTGTGGTACCACCGAGAGGCGATGCTATATATGAAAGCCCTGTGGCAAATCTTAAAGGGCATGCATATCCGTACTTTCGACGACTACCTATAGAGATTTCAATAGTGGCCCATGCATCACCACAAATATTTCCAAATTTAAACTTACATATTTAAATGGGTTAGGGAGTACTTGGAGGACATGGGGCCTAAACCCTCTCTACTTTTGTTTCAGGAAATTTGGGCTTCACAGTCAGTTACAGGGGGTGATATTTTGATTGTATCAATTCCATATTACCACGGTGAACCACTCCACAAGCTATATTAAAATGAAATGGGAGGTAGAAACTGCACAACCGCTTTCTGACAAAGAATGGCAGGGTGTCTGGAGGGCAGTTGGTCACATACCTTCTTTTCAAAGATGGTAGGAATTTGCCTGGCAAGTGCAAATAAGATACTTTTTAACCCCACATATGAAGGCTAAATGGGATGTACTGCCAAGTGCAGGAAGCTGGTGGCAATGCGGGGATGCTTCCCACAGTCATATTTTTAGGCAATGCCCAGGGTTCCACAATTTCTGGCACGGAGTCCAGAGTACACTTCAGAGAGGATTCTCCCTTACCACTCCACTTACATTTGGTAATCTAGTTCTAGGCATATAGCCAGGTACCTTACAGGGAAAACAGAATTGGTGTCTGTGGTGTATTTTGGTAGCTGCAGCTTCTAAAACCATCAAAATGCAGTGGCTGCAGTATTATCCACAGACAGAAGAAGAATGGATAGCGATTGTGGCACAGATGCAACAAATGGAATGTGTTTACTTAGTACAACAGCACTTGTTATCTTACCAATGTAAATGACTAACTTGACTGTAACACTCTCCACGATACTATGTAACCTCTCAACACATTGTCAATTGTATGCTCAGCTATGCACTTCATAAAAATTGACTATTGTTCTTCCTGTAACTAGATGTACCTACTCGCCTTGTCTTCAAGTAACCTGTAATATCCTGCCGTTGTTTCTCTAACCTTGTATTATCCTGATGTTGCACTCTCCTGGGTCATGCCTGAAAATAGGTAAGTTACTGCCTAGCACACCCTACCTGGTTAACAAAAACTAAATAAATAAATACGTCAGCTTTTATTTCAAGGAAGACCAGGAAGGAACTGCTGCACACAGAGAGGGATGGGGTGGAGGCAGATGAAGATTACTCTTCCGTACAAAGGCCTTGACACTATAAACATCTAATTGCCGTGATGGGGAAGTCTGAAACTGTTTCATAAAAGTCATCAGTGGGGTTGGGCATAGGAGAGGCATTTTGTCAGGCTGACCAGGGGAGTTGGGGGGGGGGGCATGACAGAAGTTGACCCAGTCACCTACTCCCAAGCTTGGAGAGTAACAAAGACTTGACTTTTTGGGAACTTATGCATGACGTATGATTCTAGAGATGTTTTATTACTTTTTTTTTTTTTATCTGCTCTTTTTATCCCCCAGACCTCCTGGACAATCATTCCTTCAGGTGGCCAAGGCCCCTCCGCAGTCGACCCTCCCTGTTGCCGTCTTGCCACCCACATTACTGTCGTAGCCCCAGTCGACCCAACGTATCCCTTCATCAGGGCCCCCCCCAAGGCAGGAACCTGAAGGGGAGACTTGCCCAATGGGCGTTCCTTTCCTCACCAGGCACAGCAGGGAAACAGCGCAGACACCTCCGTGCTTCGCAGCACACAGGGGATGGCTGTCGTCATCCAGTCAGCCAGGAAGCCATTTTTCAGATGTTACATCCCCAGCCTCCCTAGTATGGCTGCACACTTGCGGCATCCTGACTGGGCACACCTGTGGTGCATGATCACCCACACAGCAAATGTGCATCACTGCTAAGGCCACCAGGAGCTGCTCAAAAGCCGTGCTGGCTCAGAACCCCCTCCCCCGAGAAGAGAGCATCCCATGAATGCCTTGAACTCTCCCTGCTGGACTCCGCTCCTGTCATCCCATGCTCGGGTGCGAACCTGGGTTGCCAACGTACTGAGCAGACCCCCATCGCTTGGCACCACAGAGTCCGCTGAGATGTTTTATTACTTTGGTTATATTTCACTTTTACGTTGTTGTATTCTATCACTTGTATGTATCTCATTCTGCAATACACATTGTTGAAGTTGGCGAGTGATTTTAGTAAAAGAAGTATTAAAAAAAAAAGGGGTTGGCCAGAGGCAGGGGCAGTTAGTTTCAGGAACCGGAGGTCTAGTCCATCACTGCTAGTTCCACTATTAGGTAAGGAATGCAGAAGATTATAGGTCTCATTAGGAGAAAATTTTTAAAAATAGAACGGAGAATGTCCAGGGTCGAGGAAACAGCTGTCAACCAAGCTGTTGGAAGAATTGTTAGAGCTTTGCTGATCACAAGAAGGAAGTTGAGAGAAATAACTAGTTAGACTGATAAAGCTTTCATTAAACTGGTTCTCTACAGTGGTAGGGTCAGTACTTAATGTACCTTCAAATGACAAGCTAACAGGTTTTTGCTCGGGTCCAGGATTATTCAGGGAAATAACTGTACACCAGAATTTCTTTGGGTTACCAAAGCTCTGGGTCTGTTAAGCTTTGGGGTAACTGGATTGAAGTCTCTTTGTATCTTGCTTGCATTGATTTCAGAAGCATAGGTAGACCAGTTTATAGGGAATAGGGGGAGCTTGGATGCTGACCAAACTGTTTACATTCACCAAGCTGCAGTGTTGCAATAGTTCCCCTTTCCTCCCCGAGTACTGAAGCAGCTTGTGTATGTCTTGTCCTGAGCTGTGATGTTGCAGTGTGACCTGGACAGTGGGTGGCAAGTGTGTACCAACTGCCAGTGTACCAGTGCCTGGCCACTGGTAGTTCGCATCTTGGCGGCATCTCCCTCAAAATATTTAAAATAAAGTCCTTTTTTTTTTTTTAATTGTCGCAGTCTTCATGCTCCCCCAAATTGCTGTGGTCCCTTCCTCTTCTGGCAGTGTGCATGTGTGGTCCTAAGCAGTGCTGTTGCAGTGTGATCTGGGCAGTGGGCAGGAAGTGTGTGCAAGATGGCAG
This sequence comes from Neoceratodus forsteri, assembly GCA_016271365.2. Classification (NCBI taxonomy): domain Eukaryota; kingdom Metazoa; phylum Chordata; order Ceratodontiformes; family Ceratodontidae; genus Neoceratodus; species Neoceratodus forsteri. The sequence goes on along the minus strand of CM028132.1, from coordinate 874,787,802 downwards.
GGTGTCGGTGCCCTGGCACTGGTAGTTGACGCTTTGGTGGAATCCCCCAAACAAATTTAAAATAAAGTCATTTTTTTATTGTGGCAGTCTTCACATTCCCCCAAGTTGCAGCAGTTCCTTCCTCCTCCTCCTGCATCCTGAAGCAGCCTGTGTGTGTGTGTGTGTCATCCTGAACTGTGCAGTTGCAGTGTGATCTGGACAGTGGGCAGCAAGTTTGTGCCAGCTGGCAGCATTCCAGTGCCACTGGTAGCTGGCACCTTGATGGCATCCCATTAAAAAAAGTAAAAACTAAAATTAAATGAATTTCACATTCCCTCAAGTTGCTGATGTTCCTTCCTTTTCCTGCTTCAGGACTCAAGATGAGGAGGAGGAGGATGAAGTTCCTTCTTCCTCCTCCTCCTCTTGAAGACTGAAGCATCAAGCGCGAGTGTGTGTGATCCTGAGCTAAGTAAGTAAATAAAAGTTTATTTATGAAGCACCCTATCCATGAGGCTCAGGACACTGTACAGAATGTAGATGGTGACAATTCACTAATTAATATGATAAAATGAAAACACAAATAGCAATTAAAAACAGCGTAAGACCGCAAACGGGAAACTAAAACTGGGAGAAAATACTAAATCCCGAAGGCTTCCTTAAATAAATGAGCCTTCAGCCTTCACATAAAAGCCTCCAGAAAAGTGGCCTCCCCTAAGAACCTTGGAAGTGAATCCCACAGGGCTGGCCCAGCCACCTTAAATGAACGGTCGCTTGATGTTTTAAGCTGGGCCCTGAGAATCACCAGGAGGCCCCGGAGGAGCAGAGCAAGAGCTGAGAGCAGTGAGGAGTCAGGAGGTTACTCAGGTAGCCAGGACCAGGTCTGTATAGGGCTTTGTTGGTTAGAAGACCCATCTTGAAGGTAATTCTCTGCCTTACTGGCAGCCAGTGCCAATCACACAGGACCAGGGTCACATTACAGGACCTTGGAAGGCCCATCAGCAACCTAGCCACAGCGTTCTGCACTAGCTGCAGGCAATGCACATCCTCTCTGCAAACCCCAAGGTGAAGAGCACTGCAATAGCCAAGTCTGGTCATTACAAGTCATCTGGGGGATTAAGGCTTTGGTCTGGGCGATACTCCTCAATTGGTAAAAAAACACTCCAGACAACAGATGACACCTGAGCCTCAAATGAACGTCATCAAGGATAATTCCTAGATTTTTCACCTTCGTATAGGCTGTGAGTGAGGTGGGAGCTAGCATCAAGCCAGTTCCCACCTCAACAGTCTCTGCATCACACCAACAACCAAGATCCATCTGCAGTACCTCCAGTTTGTCCAGGAGGAGCCTCAGCCAGTTAGAGAACATCTAGTCCTGAATCTCGGCCAGACACGCATTCAGTACTTCCACAATGTCATGTGTCCTGGGTGCAAATGACATATACAGCTGGGTATCATCTGCACAGAAGTGAAACCTGATGTGGTAACATCTAATGCTCTCTCCCAGGGCCAGTATGTACACTGTGAACAACATGGGCGAGAGGACTGAGCCCTGGGGAACTCCACATGGTAGGGGCTTTGGGCGGGAAGAGAAACTCCCCATCACCAACCTCTGAGTCCTACCCGTGAGAAAAGACTCAAACCAGCTGTTGACAGTGCCAGTGAGACCACAGAGCTCCCTTAGGAAATCCAACAACACACTATGGTCCACAGTATCAAAGTCTGAGGAGATATCAAGGTGAATGAGAACTGACTGTACCCCCTACCCCTAGCCCTGAGGAGATTATTATGCACCCTGACCAACACAGTTTCAGTACTGTGTCAGACAAAACACCAGGACCAGGTGGCATACACCCAAGGGTACTGAGGGAGCTGGCAGGGGAGTTTGCAAGGCCACTGGCAGGCCTGTTCAATAGTTCACTTCAGTCGGGCGTGGTACTGCAGGATTGGAAAATGGCACATGTGGTGCTCCTGCAAAAGGGTGATTCCAAGGATAACCCAGTGAATTACAGACTGGTCAGTCTGACCTCAAGTGTGTCTAAGCTCATGGAGACCATACTTAAGGAAAGGTTGGTAGGGTATCTAGAGGAGAATGGTCTCTGGGATGTGAGGCAGCATGGGTTTATGAGAGGGAGATCATGTCAAACAAATCTGATTGACTTCTTTGACTGGGTCACTAAGACAGTAGACAGGGGCTGAGTGGTGGACATCCTTTATCTGGACTTCTGCAAGACCTTTGACTTTGTACCCCATAACAGCTTGATCAGGAAGCTGGCGGATGTCAGGGTTGGGGAGAAGATGACCAAGTAGGTAGAAAACTGGGTGAGGGACAGGAGCCAGAGGGTGATGGTGGGTATCTAGCACCAGGGAAGTCACCAGTGGGGTCCCTGCAGGGCTTGATACTGGGGCTGGTGTTGTTCAATGTCTTAATCAATTACATTTGGGATAGTATTTGGGGCAAAATGTGCCTATTCATGGATGACACCAAACTCTGTGGGAGGGTGGACAGAGCTAAAGGAATACAGGACTTGCAGGATGCTCTGAGAAGGCTTGAGAGGTGGTATGGGATTTAGCAGCTTGGCGTCAACATCAAGAAATGCAAAGTCATGCATATTGGAACCAGAAATCCAAGGGCAGAGTACCACCTGGGAGGGGTCCAGCTAACGGCAACAGTGGAGGAGAAGGATCTGAGAGAGATGATCACTAGAGACCTGAAGCACTCCAAGCAGTGCAAAAATGCAGCAGCAAGGGCAAACAACATACTGGGATGTGTACCCAGAGGAATCAGTAGTAGGCGAGAGGAGGTTATACTGTCCTTGTACAGATCTCTGATAAGGCCACATTTAGAGTAGGGTACTGGTACCCACACCTTAAAAAAGACATCAACTTAGGCCAGCTCAGTGGCACTTGGGTTGAGGCACTAGACACCACACCTCGTGCCCTGCCATACACACATAGTTTCAGAAGCAAGATCGGGTCACCAGAGGAGGACTGGGAGATGACTTTAGTGGCCACTGGGCTGTTCTCATCTCCTGGATTGGGGAGGCAAGTTTCCTTGTTCTCGGATGACAGCCGGTGGAGGTTGGGTGTCACAGCAGAGGTCTGGGGGACTAATGTTAAATCAGGAGGGTGCAGAGAGAATGTGGTTCCAGGAGCGCTTGCACACCTCCACACACATGCATCTGCTGTGCCATCACAGTTCCAGGTCGGGAAGGAAGAAAACATACAGAAAAAAACTATGTCTCTCCGTTGCCATTTGTGATGGCCTCAGCACTCTCAGACCCTGCTCTGTGTGGATCCCCACCAGTTAGACGGTGGGGGGAGCAGCTGACAGAGTTGGAAGCTGCCGGGCCACAGGCCCGAGGTTATGGCATAGATGGCAACAGAGGAGCATAAAGCTCTGTGTCAAAAAAAAAAAAAAGACATCAACTTGCTGGAGATGGTCCAGAGGAGGACAACAAGGATGACTGCAGGTCAGCAAGGTACAGCATATGAAGAAAGGTTGGGGGCCCTGAATATGTACTCCCTGGGGAGAGAAAGGAGAGAGGAGACATGCTAGAGACCTTGAAGTACTTGAAAGGGATAAATAGGGTGGGATAAGGAGAGTTTCTTTAAGCTACGTGGCAGCCGAAGCACGAGGGGACATAGTCTTAAGCTTGAGGGGGGAGGTTAGGAAGCCCTTCTTCATGGAGAGAGTGGTGGTCAGTTGGAATGCGCTGCCAGAAGAGGTGGTCTCGATGAAGATGGAAGGCAACTTCAAGAGAGACTGGGATGGCCAAGAGGAAAGTAAGGGTCATGGGAGGGGAAAGGATGGGAGGACGGGGGCAGGGTCAGTAGCGTAGGCTGAGGACCCTGCAATACGAGCAGACTGGATAGACCAAATGACCTTATTTTGCTGGCTTCTTTGTATATTTGTATGTTCATATGCATCTTGACCTTAATCCTGACTGGAGGGGCTCACAGAGGTCGAAGGCAGTGACCTGTTCTGTTGCAGTGTGATCTGGGGAATAGGCAGCAAGTATATGCAATCTGGCAGTGTGCCAGTGCCTGGCCACTGGTAGTAACACCTTGGTGGCACCCCCCCCCTCAAAAAAATGTTTTTAAATAAAGTATTTTTTTTTATTGTGGCAGTCTTCACATTCCCCGTGACGTGGACAGCCAGTTCTGAGTGCTGTAGTATCATTTTTTTGTAATATCAAAATGGGTTATGGACTGTCTGTCATGAGGGATGCTGAAAATCTGTCGCTCACCCAACCCCTCCAGGTTTCAGCTGAAAAGATGAAAGCCATGAGAAAATGCTGAAACAGCATGTGAGATCACACACACACACACAGGTTTTAGATACCAGGTGTTACATGGCAGATCTGAAGCTAATGACAGAGTAGAACAGACCTTGATCAAGGATATCCTGTTTTATCTAAAGTTAATTACAGGCTGGAAGAGGCCTGAGTTGAGCATATCCATTTTATAACGTTAGGAGAGAAAACCAGGTTTAGTAAACTGGTGCGAAATCATAAAGATGCTTTCATGTCCTGGAAGGGGGAAGCTTATCATGAGATCAAAGAAATGTCATTTGGAGGACATGAGTCATGCTGAGGTTGCAGAATTTAATACTTGGAAAAGACATCCTGTCTTTTATATAAATATTTTTTTATATATTCTGATAGGGAGGAGCTAGGTCTCCTCATGCAAGTAGGTGGGGAAAACCAGATTTTAAACATTATTCTGTTTGACTTCACAGAGACACTTTTATCTAGACTCTGACAAAGAAACATCTGTGAGCACTTTTAAGCAGGAATTTAGAAAAAGAGATAATCAAAATATTGTTGTAGGAACTTGCAGTGGTTAAACCTTGTTATTTTAAAAGATTTGTATGTCTTGTGATACAATAGTTCTGTATTTTGTGTTTTACATATTTTTATCTATTTTAGTAAAACTTTTTTTAGAGCATACTTGGCCTGTCTTTGAATTTCTTTCATTTGTAAGAAAAGTATATATGGTTATAGCAGACACTAGGCATGAGCTTGAATGGTGATACCAAACTGGAAAGAGAAGTGTTTTAAATCTGAGGTCTTTATTAAAGTTTTTAAGGGTTCATCTCTGTATACCTGGATAGGTGCCCATAGGCAACGATATCTGGCCCCCCGAAGACAGAATTATCTGAGCCTGTGCACAGTGCATGGCAAGAGGTTCTGATTTGAATCCCTTCAAGACTTGAGACCAAAAGTTGATCCGAACTCACAAAACAGACAAGAGGGTCACCTTGTTCTGTTAAACTGTTCACAAGGCTGCTTTCGGAGGTTGGCACTTTGGGAGTAGAGGACCTGACCTGCTGAGTGGGTTTGTGCCACCCCCAAGCTGCTGCAGTTCCCTCTTCCTGAGGACATACGTGTGCATGCGTGCGTGCGTATGTTGTGTGTGATTTTGAGCTTTGTAGTTTTAATGGGATCTAGGCAGTGGGCAGCAAGCATTTGCCAGCTGATAGCATGCCAGTGCCTGGCTACTGGTAGTTGGCACCTTGGTGGCATCCCATAAAAAAGTAAATGAATAAAATGAATCTCCACATTCCCTCAAGTTGCTGAAGTTCCTTGCTCCTCCTCCTCTTCCTAAGTCCTGAAGCAGCATGTGTGTGTGTGTGTGTGTGTGTGTGTGAGATCCTGAGTTGTGCTGTTGCAGTGTGATCTGGGCAGTGGGCAGCAAATGTGAACCAGGTGGCATCATGCCGGTGCCCAGCCACTGGCAGCTGGCATCCTAGTGGTATCCCCCCCCCCGAATTTTTTTTAAATAAAAGTCATTTTTTTGCAGCAATCTTCACATGCCCACACGTTGCTGCAGTTCCTTCTACGTCCTGAGTCCTGTAGCAACTTGTGTGTGTCTGTGTCATCCTGAGTATGCTGTTGCAATGTGATCTAAGCAGTGAGCACCAAGTGTGTGCCAGCTGGCAATATGCCAGTGCCCAGCCACTAGTAAATGGCAACTTGGTGGCATCCTATAAAAAAAGTAAAACACAAATACAATAAATCTCCACATTCCCACAAGTTAATGAAGTTTCTTCTTCCTCCTGAGTCCTGAAGAGTGAGAGAGAGAGACAGAGTGTGTGTGTGTGTGTGTGTGTGGGGGGGGGGGTCCTAAGCTGTGTTGTTGCAGTGTACTGTGGCGCACTGATTCTGTGAGAAACATCAGGCTGAGAGAAATGACTGCTTCTCACTTTTTCTTGTTTGTTTTTTTTTGCACATAAAATATTGGCATGTTTAATGTTCACTACATATGAGGAGTGTCTATCATACTTCCAGCATCAAGAAGCCGTACTTTTGACTTGCACTGATCATGATACGTTACAGCACGGTGATCTCCTGAGCTGCTTCTCTCAATATTTGCCAAGTGTGTGCCTGCTGGAAGCATGCCAGTGCCCAGCCACTAGTAGTTGGAACCTTGGTTGAATCCCCCCCAAAATATTTTAACTAAATTTACTTTTTTATTGTTACAGTCTTCACTTCTCCCAATTTGCTGTTGTTTCTTCCTCTTCCTGAGTCCTGAAGTAGCCTGTGTGTGTGTGTCGTCTTGTGCTGTGCTACTGCAGTGTGATCTGGGCAGTGGACAGCAAGTGTACGAGCTGGCAATAAGGTAGTGCCTAGCCACTGGTAGTTGGCCCATTGGTGGCATCCCCCCCAAAAATGTGAAGTATTTTGTTTTTATTGTGGCAGTCTTCATGTTCCCCCAAGCTGCTGCAGTTCCTCCTTCCGCCTGTGTCCTGAAGTAGCATGGGCATGTGTCATCTTGAGCTGCACTTTTGCAGTGTGATCTGGTCATTGGGCAGGAAGTGTGTATCAGCTGGCAGCGAGTCAGTGCCTGGCCTCTGGTGGTCCCTTGGTTGCATCCCATAAAATAACAAAAATTAAAAAATAAAACAATAAAAAAAAATCACAAAATTAAATAAAGTCTTCATCACCCAAGTGGCTCAGTCCTGTAGCATTAGGAAATGGAGCAAGTGAGAGACCAAGGAGATGGTGGCATGGGATCATCCAGTCACATCAAAGAAAAACCAAAGCAGAGTGGGCTTGGTAAAAGGCCCTCTACCTCAGTGGGAATTACATGTGTAGAGGAAGATGACAGTAGCTGAACAGTCCATAGATTATTACACATTGTAGGAACCACTTACAGTGGCACCGTAATGGTCGCAACAAGAAAAAAGCAATGAGAAAAAGAGTATGTCAGGTAGTGATATAGGCAGATGAGGAGGAGGAGGAGGAGGAGCAAAGTGATTTGGCGGAGCTTGGAACAGAGATACAGACTGCAGTTATATACCCGATAAACGTTATAGCAGCAGCAGCTGTTATAGGGAGGAGGAGGTGGAACAGGTGGCAGTTCCACTTAAGGGCAGGTGCATATAAGGGATCAAAAAAGACCAAAAGTGGTGTTAACAAAAGGCCACAAAATGACAAGGGGAAACACAGCAAGCATCTCAAATGACAGCAGACAAAGACATAGGCAAGACTGGTGGCCCAGGACACAAGGTAGAGGAAGAAGAACCATTCACTGACCCTGAAGAACTAATGAAGAAAGAGGAGAAGGAGGAGGGTGCTGATGTGGAAGCAGGCCACAGCAACCAACCCATTAGACAACACAGAGAGTATCAGGAAGAACGCTCAAACCAGTGATGTCAGTGGTGTGGGATTCCTTTCGAGTGGACGAAGAATCACGGACACATGTAGAGTGTCATTTATGTAGACAGGCTGAGTTGGGGAAAGGAGGGAACACCTACTATGAAAAGGCATTTGCTGAACTCCCACAGGTATCACTATGAGAAGGCATGCTGATGCATGGCACCAGCAGGCAATGAAACTGATGCAGAGGGAGGAGAATATTAGGGGACCAGGTGGAGAGGAAGAGAAAGAAAGTCTTTCAAGTGGTAGCTGATGCACTACTCCAACAACTTCAATTCATCAGTTCTTTAGCCCTCAACTCCCACATCACTGACAGGTGTCAAATCCCCAGCCACTTCTACCCCCAAGGGTGGCAAAAATTGGAGTCAACAGTCATGTCCAGAGAAAATAATTGCTCAACTCCCACTGGTTGAGTACCTTGAAATTACCTGAAAATATAAAGCCCACAGACCAGAGGCAAAAACATTAACAAAGAGCAATTGTGGAAATTCTACCCACCTACTTGCTGCCATTCTCCTTTGTGAGCACAGCAGGTTTTCTATCACTAATGCAAGTTGCAGTGCCATGGTATCAAGTGCCCAGTCATACCTACTTTTCCACACTGGCTCTTCCTGATTTGTATTAGATTGTCTACAAGAGTATGTCACATGCCCTGATAGCATCATTTGTTCCAGCAAGTCACATCACCATTGACCCGTGGACCAGTGGTCAGACTAGTGATTATACGACAGTGACTGCCCTTGGGTCAGCTTCCCCTCTTTGTTCTCCTCTTCCTCCTCCTCCTCCTCTTGGCCAAGTGGCAGCAGTAGCTACAAGTCATCGGGCCCCCCCCCCCCAAAAAAACCTCTGCAAGCAGGCAGCTTTACGTATTGCTGGCTTTGACAATGACCATTGTGCAGAAAACTTGTTACACTTCATTCAGCAGACGTTCGATGAGGGGCCGACACCATACTCAGTAACACCACGTTTTATAGTATCAAATAATACAAAGAACATTGTAAAGGCAGTTGATGATGGAAATTACACACAAGTTCCATGTCTTGCTCACTGTATAAATCTGTTAGTTCAGGGATTCCTAGATGAGGAAGGCACCACTGTGCAGAGAAGTATAGGTCTAGCCAAAAAGGTTTGCGGTCATGTTAGTCATTCTGGTTAGACCAGAGCTTGAGTACTGTGTACAGTACTGGAGACCACACTTGAAGAGGGACATACAGCTCCTGGAGAGGGTACAGAGGAGGGCAACTAAGATGATATGAGGGCTAGGGGATTTGACGTATGAGGACAGACTTGAGGAGCTCTGCCTGTTTTCATTGGAGGAGAGGAGAGGAGAGACAGGGGGGACATGATTGAGGTCTTCAAGTACCTCAAGGGAATAAATAGGGTAAATATGGAGGGATCTTTAGACTAAAGCAGGGAGGTATCACCAGAGGGCATGGTTTGAAGTTGGAAGGTGGAAGGGTGAGGGGGGAAAGAGGAGAAGGTTTTTCACTGAGATGGTGGTGGACCCTTGGAATGCACTGCCTGGCGAGCTGGTTCAGAGATCCACAGTGGAGGGCTTCAAGAGAGGGTGGGACAGACACAGAAAGTGGATGTATCAGATGATGGCCTGTCCCAGGGGGGTGGGGATGGATGATAGGGGTTTCTGGAGTACAAGGGATGGAAGGGCCTCGGCACCCAACTAAGGATCTAAGGTTCGAGCAGACTCGATAGACCATAAGGCCTAATCTGCTGGCAAATAGTATGTTAGCATTCTGTAAAGGCATGAAGCTGTTACAAAATATTCAGCAATGGAACCACCTTCCCCTCCACCACTTGAAACAAGATGGAATTCTACCTATTATGTGGTGTGACGGCTGCTAGAACACCAGAAGGTTATCCACCAGTATGTCTTTGAGTATGGTATTGGAAAAGGAGAGGGGTACCCATGAAGACAGCAACCATGGAAAGGCAAATGGTCACAACAGCAACAGAATTACAGCACCAACACTTTTCTGCGACCAGTGGTTCCCCCCATCCCCAAGATGTGCCCCCCCAGAGCTGGAATATTTAATTAGGAGGCGTGTGGAGGCCAGCTTCTGAAAGACTTTCCTAAGTCATCACGATGTGGATTCGGCGCCTTGTGACCATTAGCCTTTCCGCAATTGCTATTATGACATGGAACCGGGAGAGGTAAACATCAACCCAAATCAGTGATGGCTGATGGAGACCCTCTGCACTGTGCTGAAACCCTCTGCAGAGACCACATGGGCGGTAAGTGCTGATACAGCTGGTCTAAGCCAGGTACTCCCCCCTCACTGCCCTCATTACCCTGTGACTTCTTCACATGAAAACTCAATATGAGGACGAGTAGGATACCATTACTGTCAACTAGTAGAAAGGATAAGATTGCGTTTTTGGAATGACACACGCATTTCAAAATTGCTTACAGCTAACCACTACATCATGGCCACTCTCTTGGACCCTCAATTCAAAGACACATTTGAGACATTGCACAAGAATGCAGTAAGGATCAACAGTCCTATAAAGGCAAGGCAAGGCAAGGCAAATTTTATTTAAAAAGACGCCCATGCCAGAGGCTGTGGACACCGAACATATTAAAATTTCATACAAAACTCAAAATCATTATAAATACATAGACAACACACTATTAGACATAAATATACAATATTACAGCAATTTATATAAAATTTATAAATACTACCCTCAGCAACAGCTGCTAAACTGAAAAATAGCCAAGGACCAGTTAAAACATAAAATTCAGGAATCACGGTAGGGCTATAGAACACAGTCCGGGAAGGTCTGATTATACAGAAAGGCCTTGAGGTGGGCTCTGAATACCTCAAAAAAAAGGGACTTTCTAACAGCTGGAGAAAGCAAATTCCACAGGACAGGGGCAGCGACACTAAATGCTCTGTTGCCTGCTGTTTTCAGCCTCATCCTGGGAATCGCAAAAAGGCCCCTAGAGGAGGAGCGGAGGGAGGGGACCGAGACAGCAGGTATAAGAAGGTCCTTCAGGTAACCAGGGCCCAGGCTGTGTAAGGTCTTAGATGTGAGCAAGCCCACCTTGAAGAGGACCCTCCACCTAACCGGCAGCCAGTGCAGTTGATGCAGCACCAGAGTGATGTGACAATACTTAGACTGTCCTGCCAACAGCCTAGCTGCCGAGTTCTGCACCAGTTGCAGTTGGCACAGGTACCCCCAGAGACTCCGAGATAGAGTGCATTACAGTAGTCAAGCCTGGACATCATGAAGGCATGCACCAAGCCTGGCTTATTCATCTGTTCTCTGTATGTACAGCACAAAACAAGATCAGGAACACAAATAGAGCAGAACAACAGCACTCATCATTATCCTTTGCAATCGCACTGTACTGACAGGCCAGGTGGAGGACAGGGAAGGAGGAGGATCCCAATGTGTTTTTACTGTTACCACTGAATGTCACAGGAGTTGCTCATTTTTGTCTCCAAGTCAGCCTGTTACTGCTGCTGCAGCCCCCAGAAAGACAGCCATTTATGACACACCACTCTAGGAACAACTATCTGACTATGGTTTGATGAAAAAGAATGTCACGTCACTTTCTGACACAGTGGTGCCTGAGATGCCAGCAAACAAAATGGTACAGGATTATCTGGATGAGAACAGATGATTGCCTATGAATTTCATTTTGACCTCTGTATTATCCAAGTTGCATTGTACAGATTGCTCTCTAGGTTGAGGGTATCCGCTCACAGCCTCCTTAATGATTGCCTATGAAGTTAGTTTTAATTTCTGTATTATCCTATGTCTATTGTATAGTTTGCTGTCTTCTTATTTATTTATTTATTAGCTTTTGGTAACCAGGTAAGTGCACTAGGCAAAACATCCTGCCTATTTTCAGGTACAATCTGGGAGAGTACAATATAACAAATAGAATAATAGATAGATGAGGGTGTATTACAAGGCAGTAAGACCATCGAGAGGTCTTGGGGACTTGGAATCTTGAGAGCGAAGCTCGAGGGGTTTCCAAAGTCCCCCAAACCTCCAGATGGTCTTATTGTCATGAAATACACCCTCATCTATTTTTTATTTTTTGTAATATATGGATCCGTTTACAAATTCTGCCTTTTTGTGTGGGGCTTCCGACTGTGTGCTGTGCTGACTGGCTGAAAATTCTCTCCCTCGCGAATCTGTTGGATTTTAATTTGGCATTTTCTTTTGTGAGGCAGTAAGTCCTACCTTTCGTTTTTGGCATCCTTTAGTGAATGGAGGATGAAGCAGGTGATTTAAATAAAAAAAAAAAAGGCGAAAAGTGAAGAAATACAACTGACCGTCCGCTAAGCAAGGGTAAACAACTGCCATGTTTTACAAGTTGCTCTGCCCGCCCCACAGAGGAAAGCTACCAATAACAGTACACACCGCCACTTCGGCTGTGCAGGAAGAAATGTGGCACCTTGGCAACTGGGTCTGTGTGGCAGGCAGACTGGTGCATGCGCTGTGGGATTTGAGTGATAATACTATAGTTGAGAGCTGAAACGATAGTATTATCAGCAGTGAACGGTATTAACACTTGAGGAAGGGTAGCAATATGGGAAAGGGAGTAGTGTATTACAGGGATTTTTTTGCAAGATTTTTGATACTATTATTTTACTTATCTATATATTACAATACAGTAAGAGTACAATATCCAGTACAGCAGTGATACACAATCCGGTACATAGTGCAGGAGAACTGTCCAACAAATACCATGACAGAGGACAGCCACCGAATAGGATTCACCTACTGGAAAACAGCAACAGTACTTTCATGTATTGTTACGTTTACACTCGTGTGTAAGCAATTATCATCATGTATGTATAAATGTATGTATGTATGTTTGCCATTTTTTGCTGTGCCACTCCTGTGGCCCAGGTCAAGCCTGAAAATGATCCCTTGGATCGGTGCATTTACCCGGTAATCAAAGTCATAAATAAATAAATAAAACATGCCACTAGCAGAAGGTGATGAGCTTCTATCGTACTAGTACCAAAAAAGACCATTTGGCCCTCTTTGACATAAGTAGCTGTTGAACACCTCAGTTGCCCACCTGTAAGAACTTACTCAGAGTGCTGCTTTTATTGTCAGCAACAGCAGCACATGCCTTTTGACCCAAAATGTAGAGATGTTTACTATTTAAAAACTATACCTGACCCTTTTTCCAGAGCCCTTTTTGTCACAGTTTATGGATGATGAATCTCCTCCACTCCCAGCTGGGCTAACAACAGAGAATGATGAGATGGATGGGGAGTGTTTCTGTGCCCATTAGTTTTTTTTGGAACAAATAGCCTACACACACACACACACACACACACACACACTGTGAGATCTTGCACTGTTGTCTTCTACAACTCCTCGACTGCTGGCTACAGATTCTGTCTTTTCTACCTTCCACCTGCAGCTGCCTGTAATTTTTGTCACCCACCCACCTCCTTCAGCCATTAAGCACTGTAGTATCTCTGTCCAGACCAACCAGGTCGCAGCAGTCAGTACCGGCACCTGGACTCCTGTGCTGACGTGGACAAAGGGGGGTGAGCAACATCCAGTTCAAAAGGGAGCCACAGCATGCTAAACTCATACAGCTCCTGGACTGCTGGCTACAGATCCTGTCTTCTACCATCCACCTGCAGCTGCCTGCAGTTTTCGTCACTCAACCACCTGCATCATCCATTAAGCACTGTAGCATCTCCATCTGGACCGACCCGGTGGCAGCGGTCGATACCAGCACCTGGACTCCAGTGCTAATGTGGACAAAGGGGGTGGGTAACATCCAGTTCAAAAGGAGCTGCAGTAAGCAGCTATCTACGTGAGTGGCTCTCGCAAGAGTGGTAAGAATGACAGGTGGGAGGCACAGCGGAAGGTTGTTTAAAACAAAAATTCTTCCTTGTAAGTTTGAGGGGGGCCCATGTCAGTCTTGGTATGTTTTGAAAATTGTTATTAGCATAATAACAGATCGCTACATCTATATTGCTTGATACATTTATATTGCCTCCTATTATTATTCTTTGTCTGTAAGAAACTGTTGTGTTGTCAGAACTGCTGTGTTAAACGTGGCTAACTGCCAGCCGGCAGCAGAGGTGTTACGGGGACAGGGTTAGTTAACTTCATAAGATAGTGGATATCCACGTGTGGGAGAGTGTACAGATTTTGTAATTTAATGTTTGTATTTAAGGAATTATTTTTAATTAATGGAGTCCTGTTTTAGTTTTCTTTTTCCTTTTAATATTAATTTATATGCATATATAAAGCATGCAACTGCTGATAATGAAGTTGGGGCAAAACTTTCTCAGAAAACGCTTAGTGTGTTGTGCCTCTTTTTATTGTACCAGCTAATGTTAGAAAGGGAAACAAATTGTGTGGCTTTGATATACAGGATTTGCAATGGAAATCTGGCCATTTTACAGACTACTACTCTATATTAAATAAGGACTTAAATGGATATACAAATGCACTAAAATTGGAATATTTTGGGCAAGAAAAGTTGTCAAGCAAATAGTCAATGAATACAGAGGCACAAAATAAGCATATGAACATAAGAAATTGCTAGCAGATAAAGGCCTTATGGTCTATCAAGTCTGCTCGATTGTGCAGCTAGCAGTCCTTACACTGCAGCTGCCCTCCCTCCCCCCCTTCAGCGACCTTCCCTTTACCCTGGCCCATCCTCTTTTGAAGCAGCCCACTGTTCTACAGGATACCACTTCCTCTGGCAATGCTTTCGACTCAGACACCACCCTCTCCGTAAAAAAGTGTCTGCTCATTTCCCTCCTGAACTTCCCCCTTCCAATCTCAGATCATGCCCTCAAGTGTCCCTCCCCCTCCTTAATTTGAAAAGCCCCTCCATGCCCATCTTACTTATTCCCTTCATGTACTTGAAGGTTTCAGTCACGTCACATAGAAACATAGACTTTGATGGCAGATAAGGACCGCTTGGCCCACCTAGTCTGCCCATTTCCCTACCTACTGGATAAGCTGCAGATCCTAGTTAACCAACAGCCTACTTCTTCCTACCCCCCACCAGAATTGCCTTATGTCTGTCCCATGCATTCTTGAATTTCCCCACTGTTTTTGACCCCACGACCACCTCAGGAAGGCCGTTCCATGCGTCAACCACCCTCTCTGTGAAAAAATACTTCCTCACGTTGCCCCTGAGCCGTCTCCCCTCTACCTTCAAATTGAGTCCCCTTGATCTTGCACATCTCTTTTTCTGAAAGATGCTACCCTCTTGGACTCTGTTGATTTCCTTGATGTACTTGAAAGTTTCTATCATGTCCCCCCTCTCCCTCCTTTCCTCGAAGGTATACATGTTAAACTCCTTTAGTCTCTCTTCGTATGGCTTCTGGCGTAGATACTGCACCATTTTAGTTGCCCTCCTCTGGACTGCCTCCATCCTGTCTATGTCCTTGCAGAGATGGGGTCTCCAGAACTGCACAGAGTACTCCAGATTGGGTCTCACCAACTGTCTGTACAGAGGGATAACAACATCCTGTTTTCTACTGGTGATGCCTCTCCCTGTGCATCTCAGTATCCCCCAGCCCTCCTTACTGCCTTATCACATTTCTTGCTTACCTTTAGGTCATCTGATATGACTACCCCAGGCCCCTTTCCATTTTTGTTGTTGTTAGTACTTCCCCCCTCATTGTGTACTCTTCCCCTGGGTTTTTTTCCCCAGGTGCATTACTTTGCACTTCTTTGCATTAAATCTAAGCTGCCATACTTCTGACTAAAAGCTGCCATACTTCTGACAATAATTTAGGGACTTCATCCCCCCGTCCCTCCTCTTCTCCAGGGAGTACATGTTCAACTCCCTCCGCCTGCTCTTGTAGGATAAGTCCCCTAGCCACTGGATCATTTTTGTTGCCCCTTCGCTGCACCCCCTACAGTAACCAAATGTCCTTCTTCAGGTACGGTCAGTACTGCATGCAGTACTCCAGGTGTGGTCTAATCAATGACCTGTATAGCAGCAGGATCACCTCCTCCTTCTGGAGGATATGCCTCTGGCAATACAACCCAGCATCTTGGTGACCTTTGCAGCTACCTTTCTACACTGTGCTGAGCTGTTCATTGCTCCTGTTATGATCACCCCCAGATTCTTCTCTTCTTCTGTCTTGGTTACTTGAATCCCCCCAGCTGGTAGTTCCTCCTTTGTTTTTTTGCGCCGAAATGTAGCACCTTGCATTTCTTGGCACTGAATACCAGCTACCAAGTGTCTGACCAGGCCTCCAATTTTGCCTGATCATTTTGCAACCCGTGCCACCCTTCTAAGTCATCCACTGCTGCTCCCATCTTGGTATCGTATGCAAACAGACTGATCTTGCTCTTGATGCCTATTGAGGTGACTGTTATGAAGATACCAAGCAACATCGGCCCCAGTACAGAGCCCTATGGCACCCCACTTGTCACCACCCTGGGAGATGAGAGCTTCCCTCCCACCACCACCCTCTGCTGTCTCCCTTGCTGCCAGTTCACTACCCATCCCACCATCTTCGCCCCCACGCCTGTGCCTTCCAGCTTACTTCCTAGCCTCCCATGTGGCACTGAATCAAATGCCTTACTGAAGTACAGGTACAGGACATCCACTGCATGGCCTCTGTCTAATTGCCTGGTTACCCAGTCATAGTACTCCACCAGATTGGTCTGACAGGATCTGGCTGAAACAAACCCATGCTGTCTGCTGTCCTGCAGCCCATTAGCCTCTAGGAGGGAAACCAGCCTCTCCTTCAGGATTGTCTCCATCAGCTTTTCCACGATGGATGCGAGGCTTACCAGTCTATAGTTCCCTGGCTCATCCATGGGGCCGCTCTTTTGGAGGGGTACCACATGTGCCATCCTCCAGTCCTGAGGTACACTCCCCAAGTCCAGGATGCATTGAACAAGTCTGCCAAGGGTTCGGCCAGGACTTCTGCCAGCTCCTTCAGCACCCTGGGGTGTATGCCATCTGGCCCTAGTGCCTTGTCCACCCTCGATGCCCTCAAACCCTCCAGTACTCTTCCCACTGGGATTTCCCCTGTCTGTCACCTCCCCCCATGCCCACTCTCCCACCCCCTTGGGTACAGCTCCCCCTTTCTCTTTATTAAATACTGAGCAGAAGTACTTCTTTAATACTTCTGCCTGTTCTGTCTCTGTTTCCACCCACCCCCATCCTTCTTTATCCTTATTATTTGGTCATTACAACTCCTTTTCTCCCTGTGGTACCTGAAGAAGTCCTCCCCCTCTTTGATGCCCTGGGCTAGCCTGAGTTCCCTGGGTGCCTTGGGTGACCTGACTGCCTTCGTCACCTTACTCGACTCCTTCAGGTATTCCTCTCTGTCCTCCCCCTCCCTGTTTTTTGTACCTTCTAAAGGCGGCTCTTTTCTTCTTTACTTTTTCTAAGTCCTCTTACTCTGGACCCTTGTACATGTTACGGTTGCCTTCTCAATTCCCAGTTTAATGACCTCCCTCTTCTGGTTAGAGTCCATGTTTGGATGGACCCTGGCCAGATACTCCGTACTATTTTTCTCATCCTCCCGAAGTCTGCCCTCCTGAAGTCTAACACCCTTGTGCCTGTTCCTACTCCCCCTTTCCCCATGTTTATCATGAACCACACCGGGCGGTAGTCACTCCCCGCCAGCGGATCCTCCACCCCCAGCTCCCTCACAAACTCACCATTTGCCAGCACGAGGTCTAGGGTGTTCCCTAACTGGGTTGGCTTGTTGACCATCTGCAACAGGAAGCTGTCCTGGAAGGTGTCCAGAAGTACCTGCTCCCTCCTATTCATGGTGGCTGGGGTACCTCAATCCACTCCCTGCAGGTTGAAGTCCCCCACAATCACCGTGCTGCCCCTCCCATAGGTCCTTCGGATCTGTCCCGCTAGTTCCCTATCTAACTCCTCAGTCTGAGAGGGTAGCCTGTATGGAGCTGCACCCATAATGACACCATGCTGCCCTCCTCCCCTTCCTACCTGACACACTTCAGTACTTCCCTCACATACAGCGCCACCCCCCTCCTTTTCCTTTTATCCTGTCCCTCCGAAATATCCTATACCCAGGTACTTCCAGGTCCCAGTCATGGTACTGGGTGGCACATGTCTCGGTGATGGCCATCATGTCCACCTCCCCATCTGCCATGAGAGTCTGCAACTCTGCTGTTTTGTTCCCTAGACTCCTAGCATTCAAGGTTACCACCTTCCACTCTGCTTCCTTCCCCCCTCTCGCTACTTGCTCTCCCTTTCTAGCATCCCCTCCTGACCTCTCCCTAAGTCCCTTGCTGCTGGTATGGGGGTGTAAGCTCATTTGGCTTTCCTACCTGTGGATCCTGCCCGACTCCTGCCCACTTGCCACCCCCCTCTTCTAGTTTAAATTCTCATTGTTTGCTAAATATTCACCTAGTTTCTGTTTCAATACCCTCCTTCCCTCTTCACTTAAGTGTAGCCTATCCTTAGCGTAGAGATCACTGCCTTCCCAGGTCTTTCCCCACTCCCCCACCAGCCCATACCCTTTGGACTGACACCATTATCTTAGCCATGTGTTAAATCCCTCTATCCTCAGCTTCCTTGCTGTGCTCACCATGGGTACTGGAAGCACCTCCGAGAAAGTTACTGATCTTCCTGCCCCCTCACAAATCAGCCCCAGCTCCTTAAACCTCCTCTGGTCTACATCTACCATATTTTCCGCCAGGTCATTTGTTCCCAAATGCAGAACTTTGTGAGGTTTCTCCCTACCCCTTCTAGCATACTTCAGAACAGATTAACCCATCCTTTCTGCTGTCATGCCCGGCATGGCCTCCACCCATATGTGACTATGCCTCTCCCCCTTGCTTCCCCATCTGGACCCTTTCAGAACTGAGTCTCCCAGCACTAGGATCCCACCCGTTTTCATCTTCTACTCACCTCTCCTTCCTTTATCCCGTCCCCTGCCTCTTCACTCCTCCTCCTCCTCCTCCTCCAGTGCAGTTCTTCCCCCTTCCACTCCTGTTGAAATGCTCCCATCTCTGCTCTGCCCTCCTTCTCCCCTTTCTCCTCTGATTTTACCTCCCCTCCCCTCTCCACCGGATTCCACCTGCCTCCTCCTCCTGATGCATCCCTACCCCTTTCTTTTTGTACCTCCCCTCCCCCCTTCCCCACAACCCCCTTTACTCGACCTATCCCCATACCATATCCCTTCAACCCCTTGGCCCCCCTTCCGTTCTGCTCTAGCCTGGTCTGTCATCAGCTCCTCCACCCAGCACTCCCCCGTAACACATCCTCCAATCATGTTAGTACTGCAAACTGATTTTTCAATTTCCCTTCACTACCATCTATTTCCTCCTTCCTTCTGCTCGCCACCCCACCACTGCTGACTCTGCAACTGTTCCTCCTCTCCCCCATCCTCCACTGCTCCTCTTTTCCACCCTCGTTTGTCCTCTGACCTGGGACCCCTTTCTCCTTCCCCCATCTGCCACCTTTTTCCCTCTCCTCCCCCCCTCTCTCTTTGATCTATGCTTCCCCCTCAGTTACCCTCCTTCCCTCCCCAGCCACTGAGTTGTCCTCCATTGCAGCCTGCATTTCCCATCTAAGCTCCCTTCCCCCTTCCCTCATATTAGCACGATTTAGCTAATACGAGAGGAGGGGAGGGGAAGGGAGTAAAGGTGATGTGATCTAAAGGAAACTTTATAAAGTGTTTCTAAAATTGATTGCCAAAGCCCAGCATTATGTCAATATAGTGATGTGTGGGGATGTTACTCCTGATACAGACCCAACAAATGTTACAAATGATGTCACCAGTTAAAATGGTATTTCTTTTTTAGATGCTTATGTCTGGAGCCTTATGCCCAAGATGGATCTGGTTAGGAATTTTGTAACGGAGAACTCCCCACGGTTTTTAATTTTAACTGAATCATGGTTAAATGAAAGACTATGTGATGAACTATTAAAAATAGAAGGGTAAAGTATATACAGACAGGATAAAAACAAACAAGGGGGATTATTATTTATTTTCAAAATAAATTTGTAGTTAGGAAATTGAACTTAAATATAGCTACTGACAGCCGGTCCGGTGGCGCTGAGCGTTGAGGTGCTGGATACCACACCTCATGCCACACCAGTGACCCAGTATCCGGTTGCCAGGGGTCGGCAGGGGAAGGAGAGGATCGAGAGTCTGACAGACTTCTCTCCTCTTCCTGGGAGGGAGGTATGGTCGTCCTGCACCTTGGCTGCCTCCTGGTGGAGGTCAGGTGGCAGCGCTAGGAGTTAGGGAGGCACAAGAATGTGGTGACGTGGCGAGCACCTCCATGCTCGCATGCGTGCTCACGGCTGTGAAGGGGAGGAACCACAGAAAACTGAAAAATGGTGTCTATAGGCTCTGTGACCCTGCGTGTCAACCGGTGTCCCTCTCTGTCTCCGGACCACCAGAGACCCCAACTGGATTGATGCACTGGGTGGGGGGGAGGATGGCCCTCCCCTTCCTGGCCCCACCAATGGGGGTCAGGGGGATCTGTGGGGGTACTAGGGGTTTGGTGGTGCCGGGGGATCGGTGAACAGTGACAGGTGGCAAGGAAGAGGGAGTATCCTGCCTGCAAATACCCAGGGGGGAAACAGAATATGAAAAAAAAATATTGCTATTAATGCAATATTCAAGAGGGCCTGGGATAAACACAGGGGATTACTGATACAGGGGGGAAGGACTACAGCAAAAGTCTAGTGGACTCTAGGCAGACTGGGTGGGCCTGGCAGCCCTTTTCTTCCATCACATTCCTATACGTTCCTAGGTTTGTGAGGGTTTGGGTTTAGAAGTAAATATTTTCAGGGGTAAACCACTACTCTTGTTAGGATGTTACAGGCCACCAAAACTGTCAGCACTAAAAATAGAGTTGTCCACTATTTTGTTACCTTATAGCAAATCTCATGAATTCCTCTTGATAGATGATTTTAATTTTGACTGGGCAAATCCAACTAAGTCTGTGTATTTGTGTAATGTTGCTTTGACACTTGACTTACTTAGAACAGTTAATTACGGAGTCAACACACTTGAATTTTAACTTTCCCCCTTCTCAGTCAATGCTTGATTTAATTCTTACCCGCTCCCCACACCACTATTTAAAAGTAGGTACCATGGCTGATCTTGCTAGTGACCATCATGTCATCTTCTGTATAAGGGGAAGGATGAAGGTGTGAGGCCCTTCAAAATTAGTGCAATTTAGATCTATGAAAAGGTTTGATTATTTCAAATTGATGGCAGACTTGCACAATTTAAATTGGGATATATGATATTTAATCCCAGATTTAAATGATAATAAGCATTTCCCTTTGTTAACAAAGAAAGTTTACAGAAGTTCCGAGGTGTGGTTTAATTTGTGTCTATTAAACCTAAGGAGGGAAAATAAATATTGGGAAATGCCAGGAAATCAGGGGTGCCGGACGACTGGCAAAAATGCAGAAATGTTAGGAATAGATTTATTAAAAAAGGCCTGACTGCCTAAAGAAAATTACTTTAAGACTAAGACTAGTGAGTTAGCAGGGGACCCCAAAACATTTTGGAAGACTATTAATATGCTGGATGGAAGCCCTTAAAATATTGGAAAATGGAAAAAAAACTTCATCTTAGATGATGAACCTCCAGGTCAATTTAATGATTTTTTTGTGAATGTTGGACACTTTAGTGGGGATGTGAAGCAGGATGAGAAGGTGGATATAAAGAATTTTGTTCAAGTAACTGATAATACTTTTATTTTCCACAGTGTCTCTGCTGAAGATGTTCCGGACCAACTTTTGAACTTAAACATAAGTAAAAGTTGTGGACCAGATGGTTTAACTTCAAAGTATTCAGCATTACAAACTGTGGAACACCTAACATATATGTTTAATTGGTCATTGAGGACAGATGAGATACCTCAGGGATGGAAGAGGGCAAGGGTTGTCCCCACTTTTAAGGGGGGGGCAGCCCTGACCTAACAACCAATTATAGCTCCATATCCCTTCTTTCTGTTGTAGCCAAACTTCTGGAAAGGCTCGTAGGTAAACAGCTGCAGACCTTTGTGGTGAGACCTTGGCTGACAAATATCATTCGGGTTTCCTTAAAAAACACAATACTGTAACCGCCCTGTTGAGGGTCTTGGATGACATCAACAAAGCTATGGAACTTGGGAAAGTTACTGGGGCCATCTCAGTTGACCTCACCAAGGTGTTCGACAAGGTGGACCATTTAATACTGCTGAAGAAACTGGGTGACCTTGGGCTGGGACTTGAGGCTTTAACTTGGTTCCAAAATTATCTGATTGGGAGACAGCAAAGTACGATGGTGAACGGACATAACTCCAGGGTTATAAATATTAGAAGGGGACTTCCGCAGGTATCCATCTTGGGTCCTCTTCTTTTCACAATATATCTGAGGGGGGTTGGAGAGTTGCATCAGAGGTGCAGACTACCAGCTATATGCTGATGATACTGTGATCTATACCTCCGATGTTTCAGTAAGGGAGGTCCAGCTGAAATTACAATGGGTGTTTGATAAACTTCAAAATTTCTTTAAGTTTTCCCATTTGAAATTAAATTCAAGTAAGACACATGTGCTGTTGACTGGGTTTTCAAATAAACTGAATGACCCTATTAATAGTTCATTAGATATTTATACATTGGTAGGCACAAAACTGGAACATGTGGAGGGTTACAAGTATCTGGGGTATAGGATTAATTTATTTATTGAAATGTTTCACCAGGAAGGCACACTGAGCAATAGGTTGCTCATCTCCCGGTGCGATCTGGGGGAGAAAAGTACAATAGGGATGAGACGTGTTACATTCAAGTTACAAAGATCAACATAGCATACAATTAATTAAGACAGCTGTTACAAATAGTGTTGCATACATATGTAATTTGTGAGAACAATTAATAAGTGCAATGGTAATAAGTGAACAAGTGCTATCGTGAAATAAGGGGTGAAGGAGAAAGAGGATGAGATGACAGATAGTGTAGAGTCGTGTCCCGGAGATGAACACAGTAAGATCAGGAAACCTACATGTGGCCAAATTGATAAATAAGGTTGGGAAATGTTTTGGAGCACTTTATCAACATAAGGGGTGTTTGGATCGAGAAACTAGATTAAAGATAGTGCAGTCTCAAATTTCACCAGTTCTAGATTACGCAGATATTGTGTCTGAGTATTGTACGAACGATAAGCTTACAAAACTGGATGTATTACATAAAAGGATGGCACAATTTGCGCTACATGGCTCATATGACACACACAGATGAATATTATATAACCGATTATGCTGGACTTCTCTAAGAAAGGAGACTGTTGCATAAAATACTGTTTGCATGAAAAGTAGTCAGGGAGATGTTCCTGATTATTTGGCAGAACGTTTACAGTATACAGCATGTAAAGGTTCTTTAAGGAACTCAAACCTAGTAGAGCTGATAATTTCAAGGTCCAGTACATTAAGGGCTACTTATTTTTATAGCCATATGATCCCCAATAAATGGAATTCCTTGCTAGATAGATTTTGCTTGAAGGATGGAAAATTCCCATCCCTTGCAACCATAAAGGCTTGGTTCCTGTCTGTCACTGTTCATTGTGAGAGATGTAGTCATCTCACAATAGGCGTAACTTAGGGACAATATGTGAAAATAAGATATTATGTACAATATACCGTGTGTTGCTAGATCCTTATTGTCAATTAAATCAAAGTCTCCTTAAACTGTATGTTTATTTATGGATTTTACTTGTAACTTGTACTTTTTTTATGACGGGACATCACTGTAAATGAGCTTGCTCAATGAATTTATCCCAAATAAACAAACTTGAACTTGTCTTCACTCAGTCTTCTTCAGAATAATAATTTGTGAATTTTTGTCAGATCTACACAGGCCAAATAAATAATTTTTGGGGCAATGCTGCTAATGAAACCAGTGTGTACGACACTTACCCATAGCATAATGGGAAGCCTTGTCTATGTAGGGTCTATGTGATGCCAGTGCCCACAAAAGGGCGACCCGCAGAACAGCGACGTCAGGGCAGCAAAAACAATTTACGCCACCCTGACAACCCCAAGCGCATGGAAAAAGCAGGCGTCGGGGACTAAAAGTACTTGCTTTTTGGGGGGGGCTATGCTCCCCATCCCCTCACTCCCTACTTGAAGTTCTCAACTCCAGGGGTGCATGTCAGAGGGTGCGAAGCAAAAATAAGATTTGGTCGGGCGAAGAAAAGCACAGTGGCGCCCGGACCAAGACCCGAACCAAGAACCCTAGCACATGCGGAGGCCAACCCCCAATGCCACAGTGCAGCTCAGCAGCCGACCACAGCACCACCCCCTACATCCCTCCACCCCCTCCCAGGCCACGCTCGCCATGCTCGCTCTCCCCCCACGCGTAGACGTAGCAACATCCTGTTGCTAGGGTTGCCCACCCCACCACGTCCGGTCGCCCTCCCTGCCTCCTTGCCTTTCGGGCCTTTGCCCATATCCTGTCGCCATTTCGGATAACACCGTGATTCAGGCACCCACCTCACGTGCTACCGTCTATGTGTGGCACTGTCCCAATTGGCACACAGTTTTTGGAACCAGTAGCCAATACTGTGGGATGTTGAACTGTTGTCTTCACTCAGTCATCTTCAGATTAATGTTTTGTGAATTCTTGCCAGGTCTACAGAGGTCAAATAAATAATTTCTGGGGCAATGTTGCCCAATAATCCAGTGTGTACAACACTTATCCAAGACATAATGGGAAGCCCTGTCCCTGCGTGGCACTGCCCCAATGGGCACAGAATTTTTGGAACCAGTAGCCCACACTGTGGGATGCTGAACTTTTGTCTTAACTCACTCTTCTTCAAACTGATGTTCTGTGAAATGTTTGCCAGGTCTAAACAGGCCGAATAAATAATTTTGGGGGTAAGGCTGCCTGTGAAACCAGTGTGCACAACACTTACCCATGGCATAATGGGAAGCCTTTTCCATGTATGGCACTGTCCCAAGGAGCACACAATTTCTGAAACCAGTAATCCACACTGTGGGATGCTGCACTGTTGTCTTCACTCAGCCTTCCTCAGATTACCCCTTTGTGAACTTTTGGCAGTGAAGCTAGGCACCACAATCGATGAGTCCCTTTCCTTCTATGAACATATACGAAATATTACCACTGCCACCAGTAGGAAGTTAGGGGCCCTCTACAGGCTTCGGTTCTACCTCACTCCTGAGGTCAGGGTCCAGGCAGTAAGAGGTATAAGTCCTACCCATCCTGAACTATGGTAATGTGGTGTATGGTGCAGTCTCTGATACCAGCCTGCACAGAGTCCATACTACCCTCAACAAAGCTTACTGCTTTGTTTTAGGCGCAGATCACCTTACGTACACATGCAACCTATACCTTGGAACAAAATGGCTTCCTTTCATGGACCAAATCAAGCTCCACTTCTGCCTTCTAGGGAAGAAGGCCCTCCTAGGACTTGCACCCCCTTCTCTACAAGTTTTATTCCGTCTTACCCCGACACAGCATTCCATGAGAAGTGCTACAAAACATGCCCTAGCAGTGCCTTTCAGAAGAACTGCACTGGGGAGGCAAGCCTTTGCAGTAAGGGCCCACACAGGGCTAAAAGAGCTCCCCCACACCACTACTAGTCTTACTCACCTTGGTCAATTCAAATCTGAAATGTGGAAGTCCAAAGAATAAAAATTAATAATTTAAAAAAAGTTAAATGCAATTCTCCTTTAAGTAACTTATTTATATTAACAGAACTAGTATTAAATCATTATTATGTGTTAATACTGTTCTCAAAATCATTTTGCAATATTCCAGTGTAATTAGGCACTACTGTAATTAATCATTAATATGCAGCACTTAAAGTGTTACTGTTTTTCATGTGGAGACACCATCTTAAATGAAGGACAGAACTTTTCCAGCACGGCCGGGTAAGCCTCAAGGACATTCTGTGCATCTCTTCAAAGGCATCACCATTTTAGTCAAGTAAATGTTCTAGGCCCAGACATTACAGGCATTTCTCATGGGTATTAGTTACTGCCATAAAGCCAAGAAGGACTTGAATATTTCATAAAAAAACTGACCATAAGTATTGAGAAGTTCAGCTTCAGGAGTGGAACACAAAAGTAAGCCCAGGTAAAGACACTGTTGTGGGGAAGGGGAGGCTATGGAGAAAAACAAGAGAAAAGGCAGAAAATGTAAATATTGTGTGTGCTGAAAAGTGAATGGGAATGATGCATGAAAACAAATGGAGCTGTATATAAACTACCTCAGTACGACAATAAAATGAGCCACAATGGCACATTGTAGGAACCAAGACAAACAATCACTCTGAAAAAGGAAATACACTGCTTGGAGATAGGAAGCCAAAAAAAGGCATAAGGTGGTGCATGCCACGCAGCTTAAATTCTATTGGATGGCTCTGGTTGACAGCTCCTTCAGCACGGATTCTGTTTGTGTATGGCAGGCTGGATGGGCTATTGCTCTTCTGCTGACAGTGTCAATTATTTTATTAGACTGAGATGTTGTACATGCACACATTTGTAATTATGTGGTGGGATGCCTACTGTATAACATACTAACATAGTAGTTCAAGGTCAGAAGGGACTCTAGGTTCATTATGCCCACCCTCTCCCTAGCTTCACAAGCAGAGATGAAATAAGTATGCTGTGTAAACAGGCATTAATTGATAGGGATTCCCTACCCACTCTACTGCACAGGCTACTCAGTGATTCCCTGGTAAGCAGAAATTTTTCCAGGAGTACCATAAAGGCCTGTATTGCCTTCATGCCCAGTGTCTCTAGTGGTAGGCTGTTCGATAGATACACCCAGTCTAAGAGAAAAAGGGTCTCCTAACTTTACCCATGAATGTACCACATCTGAGCTTCAGAGTATGTCCCCACATCCTGCTGCAGGACACCAGATCAAAACATATCTGACCATTCGATCTTGTTGACACCAATAAGTATGTTACAGGCTAAGATCACGTGCCTGCTCAGCCTCCTTTTCTACAAGGTGAACATATTAAGGGTCCCCATAACACTGATCATTTTGGTGGCCTTATGTAAAACTGTCTTGACTGCATTAATGTCATTTTTGTTTTGAGGAGCAGAGAAGTGCATGCACTACTCCAGGTGAGGCCTGACCAGAGCCTTGTAAACTGGCAGGATGCCTTCCCTGCTCTGCTGGTCACCCCCTTTTGTTGCACCCCAGCACCTGCTGACCTGCTTGACTGCAGCCATGCACCATTGTCCTGCTTCAGCCTCTCATCTATTATGACTACTGTTATGACTACGGAGTCCTCTTCCTCCTGAACTACAGTAACAGAAGCCTCACACACTGTATAGGTCCGTCCTTTGTTTTTCCTCCCTAAATGTACCAACTTGCCCTCGGCTACATTGACTCAGAGGTTCCAGGAGTCAGACCAGTCAACAAGCTTGTTCAGCTCCTTCTGAAGTTTGTCTTCATCCTCAAAAGAGTCCACTGCCCTGAGTAACTTAGTGTCATTTACAAACTTAAGCAAAATTAACCACAAAGCTTGGCGTGCAAAGTAAAAAGAAAATATTTCAGAGGGACCAAGATTTTGAAAAAGGGCATTACTTACTCTTTATTTGTTTATTGAATTTTGTTAACCTGCTAGGCCCACTGGAACAAAGAGTACCTTTTTCAGGGGTGACCCAGACTTATTTACATATAGCACATTATAATAAAGATTATACAGAGTTGGAATATGCATGAATATATCACCTAAATATACTAGGCCAAATACATTTAAGATGCAGATACAGTATTCACAGGGGTATAGGAGTAGCCAAATTACAGGTCAAGGCAAAAACACAGTGTAATACCTTCAAGACAGGTACCACAGTGGTGAGCTGTGAGTCAAGATACAGATAGTGCAGTACTCTTGGCAATTACATGAACAGACAGCAGAGCTCCCAAAGGCAAAACAGAAGTAAATTAAGGAAACCTAGTAACACATGCAGTACAAGGTTGAATGTAAGAAATTCTGAAGCACGATCATTTGTTTTAACAAGTGAAGAAGATGACAAGCTAAGGAACTGAAGAGTTATAAATTCAGTACATTTTTTAAAGAGTGCTTCAGGGAAAACTCTGAAAATGAAATACATTCAACATCTATGTGTACATATACAATTTTTTTAGGAAACTGAATCTGCCGTATCTTTCAATCCTAAGGAAGAAAGTACTGAAATTGGTCAATTAACTCAAGAACTAAGTCAAGACAGTATATAGGAAGAACTCTCCTGGTTAACAGAAACATTGCAAGAGTCTGAAGAGACAATTTCCCAATTCAGACCAGGTTATGCTGCATACAAATTATATATTAGATGAGGTTAACCCTGACACCTCGTTGGGGTGCAGTCATGAAAGAGAATGGAGTGGAACAGACAATATCCAAATATTATGAAACCAGAGAGAAAATGGTTCAAACAAAAAGCACTTTTTTTTAACTTTCTTTATGCTCCCCAAAGTCAGGGCATCTCTCGGAGGTGATCTCTCTGCCTGTCGGCTCTACTCCCCTATCTGAAGCCTTCTCCCCTTCAGCACCCCCCAACCGGACTTTTCAGCCCCCTGGATCACCCCCCGGGGAAGGGCCCGCCTCTCCTACCTGGCGGCCTTTCTGAAATTAGAGGGTCCATCCAGTGAGCGGCTCAGCCAGCCGTCATGGAGTTGGTCCAGTGTTGGGGATGTGGGCACAGTCACTGGATCCCTCATTGTCTTCCTGTACCAAGGGCTTTTTTTCTCTTTACTGGTTGTCCCTCAGAGCTTGGACGCGCAATTACATCAGTGGCACTTACGTGCTAACATCTGCTGCAGCTCCAACGCCGCATCTGCTTGTGCCACAAGTTTCTTGCGCTGCCCCTGATCACTGTCAGGGGACACCCAGGAGCAGCGCATACCTGGATCCCTCCCCAGGAAGGGAGAGCAGTCCTCTGGATGCTCAATCCCTTCCCTCCCCTTCCAACCCCTGGCAGTCTCAGTTCTTTCCCGAACCCGGGTCATGGTGTAGCGCAGAGGTGTGGCATCCAGTGCCTCAACCCTCAGTGCCACTGGACTGGCCCAAAAAGTACTTTTAATACAGGCACTAGTGGCAATCCAGTTCTTGTCACTTATCAAAGAACTGTAATGGAAGAAATTAAATAAAAAAGTCCAGAAAAATCAAGTCACAAATTTAGGATAAACCTAAACAAAGAAGAACTTTGAAGATCAATGACAAATGTTAAAATAATGTTTTTACTGTTAGTACTTTTATTGCAGCCTGTACATCATTGAAATCCCTACTCTGAACATAACTACACAAATCTCCGGTCATTTTTTGTTAATTAAATGTTAATTTAATGCCTTTACATGTTTACCTGAACGAACTCCAGTGTATTTCTTTTTTCAGTGAAGCTGCTCCAGTCCAGTCAGCCTATTACATCATTTAAGAAGTGACGTTTCATGCTCGAGGCTGCAAGAATAAACAATTCAAGTAAAGCGAGAGTCTCTTAAGTATGCGCGCTGCCTGTTTATTTACTTGTATCCCCATCGTTTGATACTGATCACTGAAAAAATATGCGATCTCGATTGG
The DNA here is from genome assembly GCA_016271365.2 of Neoceratodus forsteri. NCBI lineage: Eukaryota > Metazoa > Chordata > Ceratodontiformes > Ceratodontidae > Neoceratodus > Neoceratodus forsteri. The sequence goes on along the minus strand of CM028132.1, from coordinate 874,758,635 downwards.
TGTGCAGTCTTGCAGAAACTCAGGATTTATAGTTTTCTGCTCTGTGCTACTGCTTTATTTGTTACTTGTTTTTTTTTTCCTTTATGTTCCTGTTACCTAACTGGGCATGTAACTAGCGGTCAGTTTACGGTGTATCTATACTTATTTGTGGTCACTTGCCCTTACCTGCAAATAAAATGATTTACTTGTTTATGACCTCTTAGTCCACCCCCCCATGCAATTACTACTTAATCAATACCAAAAAAAAAAAATCACTGGCAGCTGGCAAGTCCCGAAACTTAGCTCAATGTGCCAGAGACTGCTTGCAATCCTCTAATGCAATGATATTCAGATGTCACTGAACACAAGATAACTTTTCTTAGGCAAAAGCAAAACACTTTTGACATGCCCTGCTTCAAGAAGACGTTCTTTTTGTATGTGTGGCATAACACAGCAGAAAAGACCACAGCAGAGAAAGTTTTACCTGCATGCAAGGGTGAGCGTTTAAGTAACTCAAAATAATTGCCTCAGAAAAGTTATCTTGTGCTCAGTGACATCTGAGTATGGGGGCATTAGAGGATTGCAAGCAGTCTCTGGCACATTGAGCCAAGTTTCAGGACCTGCTAGCAGCGGTGATATTTTAGTATTGATTTAGTAGTAATTACAGAGATAGGGCCGGGGCTAAGAAGGCGTTAAATAAATCAGATGCCGGCCCTGTGGCACGAGGCGAGAGGGAATCGTCTGGCACACTGGCGACCTGGGTTTGTGTCCAAGCCCAGGATGTCAGGAGTGAAGGCCAGCAGGGAGGGCCCAAGAGTGTCCCTCAGATGCTCTCCTCCCAGGGAGGAGGGTCATGGATGCATCGCCCTGTGATGGCTCCTTACGGCTGGGCTCGGCATTGTGCTTTGCGACGTGGGTGACCACACGCTGCATGTGCGTGTACACAAGGATGCCGCGCATGCATCCCTAGTGGGCAGGGGGACACAAAGTTTGAAAAATGCCCACCCTTACCTGCCAGTTGACGGCAGCCCGCCACCCCTGGCCACGAAGCCAGGAAGCCCCCGAGCCGCTCCCTCACCACCTGACGTAGATGCAAGGAGATGCCTATGGACGCCTCGATCTCCCCTCCTGGTAGCCTCCCATGGGTAAGAGGCCCCCCAGATGAAGGGATACATAGGATCAATCGGGTTGGCAGAGGGAACAGTGGATGGCAGAATGGGGGAGCGGTGCAGGGTGCAGGATTGGCCACACAAAGGAGTGGGCAGCAAGGACTGGCAGGGATAAAAGATCATGCAAAAAACCAAAATAATAAATTGTTTTATTTGCAGATAAGGGCACGTGACCACAAATAAGAATATAGATATACTGTAAACAGACCACTAGTTACATGCCCAGTTATGTAACAGTACTAGTAAAAAAACTTCAGGTAACGAATAAAGCAGTAGCATAGAGCAGAAAACTATAAATCCTGAGTTTCTGCAAGAATGCACACCAATCGAGATTGCATATTTTTTCAGTGATCAGTATCAAACGATGGGGATACAAGTAAATAAACAGGCAGAGCGCACACACTTAAGGGACTCGCGCTTTACTGGAATTGTTTATTCTTGCAGCCTCGAGCATGAAACTTCACTTCTTAAATGATGCAGTAAGCTAACTGGACCAGAGCAGTTTCGCTGAAAACAGAAATATGCCGGAGTTTGTTCAGGTAAACATGTAGAGGCATTGAACTGATAGTTAATTAACAAAAAATGACCGGAGACTTGTGTAGTTATGTTCAGAGTAGGGATTTCAATGTACAGGCTGCAATAAAAGTACCAACAGTAAAAACATTATTTTAACATTTGCCATTGATCTTTAAGGTGTTACAGGAGTTGAAAGTAACAAAGTGGAAATAAGATGTGCAGACAAAGGAGGCAACTTAGTATTGTAAAATAAAGAGAAATATAAGCAAGAAGCTTTGAGACTGGTATATGATGAGAAAGTGTACACCAAAAACTGCAAAAGGATTCAACAAAAGCATTTTAGGTGCAGCTTTTTCACTTACCACATGAGCTCATAAAATAAGGATGCATCATATAAAAGGAAAGCATCTTCCTAAATAAAGAACATCTGACCATTCCAACATTTTACCACAGAGCAAAAATTCATAAAAATATGGTTAATCCTCCTGGCAGGCCAACTGTGGTCGGCATAATTTCTGCACCTGAAAACCTCTCACAATTTGTAGATTTTTTTCTGGAACATTTGGTTTCAAATTTACCATCATTTAGACAGAATTCCAAGTATGTGTTAATACAGTTGGAGTCGTCTGAGCTGTCACAAGATTATTTATGGATCTGTATAGATATCAGCACTCATAGTCAAATGGTTAGCAAGGCACTAACCAGGTTAGTGCTGCGCTAACAGTGAATGGCGTGAAACAATGCAACGGGGTCATAGTCAAAGGCCCTGGTGAGCCACACTGACCTGACAGCCCCACAATGTGGAATATACTGCTGTACCCATGCAAATGCAGGATCCCTCATGCATACTGGGAATGGCGGTATATTCAGTGGTTTTGGCAATGCTAAACAGCCTCCGTTGCAGTGCTGTATAGTACTGCCAAAACCCTGCCTTCATCCCCATGCATGGTCCCCCCCCACTCACCCATCCTGTTGTTTGAATCAATACCCTTGTATTCTAGTGGTTCCCCCTTCCCTGGATCGCTTGTCCTGTAGTGGTTTCAATATTCCTGGTGATATACTGGTCCCCCAGCCCCCAATTGCCCATCTTCTAGTGATTTTAATTTCCCTGGTAGTCTACTGGACCCCCCACCAAGAAAAAGCATCTGACCCCCCTTCAGATCCACCCATCAGGACCTTCCTCTCTGCATCCCCACTTGCCCTGGTTGCCGATGCTTTAATACAGTATTTCAGACGGTAACTGGCACAGCCCTCCGCTCAGCACCTTGGCCGGCCCCCATCTCACTTTCAGTGAGCAATCACATGATTACTGTAGAAAGAACTTTTCAGCAGAAAAAGCATGATGCTCACTTGACAGTGCCAGGCTCCTTTTAAAAACTCTGGTCTTCACGACTCAAAAGTCTTCTGCTTCATGTACCTTAGTGTGTGGCTCGACTGGAGTCTGGATTTCTCCACCCACATCAACTCCATCCATAAACACCTACTCCCCACGCTTAGCATCCTGAGATGTAGCAAAGTTCGCCTTCCACTCTCAGTCTGCACTGAGGCTGTCCTCAAGATAATCTTGTTGGTGTTTCACTGGGCAGATGTGGTATACAGTGCCTCTCGAACTATGCCACACTCCTCTCTAAATTCAGGTTGGACTCCCATTTTTGCTACCTTTCCTCTCTCCCTCCTCTTTTTTTAGTATTTATTAGACTACATGAGATACTACAGTACAACATATAAAACTTAGTCATTGTACATTATGTATTACACGGGGGCACATATAGGTGTAAAAGCAAGTAAGTACAATTTACTTTAGTTCTGAGAGAACTCTTTCATTCCATTCTATAGTAGGTTCTGAATAAAGATTCCAGTACTTTTCCTCTGACCTAAAAAAAAGCTTCTGTCATATAAACTAGTTATAAGCTGTTTCCAGTCCAGCCAAGGGAAAGATTTGTATGGGTCACCTTTCTTCCAGAACTTTAAAATAATTCTTTTAGTCGCTGATGAGTCTGCTCTTAGTATAATAATTTATTTTTCACCAATATATATTGGAATGGCTTGGTCTAACACCATACAAGAAAAATCACATAGTTCCTTGTTTATTTTAAGTTATTTGAATATATCAAAGATACTTTGCCACTATCTTTGGTCCATTGCACATCCTCAAAATGTATGATATAAATCTGCCCCATCAGACTGACAGTGCCAACATTTGTCTGCAGGAGATAGTTTCATTTTGAACAGTTTAGGAGTGTATAGTAGACCCTATTAATAATTTTACACTGAATTATTTTGTCTCTAGTTGATTTATATCAATTACTCAATGCTATTATGCTGTCCCATTGTAAATCCGTAATATATGATTTAATATACTCTGTCTATTTTTCTCTTTTTTTATATAGTTTATAAGCTATGTAGATTGCTGTACAGCCAAGCAAATAAACCTTTTTTTTGTTCACATTCTTTTCTTTATAGCAAATTCAAGCAAATTACTATTGGAGCCCTCTCCCAATGATTGAGTCCTTGAAGAATGTGACAGGGCCAGACCAATCCCCTGTCTCAGCTGGTACTGCATTTTGTTTTACACTGTCATGTTATTGTAAGTTTACTGTTCTAGCTACAGGCTGAAATCTGGCCACTTTCAGTCTTGTAGTCTCCCCCCCCCCCCAAGTACTGTATAAACAACATAGAAGTAAGAAAAGAGGCAGCAAGTTGCTTGCCTTCTCTTGTGCTGTACTACAGGAAGACACAGAGGGAATGTTAGTAATGGAAACTAATTGAAACACAGAGCCTTGCACTCTGTGTTTTATTCTGTGTAAACTGCTTTGGGTTTACAAGAAGCCAAAAACAAAACATTCTTTCCTAGGTAAAGCAGAGGTGTGTAAAAGTCAGATGAGTCAGCCTGTCTGTTTGTATAGGATGAGCCAGCCTGCATGTGTTTACTTAGAGAATAGTGAGTCAGACAGCTCACATGGTGCTGACATCATCAGTAGGCAGATATAAAAGCCTACCTCCTGAGTTGCAAAACAGATGAGTCAGTCAGTGAAGGCCTGACTGTTGTGGAGGAAGCATCTCATAGTACATGCAAGTTTTCATGTGCTAGGAATCTGTTTTGCTGGAACAAAGCCTGGACATTGTGCACTGAGGGAACTGTGCACTGTTTCTCATAGTACACGCAAGTTTCATGTGCTAGGAATCTATTTGGCTGGAATGAAGACTGGAAGTTGTATGCTTAGGGAATTGTGCACTGTTTTTGCAGAACTGAAGGACTAATCACCTATTTCCTTTATGTATGTTTATTATTTTATTTTGGAAAATAAATACTGCAAAGGGAGTTCTATACCTTTTATCCGAGTCTGTGCATCTGTCTCACCCACTAACCTTCACATCTGGTGACAGAAGTGGGATACTGGGGCATCTAGGCTGGGGGAGAGAGATGTTAACAGGGGATATCACCCTGATATCCTGGCAGATGTCACAGGAACAACAGGTGCAAAAATGTAAACATGTGGAATACAAGTCACCTATCTTGACCAGAGCAATTGCAGAGAACACGGGTGAAATGCCTCTTCTAGGATTGGACCTAGGGGCCAGGAGCAAAACCAAACCTGAAGACAAGGACGGCATACCAGAGGCCAAAGAGGACATTGCATCTGCACCACCAGAAGAGGTTAGCGAGCTCCTAAAATGGCTGTGTGTTAAACAGATGGAAATGGAGAGGAAAAGAGGAACAGAGGCTGCCATATGTACATTTTCAGGACTTGGGTCCAGGTGTCCAGAAAGGGGCATGGACACTTTACAGGAGGCAGCACTGGAGGTCTACTTAAGACCAGAAGGGACTAAATCATTGTTTCATGTGGTGAATCCTTGTGATGAGGTGGACTTGGGTAAGATGCAAACTAATTAGATAAAAATCAGGAAACTGTATGCCTATGTCTAAACAACTGATAATATTCCTGTCTGTAATGACAATGAAATGGAGAAATGTTGCTAATGTTAAGTCTGTATGCTTATTGAAATATGTGACTACTCCTGAAAGATTTGGGGGATGCGAGTTAAAAGTAAATCTGAAAATATATGGCAGCCGAAATTTAAACATAGCGGAAGTCAGGTATGGTTTTCATAGAAATAAGTATAAAGGTTGAAAACCAGTCTCACTAAGCAAAAAAACAAATAGTGAAGACTGGCTTCCTTTTAAAGAGGGGGTATATGACAGGGTCAGAGCCCCTGTCTGAATTTGTGCTGCATTTTCTTTTACACTGTCCTGTTCTTGTAAGTTTACTGTTCTAGCTACAGACTGAAATCTGGCAACGTTCAGTCTTGTAGCCCCCCCCCCCAGTACTGTATAAGGAACATATACAGTGGTAGTTGTACAACAAGTGATCTGTACTGAGGTAATGCTAAGGTATACTGAGGTACTCAAGTTAACAATTTGCATTAACTGTAATGTGATTCTGCCTCAGCAGTACCTCAGTACCTGGTCATCGTTTGTACAACTACCACTGTAAGTAAGACAAGAGGCAGTAAGTTGCATGCCTTCGCCTGTGCTATACTGCAGGCAGACACAGAGAGAATGTAAGTAATGGAAAATAACTGAAACACAAGAGCCTTACACTCTGTGTTTTATTCTGTGTAAACTGTTTTGGGTTTGCAAGAAGCCAAAAACAAAACATTCTTTCCTAAGTGAAGCAGAGGTGCATAAAGGTCAGATGAGTCAGCCTGTCTGTGTTTATTTAGGATGAGTCAGCCTGCATTGTTTACTTGGAGAACTGTGAGTCAGACAGCTCACATGGTGCTGACATCATCAATAGGCAGGGATAAAAGCTTACATCCTGAGATGCAAGTCAGATGAGTCAGTCAGTAGAGACCTGACTGTTGTGGAGGAAGCAGCTCATAGTACATGCAAGTTATCATGTGCTATGAATCTATTTGGCTGGAACGAAACCTGGAAGTTGTGCACTGAGGGAATTGTTCACTGTTTTTGCAGAACTGAAGGACTAATCACCTATTTCCTTTCTGTATGTGTATAATTTTATTTTGGAAAATAAATACCGCAAAGTGCATTATATACCTTTTACCTGAGTCTTTGCATCTGTCTCACCCACTAACCTTCACAAAGGATAGACTTCTAAGTTGTATGTAGCTAAAGAATTTTGTTTGAACGAAGCTGTACTATTTTTTTACATGTATCCCAGTCCATACATTGTTTGTCTGCAATTAAAGTGTCACCATCTATGTATACCCTTGTTGTGCCACTCTGCAAAAAAATTTTGCCATTTCTTTTATGGTTGGGATCATTCCAGCTCTTACCGTCAATAAATGTATTTGTTTTCTAATTAATTTTATTGATATATGACTTAATTATCCGGCTAGTGTTTCACATTATTTTACTTTTACTATTTATATAAGCAGAAGGTGCAAACCAAATATTTTAAAGTGATAATGTTGTCTCTGGAGCCAAAGACCTCTCTTCCCTCCATATCCCTCCATTCCACTGACCCCTGCTCCTTCTGCATCCCTTGCTTTAAGACTTCTGTGGATCAGATGGTTTTCTCTCCCACCTACCTTCTATCTGGAATAATCCTCCATCTCCCTCTGCTCCTCCACCTTGTCCATTTCTTTCAAGAATCTTCATGACCTCTCTGCTCAGTCCTGCCCCTGCTGTTAGCCCCTCCTTTCTCGCCTTGTTATCCTTGGCCCCTGTGGCTTGGACTTCTTTCATTCTCTTTTGCCAGCCATTTCGTATATAAGGGAGATACTGTTCAGTACTGTTTTGCTACGCCTAAAGGCTGCACCACTACTTGTTACTTTATATCTCAAATCTATATGTGTGTCTATATTGTATTCTGTAGTCTGTGCTTTTGGTTCATTTTGACTAAGCAATTCCACTGTATTTTTTTAAATGATGTGTTACCGGTGTGTCTCACTTCTTCTTCTGTACTCCCTCCCCCAGGTCACGCCTGAAAACAAGCCTTGACTCAAACTGCCTTTTCCAGTCACCGATTTTGAAAGAAATAAATGCATAAATAACAGACTGCTCATTAATTATTGACTATTGGAATTGACTGGAAACAGGAATGAAGCTACTACAATCCCTTTCACATGAATCACCAAACAGTCTCGGCCAATATTAGCATTCGACTATTACTGACCTGAATCTGATGCAGATCAGTATCAGCCAGGTGAAGGGTTCTGTAACCCACTGACAATCCAGTTCCCCAATACATTTTAGCTTTTACAGCATGATTTTTTCTAAGTATACAAAAAAGTAGTTTTCATCTTTGAAACTTTAAAACTGTAATAATGGTGGACCAATTGACGCAGCAATAGGACTACCACTTACAGCACTAGTGACTGGGGTTTGGGAAGTAGCCCAACTTATCCAGGGATATCCAGGCGGAGGAGGATTAAGCATCCCAGATGACACTCTCCTTCTCCTCGGGGAGGGGTTGACAATGCTCCATAGTGCTACTGCCACCTGAGTGACAAAAGGTAACAGTGCAGTCAGAGTGGCCTGCAACAGGGAGAGGAAGTTTTTGTTGGCCATCACAATGGATGCACACACTTAGCATGCATTGTTGCAAGGACATTTACCAGAGCACTTTCCTCAGGGACGGGAGCTAATCCCTCCCCATGCAAAGTGACTGCCTGAAGCACCAGTAGGCCCCACACCTGTCAACCCAAGCTGACCTCTCCAACTCCATCTTGTTCTTCACCCCTGGGATTCTAGGGATCAGTCACATGGGGGCCTTACCAAGGGGGGGCAAGCCATGGAGTCTTTAGAGTGGTGGTAAGTCCCTCAGCATGGAGGGGTGAGGGGCTGTGGTGGCTTCAAAAAGGTCTGATGGTAGCCAGCCCAGTGGCATAAATGACTCAGGCACTTAGTGCCTTACCTCTCCCATGCCGGTGACCTGAGTTCAGGAACGGACTTGGGTCATCAGGGAGGGAAAGGATCGAGCATCCGGAGGATTGCTTTCCTCTCCCAGGGCAGGGATGCTTGTAACTCGGCCCTTAACTGCTCCCAGGTGGAGGACTTGGGGGACAGTGTGGTTTCAAGTCCTACAGAGGGTTCAGTTTTCCAGGATATCATCATCAAAGATAAGATGTCGCCGCAGCCATGGGGGCTGGGCAGCCAACAAATAGGGAAAAGAATGGGAGCCCAGACCCCATGACCCTCTGCCTGCTCTGTCCTGATCCACACCACCACCTGAAACTGCTGACCCACAACTGGATTATGCTCCGGGTAGGTGGAGAACAGTCCTCTCCTTCTTGGCCCCACCACAGGGGATGGAGTCTGTGGGGGTCTTGGGTTGGTTGGGTGCTGGGGGAGGTGGTGGCTGGTTGGAGGAGCGGGTTGGGACCGAGTAGCCCTTCCTAGGAACCCCAAGGGAAAAAAGGATTGTGGGGAAAAAAAAAAGGGTCTGGTTGTGTATATCCCCTGGCCAGGGGAGAAGCATAAAAGACTTTACAAAAAAATGTAATTTATAATTTAAAGCATAAAATGAAAGCAGACTAAAATTTAGTTCCTCACCTGGTCCAGTATCTCCAAAGGATCAGTCTCATCTGCTTTATGGGACTGCTGTATGGCAAGAGATCGCAGTTCAGTCAGTCTGTGCTTCAAGTCCTCTCTGAGCTGCCAGATGGGATTCAGGGTAGCAGATTTAAATGCTTCTTGGTCCTCCAATAACTGCAGCTCTGCTCCCCTCAAGAAATGTAAAGATTTAGCACATAAGAAAACAAATTCTATTTCTACAAACAAAAATATGGACATCTTATTCAAGAAAAAAAATAATCTGAAAAATCATTATATTAGGAGTTGAGTGGTTTAGTCTTTGTAGATCAGTGGAGTACTCTGAACAATCAGAGTGCTCCTTTCCCTACACGTGAAAGATTCTTATTTTGTAAAGACGGTCTCGTACACAGATGCCCTAGAAATGGGTTTCTTCAGGGGAGTTGTTTAAAATTTTTAATATATTAGTGATCGACCTCAATCAATAACATAATAATACTGCCACTGGGGCCACTGTTATGGTTGTAAGAGTGGCATAACTTACATTCTTAGGGTATCACAACTGCTCATCTCTGGTTTGTGGTTCTCATACACTAGGAATGCATGCAAGATCACGCTTATGACTGCAAGAGTGGTCTCCACAGCAATATTAATATACAGACTTTCACCTACAGCAGGTTATCCAGGATGCAATGCAGTACTTTGCAGTATTACTGCAGTATAACTGTAGAGTGCTGCAGCATGCTGCAGGGAACAATGTAATTTAATGGCGATTAAGCCCGTTTGCCATGCAGTATTTTGTAAGATGTCATTTACTACAATATACTGTGTTGCATCATGCCTGGAACCACTGTAGTTTTGAATGTGAGCTCAAGGACTAACAGAAATGAGTCTGATGTTCTGAACTTGGTTCTTTTTCTTAATATAATTTTTTGTGAGATTTTAAAGAGTTTTACAACACATACAGACACCTAAATATCAATGTATCAAATACAGACAATTCCAAATACAGCACAGCAAGTATTAAGCCATACTAAAATCTTTTATATAATAAATAAAGGGAGCTAACGCATTCATCTCCATTAACATTGGACCCATTAATGCAAACATTTTTATTACCAATATCTGAAGGTAGGTGGTCCTTAATGAATGAATCCAAAACTAAAAAATAATGATCAAACTTATTAGTTAGGGAATAGATAATTTGTTTATTAAACACTAACCTCTGTGCAGGAGGCATCAGGTACAGGTATGGATGTACCTGCATTATTTTTGATAACGTGCATTGTTGAAGCCACATTGGAATATGGTGGTGCAGGAACTTAACCAGATATCAGGGCGGCCCCATCGCACACACCTCTCACGATGCTTTTGGGATGGAGGATCTAGGCCGGGTTAAAATTAGGTTTTACCTAGGAGAATTCTCCCGTTCACCAATGGGGGTAAACCAAATTATTTGGGGAGGGAGGCATTTTTGAGGGGAGTTCCTAAAAAACTGATATTTTGTTTGCTGATGTGTGACCTGCTGGGAATTGAAGCAAGGCCCCTGAAATACTGTCCAGGTGCTCTAATCACTGAGATACAGACTGGAGTAAGACAGAGGTGACTGCAGCACAGGGAGAGTCTAGGGTCAGTTGGGCGGCACAACATGCAGCCACATAGCCACCAAAACTTCACACTCACACCTAGACATCCTTATGCTTTGGCTCTAATGCTGTGGACCACTACAATGTGGACCACTTGAAAGAGGTGACTCTGTACTGTGCTAAGGAGCACTGGGGTCCCTGTCAACAGCCTGAGTGGCTGTAGCACTTCACCTGAGCATCCTGGGTCTGAGACATGTCTAACTGGCACAAAAATGGAGTCTAGGGTCTGGTGGTGGGCAGGGGGGCTCCTACAATCTGCCTGCTCCCCGGCAGGTCAATCAGTGGCAGCCGATCACATACTTATCAAACACTTATACAGTAGAACCCTGATTATCAGAATCATTTGGGAGACATCTGATTGGTTTGGATAATTGGGAGTTCATAAGATCAAGGTTTCCTGGCTATCTGCTCTGATATCAGCAGTGCTACAAGCTTATCTCCCCCACAAACCATGCAAGTATCAACAGCAGCTACTGTCCCATTTGTGCAATGACCCTAAATACAGTCCTGAACTGTGGTGTAAAAATGCCTTTGTTGTGATCATGCCCACAACCGCATGTACTGTGCTGTACTGCAAGTGCCTCTGTCATCTGTGAGACCATGTGTAGTGTCAGGGGGCTTTTCACATACCTTGGTGTTATGATGGTAGAAATAGAGGTTTAGGCTGGGGCATCAGGTAGAGGTTGTCGCAGATCTTCATTTTTTTCCATGATCTCTCGCCGATCACTAAAACCACTAAAATGGCAAGCCAGAAACAAACTGGCAATGCCAGAAATATGAGCCGGCAGTGCATTACGATTGCTTTGTTTCTTCTCTAAATTAGAAAAGTACAGTAAGCACCCTTTCAGGAAGCAGTTCAGGGAAGGTTGGGGGTAGGATCATAGTTCAGGATGAAGTGTAGTGCAAATGTACGCTGACTTGGTGAACCAGCTTCATGTCATACAGTGAACTACGCTCAGCCTCGATCAGCTCAAGCAGCTGCATGCCGTTCAATAAACCATGCTCTACAACACCCACTCATTCTCGATCAGCGCAACTTAAAATTTAAATTTAGCAATGGCTAGCTCATTTTATTACTAATTTAAACTTTACATGGATTGCTTTATATTCTATGATGAGTTTGCGTATATTCTGTAAAAACTACCTTATACTGTGCAATGGGTTAACTTATACATAGTAACATAGAATTTGACGGCAGATAAGGACCACTTGGCCCACCTACTCTGCCCATTTCCCTACCTGAAGGATAAGCTGCAGATTCTAGTTAACCAACAGCTTACTTCCTCCTACCCCCCACTAGAATTGCCTTATGTCTGTCCCATGCATTCTTGAATTCTCCCACTGTTCTTGACTCCACAACCTCCTCAGGAAGGCTGTTCCATGCATCCACAACCCTCTCTGTGAAAAAAATACTTTCTAACATTACCTCTAAACTGTCCCCCCATCTTCAGATTCTGCCCCCTTGTTCTTGCACATCACTTTTTCTGAAAGATGCTACCCTCCTGTACTTTAATTCCCTTGAGGTACTTGAAAGTTTCTATCATGTCCCCCCTCTCCTTCCTTTCCTCAAGGGTATACATATTAAGCTGCTTTAGTCACTCCTCGCTACGCTATATTATAAATCATTTGCTTGATTTCAGTCAGTGAGTGCTCAGAAACATGGAGGCTGTTAACCAGCATACAAATATTATTTCAGCTGCTCACCCTACAGAAACATGCACCTGTCAATTGTCCCTTCCTAGCTGGTCTTCAGCACCAGTCCCAAATATTGTGGAAATACTGACAAGCTCTCCAGCAACATTAGTCTGTCCCTGAAGAGTCCCACAGCGATTGAATAAGCAACAAAGTCCAGAGCCTGGGTGGGATCATGTGATGGTGGGAGAATGGAGAGGCAAGACACAGCACGGCAGCTCTGAGAGAAGGCAGTCTCTGCAATGGAGGAAATCTCTGCAGACTGAAGCAGCCGCAGCAGGACCCAACACACCTGTCTTATAGGCATCCACCCAACTGACATGAAATCCACTCAGATTTGGCTGGTGTCAAGTTCGAACCCTGCAGAAAAAAAAAAAAACTAAGTCAGTGGCAAAGTGCCACAGACAGCGCACTATGGCACTTTGTCACTGTGCTATAAGGGAGACCGTGTGAGCAGGACTGTCCCACATGGGGGTCCATAATTTGCGGGGGGGGGGCTAAAAATAAATGTGATTCATTCAAGGCTGCCCTGACTGAATTTTAAGCCCTGGAGGCAGAAGAATGGGCACCCCTTCCAAGATGGGTATGGATGATTCTGCTTACTCAAGCTAGGTAAGTGATACAAAATATCTGGGTCTCACGTGTGATGCCCACTGTGATGCAATATAAGTCCCTGATTCTTTCAACCACTGGCTCTAGAGCTACTCTCTTATATACTGAGAGGACAGGAGGAACTTTTCAAGTAAACATGAGAAATATTCTTAAACTTCCTGCAAATGGTGGAAACCCTTATTTTACGAGAATGTTTGGTGTGACCTGTGGTGTGAGATGGAATCTTGATTCTCAATGTGAGAGTTAATGCTTCATTCTGTGATATCCTGGGAATAACAGAGTACCTCATGACAGGGATATGGGAGCCAGTGATGGCCTATAGGGATGATGGTGGTTTTTAACATACTTCTCCACTGTTGGGGGAGGGTTGGGGGGTCAGTTTTATTTGTCTTCTGTCAGATGTGAATGTATTTGTATTGGAGGATTTAAGCTTTTGCTTTTTATTATGTGTAATGTCGACTGTTTGGATGTTTTGAGAAATTTAATAAAAACATTATACGGAAAAAAAACACTAACCTCTCCATATAGCCATAAGATTCTTTAACTGATGGAATATTTGGTGATCACCATTTAGCCAAATTAGCCTTTTAAAAGAAGCCCCAAACATGATACCAATACGTAATACTGTTGTTGCTTACTCAAATAGGATAACTAGGAGAACTCACATAAGATCAAAACAGTAGGAGAAAAAAAGATAAGTTTCCATATGGAGTTCAGCATAACTGTCATAATTTGATGCGAGATATTCTGTAAAAGATGGCAAAACCATAATATATGAGTTAGATTATCTGTTTTTTGTGTACACTGCCAATACCCACCATTGTTATTAGCCCAATGCCTTCTTTGGGAGCCAGTGTCTGATAACATTGATGTAATATTTTATACTGAATTCCTTGTGTATCTCTAACACGTCTGTGAGCATTTTATTCATTTTTTTTTATTATTAGTAACTGGGAAAAGTGCACTGAGCTGAATCTCATTTCTAGGTTAAACCAAGGGGAGGAGAAGAGAGGAGATAACAATTACAAGCAGATGAGATAATTCCATGATGATATAGACAACATGTTCTAGTGCTGTCAATCCAGCACCTTTCACAAGCACTAAATTCACACAGAGAAAAAAAAGACATAATAGCTGAAAGCCACTACTGAAAACAATAGTATGTTAACAACTCTCCATGATCATAAATTATATCATGATAAGGCCCCTTAATGGGGCTGTCACAACCTGTCTGCACCCAGAACTCACTCTTCAACAGGTTGCCAAGTTTCTCAACCCTCAGCACCTATAAAGGTACCTTGGTAGCTACCACCACTCAGAAGTGATTATTTTACCTGGGGACTTTCTAGGTCCAAATTCCACGAGGGCCACTGCCTACAAAGTACAGTGCTTCTTTGGCTGAGGGCAAATGGCCTTTCCTTGTCAATCACTCCTGAGAAACACTTTACTTCTTAGAATATCCATTGAGGGAAACTTGCAGTACAGAAACATAGAAACATAGACTCTGATGGCAGATAAGGACCACTTGGCCCACCCAGTCTGCCCAATTCCCTACCTACTGGATAAGCTGCAGATTCTAGTTAACCAACCGCCTACTTCCTGCAACTCTCCACTATAATTGCCTTATGTCTGTCCCATGCATGTTTGAATTCCCCCACTGTTTTAGACCGAACGACCTCCTCAGGAAGGCTATTCCATGTATCCACCACTCTCTCCGTGAAAAAAATTTCCTCACATTACTCTTGAGCTGTCCCCCTCTATCTTTAAATTGTGCCCCCTTGTTCTTACACATCTCTTTTTCTGAAAGATGCTGCCCTCCTGGACTTTGTTGATTCCCTTGAGGTACTCGAACGTTTCTATCATGTCCCCCCATCCCTCCTTTCATCAAGGAGTATACATATTAAGCTCTCTCAGTCTCTCTTCATATGGTTCCTGATGCAGACCCTGCACCATTTTAGTTGCCCTCCTCTGGACTGCTTCCATCCTGTCTATGTCCTTGCGTAGATGAGGTCTCCAAAACTGCACACAGTACTCCAGATGGGGTCTCACCAACTGTCTGTATAGAGGGATAACCACTTCCCTTTTTCTACTTGTGATGCCCCTTCCTATGCATCCCAGTATCCCCCTGGCTCTCCTCACCGACTTTTCACATTGCTTGCCACCTTTAGGTCATCTGACATGACTACCCCCCAGGTCCCTTTCCATTTTGTTGTTGTTAGTACCTCCCTGCTATTGTGTACTCTTCTCCTGGGTTTTGTTTCCCAGGTGCATTACTTTCACTTCTTTGCATTGAATCTAAATTGCCATATGTCTGACCATTCCTCCAACCTTGCCAAGTCCTTCTCATCTTTTCTACCTCCTCTTGTATCAACTCTGTTACAGATCTTTGTGTCATCTGCAAAGAGGCATACCTTTCCTCAGACCCTCTGCAATGTCACCTATAAAGATGTTAAAGAGGACTGGACCCAGTACTGAGCCTGAGGTACTCCTAAGTAACCCCTCTTTCTTCAGAATGTTCCATCACTATTACCTTCTGTGTCCTGTTGTGCAGCCAGTTTGCTACCCAGGCAACCACCCTGGGACCCACTCCCAGGCTGGCTAACTTGATTATTAATCTTTTGTGCGGGACTGTGTCAAATGCTTGCTAAAGTCTAGGTAGGCCATATCCACAGCCCCTCCCTGGTCTATTACTTTGGTCACCCAGTCAAAGAAATCAATTAGATTTGTCTGACATGACCTTCCTGCTGTAAATCCATGCTGCTTTGGGTCCTGTGCCCAGCTGGCCTCTAGGTACTCAACAATTATTTCTTTCAGAAGTGATTCCATCATTTTCCCTACCACTGAGGTCAAACTTACAGGTCTGTAGTTTCCTGCTTCTGCCTTGCTCCCACTTTTGTGAAGGGGAATCACATCTGCCCTCCTCCAGTCCTCAGGTACCACCCCATCCTGCCATGATTTGTTAAAAAGCATGGTCAGTGGTGTCACTGTTCTTTTAGGATTCTGGGGTGAATCCCGTCAGGCCCGATTGCTTTGTCCACCTTGAGTTTTAGGAGTTCTTTCAGGACTCTTTCTTCTGTGAATGGACTTGGGTCAACCCCCTACCCAGAGTGCTTCTATTGACTGGTTTAAGTAATTCCTCCTCATCTTCCTTTGTGAATACTGAGCAAAACTATTCATTCAGTATCTCTGCCTTTTCACTGACTCCCTCTGCCCACCTCCCCTCTCCTTTATTAATCGTCACTACCCCTCCTTTAACCTTTCTATGCTCCCTAATGTACCTATAAAAGGTGTTATCCCCCTTCTTAACTGAGTTGGCTATTTTTTCCTCAGTTTGGGCCTTTGCTAGTCTGACTGCCTTCCCCACTTCTTTCTGCTTTAATTGATACAGTTCCCTGCCGTGCTCCTTCTGTGATTCCTTATACTTTTTGAATGCAGCTTTTTCTCCTTAACCTTCCCTGCCACCTCTTTTGAGAACCATAGTGGTTTTTACTCAGCTTTGTTTTCTTTATTTGTTTCACACAAAGGCTTGTTGCCTCTATGAAGGCAGTTTTGATTTTTCTCCATTGTTCTTCCACCCTCCTTTTGGTCATTTGCTAGTGCATTTTTCAGGTATTCACCCATTTTGCCAAAGTCAACCCTTCTAAAGTCCAGTATCCTTGTTTTTTGTAAGGCTTATCTCCTATGGTTGTACTCATTATGAAGCACACTGTGCAGTGGTCGCTGTTCCCAGATGTCTACTGACTTCTAAATTTGTGATCCTCTCTCCATTTGAGAGTACCAGGTCTAGTATTGCTCCCTCCCGAGTGGGTTCCAACACTAGCTATCTAAAGCCTGCCCCCTGCAGGGCATCGAGAATGACCCTGCTCTTGGATGTGGCTGCAGTACATGTTATCCAGTTAACATCTGGCATATTCAGGTCCCCCATCAACAGTATCTCCCCTTTTTCAGCCATTTTGAGAATGTCCTCTATCATTTTGTTGTCCATTTCCTCCCCTTGAGATGGGGGTCTGTATACAACCTCTGTGCAGATTGTGATGCCATTTCCTGTCTCCAAGGTGACCCAGACTGCCTCTTGTCCTCCCCCTTTACTTTTTAGTTCTGTAGCTTTGAACCCTTCCCTTATGTATAGAGCTACTCTACCTCCTCTTTTACCTTCTCTGTCCCTTCTGCAGATTGTGTACCCTGGTATGTTGACATCCCAGTCATGGTTCTCAGTGTACCATGTTTCCGTGACTGCCACAATATCCAACTGTTCATATTCCATCAGGGCTACTAGCTCAGGAAGCTTGTTTCCCAGACTACGGGCATTGGTACTCATTGCCCTCCATTTAATGTTGGCTTTATCCTTTTCCCCCATCCCTGCTCTTATTGTCCTTGTCTATTTTTCCATTTGCCCCTGTCCTGCCCTGTGTTGAGCTCTGTACCTCAGTGTTTACCTTACTACCTGCCATGTTTTCTGGGGGAGGCTTGAAATTTCCTGCCTTTTATCAGCGCCTCCCCCCTTGGCTAGTTTAAAAGCTTGCCAAGGAAGCATTTAAACCTATCACCTATGAGTTTGGTTCCCTTCGTGGACAGATGCAGACCATCATGCCAGTATAGACCTTTATCTCTCCAGGTGGCCACCCAGTCCCCAATGAAGCCAAAGCCCTGTGCTCTGCACCAGTTTTGCAACCATTCATTAAACTGTATGGTGTGCAGTACCCTAGCCTCACTCCTGCCATGGACTGGTAGCACCTCTGAGAAGGTTACCATGCTTGCTACCCATCTGAGGCCCCTCCCCAACTCCACAAATTCATTCTGCACTGCATTGATCCCATGCCTAGCTAGGTCATTTCTCCCAAGGTGGACTATGATATCTAGTTCCCTCTCCCGTGATGCTGCTTCTGCAATCCTGAGGATTCGCTTCCTGTCCCTCCAAGCCATGGCACCAGGCAGGCACCTTACTTCCTTCTCCTCTCCCTTTCCCAGTTTTAACCCCCTAACAATAGAGTCTCCTATCAGAAGCTGTTTCCTTCCCCTGTGGTGTCCCTTGCCACCCTTTTGCGGGTCTCCCTTGTGGATGTCCTCAGCATTCTTCTGGGTCTCCACTGAGGGTGCCATCATAAAGGAACCTTGCTCTGCCAGACTGGCATATGATTTGTGTAAAGGTACAACTAGCGGGCTTCGCCTCTGGTCCACTACCCGCACCCTCCCAGAACCCACTGTGGTCCAACTGCTCGTCATACTTGGCAACCTCTGAGGCAGTGGTTGTGGCAGTGGTGCTCTTTGGAAGGGGGAGGTCTCCTTAGTCCTTGCTAGTTCAGCCTGGAGGGGGCAACCTCCTCCCTCAGAGCTGACAGTTGCCTGCAAATAGGACAGCAACGCAGTTTCCAAAATGTCTACCGGAAAACTGCTGCCCCACAGCCAGTGCATTGCACCACTCCCCACATGTCTCTCTCCTTATAATATACAATATGTAATATATATATATATATATATATATATATTTAATTGGTAATGTACCTCCCTTTTGCACTGTGCTGGGTTATTAAGGATATTACAGTTCTGCCCCAAGACCTGTTGAGGAAGTGATGTCAGAACTGTGGCTATAAAGGAAATGCCACGCCTGGGGGGGTGGGGTAGAGTGGGTGGGTAGTCCACAGCCACTGGTGACTGTTAGAAACAATCAAATACACAACTGCTCCACCACCCTGGTGAGTATTGCCCTTTATAGTAATTCAACTAACACCACAATTTACTAGACCACGGCTCCTGCACAAACCACTCTACTGAGTCCAGGGATAAAAATGAACTCACTCCTCAGCCAGCAGGACACTTTTAAAATGTTGCAAAAATATCCTTCCAAATCCTAGGTCTCAACCCCAACAATCAAGCAAATTCCAGGGTTTTAAATAATTGATTAGCAGTTTTTTTCTTAGGACGATACTAACTGTACAGGAAGTATTCATATAGATTTTCTAGAAGTGCTGTGGTTGTTGAAAACAGTGAGGCAAGAGCTATGAATTTTCACAAAGATTTAGCACTTTTATAAGCAAAATGCTAATCAATTTTTAGAGTTAAATAAATCCCTGAAATTCAGTTGTATCTCACTCTCTCTGGTTATAAAATTACTACACTTTTAATGGAATCCTGCAATTCTCTGCTTAATGCCAATAAAGGAAAAAAAATGAAACTTTTTGTAGAAAGCGTAGCTCCCCTTCCTAACAAGTCCCACCAGTATTATGCCTTACCAGGTTTCCAGGTCCTAAATGGAGTTATAGTTCGTTCTTTGCAGTGTAGCAAGGTTCTCAGCTTCCAACAGACAAATCAAAGTCAGTCTGACTGGCTTCTAACTGTGAAGGATGCCTAAGACAGCACAGTGATGAAACCCCACCCAGAGCCAATTGATTGATTAGTGACACCTGTGATGTAAGCAGGCCTTTCAATGTAGGCACTCTGCTATGTCTGATTCCAATACACAAAATCTTTCAGTGAAACCAGGGATAAAAACTTAACTTCTCAGCCAGCAGGACACTTTTAAAATGTTGCAAAAATATCCTTCCAAATCCTAGGTCTCAACCCCAACAAGCAAGCAAATTCAGTTGTATCTCACTCCCTCTGGTTATAAAATTACTACACTTTTAATGGAATCCTGCAATTCTCTGCTTAATGCCAATAAGGGGAAAAAAATGAAACTTTTTGTAGAAAGCGTAGCTCCCCTTCTTAACAAGTCCCACCAGTATTATGCCTTACCAGGTTTCCAGGTCCTAAATGGAGTTATAGTTTGTTCTTTGCAGTGTAGCAAGGTTCTCAGCTTCCAACAGACAAATCAAAGACAGTCTTATAATAAAGGAAGGACAATAATGTATAACTATCATTTTGTGAGCATCAGAAATACCTTTAAGAATTGGAATTGGAAACAGAATTATGAGGGCAAAGAAGCACACACATGTTGCAAGATTCTCCATGAGAAACTAACAGAATTAAGAGACAAATATATATACCATGGAAAAAGGGTTAGAATTTGTATTTATTTTATTTATTTATTCAGCCTTGGATTACAATACCTCTGAGCACAAAGCAGCTCTTTTACAGAGGTTCCATGGCAGTGGGGGAAGGTGACAAACAAACGAAGCAAAACACGAAGTTGCTAACAGAAAACAGTCTAGCAGTACAAATTCTCAAAACTAACAACAAACCAGAAGATAGTAAGAATGGGAAAACACCACCATGGTTATCAAAAAAGTTAAAAACGGATGATCAGTAATAAAAAAAGATTACACAAACCAAACCAAAGATACCCATGTCCCAGGAATTTAAATAATCTTAAAAATCACAATAAAAACTATCAAGAAAGAAATATGAAAGGCAAAAAGAAACTATGAAATAAAATTAGCAAACGACAAACAAAACACAAACAGCATTCTACCATTACATAAATCCCCCCCAAAAAGGGAAACAACAACATAGGTCTACATAAAATTTACAAGAAAATAGTTATAAAAGATAAGGAAATAGCTGAGGAGTTAAATAGCTACTTCTGCTCAGTGTTCCAGCAGGAAATTTATCAGGTAATAGATCAGAGGACAACTGATCAATAGTTTATATTTCAAAGTGATGAGGCATTAAAAAATTAAAAAGACTCCATCCAGATAAGGTGGAAGGGCCAGATGGGATCAGCCCAAGAATATTATGTAAAGTGGCAGGTAAAATAGCACCAGTTTCGCAACATCTATATAACCTCCTATTAAACTCTGGTGAAGCACCTACAGACTGAAGAACTGCTGAGGTGTTTCCCATCTTTAAAAAGGGAGATAAGGAGGAACCAGGCAACTACAGGTCTATAAGCCTGACAGCAGTGGTTTGTAAGATGATGGAGATGTCCGTTAGAATGATAGAAAGAGTGTGTGAGAGTAGGTATCAAAGACCACTTACAGCAGCATGGCTTTAGGCAAGGTAGATCTTGCTTAACAAATCTCCTTACATTTTATGAAGCCATGAGTAAAGATTTAAACAAAGGGAATGCAGTGAACATTGTAGTTTTGGACCTGAGTAAGGCCTTCTATGTTACATCTCACACCAAATTAATTGAAAAAAAAAATGGTTAAACTAGGAATAACTAAAAATATCATTAAGTGGGCCATCTCCAAATCTAAAGTATTAATATGGTAACTGTAGCCTTCTTTTCCTTCTCGGAGACAGAATGCGGATTTGTCAATACCAACAGTTGTCTATTCTCCCAAAAGATTAAGTCACAGAGGCACAAGAAAAAAATTACTCACCTTAGTAATGTTGTTTCTTCTAATGGAGCCTTGCTATATTATGACATATGCAGTGAGTCCCAACCTTCGAACTGCTCCGGAGGTGAAAGAGTTAACTTTCCATGCCAGGCATGGAACGCTAAGCTCGAGCTTGGTTGAAACTCTGTCTGTTGTTCTTCAAACTCAAACCGTCAGATCTTTATGAGCTAAACTCACTGAGGTCCTGTGTGGAAGCTGTAAACCTACACTAGCCAACTGGCTACTAAACATAAGAACACATTTTTTGGTCCCAAAACAAAGACTCAAGTCAGGAGACCCAAAAAATGAAAAACACAACACCAAGCACCCCAAGAAAGGAGGGGTGAAAACAACAAGGTGGGCACCTACTGAGTGCCAACACTGCACTGCCCACCCACATCCCAAAAACAGAGGTTCTGAGAGGGGCAGGCAGGGGAGGTCATAATATAGCAAGACTCCATTAGAAGAAACAACATTACTAAGGTGAGTAATTTTTTCTTCAAACAACATGAAGTCTTGCTATATTATGACATATGCAGACTACAAAGCAGTACTCCATGGAGGAGGGACAGAACCTACTTAGGAAATAGTCTCTGAAGCACAGCTGTGTACAAACCGAGCATCACTCCCAGCCTGGATGTCCAGGGAGCAATGCTTGGTAAAAGTGTGAACTGTTTTCCAGGTAGCTGCTTGACATATCTCTAAAATAGGGATGTCCCTGGCAGCAGCCAGGGAAGCAGCTGTACCTCTGGTAGAGTGAGCCCTCAGGCCTGAGGGGGGAACCTTACCCAATTTTTCCTAGCAAAATTGGATACAAGAGACAATCCACCTGGCAATGGATCTTGTAGTGGCAGATTTCCCTTTACCAACCTCACCATAAGTGAGGAACAGTTGGAGGGAGTCAAACCTGTGACTCTTGGTACGCTCTATATAGTAACTAAGGGCTCTCTTCACATCTAAGCTGTGCAGCCTCCTCTCACCAGAGGAGGAATGGTCAGTGAAGTACACTGGAAGAGATATGGATTGATTAAGGTGGAAATCTGAAACCACCTTAGGCAAAAACTTCCTATTAGTCCTGAGGACCACCTTATCTCTATGAAAGGAGATAAAATCAGGCTCCACTGACAAAGCTTGCAATTCACTTATACGTCTGGCAGAAGTGATGGCTACCAGAAACACAGTCTTCCAAGTCAAGTACTTAAGTTCTGCTGAAGACAAAGGCTCAAAGGAGGGGTTGCATAAGCTGAGCAATGCAAACATTAAGATCCCAGGCAGGGGCAGGGGCCCTGAATGGAGGGTTGGTATGAAGCAATCCCTTAAAAAACTTGGAGAATACAGGATGAGCTGAAAGAGAAGAGGGTTTGCCTGCTGAAATAAAAGCAGACACAACTGCCAAATGCACTTTTAGGGTAGCTGGTCTCAGCCCCAAGGTATTTAAGTGGACCATATAATCCAGGACTGTGGGTAAGTCAGCAGATTCTGGGGAAATATGCTTTCCAGAACACCATATGGAAAACCTTTTCCATTTGGCATTATAAGTAGCCCTGGTGGAAGGTTTCCTAGAAGCCTTCAGGATATCCATTACACCTTGGGAGAGGTGTAGATCAGCAAACTCTAACTCTTCAAGAGCCAGGCCTTGAGGTTGATAGATTTGAGGTTCAGGTACCAAACCCTCCCCTGAGCACAGGTTAACAGGTTGTGCTTCCTGGGAAGACACAGGGGAAGATGGACTGCTAAGGACAGTAGGAGTGGGTACCAGGGCTGTCTGGCCCAATCTGGAGCAATCAGGATCACTTTGCAGGGTTGAGACCTGATTTTGACTAGCACTTTGAACAGGAGAGGGAAGGGAGGAAAAGCATATAGAAACTTCCCTTCCCAATTGAGGACTAAGGCATCCAGAGGGACTGAGCCCAACACTGGGGGCCTGCAGCAAAAAAGGGGAAGTTGGTGATTGTCTGGGGCTGCAAAAAGATCTATCTGCGGGGTGCCCCATCTGGCAAAGATCACCTCCAAAACCAGGGGGTCCAGTGACCATTCGTGATGGCCCTGTGAAATCCTGCTGAGAGCATCTGCCAGGACATTGTCCTTGCCTGGGAGGTGAACTGCTGTAAGGGAGGTGTTCAGGGAGTAAGCCAGAGACCACAACTTCATTGCTTCGGTGCACAAGGCCGTAGACCGAGTGCCCCCTTGCTTGTTGATGTACCACATTGTGGTGGTGTTGTCTGTTCTGACCTGTACAACTTTGTTCTGAACAGATTTGGAAAAAGCTTGAAGTGCTAGAAAAACTGCTCTGAGTTCCAACAGATTGATGTGGAGCAGAGATTCCTGAGGGGACCACAATCCCTGGGTAGTGAGGTCGCCCATGTGAGCTCCCCACCCCAAGAGGGATGCATCTGTAGTAAGGATTAAGGAGTGAGACTGAGTGACAAAGGGAACCCCTTGTCTCAGGTTGCTCAGATCCTGCCACCACTGTAGGGCCTGGATCAGGGTTCGAGTAACTGGGATCAATTTGGTTAGAGGGTCTTTCCTTTGAAACCAAAAGGCTCTCAAATGGAACTGGATGTCCCTCATCTGAAATCTTGCTCCCTGCACTACTGCTGTAGAGGCAGCCATGTGCCCTAGGAGCTGTAGAAAATGCCTTGCTGGTCGAGAGACCTGCAGGGTGAATGAGGAGGCCAGAGAGACCAGGGTCCTTGCCCTGTCCAAAGGAAGGAAGGAAGGCTCTGGCTTTCTCTGTGTTCAGCTCTGCGCCTATGAAGATGAGGAGCTGTACAGGCTCTAGAACTGACTTTGAAAGATTCAGAAGGAAACCTAGAGAGGTGAGCAGTTGCTGAGTTATCTGCAGGTGTAACCTGACCTGGTCTGGGACTGGCCTACTATGAGCCAATCGTCCAGGTAAGGGAAGATGGCAATTTTTTGCCTTCTTAGGGAAGCAACTGCTACTGCCAGGCATTTTGTGAATACCCTTGGAGCAGAGGTGAGGCCAAAGGGCATTGCTCTGAACTGGTAATGGCCTGAGGGCAGCTCGAACCTGAGGTACTTTCGATGGGAGCTTCTGATGAGAATACAGAAGTAGGCATCCTTGAGGTCCAGGGACGCTAGCCAGTCCCCTGGCCTTAGAGAGGGTAGAATAATTCCCAGAGTCACCATTTTGAATTTTGGTTTTAAAAGGTGCTTGTTTAGGTATCTGAGATCCAGGATGGGCCGCCATTCTCCTGTCTTTTTTGGGGTAAGGAAGTACCTGGAGTACAATCATTTGCCCTGGTGTAGGGGTGGAACCCTTTCCACAGCTCTGAGAGCCAGGAGGGAAGAGACCTCTGCCTCTAGGGCAAGTGCCTCTGGTGGATTTGCAGGTGGAAAGGATCTGGTTCTCATCTTTGGAAACTTTTTGAAGCTGAGAACCAGTCGCTGGCTTACTACTTCCAGGACCCACTTGTCTGATGTCAGAGACTGCCAGTCCTGGACAAAGTAAGCCAGTCTGCCCTCTACAGGTAGGTGAGAATCGGCCATGGTAACCCCATCAGGGTGCCTGCTTGGCAGAGGCTTTGGGCTGAGGGGTGGAAGCAGGCCTGCTTGTACCCCATTTGCCTCTCCCTCTAAAGAACCCCCTCTGGGCATAAGCAGAAGAGGAGGCCTGGGCTTGGTAAAAAGGCCTAAGAAAAGGCCTGCCCCTGCCCCTGGGAAGCTGCCTTTGGGGAGTGGCCTGCCTTTCCTTGGCCTTTGCACTCCTATAGGTGGTCCTATACTCATCCATTTTCTTCACGTAATTCTCTGTCTGCTCCCCAAACAGAGAATTACCCACAACAGGAAAATCCATGGCTTTAGTCTGGGTATCCTGTGACAGGCTAGTACATCTGAGCCAAGCCATTCTGCGAAGTGCCACAGATGTAGCGATGACTCTTGATGACACATCATTAGAGTCCACTGCAGCATGGAATTGCACCTTGGATGCCTCAATACCATCAGCAGCCACCTGCTCCAGCTCCTTGGCAAGATGGCCAGGGACCTATTTTGCTAGAGCCATAACAGTGTCCCATCTGGATTTCTGATATCTAGCAACACAAGCCATATAATTTGCCTGTCTGAGTCCCAAGGATGCTGCCATGTACCGTTTCTTTGCCATGGCATCAATCCTCCTGGAGTCCTTGTCCGGGGGTGTGTGAAGCCAAGGGAATGTTTGCCTTGTCACAGGCTGCAGCCTGCACTACCCCAACATGGCTGCATTGTTGTGAAAGGAACTCTGTGTCAGAGCCTGACAATGTGTACCTCTTGTCCATTCTCTTATCCACAGGAGGTATAGTGTGAGGAGTTTTTAGAATTTTAAATGTCTGTTTCCCAAAAGATTTATGCAAGGGAATAGACAGTCTCCTAGACTCTGGGATATCCATCATTTCCACATAGTCAGGCTCCTCTTGATCATCCACAGCTTCCTCCATAGGGAGCTGGAGGGTTTCAGACACTTTTTTATAAAACATAAAATGAGAAAGGGACTCAGAAAGCCTAGGAGGAGACACTCCTGAAGGTCTGTCTGGGGAGATGTCTGGTTCAATGGGCACATCCAGACTTTCAAATCCACATTCACTCTCCTCATACTCCTCTTCCCCCTCCTCCAGTTCATATTCCTCTAAATCATAATCTTGAACCGGTGGAACCGGCCGAACCGGCTTACCTGAAGGTGCCAGTTCGGTCGGAACCGGGGAAAGCGACTGGACAATTTTAATCACTTTGGCTATTTCTTCAGCGGTTGAGAGGAAAGTTTTGGCTCCACCAGCTGATTTCCTAGTCCTTTTGCTGGAACCAACTCCTCAGAGTCGGTTCTCCTTTGCCGAGAAGTCTCGCCCTGGTCAGAGGGCACTCCCTCTGGTTCGGTTGGAACTGAACCAGGCTGGCCATCCGGTTCAGCGGACTTCTGGCCTCCCTTTCCCTGAGCCTACCAACTCTCTTTTCTAGGGTAGCTGCAGGAAAATTTTTACAAATCTGGCAGTCTGCATTGAGGTGGTCAAACCCCAGACAATAAACACAGGTGGTGTGGGGGTCAGCCTTGGCAAAGACTTCCCCACACACAATGCAGTGTTGAAACCCAGTGGGCCCGGTTTTTCTTTTGGGTTTCTCATAGTGCCAGTCCTAACCAAACTTACCTGTTTATGGCAATCCGCCAGGCAAGACCCTCTTATCGGTTCCCAACCATGTCACAGGTCGTGGAAAAAAACATAATAAAATCCGTTTTTTTTAGAACCGATAAGAACCGGTAACCACACTCTAAATCACAGATTAAGATACTTTAAACAACCTGATCGGTTCAAACCGAACCGATAAACCGTTTACAAGTTCCACACAGAATAGAAATAATGTAAACCTATCTAGTACTCACAAATACCACAGACAGAGCTTGAACCGACCGGTTACGGTTTAAATTCGGTCGAAAACCGAGAAAAACAATACTTTAACCGACAAAATGAACCGAGCAGAAGGAGAAATCTCCAGAGTGACTGTTCAGTGAGGCAGAGTAAAGAATCTGACGGTTTGAGTTTGAAGAACAACAGACAGAGTTTCAACCGAGCTCGAGCTCAATGTTCCATGCCTGGCATGGAAAGTGAACTCTTTCACCTCCGGAGCAGTTCGAAGGTTGGGACTCACTGCATATGTCATAATATAGCAAGACTTCATGTTGTTTGAAGGTACATAAAAATAACATTTACTACTTCACAGTATTAACTCATCTGCAGGATATCACACACATGTAAGACTATGGGAATAAAAGGATTACTACAGAAATTAAAAAGAAATCATTTGCACAGCAGCAGAAGAAACACACAGAAGAAACCTTCTTACAACTTCTTAATTCTTAGCGAAGTAGAAAGATATCTTAGTGAACTGTGGCAGACGCCAACTCTTAGATGGTTTAAGTCCCAAGTTCCAATACAGACTGAGTTGCTAAGGCTTCACACAGACCTCAACAGCCTTTCACTGCTATCCCCCCATACTGCCTCATTACATACAGCATGTCACTCTAATATCATGGATTGGACACATTCTTTGTCTCCTGGAGGTACCACCACTCTGGAAAGTTGAATTAAACCATAACATTGGATTCTGTGAAATCTCAGACCCTTTCTTTTGTTCTGAGTCATGTCTATCTCTGCATGGGATGGCAGCATGGCTAGGAAAGTTTCCTGACATGAAAGACCTTGGGCTCTTTGAAGAGCCCTCTTTAAATGACCGGGGGGGGGGGGATCCTGTTATTTACAAGACAATGAGACTGAAACTACCTTTAGAGAGAGCTGGTCTATCTTCTGATAAATTAAAAATCATCCTTTTACTTCCAGGAAGCCCACTTTGTCCCTTTAGCTGAAAAGATTCTAACTGATATCAGTGCAGATAAAATTAGTTTTAAATAAAAAGGAACAAAATTATTGCTACGGTGTGAACAGTAAGCATAATAAAATCTAATGGTTAAGCATGAAAGATAAGGAAAAACTTACAAAATAAGGACACAGAGCAAACTAGGGTTGCACGGGGGGAGGGAGAAGTATACAGAGAGATTACCGTCCAATCAGTTTAATGGACATTAGTGGTAAAATATTTGCTAGAATATTAACAAATGCTTCATAACTGGACAGAAACTGCCTCTCCCTTACCAGTGTTTCAAGCAGGTTTTTGACATAATTTTTCGACCACTGATAATATATTTATTCTGGCTCATCAAGAGGAAAAATATAAATCATTTCGGAAGATGAGGTTATACGTTTTATTTATCAATTTTATGGCTGCTTTCGACTCAGTAATAAGAGAAAAGCTTTGGAAAATCTTGATATGCAGAGGGCTTCCACTAAATTTATTGGTTCCTATCTATTTTTTACTCTTAAACACCACATCTGCTGTTAGGTATGGTAATCGTGGTAATATTTTAGAGTATTTCAGAACTACAGTGGGAGTTAAGCAGGGATGTCTTTTAGCACCACTCTTATTTAGTAACCATATCGACTCTCTTCTGCATTATGTTGCTTCAGTCAACCTAGATACTCCTAAAAATAACAATCTTGCCATTCATACTTTAGCATATGCAGATAACTTATTACGCTTAGCACTTTCTAGACAGGGTCTTAAAATGAATCAATTTAACAATAAATGTGAAAAGCTTGAATTAAGAATGAATTTTCAAAAAACCAAAATTATGATATTTGGTTCACAAAATTCTAACAGTCCACCCCCAAGGATATTTCTAGAGACTTGATAGAAGTTGTTTCATCCTACGTATATCTAGGTGTTCAATTTACCTCTACTGGCCTGTGATCATCTCATTGGAAAGATCAAATTGTGAAGGCAAAGTTGGCAGCTAAAGCCTTAATGCGCTTCAATTCTAAACATGTGGGCACTCAGTTGTACCAGCCCTTGTAGCTGAAGAAGCTAAAATTAACTCTATCCTCCTTTATCGAGCTGAAATCTGGGGATCCTTAAGCTCTCCTTTCCTAGAAAGTCCTTTATCAATGTATTATAAATCATTATTACAGGCCCACCTATCAACATCGAATACTACTGTTAGAGCCTAACTAGGCAGAGTACCTATTGCAATGTTAGTAGAAATCCGCATGGCCTGTTACTGGCTTAGAATCATGATCAACTCGATTAATACTCTCCCTTTAGCTTGTCTGAAAGGGAAAATCAGTTAGTCTGAACAAAATTTTACATCTACATGGTTGAAAACCCTTAAAACAATTACAGTTGGAACTTCCATTAATCATCTCTGGTTAGACTTTGGAAAGGGTATTTTAATTTTTCCTTTGTTTGAGGACATCTTTAAAAAGAAACTAATTGCAATTGGCCAAGTAAAACAAATGGACTTGGTAAAGAATCAGCGACAGGCCGCTTGGCTTGGAAGCAACAAAACTGACTCTCTTATAGAGAATTATTTAACTCTTCCATTGACTCCTAAATATAAGAATTTAATTACTTGGGCAAGATTCAAAATTATATGTTCTAAATATGCTTACTTCAACAGAAGGCTATTGGATAGTTCCCATTCAAAAAACTGCAGCTGTAACAAGGGTTTTCACGAAGATATCTATCATATTACGGTACATTACCCGTTATATAATATTGTCCGCAATACATTATTAAATAATTTTCCTTTGAGATATGCAAGCCTAGATTATGATCCATTATTTGTCCTTCTCCATCCCTTAAAGGAAAACTCCATGTTAAAATCAGAAAAAGATATGTTGTAGTCTTTTTTTCTGTGTTCTAACCAGTTCCCAGTGTTTTCTTTTCCTCTGGCTGTGAGAGATGTTTTTTCTAACTTTCCCTAACTGTTTTATTGCCCCTGGAGGTTGCCATTCTGGTTTCTTTTATGGCCTCTAGTCTTCCCAGAGTGCCCTTTAGTGTGATGTCGAATTGCCCCTGCAGGAAGCCAGTGTCTTGTTACAGGGTCTGTCACAGCTCAGCCACAGAGAAAATACTTCTTCCAGAGAAGACACACTACTAGATTTTGGGTGAGTGTAATCATTATTATTTTTTGATATCAGTACCTTGTCCTGCTATGTTCTGCTGAGTGTGTGTGTGTGTGTGTTTGAATCTTGTCGCTGTTTACTCTGTTCCTCTCAGTCACTTTCAGTTTTTGCACCAGTACTAAGTAGTAAAAATTGAACATCACCTTATAAGTTGCAACATAGCAGGACACGGTACTAATGTTAAAAAATAATGATTACACTCACCCAAAATCTAGCAGTGTGACTTCTCTGAAAGAAGTATTATCTTTGTGGCTGAGCTATGACAGACCCTTCTAAATCTAAGGGCATAGCTACATCACTGTCGCATGAGCCAAGGTGCATCGTAGGAGAAAGAAAGCCAATAAACCTATGTGTGATAGAGATCCCCAGGAGTCATAAAACTACCATACAGCTAGCAGGCTAATTTAGGAAAAACTCCTAATAGCAGACAGAGGGAAGGACACACTAGGATTTAACATACATATCAAAACACTCTACATAACATATGTTTTTGCACATTCTGGGTAGACTTCTCCTTTAACTGTGGAAGATGCGGAGATGGCTGCAAATTTTTTTCACAAAGTGATAAAGTTTAAAAGAAAACACTTCCATGCTTCTAATTCTTAATGAACTCGCTGTATAAATCATTTCTTTTCTATGCAAACTGATTGGTTGTGACCTGTGTAATACAGTACTGAGAAATTTTTATTCTGTATTTTGTCTATACCATTTGATGTGAAAGATATATATATATATATATATATATATATATATTATTTTTTACCTTACTATTTATATTCTGTATGTTGTAATGTCCATTACGTCTCATGGAAGAACAATAAATTATTACTTGACTTGTATGCAGAGACGAGCAAGATCAAGTGGCAGTTAAGAGAGGATAGGAACAAGCAGGTGAAAAGTGGCACCAAAGAAGCAGCTTAAGAAAGAGGTATGAGACAATTAATATAAGACAGAAGGGGAAGAGTGTTTCAGGTTGAAGGCAGCCACGCTAAGGACTCACCAACAGATGTAAAACAATGGAGGATACTGAAGGAACAAGAGTCAGAGGAGTGGGCCTGGTGGTGCTGAGGGTTGAGGTGTGGACACCACACCTTGCGCCATGCCAGAGACCCAGGTTTGGAAACTACCTTGAGTCATCAGGAGGCCAGCACGGGAGGGATGCAGCAGGATCAAGCAGCCTAACGGCAGCTCTCCTCTCCTGAGGTGGCTGTTGTCCCCCCCCCCATAGTTCCGCTGCCACCGGGTGGAGGTTCAGTGGCAGCGCAGTTGGGGGGGCGGCAAGTCGGGAGGGCATCTTGAAACACGGCACGCGCATGCCTCCACTCATGCACATGTGTGCCCTGAGGAAGTGGGCAGATGAAAAAATGGGGAAAAACACCAGATAAAAACATAATAGAAAAAAAAAGTCAGAGGAATGAAGGGAATAAAAAGATGGAATGGAGGGAGAGAAGTGGTCAAAGAGGTATGAAGAGAGTGATGCAAATCAGTAGTTGGAGAAAAAGGAGGTACAACAGCACAGGCACCAAGAAGATAAGGAGGGAAGTTGTTGGTAAATAGAACAGTAATAGGTAAGAGGAGGTGAACCAGTAGCAAAATGTCAGAAGGAGTGAAAGACAGGGTCCAGTCTGGCTCAGGTAGATTTGGAGGCACCATCATAGACCACATCCAAAGCTTTTAGAACATAAGAGTATAAGTGGTAGCTGGAAGAAGGAGACCTCCAGACCTGTCTTGTCTGCCTGATTTGTGTCAGGATCTTGTATTTTATCCCATCACCGATGTTTGTGCCCCTTCCCCTCCCTCCCCCCTTCCATTTTCTTGTCCCCACATCTTCCCTCGGTGTTTGTCCCAGGCTCTATTGAAAGATCCCACTGTCTTGGATGCCACAACCACCTCCAGCATTTCATTCCATGGTGTCACCACCCTTTCTGTGAAGAAGTGTTTCCTCACATCCCTCCTATATTTTCCTCCCACTAGCTTTAGGATGTGTCCTTTGGTGGAGGTATTTTCTCTTAAGCTGAAGAGATCCTCCCATGCTACCTTGTTTATACCCCTTAGGTACTTGAAGGTCTCTATCATATCCCAACCGCTGCCTTCTCTTCTCCAGTGAGTACATCTGCAAGGACTCCAGCCTCTCTTTGTATGACTTGTCCTGCTGCCCCCTGATCATCTTAGTCCCCCTCATCTGCACCCCTTCTAGCAGTTTAATGTCTTTTTTTTTTAGGTACGGGTGCCAATACCTCACTCCATACTCCAAGTGAGTGCTCACCAATGACCTATACAGTGGCAGAATAATGTCACTGTGTTTGCTACTAAATCCCCTCATGATGCATCCCAGCATCCTGTTGGCCTTTGCTACCACCTTTTTGCATTGTGTGGATGGCTTCATGTCACTAGTGATTGCTACTTCTAGGTCTTTTTCTTCCTCCAACTCGGCTACCTGTACTTTTCCTATATAGTACTCAGCTCTTTTTTTTTTTACCCCATGTGTATCACCTTGCACTCCTTGGCGTTGAAGCCCAGCTGCCAAATCCTTGACCATTTCTCCAGTCTGGCTAAATCTTCCTTTAGTTCCTGTACCCCCCTCTTGAGTGTCCACCCTCCTACAGAGTTTGGTGTCGTCAGCAAAGAGGCATATCTTGCCTTGAATACCCATCCCAATGTCATTTATAAACACATTGAACAATACTGGGCCCAAGACCAATCCCTGTGGTACCCTGCTAGTGACTTTCTTTGTACTGGAGGCTACCCTCCCTGCCGAATACCACCCTCTGCATCCTGCCCCCCAACCATTTCTCCACCCATCTGACCAATCTCCCCCCCCAACTGCCTTCAGTTTTGTTATCAGCCTTCTGTGTGGCACTGAGTCAAAGGATTTGCTAAAGTCCAGGTATGATGTCTATTGCTTGACCTTTGTCTACCACCTTCATGACATAGCCAAAGAACTCAATTAAGTTCATTTGACAAGATCTTCCAGCCATAAACCCGTGTTGCTTACTGTCATGCAGACCATTCTCCTCCAAGTATTTCAGCAGTCCCTCCTTTAGTATGGACTCCATAAGTTTGCACACTATAGAGGACAGGCTTACTGGCCTGTAGTTGCCTGGGTCCTCTCTGGGACCGCTTTTGTGGAGTGGCACTAAATTAGCTGCTCTCCATTCCACCAGCCCCACCCCTGAGTTCAGGGAACTATTGAATAGAACTGCCAACAGACCTGCCAGTTCATCGGCCAATTCCCTGAGTACCCTGGGGTGTATCCCATCTGACCCTGGGGATTTATCCACTTTTAACACCCTAAGTGCCTCTCTCACCCTATCTATCCCAATAATTCCTATTGGGTCTACTCTGTTCCCTCCTTCCTGATCCCCGCCTGTGGCATCAGCCCGTCTTTTTCTTTCGTAAAGACAGAGTAGAAGTATTCATTTAAAACCTCTGCTTTTGCTCTGTCTTCCGTTACCCATTCTGTCCCCTGTTTGAGTCTGATGATGCCATCTTTTTTGTCCCTTTCCTGTCTTATATAGTTAAAGAAGGCATGTTCCCCCTCTTTTATCCCCTGCGCTATGTGTAGCTCTTTCTGCGCCTTGGCCTTCTAGACCTTCTGTTTGGTTATTTTGGTCAGTCTGCAAAATTCCTCCTTATACTCATCTCTAGCAGTTTGTTTGCTCTTCCTATCAGCTGCTCTCTTTTCCCTTATTGATCTAGCTACTTCCTTGCTGAAACAGCTAGGCCGTCTTGCCTTCGCCTTCTTCCTTTTCATCTTTATGCAACTGTCCACGGATGTTTGAATGGCTCTCCTGACATATCCCCATAGTGTTTCTACCCCCATCTCCTCCTCTAATGTTCCTAGTTTCTCCCTGATCATTTCCCTCATCCTGGTGAAATTAGCTGTCCTGAAGTCCAGCGCCCTAGTCCTTGTTTAGAAATCCTCTTTGCCTATACCTATCTTGAATCATGCTGAACTGTTGTCACTTCTACCTAGGGGTTCTCTGATATCAATTTCCTGGACGTGCTCCCCATTTCTAAACACTAGGTCCAGGACTGCTTCCCCCCCTGGTTGGTCCCACCACCAATTGTGTCATGAAGCCATCCTGTATTGCATTGAGGATCACATGATTTCTAGCAAAGGTCATGGCAGGAGTGTCCCAGTCTATTTTGGGCAGGTTAAAGTCCCCAATTACTATTGCTTCCCCCCTTCCTGCTATGTCTCTCAACTGCGCACACAGCACCCTGTCCATTTACCCCCCCTTTTTAGGTGGTCTATAAACCACCCCAATCTAATTTTTGTACCCCTGTTGGTTTGTAGTTGTAGCCACAATGCTTCACTGCCACCCATTTCCACCTCTTCTTCCCTCATGCACACTATCCCTATCCTGATGTAAACCGCAACCCCCACCCCCTTTTCCTTTTTCCCTGTCCTGTCTGTAAAGCTTGTACACTGAGATTGAGAGGTCACAGTCATGGTATACCGTGGCCCACATTTCAGTAATGGTTGCAATGTCCACATTGCCCTCGGTGAAGAGGGCCTGTAATTCTTCCATCTTGTTCACTATGCTGTGTGCATTGAGACACACCACCGTCCACCTTGACCCTTCTGCCCCCGCTTTTAATTGCTTCTCTGGTTTTACCTTGTCAGCCCCCTTCCCCCACCCCCTTGTTTGCTCTGTTACCTTTTGCCATATCTCTTCCAATAACATGCAGTTAAGTTCTCTTTCCCCTTTAATTCTGGCCTTTTCTGTTTGTTTCTCTAGTACTGGATAAAAATGTGTAAATTGTTCCCATACCCCCTCTTCCACATGCTATTTTCAAAAGATATTCCCAGTGTGATCTCTCATGGGTCTTACATATCTTATGCGTATGTCTATTAAGGACATTTCCTAGCTGCAGATAAAAGAAAAAGTTCCAATTTAAGGGATGCCAAAAATTTGTTGTAAATCTGAAAGGAAAGCAAACGTTTTTGTCTCTCATCATAAATATCTGATATAGAAACATAGACTTTGATGGCAGATAAGGACCACTTGGCCCAACCAGTCTGCCCATTTCCCTTCCTATTGGATAAACTGCAGATTCTAGTTAACCAACAGCCTACTTCTTGCAAAACCCCAATACAATTGCCTTATGTCTCTCCCATGCTTGTTTGAATTCCCCTACTGTTTTAGACCCAACAACCTCCCCAGGAAGGCGGTTCCATGCATCCACCACTCTCTCCATGAAAAAAAAGTCCTCACATTACCCCTTAACCGTCCCTCCTCTATCTTTAAATTGTGCCCCCTTGTTCTTACACATCTCTTTTTCTGAAAGATGCTACCCTCCTGGACTTTGTTGATTCCCTTGAGGTACTTGAACGTTTATATCATGTCCCCCCATCCCTCCTTTCATCAAGGGGATACATATTAAGCTCTCTCAGTCTCTCTTCATATGGTTTCGGATGCAGACCCTGCACTACTTTAGTTGCCCTCCTCTGGACTGCTTCCATCCTGTCTATGTCCTTGCGTAGATGGGGTCTCCAAAACTGTACACAGTATTCCAGATGGGGTCTCACCAACTGTCTGTACAAGGGACACTTCCTTTTCTGCTTGTGATGCCCCTTCCTTGCATCCCGGTATCCCCTGGCTCTCCTTACTGACTTCTCACATTGCTCACCCACCTTTAGGTCATCTGATATGACTACCCCCAAGTCCCTTTCCATTTGTGTTGTTGTTAGTACCTCCCCTGCTATGGTGTACTCTTCTCCTGGATTTTTGTTTCCCAGGTGCATTACGTTGCACTTCTTTGCACTGAATCTAAGTTGCCATATGTCTGATCATTCCTCCAACCTTGCCAAGTCCCTTCTCATCCTTTCTCCCCTCCTTGTGTATCAACTCTGTTACAGATCTTTGTGTCATCTGCAAAGAGGCATACCCTTCCCTCTAGACCCTCTGCAATGTCACCTATAAAGATGTTAAAGAGGACTGGACCCAGTACTGAGCCCTGAGGTACTCCACTAGTAGTCCCCCCTTTCTTCAGAATGTGTTCCATTCACTATTACCTTCTGTGTCCTGTTGTGCAGCCAGTTTGCTACCCAGGCTTCCACCCTGGAACCCACTACCAGGCTGGCTAACTTGATTATTAGTCTTTTGTGTGGGACTGTGTCAAATGCCTTGCTAAAGTCTAGGTAGGCCATATC
Organism: Neoceratodus forsteri; assembly: GCA_016271365.2. NCBI lineage: Eukaryota > Metazoa > Chordata > Ceratodontiformes > Ceratodontidae > Neoceratodus > Neoceratodus forsteri. The sequence goes on along the minus strand of CM028132.1, from coordinate 874,722,598 downwards.
CACAGCCCTCCCAGGTCTATTACTTTGGTCACCCAGTCAAAGAAATCAATTAGATTCATCTGACATGACCTTCCTGCTGTAAATCCATGCTGCTTTGGGTCCTGTGCCCAGCTGGCCTCTAGGTACTCAACAATTCTTTCTTTCAGAAGTGATTCCATCATTTTCCCTACCACTGAGGTCAAACTTACAGGTCTGTAGTTTCCTGCTTCTGCCTTGCTCCCACTTTTGTGAAGGGGGAATCACATCTGCCCTCCTCCAGTCCTCAGGTACCACCCCATCCTGCCATGATTTGTTACAAAGTTTGGTCAGTGGTATCACTAGGTCCTCCCTTAGTTCTTTTAGGATTCTGGGGTGAATCCCGTCAGGCCCCATTGCTTTGTCCACCTTGAGTTTTAGGAGTTCTTTCAGGACTCTTTCTTCTGTAAATGGACTGGTGTCAACCCCCCCTACCCAGAGTGCTTCTATTGTCTGGTTTAGGTAACTCCTCCTCATCTTCTTTTGTGAATACTTCTTAATATTTTCTTATTCACAGTTGTCTCCATCTATAATTGCCAAGCATTTTCCCTTTGAATGTACTCGTTTTATTATTTCAAAGATAAATATTTCCAACCAGAAAATAGTTATACCTCAGTTATATTTATGTACCTGTCGTCAACGCACAGGTGAGGAAGCATAGAAAAAACCAGAAGCAGTTGTAAAATTCACAAAAAATATTTATTTCCACTAGCAGTAACATAAAAAAATAAACTTGTTCAGAATAACTATTTGCAAAGGAAGAATAAACAGCAGATTCAAGAGTTTTCTTTCAATCTCTGTGTGTCCATATCTGCATGCAATTGCAGCTCTGTCTTACAAGTCCTTCCAACCCCCCATTCTTAACAAGCATCTTTCAAAGTGTTCTTGTAAGTATCAGGCAGGTGCTATTAGAACACAGTGTCCCAGAGCTGAGGCCCATTTTCCACAGCCCTTCTGCAAAAGGCTTAAAACTTGCCCTCAGGCAACCCCTTGAGTTTCTAATAGCTTTTTGCAATCATCTCAAACTATAGTGATATACATTTCAACAGTAACACTATATAATTTCTAAACAAAAGGGATCCCAATATCAGTTACATTTCCACATAATGATTTGCATATATTTTTATAACAGCAGATATTCAAGGGAGGAAAAGACAAACAGCAAGGGAAAACTGAGAGATAGCGAGGCGAAAAGAATTGAGAGACTGTCGGGGTGATCTAATCCTAGGTCTCACAGTAAAATTTGGTTGCGCAACCAGACAGACAAGAGGAAGGAAAAGGAAAGAACAGATCTTTGCATTTAAACACTTTCTCTATAACAACTGGGACAGGGTCCTATTCTACCCTGTCACATACACATAAACAGGTTTTACAAAACTTTCTATTAATTCTCTAATAATATTAGCTTTTATTAGAAATTAAGCAGATGTGCAGTATCCTTTTTTCTTTAACAGTACAGCAAACAGTAGTGCTTAAACTCATACATTTGTTTTTCAACCTTCAGAATCCTCAATTCCTGATCCATATCTTGACAGAAAATCAGCATTGCTATTCTCTTTACCAGATCTGTGTATCACCTTAAATTTAAATTCTTGTAGTGCCAGGTACCACATTGTGATTGTGGAATTTTTATCTTTCATTTGGTTAAGCCAACAGAAAGGACTGTGATCTGTTATAAGTACAAAGTCAGTTCCTAGCAAATAAAACTTAAGGGATTCCATGGCTCTCTTTGCTGCTAAACATTCCTTTTCAATAGTGGAGAACATTTTCTCTCTGTCATGCAATTTCCTACTTATGAATAGAATAGGATGTTTCGTCCCATCTATATTTTGACTCAGGACTGCACCTAGACCTATCTCTGATGCATCTGTTTATAACAAAAATGGTTTCTCAAAGTCTGAGCTCCTTGAAACAGGGGTGGAACATGATACAGCCTTAATGGCTTAAAAAGCTTCATCACACTCTGAGGTCCATTTCTCATTATTTGGATACCGTTTTTCATTAGATCAGTTAGGGGAGTAGCTAACTCAGCAAACTTGGGAACAAATCTCCGATAATAATCAGCCAGCCCTAAAAATGACCTGACATGTTTCTTTGTTTTAGGAATAGGACTGCTACAGCTTCTATTTTAGAAATTTCTGACTTAACTTCTCCATTTCCCAACACATAGCCCAAATATCTGGTTTCCTGCATGCCCAATGCACATTTGGTAGGATTAATAGTCAGACCTGCATTTTCGGTAGCTTGGATAACTTCTTGTAGGTGTTCCAGGTGGCTTTTCCAGCCTGGAATGTACACCATGACTTCATCCAGGTACACAGCACAATAACCAGTGTGAAGTGATAAAATTACATCCAAGTAATGCTGGAATGTAGCTTACGCACCATGTAAACCAAATGGCATCGTGGTGAACTGATAGAATCCAGCAGGAGTGGCAAATGCAGTTTTATCTCTGGATTCTTTTACTAAAGGCATTTGCCAGTAACCCTTGGTGAGATCAAGGGTATTGATATACTTTGCACTCCCCTGTCTGTCCCTCAAATCATCTATTCTGGACATAGGATAACTGTCAAATTCTGACACTTGATTAAGTTTCCTAAAATCAAGACAGATTCTAACACCCCCTTCTTTTTTGTTTACAATTACCATTAGAGATGACCAAGCATTCCTCGACTCCTCTATGATACCCAATTCTTTCACTTTTTATATTTCCTTAACACGTCAGCTCTTAACTGCTATAGTAACCTGTATGTCTTTTACCTAACAGGACGAGCATTCCTTGTCCCTATAACATGCTCAACCCCTTTTCCTCAGCCTGGTACTGTGGTAAAAGTACCGTTAAATGTCTCTAGCAGATTATGAATGTCTGCAGTTTCTCCTGAGTTTAAGGAAACATTCACCTTTACAGCATCAGAATTTACAGTTTGTTCCAGTCTATCATAAGCTACATCAATATCTTCTTTATCAGTTTCTGGTAAAACTAGCAAAGTAGCTTTTGACATTTTTTCAACCCATTTCATGGGGAGTTTAGCATGGTATATCTTAGTAGGATTTTTCCTGTCAGGGGTCTAAATCTTGTACTTAACAGTGTCAATACGTCAAAGCACTTTATAAGGCCCTTGCCACTTCATTAACAGTTTATTTTCTGTTGTGGGTAACAGTAGCAAAACATTTTCACCTTGCTTAAAAACTTTTTCTTTTACACTATGGTCATAATATACCTTCTGCTGGTTTTGGGCCTCTTCCTGATAACTATGGGCAATTTCAACATATTTTGCCAGCTTCTTTCTTAGGGCACACATATAAGATGTTATAGATTGTTGATGAGTGGTGTTATCTTCCCACGTTTCTTTTATCGCATCCAGTGGCCCTCTTGGCTGTCTACCACATAGCATTTCAAATGGTGAAAGCCCTGTTGACGTCTGTGGCACCTCTCTGTAAGCAAAAAGTAGATAAGGCAAGTACTGGTCCCAATCTTTCCCTTCCCCTTTTACAAACCTTTTTAACATGCGTTTTAGGGTTTGGTTAAAACGCTTAACAAGATCGTCTGTCTGAGAGTGACAGGGGAGGTTCGTATGGCAGTGATACCAAATAGTCTGTACAGCTCCTTAAGTGATGCAGCACCAAAATTACTACCCTGATCAGTAATAATTTCTTTAGATATGCCCACTCTGCTGAAAATTTCTGCAAGCTCTGCTGCCATTTTTGAAGCTGTGACAGTACGCATAGGAACTGCTTCTGGGTATTGGATAGCATAGTCACATACTACCAGGATAAATCTATTACCCTTTTTACTTTTATTTAAAGGACCAACCACATCCATTGCAATTCTCTCAAAAGGCACAACAATCAAGGGTAGGGGCACCAGGGGCACCTTGTCTTTTCTAGTGACTGGGGATACTTTCTGACACTCAGCACAGGAATTACAATAAGTAGCAACATCTTCATGAATTCCAGGCCAGTAAAATCTTTATAGCAGTCTGGCAAGGGTGCGATCCCTCCCTAAGTAACTAGCCATAGGACTATCATGTGCTATCTGTAACAACTCTGTTCTATACTTCTGTGGTATAACCAGTTATTCTGTCTGTTCCTGTGTCTGAGGTTTAACCCAAACTCTGTACAATAACCCATTACATTTTTTAAACATTAGTTCACCCTGTTTTGGTTTCACCCCCAGCTGCTTAAAATAACCCTGGAGAGAAATATCATTAGCTTGTTCTGAAATAAAATCACAATCAGTGATCAGTTTAGTTTCAGCATTTTCATATGTTAACCCCTTATGTCCATCAGTCATTTGTTGCCAAAGTTTCTTCAGGCATCGTCTTTCTTTTCTGGATTTCTGGATCTTGGAGCTGTGCTCAAACAAGTCAGAATCAAAGTCACTGAAAGGAAAAGTGTCCCCACCGTTTGAGATTTTCTTTGCCTGAGCTCTTATTACCCTGCTGCTGAAACTGCAGGGCTCAGTTCCTCTGAGATTAATTCAGTAAATCCTGGACAGTCATTTCCAATAATCAGGTATAGGTAACTTAGGTACTACCCCTACTTTCATTTGGTGCGACACACCCATAATGGTCAGAGTCACTTGGGTGTTGGGAAAGTATCAAGTGTCCCCGTGCATGCAGATGACACCAGTACCTGGTCCTTTTGCACAGTGTTTTCCCAGCACTTCAACATGCACTAGGATCTGTTTGCTTCCCAAATCAATGAGTCCCTTTACAGTCTTATCTCCCACCTTCACATCTGTCAAGTACTTGCCTCAATTTGCTAAGGACAAATCTGCTTCAGTGTCATTCTTCTTACTGCAATTTCTTGCAATATGACTTGGCTTATTACAGTTATAGTAAATGACATCTTTGGGCACAGATTTGTTACCCCCACCAGAGTTCTGATCATACTTGGAGGCGGGGGCTAAGGTTGGAAAGACACTGGCAGAAAACCTACCTGGAGGTGGATAGACTTAGATTGATGGGTCATTATAATATCTATCAATCAGCTATTTCCCATAAGAAGGCAGAGTTCCTGTCCAGGGAAATTGCTACGATGAAGAACAGACTAGCCCAGCTCTTCTGAACTGTGGACAGACTGTGCAATCCAGCCTGTCTTCATTCTGGTCGAGCGCTGTCACAAAAATAGTGTGAGGAGTTTGCGCAGTTCTCCTCTGATAAGGTGTCCTCCATCAGGGATGAGATCAGCCAGTGCCTTCCCATTGGACCTTGCATTAATCAATCGGGTGGTACTAATACCTGGCAGACCTGGTCCACCTTTAGCCAACCAGTAGTCATGGACATAGTGAGGATCATCCAGACTTTGCGACCGGCTTATTGTAGTTTGGACCTGGGCCCTACACGCCTACTAGTGGGGTGTGTAGAAGTTATTGGCCCAGTCCTTGCTGAGATAGTGGGAGTTTCATTGGAGAGACGGATCTTTCCAGATCCCTTATAGGAGGCAGTAGTATGCACCCTTTTTAAAAAAAAACTCCCTTGACCCCGACTGCCCAGCTAACTACAGACCAATCTCGAACTTACCCTTTGTTGGGAAGGTTATCGAGAAGGTGCTCGCACTGCAGCTGGAAGACCATTTGACCAACCACAATATCTATGACCCTCTCCAGTCTGGCTTCAAGAAAAGGCATAGCACTGAAACGGCCCTGGCGAGGGTACTTAATGACCTTCTGACGGCAAAAGATCTGACAGCCCATTCAATCTTGGTTCTCCTTGATCTCTCGGCAGCATTTAACACCGTGGATCATGGGGTACTGCTCAAGCGCCTGTGATTTTTCTGTGGACTGAGAGGGGTGGTCCACAGTTGGTTTAAGTCGTTCCTCGAGGGCAGGTCCCAGAGAGTGGTGTTGGGAATTTATTCCTCAGCCCCTCATTGGCTACCCTGTGGGGTTCCACAGGGCTTGGTGCTGTCCCCATGTTATTCGCGGTGTAGCTGCTTCCATTAGGGAACATTACAAGGTGGTATGGATTGAGTTTTCATAGCTATGCCGATGATTCTCAACTGTACGTCTTTCATACCCGATCAGAAATTAGACTCTGTTACAGTGTTTAATAACTGCCTACTGGAGATTCAGAACTGGATGAGTGCCAGTTGGCTTCCGTTGAACTCGGGGGGGGACGAGGTATTGGTTGTGGACTCTGGTTATAGGACGATGGGGGTATGGGCGGGAAAACCACCAGGATTAAATCCTGGTGGGACCCTGCTTATTGCCTCTGGCCAGGTGCGAAACCTGGGCGTGGTATTTGATGAAGGTCTGACCCTGAGGGTGCAGGCTTCGGCTGTAGTCAAATCCTCTTATTACCATCTAAGGAACGTAGCCTGGGTGAAGCACCTGATCCCGCCCGAAGATCTTCCGACCTTGGTCCATGCCTTTTCACCAGTCGTTTTGATTACTGCAATGCCCTCTACCTATGGCTACTGAGGGTAGATATCCATCGCCTACAGCTAGTGCAAAATGGCGACAGCCAGGTTGTTGACTGGAGCTTCTAGATCCAGTCATATTACACCTGTGCTGCGTGAACTGCACTGGTTACCAATACAGTGGTGGATTACCTTCAAGGTCGCGTTGCTGACCTATAAGGCCCTACATGAGCAGGGACCTTACTGTCCCCCCCGCTCACTCTGATCCTCTGGCGAGGGATTGCTAGAGATTCCCAGGGTATCCCTTAAAACATCAGGGAGAAGATCTTTTGCCTTTATAGCACCTGCCCTGTGGAATTCTCTACCATGCCAGATACGAGAAAGCCAGACCGTAGATGATTTTAAAAAATTGCTAAAGAAATATTTATTTAACCAGCGTTCTCAGGAATGTATTGAGTATATATGGATACGTTTTAATATGTTTTTATCTGTTTTATTATAAACTGTGAGTTTTAATGTATATTGTAAAGGTGCCCTGAGCATTGGAAGGGCACCTCATACAAATAACATTTTGATTGATTTGATTGATTAAATGGGAAAAAGAGCGTCTTACTGGTGCTTGGCTGTTACCTCACTGCTGTGGCATCTGTCTGGCCATTTGGTAGTCCTCGGCCAAAAAAACAGCCTTTTCTCCACTTTCTGGTCAATGTTCCTTTACCCAAAGCTGCACATCTGTAGGCTGGATGTTAATGAATTGCTCAGGCAAATGTGTCGATGATCTGTGGGACTGTTTTGCCCTCTGGTTGGAGCCATTTTATCAGAAGTTCTCTGAGTTGGGCGAAGGCTTCTCGAGGATTGTCAACTGAGTTGCACTTCAGAGATCGAAATCTCTGACTGCAGGCCTCGCTTGAGATGTCATACCTTTGCAGGATTTTGCTTTTCACAAGGTCATAGTTTTCTGACTGTTCAGTGTCCATTTTGCTGTAGGCAAGTTGGGCTTTCCTTGTTAGGTAGGGTACCAGTGTTATTGCCCATTGCTGCTTTGGCCATTGGCAGGGTGTGGCAACTCTTTCAAAAGTTGTCAGGTATGCCTCGATATCATCCAAGGGACATAACTTTGTAAGTTTAATGACTTCTAAGTTGCTTGTGTTTTGTTGCTCATCTGGATCTGTGCCAGACCCTCTGTCTTTGATAACTTGCAAGGCATCCAGCCATCACTGCTCCTGTCACTGCATCTCTTCTGTTATCTGCTGCTCCTGTTGCTGCATCTCTTCTCTCCTCTCCTCTGCTTCTCCATCTCTTTTTGTTGTATAGCCCACCATTTAAAAATGTTCATCAGGCTTTCAGGTTCTGTCACTGCTTGTTCTTTTTCCATAACTTGTGCTGGCTGTACCATCTCAGCTTGGACTTCTGTCTCTGCTAGTTTGGCTGCCATTCTCCTGGTAACCACTCCTGGACTTGCTGCTGCAGAATCCATACCTTTCTCTGTACTTCCCTAGTATTAAGTCCAGTACCCACACACAAAACTCCTGGCTTAGAGTATGCATGGTGTAAATCCCACTCAGGCTGACACCATCTGTTGTCAAGGCACAGGTCAGGAAGCACAGGAAAAAATGGAAGCAGTTGTAAAATTCACAAAAAATATTTATTTACACTAGCAGTAACATAAAAAAATAAACTTGTTCAGAATAACTATTTACAAAGGAAGAATAAACAGCAGATTCATCAGAGTTTTCCTTCAAGTTCTGTGTGTCCATCTCTGCAAGCAACTGCAGCTCTGCCTCATAAGTGCTTCCAACCCCGCATTTTTAACAAGCATCTTCCAAAGTGTTCTTGTAAGTATCAGACAGGTACTCCTAGAACAGAGTGTCCCAGAGCTGAGGCCCATTTTCCACAGCTCTTCTGCAAAAGGCTTAAAACTTGCCCTCAGGCAACACCTTGAGTTTCTAACAGCTTTCTGCAATCATCTCAAGCTACAGTGATATACATTTCAACAGTAACACTATATAATTTCTAAACAAAAGGGATCCCAGTATCAGTTACATTTCCACATAATAATTTGCATATATTTTTACACCAGCAGATATGCAAGGGAGGAAAAGACAAACAATAAGGGAAGACTGAGAGATAGTGAGGGGCAAAGACTTGAGAGACTGTCGGGGTGATCTAATCCTAGGTCTCACAAGAAAATTTGGTTGTGCAACCAGACAGACAAGAGACAGGAAATGGAAAGAACAGATCCTTGCATTTAAACACTTTCTCCATAACAACTGGGACAGGGTCCTATTCTACCCTGTCACAGTATCTTAAATAGAATTTTGACTGAATGGACAATGCAAGTTTTCTGGGGATAGTTTGTAGTAAAAAGTCATCAGGCATGCAAGGGTATATTACAGCTCTTTCAGCCTAAACCCGTCAAGGAGACTCTGCTTCAGATGCATCAAACCATCACAGATTATGTCTGGTGTTAAAGGCCCAATAATATTTCATAAAATCTGACAAGCCAAATCCACAATTTTCCCAATGCATCTAAGTTCCTCCATACTAATCTTATGTGACCCTCTATCCCAAACAAAATGTCTAATTAATTTGTTAAACCTTGTGAAATAGGACTTTTCAATAGAAACTGGAGTGAACTTAATAAATAAAATATTTTAGGCTCCAACACTAATTTGATCTAGTTTATTTTTCCACACTGACCAATAACCTGCTTGCTAGTATTACTTTTGCTGATGTAACTAGCACCTGCTCTAGTCCTATGCCTAACCTTTAACATCTTGTCTAGGGCTTCAATTGCTGACCAGGAAGTACGTCTGTGATGCTGTCTGGGAGTACTTCATTACTGAAAAGGCTTAGTTTAGGGCTCCTCTTGCCTCACATTTGGTGTCTGCTGCTTTCTTGTGTGTAACAGACTTCCTGCTCAGCCTTACATGGTCCCACCCAGAGTTACCCCCACCTCTGTATACATTGCTGCATTTATCTGCTGTGATCTACTATTTGCGAATTGTATGCCTCCCCCCAATAGGAACTATAAGGAAGATATTTTGCTGTATACTTTTAGACCATCAGGATCACTCAGACATACCTTTAACAAGCTTATCCTATATGGCCTCTACAAATATAGTACCAGCAATAAATTCAAGACAGGCATGCTGGCAAGGCAAGGCAAATTTTATTTAAAAAAATGCCCATCCGAGGCTCTAGGTGCCGAACATATTAAAATGTCATTATACAAATCATAATAAATACATAAACAACATACTGTAAACATAAAATACAGTATTCCAATAATTAAAACAATATTTTATAAATAATACCCTCAGCAGCAGCAACTAGACTCAAAATAGTCAAAGGTTAATTTAAACCTAAAATTCTGAGACCAGGTAAGAGCTATAAAATGCAGTCCGGGAAGGCCTGATTATACAGGAAGGCCTTGAGGTGGGCTTTGAATACCTCAAAGTGCGTGGTGATTGTAACCCAAATTAGCTTGTCTCGGACCAGAAAGAGCACAGATCTACTCTACTGGATGCTCACCTTGCACAGGTAATAGAGGAACCCATATACTTAACAGTAAGCCAGGAAATCACACCCTCCTTGACTGAGTCCCTGTTAACAGAGTCAAAAGAATGAAAGCTGCTGGGATCCTACCAGATTCCCTTAGTGATCATTCTCCAGTGTATTGCATGTGGATAAATAATTTTCCCAAGCCCCTCCTAAACTTATAGGCACCTGCCCCACTTTGAAGAGGCCACCTTTCTCCACAGTCTACAAGACATCAACTGGTGACCCATAAAAGATCTCCCAGATGTGGACCATGCCCTTGAGTATTTTATTAAGAACTTCAATAGAATGGTTAACAAACATGCCCTCATAAAGAGACATAGGGCAAAAGGTCTCTGTCCCAAATGGATTAACAGTGACCACCAGAAGGCCATGCATCTCTGAGATAAGGCCTGGGAACAGTATAAGAAATCTGGCCTGTCATCAGACTGGTGTGCCTACAGTCATCTTCTAAATATCCACAAAAATAATCTCAAGGGTGCCAAAGGAACCTACAAAAGTCCCTACAGATGAAAAATTCATCTAATCTCATAATTCCTGGACCCAAATAAACTGTTTACTCAAAGGCCAGTCCAATATAGCCTCTTGTGAAATAACTGCCAATGGACAGGTCCTCTCTTATCCTATCTCCATTGCTTCTGAATTTAATAAGTTCTTCAATGGAAAGGGACCCGGGGATAATCATATCAGATGACCTTAAGTTTGGCAAGCAATGTGAGAAGGCAGTAGGGAGGGCTGGGGGGATACTGGGATGTATAGGGAGAGGCATCACCAGCAGAAAACAGGAAGTTGTTATCCCTCTGTACAGACAGTTGGTGAGACCCCATCTGGACTACTGCGTCCAGTTCTGGAGACCCCATCTCCACAAGGACATAGACAGGATGGAAGCAATCCAGAGGAGGGCAACTAAAATGGTGCAGGGACTGCAAGAGAAGCCATATGAGGAGAGACTAAAGGAGCTTAATATGTATACCCTTGAGGAAAGGAGGGGAGAGGGGGGACATGATAGAAACTTTTAAGTACCTCAGTGGAATCAACAAAGTCCAAGAAGGTAGCATCTTTCAGAAAAAGAGATGTGCAAGAACAAGGGGACACAATTTGAAGATGGGGGGACGGCTCAGGGGTGATGTGAGGAAGTTTTTTTTTACAGAGAGGGTGGTGGATGCATGGAACTACCTTCCTAAGGAGGTTGTGGGGTCTAAAACTGTGGGAGAATTCAAAAATGCACGGGACAGACATAAGGCAATTCTTGTGGGGAGTAGGAAGAAATAGGCTGTTGGTTAACTAGGATCTGCAGCTTATCCAGTAGGTAGGGAAATGGACAGACTAGGTGGGCCAAGTGGTCCTTATCTGCCATCAAAGTCTATGTTTCTATGTTTCAGGGACCTAGATTGGTTTAAGATGCACCTTTTTATTTTAAATTCTCTTTATTGCTTGATGAGATGTAGAGACATACCCACTCTCCAGCACCCAGACCTCGCACTTGGCATCCCTCCCAGGCTGCCTGGACTGGGAGGCTCACAGCTTGCCCCCTGGGGGACTCTGTCATCGAGGCACTGGTCAGGAAGCATAGGAAAAACCAGGAGTAGTTGTAGAATTCGCAAAAAGTGTTTATTAGTACTAGCAGTAACATAAAAAAAAAATTTGTTCAGAATAACTATTTACAAAGGCAGAATAAACAGACAAGATCCACCTGAGCTTTCCTTTAATCTCTGTGTCTCTCCCAAAAAATTGCAGATCAGCTCTCTTAAAAGTCTTTGCAACCCCCACTCCTTAACAAGCATCCATTTTTTTCTAAAATGTTCTTGTCAATTTCATGCAGGTGCAGCAAGAACACAATGTCCCAAAACTGAGGCCCCTTCTCCACAGCTTCAGAAAAAAGGCTTAAAAACGGTTCTCAGGTTAACCCCTTGAGTTCCCAATAGCTTTTTGCAATCATCTCAGACTATAATTATATACATTTCAACAGTAACACTAAATAATTTCTGAACAAAGGGATCCCAATATCAGTTACATTTCCACATAAAGATTTGCATATATATTTATACCAACAGATATGCAAGAAAGGAAAGAAAAAATTACTCACCTTAGTAATGTTGTTTCTTCTAATGGAGTCTTGCTGTATTCTGACTATTACAGTGATCACCAACCTTTGAACTGCCCTGGAGAACAAAGAGTTAACTTTCCATGCAGGGCATGGAACGCTGAGCTCGAGCTTGGTTGAAGCCTCTGTCTGCTGTTGTTTAAACTCCAACCGTCAGATCTTTACAAGCTATACTCACTAGGCGTTCTGTGTGGAAACTGTAAAACTCAAACTAGCCAACTGGCAACTAAATTTGTTAAAAAAGGGTTTTTTGGTTTCAAAGCAAAGACTCAAGTCAGGAAACCAAAAACACAACACACACCCAAAATAAAGGGGTGAGAAAGGGCACCTCTAGGTGCCAACACTGCTCCTGCCCACCCACATCCCAAAACCAGGTTCTGAGAGGGAGGTGGGGGTCGAATACAGCAAGACTCCATTAGAAGAAACAACATTACTAAGGTGAGTAATTTTTCTTCAAACAACATGAAGTCTTGCTGTATTCTGACTATTGCAGACTACCAAGCAGTACCTCCATGGAGGAGGGACAGAACCTACTTTGGGAAAAGACTCTGAAGTACTGCTGTGCCAAACTGAGCATCATTCCTAGCCTGGATATCCAGAGAGTAATGCTTGGTGAATGTATGGACTGTTTTCCAGGTGGCTGCTTGACAGATTTCTAAGATAGGAATATCCCTAAGCAGCTGTACCTCTAGTAGAGTGAGCCCTCAGGCCTGAGGGTGGGGTTCTACCCAATTTTTCATAGCAGAATTGTATACAAGAGACAATCCACCTGGCAATAGATCTTTTAGTGGCAGGTTTGCCCTTACCGACCTCTCCATAAGTAAGGAACAACTGGAGGGACTCAAACCTGTGACCCTTGGTGCGCTCTATGTAGTAGCTAAGGGCCCTTTTTACGTCCAGACTGTGCAACCTCCTTTCTCCAGAGGAGAAATGGTTAGTGAAGAAAACAGGGAGAGACATAGACTGATTAAGGTGCAAATCTGAAACCACCTTAGGCAAAAACTTCCTGTTAGTTCTTAGGACCACTTTATCTCTATGGAAAGAGATGAAATCAGGCTCCACTGACAGGGCTTGCAATTCACTGATACACCTGGCAGAGGTAATGGCTACCAAAAACACAGTTTTCCAAGTCAAGTACTTAAGCTCTGCAGAGGACAAAGGCTCAAAGGGGGGGTTGCATAAGCTGAGCAATGCAAACATTAAGGTCCCAAGCAGGAGCAGGGTCCCTAAAGGGAGGATTGTTGTGCAGCAATCCCTTGAAGAATTTACAAAATACAGGATGGGCTGACAGAGGAGAGGGCTTGCGTACTGACAAGAAGGCAGAAACAGCTGCCAGATGCACTTTAAGTGTAGCTGGTCTAAGTCTCAAGCCATTAAGATGAACCATATAGTCCAGGACTGTAGGCAACCCGGTAGATTCTGGAGAAATATGCTTATTAGAGCACCAAATAGTGAACCTTTTCCATTTGGAGTTGTAAGTCTTTCTGGTGGAAGGCTTTCGAGAAGCCTTAAGAATATCCAGAACACCTTGAGAGAGATGCAGATCAGCAAACTCTAACTCTTCAAGAGCCAGGCCATGAGATTGAGAGATTTGAGGTTCGGATACCAAATCTTCCCCTGAGAGGATGTCAACAGGCTGTAATTCCTGGGAAGAGACAGGGGAAGGTGGACTGCTAAGGACAGCAACAGTGGATACCAGGGCTGTCTGGCCCAGTCTGGAGCGATCAGAATCACTTTGCATGGTTGAGACCTGATCTTGACTAGCACTTTGAACAGGAGAGGGAAGGGGAAGCATACAGGAACTTCCCTTCCCAATTCAGAACCAGAGCATCCAGGGGTACTGAGCCCAAGACTGGGGGTCTGCAACAAAAGAGAGGAAGTTGGTGATTATCTGGGGCTGCAAAAAGATCTATCTGTGGAGTGCCCCATCTGGAGAAAATCACTTCCAAAATTAGGGGATCTAGGGTCCATTTGTGATGGCCCTGAGATATCCTGCTGAGAGCATCTGCTAAGACATTGTCCTTCCTTGGGAGGTGAACTGCTATCAGAGAGGTTTGCAGGGAATAGGCCAGAGACCACAACTTCATTGCTTCTGTGCACAAGGCCATAGACCGAGTGCCTCCTTGCTTGTTGATGTACCACATTGTGGTGGTATTGTCTGTTCTGATCTGAATCACCTTGTTCTGTACATTTGGAAAAAGCTTGCAGTGCCAGAAATACTGCTCTGAGTTCTAAGAGGTTGATGTGAAGCAGAGATTCTTGAGGTGACCACAGCCCTTGGGTGGTAAGATCCCCCAAGTAGGCTCCCCAGCCCAAGAGGGAGGCGTCTGTGGTGAGGATTACTGAATGAGACTGAGTGACAAAAGGAACTCCCTGTCTTAAATTGTCCTGATCCTGCCACCATTGCAAAGCCTGGATCAGGGTTCGAGTCACTGGGACTAGTTTGGTAAGGGAATCCTTTCTTTAGGACCAGAAGGCTCTTACGTGGAACTGAATGTCCCTCATCTGGAATCTTGCCCCCTGGACCACTGCTATAGAGGCTGCCATTAGGCCCAGGAGCTGCAAGAAGTGCCTTGCTGGTCGAGACACCTGAAGGGTGAAAGAAGAGGCCAGTTCTATAAGGGTCCTTGCCCTGTCCAGGGGATGGAAGGTTTTTGCCCTTATTGTATCCAGCTCTGCCCCTATAAAGGTGAGGAGCTGGACTGGCTCAAGAACTGACTTTGGAAGGTTGAGGAGGAATCCTAAGGAAGTGAGCACTTGCTGAGTTATCTGAAGATGTGACTTGACTTGGTCTGGAGAGTGACCCACTATGAGCCAGTCGTCCAAGTATGGAAAGATGGAGATCTTTTTTCTCCTTAGGAAAGCAACCACTACTGCCAGGCACTTTGTGAACACCCTTGGGGCTGATGTTAGGCCAAAGGGCATTGCTCTGAATTGATAGTGGCCTGAGGGCAACTTGAACCTGAGGTACTTTCTGTGGGAGCACCTGATGGGAATGTGAAAATAGGCATCTTTGAGGCCCAGGAAGGTTAGCCAGTCCCCTGGCCTTAGAGAGGGCAGAATTATTCCCAGAGTCACCATTTTGAATTTTGGTTTTAAAAGGTGCTTGTTTAAATATCTTAGATCCAGGATGGGCCGCCATTCTCCTGTCTTTTTGGGGGTTAGGAAGTACCTGGAGTACAATCCTTTGGCCCTGTGTAGGGTAGGAACCCTTTCTATGGCTCTGAGAGCCAAGAGGGAAGAAACCTCTGCCTCTAGGGCAAGGGTCTCTGATGGATTTGCAGGTGGAAAGGATCTGGTTCTCATCTTGGGAAATTTTTTGAAGCTGAGAACCAGTCCCTGGCTTACTACTTCCAGGACCCACTTGTCTGATGTTAAAGACTTCCAGTCCTGGACAAAGTAAGCCAGCCTGCCCCCTACAGGTATTGGAGAATCGGCCCGGGCAGACCCATCAGGGTGTCTGCTTGGCAGGGGCTTTAGGCTGAGGGGTGGAAGCAGGCCTGCTCATACCCCATCTGCCTCTCCCTCTAAAGAACTCCCTCTGAGCATAAGCAGAAGAGGAGGCCTGGGCTTGGTAAAAGGGCCTTTGAAAGGGCCTGCCCCTGCCCCTGGAATGCTGCCTCTGAGGAGTGGCTTGCCTTTCTTTGGCCTGAGCACTCCTGTAGGTGGTCCTGTACTCGTCCATCTTTTTCATGTAGTTCTCTTTCTGCTCCCCAAACAGAGAATTACCAATGACAGGGAAATCCATGGCCTTAGCCTGGGTATCCTGTGATAGGCTAGTACATCTGAGCCAAGCCATCCTCTGAAGGGCCACAGATGTAGCCATGACTCTAGATGAAACATCATTGGAGTCCACAGCAGCATGAAATTGCACCTTGGATGCCTCAATCCCATCCGCAGCCACCTGCTCCAGCTCCTTGGCAAGCTGGTCAGGGGCCTGTTTAGCCAGAGCCAGTACAGTGTCCCACCTGGACTTCTGGTATCTAGCTGTGTAGGCCATATAGTTAGCCTGCCTGAGTCCCAAAGATGCTGCCATGTACTGTTTCTTTGCCATGGCATCAATCCTCCTGGAGTCCTTATCTGGGGGGTGTGAAGCCAAGGGAATATTTGCCTTATCACAGGCAGCAGCCTGCACTACCCCAACATGGCTGCATTGCTGGGAAAGGAACTCCGTGTCCGAGCCTCAAAGGGTATACCTCTTGTCCATTCTTCTGTCCACAGGAGGTATGGAATTAGGAGTTTTTAGAATTTTAAATGTCTGTTTCCCAAAAGATTTATGGAGGGGAACAGACAATCTCCTGGACTCTGGGATGTCCATCATCTCTACAAAATCAGGCTCCTCCTGGTCCTCTACTGCTTCTTCCATTGGAAGCTGAAGGGTTCCAGCCACTTTCTTGTAAAACATAAAGTGGGAAGGGGACTCAGAAAGCCTAGGAGGAGAAACACCTGAAGGTCTGTCTGGGGAGATGTCCAGGTCAGTAGGCACATCCAGACTGGATCCAGCGTGCCTTGACCAGGGCACGGACCCCTCTATTTCTGGAACCTAAACAGTTTTTCAGAAATCCTCTGTACTGCAAGGGATCCAGCGTGCCTTGACCAGGCCACGGACCCCTCTATTTCTGGAACCTAAACAGTTTTTCAGAAATCCTCTGTACTGCAAGGTACTAGCCCTGACTTTTGGATTTGGTACCAGTGGAAGCTGATTTCCAAGTGGCCCATACTATCTGCTGCTGAACACACCTCTAACTACTGTATCTCCCTCTGTGTCTCTAGTTGAATTTATGTGCTAGGGTTTAATGATTTGTTTAATCCTTACAGTCATTTTAAGTTGACTTTTCCATTAGCAGATTATATCCTCTCACCACTAGAGGGCTATATCTCTATCTCTTTATTTAGTACATGAGCCATGTGGTCTCTCTCTGCCTTTCTCTCGCCTCTCCTCCTCCTTCTCCTTGCCCTGGCCCCCTCTCTCTCCCTGGCCCTAGCCACCCCACCCCACCCCACCCCTGCCACCCTCTACTCTGGTTTCCACCGCAACTCCAAGGGAATTCCTGGTTACTTAACATGACCACTACTCTCAACAAGTGTGGCCACCTCTCTACACTGTACCACCTTGCAGTCCATATGGGACACCGCCTGGAACCTTGCAACTTCTACTCCAGGAAACAACAATCAAAACTATCTCTCAAAGAGCTGCGACTCTGCTCCTTAAAACTCCTGCTCCTCCTCCTTCTCATCTCAGGCAGCGTCCATCCCAATCCTGGCCCTAGAGTTCAGGCCACACACAACTCAGGTGCCCTTATCCTTGCAACCATTAATATCTGCAGCCTACTACCAAAGCTGGATGCACTCCAAGCCTTCATATGCCAACACAACCCTGACATCCTTGCAGTGGTGGAAACTTGGCTGACACCTAAAGTTCCTGACTCAGCAGTAACAATACAGGGCTACAATGTTCACAGGCTGGACTGGATATCCAAAAAAGGTGGTGGTTGCACAATCTATATCAAAGACTCCCTGTCTTGGCACCCTGTAGCAACTCCATCACTTTCTGCCTCAGCCCAGATTCTGCCAATAAAAATCATCCTAGGTACCAGCCATAAAGCTCTGACTTTTGTCTCCGTATATATCCCACCCAAGGACCCTAAACATGGATTCAATGATGTTCTAAACTTTAGCAACTCACATCCTCCCGAAACTGAACTTATTCTACTAGGGGATTTCAACATAAACTGGTTAGCATCGAGTGCCAGTGCCTATAAAGACTCCATCTCAGCTGCTAACCTCACGCAAATGGTAAACTCCCCTACTAGGATTAACTACAAGACTGGCACCAGTATCCTCTTGAATTGGGTCTTCACCACTCACCCCACAAGGATTTCTCGTACGACCATTCTCCCAGACTCACTCAGTGACCACTCCCCAGTCATGTGTGCATGGTCTAACAAATTCCTTAAGCCCCCTCCCAAAATTATCGCTAGCAGAGTCCTTCCTAGTGGAAAACTTCCACATCTCAAACAACACCTGCTTCTACAAGACTGGCTACCCATCTATGAAGCAACAGATGTTAACTTGGCTTTTGATCACTTCATCTCAATTTTCAACAAAGCCTATGACCTCTTTACCCCTGCTAAAAGGCACAAAACAAAATCTCTCTCTAACCCATGGGTCACCGCGGCTCTTCTCTCACAGCTGAAACTAAGGATCACCTCTGGGCAGTTGCCAGGGCCACTGGCAAACAACTGGACATCCAAAATTACAAACAAGCATGAAATGCCTGCACAAAAGCCATACGGCTAATGAAATCCACTTATTACAAAGATGCTCTCACCAATACATGGGGAAATGGTCGTGCTTTCTGGGACAATATCAAGGATGTCACAGGGAAGCAGCCAAAAACCTCTCCGCCATGTTAATGGTTGATGGATCCTCAACCCTTGACCCCAAGGTGATCGCAAACATCTTTAACACGGCTTTTTCAGACCTTAGTGCTGTTCTACCCCATTGACTTTTCGAAAACAGGGCCTACTCCCCAAATACCTCAGCCCCCAGTCTAACCATCCCTCTTCTACTTCAGGAAGGTAAGGCTGAATGAAGTCACCGCTATATTACTGCAGCTATCTCTAAATCTAGATCTAGTAGCGACACCCTGGACCTTAAGCTTCTTTTGCTCACCCTCGATGAGGTAATTCATCCATTAACAAAAATCCTAAACCTCTCTCTCAGCCGTGGAAAATTCCCGGACCTATGGAAAACAGCCTACGTGACACCCATCCATAAAAGTGGGGACAAGACGATTCACTCAAATTATCGCCCTATCTCCATACTGCCCCCACTCTCCAAGGCAGTTGAGCGCATCGTGGCTGATCAACTTACCAACCACTTGGATAAATACAATATACCTTGTCCACAACAACACGGCTTCCGGAAAGGTCACAGCACCACCACAGCCCTTCTTGAGTTCACTGGAGCTTTGCACAAATCCCTTGACAACGGCCTTCTCACAGGGGCCGTTTCTGTCGACCTCTCCAAGGCCTTCGATACAGTACACCATGGATTATTAATACACCAACTACTGAATGCCGGGCTATCACCTGACTCTTCTCTCTGGTTTAAAAGCTACCTAGAAAACTAGTCAGTGAGAGTAAAAATTGCGGACACTCTTTGTAACACCCTGCCTGTTCGCTCGGGTGTCCCACAGGGATCCATACTGGGACCTCTCCTTTTTAGCCTTTTCTTAAACTCCCTTCCTTACCACTGCTTTGAGCAGATCATACTATATGCCGATGATGCTGTTGTATTCTCCACTCACAAAGATCCTGCAACTCTTCAACACAACCTTCAACTTGGTTTCAGTTCTGTAGAGACACGGTTTCTTAATCATAAACTGGTCCTCAATGACAAGAAAAACAAATCTATGCTCTTCTGCAGCTCTCATAACCCACACAAGCTACACCACTTGGCTATCTCTACCAACCAGGGGAACACTCTAGATCAGGTGGGGTCCTTCAAATACTTAGGGATACAGCTTGACCCTAATCTCTTCTATGGACTTCATGTAGATAATGTAACTAGAGCTGCTAATACACGGCTTGGTCTCCTCTACAAACACAGACCACACCTCACGCCAGAAGCTTTGAAGGTTGCAGTCCTGAGCTCTGTGTTCTCTGTAATAGACTATGGTCTCATCATTTATGGCTCGGCCACAACCACAACCCTTAGATACCTCTCAACTACCTTAAATAAAGCATGTCGGCTCATCACTGGTGCTCACCATCTCACCCACACATGTGACCTGTACACTCAGACCGGCTGGCTCCAACTATCAAACTGCATAAAGTTTCTCACCTGCTCCATGGTGAAAAAAATCTACCTTGGCCTTGCACCTTCTGGGGTCTCAACTCTATTACAACACCGAATTAACAAATGGCACCTTAGGAGATCCAAGCTACAGCTACTGAAAGTCCCCCACTGTCACACTTCACAGGGACAACGCTCTTTGCTTATCGAGCACCACTCTGGTTCAATGGCCTCAGCCCAACCATCTCCTCTGCCCCAACTATTGGTATGTTTAAACTAGGTCTGGACTATCTCACTACCAACAGCTCCTGTGACTGCCCAACTTAACCTTGTTCTCCACTTCCTTTCTGCTCTAGTTGTCCCCCACTGGATTCTACCCTCACATCTTGGTATACCCAATGCTGCACTTTTCACCCTCTTGCCACCCTTCCTACATTACTTCTCCCCCACCCTCTTCCTCTCCCTATGACTCTGGCACTTCTTATCTGTTGTCTATCTTCTGACAAATGCCGCTTGGCTGCCTTGTTACAATGCTACCCTTGAACTGTATTAATCTGTACTCTGTTTGCAATGTCCTCATTGTTGTAATGCCTGTCTTGATGTTCTCCATAATTTGTATTTCTCTGACGTGGAACCTTTGTAAAAGAGCCATGGCTCAAAGGTATTTGTAATCCTAGACTTGATAAATAAATAAATAAATAAATAAATAAATAAATAAATAAAAAAAATAATCACCATCATCATCATTATCCTCATACTCTCCCTCCTCCTCCTCCGGTTCATAAAATTCTTCTAAAGTATAATCCGGAACTGGGGGAACCGACCGAACCGAGCCCCTGACAGATGGTGCCGGTTCGGCTGGAACTGAAGTTAGCGATTGAACTATCCTTATCGCTTTGGCTATTTCATCAGCGGTCGGAGAAAGAACTTGTGGATCCGAACCGGATGATTTTTCCCTTTTTTCTTTTAACCGAACCGACTCCCTCAGAATCGGTTCTCCTTTGCCTGAAGAAGTTTCGCCTGGTCAGTGGGCACTCCTCTGGTTCGGCCGGAGTGAACTGGCTGGTCAGTCCGGTCAGCGATTCTCGCCTCCCTTTCCCTCAATCTACTACTCTCTTATCCAGGGTAGCTTTGGGAAAATTTTACAAATTTGGCAGTCTGAATTGAGGTGGTCAAACCCCAGACAATCAACACAGGTGGTGTGGGTATCAGCCTTAGCAAAGGCTTCCCCACACACACTACAGTGCTGAAACCCAGTGGGCCCGGTTTTTTTCTTGGGTTTCTCAGACATGGCCAATCCTAACCACAACTTACCCTTTTTTCCGCAATCCACCAGACAAGACACCCCTATCGGTTCCTGACCGTGTTACGGGTCTTGGAAAAAAAACTGTAATTAAATCCGTTTTTTTTAGAACCAATACGGACTGGTTACCACACTCTAATAAAGACAGAAGTTTTTAACACAAACCTGATCGGTTCAAACCGAACCGATCCAATGTTTACAAGTTCCACACAGAAACTAATGCAAAACCTATCTAGTACTCACGGTACCACAGACAGAGACTTAAACCGACAGGTTCAGTAGCAGAAATTCGGTAGAAACCGAGCGAAAAAAAGACACTTTAACCGACTTGTTTGAACCAAGCGAAGGAGAAATCTCCGGAGCGACTGTTCAGTGAGGCGGAGTAAAGAATCTGACGGTTGGAGTTTAAACAACAGCAGACAGAGGCTTCAACCAAGTCCGAGCTCAGCGTTCCATGCCCTGCATGGAAAGTTAACTCTTTGTTCTCCGGGGCAGTTCAAAGGTTGGTGATCACTGTAATAGTCAGAATACAGCAAGACTTCATGTTGTTTGAAAGGCAGAAGCAGCAAGGGAAGGCTGAGAGACAGTGAGAGGCAGAGAACTGCAAGACTGTCGGGGTGATCAAATCCTAGATCTCGCAGGAAAATCTGGATGCGCAACCAGACAGTCAAGAGACAGGAAAGAAAAGCACAGATCAGATCCTTGCATTCAAACTCTCCATAACAACTGGGACAGGGTCCTATTCAACCCTGTCACAAACACCCCCCTCAAGAGGGAACCTGTTTTATTAAACAGGTTTCTAAAACATTCTATTAATTCTCTAATAATATTAGCTTCTAACTTTCAGAAATTAATCACATGTACAGTACCCTTTTTTTCTATAACAGTACAGCAAACAGTAAAGTTTAAACTCGTACATTTGTTTTTTGAACCTTCAGAACCCTCAATTCCTGATCCATATCTTAAAAGAGAATCAGCACTGCTATTCTCTTTACCAGATTTGTGTATCACCTTGTATTTAAATGGCTGTAGTGCCAGGTACCACCTTGTGATTCTGGAATTTTTATCTTTCATTTGGTTAAGCCAACAGAGAGGACTGTGATCTGTTATAAGTACAAAGTAAGTTCCTAGCAAATAAAACTTAAGGGACCCCATGGCCCACTTTGCAGCTAAACATTCCTTTTCAATAGCGGAGAACCTTTTCTCTCTGTCATGCAACTTCCTGCTTATGAATAGAATAGGATGTTCTTTCCCATCTATATTTTGGTTCAGGACTGCACCTAGGCCGACCTCTGATGTATCTGTTTGTAATAAAAGTGGTTTCTCAAAGTCTTGGCTTCTTAAAACAGAGGCTAAACATAAGGCAGCCTTAACAGCTTGAAAAGCTTCATCACACTCTGGGGTCCATTTCACATTATTTGGGTACCATTTTTTCGTGAGTTCAGTGAGGAGAGTGGCTAACTCAGCAAAGTTGGGAAAAAATCTCTGATAATAACCAGCTAGCCCTAAAAATGACCTGACATGTTTCTTTGTTTTAGGGACAGGGCTGTTAGCTACAGCTTCTATTTTACAAATTTCTGGCTTAACTCCTCCATTTCCCCGACACACAGCCCAAATATCTGCTTTCCTGCAAGCCAAATGCACATTTGGTAGGATTAACAGTCAGACCTGCATTTTGGATAGCTTGGATAACTGCTCGTGGGTGTTCCAGGTGGCTTTTCCAGTCTGGACTGTACACCACGACATTATCCAGGTACACAGCACAATAACCAATGTGAGGTGATAAAATTACATCCATGTACCGCTGGAATGTAGCTGGAACACCATGTAAACCAAATGGCATGGTGGTGAACTGACAGAGTCCAACAGAAGTGGCAAATGCAGTTTTGTCTCTGGATTCTTTAGCTAAAGGGTTTTGCCAGTAACCCTCGGTGAGATCCAGGGTGCTGATATACTTTGCACTCCCCAGTCTGTTAACCAAATCATTTATTTTGAGCATAGGATAACTGTCAAACTCTGACATTTGATTAAGTTTCTTAAAATCAAGGCATATTCTAACACCCCCTTTTTTTGTTTACAACTACCACTGGAGATGACCAAGCACTCCTCGACTCTTCTATGATACCCAATTCTTTCATTTTTTGCATATCCTTAACCATGTCAGCTTTTAACTGCTCTGGTAACCTGTATGTCTTTTGCCTAATAGGGCTAGCATTCCTTGTCACTATTTTGTGCTAGACACCTTTTGCTCAGCCTGGTGCTGTGGTAAAAGTACTGTGAAATGTATTTAGCACATTACAAATTTCTGCAGTTTGTTCTGAGGTTAAGGAAACATTCAGCTTAACAGCATCAGCAATTACAGTTTGTTCCAGTCTATCATAAGCTACATCAATACCTTCTTTATCAGTTTCTGGTAAAACTAGCAAAGCAGCTTTTGGTGTTTTTTAAACCCGTTTCTTGAGGAACTTAGCATGGTATATCTTAGTAGGATTTTTTCTGTCGGGGTCTCAGTCTCATAGTTAACAGTGCCAGTACGTAAAAGCACTCTATAAGGCCCTTGCCACTTCATTAACAGTTTATTTTCTGTTGCAGGTAACAGTAGCAAAACATTTTCACCTGGCTCAAAAATGTTTTCTTTTACCCCAATGTCATAAAATACCTTCTGTTGGTTTGGGGCCTCTTCCTGATTACTATGGGCAATTTCAACATATTTTGCCAGCTTCTTTCTTAGGGCACACATATAAGACGTTATAGATTGTTTCTGAGTGGGGTTATCGTCCCACGTTTCTTTTATCGCATCCAGTGGCCCTCTTGGCTGCCTAACGATACAGCATTTCAAACGGTGAAACCCCAGTTAATGCCTATGGCACTTCTATGTAAGCAAAAAGTAGGTAAGACAAGTATTGGTCCCAATCTTTCCCTTCCCCTTTTACAAACCTTTTTAACATGCGTTTTAGGGTTTGGTTAAAACCCTCAACAAGACCGTCTGCCTGAGGGTGATAGGGGGAAGTTCTTGTGGCAGTGATACCTAGTAGTCTGTACAGCTCCTTGA
Source organism: Neoceratodus forsteri (assembly GCA_016271365.2). Lineage (NCBI taxonomy): Eukaryota > Metazoa > Chordata > Ceratodontiformes > Ceratodontidae > Neoceratodus > Neoceratodus forsteri. Next base: position 874,698,400 of record CM028132.1, on the reverse strand, counting down.
GTAATGCAGCACCAAAATTACTACCCTGATCAGTAATAATTTCTTTAGGTATGCCCACTCTGCTGAAATGTTTTGCAAGCTCTGCTGCCACTTTTGAAGCTGTGACAGTACACATTGGAACTGCTTCTGGGTATCGAGTAGCATAGTCGCATACTACCAGGATAAATCTACTACCCTTTTTAATTGTGTCGAAGGGACCAACCACATCCATTGCAATTCTCTCAAAAGGCACATCTATCAAGGGTAGGAGCACCAGGGGCACCTTGTCTTTTCTAAAGACTGGGGCTACTTTCTGACACTCAGCACAGGAATTACAATAGGTAGCAACATCTTCATGAATTCCAGGCTAGTAAAATTTATACAGCAATCTGGCAAGGGTGTGATCCATCCCTGAGTGACCAACCACAGGACTATCATGTGCTATCAGTAACAACTCAGATCTACACTTCTGTGGTATAACCAATTGTTTTGTTTGTTCCTGTGTCTGAGGTTTACCCCAAACTCTGCACAGTAACCCATTACATTTTTTAAACATTGGTTCACCCTGTTTTGGTTTCACCCCCAGCTGCTTAAAATAACCCTGGAGAGAAACATAGTTAGCTTGCTCTGAAACAAAATCACAATCAGTTATCAGTTTAGCTTCAGCATTTTCATATTTTAACCTATTATGTCCATCAGTCTTGTGTTGCCACTGTTGTTTCAGATGTCTTCTTTCTTTCCTGGACTTCTGGATCTTGGAGCTGTTCTCAAACAAGTCAGAATCAAAGTCACTGAAAGGAAGAGTCCCCACCATTTGAGATTTTCTTTGCCTGAGCTCTTGTTACCACTACTGCTGAAATTGCCAGGTTCAGTTCATCTGAGAATAAGTCAGAAAATCTTGGACAGTCATTTACAATAATCACGGGTACAGTAACTTAGGTACTACCCCCACTTTCATTTGGCACGACACACCCTTAATGGTCAGAGTCACTTGGGTGGTGGGACAGTATCGAGTGTCCCGCTGGATGCAGATGACACCTGTACCTGGGTCCTTTTGCACAGTGTTTTCCCAGCATTTCAACATGCACTTGGGTCTGTCTGCTTCCTGAATCAATGAGTCCCTTTACAGTCTTATCCACCACCTTCACATCTGTTAAGTACTTGCCCCAATTTGCTAAGGACAAATCTTCTCCAGTGTCACTCTCCTTACTATGGCAGTTTCTTGCAATATGGCCTGGCTTGTTACAATAATAACAAATTAATTCTTTGGGGGCAGATTTGTTGCCCCCACCAGAGTTCTTATCAAACCTGGAGTTTAAATGGGAAAAAGAGGGTCTTACCGGTGCTTGGCTGTTACCTCACTGCTGTGGCATCTGTCTGGCCATTTGGTAGCCCTCGGCCAAAGAAACAGCTTTTTCCCCACTTTCTGGTCGATGTTCTTTCACCCAAAGCTGCACATGTATAGGCAGGATGTTAATGAATTGCTCCGTTGCAAATGTATCAGTGATCTCTGTGACTGTTTTGTCCTCTTGTTGGAGCCATTTAATAAGGAGCTCTCTTAGCCAGGTGAAGGCTTTTCGAGGATTGTCCAATGCGTTGTACTTCAGGGACTTGAATCTTCACCTGTAGGTCTCTCCTGAGATGTATCTTTTCAGGATTTCTTTTTTCACAAGGTCATAGTTTTCTGACTGTGCAGTGTCCATACTGCTGTAGGCAAGTTGGGCTTTACCTGTCAGGTAGAGTACCAGTCTGATCATCCATTGCTGCTTTGGCCATTGGCAGGCTGTGGCAACTCTTTCAAAAGTTGTAAGATATGCCTTGATATCATCCAAGGGACACAACTCTGTAAGTTTAATGTCTTTTAAGTTGCTTGTACCTTGTTGCTCTGCTGGACCCATGCCAGATCCTTCTGCTTTGATAGCTTGCAAGGCATCCAAACCAGCACTGTTCCTGTTGCTGCATCTCTTCTCTTCTCCGCTTCTCTGTCTCTTGTTGTTGTATAGCCCACCATTTGAAAAAGTCCATCAGGCTTTCAGGTTCTGTCACTGCGTGTTCTTTTTCTATAACTTGTGCTGGCTGAACAATCTCAGCTTGGACTTCTGCCCCTGCTAGTTTGGCTGCCATTCTCCTGGTAACCACTCCTGGACTTGCTGCTGTAGAATCCATACCTTTCTCTATGCTTCCCTGGTACTAGGTCCAGTACCCGTGCACAAAACTCCTGGCTTAGAGTATGCACGGTGTAAATCCCACTTAGGCTAACACCATCTGTCATTGAGGCACAGGTGAGAAAGCATAGAAAAAACCAGGAGCAGTTGCAGAATTCAAAAAAGTGTTTATTAGTACTAGCAGTAACAAAAAAAATTGTTCAGAATAACTATTTACAAAGGCAGAATAAACAGAAAAGATCCACCAGAGTTTTCCTTCCAACTCTGTGTGTCTCTCCCAAAACATTGCAGCTCAGCTCTCTTAAAAGCCTTTGCAACCCCCTCCTTAACAAACATCCTGTTTTTATCTAAAGTGTTCTTGTCAGTTTCACACAGGTGTAGCAAGAACACAATGTCCTAGAACTGAGACCCCTTCTCCACAGCTTCTGAAAAAGGGCTTAAAAACTGCTCTCGGGTTAACCCCTTGAGTTCCCAATAGCTTTCTGCAATAATCTCAAGCTATAATTATATACATTTCAACAGTAACACTATATAATTTCTAAACAAAGGGATCCCAATATCAGCTACATTTCCACATACCGATTTGCATATATTTTTATACCAGCAGATATGCAAGAGAGGAAAAGACAGAAACAGCAAGGGAAGACTGAGAGACAGTGAGAGGCAGAAAATTGCGAGACTGTCGGGGTGATCAAATCCTAGGTCTCACAGGAAAATCTGGTTGCACAACCAGACAGACAAGAGACAGGAAAGGAAAGAACAGAACAGACCCTTGCATTCAAACTCTCCATAACAACTAGGACTGGGTCCTATTCAGTCCTGTCACAGGCTCCCTGAGGGGAGGGACCAAGATCTACCCGAGTTCCCAGCTGAGGCTTATGCCTGGTGCGATATTTCAGGCAAAGGTCTGGAGGCCTCATGGAGCAACCAGCCCCAGTGTTTTTTCTCTTAAGTTTCCCCAGAGGTGCAGACGTGCAATGATGTCAGTGCGGGTCAGGTGCGCTCCCGCACCCAACCTACAGATTTCCGCAGTCACCTCCTTGCTGAAGAGTGGCCCCAGCTGTTGCACATGCAGCCTCCACTGGGTGTCACTGACAGAATGGGGAGTCACAACCCTCCCCCCAAAAGAGGAGAGCTGCCTGTGAGATGCTCATTCTACCTCCCCCTGGCTGAACCCCTGATGCACCGCACTCATTCCCGAATGCGGGTCATCAGCACCGCAGGCAGTAGTGCTACCACGGTGCCAGCAGGCTGGCCATTTTAAGACCCCCTTAAAGGACAACTCTGATAGCTCTCTGCCTCCCTACCAGTTGACTACCCCTGGACCCCAGCCTAAGTTCCATTTTACACTAGCCTTCAGAAGTTCTCAAGCTCCTTAAAGGAATAAAAAGTGAAGGTTCATCAAGATTTGATGATCAGGAACTCAAGTTCCTCAAAATACCAGCACGCATTTTACCCACCCCCTGCAAACATCTTTTCAATAAATCTCATCTTCTTGGAGATGTCCCTAAAAAACTGAAGGTGGCACTAGTTGTGCCTATCCACAAAGGTGGGCAGAAAGAATTGATTGAAAATGAGAGACCTATCTCTCTTCTCTCCACACTTGCCAAAATCCAGGAGAGGCTGTTGTACAATCAACTCCAGACCTACTTGGAGTATAATCACTGATTGACTAGTGTCCAACATGGCTTCCGGAAGAACCATGGCACTGACACCATGCTGGTGCGTGTGACCTTGGACATCCTCAATGCCATGGAGAACAGCTTGGCTACAGGTGCAATTTAAGAACTACTACTTAAACTAAAGGCAATTGGCCTCAATGACCTCTTCTGCCTCTGGTTTCACAACTACTTGACTGACCGGAAACAGCATGCTAAGTGTCAAAGTTGCATATCTGATCTTAGGGTGATAGCTGATGGTGTTCCGCAAGGCTGTATTCTTGGTCCTCTCCTATTTTCCCTTTTCATAAATGATATGCCATTCAGCTTTGGAGGGGAAACAGTACAACTATACACAGATGATGCCATTTTATATTGATCCTCAGTGGATATTAATTGGATAAGTAACAACCTGGAGAGTGACTTTCAGCAATTGGAAAACTGGTTCCTGACAAACAAACTAGTCATCAATGTTTAAAAGACCAGAGCCATGTTCTTTGGAAACAGAAGGCTAGGCACTGAGAGACAACCCCTGCTCAAGCTGTCCTCTATTGGTGGCACTCATCTCAAAGTCATGGAGTCACTTAAATGCCTTGGGATAGTTCTGGACACAAATATGACCTTTGCTCTTCACGTGGACTCTGTAGTGAAAACAATCACCAGAAGCTTGGCCTCCTCTACAGGCTTATTCTCTATCTTTTTAAGGAGGCTAGTGTAGCCATTGCTAGCAGCACCCTAATGCCATTAGTTGTCTATGGCACCCCTGTATTACAGTCCATTCACAACTCCGAACACTGCAGGCTAAAAACACTCTAACAGAACTGGACAGTTTGCAGCTGATGCCTGCTCCGGAGACCACCACTGCAGGGTGCTTGCTGCATTTGGTTGGCCCTCTTTTGAGTCGAGGCTCTTTTATCCAACATACTCTCTAACCTTCAAGCTACTGAAACTTTCAACAGCCCCTAGTCTTGACAGAATAATCAGACTTAACCAGCATACAGGACTCCTGAGGCTAGCCCATTACTAGAAATCTCCACGGTACGATCACCATCTGGTAGGATAGCCTTTTCTTTCATTGCCCCCTCTCTTTGTAACTCATACCCATATGAGATCCTTAGCTGTCTATGGAGTGACCCCTTGCAAGCGTAATCAATGACCAGTTACATCCTCAGTTGAATGATCTCTCTAGGCCATTCCTGGGTGTTCACCAACCTCCGGCTAGACCCTGGACATCTCCAATTATGTCTGTTTTACCCTGCAATTTGTTTCTGAATGTACATTTTTTGATGCTCCTGATTGCAACTAATAAACTGTACCTTGTATGTATGATGACTTCTCTTATACTTTTCTACAATGTAAAGGTTGTATATTTGTTTCTCACTTAACGTATGTACCTAATTTTGGGTCACCCCTGAAAAAGGGATAGTTCTGTCTCAGTGGGCCCACCCAGTCATCAAAATTCAAATAAATAAACAAACATAAAGAGGACAGGAAATCGTTTCTAACTGGCAGCTGTTTATAAGATTCATATTTTTGGAAATGCTATTCATTTCTCTAAAGTATCCATATCAAACTGTACCCGAATAAAAAGTGATGTGAAAAACTGTATTTTGCTGTGTTTTCTTTTTATGGGCACCATTCAGTTACAGTTCTCTTCGTGGAACCAGTTATCTGGAGTTTTAACTAAGTCACAGCTTGTGCACAGAACTCTCAGCAAGGTTCTAATAGGTCAGCAGCTCATTCTTTGCATTCTGTACACAAACCATGACACAGTAAAAACTCTAAACTATTGGTTCCATGAAAAGAACTGTGCAGCATGTTGTCCATAAAATGAAAACAGTAAACACAGATTTTCATATCAGTGTTTATTCAGGTACAGTTAAATATGAATCATTTGGAGGTCTGAATTTCATTGCTGGAAACAGGAACATTGTTAACTGCTGCCAATTAGCACTCTTTTCCTGTCCCCTTTAAGTTTTTTTTTCTCCTTACTGAGTTCAGTGGACACCATGAGGAGGATAGGTTCAAGGTTCACTTTAATCAGTTTATTCAGATTAGTTGGAATTGTTAACCTGACATAAGAAATGAATTCTGGTAACCATCTCATTTCAATGCCACATTCTGGAAATTGAGCTTGGTTCTTTTTTTGTTTGGTTACAGAGCGGTGACAAGTATCAATGCTAATTTTTCCCAATTGACAATTAGCCCAGGTACATAATTAAATTCAGATAACAAGGTAAAGAGCAAGTGCTTAGTAAGGATGTATGGTATTTCTTTAAGAGAACCTTTCTTGATAACTTTTGTATGAGAAATTAAATAAGAGGAAGCTCCCTTATCTCCATGGGAGCTCCTCTGAGGCACTTTAATAAATTTCCATACTGTCCCCCAGGGAGAGTGCAGGGGTGTGCTCCATACATTTCTATTGAGAGTGATTTATAAACACATTTTCTGGCTATTTAAGTGGACATTTGTGAAATGGGAGTTGGGCTCAGCTAATAAGAGCCTAGCCAGCAAACGGGTCTGCAAATCACGCTCCACAGATTTGCATAGAGCATGCCCCTGCACCCTCCCAATACAGACGTCACAAAATGTTGGAATGCAAGGGGAGGGGCAGACCCAGCAACAATGAAGTGGAAGGGATCGGCCTCGGGGGCAAATTATGATCCTTTCCCTTCCTTGAAGGGCAGTATAGAAAATTATGAAAGCATATCAGAGGAGCTCCCATGGAGGTAAGAGAACTTCCTCATATTTGTTAGCAGCACAGAGAAAGGTGCTCTTTAAAGAATGAAGATTTGGGGCCTTGAGATGCATTTGGTAATCATTTTGCTTGCTTCCATGTGTTTCTTAGTTATCTTTTTATCATTTTCTTTAAATCTCGCCAGCTACTAATACAAAATAATTCAATGGTATCATTGTATTATGAAGTCAGAAAATCTTTACTAGCAAGGCTGGCAGTGTATTTTAATGGGAAACTGCAAATCATGGAATAAAGACTACTACTAAAATAGCACAGATTTAATGAAAAAGAATATATTTTCAAATCCTGTGATCTTTTGTTATGATTTAGAAGGTAATATTCTCTTTCTAACCAGATTTTATTTAGGAAGAAAGGAGAAGCCAATTATTGTTTTAAGAAATTGCAAAATAATACAGATGGAACACAGTAGTAAAAACATATAAAAGGCAAAGTTTGTTATTGCAAGAAGCATCTATTTCTTTTGATAAAGACAGAAAAATATCTTTAGTTCCTCATTGAAATACTCCTGCTCCTATTCCTACATATTTGGCAGTTTCTGACATCAAAATACCAGAATTCTACTGAATTCTTTTTTACTACCAGTGTGAAAAGCAAAGGTGGAACCCTACTTGTTTCACTGCACAAATTATCGGGACACAGTAGCACCCCATAGTTGGGGTTGAGTTGGCTGTTTAATGTTAAACCCCAATTTTGCACCTTAATAACTTTAACAATGTTTGATGAAACAGCACAAACTTTGGCATGCAGGGTGAGGCTGTCAGAGTCTTAAGACGTGAAAAGTTTTGTGAGGGCATCTTGTATGGTTTTTGACATACGGAGCACCAAAAAATGGAAAAAAAAAAAAACTACTTAATATCGCCTATTTTTTACTCTCACCTACAGCCTAAACACTGTGGAATTTTGTCATGAAATGTTCAGGTTTGAAGGGGGTCTATGCCAAGGTTGTGACTTTTAGAGGTTTGGTGAAAAAAAGATTTTATAATTTTAGAGTTATAACGATTTTTGAGATAACTTTCAATTGGTAAAAAAAAACATTGCGAGGGGTTATTTGCATGATTTGCTTGGCATGGGGGAAAAAAACAATCATGTTGGAAAACAATACCAGTTGAGATGTCTGCCATTTTCTTTTTACTTTTCAAAGTTACAAACATATAAAATACATAAAAATGATCTCTTTTTAAAAGAAACAAACACCTGAACCTATCTAAACAGGACAGTTTATCTAGATTCTGGGGGGTTTTTTTCTTAAAAGTTGTCATAAATACCTTTTCTAGGCACCCCAAAATCTAGGGTGCCCAACTTAGCGAGAGAAGCTGCTCACCCATGTTCTCTGTATAAGAACAGCGGGACTTTCTTGAGTTCTGCAACCTCAGCTGGAAGTCATGCTGTGGGCTGCAGTGACAGGAGTGAGCTGCCGATCCCCTGTTCTGTCTGTCTGCTTCCGTGTCTCTCTTTAAATGTCTGTCTGTATATCTGTCTGCCTATCTATTTAGCAGACTGGGTGCCTACCTCCAGTACCACTTCCTTCTCCACCGCCTCTCCAGTTTGCCCTTTTGCCGTTTCCAATTTTTTAAAAACGTAAGCAGACTGGGGTGCCCAACCCCATTACTGCTTCTCGGGAACCTCCTACTCTCCAGGTCGTCCACATCTGGTTTCCAAACTGTAGCCTGACACTGGGGTGCACAATCCCCAGTGTCAGAATAACCTGCAATGTAGAAAACCATCCCTCAATTTTTTTTTGTTATAACCTGCAATCAATAATACAGTCCCTTGCCAATCTGACCCCCTACCCATACCTCCCACTTAGCACTCACCACCCCACCCCACCCCTCCCCCCACACACCCTCACTCACCTGAACATGTCCTATAGCAAAGATCCACTCTCCAATCAAAGACATGTTTTGCTGCTGGAACCATTGACTGCAATATGAGAAGCTAAGGTAAGCGTGGTTTGATGCATTTCAATGGAGTTTTGAACTTTGATGCATAACATTGTCATTTTGGCATATTTTGACCTCAAATTTTCAACATGGCCTTTCTGGGACCCTCATGACCAATGGCAGTGGAATTATGCAAATCAGGCCCAAAAAGGTGATTTCACGGTCACTTGGTGAAATCACCTTTCAGTCAGGATTTAAAAAAAAATTTAACTGCCCTTGTTCATGAGGTGGAGTCATAAGAAGGCCATGCCAAAAATTTCAGGTAAAAATATGTAAAACTGTCAAAGTTATGCATGTATGTTGAAAATTTTCTACACTCACTTGTAACTTTGTTAGTTTTAAATATTTTGACCCCAAATTTTCAACATAGCCATTTTTTCACACCACCTCATGAATGTGACAGCTGTCATTTTTCAAATCCTGGCTATAATTGGCGTGGAATAACATTTAGGTGATGCAAGATGACTTTTTAAAAGGGATTTGAACATTTTCACCTACCGGGTTCATCAAGTGGGATAAGAAGAAGGCTGTGCTGGAAATCTGGTGTACAAATATGATAAAATGCCTAGGCTATGTTGGAACATTGCAATATCTCAATGTTCATGCATAAATTTGCTAATTTTCAATATTTTGACTCCAGACTTTCAGCATACCCATTTTTCTACACCACTTCATAAACATGATAGGTGTCATTTTTTAAATTCTGGAGGAGATGTGTTTTCACGCTTGTGGTGCAAAATGACATTTCAGCCAATATGAGATAAATGATACATGCTGTGTTTATAAGGGCAGTCATAAAATGACCATCTTGAAAATTTAGGGTCAAAATAAAAAAAAAAATCAATGTGTGAAAAGTAAATATGTAAAGAGTGAATGTGTATACTGAATGTGTAAAAAGTGAATGTGCCTGGCCCTACACTTCTGTAGACGGACGTAGTCTTTCCATAGTGCACAGCCCAAAGGTCCCTGCACCTCTGCACCTGTTCACGCAGCTCCCAATGGTAGCATTACAGTTGACAACCCCAAGGAAGACCCCACCTCTAATTCGCCAAGACTCCAGAGACCCAAAATCCTAATATTTGTTTTTCATTTGCTGCTTGGGGGGTGATGGTTGGGAGTTAGGGTTGGAAACCCTAACACCACATTTCTTTACTATTGTGGCATTAAGTCACTCTGGTGCAGTAACAAAGTTTTTTGCAAAGACTATTTTATTATACAAGTAGAAAGCTATTACTAGCACATCAAAACATAAAAAAAAGTCAGTTATCTATTTAGCAGAAGTGAACATATGTTTTTTAAATGTGGTATCAATGTTTGAGGATTCCTAAATGTAAGGGTCCATCCTCGGCCCACTCCTTGTCTCCATTCTTATAAATGACATCACATTTACCCTATCTGAGACTTCCTCCCTTCTGTATGCTGATGATATAGTACTTTACACCAGTGCCAAAAACATAAAGGACATAAATCAGCGTCTCTCGTCTGACGTTCAAATCACACAATCATGGTTGGCAAACCACAAGCTGGTGTTAAATGATTCCAAGACCAAGGTTATGCTTTTTGGTACAAACTCAAAAATCAAGCATCCCCAAAGTAATCTCAAAGTATCAGCCTTGGATGGCTCCACTATTGGATCTGTTACTTCTTTTAAATACCTTGGTGTTACCCTCGACCAATCACTAAGCTTTGATCTCCATATACAAAATGCATGCAAGTATATGAACGCAAAGCTGGGCATTGCCTATAGCACTAGCTATGTGCTAACCCCTTCTGCCAGGCTAGCAATAGTTAGAGGTATTCTACTCCTCTCACTTACCTATGGCATTGCCACCTATACTGCTGCACCAAAGTCTTGTCTACACAAGTAAGACATCACTTTACAATAACATCTGTTGCTATGCTTCCTCTGCCCACCGACTTAAACACCACTGTCTCCTCCACTCGGACCTGAGTTGGCTATCTCCAAAAGAGACTAGGCTCTACTCTCTTGGCTCTATCATAAATAGGATCATATGTTCACAAACTTCTATGTCTCTTGCAGAGTACTTTCTCAGACAGCCCTCTCACTACGGATTGCGCTCTGTGGACAAGTCCCTTGTCTGTATCCCTAGGTACAGTTCCTCCAAGGGAGTAAGTGCCTTTCCCGTTCTAGCTCCCCAATACTGGAACTCCATCCCCCTAGCTGTGCGTCTTGCTCCCTCTCACAATGCCTTTAAGTCTGAGCTTCACAAGTATTTAATCTCAACAAACAATTGCTCCTGTTTCAAACCCCCTTAGCCCCCTCCCTCAACACCAGCACTGTCCTGCACTTACACTCAGTTCTCTTTTCTTAACCCCTCTTTTCTCTCTCTTCTCAATCTCTCTACACTCTACACTGTATAACCACCTTTCAGCTTTGCCTCTTTCCTTCCGGCATCTCTATTGTTTATCAATTAATGTAAACCTATTGTTAAGGGGTACTGCTGTAATGTTTGCTGTATTTACCTATCTCTCCAGACCTACGTTGTTTTACTGTTTATATTGTTCTCCCCAAAGATATTTCTACATTGTCATGCTTTGTTGTTGTTTTGTACTGTATCCTCCCCGGTCGTGCCTGACAATAGTCATGGTTATGGCTAGTGCACCCACCCGGTAAACAAAAACTAAATAAATAAACAGTAATCTGCATAAACTACTGTTTTTCAGTTAGAATTTTTAAATTTATCCTGCCCAGTGGCATGAAGGGCTGATAAGTTGGGTACCTCACCTTCCGCCACATTGGCAGCCCATGTCCAGGAACAGATGCAAGTCACTCAGGAGCTAGTCGGGAGAAGGTGGATTGGGCAGCCTGAGGACAGCTCTCCTCCCTTGGGGGGTGTACATGCGTCTCACTGGGTGGCTGTGCAGTGGGAAGCAAGGGAGGGCATTCTACCCACTTGATGCCAAGAGGCGTATCCACAAAGGTGAAGTTTGCAGCATATCTTTTCAGGTGCCATGGGCCCAGGGGTGAAAAATGGAGGATAAAAAAGTGACTAGCCAGATAAAGGTTCAATCCCCACACAGGCCCCACACCAGCAACTGGGCATCTCAGGGGTTCTCTGGCAGAGGACTGAATAAGGAGCGCAGTAAGACCCAAAGAAGCTGGGTGATGGTGCTGGAAGGATTAGTCCAGATGGGGGGCAGTCGGTAGTTGAAGAGTATAAACTACTGATTAAAAAAAAGAATGCTTACATTTTACTCTCTGTATAAGTAGAGCCTGTCATATTTTATTTTAATAGCAGTTCTATTACTAGAAGGAAAAGAGTATGAGATAAAGGGCATATTTGCCTTGTACCTCTTTCAAGATCAAAACTTTGTGGCTGTACCCCATTAGTACGAAGTGATGCAGTAGAACCATCTTAGAGACAGGCTATCCATTTTGAAAAAAGTGGAAAAATACCAAATTTAGCAATCATCAATCTTTAATCCCATTCCAGGAAATCAAATGCTTTCTCGGCATCACGCAAAAGCAGCCCCACTGGACAATTTGTATACTGTGCCTGCCAAATAACTATTAGAAACATTATCAGACCCTTATCTACCAGGGACAAAGCCAATTTGAACTTTGGCAATCAACTTATATATATTTTGCTATCAATTGGCCAAAAGTTTGGCAATTATTTTATAATCTGTATTCAACACAGATATTTGGTTGGTCATTTTTTTTTAAGAATAACAATAATCAAAGCTTCTCACATAGAGGTGGGTAGGAAACAGTTTGTGTAGGATTCATTGAAAAAATTTAGCAAATGGTGGTTCCGCAGGGGGTTCAATTGTCTGTATATTTCTGATGGGAGGCTATCAGATCCAGGAGCACGATCAGTAAGTAAAGATGATACAGCTATAAAGCTTCTTCTATGGTGATTGGTTTATCTAAGTTGCTACTAAATACTGCATCAACTGGTTTTATGGTACTATGGCTAGGAATGTGTCTATGATATCAGGCATATTTCCAGGCCATGTTTTATAATGCCCAGAGAAAATGTACCATTGACAGTCATGTAAAACAAAGGATATCTACACACCAAGCATTTTGCTACAAAAAAAAAATGAATTTATTACTAAACAGACGTCACAGTTAAAGTGGATCATTAACTGACTGAAGGGCAGGCAGCAAAGGGTGGTGGTGGAGGGGAAACTCTCATCGTCAATATCGGTAACAAGCGGAGTATCACGGGGATCGGTACTGGAAACAGTGCTGTTTGGGATATTCATAGCAGATATCTCACATGGGACCCAGAGTAGGATCAGTCTGTTCGCAGATGATACCAAGATGGGAGCTGTGGTGGTTGACATCAAGGGGTGGAGGGGACTGCAGGGAGACCTGACTAAACTACAGAAGTGGTTGGAAACATGGCAGTTGGGGTTCAATGCCAAGAAATGCAAGGTACTGCCCTTCACCGCTAAGAACCACAGGAGGAGCTATCAGCTGGGAGGGGTACAGCTGGGGAGCACAGAGGAGGAAAAGGACCTGGGGGTGATTATAAAAAGGAACATGAACAACTCGGCTCACTGCAGGAAGGCAGCAGCGAAAGCCAACAAGATGCTGGGCTGTATAGCGAGGGGGATCTCCTCTAGAAGTAGTGAGGTGATCCTTCTCTTGTACAGGTCACTGGTCAGGCTGCACCTGGGATACTGCATGCAGTACTGGTGCCCATTCTTGAAAAAGGTCAGCAGACTGTTGGAGGGGGTGCAGTGCAGAGCGATTAAGATGATCCAGGATTTAAGGGGAAATCCTATGAAGAAAGGCTGAACATGCTTATCATGTATTCCCTGGAGGAGAGGAGAGATGGGGGAGATATGATCAAGACCTTTAAGTACCTAAAAGGGATAAACAAGACTAATACAGGAGAGATATTCTGGATCAGAAGAGGGAGGGATACTACAGGGCATCAACTGAGGTTGGAGGGGGGAAAATTCAGGAGACATTATTTCACGGAGAGGGCAATAGACAAGTGGAACACTTTACCTGAGGAGGTGGTTTCCTGTAGGACAGTGGGCTGCTTCAAGAGGAGATGGTACAGAGTGAGGAGGGGGAATGGCTGTGAGGAGGGGAGGAAAGGGTGGGGCAGCTGCAAGTTGAGGGGCTAACTGCACAATCAAGCAGACTCGATAGATCATGTGGCCTGTGTCTGCTGGAATTTTGGATGTTCATATGTAAGTGTAGATACACTGCTAGTCACAGAAATGAGGCACACAACCCCCAGCACTTCCCAAGAAATGGCTTCATCAGGAGGTGGGCTGCAAGAGACAGGTTATGTTTAATTAGTCTCCATACGATAATGTCGCAATTACTGACTGGCAGAAATTCAGATGTGATCAAGTATACTACATGCAAAGAGTTGTAATAGGTTGAAGCTCCTTCTGAATAAAAAAGCTTCTGGATCTTCAAATTAAAAACAGTGAATCTGGCAACTATGCAGACCAAGGGGTTCCAACTTGACGCCTTGGTATACAGACTGGCCCTCAAAGCTCTGGCTGATATGTCCATGGGAACCAACTGTAAGATCTTCACTCGGATGCTCCATGCCACTAAAGCCTCCCTTAGCCACCCATTGGCTCAACCCATCCTCTACAGTGGCAACTTCACCATCCATTGCACTAAGATAACCTACCCCACCTGGAAGAGAAATGGATTAAGGTCAGTTCTACAACTCATAATAGGGCAAATTTATCCCATTTCTCCAAACCACACAGAACCTGCCCCCCACTGCTACATATCAATATCTTCAAATACAACACTAACTCAAGGCACATTGGAAGCAGCAGACACAGACAGAAAATTGCTGTATGTGGGAAAAAGAACTTAAAGCTCTCCTCCAAATGGACCCATTCATATTCCAGTGATAAATAGCACTGGTTGGACAAATGGATGGAGAAGGCATTGAAATGATGGAATGGTGGTACAGGGTCCTGGGTCAAGACACCAACTCCAGGGATTGACTGGAGCAAAATTTGGACAGTCTCCAAGCAGGTGACATTGATTTTGGGCCTCAAAGTTCAACAGTTCAAAATTCTCTTCAACCTATACTACAGAAACTGAACAAGATGGGCACTATTCTTACTGCAGCTTGCCACAAGTGCAACCATCTGGATGGCTTCCTTCTACACCTTGTGTGGGAATGTCCCCATATAGAGACATTCTGGCACAAGATCAAATCCAGACTCAGCTCCCTTTTAGGGCTGAATGTCTTACTTGAACCAGACATGTGCACTGTGGGCAACATGGGCCAGTCCAAACTAGCTTTAAACAGACAACACCCCATGGCTTTATTAACAAACACAACCAAACATAATATTTTAAAGCCCTGGCTTGACAAGAGATGCCCCACATATATTGAATGGCTGAATGATGCAATGGAATGACTCAGACTGGAGAGACTTGCCCACAGCCAGCACAATGTGCCACAAGCTTACCTCAGAAAATCTTGGCCACTAGACACCCCCATGACCATCCCTAACGAAGGAGAATAACCTAACCCACACTATATACTATCCTGTACTTTCCCGTGACTCTCTCTTTTCTACCACTGAATTTAAGCACACACCTGTTGCAATTAGTATCACTAAATCCTATGCATGCATCAATTAATGTCATGATTTACCTGTTATAAATGAAGACTATGACCTGGGCCAATGTGAGGCTATTTTCTGAAAGTTTTAACACAACCATATCAAACTGTCATAGCGGCATAAGACAGGAAGCAAAGGCAAACGAGGAGACATCATAAAATTCACAAGCAGTGTTTTATTATCAATAACTGAAAAATAGAAAAATAAAATTATTCAGTATAGCTCTTCTTAAATGCTACAAACAAAAAATCCTACATCTGAGATTCTCTCACAATTTAAACCTTAATCTCTCTATATATCTAAACAAACCACTGCTCTCTTTTTATAATATGTCTTCCTGGCAGTTTAAACTGTGCATCTAGTTCTTGTCAGTTACATCTCATGAGGCCAGCCTGAAGAGTACATCTAGTGTTAACAAATGCAACAAAATAATACATTTTATAACATGGGGTAGGAAAAGCAGACACCGCATTGGGTGAGCTGGTTTCCTGCTGGCAATTCTGTTAACAAGTTTGTAGAGGTCAAAATGCATCTTGAGGTCAATCCATTGTGTTCCAGATAGATATTTTTTCTAATAAACCCAAATAAAGTACAGTTACGTAAGAACTTACCGTCACAGCAGATCTTCGGAAGAGGTTCCTGCAGTAGGTCATCACATGTAGGACTGCGCCCCCTGGCATCAGGACTGCACGGCAAACTTTTCCAGCAGTGTCTGGCGGCGGACTGCCCACCTGACATCACGTGACTGACGTCAGCGTGACCCTATATAGTGGGCGGTCCCTGTGCCCACCTTCCAGTTCTCCCACTGGAGATCTAAGGAGGATGAGACAGGAGAAAGGATGAAATCCTGGAGCCCAGTTCAGAATGACTGAAAGAAATGCAGAAACTGGGGGAAGGAGGAAGGCAAAAGGTGACCTACTGCAGGAACCTCTCTTGAAAATCTACTGTTACAGTAAGTTCTTACATAACTGTACTATCTTACTTCAAGAGGATTCCTGCAGTAAGTCATCACATGTAGGACTAAATCTCAAGCAGTCACTCATAGAGAGACCAACAGCGTCATGAGAGGAGGAGCAACTAAGAAGACAGCACAGCACCAGCCTAAGACAGCAGGTCCTGAAGGACGCAAGGCCAAACCCGGCCCTAAGCCTAGAGGCAATGTCCATGACTGTGATGTTTCATGAAGGTATAGACAGAAATCCAGGTTGCTGCTGCACAAATCTCTGCTGTAGAAACATTCCGCAGGAACGCCGTAGCGGTAGCCATGCCTCTAGTAGAGTGACCTCTGACCTCCCCTGGTAGAGGTTTGTTGTACTTCTGGTAACAGATGCGAATGCACTTACCGAGCCACTTGGAAAGGCACTGTTTAGAAACTGCCAACCCCAAGGATTTGGGGGCAAAGGAGACAAAAAGCTGATCAGAGTTTCTGGATTCCTTAGTTCAGTAAACATAGCATCTGAGGAGTCTATGAACATCCGAGGTGTGAAGGAGATCCTCCCCCCTATTTGACTGAACAGGGCAATAAACCGGGAGTTCAACCATCCGCATGGAGGTTGTATCCAGACCCCCATCTCAGGGGGAGGGAATGGACAAGGAAATGATAGAAGGCTTCCTTAGAATGGCACAAAAAGGGGAGATATTGTTGATGGGGGACCTGAATATGCCAGATGTTAACTGGAGCACCGTTGCTGCAGGCACATCCAAGAGCAGGGTCATTCTTGATGCCCTACAGGGGGCATGCCTCAGACAGCTAGTATTGGAACCCACTCAGGAGGGAGCAATCTTAGACCTGGTACTCTCAAATGGAGAGAGAGAAAGAATCTCAGATTTAGAAGTGGGTAGCCATCTGGGAACAAGCGACCACCAAACAGTGTGGCTCACGATAAACACAGCCATACAATCAAGCCATACAAAGCAAGAGTATTGGACTTTAGGAGGACTGACTTTGGGAAAATGAGAGAGTGCCTCAGAAAAGCACTAGCAAACAGACAAGAAGGAGGGGTGGAGGAACAATGGGGAGTAATCAAAACAGCCATCACAGAGGCAACAAGCCTTTGTGTAAAGCAAATCAACAAAACACAACGAAGGAAAAAAATGCTATGGTTCTCAAAAGAGGTGGCAGGGAAGGTTAAGGAGAAAAGAAAAGCATTCAGGAAATATAAGGAAACACAGAAGGAGCAGGACAGAGAACTTTATCAGTTAAAACAGAAGAGGCTGGGAAGGCAGTCAGAATAGCAAAGGCCCAAACCAAGGAAAGGATAGCCAACTCTGTTAAGAAGGGAGATAAGACCTTTTATAGGTACATTAGGGAGTGAAGAAAGACCAAAGGAGGGATACTGAGGCTTAATAAAGGGGAGGGAATGTGGGTAGAGGGTGACACTGAAAAAGCAGGGATACTGAATGAATATTTCTGCTCAGTATTCACAAAGGAAGAGGAGGGAGAGGTACTGTACCTAAACCAAACAAGAGAAACACTCGGAAGACGGGGGTCGATACCAGTCCATTTACAGAAGAAAGGGTTCTGAAAGAACTAATAAAATTGAAGGTGGACAAAGCAATGGGGCCTGATGGGATTCACCCAAGAATTCTAAAAGAACTAAGGGTAGAACTAGTGACACCACTGACTACTCTCTTTAACAAATCATGGGAGGATGGGGTGGTACCTGAGGACTGGAGGAGGGCGGATGTGATTCTTATTCACAAAAGTGGGAGCAGGACAGAGGCAGGAAACTACAGACCAGTTAGTTTGACCTCAGTGATAGGGAAAATGATGAAATCACTTCTGAAGGAAAGAATTGTTGAGTACCTAGAGGCCAGTGGGACACAGGACCCAAGGCAGCATGGATTCACAATGGGAAGGTCGTGTCAGATGAATCTAATAGATTTCTTTGACTGGGTGACCAAAGTAGTTGACCAGGGAGGGGCTGTGGACATGGCTTACCTAGATTTTAGCAAGGCATTTGATACAGTCCCACAGAAAAGATTAATACACAAGTTAGCCAGCTTTGGAGTGGGTCCCAAGGTGGTAGCCAGGATAAAAAACTGGCTAGACAACAGGACGCAAAGGGTAGTAGTAAATGGAGTCCACAGTGAAGAAAGGAGGGTTACTAGCGGGGTACCGCAGGGTGCAGTACTGGGACCGGTCCTTTTTAATGTCTTTATAAGTGACATTGCAGAGGAACTGGAAGGAAAAGTATGTCTCTTAGCAGACGACACAAAGATCTGCAACAGTGTTGATACACCAGATGGGGTGGAAAGGATGAGAAGGGACTTGGCAAGGTTGGAGGAATGGTCAAATGTATGGCAGCTCAGATTCAATGCAAAGAAGTGCAAGGTAATGCACCTGGGAAACAAAAACCCAGGGGACGAGTACACAATGGGGGGTGAGATACTGACAACAGTAAAAATGGAAAGGGACCTGGGGGTAATTATATCAGATGACCTAAAGGTGGGCAAGTAATGTGAGAAAGCAGTAAGGAAGGCTGGGGGGATACTGGGATGCATTGGGAGAGGCATCAATAGTAGAAAACAGGAAGTTGTTATCCCTTTGTATAGACAGTTGGTGAGACCCCATCTGGAGTACTGTGTGCAGTTCTGGAGACCCCATCTCCGCAAAGACATAGACAGTGTGGAGGTTGTCCAGAGGAGGGCAACCAAAATGGTGCAGGGTCTGCACCAGAAGACATACGAAGAAAGACTAAAGGAGCTTAATATGTATACCCTTGAGGAAAGGAGGGAGAGAGGGGACATGATAGAAACTTTCAAGTATCTCAAGGAATCAACAAAGTCAAGAGGGTGGCATCTTTCAGAAAAAGAGATGTGCAAGAACACGGGGCACAATTTGAAGAGAGGGGGCACAGCTCAGAGGTAATGTGAGGAAGTATTTTTTCACAGAGAGGGTTGTGGATGCATGGAACAGCCTCCCTGAGGAGGTCGTGGAGTTAAGAACAGTGGGGGAATTCAAGAATGCATGGGACAGACATAAGGCAGTCCTAGTGGGGGGTAGGAGGAAGTAACCTGTTGGTTAACTAGGATCTGCAGCTTATCTGTTAGGTAGGAAAATGGGCAGACTAGGTGGGCCAAGTGGTCCTTATCTGCTGTCAAATTCTGTGTTTCTATGTTTCTATCTGTTTTAGGGTGAACTCAGAAACCACCTTGGAAAGAAACTTAGGATTAGTACGCAGGACCACCCGGTCCCTGTGAAAAATCAAATAAGGCTTCTTATGCATCAGGGCCTGGAGCTTGGAAATCCAACGAGCAGAAGTAATGGCAACCAAAAATAGTGCCTTCCAGAAAAGGTAGCGCATGTCACAGTGCATTGCTGGTTCAAAGGGAGGAAGCATAAGCTTCTCTAACACAAAATTCAAATCCCAAGGTGGGGTGGGGTTAAGGATGGGGGTTTAAGATGGAGGATCCCTTTCAAAAAGGTCTCAGAGACTTCCAACTGAGCCACAGGTTTTCCTTCCATCAACACATGGTATGCCGAAATGGCCAACGGGTGGATCTTAAGGGACGGATAAGACAGACCAGAATCAGACAGGTGCAGGAGGTACTCCATAACCTGGGGAACAGAGCAGGTAAAGGGGTCCAAACCTTTAGAAGCCACCCAAATGGAAAAATGCTTCCATTTCACAGCATAGGTGGAGCTAGTGGAGGGTTTCCTCGCCTCTACCAGAACCTGAACGACCTTTAGGGAGACCCCGAAAACGAGACCTGATTATGTCTGAAGGAGCCATGCATGAAGATGCAGGGTCCTGAGTCCTGGGTGCACCAACCTGCCTCGATCCTGAGTCAACAGATCGTGCCTGAGAGGTAAAGGAACTGGGGGTTCCACTGAAAGCTGCTGCATTAGCAGAAACCAGATTTGCCTCAGCCAGAGCAGAGCTACCAGGATAATCTGAGCTCCCTCTGCCTGGAGTTTGAGAAGTACTCTCTGTAGAATGGGAAAGGGAGGGAAGACATATAACAACTTCCCTGTACAACATAATAACAATGTGTCATGCCAGAAAGCTTCAGGCTCTGGAACAAGTGAGCAGAAGCTGAGAAGCTTTGCGTTGGATGGGGAGGCGAACAGATCGATGTCTGGGCGACCCCACCTCTGAAAGAGAGTCTGCTACCTCCTGACTTAATTCCCATTCATGTGCGAGGGACAATGTCTGATTGAGGCTGTCAGCCAGGACGCTGTGAATGCCTGGAAAGTGCATGGCTGTGAGAAACAGGTTGTGTTGGACTGCCCAATTCCACACCCATATCACTTCCCTGCATGGGGGTATGACGGGTGCCTCTCTGCTTGTTGATGTACCAGACTACCAACATGTTGTCTGTCTGGATCAGCAGTGTTCCTCTCGATAGGATGGTCCGAAAAGCCTGCAGGGCATAAAGAACTGCCCTCATCTCCAGAATGTTGATGTGCAAAGACATCTCCAGCTGGGACCAAAACCCTGCTTTCGATGGTCCCCCAGGTGCGCCCCCCCAAACCCAGACAGGAAGCGTCTGTGCTGAGGGTCCAAAGAGGTGGGGAACTTAACAAGGGAAGCCCCTTGGACAAATTCAGAGGGTCTAGACACCATAGGAGATCCCTCTTGACTGTGCTGGAGACCAGAACAGGATGGTCCAGGTCGTCCAAGCGCTGGTCCCATTGGGCACGTAACATCCGCTGGGAGATCCAAATATGCAACCTGGCTAAAGAAACCGTGGAGACAGAGGCTGCTAACAGGCCCAGCAAGCATAGTATTGCTCTGATTGGAAGAAACCTGGATGAGACCACTAAGGTGACTTGCTCTAGAAGAGTCTCTGCCCTGTCTGAGGGTAGAAAGGCTCTGCATTGGACCGTATCCAAAACCATCCCAATGAACTGAAGGTTCTGAGAGGAGGTTAGAGATTACCTGGGGAGATTGACAGTGATTCTCAGTTGGGAAAAAAGGTCCAAAGTGACCGAGAGGGAGTCCAGAAGACTGTCCCTGGATGGAGCTGTCAATAGCCAGTCGTCCAGGTAGGGGAACACACTGCTATACCCTGATGGCGTAAAGCCACTGCCACCACCGCTAGGCACTTGGTAAAGACCCTGGGAGCTAAGAAAATGCCAAAGGGGAGGGCTGTGAACTGGAAGTGCTCCCCCGGAGAACAAATCTGCAGGATTCCCTGAGGGAGATTCCATCTTCTGCACTAGCGGTCTGGTGCTGAGCGCAGCCAGCCGCAGGGTGCTCCCCAGCCTGCTCTCAAGAGCAAGATTCCAGGACTCCCTGAGGGGGGATTCCATCTTCTGCACTAGCGGTCTGGTGCAGAGCACAGCCAGCCACAAGGTGCTCCTAGCCTACCCTCAAGAGCAAGATTCCAGGATTCCTGAGGGGATTCCATCTTCTGCACTAGCGGTCTGGTGCTGGCGCAGCCGACAGCAGGGTGCTCCCAGCCTGCCCTCAAGAGCAAGATTCAGGACTTCCTGAGGGGAATTCCATCTTCTGCACTAGTGGTCTGGTGCTGAGCACAGCCAGCCATGGGTGCTCCCCAGCCTGCCCTCAAGAGCAAGATTCCAGGATTCCCTGAGAGGGATTCCATCTTCTGCACTAGTGGTCTGGTGCTGAGCGCAGCCAGCCACAGGGTGCTCCCCAGCCTGCCCTCAAGAGCAAGATTCCTGGTACACTTCAGGAAAGCAGCTCCAGCCCAGCTTGATAGCCGTGAACCCAGTTGGTGGATGGTGCCTGAAATTATAGGCAGATTCAGCACTCCGTCTCTCCCTGACTGGCTTCAGCTCCTGGACATCTGAACTGCTTGGCACAGTCCCCTGGAGCTCATCTGTCTACTGCCTAAATTTCTTTTCCTAACCTCTGTAACTAAATATGTGATGTGTCTTTGTGCCACAGCTGAATTTGAATTGTTAGTGTAGGGAACTACAACCTCCCCTTTGCAGTTTATACTGATCTGCCACTAGAGGCATCTTATTTTTCCTATTAATCCTCCAAACTTGCCTCTGCCTTTTCCTGTTCTAATTACCGTTATCCCCTGCCTTGTTCTCACTTTTAACATATTGTCACTCTGAAGAAAAAAAAAAAACTACTCCACAGCGGCAGTCACACTCACTGAAGGTCAGTTATTTCCCTTACCCCCCAATAGAAATAGCAATGGGCACCATGGCTATCACACTCACCCTACTCATGGTTGCCTTTCTTGCTCTGCCCATGTCCCATCCTGCCCCCTACCCTTCACCCTGACCCCCATCCCCACCCCACAGCAGCCAAACCCCCACCCTGGACACCCCTATTTTTCCAAGGCACCCACCTCCAACGAATACCCCCTCCCCCTTGGGACACCCTGGGCTCACCCCTTCCTTGCCATACCTACCCTCCGCACCCTACCCATCCCTTGTACCCCCACTAGTAGGACCTCGCATCAGTACCTGGCTAAGGGTTCAGGTCGCCACAGACCGCTCATCAGATTAATTGCTCTACTCTTTCTGCTCTCCGGGAACATACACCCCAATCCCAGGCCATTGTCAACTAGCCACCACACACCCCACTCTAGTACTGGCCTCAGCATTGCATCCATGAATATTTGCAACCTCCTAAAAAAAATCTGCCGCTCTTCAGTTCTGGGCTGTACAACACTGTTCTGATGTTATAGCACTAGTCGAGACCTGGCTCTCGAGAAAAACTCCTGACTCGGTTATCTCCCTCCCTGGCTACACTCTGTTCAGGGAAGACTGTATAGGCAAATGTGGCGGCAGGTGTGCAGTCTTTATGCATGACACACTTTTAAGCCATACTCTTCCTGCCCCCAAGCTCGGTTTTAGTGCCCAAGCCCTCACCCTCAAGGTTACCCCTGACCCAGCCAGGGGCCCTCTTTTTCTCACAGTCTCTTACATACCCCCGAGGGACCAGGGACCAGCTGTCCACTCCCTCATTGATTACCTCACCACACTCCCACACAAGGTGGAGCAGCTCATCCTAGGTGACCTTAATGTCAATTGGCTGAGAACCACTGCCCCCCATATCAGGGATTCCTTCGCTGCCCTAGACAATACCCAACTAGTTACCTCACCCATTAGATTTAACCAGTCAGGTGGCTCCAGCACCCTCCTAGATATAATTCAGTCAAACTGCCCCCATAAAATCAGGGATATTAATGTACTACAAGACTCTCTTAGTGACCACTCTCCTGTCCTCTGCTACTGGTCATTTCCCACACCAAAACCAGTGTCCCAGGTCACCTTGCGCCGGCGCTTTTGCCCCGGGGGTCTCAGAAAGCTAAAAATGCACCTAGCCCACCTTGACTAGTCCCCAGTCCTACTCACAATGGATGCTGACTCTGCCCTAGCCTATTTCTCCAGTGCCTTCAGCAAGGCCTGCAACCTTTTCACCCCCCTGACCAGAATCTGTACCAAGAAACACAACGCCCCATGGATTTCCCCATCCCTCATCCAAACACTGAAACAAAGAGATAATCTCTGGCATATTGCTGTCGAGACAGGCAAACTAGCTGACAGACAAGCCTATAATGCAGCACATAACAAGTGCACCTGGGCTATAAGGCAGGCTAAGGCCAAATGTTATCAAGCCACCCTTGAATCCACTTGGGGCTCATCCCGTGCCTTCTGGGACAATATGAAAGAGCTCAATGGAAAGACCAGCTCCCCCCACCATCACTACTCACTATAGACGGTACCGTCGCTACTGATCCTCCCCGCATAGCTGAGTGCCTCAATATGGCTTTCTCAGATCTAAGCTCTGTCCTCCCCAACTACTTTTTCGACCCTATCCCTGCCTCCACCCCCCAACCTCGGATCACCCCCCTTTCTACCTGCATGCCATATCACCCCTTGAATCCAGGCCACATCTGCAAAAAGCCTTAGCTAGCAACAACCCCAGCTGTGATCCCCTGGACTC
Organism: Neoceratodus forsteri; assembly: GCA_016271365.2. Classification (NCBI taxonomy): domain Eukaryota; kingdom Metazoa; phylum Chordata; order Ceratodontiformes; family Ceratodontidae; genus Neoceratodus; species Neoceratodus forsteri. The sequence goes on along the minus strand of CM028132.1, from coordinate 874,674,430 downwards.
CAGGATTCTCCGATTAGTCCTAGATACTGTACTAGCCCCTCACACCAACCTTTTAAACCGGTCACTATGACTTGGTCAATTTCCCAGTGCCTGGAAAATTGCAGAAATCGCCCTTATCCATAAGAGTGGAGACAGAACCTCCCCTAACAATTTCAGGCCCATCTCCATTCTCCCCCCTCTCTCCAAAGCACTAGAAAAAATAGTGGCCATTCAGCTCTCCGAGTATCTGGCCAAATATGACCTGCTGTGTCCAGAACAACATGGATTACGCCCTGGACACAGCACCACTACAGCCTTCCTGGAGTTCTCCCAGCACCTCCACTCTGCTCTCGACTCTGGTCATGTTGCGGGTGCAGTGTTCATTGATGTCTCCAAGGCCTTTGACACTGTCTGTCACCCCCTCCTACTTGACTCCCTCCACCAACTTGGCTTCTCCCCTGGCCCACTGGCTTGGTTCACCAGTTACCTCTCTGCCAGATCACAGTGCGTGAAGATAAACGGCACCCTGTCCAATACCCTGCCCGTTCGCTCGGGGCTCCCCCAGGGTTCCATCCTGGGTCCCGTTCTGTTCAGCCTATTTCTCAATACCCTCCCCAGCTCCTGCTCGAGCAATATGCTACTCTATGCCGATGATGCAGTTCTCCTTGCCTCCCACCCTGACCCTGTATCTCTACAGGAATCTCTGCAGCACACATTCAACCAAGCCAAAAAGTGGTTTCTTGACCACCGGCTGGTCATTAACCTCAAAAAAAACACTTCTGTGCTTTTTTTGCATCACCAGAATAAGGCCAAAAATGCCCCCCTCTGCATTCTCCCCAGTAATGCTCACCCTCTCGAGCAGGTGTCATCCTACAAGTACCTGGGCATCACCTTCGACTCAGCTCTTACATTCCACACCCACGTCAATACCCTGTCCTCAGCCATAAACGCTCGGATTGGCCTTCTCTATCACCACAGAGATTGCCTACCCCAAACCGCTCTCCAACTGGCCATCAACTCCTCCATCCTGTCCCTAGTGGACTATGGCCTACCTATCTATGCTGCGGCCGACAATACCACCCACACCAGAATCCAGACCTTGATAAACAAGGCCTGCAGGCTCCTGACCGGTGCATCCCTCCGCACCCATACTTGTCTGCTCTATTCCACCACCAACCTGCTCACCTTGGAGGAGCGCCTGCTCTACCAAACCTGCTTACTTGCCAAAAAATCCCTGCTGGGACTACCCCCCAGGGTCCCATCCTGTGGCTGCATCCCATCCATTGCCCTGACCAAGACTTTCCCAGCCCATAGGTTCTTTCACTACAGCCCCCTATGGTTCAACTCCCTCCTGCTCTCTATCACTAAGTCTACCAAAATTGGTCCCTTTAAAGTCGCTCTCCATAACCACCTCTTTGGTGCCCAAAGCTGTAGTTGCCCTTAATCAAACTAATGTTGGGGTCCCTCCCCATTTCTTGCCAGTAGCCTTGACAATGTCCGTTGGACTGCTTCCCCCCCCTTTTATACGATTGCTATTTACTGCATGTTACTTTATGCCGTAAATCACTGTTATATTGTGCTCTTTTTGTTATCTGTATTGCACCTGTATGTTACCACTGTTGTATCTCACACTATAACCATGTCTACCCTCCCTGCGACAAGGTGCCTTTGTAAATGAGTCCCTGACTCAAAGGTTGTAAATCCGACTTTCAAAATAAATAAATAAAAGGGCGGTGGCCCGGGAAAATTGGGATACACAAGTAGGCATCCTGCATATTCAGGGCACAGAGCCAGTGGTCCTTCTGCAGGAGGGGCAGAAGACCCTGCACTGTCAGGATACGGAGCCTTTTGTACACGATAAAAACGTTTAGACTGCTGAGGTCCAGGATGGGTCTGAGGTCGCCTGTCTTTTTCAGGACCAGGAAAAAAATGGGAGTAAAATCCCTTTCCTCTCTGGGGCAGAGGAACAGGTCCTACCGCTACCTTACGTCTCAATGCCCAGATTTCTTCCTCGACCAGTGGAGGCTGGTGCAGGGAGTAGTGCGAGCGACCAGGAGGAGAGTCTGTGGGAAACTCCAGAAACTCTAGCATGTGCCCTCGAGAGATGAGCTGCAGGACCCATGCATCTGAGGTGATGCCCTCCCACTCCTGGAAATAAAGGGCAAATCTTCCCCCCACTGGCTCCACATTTTGAAGTGGAGGGAAGATGGGATGAGTCAGGAAGCATAGGGGTGAGGGGGCAAGGGCCCTCCCTCCAATCTCTGGGATTTGGCGGCCGGTGGGGCTCGTCTTTTGGACTGTTTCTTTGGGGCCGGTTGCTTCCCTTGGTGTTTAAATTGGTCCAACCTGGGGAACCCCAAGCTCTTCTGGTCACACATCAATGAACTGCTTAAGGGCAATTCCAAGGAGGCACTAGGTCCAACAGAGGTACAAGGACAGCATGTCAGCGACTGCCACCAATTAGCCTCAACAATCAACCACCACTTCACCAACCTCGATGATTACAAGTTGAGGCTGCCCCCATCTATGCCGTTACAGATCTTTGATGTACCCCCAGTCTGAAAGACCCAATTTCACCTAAGATTAGTCAAGGTGAGTGAGGTCCTTAAGCTACTTAAAACCCTCAAAAACAAAAGCTCTGGAGGCCCTGATGGAATTAGCCCAAGGTTACTCAAGAAAGGCGCCCAGTCCCTTGCCAAACCTCTGACCTGGATCATCAACAGGTCTCTACTTGAAGGTTACGTTCCACACTAGTGGAAGGTGGCCATTGTGGTCCCCATTCACAAGGGTGGCTCACGCGAACAAATTAGCAATTATAAGCCCATCTCCCTGCTGTGTACCCTTGCTAAACTGCAAGAAAGGCTAGTGTATGGGCAACTGAGAGACTACCTTGAGCTCCACCAACTCCTAGACCCCTCACAGCATGGCTTTCAGGCAAACCATGGGACAGATACGGCACTCATCAATCTCACAGTGGACGTATTCAGGGCATTGGACGTAGGCATGTCGACGGGTGCAATCTTTATAGATCTGTCTAAGGCGTTTGACCTTGTGGACCACAACCTTCTTCTAACTAAGCTTCATAGCATAGGTCTTGATGCCCAGGCCCTAAACTGGTTCAAGAGCTACCTATCAGACTGGTCCCAGAGGGTCATTTGGAAGGGAGAGCTATCTGACCCTCTTCCCATCAAGGAGGGGGTGCCTCAGGGCTCAATTCTTGACTCCTTCCTGTTCTCTCTCTCTTCACAAACGACCTCAACCGTCACTGCAGGGATAGCTCAGTTGTTCAATATGCTGATGATACAGTCATCTACCGGTCCATGTCTACCATCCAGGACCTGGCCCTCTCCTCCAAGGGGACCTAAATACACTTGAGGCCTGGCTTACATCTAACAGAATGGCCCTCAACGCAGCAAAAACAAGAGCTTAGCTGTTTGGCCCTAGATCTCTCGACCAGGACAGGACCAATTCCTTACAACTAACTTCCCTTGCTGGAAAGAGTATAGACATTGTAGACAATATAAAATACCTTGGGCTAACTATAGACCAAAGTCTCACCTTTAAGTCCCACGTAGACCAGGTAACTAGGTCTATCCATGGCAAACTTGGCACTTTGTACCGGCTAAAAAAACAACTCATCCCGGAGGCAAGGTGAGCAATTGCCTCCAGTGTCCTCCTTCCTACATTAATGTATGCTGCCCCTGTAATTCCAGGGTTATGTCAAAGCATCTTAGATGCGACAGGCTTCAGGTCCTGTACAACAAAGGTGGCAAGGTATAACGACACTGGAGTCGCCCAGAAAGCCACCCCTGTCTCGCTGGCCCCCAGCTTCAATGGCCTTCCTTGAAGCTCATCTTCAGTACCCCCTGCTCTGCCTTGCTTACAAACTGCAGCACCTGGCTGCTCCACCTAGCCTTACAAGATAACCATTCCTAAGTCTAACCTTCATGTACTCAGGACCACAGGTCGGTCTCTACTAGCAATCCCCAGAGTCAAGACTAACATGGGAGGCAAATCCTTCACTCACACTTCCCCTATGCTGTGGAACATTCTCCCATATTTAGTACAGGAAGCCCCACTGCTGCTACACTTTCGCACAAGGCTCAAGTCCCACCTGCTTGGGGCAAGCTCGTGCCATTGTCAGGGTATTGGACAGTCACCCCAGGTCCCACATCCTACACCAATCCCTCTCCTTTTCTCACCCAAAATGACTCCAAAAGCATGGCTCAACTCCTTCAATTGTTGCACTTATGTTCAATGTATTGAAATATTGCCTTTATTGTAACCTTAAATTTCATGTCTACTTTCTCTGCACCCTGTACTACCTGACTGTATTGTACTGTTTTTTCCTCCTGGCTCCCCCCTGAAAAAGGGACCTTCGGGGCTCAGTGGGCCTATCCGGTCATGATAATTTAATAAATAAATAAATTGGCGCCGAAAGGACTGCTTTTTCTGGGTGCCTGCCCTGTACATGGAACGGACCGATCTGAGGGCCTGACCAGTATCCTGGAGGCCCGTAATCAAATCTTTAGTATCCCCTCCAAAGAGGACTGATCCCCGAAAGGGATCATCATGAATGGCTGCCTGTACATCCATCGACAGTTTGGAAATTTGAAGCCAGGCGTGCCTCCTGAGGCTAACCGCAGTAGCAGAGGAGTGGGCCACCACATTCACAGAATTATATGTGGCCCGATGAGCATGTCTGCAGGAAATGTTGGCTAGACAAAGCTCTTTAGCAATCTTCTCAAGATCTGAATCCTGCATGGACGAGATCTTGGCATCGAGCTTTGCCATGGTGGCGTTTTGAAAGGACACCATATGCGCCAAACAGTTCAAGGAGTGCAGGGCACATGTGGCAGAAGAGTAAACTTTCTTCCCAAATTGGTCCAACTGCCTGGACTCCTTGTCCGGGAGGATGTGCTCATGTGCTTGGGGTTAGCTGAGTGGTCATGAGCGGCAGTAATGACAATAGAGTCTGCCTTGGGGTGAGAGTCCAGGAAGGGGACGCCCTCAGGAGAGTGGTATATCCTGTTTGCCTTCTTAGGGACAGCAGGAATGGAATGTGGCAACTGACAAATGGTGGTAGTAAGGTCCTCAAGTGGAGCTGTCCAAGGAGGAGCTGGTATAGGGGAGGCAGCGTCTAGATTCAAGTGCTCGGCAAGATGCTTCCTCTTGGGGTCTAGATCCTCAGTATTCCAACCATTTGCATGCTGGATGATGTGGAGGAGCTCGCTGAAAGAGGGGTCCTATGGAGGAGACTTGGGCGACTCTTTGCCCTTTGGGGGAGAAGATTGCTCATCCGAGGAAGACCCTGACGTGTCATGATCAGAGTCAGGGGGCTCTTCCCCTTCAGAACATTCAAAGTCCGGGAGGGAGATCTTCTGTGGGGTGGTGCCCAAAACATGCATTGTGGAATGCAGTGAACTGGCAGGTGATGAAGAGGGAGGGGGCACTGCCACCAGACTAGGAAGCCTACATTCCAGATTCGAGACTAGCTGGACCTCGCGTCCTTCCACTAAGACTGGATAAAGGACTGGAAAGTCTGGCGAGGAGGTGGAAAGGAGGAGGAGGAGGGTTGGCTGAGGTGTATAATGGTGCTCCCAAACCCGGATACTGAGGAGGGTACCCTGATAACATGGGTATCCCTGTTGATACCTAGGAAATAACCCTGGGAATAATGAGGTGCGGGCCAGTCCGAATGATGGAAAAAAAAGGGTGCCTGGTGCCTCTGAAAAGAGGGGGGCCAGACGTCAGGCCTTGACCTAGCGGCCTGGAACAGCTGGGAAAATTACCTGACAACACGACAGTCAATGTTGGGATAGCTGTCACTGGGGTGGCCGACGAAAGGGGAGTGAACATTGGGACATCTGGCATAGGATGAGCCAACGTCAGCCCTATTGATGTCAGACCCTGCATGAGGGGTCAGGAGGAGGGCACTGACGGAGGGAGCTGACATGAGAAATCTGACGGTGCTCCTGGCATCAAAGGAGGAGGAGCAGCAGGTGGCAGGTGACCTGATGCCAGGGTAACTAAAGGGCCTGGCGAAGGGAAAGTATCCCATGGAGGGATCTATGGAACCACCAAAGGAGTGGGCGAAGAAAGGACCACTTCTAGGCACCCCTCTTCCTCCTCTGTCCCAGACGTAGGCTGCAGGGTGGGAGAAACCACTGGGGGAGGTGGAGATGAAGTCTCCTGCCCAGGCAGGACCTGAGGGGAGGGCTGACTCGAGCAAGCCAGCACACTCTGTTGGACAGCGGGAGAGACGGTGTTAGCCCCCAACGGGTGAGCGATGCCCGAGTGGTCGTCTGAGGGTTGGACAACTGACGGATCGGGCAATACAGAGACCGGGGGGAGGAGGAGGAGGGGCCCTCGACCGGCTTATCGGTCGGAGTTGAGTGGACTACGGGCTGCTTCTGTAGGGAGTCTGACTTTTAGACCACTGTGCGGGCCCCGGAGGAGCCGGGATCTGACTTAGCAGCAAGGACCAGGCACTCGTCGGAGGAGCCAGTGGACGACTTACCAGTCGAAAAAAGTTGGAAGACTTCAGCAAAGCTTTCGATATTGTTCCACACAGAAGTTTGATTAATAAGCTGGGTAGGCTCGGTGTGGGTGAGAAGTTGGTCAACTGGGTGGCAAACTGGTTGATGGGCAGAAAACAGAGAGTGGTGATAAACGGTATACAGTCAGAAGAGATGCAAGTCACAAGTGGAGTACCTCAGGTATCAGTCCTGGGGCCTGTCCTCTTCAATATCTTCATCAATGACATTGCAGATGGCCTGGAGGGTAAAGTTTGTCTGTTTGCAGATGTCACCAAGATCTGCAACAGAGTAGATGATCCAGATGGGGTGGGCAGAATGAGAAGAGATCTGGATAAACTGGCAAAATGGTTGAAAGAGTGGCAACTGGGGTTTAACGTAAAGAAAGGTGCAAGATCATGCACATAGGGAGGAGAAACACTGAAGCAACCTATAGGCTGGGAGGGGAGTTGCTGGCAGTCACAAGGGAAGAAAGAGACTTGGGCATCATCATCATCACCGATGACCTGAAATCATCCAAAAAGACCACTAAAGCAGAAGGTAAGGCAAGGGGGATGATGGGGTGTATTAGTAGGGGTATAACAAGTCGGAAGAGGGAGGTAATAATCTCTCTTTACAAGACACTGGCTAGGCCCCATCTGGAGTATTGCGTGCAGTACTGAAGGCCACACCTTCACAAGGACATTAACCAAATTGAGGCAGTCCAGAGAAGGGCAACCAAAATGGTGCACGTACCGCATCAGAAAACATAAGAGGACAGATTAATAGAGCTCAATATGTATAGCCTAGAGCAAAGGAGGGAGAGAGGTCATATAATTGAAACATTCAAACACCTTCAGGGCATTAACAAGGTGAAATAATCTAACATGTTTCAATATAAGAAAAATAGCAGGACAAGAGGACACAGCATGAGATTAAAGGGAGGCAGACTGAGGGGTAATGTGAGGAAGTTCTTTTTCACAGAAAGGGTGGTGGATGCATGGAATGGCCTACCTCAGGAAGTGGTGGATATGAATACAGTGCAGGGCTTCAAACAGGCATGGATAGGCATAAGGGAGCAATACAGATGAGTATGAATAGATAGGCCATTGACAGAGCAAAGGCCGATGGCACATTCATAAGGTAGAAAAAGAAATGGGCAGATTGGATGGGCCTTGCGGTCCTTATCTGCCGTCAACTTCTATGTTTCTATGATGGCAGAAGCACTGGAGGTCATCCCCGAAGCTGCCTGGATCACCTCGAGGGTGGGTGGCGGGGATAGGGCCTTACTGGTCAAATGCTTACTAGCAAAGGATCAGTCCCGGTCCACTGAACACTCCTTTTCTCTGTGCCTCTGTCCCAAAGTTTCTGCTTCTCCTTTTCTAGTGTAGCCATCCTGGTATAAAGGAGATGGGCCTCCAGAACCTGCTGTCATCATTTGACAGTGGACTGTTTAAAGGGCTGGCAGTCGGGACAGGCTGCGGTATTGTGGTCCAGGCCTAAGCAGAAGAGGCAGAGACGATGGCTGTCCTTGTAGGGGATTTGCACCCCACACTTGTTGCACTTCATCTTTGCCTTTGGAGGCGGAGATAGAGAAGACATAAAAGTGTGAAAAACGGACTATATTCAAGAAACAAATATAACAAAATGGCGATCAACAAAGCTGCAGTTTACTGTGCGATACTAGCACAGGTCGATGGCAGGAAAGAACTAGAAGGCGGGCGTAGGGACCACCCACTATATAGGGTCACGCTGACATCAGTCATGTGACGTCGGGTGGGTGGTCCCCTGCCAAACACTGCTGGAAAAGTCTGCCATGCGGTGCAGTCCTACATGTGATGACCCACTGCAGGAACCCTCTCGAAGTAAGATCTTTCCTATCAACAATTCTGTTAACAAGCCTGTAGAGGTCAAAATGCATCCCAAGGTCAACCCACTGCGTTCCAGATAGATATCTTTTCTGATAAACCCAAATAGCTTTCTGCAATCATTTCAACAATATTATAGTGGCATGGTAGTGCCACTATAGTTAGGGTTAAGCAGGGGTTTCTATGTTAAGCCCAAACTTTGCACTTTAATAGCTTCACAACTATTCAATGGATTCACACAAAATATTGCATGCATGGCCTCAGGGGCAAGATCTCTTGATGTACTCAAGCTTTGTTCTGGTTAGATGTGCAGATTCCGAGATACGGATAAAAAAGTGACAAAAATTGGGGGTTGCTTTTTTTTTTTTTTTTGTCATCGCCTCGGTGGTTTGGAATTTACTCTGACATTTTCAGGATACAAATGTATCGCCCACAGTTGTGCCATTCACTGGTTTGGTGAAAAAAATATTAATCCATTCCAAAGTTTAAGACTTTAAAATGTTCAGTTCTGGGCATGCTCAATACGGTCTTTTGGACAGCTGCTTGGAATGAAAAAATAACTTGGTCCATACAAAAAGAAGAATCCTTTTTTGTATTGGGGTAATGCTTTTTCATGAGGAAAAATTCATTTTTCATAGGTCACCATCTTGTTTCCATTTTTGTTTCAAAATTGTTTTCTGAAACCCATAAAAATAAGATCCTGCAGAGACACCAACACATGTATCTTGCTAATCAAACCGAGGAAACACTAGCACAAACAGTAAAAGAAGGGGACAAGACTTTCTATAGATACATTAGTGAAAGGAGAAAGTCCAGAGGGGGTATTGCTAAGCTCAAAGGGGATAAGGGGGAGTGTGTGGAGGAGGACCAAGGAAAATCATCTATCCTAAATAGATACTTCTGCTCAGTATTTACCGAGGAGACGGTAGGACAGGGCCCACAGCTCAGCACCATGGACACAGGGGGAAGGAGGTGTGCACTAGTCCCTTCACAAAAGAAAGGGTCCTGCAAGAACTCGCTAAGCTCAGACTGGACAATGCAATGGCAGCTGATGGCATATATCCCAGGGTACTAAAGGAGCTAAGGGTGGAAATAGCAGAGCCATTATCAGAACTCTTTAGTGAGTCTCTGAGCACAGGAGAGGTCCCAGGAGACTGGAGAAGGGCTCATGTGATCCCGCTCCACAAGAGTGGTAGCAGGGAGGAGACAGGGAACTACAGACCAGTAAGTCTTACCTCAGTGGGCAAGATTATGGAGACACTCCTTAACGAAAGGATAGTGCAACACCTGGAATCCATAGGAGCACAGGATCCAAGACAGCATGGGTTTACAACAGGAAGGTCCTGTCAATCTAATCTCATAGATTTTTTTGGCTGGGTAACCAGAGTGGTGGACCAAGGGGGTACAGTTGATGTCACCTACCTTGACTTCAGCAAAGCTTTCGATACTGTTACACATAAAAGATTGATTAATAAGCTAGGGAGGCTCGCGGTGGGTCAGAAATTGGTCAACTGGGTGGCAAACTGGTTGGTGGGCAGAAAACAGAGAGTGGTAGTAAATAGTATACAGTCAGAAGTGATGCAAGTCACAAGTGGGGTACCCCTTGGGAACCAGGGTTCAGTATTAGGACCGGTCCTCTTCAATGTCTTTATAAGCGACATTGCAGAGGGACTGGAAGGAAAAGTATGTCTCTTTGCAGATGACACAAAGATCTGCAACAGAGTTGATGCACAAGGTGGGGTGGAAAGGATGAAAAGGGACTTGGCAAGGTTAGAGGAATGGTCAAATGTATGGCAGCTTAGATTCAATGCTAAGAAGTGCAAGGTAATGCACCTGGGAAACAAAAACCCAGGGGAAGAGTACATAATAGGGGAGATACTAACAACAACAAAAATGGAAAGGGACCTGGGGGTAGTCATATCAGATGACCTAAAGGTGGGCAGCAATGTGAGAAAGGCAGTAAGGAGGGCTGGGGATGCTGGGATGCATAGGGAGGCAGCACCATCAGAAAACAGGAAGTTGTTGGCCCTCTGTACAGACAGTTGGTGAGACCCCATCTGAGTACTGCATGCAGTTCTGGAGACCAATCTCCGCAAAGACATAGACAGAATGGAGCTGTCCAGAGGAGGCAACTAAAATGGTGCAGGGTCTGCACAGAAGACATATGAAGAAAGACTAAAGGAGCTTAAGATGTATAACCTCTAGGAAAGGAGGAGGGACATGATAGAAACTTTCAAATACCTCAAGGAATCAACAAAGTCCAAGAGGGTAGCATCTTTCAGAAAAAGAGATGTGCAAGAACAAGGGGTCACAATTTGAAGATAGAGGGGGCGGCTCAGAGGTAATGTGAGGAAGTATTTCTTCACAGAGAGGGTTGTAGATGCATGGAACAGCCTTTCTGAGGAGGTCGTAGAGTCAAAAACAGTGGTGGAATTCAAGCATGCATGGGATAGTCATAAGGCAATTCTAGGGGGTTGGGGTAGGAAGAAGTAGGCTGCTGGTTAACTAGGATCTGCAGCTTATCCATTAGGTAAGGAAATGGGCAGACTGGGTGGGCCAAGCGGTCCTTATCTGCCGTCAAAATCTATGTTCTATGTTTCTATATGTTATGTTTCTATGTTTCTCAGGGATTAGTCCTGGGGCCAGCCCTCTTCAATATCTTCATCAGTGACATTGCAGATGGACTGGAGGGTAAGGTTTGTCTGTTTGCAGATGACACCAAGATCTGCAACAGAGTAGATGATCCAGATGGGGTGGGCAGAATGAGGAGAGATCTGGACAAACTGGCAAAATGGTCAGAAGAGTGGCAAATGGGTTTAACACAGAAGTGCAAGATCATGCACATAGGGAAGAAAACCTGAAGCCTTCTATAGGTTGGGAGGAGTTGCTGGCAAGCATAAGGAAGAAAGAGACTTGGACATCATCATCACAGATGACCTGGAATCATCAAGCAGACCTCTAAAGCAGTAAGTAAGACTAGAGGAAAGTTGGGGTGTATTAGTAGGGGTATTGCAAGTCGTAAGAGGAAGGTAATAATCCCTCTTTACAAGACACTGGTTAGGCCCCATCTGGAGTACTGCTTGCAGAACTGGAGGCTACACCTGAACAAGGACATTAACAAAATGGAGGCAGTCCAGAGAAGGGCAACCAAAATGGTGTAGAGACTGCATCAGAAAACATATGAGGACAGATTAATGGAGCTCAATACGTATACCCTAGAGCAAAGGAGGGAGAGAGGTGATATGATCGAAACATTCAAACATCTTAAGGGCATTAACAAGGTGAAAGAGTCTAACATGTTTCAATACAAGAAAAATAGCAGTCAAGAGGACACAGCATGAGATTAGAGGAGGCCAATTAAGAGGTAATGTGAGGAAGTTCTTTTTCACAGAAAGGGTGGTGGATGCATGGAACGGCATACCTCAGGAAGTGGTGGATATGAATACAGTGCAGGGCTTCAAACAGGCATGGGATAGGCATAAGGAAGCAATACAGATGAGTATGAATAGATAGACCATTGACTGGGTACAGGCCTATGGCACATTCATAAGGTAGAAAAAATGGGCAGACTGGATGGGCCTTGTGGTCGTTATCTGCCGTCAACTTCTATGTTTTACGTTTCTATGTTTAAGGCCCCATTAGGTACATTCTGCAATTACTTTTTGAAAAAAATGACCCAGAAATATTTTACACATTTTAAAATCTTTTATCATGATTCGATTTCATTTTTCCATATGGCCATACAAAAAAGGAATTGGGCTATATGGAAAAAGATCCCTTCATACGAAAAAAGAATTGTGACAGTCCCCCCTCCCCATTCTTTTTTCATATGGAAGCATCCTTTTCTGTTTGCATGAAAAAATATACAAAAAGGATAATTTCATATGAAAAAGAATCGAGAGGACAAAGGCAACATTCTTTTTCTTATGAAGGGATCCTTTTTAGTACATTTTTCATTCAATGAAAAGGATGCCTTCATACAAAAAAAGATTTTGGATTTATTATTTTTCCGGAATCTTTTTTCATATGAAGGAATCCTTTTTTCGTATGGGTTTTTTGTTCATACAAAAAAGGATGTCTTCATATGAAAAAAGGATTTTGGATAATTTCCCCCAAATTTCAACTTCAACAAGCCATAACTCCCTCAATATTTTCACTTAAGGGATAATCTATATATTAAAACAAAGATCTTAGTCAGTACTACAGGAATAACACATAATACCCCTCCCCAAATTTAGGGGCCATATAAAAAACATAAAAATTAAACCATAAGGCCAGCCCGGTGGTGTGGAGGGCTGAGTCATCCGTGTCTTACCTCCTGCCACGCCAGCGACCCATGTTCATGGAGCGAGCGTGCTGATGGGGTTGGCTGGTGCGGAAGAGGATCGAGCATCTGGAGGACAGCTCTCCTCTCCTGGGGAGGGGTGGATGAAGCCCGTTGCTTGCCTGGCCCTTAGCGGTGGCTGGGGGATGGTGCAATGGACCCACAGATGAAGGGGCGGATGCAGGGTAGACGCCCTGCATGCCATGCACAGAAGTGAGCACGGCTCAGCCACTGCTGTCACTGCATGCTACCGCACCACACTTGGAGAACAGAAAGAAAAAGAAGAAAATATCCCGACTGGTGAGATGATGCCGGCCCCTTGCAGGCACTGCACCCGGCCAGCTGGCACCTTGAGACCAGCCAGAGGTGAGTCCAGAGGGCCCTGCGCTTGCACACAAACTTGTGTATGGATCTATGGAAGAATGGAAGCACAGGGCCCTCTGGGCCCTGAGCTTCCATAGGCACATGGATATGATAACACAGGTCCCAAAGAGACCCGCATGAATGAAGATACGAATATACTACCTCAAAAAGTAAAGAATTTCTTGGCAAAAAATTTTGTTAATGCACCAGTTCCGGTCCTGATTAAAGTAACAAAAGTAGGGGAAACGTGGTGTTAAGGGTCCCAACTCTGACATCCCACCCACCCCACCCTGCAGGGAGCAAAAGGAAAACTATTACAATTTCACCTCTCTTGAGTCTTTGCAAATCAGGCCTGGGGTGTTCCTTGGGGTTGTTAGCCTTAACGTTTATCCCATTCTCATACAGTCTGCACATCTCAGCTTCCTACCTGATGGAATGGGGTGAGCGTTAGGGCTGACAACCCCAAGGAACACCCCAGGCCTGATTTGTGAGAACTCAGGAGAGGAGAAACTGTCCCCTTGGATGCAGATGACCCCAGTACTGTACTTGGACTTTTGCACAGCCTTTTCCAGGAACTTCAGTCTGCACTAGGGTCTGTCTGCTTCCCAAATCTGTAAATTCTTTCACAGTCTTAACTCCCACCTTCACATCTTTTAAGTACTTGCCCCAATTCAGTAAGGCCAAATTTGTTGCAGTGTTACTCTCTTTATGTTTATGGCAGTTTTTTGCACTATATCCTGGCTTATTATAGTTACAACAAACAAAGTCTTAGGTGCAGATTTGTTGCCACATCAAAGTTATCTGATCTGGAGTCATATCTGGAAAAAGAGGGTCTTACTGTTCCTTGACTGTTACTTCACTGCTGTGGTGTAAGAACAGTTACGTAAGAACTTACCGTAACAGTAGATCTTCTAGGGGATCTCAGTCAACAGGTTATACCATAGGAACCTTCGCCGTTGGTAAAGGGGAATCCACATGGAAAATTTTCAGCAGTACAACTGGGGCCGCCAATGCCGTTGACGTCAGCTGATGTTACCAACCCTATATCAGCATAGGCAGCCCCACTCCCTCCTCAGTTCTTTCTCCCCAGGAGATGAAGGGAGCAAGGCTCATGCTGTTGGGAACCGAGGAGAGAAAGAGGTACCCAGCTCTAAGTAAAAATGCTGGAAACACCAGACAGCCAGTTCCAAGACAGCAGCCCTAAGAAGGGGGATGGTGGGAGGGAAATCATACCTGATGACTGAGATCCCCTCAAAGATCTACTGTTATGGTAAGTTCTTACGTAACTGTTCCTTCTCCTTCAGGGCTCTCTCAGTCATCAGGTTACACCATAGGAACGAGTCCCAAGCAGTAACAAGTGGAAACAGACAGTCTGGGAGGCTGGATCTCCATAAAAAGCCGGACTGTAATGCCTAGTAAAAGTGTGGACTGTACTCCAGGTGGCAGCCACACAAATGTCAGCAGCTGAGACCCTTTTGAAACAAGCCACAGGGGTAGCCATGTCTCTGGTGGAATGAGCTTGGACAGCACCAGGCAATTCTTTGCCATACTTGTTGTAGCTGAACACAATGCAATTTGCCAACCAGTTGGATAAACATTGCTTAGAAACTGAAGTGCCCTCTCTACCTGGCGTGAAGGAAATAAACAACTGCTTTGAATTTCTGGATTCTTTTGTCCTAAGCAGATAGTACTTACAAGTTCTGTGCACATCTAATATATGGAGCAGTGCTTCCCCTGGATTGGCATGCTTCAGAAAATAGGAAGGTGGATAGACTTGATTTAGTGTGAACTCAGAAACCACCTTGGGTGGAAACTTAGGATTTGTGTGCAAAGATACCCTCTGTCTGTGTGAAAATCAAATAAGGCTCCTCGCACCAGAGGGCCCGAAGCTCTGAAATTCTTTGAGCAGAAGTAACTACAACTAAAAAATAGCGCTTTCCAGAGAAGATTGCAAATCACAAGTCAGATTGGCTCAAATGGAACAGGTCAACTTCGTGCTTGGTCATAATGCCATAAGCAACAGCGTACGGCATTATAAATGAAGAACCTGTGCACTCTCGGAGTTGGACCCCCGAGTTGGAATCTTTAGTGGGGTGTGTGGGGAACAGAGCCCCCCACAGAACAAAAATGACAAGAAATCATGCAACGTGATTGTGCCGCACAGCATTCTACCGTGCAACATAATGACCCCGTGCCGTCAACTTCTCCAAAATAAAATTCAGGTCCCAGGCTGGACAGGGGAATGGATTGGGGGTTTCAGGTGCAGGATGCCTTGAAGAAAAGTATGGGAGACATGCAGCTGAGCAATCGTGCGGTCCCCCATGGGCTCATGAAAGGCTGAAACAGCCGAAAGGTGGACCTTGAGTGAGGAATACTGCAGGCCTGAGTCAGACAAAGAGATTAGGTAGTCCAGGATATGATTCACCGAACAGGTGAAAGGGTCCACGGCATGTCTGGCAGCCCAGATGGCGAACAGCTTCCACTTCAAGGCATATGTGGCATGAGTGGAATGCTTCTGGGTGGCCACCAGGACATCCATTACCCTGTTAGAGACCCCAGACCTGTCAATGACTACGTTCTCAGGATCCAGGCATGCAGATGAAGGGACCTGAGGTTTGGATGAACCAGGGTCCCTTGATCCTGGGTCAGCAGATTCCTGCAAAGAGGCAGAGGGACCGGAGGTTCCTCTGCCAGCTGCTGAAGCAGAGGGAATCACATCTGGTGAAGCCAAAATGGAGCCACCAGAATCATGCTGGCCCCCTCCATTTACAGCTTCATCAGTACCGTCTGTATCAGAGGAAATGAAGGGAATACATACAGAAACCTCCCGCTCCAAGAGAGAGACAATGCGTCTAACCAGAAAATGTCAGGCCCTGGATCTAGCAAGCAGAAACTGGGTAGTTTTGTACTGAATGGAGACACAAAAAACTCCAGCTCTGGATGACCCCATCTGTCAAGCAGCTCTTCTGCTATGGATATGAGGAGCTCCCATTCATGCACACTGGACCGAGTCCTACTGAGACTGCCTGCCACGGTGTTTAGGACACCTGGCATGTGGACTGCAGTGAGTGTCAGACTGTGCTCTAGTGTCCAACAGGGGGTATTAGTGAGTCCCGCCCTGCTTGTTGATGTAGTAGACTACACTCAAACTGTCCGACTGCACCAGCAGTTGGCCCGGAGCGAGATGCTCTTGAAAGGCCTGCACGATGTAGAGCACTGCTCTCATCTCCAGGACACTGATATGCAGGGCAGTTTCCCACTGGGACCAGGAGGCCTGGGATTGGAAGGGACCCAGGTGTTCTCCCCAGCCCAGACCTGAAGCATCCGAGGTTAGGATCTGATGTGGGGAAGAAATCTAGAAGGGAACCCCTTGAAGATTCAAGGGGTCCATCCTCCACTGTAGTACCTTGCGTACTGGAGAGGAGACCAGGAATAGTTGGTCCAACA
Organism: Neoceratodus forsteri; assembly: GCA_016271365.2. NCBI lineage: Eukaryota > Metazoa > Chordata > Ceratodontiformes > Ceratodontidae > Neoceratodus > Neoceratodus forsteri. Next base: position 874,657,934 of record CM028132.1, on the reverse strand, counting down.
CGTCTGTGCACTGGTCCCATTGTACCCTGAAGGTCCCACTGAAGGGTGCATACGTGAAGCATGGCCAGCAGAATGGTGGGAATGGTCACTGCCATTAGGCCCAACAGTCTGAGATACACTCTGGCAGGAATGTACCGACTCTGAGTGACTTTCTGAGCTTGGGCTATGAGACACTCCGACCAATTTTGAGGCAGGAAGGCCTTCACCTGCTCGGAATCCAGAACCACCTCAATATACTGCAGCCTTTGGGATGGTACCAGAACTGACTTGGGCAGAATGACAATAATGCCCAGGGAGTGGAAAAGCTGGAGATTATGCTCCAGAGTCAGCAAAAGTTGTTCCCTGGATGAGGGGCCTTGAGAAGCAAATCGTCCAGATAAGGGAAGACATACAGACCCTCTCTTTGGAGACCTGCTATGACCATTGCCAAGTACTTGATAAAGACTTGTGGCACAGAAGATAAGCCAAAGGGCACCACTTTGAATTGGTAATGCTCACCCTAAAAGGCAAAATGCAGAAACCTCCTGTGAGGAGGAAAGACCAAGGTATGCAAGTAAGCATCCTACATGTCCAGTGAACAAAGCCAGTCCACGGTTCACCTGCCCTCTTACCACCACTCATACTTATCCTCCTACTCCTAGGCACTCCGACTGCCAGCACTGTTTCCACACCAAAGCCGTTACTCCCTACATTACACCTCCACTCTTGCCCTACATTTTATCGCTACTGCGCCCATACTGTTTACCACCCACACCCTTGCACCCGGTATACCTCCCCACCATCCCAGTATCCAGACTCCCCCTGGCCCCCCCTCTACCTGGCCATCCCCGCCTCCCTACTGATGCAGACTACGTATGTTGCATCACCCACCCATGATAGGCAGCACCTGGCTATTTTCAGAGTGATCTCTCTCTTCCTCTGAAACGTCCACCCTAACCCAGGTCCCACCACTGCTGTCCCCACCAATATGCCACCAACTGCAGGACTCCATCTTGCCTCTATAAACATCTGCAGTCTCCTAAAGAAGTTTCCTGTCCTCCAAGCCTGGGTTGCCCAGCACCAACCAGATACTGTGGGACTCACTGAAATGTGGCTCACCAAGTCCACCCCAGACTCCTTTATTACCCTACCTGAGTACACTCTGTTCAGGCATGACAGAGTCAGGAAACGTGGAGGGGGTTGTGCCATTTACCTCTGTGACTCCCGGCCAGGGCATGCCCTCCCCCCTCCACAGCTGGAATACGGTGCCCAGGCCATCTCCCTCAAAATCACCCTGGCACCTCCAGAGCCCCGCTTACAATCACCACCACCTATATCCCCTCACGCCACCAGAATCCCACCCTCCAATTGTTATTAGAACACCTCTCCAACCTACCCAGCAAAGTAAAACAAATCACAATGGGTGATCTAAATATCAACTGGCTCACCAGCTCAGCCTCCCAGGCCAAAGATGCTATAGCAGCCCTTGACTTCATCCAAATGGTCTCCCATCCCACCTGGACACACTCAACTAATGAAACCGCCACCCTGCTGGATATTGTCCTCATTAACAGACCCCGTAAAATTACAGACACCACTGTTCTGCTCAATGTCCTAAGTGACCATTCCCCAATAACCTTCTCCTGGTCCTGTAACACGCAGAAGCCTATACCAAAATATATCTTCCGGCAGTGACTGCGACCCGCCAAACTGATTCAACTAAGAGAGCATCATGCCCACTGGGACTGGTCACCTATTAAGCTAGCCCACAACCCTGATACTGCCCTCAATTGCTTTGTCCACTCTTAACACGACCTGCGACATCTTCGCTCCTCTCTCTAAATTGCTTATTAAAAAGCACGACTCCCCTTGGATTACCTCTCCCCTACTTAACCAAATGCAGCTCAGGGACAACATCTGGCACAGGGCAATTGAGTCTGGCAAACCCGCAGACAGACAAGCCTACAGTGCTGCCCACAACAAATGCACCTGGGCCATCCGCAAAGCAAAAGTGGACTATTACAGGTCCACCCTTGCCTCCTCCTGAGGCTCGGCCCGTAGGTTCTGGGCCAACATAAAAGAACTCAATGGGAAAACCACATCCCCACCTCCATCCCAACTCAACATTAATGGCTCAATCTCCACTGATCCGCAGTGTATTGCCGACAGCTTTAATGACACCTTCTCAGACCTTAGTGCAGTACTCCCCACTAATTTCTTTGATCCTGTCCCTGCCCACCCTTCTTCCCCCTTCCCCTACCCCCCATTTTACTTCTGTGCCCTCTCTCCTCATGAAGCCAAGCCCCACCTGCTCAAAGCTCTAAATGGTGTCAGCCACAGTTATGACTCGCTGGATCTCAAACTTCTACATCAAGGCCTGGAGGTAGTATTCACACCTCTGACCTGCCTACTCAATCACTCCCTCTGCCTCAGCCAGTTCCCCCATGCCTGGAAAACTGCAATTATCACCCAGATACACAAAGGTGGTGACCGTACCGCCCCCGAGAATTACAGGCCAATATCGATACTCCCCCCCTCCAAAGCCTTAGAAAGGATAGTAACTGACCAACTAGCTGACTACCTCGCCACTGATAATCTCCTCTGCGTGGAGCAGCATGGCTTCTGCTAGAGGCATAGCACCACCACTGCCCTCCTTGAATTTTCCAATTTTATCCACTCCACTCTTGACAAAGGGAACCTCGCGGGCACGGTCTTCATTAACCTATCAAAAGCCTTCGATACCATCTGCCATCCTCTTCTTATAACCACCCTCTCGCAACTAGGCTTTTCACAGGGCGCCCTTGCCTGGTTCACCAACTACCTCCCATCCCGATCGCAGTGCAACAAAATTAACAGTACTCTCTCTCTAACAGCCGCCAGGTCCGCTCAGGAGTCCCACAAGGCTCTATCCTGGGGCCGCTGCTTTTTAGCTTATATCTGAACATGTTCCCCAACACCTGTGCAGAAAAAATACTCCTATATGTGGATGCAGTCCTCTTCACATCCCACCCGGACCCAGTTCAGCTCCAAAGTGCCCTCCAAAACTCCTCTAGCCTGGCGGAACACTGGTTCTTCGACTGCAGGCTTATGCTTAATCTGAAAAAGATGAAAAGCATGCTCTTCTCACACAACCAAAATAACTACAAGGCTTCTCCCTTCCTGTCCAGTAAACTCCTCCCCCTCGAACAAGTCAGTATCTATAACTACCTTGGCATAATCTTTGACTCTGCTCTCTCCTTTCATGACCACATCCGTACTCTCTGCTCTCCCATCAACTCACACATTGGCATGCTATACCGCCACAGGAACTGCCTCCCCCGAAGCGCTGAGGCTGGCCATAACTTCCTCAGTCCTATCCCTTGTGGACTATGGCCTCCTGGTCTATGGGGCGGCGGACAACACTGTCCTCAACAAAATCAAACTGTCACTGAACAAGGCCTGCCGGCTACTCACTGGTTCCAGCATGCTCACCCACACCTGCACTCTTTATTCTAGGGCTAATTTACTCAACATTGACAAGAGGCTGCACCACCAATCCTGTCTCCTCGCCAAAAAAATGGTAATAGGTTTGACTCCCCCCCCCATGTCAGCGACCCTCAGCCTAGCCATCCCAACTGTTGCCACCTGCAGCTCCTCCAAGCCCTCTCTACAGGTGCCCAGAGTCAGGACATCCCTGGCCCAGAGGTCCTTTCTTTATAGAGCCCCATCCTGGTTTAACTCCCTGCCTACGACCATCACCACGGAGCAAAGGATTGGGTCATTCAAAGCAGCACTCCAGCACCATCTCTTCACCTCCCGCTGCTGTAATTGCTCATAGCTGGCTCTTTTGCCTGTCCGATACCACCTCCTTGGGGACGTCTCCACAAGGCCCCTGAGCCTCAAATTCTACATGTTTGTATTATGTGCTGCAAGTGCCTGCTATCTTGTGTTACTTGTAATGAAAACTTAGCTACTATCTTATATGGAAGTTATACCTCTGGATATTATCCACTTTGTACCTTCTAATGTTTGTACTCTGGTATAAAAATATTATATTGCTGTACGTTTCCACTGCTGTACCTTCCCAATGTATGTACACTTGTCTTATGTAACACGAAGTGGAGCCTTTGTAAATGAGTCTCCGACTCAAAGGGTCACAATTCAGATTACAATAAATAAATAAATAAATAAATAAAAGGGGCATTAGGTCTGGCAAAGTTACCATCCATAACTTTTTGTACTGGACAAAGAGACTCAGTTTCTTCAGATCTAAGATGTGACTCAGATCTGTGGTCTTTCTGTGGACCAGAAAGAACCTGGAATAATACCCCTGGTTTCTCTGGTGCCTGGACACTGTTTCGATGGCCTGCTTGTGCAGAAGAGACTGTACTTCCACCCGGAGAACAGACAAGTTAGCTGGGGGATAGTTGGAGGGTGGAGGAGGGGTGTCTGGAGGCTGCTGTATAAGATCCAGGGTGTGACCCTTTTCTATGATCTGCAGAATCCATGAATCTGAAGTTATGGTCCTCCACTGATTCAGATGGAGGGAGAACCGACCTCCGACCACTGCCTCCTGGGTCTGAACTCGAGGAGAAGGTCTGGCAAGGAGTCAAGCTGAGGTGGAGCCAGCCACAGAGGCTGGTCTGTCAATTCTGGCTCATTTGGCCACCTCTCCAGCATTGGAGGGGCAGGCAAGGGAGCTTGACCGCTACACTTTCCCTGGGTACAGGGAGCCGAGCCAGGCCTACTGGCCTGTCTATGAAAAGTAGGCCACCCTCTGCCCCTAGGCTGAGTGTGGTAGAGGGAATGGACCAATTTAATGGCCATGCCTGAGGTCTGCAGATCATTTATAAGGTCCTGAACATCAGGGCCAAAAAGCTTGGTGCCACTGAAAGGGGCATTAAGCACCTTGTTCTGCACATCTGCTGCAAATCTAGAGACCCTAAGCCAGGAGTGCCTGCGAAGGCATATGCCAGTGGCAGCTGCTCTGACAACTGTATCAGCCATGTCACATCCTCAGCAGCCTGAAAACACTGAAGCAATTCCTGCTTCTGAGAGCCATCAGGGAGGGTCTGAGCAGCAGCTTTGCCCTTTCTCCAGTTGGCATTCTCGTATTTAACCATGTGTGACAGTTAATTTGCAATCCTCAGTCCCAAGGTAGAGGAGGCATAAACCCTTTTTCCCCCAGAGGTCAATCCTACAAGATTCCTCCTCCGGGGGAAGGGAGCTAAAGTGTTTAGGCACCTTAGATCTGTCATGAGCTGCCTTGATGACCACTGATTCAGTTTCAGCCTGGGCAGCAAAACAAGGAAGACTTTGAGGAATGTTATAAAGTTTGTCCACTCTGCATGGCATAGCTGGCACCATGTCTGGCCTGTGCTAGTCTGCCGTGGTTGCATTCTTCAATGCTGGAAGCATTGAAGGAATGACCTTATGGGATATACAGGGATCTCCAGGAAATCTACCAGGTTTTTCCTGGTGATATCCTCTTCCTTAGTCTGGAAGCCTATGGTGGAAGACAACTGTTTCATCACATTGAAAAATGTGGCATCCTCAGAAGGGGACCTTGAAGTGTGTTTCACAGAGTCCACACTGACTGAGGAAGCAGATCTGTCTGAGATCAGAATCTCTTCCTCTTCATCCTCCACATCATCATGGAGAATGAGATCAGGGTAATATTCCTCCTCGACGTCAACCTCTTCGTCTGTGTCTGGTGTCGGATTCGCCAGTAGTGGCCCACGGGGGGGTCTCCCGGGGTTGAGGAACAGGCAACGACAATGAAGCTGCTGTCAACAACATCAGCAAAGCAGGTCTATTCAAGGCATCCAGCTGCTGATGAGTACATTCGTGAACTTGACCAGTACTTTGTTCAAGTCAAGAGTGGACATTGACAGAGGGGGGTTTGAAAGCACAGATGCCGACAACCCTCCAGCTGTCTCCTGGGAACCCGATGAGCCTGTAGCCCTGGAGGAAGAAGAGGCAGGCCTTGACGGGATGGTCAGTGACAACAAGCCCGTCGATGACGATGATGGAGAGGCCGACAACTTGGAGGTCGACGGCCGGGCGCCCTGTGTGTTGGGCAGAGGCGCTGTCGATATGGGTCTGGTAGGCACAGAGACCTGGACAGCTGACCTCTTCATTGGAGCAGCCACAGCCGATGAAGAGCCCCCCAAAGTAGGGCAGGATGGCAGGGAGCAGGATCACCACTTGGGGGGGGAGTCGCAATCCTGGTCATTTTTGTGACTCCCCCCCCCCCCGAGGACTCGTCTTGAAGCTTGGGAGCTCAAAGAGCCAGTCGGTGACTTGAGAGGCCAGGGCCCCAGACGACCCCTGCCCCGAGCTGGCTACCTGTTGTTCCTAAATTTTTGAGAACCTTCTTGCATCACCTGAGGTTTGTTTGGTTAAACTTCTGGCAGAGCTCACAGTTGGAGACATCATGGGTCATGGTCAGGCCCAAGACAGCAGACACAAATGGAGTGTCCATCTGTAGAGGCAGTCTTGTTTCTGCAGCAGCAGTGATGGAAAAGAGAAGATAAAGGATCAACTCTCGACATAAACAAGAAGAAAAATCTCTTAAAAAAGAGATTTAGGTAAGAAATAGAGAAAAAAGCCGTAGGCCGAAAAAGGCGTGAACACTGTGACAAAGTTTCTGCGGAGACTCATGCTAGCACGTTGATGGCAGGAAAGAACTAAGGAGGGAGCAGGGTTGCCTACGCCTGTAAAGGGTTGGTGATGTCAGCTGACGTCGACGGCGGTAAGTTCCCACTTGTACTGCTGAAAATCTTCTGTGTGGATTCCCCTTCACTGACAGCGAAGGTTCTGATGGTGTAACCTGATGAATAAGATACCCCCGAAGAAGATGTGCCTCTTCCCCACCTTCTGGTCGGTGTTAATTTACCCAAAGCTGCATGTCTGTAGGAAGGATGGTGATGAATTGGTCCATTGCAAGTATGTTGATAATCTGTAGGACTGTTTTGCCCTCTGGCTGGAGCAATTTAATGAGGAGTTCTCTGAATCAGGTGAAGGTTTCTCAAGGATTGTCAACTGAGTGGTACTTCAGGGGCTGGAATCTCTTTCCTGAGATGTCATATCTTTTAAGGATTTCTCTTTTCACTAGGTCATAGTTTTCTGACTGTGCAGTGTCCATACTGCAGTAGGGCTTTACTTGTCAGATAATTACTATTCTGGCCATTGGCAGGCTCTGGCAATCCTTTCAAAAGTTGTCCAGTATGCTTCAATATCATCTGAGGGACACAGCATGTCTTTCAAGTTGTTTGTGTTTTGTTGATCTGCTGGACCTGTGCCAGATCCTCGGGCTTTGAAAGCTTGCAAGGCATCCAGCCACCGCTACTCCTGTCACTGCATCTCTCCTCTTCTCTGTTGCTTAATCTCTCTTTGTTGTATAGCCCACCATTTGAAGAAGGCATACATGCTTTTAGGTTCCATCCCTCCCTGTTCTTCTTTCGTCAATGATGCTGACTGTACAGTCTCAGTTTGGACTTTTCTTTTTACTTTTAGTCTGGCTGCCATTCTTCTGGTAATCACTCCTGGACTTGCTGCTGCTGCAGGATCCAAACCTTTCTTCTATGCTTCCCTAGTACCAGGTCTAGTACTCATGCACAAAACTCATGGCGTAGAGGATGCACGACATAAATCCCATCTAGTCTGACATCAACTGTCATAAGGGCATAGGTCAGGGAGCATAGGCAGACTAAGAGAAGTTATAAAATTCACAAGTAGTATTTTATTATTATCAATAACAATAAAATAGAAAAATAAAATTGTACAGGATAGTTCTTCTTAAAAGCAGTACAAACAAAAAAATCCTACATCTCAGTCTCTCCCTCAATTTAAATCGCAGTCTCTTTACATCTAAACAAAACACTGCTCTCTTTTTATAAGATGTTTTCTCCTGGCACTTTAAACTCTGCATCCTGTTCTTGTCAGTTACATCCTCCTGAGGCCAGCCTGAAGAGTACATCAAGTACTGCAGGTGCAACAAAATAATACATTTTCTCCCAAAGCTGGTCTCCTGCTGACAGTTCTGTTAACAAGCTTGTGGAGGTCAAAATGCATCTCAAGGTCAAGCCACTGTGTTCCAGAATGATGCCTTTTTTAATAAACCCAAACAGCCTTCTGTAACCATTTCAGCAATATAATTATATACATTTGCACACCAAGGGATCCCAGTTTCACATAAAGATTCACCTATAGTTTTTTTTTTTAACCACAGAGAGATAGCGGGGGCTTGGAGGGGGAGAATAGAAACAGCAAGTGAAGGAAGGGAGTTAACGGGAGAAATAGTGCGACTATAGGAGTGGCTAATTCCTAGGTACCACAAGAAAATCTGATTACAGAATCAGACAGGAAACGGAAAGAATAGGAGAGGACAACATAGATCCTTGCTTTTAACTCTCTCTGCATAGTAAATGTGACAGGGTCTTACCCAATCCTGTCACACAAATGTTTAAAAGATATTCTGTTATTTGTCTTGTAATCACATCTTGTTTTTCAACCTCCATAAGTTTACAATGTTCTAGTATTCTGCTCCTTACTTGAAATGTATTCTCTCCCCACACAGACTCACTTGTATACTGTTATGCATATCTTTATTACTACCAATTTTGCTTCTATTTTATTGATTTATGACCTTCCACATCCTCTTTACCCCAGGACGCATCTAGAAATGAGTTGTTATCAGCTCAGTATGTCTTTCCTGATGAAACTTTTTGAAAAGAAAGAAAGAAAGAAAGAAAGAAAGAAAGAAATGAATGTCAGCCTCTAACAAACAATGTCTCATACTGGAAATATAATTTATTTATTTATTTAGATTTTGATAACTGGGTAAGCCCACTGAGACCAGGGGTCTCTTTTGCAGGGGTGACCCGGGATTAGATACACACAGCAAATATTACATACAGTGGACAATAATACAGAGGTTAAAAGTGAGAAAGTATAAATTGGAGAGACAGTAATTACAGGGTAAGAATCCAGAACATACATTTGCACACTGTGAGCGTTAACAGGGGTCACAGTTTGACACATACACCGGTAGGGCATGAAGTACAGAGGTCACAACTGAATGGAAGGGAAAATGGGGCTAGTGAGTGCAGCTGCACAGGCTAAGTTCCAGGAGGTATACTTTGTGGCCCACCTTGAATCCTTCATGAGAAGGCCTATCAACCAGTATAGCTGGGAGAGTGTTCCGTAAATGTGGGGCAGCATATGTAAAGGAGCGCTTACCCAGGTTGGTGCGTACACGGGGGATGTCAAGGGGATGGCCGTCTGAGGATCTTGTATCTCGGCATTGTAATCTGGGGTTGAGCAGTCCACACAGATGAGGAGGAGGGCCAGTGGTAGTGAATTTATAAGTCAGGCAGTTGGTGGAGTAAGCCAACTTATGGTGTATAATGGGCCAGTGAAGGTCTGCGAGGGCCTCGTAGTGGTGTCTCCTGAGGGGGGGAGTTAGTGGCAAAGTGTGTCACTCTGTGGTACAGCACCATGAGTTTTTTTAGTTCCTCTTCTTGTAGGAACTACAACAGGGGTGCCCCATAGAGGAGGTAGGGGAGAAGGGTGCAGTTAGAGATTGCAAACCGTGCCTCATCAGAAAGGGAGTTTCCCAGACGATAGAGAAGTCCAAGTCTCTGGTGGATGGACTTGGTTAAGGAGTCAATGTGGGTTTTGTAGGACAGTTCCTGGCCAAGGAGGATCCCAAGGTATCTGAGCCTATCTAGGATCTCAACTTGCTTCCCCTGGTCTAATTGGAGCTTGAGAAGGTCACACCTATCGAAACCGAGGTGTCTGGTTCCAAACAGGACAGCCTTCATTTCTTCTCAATCAATACTAGGGAGTTGGCAGAGAACCAGGCTTCTAACGCTGAGAGGCTGGTTTGTTGTTTAGCAGTGATCACGCTGGGTAGCGGGTCACTGCAGTAGACGACAGTGTCATCTGCATAGAGGATGAGTTTACTCAGCCCACAAACCCTCTCTATGTCATTAACAAAGAGGGTGAAGAGCAGGGGGCCCAGGATAGAGCCCTGGGGCACCCCTGAGACTACCGGTCTGGTGCTGGACTGCGTTCCTCTGCAGAGGACTTTTTCACTTCGATTGAGTAGACAGTTCTCAAACCCCGAGTGGGAGAGCCCATCCAGTCCAAGGAGGAAGTGTTTGGAGAGAAGAAGACTATGGCTAACTAAGTCAAAAGCCTTGGAGAGGTCGACAAATAATGCGCCCATCTGAGAGCTTGGTCCATAGCATCGAGGACATCAGACGTGAGCCGAATGAGGGCCATGTCTGTGCCATGGCCTTTCCTGAAGCCATGTTGTATGTTGGCTAGGAGAGGGTGCAGCTCAAGATAGTCGTGCAGTTGGTTGTGGACCAATCTCTCCTGTACCTTCCCGAGGGGACAAAGAATGGAAATAGGCCTATAGTTCCCCACTTTGTCCCTGGGCCCTTTTTTGTGGACTGGGACTGTGGTCCCTACTTTCCATTTACTTGGGACGGTTCTCTTGAGGAGGGACCTATTGATGAGCCAAGTGACAGGGAGGGCAACAGCAGGAGCAGCAGCCCTCAGCAGCCTTGGTTCAAGCAGGTCATGCCCTGGAGAGGAATCAGGGTCAATTTTGAGCAGGAGAAGCAGTACTTCAGATGGTTTAACAAGTTTCAGGTGAAACTGGGGCCATGAATGCTCCCATCTGGTATCATTGGTGAGGGGAACACCTGGTGGGATGGGGGGAGAGAGTCTGCCTCGGTTGGAAGAAGAGACGTTGAATGCCTCTGCTACTGTGGAGGGGTCATTAGTCAGGGTATTCCCAACAAGTAGTGCTCTGTCCTGGGCATTAGAGGCACCTTTAAGTAACAAATTTATTTGGCCCCAGAATTTCTTGGGGTCCCGGAGGTGACTGGTCTGGAGATCACGCAAGTACTTAGACTTGGCGTGTTTGGAATCTTTCTTACAACAATTCCTCAGTTCTCTGTATTTCTCCCAGTCAGCACTGCGGCCGGAGAATTTGTATAGTCCACAGGCCCTGTTGCGGAGCAACATACTCCATTTGAGACTAGAACCTAGCCATTTGTGGCACTTGCCCTGTGCTCTTAGTTTCTTTCATGGTGCATGGACGTTGGCCATGGACAGAAACGAGTATGTGAAGTAGTCTAAGGCTTCATCCAGGGTGGGAAGGGTGACAATGGGATGCCAGTCAACGGAACAAAGGTCTGAGCAGAAGTGGGCTGTAACAAGTCTGGTGTAGTTCCTGGCTTCAATCACCCTGGCAGCCAATTTGGGGGGCTTGTTAGACCAAGTGCAAAAGACTGGTGAGTGGTCACTCAGAGAGTCGGACATGGTCCCAGCCGTCAGAATATGTTCGGGGCAAGAGACATGGGCCCAATCGAGTAAGGAGTGATTGCCAGACTTGGCATTATGCCTGGTAGGCAGACCTATGATTTGAGTCAGGTTGGAGTCAAAGACCGGATTCTTATTAGTCAAATTCCCAAGGGCAAGCCAGTTCTGATTAAAGTCCCAAGGAGGATCAATTCCCCCAGGGCATGCTCTGCCAGGGCATGGGTTAGGGATTCTAGGGATGAAGCAACAGACTGGGGCGTGAGATAGACACACCCAACATACAGGGGCTTGGTGTCTCCAAGGAGCAATTTAACAAAGATGATCTCACTTACTGAGTCACAGAGGGGAAGGAAGTCTAGCTGTGTGGCATTGAGATTTGTCTTGGTGTAGATCAGAACCCCACCACCTCTCCTTCCTATGCGATCCCGTCTAAAGGCGTTACAGCCAAGCAGGTCTACTTCATGTGGAAGGATTTGTGGCTTAAGCCAGGTCTCAGTCACCGCTAGTACATCAGGTTTGTACAATGCTGTCTAGGCTTCAAGGTCATGGACTTTGTGCCGTAGGCTGCCAACATCCATGTGGACCAGCCCAGAGCGGATTGGCAAGGTCACTGAGAGCAAGGTAAGGGGAATGGGGGCCAGGGTTAGGCCCAACGTCTCCTCCCAGAGCAAGCTTAAGCCTGGCAAGGTAACTGATGATTCTGGAGGGAGAGAAAGAGTATCTCCGTCTGTCTCTCATGTGGATGCCATAGAAGAGGTTGTAACAATTTCCATTACGTGTTACCTCGTACATGGCAAGAAGTAGCAAGTTGGTCCCCTCCACCAGGGGCTCAGGGGGGCTGACCTGAGTGCCCACCCTGGTCCAGGGGAATGAGGTCCCAGGAAGCGAGCAAGTCAGCCCTCAGGATAAGGGCTATGTAGGCGAAGGCTGCCATAATTCCAGTGCCCCTCATGGTTACTCAGGATTCGACAAGGAGTGTGTCGGCAGCTCCTGGAGGAGGTAGAGTCAGCTATGGGACGAGGGGATGACTGCAGTTCCCTGGAGGGGTACAGAAACTAAGGGGGAGGGGGACTCCAGTGGAGGAGCAGGCCCGTATAAGGACTTGGGCAACAGCGGTTGGGGACTGACTGAGGTAGCAGTTAGGATAAGCAGCAAACCGGAATATAGTGAAATCTAGCTCTTGAGGGATTAGATAATGCTGGGCAAGTACCCAGGCTAGCAGCAAGCAATTCAACAGGTGGCTATTAGCAGCAGAAACAGCTTCATTCGGGATCACTTTCTTTTGGTGGGGAAAAAGATCAGTTAAACTGTGCCAGGCAATCAGGCTAAACCAATCTAACAGAAACAGTTTAAAAGGCAAGGCAAGCATATGGGTCAGGAGTTATACTGTAACAATCAGGCTAGCACCAAACTTAAACAGAACAGCTCTAAAGGCAAAGGCAGGCAATGAGTCAGCAGAACCTTAGGAGGAAGAAGGTAAAGTCATTCTGTAGCAGGAAATGAGGTAGAAATAATTAGTCTAGCAAAACAGCATAGAAAGGCAAAGGTAGAAAATAGGTGTCAGTGGAACAAATTGAGGAAGGTGGACACCAGTCTATCACTTTTGGGTCCAGTAGGCAACACTAGCACTAGACAGTGGGGGTAGGCATGGTGAGATAAGTCCTCCTGAGAAAGGGGAGGGGCAAAGGTCCATTTAAGGGGAGGAGAGAACAGGGCGAGAGGGTGGAAAGAGAAGTCTTGTGAACGTCTCGGAGGTTGTTGCAGAGGGAGGGGACCCGCGGCAAAGGGCTACCCTCTCAAATACCTGAGATGGCTGGAAGATCAGTGAGTATGGCCAGCGGGGCTCAGAGCCGGCTTTTGATACTAGCCGCCTGAGCATCACTGAGCAGCAGGACCAATAGGCGCTCGGTATAGTTTTCCAAAAGTTTGCATGCTCAGGGAATTTTGGCGAGCGGCGCTCTGGTGACAAAATCCAGTGCGAGTCCGGGCCAGTCGGTAGGGGCACACAGTTGCAGAAGATGTGAACCCCACATCTGAGTAAGCGCTGATGTCCGCTTTGGAGACTGCTGCGAGTTATAAATTCCAAAGGCTTCAGCTTCAGGGCAAGCATTGCAGGCTTTGGGGGAGGTCCGCCAGTGAGGATGCCTCATCCCAAATAGAAAAGTCTTGTGAATGTCTCGGAGGTCATTGCAGCGGGATGGGACCCGCGACAAAGGGCCACCCTCTCAAACCCCTAAGATGGCTGGAAGATCAGTGAGTATGTTTTGCTGTCTAATTGTCTGTGATGAATTACTTATCAGTTGAAAAATTTAAATAAATTTAAGCCTTAAAAAAAAACAGTGAATCCAGGGAAGCTTGAAAGAGAATTGGGATTTGAAACCTTTTCTAAACTGCTACCAGTTATAGTGTAATTTACCCCTTGTAGGGCGATCACTGTACATAATAAAAGAAGGGCCGGAGTTTACTTTTCTCTCTGTATATTCTGGCAGCTCACATAACAATGTGATATGCTCACAAGTCTTAATTATTTTCAAAAGTGCAGGATAGAAGCCATCCATAATGTTTAGTTACATGGATTTGTACAGTGTTGGTTTTGTTTTCCAATTGCTCCATTTCTTAAAGGGACACTGTCAATCTTTTTTGCATCATGGTATTTCTAGCTGAGTACCCACATTTTATGATTGCTTGCGTCCTCTAAAGTCCACTGATGTTGCTAGTTGTTTTACTTGTTTCTTTTCTTAGTAGAACTGAAATGCATGCCAATGGTGTAATTACGCCCAACCTTGTTTTGTGTCAAATCCTTGATCTGCACTTACGGTATACTTCCACAACATTAGAAAAAACAAACACTGCAGTCACTCATGATGCAATAGGCACATCCCCTCCCACTGCACCATGAGTGGCTAGACTGTGTTGTGGGTGTTCCCAAGTCTAAGAAAGATGCAGTGGGAGTTGATCAAGGAAATTTAAACAAACATGTTTTTGTGTGGTAACACCAGTATGGTGAACAGTTTGTTTTTCTTTTTAAAAGAAAAAAGGAATCATAGTCAAACTACCATTTACATAACCAAGCTCTACAAAATGTGACAAATCATAAAATGTTTTTTTTTTTAAACACAGGACATTCTGAGGCCTAAAGGAACCAACAGTGTCCCTTTAAATTCCATTTTCTGTATGGTGTATTAAGCTATAAATGAAGATACATGTATATGTTATGTGAAGCTCTATAACTGTTACAACACTTTGTATATAGTACACTTGATCACATTTGAATTTCTGCCTGTCAATCACTGTGAGACCATCTTATGATCTCACAATCATATGAGGGTGGTCTTACTGAATGCAGGAAGCTTAGGTAACAAATCAGCTGAGTTACAGGTGCTCTTGGTAGTGAGGAGGGTGGATATTGCAGCCATCATGGAAACATGGACCACTGTGTACCGGACTGGGATCTGGAAATCCAAGGGTATAAATTGTACATGAAGGACCATGGGGTGGGGTGGGGAGGGGTGGGTGGCAATCTATGTAAGGGATGGGATCAAATATACAAGGGAAGAGGAGGAGGAAAGGAGAACAGAGGTAATTTAGATGCAGCTCCTGGACTCCAAGGGTAGGAAGCCGAGGTTCGGGGTGGTGTACAGGCCGCCATTCCAGGCAGAGAAGCTGGACAGGGAGTTAGCAGAACAAATCAGGAGGGTATGTAGGAAGGGGAACATGGTCATCGTGGGGGACTTCAATCTGCCAGGGGTTGACTGGAGCACTCCGATCACCTCCGATGCTAGGGAGCAGGTGCTGCTGGATGCGATTCAGGAGGGACTCCTGACACAGCTGGTCACTGGATCTACTAGGCTAAGTAACACGCTACATCTGGTACTGTCAAATGGTGAGGCAGTGAGGGAAATAAGGTGGAGGACTCACTAGCTAATAGCAATCACCAAACGGTGTGGTTTACTATCACAATAAGCAGGGAGTCAGGGGGCTTACTAACAAAAGTGGTAGACTTCAGGAAGGCGAACTTCAGGAGGATGCAGCGCATACCTCTCAACTGTCCCTGATTTTCAGGGACGTGATTTGTCTAAAAATTTTACTCTGCCCTCCTAAAATTGTGTTTCTGTGACTAAACAGTGGGGTTATAAGTACAAAATAATATCAAACATAAAAGTTACAGACTTGTTCTTTCTTAGTTGATTTTTTTAAGCCTTGTCCCTGATTTATGAGGGCAGGTTGAGAGGTATGGCATGCAGGAGATATTGAAAGGGAAACTTGAGGGCATAGGGCCAGGGGTGGAAGCTGAGCAGAAATGGGACATTATTAAACGGGGGATTACAGAGGCGATGGAAGCTTGCACCAAGTTGCAGAGTAAGAGGAGCAGAGCAAGGAAACTATGCTGGTTGAACAGAGAGGTGATGGAGGGGGTGAGGGCAAAGAGAGCTGTGTACCAGAGGTTCAGAAGGATGGGAAAGGAGGAAGACAGGGAGAAGTATGCAAGATGGTCCAAGGAAGTGACCAAGAGAGTGAGGAAAGCTAAGGCCTCAAGGGAGCTAATGTTAGCACAGGGAATTAAAGGGGGGAGAAATACTTTTTCAGATACATCAGAGAGAAAAGGAAGTGCAGAGATTATATAGTGAGGATAGAGGGGTGGGGAGTGGGCAGAAAAGGGAGAGGAACAAGCGGAAGCACTAAATGAATACTTTTGCTCAGTGTTCATGCAAGAGAAGGGGGGACCACTACCACCTTGGACTGGGAGGGGGGGAAGGAGAGGTGACTGATGGAATGATTGAGGGAAGATGAGTATTAGAGGGACTGAGGGTGCTAAAATTGGACATGGCACCAGGGCCGGATGGTATCCACACCAGGGTGCTGAGGGAGATGGTGGCAGTACTGGCAGAACCGCTGGCGGATCTGTTTAGCACCTACCTGGATACGGGTATGGATATGTGCCTCAGGACTGGAATGGCCCTTGTGGTGCCGATACACAAGAGTGGTCCAAGGGATGAACCGCGCAATTATTGGCTGGTCAGTCTCACTTCCATAGTGAGCAAGCTTATGGAGACGATACTGAAGGAGAGGCTGGTGTCATTTCTAGAGGACAATTACCTTCAGGATGTGAGGCAGCATGGGTTCCTATCGGTGAAGTGCTGTCAAACTAACCTAATAAAATATTAAAACTGGGTAACAAGAGAACTGGAGAGGAGCCATGCAGTGGATGTCCTGTACTTGGATTTCAGCAAGGCCTTTGATTCAGTATCTCATGGGTGGCTTGGGGGGAAGCTAACTGGCATGGGAGTGGAGGCAAAGATGGCAAACTGGATTACAAACTGGCTGCATGGGAGGCTACAACGGGTGGTGGTGGTGGGGGGAATTCTCAACACCTAGACCAGTGACAAGCGGGGTGCCGCAGGGCTAGGTGCTGGGCCCAGTTCTTTTTGGGCTCTTCATCTCAGACATCGTGCAAGGAGTGGTGAGCAGTGTAAGTCTGTTCGCAGACGATACCAAAATGGGTGCAGTTCTGGACAAGGAGGAGGAGGAGGAATGGAAGCAACTGCAGGGGGACCTAACCAAACTGGAGGAGTGGTCGGAGAGGTGGCAGCTGGGGTTCAATGCGAAGAAGTGTAAGGTTATGCACTTCGGGGCAAAGAATCCAAGGACAGAATACTGGTTGGGGGGGGCGAAGCTGGGGATCACTGAGGAGGAGAAGGACCTAGGAAAGGGTAACAGTATGCCATAATTAGTGAAGTAAGGAGAAGCATGGAGGTTGCTCAAAGGGGCACGGGAGTGTCTTACTGTACTGCAACATATAGGAACAAATGACATAGGTCAAAGGACAGAGTAAAATATAAAAGCAGTTTCTGAGGCAGTAAGCGAGTACCTAAAAGGCAAAAAATGCAAGGTTATGGTTTCAGCAATTCTCCCAGTGCCAAGGGTGGGTACAGGAAGATAAAGGGGGACCATAAGAATCAACAGAAGGCTTGAAAACTGTTCTAAGAGTCAGGATTTTGAGCTTAACCAAAACTGGGAAGTCTTTAACAAGTAGGAAGGTTTGTACCAGAGGGATGGTATGCATCTAAACAAATTTGGGGCAAGGCGATTGGCAGTTAGACTGCTCAAGTACACAGATAAGCATTTAAACTACCAGCGAAGGGGCATGGGGAGGGGAAACACTGACTAAAGACAATACTGAGAATAATACCGTAGTAAAGAAAACTCTAATTAAGAAAGGTCAAGGTACCAAATGGAAATGTATTATAATTAATGCACGTAGTCTCCATAATAAAATAGGGGAACTATAAATACTAGCTACCTTAGAAGATTTTTAAATTATTAGAGTAAATGAAACAAGGTGGACCATCCATATAAAAAGCACTATCCTAGGAACCCTTTGGGTGTTTAGATCATTTTGTGAATTCTTGTAGGCAGACATACACAATTCTAATCCATACTGCCACTGCTAACATATAAATGCTGTTGATAAGAATAAATATTTAAAAATAAACACACAAACAGTGCTGTGATCTAAACTTGCAAAGAATATAAAGAAAGAAAAAAATGCAACCAAAGTTAAAAGAATTAGATGACAATGAAGAACAGACATAATAGCTCTAGTATTAAGCAATATGTCCTTAACTGCTCCTCCTGGACGTGAGAAACAAAGGTAAGCAAAGGCTTAGTAGACCCAACAAGCTATTAAACAGCCCTTAATTTAGCAAAGGGATCATGCAATCCAATAGACCTTAGCTATGACATATTAAAAATCAAATATGCTAAAGGTGGAATATAAAACATAAATGTGGGCCCTAATTATACTGTAACCTTATCAAAATAATGAACTTATTAAATGTTGAACTTATTAGTCTTGCTAAATTTATACTACTTATCTAATTTGACAATCACATCAATTTATAAAAGAAATATTGGATAAATCCAGAAAATGTAAACTGCATACTTGGAATACAAATAGAATAATAGATAGGTGAGTGTCTACTACAAGGGAGTAATACCATCGAGAGGTTCTGGGGACAAGGAAACCTCGAGAGCGAAGCTTGAGAGGTTCCCTTGTCCCACAACCTTCGAGATGGTATTTCTGTAATAGACACTCATCTATTTTTTATTTTTTGTAATATATGGGGGAGAGTTTTATTTCTGTAGTACTGTGAGGGCAGGCTCCCTCACAGTGAGAAGTCAGACACTGACTGTCTCCGTCTCCACCCTCATCCCGTTGTGTCATGCCTGCTCGCTCACGCTCCGTGTCTCTCGTGAGCAAGTTTTCTTTGGTACACAGTCCTACCTTTACTTGATGTTTTCCTTCGGTGTAGGTAGGATTAGCCACCTAATTCTGTTGGAAAGCAGTGGTACTGGAGCGAAGGGACAATTTTCTCTCGCTAAGCGAGAGACGGCCGCCATGTTTTTTCAATGGTTTTGCCCGCCCACAGAGAAACCACGTCGAATCAGGAGGTGCGGTTTTCTAAATGTCACCACGCATGGTAAGAGGTTGCCGTGGGGATGTCTGGAAAAGGCCTATGGCATTGAAGTGTTTGGAGGCTGCGCTCTTCAGGTTTGGTGATAATGCTATCGTTGAGAGCTCGAACTATAGTATTACCAGTTCTGAAAGATAGTATTATCACTTGTCAATGATTATATTATCACTTTGGGTACTGTGCTATTACTAGGACTTTTTTCTATGGTATAGGACACTATTATTTGGCCATCTCCATATATTACAAAAGAATAACTGTCATAAGAAACAGAAGCAAATCAATCAAGTAGGCACTGGGTAATAAATATCAGCTGGATATGAAATTTATAAGCAGAGGAAAATCCCCCTTAAGATGGACAAAGCTCTAGCAATAAAGCCAACATAATAAATATGTGTCACGCACACAGCAGTTCAAGCAGTATTATACTCAAATTGTACTTTACTTATTTATTTATTTTATTTTATTTATTTTTATTTCGGATGACACCTTTGAGCCGAGGGCTCTTTTACAAAGGTTCCACGTCAAGGCAATAAGGACAATAAGGTACAAAACATAACATGATCATTACAATGGAACTTACAAAAAAAAAAAGACAAATAAGTTTACAATAATAGCAGCCAAAGGCATTGTCAAGGAATTGTGTTGCGAGTTAATTATACAGTACAAGTCATAGGCAGCTTAGTGAAGCTTTGTTAGGAGTGGGTTAGTGGGAAAAGAGAAAGAAGAGTGTGGGTGGTATGGGAGAGAGCGAGAGGGGGGTGGGAGGAGGGGAGAAATGGGGAGGGCATTGCTTTGGGTATGTGGTAGATGGGGAAACAGCAAGGGAGGAGGAAAGGGGGGGATGAAAAGGAGACAGATTTATCCTATACCCAGTAATGGGGGTAGGAGAGGAGGAGGAGGAGGAGCTGAGGCAGTGAGGAGGGATGCTTGAGGGTAGTCTGCCTGGAGGGGATTATAAGAAGCAATCACAGAAGGCACTAGCCACGAGGTGTTGACGCAGTTTACACTTAAAAGCACCAATCGTGGCAATGTTGGAGATTTCTGTAGATAACAAGTTGAACCAGGTGGAGGCTGTGACAAAGTAAGAACGCTGAGCTTGAGAGGTCCGACAGCAAGGTATTGTAAAGGTTAGACTGTCCGATCTTCTAGTTGGACGGTGGACATGCTGCGGGGTCAATATTGATTGGACTCCAAGGGGCATAAGGCCCAGTGATGTCTTCTTAGCTAGGATGCAGGTCTGGTACTTTAGCCTGACGGATAGCTGGAGCCAGTTAGCCTGCTCATAAATGTCACATGTGTGAGAAAGGCTGGCAGCTGAAATAAGGAGTCTACATGCCTTATTAAGGGCTACAGCTATGCACCGGAGTGCAGTATCAGTAGCGGATCCATAGATAATGAGCCCATAGTCAATAGTTGAGATAACAGAGCTCTGGATAGCGAGGTTCAAGGCTTCAGCCGTTAGGCAATGTTTATGCTTGTATAGTAGCCCTATACTGGAGTTCACAGTTTTAGTGATATTGTCAATGTGTTTGGTATACAAGAGGGAGCAGTCAAGGGTCAGGCCCAGATATTTAAACATATCCACCTGCTCAAGAGTGACGCCTTCGTGGTTGTTAATTATGAGCTCATGGTCCTTGTACTTGTCATGGGTTCCATGGAACAACATTGTTTTACTTTTTTGTGGTTAAGGATGAGTTTATGTGAACAAAACCAGTCTTCCACTTCTGTGAAACTTTTCTGTAGTTGAGACTGACAGGAGGTGGGGTCGGTGTGGCAAGTGAAGATTACTGCATCATCTGCATACAGTAACATTCTGTCATGGCAGGAGGCAGGGAGATTGTTCAGGAATATGCTGAATAACAAGGGACCCAGGATAGAACCTTGGGGTACTCCAGAGTGGATTGGATTGGTAGAGATGAGAGGAATTCACCAATCCTGACCTGTTGGGTCCGGTTACTGAGGTAGCTTTGAAACCAGAGGGTAGTTTCACTTGAAAGACCAAGGAGGGATAATTGTTTGAGGAGAATGGAGTGATTGACAGTGTCAAATGCCTTAGTCAGGTCAATAAAAGAGGCGCCGACCAACTGGCCCTGATCAAGTGCATGATGGATATGTGTGGTGAATTCGAGGAGTGTCGTGGTAGTGCTGTGCCCTTTCCAGAAGCCATTATGCTGGGAACATTGCAGGCTGTATTTTACAAGGTACTCCATGAGCTGACCGGCCACTATCCATTCCAAGGCTTTGGATAGAGGAGGGAGGATGGATATAGGCCTGTAGTTGTTCGTGAGAGTCTTGTCACCACTTTTATGGACTGGAGTCACCACTGCCAGTTTCCACTTTTGGGGGAACTGGGAGAGCATGAGGGAACGGTTGAGGATTTTGGTAAGTGGGAGCAGGACTTCGTCAATGGTGAGGGTGAGAAGTTTCATATCCAGTGAATCACCACTGACCCTAGACTTTCCAAGCACTTTAAGAATGTGTTTTTTAGCTAGGCTTTCCGGGATTGCTTTGAAATGGAAAGGAGGGTGCCCTGGTGGCAAACCTGAACTAACAGGAGCTGGGTTGACTATGGTGGGATCAAAAAAGTTAGGGGGTAGCACATGACTAAGGTCAGCAAAAGTAGTGTTAAATCGTTGGCAATGATTACATGGTCAAGAGTGATGGTACCATCTATTTCAACATTGTGGTTGTTGTTTTGGGATCCTTTCCAGTCACTTCAGCAAGATTCATCCAGAATTTACTCCGTCATTCCAGGTGCTGGCTAAGGCATTTCCTGTAATAGTTAACCTTCTCATGGCGGATTGCTCTGGTACATGCATTCCTTGCTGTTTGTAGGCTTGGATATCAGTCTGGGTGCCAGTAGCTTTGTACGATACCAGAGCTGGTCTTGAGATTTCATTTGTGTAAGGAGGCCTAGTGTCATCCATGGGCTAGTGACACCCTTGATCTTACGCTTCTTGAACGGAGCATGACCATCACAGGCCGAGTTGAAACAGGTGATAAAGTATTCAAGTGCTGTGTCTACATCGGGGGCTATATCAATTGGTCACCAGTCATGTTCACGAAGGAGTGTTTTAAGTGACTCAAGATGACTTAAAATTCAGATTTATGAAGAGAGTAATACACTTAGCCCTCTAGTCATCACAAACAACTCTTTAATCTCTAAGAACCAAATAACTCCAGAGCAAGAACCATATAGGCTGCAATCAGTTTACAATCTGAAATCTAATATTAATGCCATATTATTACAATATTCATGATAGAAAAGATCACCAGTCTCCAACATTACAGGCCATGAATGGCCACAACAGTTCCTTAAGGCTTCAAAAATATGCTGTTAAAATCTGTGGAAACATAATAAGCTCAGATGCATGCAAAGAGTAAGAGGATATTTAGGGCACTTTTCAGATTTTCTGGTAAAACCAAGAGATTATAGCTATCCTAGCATAGAAACACAGAAACATAAAAGTTGTCGGCAGATGGGGACCGTACGATCCATCAAGTCTACCCTTGGCTTCCTATCCCCTACTTAGCTGCCTGCTTGTGTATCCCACAGTGTCTGTCCCATGCCCACTTGAATTCCCCCACTGTCTTGGCTCCCACCACCCCCTCCGGCAGGCTATTCCATGGCTCCACAACGCGCTCTGTGAAGAAGAATTTCCTCGTATTGCTTCTGAGCTTTCCTCCCTTAAGTTGAAGGTTGTGCCCTCTAGTCCTGCTGTAGTCCTTTACCTGAAATAAGTTCTGCACGTGAACCCTGTTGTTGCCTTTAAGGTACCTGAATGTTTCTATCATGTCCCCACAATTCCTGTGTTGTTCTAGGGAGTATAATTTGAGGTCATCCAGTCTTGCCTCGTACGGTTTCTGATGCAAGCCCTGCAACATGTTTGTTGCTCTTCTCTGTACTGTCTCCAGTCTATCTATGTCCTTCCTGAGGTGTGGCCTCAGGAAGTGGACACAGTACTCCAGGTGAGGCCTGACCAGGGACTGATACAGGGGCATGATTACTTCATGACTTCTGCTCGTGATGCCACTCCCTATGCATCCCAGGGTACCACTAGCCTTTAATGCTGCCTTTTCACACTGTCTACTAACCTTGAGGTCATCTGATATGACCACCCCTAGGTCTCGTTCCTGCCTGGTAGCCACCAGCTGCTCCCCTCCCACTGAGTACAGTTTCCCTGGGTTACGCTTTCCCAGGTGCATGATCTTGCATTTTTTGGCACTGAATTTCAATTGCCAGGTCTTGGACCACTCCTCCAGTTTTTGGAGCTCAGCTTCCATGCTTTGCTGTCCCTCTGTTGTCTACCCTGTTGCCGATTTTGTTGTCAAATGCAAACAGGCGCGCCTTTCCCTCCAGTTCATCCGCAATGTCACTGATGAATATGTTGAAGAGGATTGGCCCCAGAACTGAACCCTGCGGGACCCCGCTAGTCACCCTCCCCTCCACAGAAAGAGTGCCATTTACTAATACTCTCTGAGTTCTCCCATGTAACCAGTTTCTGACCCAGTTTGTAACCTCGGGCCCAATTCCCATGTTCTCCAGTTTTTTGATTAGTCTCCTGTGCGGAGCGGAGTCAAAAGCTTTGCTGAAGTCCAGGTAAATCACATCCACTGCCCCACCCTGATCCACTGTTTTGGTGTCCCAATTGAAAAAATCAACCAGGTGTGTCTGGCAGGATCTCCCTGCCATAAAACCATGTTGATTTTTGTCGAGCTGACTAGTTTGCTCCAAAAAAGCTATGATTCCTTCCTACAGCAGGGAGTCCATCAGTTTTCCCACGACTGACGTTAGACTAACTGAACAGTAGTTACCAGGCTATTCCTTGCTTCCACTCTTGTAGAGCGGTACTACTGTTGCACACTTCCAATCCTCCGGCGCCTCCCCGCTCCTTAATGATTTGTTGAAGAGCACTGCTAAGGGGGCTGCCAGTTCCCTCCCTAGTTCTTTCAGTATTCTTGGGTGTATCCCATCTGGCCCCACAGCTTTATCTACCTTTAACTTGTCTATTTCCTCCAGGGCCCTTTCATCTGTGAAGGGACCCTTGTCTATTCCTTCAATCAGACACTTCTTTATGCCTATTGTTGGTCCGTTACCATCTGCTTCCTGTGTGAAGACTGAGCAGAAGTGCTCACTGAGTTCCTCTGCCTTCTCCACGTCTTGGTCTGTGGTTTGTCCGTCTTTTTTTGTGATTCTAGCAATGCCCCCTTTGGTCTTCCTTTTTTTCATGTATGTACCTGTAGAAGGTTTTGTTACCCTTTTTAATTTCCTGAGCTATCCTAACCTCTGTTTAAGCCTTTGCATTTCTTATCACTTTCTCTGTCTCTTTTAGTTTCTGTTTATATTATGTTTTGTCTGTCTCGTTCCCCGACTCCTTGTACTTTCTGAAGGCTATGTGCTTTTCTCTCACCATGGTTGCCACCTCCTTGGAAAACCATAGTGGGTGTTTCCTCCTTTTGTTCTTACTAACCTGACAGGCACACTTTGATGCAACCATGGTTATTGCATCCTTCTGTCAAGGTACTAAGGTTGTCTCTTAGACAGGTCTTCATGTTTGTGAAGTCTGCCCTCCTGAAGTCAAGGACCTTCAGTTTGGAGTGTGTGGAGTCTACAGTCCTTTTTACCCTGAGCCATACCTTGTTATGAATACTGTTGCCCAGGTGGTTCCTTACTTCGACACCCATAACCCTATCACTATTTGTGACTATCAGATCGAGAACCGCATTACCCCTTATGGGTGATATCACTAGTTGATTTAGGCCTGCTTCCTGTAGTGTGACTAGGAATTCCCTGCTCTTCTGTGATGCCACTGTGTGGGTATTCCAATCTATGTCCAGCAGACTGAAATCCCCCACCAGCACCATGTCCCCTTTGCCTGACATCTGGAGGATGGTTTCCAGGATTTCCTTATCCCTGGCTTCCTCCTGATTAGGAGGTCTGTAGATTATTCCAACCCGAATGGGTTTCAGGCTTCCGGCCCCTATTGTGATCCAGGGATCCTCTGTTTCCACTAGTGCCTGCTGCATTTCTGTAGCATTGATGGTACCTTAACATAAATAGCTACCTCCCCCCCTTTTTCCCAGTCCTATCTCTTCTAAACAAGCTGTACCTCCCAACCATGATTATTTGTAAAACATTTTTCGGTCACAGCCACCCAGTCTAGTCCTGCCTCAGCTATTGCGGCGGTGAGGTAAGTCATCTTGTTAGCCATAGGAGGTATGTTAATGGCTACGTAAGCAACCAGAGTGTATGCCAAGTGCATATTAATCACAAGGTTATGCTAAATAAAAATATTTTATGTGAAGTACATGAAAACAATTGAGTCAGAATCAAATTTAAGTATAAGGCATTAAAACAAGCAAATCTGAATGCTATACCTCAAAGCCTGCATGAATGAAAGGCCAGCACTAAGTGATTAAACAAAATATACAAAAAGGATAGCCATCTATTTTTATTTATTAGCTTTTGGTGACCAGGTATGTGCATTAGGCAACTGGACCTGCCTATTTTCAAGCACGACCCCAGAGAGTACAGAATACAGAGATACAAAATTACAGAGAGCATAAACAATAGAAAATGGTACAATATGACATGCAGGACCCCTCACAGGAAGGTCAAAATACAAATCATCATTAATCACAAAGGTCATCCACGTAGGAGTGAGACCAAAAGAAAAACAAAATAATCAAGTTAAACCTGTACTGGACCCCAACATAGGAAGGTCAGACAATGTGGATTACATTCAGACAATTGGACACCCAGAGATAAGAGAGAGAGAAAAGCAAAAACAGAACGCTGTGTAGGAGAGTTAACACAGCGGTAACAGTGGACGAGACAAGCAACAAAAAGGAAGGTTAAGAGCATTTGCAGACACCACATGTCCATAGGTAAGAGAAGAGTGCTTTCTTGAATGAGTCATGAGATGTGGAGCCCCTAATATGGGGAGGTAGGGAGTTCCAGAATTTGGGGGCAAAGTGGGAGAAAGCTTGTTCAGTCATTCTTGTTGAGCAAGGGGGAACAGAGAGTAGAGAGGCAGCAGAGGACCTCAGGGAGTGAGAATAAGTCACAGGGTTTAACATAACTCCAAGAGAGTCAGGTCTGGGGATACGGGTAAGAGAGTCAATAAAGAATCCAAGGGTGTAGAGGCACAAGTCATTGGGAGCTAGCCAGTTTAAGGAGCAGTAGAGTAGACAGTGGTGGGTGAGTCATGGACCAGACAGGGTAAATCTATAGATATTATTGTATGTGACTTCCCACTTATGGAGAGCACAGGTAGAGCATATTTAAGCCCCAGGAGGAGGATACCCTGGGCTATGGAAATCCTGGCCGAGGGGGTCAGTGAATGGCGAACTTTGTAGGCAACTCCAATCATGTTGATATACACTTACAGACCTCACTGATATGAGAGGAAAAATTAAGAAATGGGTCAAGTGCCACACCCAGGTATTTAAAGGAGTCAGTATTGGATATAACAGATCCATCAAGGCAACTGACCTGCAGACAGAGGGTAACTGTCTTGTCTTTTCTGGTTGACCCGAAGAGCATAGCATATGTTTTGGGTAGGTTAAGGATCAGCTGATTCAAGGAGAGCCAGGATTGGATGCTTTGGAAGGAGGACAATAGTTGATCACTTATGTCAGTGACACATTTAGAGGCAGTGAAGAGGACCAAGTCATCAGCATACATTATGGTCCGACAGTGAGTAGAAAAGGAAGGAATATCATTAATGAAAAGAGAAAAGAGCAAGGAGCCAAGTATAGAACCTTGGGGCACACCACAGGGGAGGACTGCTGGGGAAGAGAGGACTTTATTGAAGGCGACAGCTTGTGTACGATTGTTAAGATAGCTGTTAAACCATGACAAGGTGAAGCTTGCCGCACCAAGTATTTGGAGTTTCCTTAAGAGCAGGGGGTGGTTGATCAGGTCAAAAGCTTTCGTTAGGTCTACAAAAACAGCCCCAGTAAGGAGACCATTGTCCATGTTCATCTTGACTTCACTAGTAAACAGAGTCAGGGCTGTAGTGGTGCTATGTCCTGGCCTGAAACCATGTTGGACAGGTGTCTGGATTTTGAACTTTTAGAGATGAGAAGAGACCTGACCATGGATTAGTTTCTCCAGTAGTTTGCTAACAGTAGGTAGAATGGTAATAGGTCGATAGTTAGATAAGATCTTGGGGTCACCTTTTTTGAACACGGGAATAGTCCTTGCAGTTTTCCAGACCTGTGGTACAGTGGAGGAGGAGATAGATAGGTTAAAGAGTAATAGGTGTGACTAGGATTGGGGCTGCCAGTCTAAGAATCCTAGGTTCAATGCCATAAGGACCTGCACTACCATGGATAGGAATACTTTTAAGTAGTTTCAGAACTTCCAGACTGGAAACAGAAGCAAGATTCAGTGGAGGGGTAATGCCATTAGAGTCCACTCAGCAAAAAGAGGGCACTGGACTAGGAAGGGAGATGTCATGGGAATCTTAGTAAAGATGGAGTTAAAGGCACTGGCTATAGTGGAAGGGTTATTGCAGTTGATATAATTTACAATCATCTCTTTCAGAGCCTTGGACCTATTACTCTGTAGGATCTCGTTTATTTGGGACCAGTACCTCCTTGGGTCAGATGAAGAGGAGCGAAGGAGCTCACAGTAGTAGTTGCTTTTTGCTAAATGAATCTCTCTCTTACAGACATTACACACAGCATGATACTTCTCAAAATCAGAAGGAAGAGAGGAGGATTTCCATGTAGACCATAGTTTGTCCCTCAGTTTCAGCTGTTGTAATAGAGGGCACTTAAACCACTTCGTAGTTTTACCCCTAACCCTACGTGTGGAGAGAGGGATATGCCTCTTCTGTAGAGAGAGTAAGGTGCTGTTGAAATATTCAGCAGCATTGTTGATATCATTAGTGACAAAGATGGGGGACCAGTCAACTTGACGCATTTCCCGAATAAGGGAAACGGATCAAGTAGAGCAAAATTAGAGAAAGTTAGCACGCTGGGTGGATATGAAGGGGGGAGAGGCATCCCATACACAGTAGACAGGGCAGTGGTCTATGACAGAGTCAGGGAGTACACCGACTGAGGCGAGTCAGTCTCTTCTGTTTGTTAGTACCCAGTCTATAAGAGTTCAACTGGTACCATTGGCAGCGATCCTTGTGGGTGACTGGACGAGCAAGGTTTGCCTTGCTGATAGTTGATGCTAGTTGAGAGGCGTTAGGGCCGAGCCAGTCAAGGTTAAAATCCCCAAGACATATGATTTCATTTTTCGATGTCACAGTAGGTATTGGGTCAATGAGTTCCTCAAGACCAAAATTGCTATCACGAGGGGGGTAAGTATACATTAAATATGTGTAGTTTTTTTGAGCTTCCCAGGAGTAAGAGAGAGTGTAGTACTTCGCAATTATTCAGATTTTGTGTAGGTATAAGGGTCACGTTTAGATGGTCTTTGTGGTACAGTGCTAGACCACCTCCTCTTCTGGAGGTGGGACAGTCAATCCGAAGAAAGTTGTAACCTTGAATTGAACATAAGGAGCTGGGGATAGAGGGCTTGAGCCTGGTTTCAGATAGAGCTAGTAAATCGGGGTTATTAACTTGAACCCAAATTTGTAATTCAGGGAGATTAGCAGTTAGACTCCTGATAGTGAGGTAAGCTATGCTTAGACCAGGAGACTGTGGTAGCGTATGGGTGAATACGGGACAGAGATTTTACTCCTTGGGCCCAGGTTGGTCTCAATATCACCAGATAGGGTTAAGGATAGGGTAATGAGCCAAGCGGTGGCAAATGCAAACAAGCAAGATTTTCGCCCAGAGTAGGTAAGCTTCATGTGTAGAAAGTACCTTATTAGAAAACCAGTAAATTTATATCTAAGGTTCATGAAGGGTACTGCCCCTGTAGTTTTATGCACTAACATATTCAAATAGGCAAAGTTATTAGTGGAAGCAGGGGAGTTGGTAGAGGTGGACACAAGGATTGGTCCCAGGGAGTCTATGGTCGGTAGGGCTAAAACAAAATGGGATACAAAAACAACGCATGTGCATTCTAGATCTGGAGTAGGGAAAATCAGTGAAAAGAAAGAAATTTGAAGTGCAGGCTTTTGGTAAAAGCATCACAGTGGAGCAGAGCTAATAGACCTACTGCTGGAATCAGGGGAGAGCAGAGAGAATAGCATGCTCTAGTGGCCGTAGAAAATGTTTTGCAGATGGTTAAGTAGGAAGATAGGTTATTTCATCATGCAGACAGTCAGCACACATGATTTTAACTACCTATAAATTCAAGGACAGCTAAGGGTGGGAGGGTAGGGGGGGCGGGGAACGCTTAGGAGCAGAAACTGTAGCCGCTAAGACTGCATCTTCCCTGAAACCAACAGGCCGAGAGCAGCTCTGACTTTACTCCGGAGTACACACAGAAAAGATTACAATCTGTCTCACAATGCACAGGCTTAAAAAAAAAGTGAAGCTTCAATTCAGTTAAAATCAGTGTTAAAGTCTGCCGTAAGAGCACAAATTATTTACGCTGTGCCCGGGAGCCGTTAGCTGTGTGACTCAGTCAGAGAATAAACTAATTTAGCTTAGCCCTGCAGCAGACAGCAAGATCTTTACAATCAAGTAGCTCTGCAAAATTGCTGTAAAATAGGGCCTAGGAATTAACAATTCATTTTTTACACTGTGCACATTAGGAATTGTAGTCGGCGAAAAAGTGATGGAACTAAACCACTTTGGCTAGGAAATAAGTACAGCAGAAATGAGTGGCTGGGTAAAAGAAAAGGTGCCAAATTCGAAATTAAGAACAAAAGCTGCAGGGTGCCACGAGGGAAACACTGACTCCATTGGTGTCCTTTTGCATACCTTTGGTGTCTTGATGGGGAGTTGCTCCGAGGGCACCAAGCCCTGCTGTGTCCAGGGGCTAGAGAGGGAGACAAATCGGAGGGCAGAAGGTTAAGACCAGTCAAGGAGGAGGGGGGGGCGTAATAGGGAGGCAAGAGTTAGAAAGTGGGAGGAGGGGGCAGGGACAGAGAGAGAGAGCTGTAAAGCATAGGAAATAAAAGGTAGAAGCAGGCTTGAGGAAGAAATCCAGACACGTACCGTTCAGGCAGAAATAAAGCAATTTTAGTACTGTGCACTACCAGGCTAAAAATCCACTAGCAATGATACTTATATTGCAGGCTGAAACCAGGAGTACAATGAATGAATTTACAGAGCATCTAACTGGAGGCCTTACCTTGAACATGTAAAGCTAAATTAATATTTGGGGGGTGGGTTCAACTGACAGTATTCATTGTACATGGCTGTGCTAAAGAAAATGTATCTTATTTAACTGCAGTTTTAATATGCTGTGATGAGAAGAAAGGACTTCATCTTAATAATCATAGTAGTGCATGAACATGAATGCAATTAAGGATGTGCCAGTAACTGTTTCTGCATTCATTTACAGAGTTAACCAAACCAAGATGCCTTTGTCCATGTCTTTAGTAGGTATAGCAGCAACTATTTTATCCTCATTCCTGTTGTCAGGTCTCTTCATGGAGCAGCGAAGTTTGGTTGGCAGGTCACAATGTTTGCTTCTTTTTTTGCAATTTTTTTATTATTTAGTTTTTATTGACTGGGAAAGGAGGACTAGATATTTCTTCCTATTTTCAGCCTTGTCCCATGGGAAGGGGATACAGATGGATGCCAACTCACATTGAACAAGATTAAGCTCTTGGTGGTATTTTTAGTGATCTACATATCATATCTGATATGGCTTTCAGCATTTACAATGCCCAATACTTTAACTTTGTTATGCCCTCTCATGAAATTGTGGTTTACATTTTTTAGCACTTTTTTCAGTTCTGTTTCTTCCAGATGTCTTCTGAATTAGTTGCAGTCACCAATCACCCTTCCATACTTGTTACTGACTCTACAACTGGATATGCAAGTAAAACAGGTACAGACTGCAAATTACGTACCATTGCAAATGGGGTGGGCTCCTGAGCAGATACAGGATTTCTTTGGAACTGGCCATTTTTGAATGAGGGCAGGCTGGTGTCTGTTGATAAATGCTAGAGCTGCATTTGGGTTGTTAAAGGAGTATGGGACCATAAAACTGCCACCCATCCTCACTGTTGGGGGCAATGTGGTGCGGAGCGAGCAGTTCACCACCATATTTTCTGGGCCTTCCCCCCCGTCTGACCCCCTTTCTTGAATCTATTGTGGGGGGCCCTTGAAAAAGATCTTCAGCCCACAAATACAACTAACTGAACATCTCTACTTGTTTACATTATACCCAAAGGGGCTGAGAGATGCAGCTACTAGATACATGTTGGGCATTCTCATCCTAATGGCGAAGAAATGTATCACAAAATGTTGGATCATGGTGTGAATCCCAACCATTGAATAATGGATGTTTTTGGTTAACTGCATGTATACTGGATGGAGAATATGATGTATAATATCCAACAGCAGGAAGAAAAGGTGAGAAATAGGTGGTCCCGTTGGCTTCTGTTTGTTATGGCCAGGGATCCTACTTTTGTGCCTTGAGTGGGGCAACCTTACCCACAGGCTATGCTGGTGGGGAGGTTAGTATTAACTGCTAGGTCCTTTCGGTCCTGTACTTGGGGCCTGCACACTGCACTTTTGATAATTTTGAACATTTTGCAAATTAGAAAATTTAACACTTATCTTTTTTGTTATATGTTAATTACAGGTAGTATGAGTGTGCCATATGTTTTTCTTTGTGCAATTAACAGTCCCAGGAACTGTAACGTTTTGTCTGCTGTGTTTACTGTTTTATTTTGGACACTCAATAAACTGTGATTATAAAACAAAAAGGAGTTTAGGATGCCATTATGTGGAGCTGCATGGTTGCTACTTATGTAATCTGATACCCAACACCCTGATTATACAGTAATTTTTGAACTGGGTAAAGGCGCTACGTTGATCTGCAACTCAAGTGGAGTAATCTTGGAAAAAGAATATAAAGGAGCTCCTCCACTTCAAAGGTCCATGATTTTTGGCCACATGTAAGATTTGTTCCTTTTCAGAGTACTTTAAAAAGTAGGTGATTATGGGTTGGGGTCTGTCGCTTGGTTGTGGTTTAGTAGAAAGAGTACCAGTAAGGATGATGAGCTCCCTAGATTTATAAATGACGGCGGTAGCAGCTTTGGGATACACTTTTCAAGAAATCCAGTCATACTGCTACGCGCTATACCTTTTGGAATGCCAAGTAGTCATATGTTATTATGACGCCCTCTATTTTCTAGGTTGTTGACTTTTTGAAGTAGGTAGTCTGTGGATGTTGAATGAGGTGACAGTTGTTCTTTGACATTTAGCAGTGAATTGTCTGTCAGGGCCACTCTTCCATTAGCTGCTTCAATATGACTGAACATGCTATTTATAACTTACCTTATACTACTAAAGGAATTTTCTATAAAAATAAACATAGATTTGAAATCCAAGTCTGGCATCATTTAAAATGTCCCACCTAAAGAACCACTGACGGTAATACCCATCCATTTTCACAGCTTACCACAGTATGTACTTTTGCTCAAAAAATGTCAAAGTGGGAGCCACAGGGCCAGCCAACCAGCACAGCGCTAGCATTACCACTCACGAAGCAGAAGACCTGGGTTTGGGAACGAATATAAGTCATCGAAGGTCCAGACAGGTGAGGCACGACAAGCATCCCAGAGACTTCTCTCCACCTCAGGAAGGAAGGGAGAGAGGGAGTTCGGTCTCCGCTGCACTAATGCCACCTGGGTGACCACAGGTAGTGGTGCAGTTGGAGCTGAAAACCTGGTTGAGAAGATGCCAACGTGCTTCAGCGCACACTGCACATAAAGCATGTGTGTGCATCAGAGAGCTTATCTGTGTGTCCTAGGGGTGGGGGAAACTAGAAAACAGGAAAAATCCTGACCACTACAAAAGGGCATCCACCCCTCATTGCAGGCCCCCCACTGCTGACCATGGCACTCTCTCTCCACTACACTGACCAGGAGCCCGATTCCAAGTCAGGATACACCGGCGTAAGCTGAGATATGCCAAACCTCATGGTGTATATCTTGCGAATTACGCCAAGTGATACGCCAGCCCCTATTACAAGAGGTGCCCTGCGCCATGTTGGATGCAGGCTATGACAATCATGGGTTATGCCACCCACTACGCCATAGCCCACAGCGACATGGCGCAAGTGCGGGTTATGACAGCAACTGTGCCCTATTCCAGGAGGGTGGCTGTTGTAACCCACTGGCGTGATTCCAAACGTCACATTGGTGGAGCTAAGTTAGGGCAGCTCGGAGCTGCTCTAAGGGGCATCCGACAGCTGGCACCGCTGGATGCCTGGTCCGCAGCACCATGGCAATAGTGTCAATCTGCTCCCCATGCCCCTGCAAGCACACATCTGTCCCCCACCCCTGAATATCGGGGACCCCCAGGGGTCTGAAAACCAGAGTGCCCCCTCCAGTCCCTGTACCATCTGATCCACCCCCCATGCCCCCTGGTGTGTGCTGTGCTGTTCCAGAGTGGGGGGGATTCGGGGGGCTGCCAGTCACAGGCCGTGACTTGCAACATGCAGGTTGGTTATGCCATGCCCGTAGCAGTGGCCTCCGCATGGCATAACTCGCATGTCACAAGTGCCGGGGCCCTGCCACTCTTGGAATGGGGCGTAGGGTCCCTGCCGTAGCGGCAAATGACGTAACTCGCGGCCGCCTGTGAGTTATGCTATTCATCCTGGAATCGGCCCCCAAGCCTCTGTTGGGGGTTAGGGTCCATCCCCGAGGGCCTCGTCTTGGTGAGGGCAAGCCAGGGTGGAATGGAGAAGAGCTATGTCCCAGAGAAGGCAAATGATGGGGCTGGGTGAGTGGGTCAAGGACTGATGGGGATCAGTCAGACAGAAGGGGAAAAAGCATACTAAATTTAAAAAAGTGGGAGTCATTTAAACTTAAAAAAAAAGCACTCAACAGACACCCCAAGACCAAGCAGCAGTGCATCACCCTGCCTTGCAGGGGACTGAAGTTCAGGATGCTGCATCCAGAGGCAGGCCTGACCCCAGCAGCTGCTGTCTGGCAATGTGCTGCAGTCAGGGAGTGATGGCGCTATGCACCTGGTGTCACAGTGGCTCCTGAGGTAGGACAGGGAGCTTGTTCCCTCAAACCAAAACAATGGTGGCATTCAGTAAAGAAACCAGCAACTTCTCCAAGGTGTGGTAAATCCAAATTTTATTGCAAACAAGAGAGCATGGCACTAAGTCCTAGCGCTTCACCTCATCTGCATGAGGCTTCATCAAGGGTGCTCCATGACAAGGCCTCATCCATACAAGGTGAACCGCTGGTGCTTAGTGCCGTGCTTTCTTGTATGCAATGATATCTGGACTTACCACACCTTGGAGAAGTTACTGGTTTCTTTTCTGAGTGTCACCATTGTTTTTGTTTGTGCTGCTTTTGTAGTTTGGCACCTCTCCTTTTTGTGAATGCATGGCATTTGTGCTGGGTGAGTTTGTTCCCTCAACAGAACATTGTTGTGTGCATCTAAGGCCTGAAGGGGCTACACCACACTAGAAAGTGGGAAGGCAGGGAGAAAAACAGAGAACATCCTTGTACTGTTCATATGACAGCCTCATTTCCTGGATTCCCCTCCATCCTAGGGCCTGTTCCAACACTCAATCCTAACCACACAGTGGCTACTTCGGGGGAAGGGGGGGACGACCCTCCCTAAAGCATCCATCATGAGAGGGAAGTTGTGGGGGATTTCAGGGGTGGCACTGGACCTTGGTAAGCTGTGGGCTGACAGGCAAGAACAGGGTATATAGAAAACATGAGGAAGCTGCACTCAGGTAATCAATAGCAGGGACCAAAGAAGTATTGCAAAAGTATACCAAATTTATTTAAACAGTCAGCATGTGGACAGTCTGGACGACTACCTAGCCCTGGCACTTTGACCAATACAGGTCTTCATCAAGGGGTGTGACAATTTCCATACTGGCCTGCTTGTGGCCCAACATACGTCATTTTGAGACAGGAATAGGGAGCAGCTTTTACTACTTGTACAAATTATTTAATGAAATCCCTTATAAAATAAAATAAAAGGGTTCTGAACCAAACTGAAATTGAAATAAAAGAAATAAAAGAGAAAATTAGGCCTAGATTTCCCATAACTAAATAAAAAGTATATTAATACTACAACAGAGTTTGAAACTGAAATCTTTAATTGAAAAAGAGCAAAATTACAGAGGGACTCTGGGGATTTTGAGACAGGAGAGGTGTTCAAGTGAGATTGCCAGGAAAGGTTACCTAAGAGGGGATGCTCAAGGAGTAGATCCAGGGGCTGGCAGAGGTGGAACTATAGGTCTAAATCTAATAATAATAGAAAACAATAACCATAAAAAATAAGTGGTTATAATTGACTCTGATCAAGAAACCTCTTCAAGTCCTTAACCCGACTCATCTGCTGCTTTTACAGAGAAAGCAAGGGCAAGTCAAGCCAGGCTGAAAATCCATTTACAACAAAAACCAAATCAGGTGATCAGTACCAACAAAACAAAAAAATTTAACAAACAAAAAGAAAAGAACTAGAAGAGGATGAAGAGGTACAGGGTACAATAAAAACAAAGAGAATCCTGAGGGACACAGCAAAAAAAACAATAATCAATTTATCTGCCATAGTCCTTACAGAACCACAGATTAAAGAATGGAAACATGGCCTATCATTTGCACCGTCTCCACCGGTGGACTTGTTTCACATCAAAGTGGATAAATTTAAACGTATAAGAACAATTAAACTGAAGTATCACTTTAGCACAGAGCACAACATGGGCCTCATAAAAAATCAGCTTTTTTACTGGAAATATACATGTGCATGCCAACCAACAACAAGCAGCACGAGGCATCGAACTGGATACGGAACAAGGATCCTAGTCGCAGCATCAGACACTGGGAAACCAATTACAATGCACGACATGGAGTTGATCGAGTATATTCATCTAGACAAACTTTTAGGAGACCATCATGATAATGAAATTGATGAGAAAAGTAGTGCTATCACACAGGGCCACTCAGGTAAAGTCAAGCCCAAATCAGTGTTGTTGCCTACAATTAACAACTCTGCAATCAGTGCATTTGAAAAAATGAGTATTATCTAATGTTGACAAGTTGAATGAAACCTGGCATTTTTGTAAACATGGCAATTTACCGGTACTTGAGAGGTTAGCTGTACAACAGTTATGTGACCTTAAAAATATTGTGATCAAGCCCTCCGATAAGGGGGGAGGGCAATATTGTGATAATGAAAGAAGATTTTTACACGCAGAAGGTCATGGTTCTCTTAGGTGATATAATAATTTATGAATGTTTACCAGGAGAACCCACTATGAAATATAGGTTAGCACTGTTTGACTTTGTGGACAATGCATATGAAATTGACTGGATCACTGGAGAAGAAGCTGCTTTTAAAAAAAAACAAACTCTCCAGTGATTCCAACCATCTATCCACTAACTAAAGTCCACAGACATTTAACTGACCCACCAATAAGGCCAACAGTATCACGTGTAGGTTCACTGACCCAAAACACGTCCCAGTTTACTGACTCCTTTTTGTAGCCATTTGTTATGGGTCTGCCCGCCTACATAAGGGATACTATACACCTGTTACAAAAAATGGAATCCTTCACTTGGAAAGAGGAGAATTATTGGCTAACTATCAATGTAGCCAACTTATACACATGCATCCAGCACACCGAAGACACTGAAGCAGTTTCCCAGTATTTGATAAAACCTTCACTAGTGAACAGCATTCCCAGCGTGTTCCTTTTCTGGGCCCTAGAATTTGTGTTTGAAAATAATTATTTCACCTTTAATGGTTTCTTTTACAGACAGAACTGTGGCACGGCTATGGGGGCCTCAAAGACCCCCCTCATATGCCAATTTATTTATGGGTTTGTGAGAACAGACATATATTTTTAACAGGAGACAGAACAAACATTTGGATAAAGTGATATCATGGAATTGCTTTATTGATAACACTGTTTGCATCTGGCACGACACTGAAGGAGAAATACATGAATTTATGTTATACCTTAATTCAAGCAAATCAAATTAGAAATTCATTAATGAATACAATAAAAATTCTATAACATTCTTGGATGTTTCTCTCATTGCCAGGCCAGATCAAACAGTAGGTTCATCTGGTTACAGAAAACACAAATGCAGCTAATAAAGTACAGCAGATTGGTAACACCCACCCCTGTAAACTTGCGGAGTCCATCCGCTCCAGCCAATTTATATGGCATAGGAGAAATTGTTCTAGTAATGGGGACTTCAAAACACTGGCCCTGGAAATGATAGAAAGATTCAAGGGCAGGGTGGTATGAGATCACAATCTTGTAACAGGTTTCGAACAAGGCACGTGACATACATAGGAGGTCCCTGCTTACACCAAAGAATAGGAACTCTGAACCTGATATTACCACCCCTTTTCCACTGAGTATAAAAGTACTGTGGGTGGGGTCAGCAACATTACACACAAGTATTGGCCTATCCTGTACTGTGACAATATACTGAGAGATGAGATGGGAAAGCATACATGGGTCACCTTCAGGAAAGCATCTAATTTTGGGGATATGCTTACCTTGAGTCACTTCATCCTCGCCAGACAATTCAGTCCCCATAACTGGCTCCTACCAAAGCCAGCAAGTTTTCATAAATGTGGAACTGTAATGTCTGTAGATTCAGTAAGCAGGGTAGCACATATACGCACCATCATAATCAGAGACGAGTGACCATTAGAAAATTTATTTTCTGTGTTACTGCCTTTGCTATACACATTGCTTGGTGCCCCTGCTTGAAACATTATGTGGAACACACTATTCACCCCACTAAGACCTGAATCCAGGTGTACGTCAGGGCCGTTATAAAAAGCAGTGACAAAAGTGCCCTAGGTACACACTTTGCTTTGATACAACTTAGACCCCAGTGTTCTGTCATTTACAGCACTTTTAACATGTGCCACCACTCAGGAGGGTTGGGGATAGGATCACTAAACTCCTACAAAAGTGAACAAGATGGATGATGTCTCTAAACACCATTATTACTATAGACTTAATGAAGCAGTAGATTGTGCACCCTCTTTAAAGGATTAATTTGTAGTACACCAACAAACAAATTCCTTCTCAGTATTATGCTCTAGAATTGTTATGGTACATGATACCTGGGTTTCTGTTCCTGTGTTGTGATTAGTGTTTGTCTTTTTGGTTTTTCATAGATACTGCATTGGTTCCAGATGGGCAAAACTCTTCCCTCTGTGGGACACTCATATAGTGTTTGGAATTCAATCAGAGAAGTTGCACCCAGGAGTTCTGAGAGATATTACTGCATATTTTCTAATTAATATTGTCCAGTACAGCCATAGAAATGTATCCTAAAATGGCCTTTAAATAGTCAGGAAAAGTTCAGCCCCTGTTGGGCACAGTTTCTGGTTTGATTATTGCACACTGCCAGAAGCAAGTTTAAATGTATGAGGGTGGAACAAAGGAATGTACTGAAGATACCATTAACTTGTACCAAACGAGTAGTCATAAGTACTGTTTGTAACATGGCAAAAAACTGCAAGCCTGAAATGGAGTAACAACATAGGTGGAAACAGGACACGTGCTACAAAATGAAGTGGGCATTAATTCCCTAGTGATGCCTGCTTCATAGTGTAGTACTGTGTGTAAGTACATCGAAATCGTCACCACAGAAGCATAAAACAAGAGGGTTTGAAATTTCCCACCGACCCGTCCCACGGAATTCATGCACTCGCTCCAAACTCACTTTGGTGCTGTTTCCACCTATGTTGTTACTCCATTTCAGGCTTGCAGTTTTTGCCGTGTTACAAGCTAGCAATATCAGTATGTAACAGGAGAAAATGTATTTTAATATATTAAATTGATACCTTTCTTTATGAGCAGAAGAGAAATGCACACGTAGTATAGGGAGTAAAATACACAGCGAAACCGAGTGCCGTGGCTAATCCACTCTGTTTGTGGTCACAAATATAATAATGCATCCTATAATCCTGTGCACCACTCCACAGAATGTTAGATAAATGTTTTGTAAGTAGTTAATGGAGTTAATTTTTCCATGTTTAAAAAGTTTTAAAGTGTACCCGAGAGTTATCTATTGTGCCTCAAGAAATGCCAATATGTGTAAACATGCATCCTAAGTTACTGTCATAATGTTAATGAATCTCAAATCCGACAAATGCAATAAATGCACTCCAAACGTCGGCAATGTGTAATTATTCAGAAGTAACATCTGCATATGTTAATTTCTGTAAGTGCTTGCCATGTTACAAGTGCATTAATGCACTCCAAAGTCAGGATCTATTGGGAATTAATGCCTGGTTGGTGGTTGGGGGCACTCAGCCTTCGGCCTCATGCCACACACACCCAAACTGGGCATTAATTCCCTAGTACAGCCTTCCTCTGTCATGCATTAATGCTTATACAATCTCTTCTGCATTCTCAAGGGCACAAGGTAGGTACTGTCTTCCCTGACTACCCGATCATGCCAATATCTGTACTGCTTTTGACATGTACTTGTAAAATAAAGCTGAGTTTAAAAAATAAAAATGTATCCTTGAATTTGTAACAAAGACATTACAATTTTTTGCCTTAGTAATCTAACCCTCTCAGTTCCTGCTTCTTTTTACACTTTACTGTCTTTACCTCTCACCTTTCCACCCCCACCACAAAGCACTTTTTTGCACAGTACATAAACCAAACACTTCCTTTCCCCAATTCTGTTATTTCCATCTTTTATGTATTAAGCTAAAAAGTTATACAGAAATGCCAGAAATTATATAAAAAAGGTATACCTCTGACACTTTGTAAATTATGGTACTGTAGCTATAAGTGCTGAAGGGTTTAAAAACTTGTCAATATGGGAACTGTCACACCCCCTGACGAAAACCTGTGTTGGTGGAAGCGCCAGGGTTAGGCAGTCCTCCAGACTGTCCACATGCTGAGTGTTTAAATAAATTTGGTATACTACTGCAACACTTCTTTGGTTCCTGCTATTGATTACCTGAGTGCATGTCACTCATGTTTTCTGTCTGCAGTTTGGGTTGGCTGCCCCCGACTGGTTCCTGAGATGCACTGCACACTGCTCCTGTAAGAATAAGGTATATCCTTATGACCGGCCCGGTGGTGCTGAGGGCTGAGGTGCTGGATGCCTTACCTTTCACACAAATGCGGTAACCCGTGTTCGGAATCCAGTACGGGAGTCAAGTAGGTGAGAAGGACAGAGCTGCCTGGATGTAGCTGCTCTCCTACTCCGGGGGGGGTGGGGGTAGCTGCAGGCTCCTGCAGCAATACTACCATCTAGGTGAGCCTGGGTGGAAGGTGCAGTAAGGTGGAGATGCAGTAAGGGCATTGGGTAGATGTCGGCAGAGGGGTGGAGTGGGAGGCATGTCTCAGAGCGCCTCCTAGCTCACTGGCCCTCATTGCATGCGGACGTCTGGGGAAGAAAACCGAAAAAAACACCTCGGTCTCTCCAAGGTGACGACGCCTCTCTGGGGGATCTCCAGGCTCGTCAGGCAGATTCTGTTTTACAGATTCCACAACACACAAAAAGTATGTTGGTTTGGGGAGGTAAGCACAGGGGGTCCCTCCTCACCCCTACCCGGGGGTATACCGGGGGGTTGCTAGTGTGGAACCGGGTACTCTAGGGGCAAATCACACAGCAGTGGAACCTGCAGGCAGAGGATGTCTGATAGAGTGGAGAGAGGAGACAAATAGGGCACATAAATACAGTTAAAAAAAAAAAAAAAAGAATAGGGTATATCCTTGAAAAATGAACGTGACTGGGGAGAAAAACCTCTATAGAGAAATAAATACTGCACTACGTGAATGGAAATATTCAAACATAAGTAAATAACTGTTTTCTTTATTTTGTCCACAGAAATTTTTATCACAAACAGAGTTTAAAAAAAGGACTTGATAACCTATTGAGTCAACCAGTCATCTTGATGTGAGGTTGTGTGCTTCTGCACTCAGGTTGGTTCTTAAGAGGACAGAAATCCGCATTTCAAAACCATTGCACATAGTACAGCATGATTTGACACATTTGGCAGTTGCTAAACATCAGGTTATAAAAGGAATGACCTAAAGACTGAGTATCCCATTGCACCACACAGGAGGTCCTAGCTAGTTTGTCTCAGTGCTAAGGTCCTTGGTAGAACAATGGGGAGCAGCCTGCACTGCAGCTGTCTGCACAGTCCGTGGCCTGTAAATATCTACATGTCTTCAGTGTACACTGAGGTCAACCTTTGACAAACACAAAATTCAACATGCAAGAAATTGAAGGAAAGAGAAACAGTAGACTATGTGAACCACCTCTGGTAAGCCAGAGGAAAATGTCCTCCTAACATCCATGTGACCAAATCAGACGTCAAATATTTGGGCCTGCAATGGTCCCCACACAAGTTTAAGTACCTAGGAATCTAAATCACCAAAGAAATATCTTTGTTCAAAAAGTCTGACCTTTATAACCTATTGGAAGTTGTTAGGCTAGACCCTGAAAGCCGGACAAAAAGGCCCCATCCCTTGCCGAATAGATTAGCGTCATTAAGGTGAATATTCTCCCTAGGTTATTATATGCCATCTCAATGACTATTTGGTCCTACCCATGTCCTGGTTTAAAAATGTTCACAGGATGGTATCAACCTTTATGTGGGCAGGAAAAAGTGCCAGACTGGCATATGCCAAGCTGCCAGGCATTACAACTACAGGGGGCCTGAAGTTGCCTCATTTTTTCCACTACTACTAAGTGGCTCACTCAAGTAAGTGTCTGCAGTGGTTTAAAACTGAACCTCAATACATGGTACATAAAGCCGATTGTTTAGATATAGACAGGGATATACATAGAATCACGGGGTATTGATCCATGTGCCATCCCACATTCCACATGGCAAAAACATCTCAGGAAACTTAGAGATATGCCAACTGGAGCCTCCCCTAAGGTATACCAACAGCTCGCCAGTGCACTGAATGTGCTCCCTCAAAGGGATCTTGGTCTACTCATCATCTCAAAACCTAACTTCATCATTGGTGGCAAACCAATAAATGCGGACCACTGGAATACATGGAATCTTAAAACAGTAAAGCATACAGGGGTGTCATAAGCCCATGAAATGGGGGCATGGGCCCCCTAGTTTAGGCTGGTGCCCCCCAGTCTTTTCACCCACCCTTCTTTTAAATTATAGGGCTTTAAAAAGCCCATCAGTGCCAGCAACTAGCTAGCAACTCCCACTGGTCTGCCACCCCCCGTGCACCGCTCAATCTCTCAGTCCTGCCCTTGTTTCCCCCGCTAATTGCCATGTTCTGCCGCTGCCTAGACTGCGTTATATTTCTTGTCACTTGTTCATGGTCATGCTTCGTCTAGACCACATTTACCAGCATTTATTATTTCCTCTGCAGCTGCTCTTCCCTAGGCTCATTGGTTTGTTGCTGTTGTCAAGGAACACAGTTCCGCTTCTGGCTTGGCATCGGCAGCGTAAGAGCAGCGTGCGAGCTTTATGAACTGGTGCTGCAGGAAGGAACATAACGGGTGGCACAGGACTTTCTGCAGACAGCAGCTGATCGAGATCAGTGAGCCGACTTGTTAATTAAAGTGTGCACTGTCTCCTTTCACTGTATTCAGTGAGTCACTGAGTATAAAATACGGAAGGTGTTCTTAACTAGGCTCAGTGGCTGTGGCTCACTACTCTTGTTTGTTTTTTGCACCTCTGATTGCTGAATGAAATTAAAGAGTATTCTGGTTCTGGAACCTCAGGTTCAGATATGTTCTGGGTCAGCCAGGTCCAGAACCGGAATGGTTCTAGAAACTATATTCTGTCGGCTTCCTGCTCCTGAAAACCGATTGCTGTCCTTAGAGTGCATTTTGTTTCTCAAAAAACATTCCTTTTTTATCAAATCCCCATCCCACAGAGCTTTTCTAGTGAAGTTTATGAATCAAATGGGCATTCGGTTGAGATGAAGGCCTGTTTGTTAACCGGATCCATGACAGTCAGTTGACAAATTATTTGTCGACTGACATTATAGTGACTCCCTTATGTCGACCTCATTTGTGGTCAGCATGAAGGGAGTCACAGGACAGACTGTTTTCTTTGGGAGGCTTTGCCCCTCAAACCCCCTGCTACTAAAATAATCAACTTCAAGTTGGAGTTGTTTCGGGGAGGGGGTGCAATACCCCTGGAAAGCAGTGGCGGGGTCCCGCACTGACACTACAGTGACCTGGCACTGTTTTCGCTGTAGTGTTGGTTGCACTCGAAATGTTGAGATAGCGTCAGCATACCTTGTTAACCCTAGTCCATGTAGTAAACTGTAGAAAATGCCTGCTGGTAAGGGTGTTAATGAGATTATTATGTGATATCTAAACACCCCTCCTCCCCAATTTCCACT
Source organism: Neoceratodus forsteri (assembly GCA_016271365.2). Lineage (NCBI taxonomy): Eukaryota > Metazoa > Chordata > Ceratodontiformes > Ceratodontidae > Neoceratodus > Neoceratodus forsteri. The sequence continues at coordinate 874,614,761 of CM028132.1, read as the reverse complement.
GCTGCACTTATCCGTTTTTTGCTGCAGGAGGTTGTGTGTACTCACTGGTTTTATTAGCTATATAGAGCTATTAACACCTAGTACAGTAGCCAATTTGAGAGTGCCATGTTATGTGCTTATGAATAGTCAGACTTTTAAATAACTATATCACATTGGGAGAGAGAGAATGGCATGACATCCCCTTGTCATCCCTCATTACTTCTATTTAATAACTGTTCTAGCCTTTTCTCCCTGGTGGCACTTGTACCTTAGGATCTGAGTGAAGTTGCTGCTGCCCTTTATATCTTCCAGCCAACAAAGATGAGGTCTTGAACTTACAATGCTAGCAAATAAACTCACCCACAGTTTCAACAAGTATTGGTCAATGCCGAATGTTCACTTGTTTTTATTTGCTGTGTAGTTGCTCGGCAAGATAGGACACTTCAGTGGGACAGTTACAGACCTCACTCTTTTGGTGTGCTTTCTGACTTTGACAGCTATGTCATAAGGACTAATAAGTGGTGGTGGGGTGAAGTGGTGGAAGCGGCCCACCAAAAAAATGACTGTGCAGTTTGGTCATGGGGTCCTGCTTAAAAGACTGAGGCAATAAACAATTCTAGAATAAGTATGCTTACTGCTTGAAGCCACATGCTGTATTTTAGGGTTTCAGCTAGTAAATACCTATGCTTGTCTTGCTTGAGATGTCATAGAATGTGCTTCTAAAATGCACCACTTTGCACCAAATTTTTCAAAATTTCTTCCGGGTGGCAAATCCCCCATGACCTCCCTTTTTGGATAAAGTCACTGACGGGGGCATGTGTCCCCCCCGCACATTTAGAATCCTGCTGATGCCCCTGCAAACATACCATGCTCAGAGGCAATCCTATCCCCTATAGATCCTTCTTAACCTGCCCTGACTCAGCAGGCAGCTCAGCCTTCTAGTACCTGCAGCTGGTTCATTTCATCAGACAGCATATGGGGCCTTGCCCTTGGAAAAGAGCCCATAGCAACAAAACAGAGTCACTTAAGGTCCTAACCAACAGCCCCAGTGCTATTCCTAAGCTTTATGCCACAATTTCTGTAAAGTGCTATCCTACCGAAGCTGAAATATGGCACGGGTCCACAGCTTTCCCAACATCAGCGCACAACTGAAGTGACCAGAGACCTGGGGAAGCATCTATAAATATATAAAGGCAAAGAACTTATGCCTGATGCAGTTTAAAATATTGCACAATCCATATTACATACCCTGTAAACTCAAAAAAAATGGGGAAGCTACAGAGTGATACATGTACTAAGTATGGGGAAGAAACAGGGACCCTGCTATACATACTATGGGGCTGCTCCAAAGCAAAACCTCTATGGGACCAATTAAGAGTGAAACTCAATCCAATGTTGAGCCTGGAAAACGTCTTCACCCCAGAGATCTGCATACTAGGTAACTATGGCAAACACCTACTATCATTTCAAAAATATTACATTGCCATGATTGCTGGTATTGCCAAAAAAATCATTTTCAGGTACTGGCTTAATGATGTTTACCTACTTCCTCTGACTGGCACAATGAAATACTGGGATCTTTAAGAACCGAAAACATTATTGCAAGCAACAACAACAAGCTTTCCAGCCACAGAAGAAGGTGAGACTCACTAGAAGCACTACTTTGCAGAGAGGTAATAATCCTCCTAATGTATCCTAGATAATCCCAGATAATGGTAACATGTGAATCCATGGCCATGAAAGGTTTTCTTCTTACATCCTGCATAAGTTGTAGTGTTACTAAAAGAAACTGTCTTCTTCTTACCGAGTGATTTGTTATTGTGATTGTCGATCCTGTTATGTATTGTACATCAATGTAATGTACTGTAATATTGTATGTTTTGTAATGAAACTTTAATAAAGGAAATTAAATCAAAAAAAGAATCAAGTCCTTGAGGGAGAATTTTTTTTTTTAACTGTCTCTTTATCTTCCTACCTACTGCCGCAGTTCCCTCCATAAGAAATCCCCAGTGGCTCCGTAGCAACCATACAGGACCAAGAAGTCTGCCTCTAGAGTGCCACACATGTTCCACTGTACACATCAGGGCACCTGGATTGCCCTCCGCGCAGGGTGAAGAGCGACCCCCGTTCCTCCAACTTCTTAGGTCCTTAGTGAGGCATCGTGCACAGCAGGTCTGCCCCCAGTTCCCTTCTGGAGTGCCGAGCCAGGGAATCGTCACCTAGAACTGACAGTGAGTTTTTTCCATTGTTCGGTCCCCTGGATGTTGGCGTGCAATAAGGACAGACGAGCCCGACACACGCTGAGACGTATGTCTGTTTCTGTCCTCTGCCAGCGTCAACCCTCTATGTTGTCCACAGCCATGCCAACACCTCCCAAAATCCCCAGGAGGTGGCGGTAGGTGGCAATACTAATTCCCCATCCCTCCCTGGAGAAGGAGAGCAAGCCATTGGGCGCTCGATCCTTCTCCCCCCAGCCAACCCCTGGCGGCCCGAGTCCATTCCCGAACCCGGCTAGCAGGCGTGCCACGAGGTAAGACATCCAGCACCTCAGCCCTCAGTGCCACCGGGCCGGCTGATGGAGAATTTTTAATGCACTGAAATTGGAGCAGGCCTGGACATTAGCCAGGATATTGTTCCATAGTTTAGGAGAAACTGAGGCAGAAGTTCTCCTGCCAGATGCTGAGAGGGTTCTAGGGACTGTTAGGAGCATCAGGGAGGAAGAGTACCAAAGGTTCTTTCTGCTTGGTTTTATCTCCGGGATAGAGACTAGGTGCAAAATGTACATGTCAGGCAGAAAACAGTAGTGAATCCTCCCTTCGAGAGTGGGACAGTCTAAGGTGGAGAGAACCTTGCAATGGTGTTCCCTCCTACCAGCACTAGCTGCTGTGGGCAACATGGTGGTACAAAGCCTCAAGTTTAGAGAGCTCGGTGTCTTTCAGAAAAGATAGCACTGGGCACCATATAATAGGACAGGGAACAAAATACTCTTAACTATGGAGAGTCTTGCTGTGAGGCAGGAGTTGAACCTATACAGCAGTCCTATTTTTCAGTTGAGCAACTCTGTCACCTGGTCAGCATGCAGTTTGAAAGGGAGCTCTTGGCCCAGTAGTACAACTAAATATTTTACTGACACAACAGTCTCAATGGAGTCAACTTTGTGTGTGCAGATTCTTAAGAGTTCACTCTTATCTCATCAAAGCCTATGAGGGCTAAAGAGGACAGACTTTGTTTTCTTAGCATTTGAAGGAGTTTGCTAGCCCTAAACCAGGATTCCAAAGGATAACAGTCAGCTTTGAGCCCTGCCATGATAGCCACAGGATCCAAGTGACACCTGTATAACATGGCGTCATCCGCACACAGCAGACTCTTGGAACCACCTTAGTGAGAGGGAAGTTCAAATGAAAACTGTGTCCAATGATTTGTTTCAGATCGAACCACATTTTGAAGATCATTGGATAATCCCATAAAAGATGCTTTATATTTTCTTGATCTGCCTCACATTTAATGCAGTTTAGTGACTGAATAAACCTAATTTTGCATAATCTTGTTGGTGTGTAATATAACCCATTCAGTATCTTGTACTGCGTACATTTGTAGTGGTCTGTAAATGAGGATTAATTATTATTTCTCCATATGTTATTCCAGTTTAGACATAGGTTGTCATTGTCCAGTTGCCTAACCCACCAACCACTTTCTCATTAGGGCCACCACTTAGTAATTCTGAAATGTGTTTATGTAGCCATGAGATGGAATGCTGCTCACCTCCTGAGTATCTTCACAAGTGCACTGCTTTGAAGAGTAGCTTTCAGAATTAGACCTATACCCTTGGTAACCATGTTTTTGATGTAAATAGCGTTGGACATCTTCATTAGTCAAGACAAATCTAGAGATTACATTTTGGGGTTTTATAAAACATGTTTTGTGTGCAAGATCTTTGACTCATTTTATCCTATGCTCCTCCTAGCTACTGTTTATTATATCATTGCTAATTTTAAAATTAAAGTTTTAATTCCTCCAAAGTGGTTATCACAGAAAAGTGGTTCCTTTAATGCTTAGTGTTTTTGTTATTTGCTTAAAGATAATGATTTTCTCTTCCATTAGTGTGTGTTTATTGGACAATGGAACATATTTGAGAAATACGGTATCACTGAACATAAATCCAACTTGATAGTAGAGCCTGTTCTATTAGTAGCCAATCTGGTGCATAAATTCTTGTCTAAGAAATACAATAATAAAAAATACAGTCAATAGAGAACTGGCATGGAGTCTTACTGAGATGTAAAAAAGTTAAATAACAAGTTTATGTGAAACATAGAGCTACATGTATGAAAAAGATGCACATTGTGTGAAAATAGACACGTGAAAAAACACAAGTGCTCAGCACAGAGAAGATTTGCACCAAAGAAGGCTTCAGCTCGGCACTTATGACACCAGTGTCAGTACCAATGCCAAAGTGAATGGCTCTAATGTCAGCACTGGCACGATACAGATGGCTACACCACAGTGTAAACCACCATGGAGTCCCCACTGGAGAAACCCTGTCAGAGACAGGTTTATCCAAAAAAGGAATTGGCACTGCACAGAGATGGTAGTAAGAGAACAGTACCAACAGAATATGTGACTGACAGACTCCTATATTTGCCAGAGAAACCCTGCTGGAGGGGAGATTCTCCAGGGATGGTGCCTAGGTGGTGATGCCCAGAGGAATCTGATGTCTAAGAAAATAGCACTACCTTGACAGAGAATGAAATACCCAGAAAAATGAAGGATGCAGATATCCAAAGTCTGCTGAGACCCCTATTGGCCCACTTAGGGACGGGAAGAGATGGTGTCATAGATCATGTTGGGTCTGCAGTAAAAAAAGAAGAAATTTCTTCATACTTAACATAACTCTTTTTCTGTTAGCTCCAACACTGTCAATGGGAAGTCATAACAACTGGGTATAGTGCACCCCAATCAGGGGAATGGCACAGCCCAAGCTTCAGAATCCTGGGCATATGGGGATTCCAGGCAGCAACAAATCACCAGTCACTACTGATCTCGCAGTGCTTCAATAACCTTAACTACCACATTTGCCTGTTTTATAAGAGAAAACAATTAACTAAGTACTTGTATATAACCTTCCTTCTACATGGTAAGTAGAAACTGTCTTACCTTACTAGCAGACTTCTGAAGGAAAGCGTACTCCATATCGGACACGAGACTTGGTCGAGTCATTCCTCTTTGGAGGCAGTATAGCGCAGAGGTTTAGGACTCTGACCTGCAAACCTGGAGACCTGGGTTTGAATCCCACAGCCCCCACTTGCATACTGTGTGACCCTGAGCAAGTCTCTTAACTTCCTTATGCTCCCAGGTCGTACCTGGAAACAAGTTTCAGCTTAGTGTGCCTTTCCTGGTTAAACAATTTCCCCTTTCCCTTTGTGGAATGGTGAACAGCCAAAAAGGATCGTCCTGCACCAGCAAACTCTTCAAACTCTTCTGCAACTCTGACATTGACAAAAACAACAATTATCTCTTTTTTTTATTCTTTGGTAACTGGGTAAGGTCCACTAGGCACATGTGCCTGTTTTCAGGAGCAACCCGGGAGCACTGGATGGTTAACTGACTTGATCAGAGTCACACAGTATGCAAGTAGAGGTTGTGGGAATCAAGCCCAGGTCTGGTGGATGTACCTAGCTCATTCATAGCTCATTACTCTAACTTCTAAGCTATACTGCCAGCCTTTGGCAAGCAAAACTGTATGCACTGACACTACCTGCAACAAGGAAAACACCCTTAGTGATATACAACTGAACCTATTAACTTGCATGGTTACAGTCTGACTAAAAACATCTATTTTCTTCCTTTTCCTTTTATTTTTTTTTTGGGGGGGGGGTTTGCTAATTACTACAGCACAACAGAATAAATAGAGGGATGCCCAGGTAAAGTCATAATAGGGGTTTGATTAAACAAAGGACATCCCAATTGGCATACCGGACAATATTCTCCCACAGGAGCAGGGCTTCTGGGTGGGCCCCATTGACAATACTGGAGCTAACAGAAAAGGAAATAACAGTAAGGATGAAGAAATTTCTTCTTTCTGTAGTATTCAACATTGTCAATGGGAAATCATAACAACTGGGTTCTAAGAAGCAGTACCCAGAACATCCGGGAGTGGGGACAATATTATTCCCTATGTCAAAACAAGTACTGAAAAGAGATTACTTACGAACTGCTGCCTGCAGCACTCTGTGACCAAAAGCTGCATCAGTAGAACTCTGAACTTCCAATTTATAGTGTTTTGTGAACATGTGGATGGATGACCATGTAGCTGCCTTGCATAACTCTAAAACATGCTTCACCTCTCTTCGCCCAGGACGTGGCCGTAGCCCTGGTAAAGTGAGCTTTGATGATGGCCAGTGGCCTCTTCTTTCCTGCAACATAAACCTTGGCAACGCAGGCCCTCACCCACCTAACTAGGGTAGCCTGGAGTTTTTTTGACACTGCTTGGCCACTCCAAAAAGAACAAACAGGCTATCTGATTTCTGGAACTTAGCCATCCATTTAAGGTATATCCTAACGGCTCTTTGCAAATAGAAACATAGAATCTGACGGTAGGTAAGGACCTCTTGGCCCACCCAGTCTGCCCATTTCCCTACCCAACGGATAAGCTGCAGATTCTAGTTAACCAACGGCCTACTTCCTCCTACCCCGCCCACTAGAACTGCCTTATGTCTGTCCCATGCATTCTTGAATTCCCCCACTGTTTTTGACTCTACGACCTCCTCGGGAAGGCTGTTCCATGTATCCACAACCCTCTCTGTGAAGAAATACTTCCTCACATTACCTCTGAGCCATCCCCTCTCTATCTTCAAATTGTGCCCCCCTTGCTTTTGCCCATCTCTTTTTCTGAAAGATGCTACCCTCTTGGACTTCGTGGATTCCTTTGAGGTATTTGAAAGTTTCTATCATGTCCCCCCTCTCCCTCCTTTCCTCGAGGCTATACATTTTTAGTTCCTTTAGTCTTTCTTCATATGTCTTCTGATGCAGATCCTGCATCATTTTGGTTGCCCTCCTCTGGACAGCCTCCACCCTCTCTATGTCTTTGTGGAGATGGGGTCTCCAGAACTGTACACAGTACTCCAGATCGGGTCTTACCAACTGTCTGTACAGAGGGCCAACAACTTCCTGTTTTCTACTGGTAATGCTTCTTCCTATGCATCCCAGTATCCCCTCAGCCCTCCTTACTGCCTTCTCACATTGCTGGCCCACCTTTAGGTCATCTGGTATGACTACCCCCAGGTCTCTTTCCATTTTTGTTGTTGTCAGTATCTCACCCCCACTGTGTACTCTTCCCCTGGGTTTTTGGTTCCCAGGTGCATTACTTTGCACTTCTTTGCATTGAATCTAAGCTGCCATACATTTGACCATTCCTCTAACCTTGCCAAGTCCCTTTTTCATCCTTTCCACCCCACCTTGTGCATCAACCCTGTTGCAGATCTTTGTGTCATCTGCAAAGAGACACACTTTCCCTTCTAGTCCCTCTGCAATGTCACTTATCAAGACATTAAAAAGGACCAGCCCCAGTACTGAACCCTACGGTACCCCACTAGTAACCCTCCTTTCTTCACTGTGGACTCCATTTACTATTACTCACTGTGCCCTGTTGTCCAACCAGTGTTTTACCCAGGCTACCACCCTAGGACCCACTCCCAAGATGGCTAATTTGTTTATTAATCTTTTGTGCGGGACTGTGTCAAATGCCTTGCTAAAGTCTAGGTAGGCCATGCCCACAGACCCTCCCTGGTCTACTGCTTTGGTCACCCAGTCAAAGAAATCAATTAGATTTGTCTGACACGACCTTCCCGCTGTGAATCCATGCTGTCTTGGGTCCTGTGCCCCACTGGCCTCTAGCTACTCAATAATTCTTTCCTTCAGAAGTGATTCCATCATTTTCCCTACCACTGAGGTCAAACTGACAGGTCTGTAGTTTCCTGCCTCTGTCTTGCTCCCACTTTTGTGAAGGGGAAATCACATCCGCCCTCCTCAAGTCCTCAGGTACCACCCCCCATTCTCCCATGATTTATTAAAAAGGGTAGTCAGTGGTGTTACTAGTTCTCCCCTTAGTTCTTTTAAAATTCTGGGGTGAATCCCATCAGGCCCCATTGCGTTATCCACCTTCAGTTTTAAGAGTTCTTTCAGAACCCTTTATTCTGTGAAAGGACTAATGTCAACCCCCCTATCCAGAGTGCTTCTATTGACCGGATTAGGTATTTCCCCCTGCTTTTCCATTGTGAATACTGAGCAGAAGTATTCATTCACTATCCCTGCTTTTTCACTGTCGCTCCCTGCCCAACCACCTTCCTCTTTGTTCAGTCTCAGTATCCCTGCCTTAGTCTTTCTTTGCTCCCTAATGTACCTATAAAAGGTTTTATCCCCCTTCTTAACTGAGTTGGCTATCTTTCCCTCCATTTGGGTCTTTGCTATTCTGACTGCCTTACCCGCTTCCTTCTGCTTTAACTGGTAAAGTTCTCTGTCATGCTCCTTCTGTGTTTTCTTATACTTCCTGAATGCTATCTTTTTTTCCCTTACCTTCCCCGCCACTTCTTTTGAGAACCATAGTGTTTTTTTCATTCATTTTGATTTGTTTATTTGCTTCACACAAAGACTTGTTGCCTCTGTGATGGCGATTTTGATGTTTCTTCATTGTTGCTCAACCCTACCTTCTTGCCTGTTTGCTAGTGCTTTTCGGAGGCACTCTCCCATTTTGACAAAATCAGCCCTCCTGAAGTCCAGTACCTTCACTTTTGTGTGGCTTGACTCTACAGCTAAGTTTATCGTGAACCACACTGTTTGGTGGTCGCTTGTTCACAGATGGCTAGCCACTTCAAGATCAGAGATCCTCTCTCCATCCCCATTTGAGAGTACCAGGTCTAAGACTGCTCTCTCCTGAATGGGTTCCTAAACTAGCTGTCTGAGGCATGCCCCGAGCAGGGCATCAAGAATGGCCCTGCTCTTGGATGTGGCTGCAGCAAAGGTGCTCCACTCAACATCTGACATATTCAGGTCCCCCATCAGCAATATCTCCCCTTTCTCTGCCATCCCAAGGATGCCTTCTATCATTTCCTTGTCCATTTCCTCTCCCTGAGACAGGGGTCTGTATACAACCCCTGTGCAGATTGTGGAGCCATTTCCAGTCTCCAGGGTGACCCACAGTGCCTCCTCTCCTCCCTGTTTATCTTTGGTTCTGTTGCTTTTATCCCTTCCCTTACATAGAGAGCTAATCCTCCTCCTCTTCTTCCCTCCCTGTCCCTCCTGTAGATTGTGTACCCTGGTATGCTGACATCCCAGTCATGGTTCTCTGTGTACCATGTTTCTGTGACTGCCACAATATCCAGGCATCCCTCTTCCATCAAGGCCACCATTTCAGGGAGCTTTTTACCTAGACTACCGGCATTGGTACTCATTACCCTCCATTTTTTTATGGCTTTATTTCTTTTTGCCCCATCCCTGTCCCTACTGCCTTTGTCTTTTTTCTCCATTTACCCCTGCCCTTCTCCCTATTGACTGTTCTATTCTGGTGTTTCCAACTTGTGCAACTCCTTCTCTCTTGGGTGAGATGGTTGCGGACAGAAAGATGGCAGACATATTTCCTGGTTCACATGGAAAGCCATGGGCACTTTTGGGATGAAAGACAGACTTGCTCTGAGCAACACCTTGTCCTTATGCATGACAAGGTACAGTTCCGTGTGGGATAAAGTCTGGAGTTCGCTAATCTACCAAAAAACACATGTAAGATAACACGTCCAGAGAAATGGATGACAGTGGTTTGAAAGGCTCCTTACAAAGAGCATTCAGAACCAGATTTAGATCCCACTGAGAACTGGGGATCAGAACACAGGATGACTCCTGCAAACCACATGCAGAAAACAGCCTCTCAATTAGGCCCTAAAGAAATGCCCAAGGATGCCCCAAGGGTGGAAACCTGGCCTCTCAGAGTGCTCAGGGCCAAACCCTTCTCCACGCCTTCCTGCAGGAAATACTGAATCTGCAGAACTGAGGTCTTGGAAGGCCTAAAATCCTTCTCCTTGGCCCAAGTCGAAAAGGTGGTCTACACATGGGGCATAAGCTGCGGAAGTAGAAGTTTTCCTGGCAGCCATCAAAGTATCTACTACTTTCTTACAGAAACCTAATTTTAGGAGTCTTCTATTTCAGGAGCCAGGCTGCAAGGTGCATCACTCCTGGATTTCATTTATTTTTCATACTTGTATGCACAATGAGCATGTCTGCCCATTTTCATATGCAACAAGTGTACAAGTAAACATATTACAAAAACAGAGTACATACAATAAAAAATACAATAAAAACATTCGATCAATAAACAACACAACAGTACTATGTCACAAAACAATTGCATTCATGCATTCATCCATTTGGGTGCAGAATGGGATCCTGAGACAGAAGGTCTCCCTGCACTGGAAGGGAAAGTGTTCCTGCTCAGCTAAATTCACTAAATCCAAGAACTATGGTCTTCTCGGCCACTCCAAAGCTATTAGAAGGAAGCTTCCTCTTGAGTAATTTATTTTTTTGTATGACCTTGGGGAGAAGAGGCAGTGGAGGACAGGCATTTGCTCTGTTAAAGGTCCACTCCTGAGTCAGAACATCCACTGCTTCTGCTTGTGGACACCAATAACGGCTAAAGAACCTTGGAGTCTGAGCATTACAGCTGGATGTGAACAGACTGATCTGTGGCCAAATTAACCTGTTGCACAGAAGGTTGAACACCTCTGGGTTCAACCTCCACTTCCCAGGGCGAACATTTTCGCAACTTAGCCAGTCTGCTTGAATGTTTAATGTCCCTGCCAAGTGTAATGCTGACAAAGAGAGAAGATTCTCCTCTGCCCACCCATCGGAGGGCTCTTTTAGAATCTCCCTGCTCTTTGTGCTGCCTTGATTGTTTATGTATGCCACTCTGATGACATTGTCTAACATTATTTTTACCGCTTTGGTCTGCAGTAGATTTTGAAATCTAAGACGAGCTAGGTGAACCGCCTTCATTTCCAGAATATTTATGTGGAGATGCTGTTCTTGCACTTAGCAGGTTCTCTGAGAGGTTAACTGGTTCAGAACTGCCCCCCCTCAACTATGCAGACTGGCATCTGTTGTTAGAATCAATTCTGGGGGGAGTTCCAATGGAACCCCTTTTGCTCAGATTCTGCAGACTCACCCACCAACTCAGGGAATCACAGCTGAGAGGAGAAGAAGATTCTGGTTTGATAATCTTCTGATGTCAGATTCCAGGTCGACAGCAATCCCATTTGAAGAGGCCGCATATGAAAGCAAGCCCATGAGACTAGATCTATTGCTGCTGTCATGAGACCCAGGATGCATAAGAGGCTGAGGGCTAAGGCTGATGACTGAGCCCTGAGCCACTGAATGTCCATCAACAGAGTCTCCTTTCGGGAAGACAAGAAGAAGACCATCCCTTGCTTCATGTTGAAGACTGCCCCCAGGTGTCCCAAAGTCTGAGATGGCTTGAGAGAGAGATTTCTCCTGGTTCATCACCCAGACGTGGGACTCGAGCATCTACAGAGTCCTTAGCACTGACCTCCCTGCCAAGGACAACATTGGTGAATGAATAAGCCGGTCGTCCAGATAAGGATAGACATGATGCCCCTCCTAACAAAGCTAAGTCACCAGGACCATCAGCACCTTCGAGAAGACCCTATGGGTTGTTGCAGGGCCGAAGGAAAGCGCCCTGTACTGGGAAAGTTGGCCCAGTATTGAGAACCTCAGATACTTCTGGTGAGACTGACAGATGGGAATGTGAAGGTAGTCTCCGTCAGATCTAGCAAAGCTAGGAAATCCCCCTGCTGAACAGCTCAGGTAACTGACCTCAGGGACTCCATCTTGAAGGTTGTGTGGCACAAGAACTTGTCAGGTGCTTCAAGTCCACGATGGGCCTGAAACCGCTCGATGTTTTTGGAACTACGAAATACATCAAGTAGAATCACTGACCTTGCTCACTTGGCAGAACCGGCACAATGACCCCGATTTGAATGAGGTGGTTCAGGGTCTCTGACACTGCCTGTCTCTTTGCAGCATCCTTGGAAACCGGGGATGTCAGAAAGTATCTCCTTGAGGGGACTGTTGAAAATTCTAATGCACAGCGCAAATCTAGAATTTCTAAAACCCAAGCGTCTGACGTTGTCTGGGCCTATCTTAAGTAAAAATCATGTAGTCTTCCACCAAGGGAAAGGGGGCAAAGATGGGCCCATGTACCCTCATTGCGAGGTACCGGGCTTTTGGGCTGGACCTCAAGCATGACATCTGGCCAGGGCCCCTCTGTTACTGTAACCTTCTTACCCGAGTGTGTGGCACATGAACTTGTTCCGGTGCTTCAGGTCCAGGATGGGCCTGAAAACCCCCGATGTTTTTGGAACTACAAAATACATCAAGTAGAATCCCTGACCTTGCTCGCTTGGCAGAACCAGCACAATGACCACGATATGAATGAGGTGGTTCAGGGTCTCTGACACCACCTGTCTCTTTGCAGCGTCCTTGGAGACTGGGGACGTCAGAAAGCATTCCCTTGAGGGGACTGTTGAAAATTCTATTGCATAGCCCAAGTCTAGAATTTCCAAAATCCAAGTGTCTGATGTTGCTTGGGCCCATCTTGAGTAAAAATCCTGTAGTCTTCCACCAAGGGCAAGGATGGGTCCACTTACCCTCATTGTGAGGTACTGGGCTTTTGCGGCTGGACCTCCTGCATGGTGTCTGGCCAGAGCCCCTCTGTTACTGTAACCTTGTTACCTGAGTAGGCGCCTCTATCCCTCTGATTACTGAAGTTCCAAAAGGGACGGAATCCTCCTCGAAACTGCCTGTGCCAGCCGTTACCCTGACCCTTTGGGTCGAGGTTGGCTTATGTTGCTGTTTTGTCACTGGAAGATGGCCCTTCTTGTCCTGGAGATCCTTTAAGAAAACATCCAGGCTGGAGCTGAATAACAGGCCTCCCTCAAAGGGAGGCTAAACAGCTTAGATTCTGACGCTAGATCAGTGGCACAATGCCTAAGCCATACATCCCACATGGCTGACACACTGTGGTAGGCCAAATAAGCTGACATGCACCAATTCTTCACTGTAGAATCACTAAGAAATGTGGAAGCCATGGCAACCAATTGTAAAATGTTTGCTCCTTCCGAATCATGGGGAACAAAGTGCCCAGAGTAGTGACCCACAAGTTTAAGGCTCTGACAATGATAAGAGAGATGTAACAAGTATGAAGATTTGTGCCATTAGAGGCGAAAGCCCTCTTACATGTGGCATCCACTCATTCATGGGACTCTATTAAGGCCAGAGATCCTGCAATAGGAAAAGCGGTGTGTTTGACCGAATTTTACACAGCCTTGTCTGCCAGTGCAAGAGCTTCCCACCTGCAAAATATTTCCTCTGAAAAGGGAAAAGGCTGTGTCTTCAGTTTGGGAAGACACTTTCTCTGATCCACACCTGCCCATTCTTGCTCAATAATTTGGTCACAGTGAATAAAACTCGGGAAACACCTTGCAGCAGAGGAAGATGCAGACAGAATCAGCTTCTGGACATCCACTGTCTCTACAGACTGTTCCTCCTTAAGCTGTAAGGATCTACATGCCTCAGCTATGAAAAAAAAAAAAAACAAGAACTTGTTGTCAGACAAGGGGAGTATCGGAATCCTTGACCTGGGTTCCGTCCACTCCCCTTCCTCCTTCTCCTCCTTAGAAGAGATGTCCTTTGCATCCATGAGCAATTTTTTAAGGTCAGGAGATTCTCCGAGATCCCCGAAATCTTCATTCTGACCCTCTAAGTAGTCATGGTCGGGGTCTGCCTGCACAACTATCTCTGCAGTCTTTTCTTGCTGCGACACACCTGGATGTGCCTGTGTGGGCCCCTCACGCTGACGTGAAGTGCCCGGTTTGGGGTTGAATGTGTCTGCTGGGATATCCAGAGGAACATCGATGCCCAAAAGCTCAAAAAGGAGAAACAAAAGTGATTTTCACAATTCTGTTTTGCCACCTCCAACGGAAGAACCAGCTGCCCTCCTCCCCAGCCCAGAGGACCGGCTGGGGGGAACCATTAGAGAGATATTATGCTGAGCACCACAATGAGGACAATAAGAACCCATGGGGAGGGCCTCATTACCCTTTTGCAAGTCTTACACCTTTTCATAATTAATGGTCTCCGATAAACCATGGTGCCAAGTATAACAGTCCTGTTGATAACTGTAAATGTCAAAGAGTACTGTAGTACAATAACAACTAGAGGAAAAAATATTAAGTAGTGCTAATAGCTTGCCAGCACTGATGGTTCTCAACCTCAGGGCAAATATCAACACTCCCTTTGAGTAGGCAAAAGAATCTAGCAGGCAGAGATCAGCGCCTCTAGGCAGAGCCGCCTAGATGTACGCGTTCACTAGTGGGAGTGCGCATGACGTCACAATGACCTACGTGACATTAGTGCACTAAGTTCAGGTGTGTGCGCACTTGTGGGCATGCAAACAAGATAGTGTAATGCAAAACAGAGGAGATTGCACGTGCTAATGTGCCACACTATGCACATTTGCGTGCACCCTGTAGTGCACAAAACCCAAGCATGGGAAAACCATCTGAGGAAGAGGCGCACGCCCAACCATCACCACTGCCTAATGGCCATTGCGCAAAGCGTTCAGAGGGCCAAGGGACAAAACATACTGCTAAGACCCTCTGATCACAACCCAAGTGAGTTAAAAAAGACAAAATATAATAGCTGGCAATACAAGCACTCAACTAAAGAGACTGAGTCCCCGGCAGCTCAGCAATGAAAACGCTGCCCAAGAAACATGTCTGCAGACTGCCAGGGAGAAATGCCAGGGGCAATATCCCAAGACACAAGTTCCTTTTTCTCTTTTCTCTCTCTCTTCTTTTTCATTTAAAATAGTCTCACAGAAACCTGAAGCTGCGCGGGGAGGACAACCAATGCAAGAGCCAAGGAAACACCCCCAGGAACCCTACACTATCCCAGAAAAAAGTAAAATGTACCTGCCTGTGGCGCCTTTTTTTTTTTTTTTTTTAAACAGAGTCCATTAGTATACCCTTGCAAGGCAGAAGTAGCTCCCAGCCCACAAAGGGAACTGGGTGAAGCAGGTTGGTTAATTTGAAAGCCGCAGCTTAACAGGCACAATTTTGATTTAGAGGTGCTCCCTTGAACCATGCAGCCCCAACCTGCTATGTAGAATTGCAGCCCCAACATAAAATCTTGAAAAGCCTTGAGAGAAGATACAGTATAGGTAGTTCTGTCCCCTGTCAATGGCACAGCTGAACTGGGGAGTTGTTGCTGCTTGTAATTCTCATGTGCTCAATATTCTAAAGCTTGTGCTGTGTGCCATTCCCCTGGTAGGGGTGCACAATACCCAGTTGTTACGACTTCCCATTGACAATGTGGAGCACCACAAAAATGAAGGTTAAAAATAAACGGGCAGATTGGGTGGGCCCAGTGGCCCTTCTCTGTCAACATATCTATTTCTTGCCTTGGAGGGACAAGGAGGACACCAAGGAAATGTACATGCTGTACATCATAGCTGTCTTCACAACAAAACAAGACAGCACCAAGAAAACAAGCTAATAAACCATGTAACACAGTACTAAGAAAGACAACATTTTTTTTTTTTTTTTATTAAACTCTCGGATTACAAGTACCTTTGAGCAGGAGCTGCTCATTTACAAAGATTCCACGTCAAAGTAATGGGAAACATACATACAAAGGTTGGTAATGGTAACCAGGCATAATATAGACAAGGTTGATAATTCTTACTTTAGAGATAAAGGTTATTAGTGGGGAGCAACAAAGGTAGGCAGTAAAAATAAATAAAAACAGACAATGAATGATACACTATAATAAACCAGACAATAAAAGTTATTTGGAGCAAAGGTCCTGATCCCCACATGACTGTAGCTCCCCACAGCAGGAAATAAGACTCTGAGGCAGTCAGGGCTAGCAACGCTATTTATACTATAAGTGCATGTTGTACCATGCATTGTTGCTGTGGGCATGCACAAGTTTTCATTCTTGTGGAGTCCTAGGGGCTCCGTCCTAAAACCAAAGAGTGTGGCTCTACAGAGAATATTGATTCTAAGAAATCTGCGTTTGTGAGGGTGGCCCATGAAAAGGTCATTCACCATTGTAACTTCAGTTCTTCTGAGGGATAAAACATGCCATCTTCATAATCTACAGCATCTCAAGCAGCCTGACTGTCCTGGAGACTACACGGGACTTTGAGATTTCTAAGCACTCTGTATTGTGATTGTGTGCCCTCTGCTGCCTAACTTTCAGAACAATAACCTGATTAATAGGGTGAAGCTTTATTTGCTTTATGATAGTGTATTGTAATTGTGTGATGTAAACTACAAATGTGTTATTATGCCAGTTTATGCTTGTGCAATATTATGGTGCTGCCTGCTGCAAGTCTTTTAATAGAAATGCTACGGCATTGTCTTTTTAATGTAATGACTCATATAAAGCTGAAAAATAAACTTGAAACTTAAAATTAATAGCTGAACAAACAACAGGGGTATCTCACTTTCTAAGGCATTTCTGTGGAATTTTGAAGACTTCGCAAAGTTGCTCATATTTCCTGAGGTGTCTCTGTGTTTGGCAACTGTGCTGCAACTAGGGTTGCCTTCAGGGTCGGAGGGGTATCTGGACAGCACTGTCTTTAGACATGTCTATTTTTCCCTCGGTGGAGCCTTACAACCACTGCGAATAGAATCTCATATGCTAATGCAGCTCTCAGGGACAATGAGCGTTCAACAACCAGAAACTGAACCCTCCCGGATAGTTACAGGGACTAGTATGAACAGTGAAAATAAACTAATGCAGAGACCTACATCTGCCCCCAAGAGATTACCCCTTCATGTCTTCTCTTGGCCATTCCTCTGGAACAGTGCAAACTACACCACAATGTGTTCAAACTCATATTAATATCATTATTGGCAGCCAAAAAGGCAATCACGAGGCTTTGGCATACGGACCGAATTCCGACTCTTGAAGGATGGCTCAAACTAACATTAGACAAATACTACATGGAGTATATCACATTCAGGTTCATGGACAAGATCCCTCAGTTTGAAATTAGATGGCATAAGTAGGTAAGGTATCAGCTGTCTCATTACCCAGATTTCGTCGTGTAGGTCAGCCCACACTCCCCTTCTTTTATCTCCTCTCTTCTTGTTTTCTCATTAACTCTCCATCCACCACCTCATGTCCAGATGTTTTCTCCTTTAACTATCTTCCCCTACTCTAGATTTCTCCCTCATTCACTACTTTTTTATTTAAGTTCAACATAACTATATCTTATTTACAGATGTAGCAGAACACTCTCAATTACTGAGACCTAGTTAAAGCTTCATGTAGTTTTAGGTCATCTACTGTACATCTCACAATTTCTAGAAATACCTCTGTGGACTCATGCATGACAGTACAATCTTGAAGAAGATGCGCTAGCACAGTTTTATAGCTATCCATGGCTTTATTATACCCAGATGTACTGGAGTTGTTATCCACTATGTTGTTAACAGAGAGCTTCCTCTTTTATACATTTTATGTCACTCATTAGCACAATATTCTGTAATGATGGCATGAACTTCAGCCTGTATATGCTTATGAAGACTGTTCCATACAACGCCTGAGCTCTCTCCACTTCATTGTTATGCTTTATAACAATAAAAATTTAATTTTTAAAATCAACTAAAACAAACACATGCATCCCCAATAGCTACATGAAAGGAGTTGTCTGTTTGCAAGAAAATATTTAAAATTTACAAGTTATGAGGATGTACAGTTCTGCGTCATATGAGTGAATATTTTACAGCGACTGAAATATATTTCGCCAAACACAAAAAAGGCAATCAACAACACAGCAACTGGCAATACAGTGACTGCAGTATACATGACAACAGGGGGACGATATACGCTTACATTTAATGCAGGGGGCTATGCCTCCCCCACACATCCCATATAAAAATAATCAGCTCCAGGGAGGTGGACACTGGGGGACAGGGGAAAACATGGGGAGGAGTGGCTACAGCATGCAGGGGGACACCACAGTTGGCGGCAACAAAGTCAGGGGAACCAGAGGACACAGAAAAAGGAAAACAAAATTGTATCAGCAACAACACGTAACAAAAAATGTACCTACAAGCAGTCCCGAAACCAGGTCCATCACCTCTGCAGGCGGTGACCATATCTACCATGCCAGGTGGACAGCTCAGCAGCAGCATGCCGAGTTCCTCCATGTAGCCCATAGAACACCACAGTCCCACGTCATTCGCTCTCACTATTCTGTCCCTCCACAGTCACTATTTGCTACCCTCGCTATTCTTCCATGGTTGCTATACCTACGAGTGTGCAAACTGAGTCACTCAATTTCCTTCACCCATATCACGGGATACTAGGATGTAGTACTCCTTGAAAAGAAAATATTTTCTCCAAGATTAAAAGGGATACAGAGACAGACGTGACATTAAACTGTCCCTAAGGGAATACCTAATGTTGGACTGTGTTTTTATTTATGTGTGCACAGCCTATCAAACACTCTGCACTGTAAAGACATACCGCACAAAAGTGCACCAAAGCACTAGACTAAATTGAACAAGAGCAAGACCGTAAGCACTTATGAGGCACCCTTTAAACAATTCTGAAAGAATACTGGCACAATGGCAGAACACCCATTCTCCGACAGGAATATGGGGATAAATCAGGAGACAGTGAAGCCAGTTAAGCAAATAAATTTCCGGGACAACTTAGATTTGGAAATTACATCTGTAAAACAAACAGGATTCTTTCCTGAGAATTACTGCAGCAGGAAAACACAACAAAGGTTTTGAGGAAAGTCCTTAAGCAGGAGAGCTCTTAGCTATGCGGCCTGCCCCTTCGACCAACACACTAAGACTAAAGATTCTAAGTTTACTGCATCTGAATGGGGTGGAGCCAGAGTTCTGTGATGATGATGTCACAGCTTTGGAGTGTGTTTGGTGAGCATGTGTAACCCAGCAGTAAATTAATGCCCATGACAAAGTGGAACAACACTGAAAGAAATATTTAATCAAAGCAACGTTTTAACTACATTCTTAAATTAGTACTTTCCCTTAGTATGCGAGCTAAAGGGAGACTTACTCCTCTGTGATTCAAAAATGTCCACTCTATATCTGCCAGTTTGCTAAATGTGATACAACTTACAACATCAGCAAATCTACAAACAGCCCTGAAATGTAACCACATCCATAGAACTTCAGAAATCAACTCGCTATAAAGATGCTGAACCCAGTGTAGGATCCAGAATTTTACAATGGGGGTGCGGGAGTGGTGTGCATACTTGATATGTAACTTTTTTCAATTCCGTAGCACTTTATATCGTCTATTATCTTTTTCATTATTTTTTGACAGAAAATTCGAGTGTAATAAATATATAATTTTGAATGTAAATTTTCTTACAAATTGATAAATCAGTCTTCTTCAACAAATTGAAATGCAGCAGCAGCAAGCAAGCAAGAAACAATGGGTGATGCGGCGTCCCCCTCACTCCCCCCACCCAAGCGCCACCACTGGCGGAACTCTAGTTGACCATTTGGTCCAGGACAAAGGCACTTCAGATCCTTTCTATCTTTCTTGGAACATCACCCACAAGAAAACAAGTCAGTTTAACTGCCATTTGTAAAAGCTACAGAAGAGAGGGACTTTCAAATTCCAGAAGAGGAATAACACTGTTTCAAGCAGTGGAGTTGTCTATTGTTTTGTGAGAGACAGACCACCCCTTGTAACATAATATACTAAGTATTTTCCTCTATAGAGATTTATACTTTATAGTACAGTGCTGGGTTAGTAAGGGAATTAATTATTATTTTTTTTTATTTTATTACAAGGTCTTTTTGAATCAGAAATACAGGTATACAAAACAGTGTTTAAGCATATTATAATTTTAATAAATTTTAAATTGATTGCTTTTCATAGTTTGACAAAGATCAGCTGATGTGTGCTGCACTTTTGTTTCTTGTTACATTTTGTACATTATTTGTGCTACCTCAGAAAACTATTTATGCACTTTATTTTACAATAATTTTTAGTCATTGTTACAGTTTTATACAAATATCTATTTTTATCAGTTCTTGGCACCAAACAATATTCATTTATAAAATTATTTGAACCCTTTAAAAGCAACAGACTCTGAAAGAAAACCTCAGTCATTTTTCCATATACATTTAATGTGTTTAAGTTTTAAATCTTTTTTTCAGCCGTTATTTTGGGAGAGAGGTCAGGTGAAGAAGAAGAAGAATCAGCATTTATATAGCGCTTTTCATACACAGTGTATCCCAAAGCACTTTACAAGCAATGCCAGACTGGTAGTGAAGTGGCTGAATGTGTAGTGCTGGCCATATTGCACATCAGCACCCACACACAGCCTGGACAATTGCATGAACTGGTTTATGGGAAGTGGAATGTTGGCCAGGACACCAGGAATGCCCCCTACTCTTTTGCGAAGAGTGCCCTTGGTTCTTTTACTTCCACTTGGATACCCACCAATCCAGCACCAGGATGGGTAGAAGGGACCTTGGTTTAACGTGTCATTCGAGGGACGGCACACCCCAGCAGTACAGCACCCCCCTAATACTGCACTCAGATGCCAGCGTTTTAGGTGCAAGTTCAATCCCGGTGTGGGATGAGAACCCATGACCTTCTGGTCCAGAGACGGATGTGCTACCAACTGAGCCACGCTGACACCCTGATACCTGGCACCATGGCCAGGAGGGATGGGAAGCATATCCTCCAGATCACTAGGGTAGTAAGAAGGGAGGGGGGGAGTTGGATGTAATTGTCCACCTGGGGACAAAAGACCTGGCTAGGTTTTTTTTTTTATTTGGTATTCAGAAAATAACCTTTGAGCCAAGGCTCTTTTACAAAGGTTCCACGTCATGTGAACAGAGTATAGACATTCAATCAAGAAGGTTACAGAGTTTAGGACATTTGAGACACTGAACAGCACAACAATCAGGAAAAGATTACAGAGTTTCCTAGACATTTAAAACACTATACAGCATATGGACATCAACTTTAGTTGATTACAAGTGCAGGTAAGGTGCAGAGGCACTAGAGGTTAGGTTAGGTTGGGCAGAGGGTCAGTAAGGTCAGGATTTTGGTAGGGAAGGGGGGACCTCTAGTAAAAGTGGTCAAGGAGGCAGGGCTGAGGCTGGGGAGGCAGAGACCCATCCTAGCGTGGAGACAGGGGGGGAGGGGGAGAGGGGGTAAGGGGCATACAGGAGCAGCCCTCTTAGACCGACTCAGAGGCATTGTCAAGGAGCGTGTGGGAGGGTGGCTTCTGTCTTGTGCTGAGAATAGTTGCTGTTAGCAAAGCCAGGCCTGGTCATCCAGAGTCTATCAGCTATTGGAGAAGCAGGTGCACACAGAGCTGGAGGTCAGGTGGTGCTTAAGATCTGATTTGAAGCTGTACAGGCTAGTAGAGTTCCGAATGGACTTGGGTACCTCATTTAGCCAAAGAGAGGCTCTGTAGGAGAAGGTGCGCTGTCTGAGTGCTGTGCGTCAGAATGGGACAGGAACAGTGCACAGGAAGTTTAGGGAGCTGGGAAGAAGTCTTAGACAGGTAGCACGTTCTATAGCTTTTGCAGAGGTACTGCCCATCTATGATAGAGGGAAGAAGAGGGAGCTCCGTAGCAAAGCCTTCAACTCATGATTGAAGGAATGGTGTAGAGGAGGGGTACGGCTACATTAGGGACTGGAGCCCACCTGGGGGAATAAGAGCCTGTACAGAGGTGATGGCCTGCATCCATGCAGGAGGGGAACCACAGTTCTCAGTGGATGGTTTAAACATTACTTAGATGAACGTTTAAACTAGCTGAAGGGAATGGTGGAAGAAAAAGGTAAAGCAGAAACTGTGATCCCCCCCCCCCCCACACACACACACAGGCTGAGATAGAGTAGAGGGAGATCCTGAAGAGTGAAAATCCCACAATGGAGCAAGTTTGGCAAGGAAGTAGGGGGTAAGCAAAGGAGAAAGGGGGAATAAAGCAGGCAGAAGAGAAGAGGAATGAAGGGAGGAACAAAAGGAAAAAGGGGAAGTGACAAGCAAAGAGCTAACAAAATCTGGAAGGCCATGTGTGCAAATGCTAAGAGTATGGAAAATAAGATCCCAGATCTAGAGGCCAACATGGCAGAAGCAGACCTGGATTTTGTGGCCATTACTGGGTCATGGTACACCGACAACCATGACTGGGACATGGCCATGCTAGAACACGTGATGTTCAGAAGCGACAGAGCAGGAAGGAAAGGAGGGGGAGTGTTGCTTTATTTGAAGGAAAGCATAAAAGCAACAGAAATACAGGGAATTCAAGGGAGGGGCAGAGGTGCTGTGGGTCACACTGGAGTCGGGAAACTAAGCCACTATCAGGACAGATGTGATCTACAAGCCTCCAGCACAGGGGGAGGACTTAGATAAGGTAATGTTAGAAGCAATTGGCAAAATGGCTAAAAAGGGGAAGGTTTTGCTGGTGGGAGACTTCAATCTGCCGGATGTAGACTGGCGCCTCCCTGCTGCAGCTTCAGCTAGAAGCAGTGACATCCTGGACTCCCTGCAGAGGGTGGTCCTCAGGCAGCTAGTCAGTGAATCCACTCATGATGGGGCAATACTGGACCTGGTGCTTACTAACAGGGACAGTATTGCAGACGTCAAGGTGGGAAGCCATCTGGGGACCGGTGATCATTGTACAATATGGTTCAACATAAGAAGAGCTGCAGAATCCAACCACACAATGGTGATAGTCCTGGACTGACTTCACCAAGATGGAGGAATGACCTGGCAGGGGGTGATGACCGGAGGGGCTTTAGGAAATGTGGGTCAAACTAAAAAAGGACATAGTGAAGGCAAAAAACCTCTGTGTCAAGCAAGTAAGCAAAAGGAAAAAGAAAGAGGAGAGCTCTATGATTCTCGAAAGAGGTAGCAGAAAAGGTAAAGGCTAAAAGAGTGGCCTTCAGAAGGTATAAAGACTCAGAGAATGGAGAATAGGGAAGTGTATCAGGGTAAACAGAGGAAAGCAGGCAAAGCAGTAAGGAGCGTAAAGGTGCAAACTGAGGAAAGAATAGCTCAAGGAGTATCAAAAGGGGTCAAGACATTTTTTACGTATGTCAGTGAAAAAAAGGAAGACAAAGGGAGAGACTGTATGGTTAAAGGGCTGGCAGTATAGCCTAGAGGTTAGAGTAACTAGCTGTGAATGAGCTTGGTACATCCAGCAGACCAGACCTCGGTTTGATTCTCACAACCTCCACTTGCATACTGTGCGACTAAGCAAGTCACTTAACCTCCCAGTTCTCCCAGGTCGCCCCTGAAAACGCACTTGTGCCTAGTGGGCCTTACCCGGTTACTAAAGACTAAAATAAAAAAATAAAAGAGGGAAGGGGTGATTGTACGGAGTGGGATCAGGAAAAAGCAAACATCTTGAACAAATACTTCTACTCAGTGTTCACAGTAGAAGGAGAAGGAGAGGGACCACACAAAGGCACCAGGAGCTTTGATGGGAGAGAAGAAAAAATTACTCACTTGAGTAATCTCATTTCTTCCAAGGCATTTTTCCATATTCATAACTCTCTGCAGTCAGCCTCCTAAGCAGGGCTGCCCAGATAAAATGGAACTATGTGCAAATTACATGCAAATTACAGAACTATCATTGGCTCATGACACATATTCAAACTGCTGCCCTTATCAGCTGCAATGTTCCATCAACATATCAGATTTCTAAGGAGCCTACAAGGTAACTCATACTAAGACTATCTAATATACTTATCTAATGTAACACAACTGAACTGTCCATGACAGCATGAAGCACCCTTAAGATTATTTTAATTCTAAACCATCCCTGAATGCCTGAATCACCTGGAAAAAAATATGCATGCCAGTGTTTGGGACTTTCCATTAGAAAACTCGGTCAGGAGTGCAGAGGGTCTGGTTCTGAAAGGGGAAGCAGGGTGGCAGAGTTATGAATATAGAAGAATACCTTGGAAGAAACAAGATTACTATGGTGAATAATTTTTTCTTCTAACCCCAGGTATTCTTCTATATTCCTAACTCTGCAGACTTCAAAGCAGTACCTTTGAAGGTGAGCAGAGAACCTACTTAGGAAAGAGGCTCTGCAGGACTGCTGTGCCAAATCTGGCATCGCTTCTGGAATGTGTGTCCAAACTGTAGTGTTTAGTAAATGTGTGTACTGTCCTCCAGGTAGCTGCTTTACAGATTTCCACTACTGAATATCTCTAGACGCTGTTATAGTAGCAGCCGTGCTCCTAGTTGAATGAGCCCTCAGACCTGCTGGGGGTTCCTTGCCAACTTTTGAATAGCACAACTGAATGCACTGGACTATCCAGCGAAAGACTGACCTCTTAGAAGCTGGGGTGCCTTTATCTGCATCCCCATACGTAAGAAACAGCTGTTGCTTGTCATGTCTATGAGCCCTGGTGTTGGGTCATATAGTAACTTAATGCCCTTTTGACATCCAGACTATGGAGTCTGCGCTCACCTGAACTAGTATGTTCAGTGAAGAAAATTGGTAATGTAATGGATTGGTTTAAGTGAAAATCAGAAACCACTTTCAGAGGAAATCTCCTATTTGTTCTCAGCACCACTTTGTCATTATGGAAGGAAAGATGGTTCTTCTTAACATATAAGGCTTGCAGTTCATTGATTCAGCTAGCTGAAGTAACTGCAACCAGAAATACAGTTTTTCAGGTAACATTTTAAATGCGCAGAGGACATAGACACAAAAGGAGGTTTCATGAGCTGAGTAATGCATATGTTCAGGTCCTATACTGGAACTGGTTCCCTATAGGCGGGTGCAAGAGGCACAGACCTTTAAAGAACTTCTATTGAAAATGGAATTGGATGCCATGGAGATACCTCTCCCAGCAGAAATGTAGGCAGAGACTGATGTCAGAATAACTTTCAGGGATGTATATTTCAACCCCTGAGAGTGAAGGTATGTGAGGTGTTCCAGGACAATTGGGATATCCACTAAAGTAGGGGAAAGCTCCTTGGAACTACACCAAATAGAAAACCTTTTGCATTTTGATGCATAGGTTTTCTTAGTCGAAGGCTTTCTATATCCTTTCAGGATATCCAGAACAGTTTGGGAAATATTTAAGTTTGCATATTCTAGGTCCTCAAGAGGCATGCCTTGAGTCTGAGCGACCTGAGATTCAGATACAAGATTTTGCCCTGGTGGGGGGTCAACAGATTGTGCCTCCTGGATTATTGTATTGGTTTGGCTACCGGCATGGAAAGTAGTAAAGGCTGCCTGGCCCAGTCTGGTGCTAATAGAATCATTGATGCAGGTTGTGACCTGAGTTTGATCAGGACTCTGAGGATGAGAGGGAAGGGAGGAAAAGCATACAGACTTCTCTCTGACCAGTCCAGAGCCAGAGCATCCAGAGGGATTGTTACCTTGACTGGTGGCCTGCAACAAAAGAGGGGCAGAAGGTGGTTTACTTGGGATGCAAAGAGATCCACCTCTTTTGTGCCCCATCTCCTGAACACTGAGTCCAGCACTTGCTTGTTGATGGACCACTCGTAATGCGCCTGGTTGATTCTGCTTAGGGCATCTGCCAGGGTGTTGTCCTTTCCTGGTACGTGAATGGCCTGTAATGAGGCCTTTAGTGAATAAACCAGACTCCAGACTGTCATGGCCTCTGTGCATAGGGGGTCTGACCTTGTTCCCCCTTCCTTGTTTATATAGTACATTGTTATGGTGCTGTCTGTCCTGACTTGCACCACTTTCCCCTGTACCAGATGGGCGAATGTTTTCAAGGCCAGAAACACTGCCCTTAGCTCCAGCAAATTTGCAAGCAGTACTGACTCTGTGATGGACCAGGTTCCGTGAGTGGTGTGATCCCCTAAGTGAGCACCCCACCCTAACAGAGAGGCATCGGATGTAAGGATAGCTGATGGGGTTTCCCTTTGGAAGGGTACTCCTTCCCTGAGGTTGTCTGCTTCCTTCCACCACTGGAAGGCTTGAAGCAAGGTTCTTGTTACTGGAACTAGTTTTGTCAGTTTGTCTATTCTCTGGAACCAGTGTGCTCTGAGATGAAACTGTACATCTCTCATTTGCAACCTGGCTCCCAGGACTGTGCCTGTTGCTGCAGCCATATGTCCCAGAAGCTGCAGAAACTGTCTTGCTGGTTGTGGTCCGTTCAGCTTGAGTGAAGCAGCTAACTGCAGGATGCTTTGCACCTTGTCCTGAGGGAGGAAAGCTCTTCCCTGTACTGTATTCAGTTCTGCTCCTTGAAATGCAGGACTTGTACTGGAATGAGACCAGATTTTTCCTGACTTACCAGGAATCCTAGAGACTGTAACCAATTTTAGTGTTATCTTTAGATGATCTTGTACCTGCTGTGGTGAACTTTCCACCACTAGCCAGTCATCGAGATAAGGAAAGACTGATATACCTAACCTTCTTAGGTATGCCACTACCACTGCCAGACACTTTGTAAACACCCTGTGTGCTGAAGTGAGATTGAAAGGTAGAGCTGAGAATTGGTAATGTCCTGATGGAAGTCTGAATCTGAGGTACTTCCTGTGAGATTCTCTTATTGGGATGTGAAAGCAGGCATCTTTTAGATGTACAGATGTCAGCCAGTCTCCCTGCTGGATTACTGGCAAAATCATTGCCAGTGTGACCATTTTGAACTTTGGTTTTATTAGATGTCTGTTCAATAGTATGAGGTCTAGAACAGGCCGCCACTCCCCATTTTTCTTTTTGGTGAGGAAGTATCTTGAATAGAAACCTCTTCCTTTCTGATGAATTGGGACACACTCCGCTGCCTTTAGCTGGAGTAGGCTTTGAGCCTCCTTCTCCAGGAGTTTTTTCTCCATGAGGGAAGCTGGTTTGAACGCCCTTGTTCTCAAGGGAGGAAAAGACCTGAAACTCAGGGACAAATCCTGACTCACTACCTCCAGGACCCTCGTGACTGTGGTGATGGATCGTCAAGCCTGGAGATAGTGAATCAGTCTGCCCCCTACTGGTAGAGGGGAGGCAGCCTTGATCATTATGTCAGGGGTTATGTTTTGCCTGGGGCTGAGCTTGGATAGTTTGGGAACTTATCCTAGAGCCCCTTCTACCTCTGGCCCTGAAATACCCAGTCTGCTGTGGGTATTGTTGATACTGGGGGACAGCCTGTGCCTGGTAAAAAGGCCTTCTACAAACTGTCCTTCCTCTGCCTCCTCTTCCGTATGGCCTATAGAAGGAAGAATGCCTCTCTCTTGAGGAATTACTCTTATAGGTGGCCTTATATTCATTCACCTTCTTCATGTATGCTTCAGTCTGTTGACCAAATGAGTGATCCTCTATAGGGAAATCCATGGCCTTAGCCTGGGTATCCTGTGTTAAATTAGTAGGCCTGAGCCATGAGAGCCTTCTAAGGGCTATGGTAAGGGACATCCATCTGGCAGCATTGTCACTGGCATCTGCTGCCATTTGAAATTGGTACTTGGCTGCTTCCAGTCCGAGCCTGGCTGTTTCAGCCAAACCATCAGAGAGAGGTGAAGGAACCTTCTCTGCCATGCCAACACGGACTGCCACAGTGATTTTTGGTACTGTGCTGAGTAAGCTTGGTAGTTAACCTGTCTCACTCCTAGTGAAGCAGCTAAATAACCTTTCTTTGCCATGTTATCTGTTTTGAGAGAGTCCTTCTCAGGTGGGTGAGAAGCTAAAGGAACCCTCGCCTTCTCACAGGCTGCTTGCTGGACTATCCCCTGATGATCAGGGTGAGAGAAGAGAAATTCAGCCCTTTGTCTGTCCAGTTGGTACTTCTTATCCACCTTCTTGTCCAGAGGTGGAACAGAATTTGGAGTCTGCAGGATTTTAAACAAGTCTTTTTTTAAAAACTTGTTTATAGGGAGTATAATTTTCTTTGTGGGTGTTAACCACATCATCTCCATATATTTGACCTCTTCTTCATCTTCTATGACCTCTGTGGTAGCCAGATCAAGGGCATCCACTATTTTCCTTACAAAGGAAAAATGAGTGGAAAAATCTTCTGGTCTAGGAGGAGAACCGAACTCCTGCTCTGGTGAGATCTCTGGTTCAATAGGCTCACCGTCATCCATTTCAGGTAAATCATATTCTTCAAACTCCATCGTATCCTGAGATGGGTTTGGTTCAGAGAAGGAAGCAACTGGGATTTGAACCGGTGCTGGGAGAGTTGGAGTAGGTATGAAACCCTGCAGAGCCTGTATGACCTTCATGGCCTGGGCAATCTCCTCTGATGATAGCAGGCTGTGAGACACAGGTGAAACACCTTTTGGTTTGTCAGCCAAGGGATCAACATGCTTTGTCTTCTTGTTTTTTTTTTAGTGGGAACCAGAGAGTCAGCCGGATCACCCACCCTTTTTCCAGTAGCTGTTTCACACTTGTCAGGGGTGCTAAAAGAAGAGACAGCAGTTTCACCCGCAGACTTAAAGGGCGTGGGTTGGTCAGAACCTGTAATACCCTTCTCCAATCTTTTTTGTTGTCTTCCAAGTCTCTTTTCTACTGTTTTCTGTGGGAATGATTTGCAGATATCACAATCTGCTGAAAAATGGTCATTCCCCAGGCAGAGTACACATAAATCGTGCTTGTCTGCTTTTGTAAAAACGTCCCCACATTTAAGGCAGTTTTTAAACCCTGTGGATCCAGTCTTTTTCTTAGGTTTTTCTGCCATCGTCAACTGATGAAGAGAAACAAGAACTGCAATAAAGATTTCACTCTCTCTCTCTCTATATATATATTTTTTTTGTTTGTTTTTTGTGGTCGATTCAGGAACTGATAAAAGTTCAGATAATGAACCGGGAACTGAAGAATCAGAACTGGGTTAGCGATTTCAAATAGAGCAAATATTACAATTTAATAAATTAAAATAGTTCAACTTAACTAGTGGAATTAGTAAATAAAGCTCCGTAAAGGGTACTAAGACCCGGTTCCCCAACGGTTATACTGAACCATGAGGAACTGATAAATTAAACTAAAACAACACTAAGTAATGCTAATTTAACTAACGTAAAGGTAATAAACAGAAAATAAAAGCAGCAGTAAGAATAATAATATAAGAAACTATTTATATTCAGTGAAGAACCATAAAATGCCTGCTAGGTCCTATAATCTACATATTAACTCTGATGTGCCAACTGCCTATTGTCTCCCAGATTAAAAGTGTTAATGCCTTGTACATATGTATATTGTTATATACTAGCACTTATGTCATTGTATTACTGTTTTTTGTTACCCCTGTCATTGTATTACTGTTTATGATACCCTTGTCAATGTAATAACACTTGCACTTCTTGACCACTCAGGTCCATCTTGTAAATGAGCTATGCTCAATGATGTTCGCCTGATTAAATAAAGATTTTGATTGATTGATTGATTGATTGATAAGGAACGACTGATATGGGAAGTCTCCAGGGCGTCTTGACTTGTCAGGCAGAGAAAGAAATCTGACATGTTGATGGAACGTTGCAGCTGATAAGGGGAGCAGTTTGAATATGTGTCACAAGCCAATGATAGTTCTATCATTTGCATATAGTTCCATTTTCTCTGGGCAGCTCTGCTTAGGAGGCTGACTGCAGAGAGTTAGGAATATGGAAGAATACCTGGAAGTAGAAATGGATACTAGTCTGTTTTCTGTGGAGAGAGTCTGGAAAGCACTTGCTAATCTGAAGGTGGACAAAGCTATGGGGCCAGATAGAGCATATACAAGGGTGCTGAGGGAGCTCAAGGAGGTACTAGCTGCACCTCTAACAGACCTTTTTAACAGATCACAATCCCTGAGGACTGGAAAAGGGCAGATGTAGTCCCACTTCACAAAAGTAGTACAAAGGAAGAGGTGGGCAATTTTAGGCCTGTCAACCTGACATCAGTTGTGGGTAAGTTAATGGAAACACTGTATCCAGTGGATTCCATGATCCAAGGCAGCACGGTTTCACAGAGGGAAGGCCATGCCAAACAAATCTGATACATTTCTTTGACTGGGTGGCCAAGGAGCTGGATCAGGGAGGAGTAGTGGATGGGGCCTACCTGGATTTCAGAAAGGCTTTCAACACTGCTCCACACAGGAGACTGGTAAGCAAGTTGGGTAACTTGGGGGTGGGTAATAAGGCTATAATCTGAGTAAGAAACTGTTTAGCAGATAGTACACAGACAGTAGTAGTAAACAGAGTGTGCTCCGAGGAAGGGAGGGTGACCAGCATGGCTCAGTTGGTAGCACATCCGCCTCTGGACCAGAAGGTCGTGGGTCCTTGTCCCACACTGGGATTGGACTTGCACCTAAAAATCGCTGGCATCTGAGTGCAGTATTGGGGGGTGCTGTACTGCTGGGGGGTGCCGTCCTTCGGATGAGACATTAAACTGAGGTCCTTTCTGCCCATCCTGGTGTTGTCCTGGTGGGTGTCCAGGCGGAAGTAAAAGAACCCAGGGCACTCTTCACAAAGAGCAGGGAACATTCCCGGTGTCCTGGCCAACATTCCCTTTCCCATAAACCGGTTCATACAATTATCCAGGCTGTGTGTGCGTGATGATGTGCGATATGGCCGCCACCACACATTCAGTCACTTCACTACCAGTCTAGCACTGCTTGTAAAGTGCTTTGGGATACTGTGTATGAAAAGCGCTATATAAATGCTGATTCTTCTTCTTCTTCTTCTACCAGTGGGGTACCTCAAGGATCAGTGTTGGGACTGGTCCTCTTCAATGTCTTAATAACTGATATAGTGGATGAACTGGAAGGGAAGTTCTGCCTCTTTACAGATGACACCAAGATCTGCAACAGAGTGTGGACTCCCGAGGGTGTGTGGAAAGGATGGGCAGGGATCTGAAAAGACTGGAAGAGTGGTCAAGGGTATGGCAGCTGAGTCTTAATGCAAAAAAGTACAAATAATGCATGTGGGCCATAGAAATCTGGGAGCAGAGTGCAAAATGGGCAGAGTAATATTGACAAAGACCAAGAAGGAAAGAGACCTGGGGTAATCATATCAGATGACCTAAAGGAGGCCAGGCAGTGTGACAAGGCAGCCAGAAGGGCTAGTGGAATGCTGGAGTGCATAGGAAGGAGTATAGCCTGCAGGAAAAAGGAGGTGGTGCTGCCCCTATATAGACTGTTGGTAATACCCCACCTTGAGTACTGTGTCCGGTTCGGTTCTGGAGACCACATCTCAGGAAGGACATAAAGAGAGCGGAAGTGGTCCACAGGAGGGTTACCAAAATGGTACAGGGTCTGCATCAATGGCCCCATGAGGAAAGTCTAAAGGAGCTTAATATGTACACCCTAGAGAAGAGGAGAAAGAGGGAGGATATGATAGAAACCTAAAAGAAACCTTTACATACATCACAGGAATTACTAAGGTACAGGAGGGGAAGAGAAAAAGGTGCTCTAGAAAAAGGGAGCATGCTATGAAGCTGGAGGGGGTAAATTCAGGAGGGACGCGAGTAAGTACTTCTTCACAGAAAGGGTGGTGGACACCTGAAACAGACTTCCAGAAGAGGTAGTGGGGAAGAAAACAGTGGTGGGGTTCAAAAATGCCTGGGACAGGCACAAAGGAATTGTAGGGGTAAGAAAGTTTTTTGGGGGGGAAGAGATTGCGCCATAGAGCAAGTAAGGTTTGCAGCAAAAAATGAAAGTTAAAAATAAAAAAAAAAGAGGGCAACTGGCCATCACATTCTATGCCTTGTTTTCAAGTGACCTGTCCCCACCTGGACCCCAGCCCCGTCACCTGACATCTCAAGGTCTTACTTTACTCTGCTGTCCTCGCCGCAGGACCAGGTTGGGCGTGCCAAGTCGTTCATGTGTGGCCTACAGGAGACATCATCCAGGCATGGTCAGATGGATTTTTTCTCCATTTTTTCCCTGGGGCCACACACATGCAGTGATGAGATGTGCATATTCTGCCTCTGCAGAGATGCTTTTGGCAGCAGAGTGTGAGGTCCCTTCCCACATAGTCAAGTTGTACTGCCAGCCAGATACCTTCAGATGGCAGACAACCAGTGGGACTTGTGCATCCCCCTCTTCCCAGAAGGAGGAGTGCTGTCTAAGGGACGCTCAGTCCTCCATCCAGTGGCCAGTTCCTGAGTGACCCAAGTCTGTTCCTGAATTAGGGTCGCTGATACAGCAGACAGTAGCTCTACCACTGTTCTACTAGACCAGTTGAGCTTTACATCTTAATCAAAAGCTGTGTTAAGGTTGTCATTCCAGTCTTCTCCTGACAAGACTGCCAGAGCATGTGGTAAAAGCTGAGACATACAATAACAGCCTCCATCTCAGGCAAGACAAGTACTTTGAAAAAAATGTGGTGATGGTATTCCCACTAAGATAGTGGGACTGAGAAATGTGATGGACTATTGGTCTTTTCGCACTAAATATTGTATGCATGTAAGTAGAATCATCTGGAATTGCTGTTTTAAAGCCTCAAAGTTAGCTTTTACAAAACAGAAACATAGAATTTGTCGGCAGAAAAGGACCTCTTGGCCCACCCAGTTTCCCAGCTGTTCCCTGCATAATTTGCCTCCACAGACCCTATCTAGTCTCCAGCAACCCTCCCTGCCTCTTTTCCTTTTCTTTTGTTTCACCTGTTTTTCACCTCTACCTGCCCTTCCAGCCCACCACTATTTCAGTCCATGCATTAACTTTCCAGCACCTGCCGGGCCATCCCCGTCACCATTCATTCCATCCTCCCTTAGTCCACCTCCTCGGTAGACCCCAGGGTAACCCTTCCAGGGGGGCTCCCCTCCCCAAGGGGGCGAAGATAGTTCCTGCTACATTGACCGAGGAGCAGGGGCCAGGAGGATCAGAGGGGTGCCGCAAGATGACTATGTGGCTCGGGAGAATGAGGCAGCCATCATCCGGCAGCTAGGCAAGTGATTTCCACCTTTCTGGTCCCTCCCACTTCCCACAGTCGTGCGGGCGCAGCAGCATCTGGGGATGTTTGACAACATGTGGTGGGCCATGCTGCCTAGAACACTTCCTCTAGCCACTGCCAGGAGTCGCTAGTAGAGCGTCCCAGCACTGCCCACACCCCCCATGGAGGGAAACATCCATAGATGCTCTGACTCCCTCCCTGCTGGTCTCTGCTCCTGATGTCCTGGCTCAGGGCACAAACCTAGGTCGCTAGCATGCCAAGTGATTCCCCTATCACTTGGCACCACAAAGCTGGCACTTGCCCCTTTTCTAATATACCCTTATGTCTATCACAGGCATGTTTAAAGCCCCCTATTATATTAGCCTCCACCACTGCTGCTGGCAGTCCATTCTAGGTATCTACCGCCCTTTCCATAAAGAAATATTTCCTCACATCTCTCTTGAACTCCCTCTCCATTTCAGCTTCATTGCATGAACCCTGGTCCTGGTGCTCTTTCTCATTTGAAAAAGAGCCCCCCAACCCCATGAGGTACTTGTACATCTCTTATCATATCACCTCTCGTTCTCCTCTCTTCCAGGGTGAATATGTTGAGATTCCTCAATCTCTCCTCACATGGCTTCTCATGCAACCCCTGCACCATCTTAGTTGCCCCCCTCTAAACAATATCCGTTAAAGGAGATCTCTCTTCTTGTGGCAAATACTCACATAAGGGCAGAACAGATAACCACAGAGAATTTGGGTTATTAGTAGTTTTCCAAGATAGGAAGCTTGTCATGGGGCCAAACTACCCACTGAAAACAATTTTTTACCTCCACCCCCAAAGTTTTTCCAGGAATCTTTGTTACGAGATGCAGTAGACAAAGCAGCTCTGTCCTTTTCACAAGCTTCTGTCTGAGAGGGGTGCACAAACAGAAATTCTGTACCTTCTCTAGGAACAGAATACCTTTCATTGACCTTTTTGTTAATCACTGTTGTAGCTGCAGATTGTATGTATGTTGTTCTGAGAACTGCTGGAGCTCTTCACTTAAAGGAAAATACATAGTTTTTGAAGGCATTAAACCCAGACTTTTTAGAAGTCAACATTCTTTAAAAGAACTTGTGATTTTGCTGGAGGGTGTACAGATTCTTGACTCTCAGCCACTCGCTGCTCACATGTTTCTATGAAGAAATATGAGGAATAATCTACCAAGATTTGAGGAAAGTACATTTCCTCATCTGAAGTATTTTTTAGTGGAGATCCCTTGCACCAAAATCATCCCCATCAAAACCTTCTTCACAGGGGTATGGATTAACAACCATCTGTGATTGCATCATTTGCCACATCCTTTGGAATCCTCCAGGGAGGGTATCTATCTGCCAACAGCAGTAGCGGCTCTAGCCACAAATGGTTACCAGGGCACGGCTGGGGCACAACAGATGACAGCCAGGGCACTGATATATTATTACTATGGGGGAAGCTCTGCACCATATGGGGCACCAGTTGGGGCACAGCATTTTTTTACCGGGGCACGTGCCCTGGCGGGGCCCTGGTGTAGAGCCGCCACTGGCCAACAGGATGAAAAGGTTCAACTAGTGACTCCAGAGTAAGTTTAGTCACCGGATCTTTTCACCAGGTCCTTCTCACTATGGACCTTTGTAGCATTTTGCTATGCAAGGAGGTTAATTAATGTATCTTTCACCAAGTTCTTCTCCATGTGAGATGTCTTGCCACCAGTAGCACCCAGAGATTTCTCCTCAACCAATCACGTGTGTTTATCTTTAACAGATTTACTGGTAGTAGGAGGAACCCTGCCAGATGGCAAATATTCCATTTTATATTTAGTTTTCACTGGAGACTACTCTCAAGTAACTGGTGCTGGGAGCTATTGTCTCTTACTTTCTCTCGTGGCCTTAGTTTTGGGACATATATTTTTATACAAATCACAATTTGACAATGGTTTGGGTCAGGCTCTTGAAACACTTTTTGAGCACTGGAGGACTAAGAGCCATAGTATTTTGTGTTTAATTATGCTTAAAACTTTTATCACTTACATAAACTACATGGCACTTTTTAGTGCTAGAATGTCCATTTAAAAAATAAATAGATACTGCACTACAGTTGCTAATGGAGTTAGTGGAGAAATAAGAAGAGTAACTTCTCTACCTCATTTTAATTGACATATTTGTTATTAGTACACAAGTGGTGTGGAGGCGCAAAGCTCCCAAACTTAAGCAAAAAGAGTAAGAAATGTTTGTAATGTAACCCTGGTGTCCAGAAAGAATCAGTTTCAAGTTTTAACTGTGTTCAGTGACTGACCTGGTAAAGTAGTAGGAGACTGTGTTTAGGCATAAAGGCTGCCACAAAACACTCAAGAGTGTAGTATAGTGGGATGCAGCAAGAGAGAGAGCATGTGGCTGACACAGCAAGTATGTGGCGTAAGTGGCAATTTGACAAGAAAATGTAAATATTTTCCAACAATAAATGAAAATTCCAAAGCTGGATTGCAACGGAGATGTAAAATGACTAAAACAGGAACTACTTGAAAAATTATACAGTTCCAACAACAATAAATAATTACTAAATATTAACTAGTGGTAGAAACCAGATACAAAATATGGTTCCTACATCAAAAGAGAAACGAGAAATAAAGGTAAAGTAAAGCGTAGTAGTTTCGAGGAACCGAAGAAAAATAAAGTACAATGAACAACACAGTGCACAGAATAGGATACAAACTCTAAAGATTGTCTTTTTATTATTTTTGTTAGTTTACTCATGAAACACCATACAATTTGAAGACGGACGTCCAGGGTGTGAAACTCTTTCCTGCAGATGAACAAATCTGGCAGTTAGAACGCATGTGGTGCAAGGTCAGGGCACAGTGCAGAGTTTAGACACTACTTAAATATTCCAGGGTAAAGCGTACGTGCAGGCTATCTGCATGTGAAGCAGATGTAAACATTCGTGTTGTTAGAATTGTCACTTAGTTACAATGAGACATGTAGCAAGTCATTTAACCTCCTTGTGCTTAACTTCTCTCCAATTCCTTTTTAACCGATTTCTGTGATGTACAAATCTCCCTCTGCACTGACAACAGCAGGAAAAATTCTCCCCCTCTCCTGGATTGTAAAGTGCTTTGGGATACAGGTCGTATAAAGAGTTCCCTTTCCTTTCCTATAGTATGTCTTTGCAGCATAATTAAATTAATTAGAATTATAATAAACTCACCAAGATCCTTCACTTCTATCAGAAACGGGTCTTCAATATTTCCATCCTCAAATAACCGCTGTAGTTCCAGTTCTGCTTTTTGCCTAAAATTATACAGAGTACTGTACAATTATTTTTATTTCATAATGCAGAACAGTTTGAAATGCTTCTTTTCTTAAAACAGTAAACTGTAAATAAGTTCTTAAAGAAAATGTAGTTACTTACCAGTAACAGTAGATCTTTGAGAGAATCTAATCTATAGAGCCACACCTTTAGAATTATAAGCCATTCCTGTCAGGACCACTTGGAAACTTTTGCTTAGCCATGCTTGCCCACATTGGCATGCTGGCACTACCTGTATAATACAGGCAGCCTCATACCTCCTTAGTTTCCTGCCAGAGGCAAACTCAGAGTTGTACTATACCGACAGGCCTGGAAAATCATAATTCCAACTAGGCCAACAACAGGTGGCAGTTCCGGAAAGCAAAATACCATTTGGAAGGGTGCAGAAAAGGATAAGACCAAGCGTGCAGTAACGGATATGTCTACCAATGTATGCTAGCTGACATATAAAAGGGGGTATGAGGGAGGGTGAGCTGTGGCTCTTTAGAGGAGACTCTTTCAAAGATGTACTGTAACTAAATTATTTTATTCAAGGACATCTCCCTCCATGTAGTCTCACTTTTGGAATGATTCCCAGGCAATACAAAACTGCAGAGAGGGAGAAAAGGCAGACTGAAGGGATGCAGAAGACCCTTAAGACAGCAGGCGCTGAAGGATGGCAAGGCTGAAATCAGACTGTCTATGGGACACCAGGTCCCGTCTGTACCGTTTGTTGAAAATAAGAACAGAACTCTATGTAGTGGCAGAGCATATGTCAGCTGCCAAGACTGCATGAAAACAAGCCACAGAAGTGCCGTGCTACAGCCTGCATTCCCATGGACACCATGCTTCTGGTAATAAAAATAACTGCAGGATATCAACCATTTGTAAAATCACTGCTAAGAGACAAGGCACTCGCTATCCCAGGACAAATAAAACCAAAAGTTGCAAGGCATTTCTGCAGTCCATCATGCAATCCAAGTGCAAAGGCTGGAACTTTGGTCCAAAGTCTAGCAGTTAAAATCCAATGCCAAAAAGTGCAAAGTTACAAACTTAGGGAATAAAAAACCCAGAATAGAGTATTAGATGAGAAGAGTTAAGATGGACACAACATCAGTAGAAAGGGACCTAGGAGTCCTCATTAATGTTTCCCTTAAACAAACCAGCCAGTGTAACAGGGCCTTCAGCAAGGCTAACAGGATGCCAAGTGGCTGACAAAGTGCTAGAAAAAGAAATAAAAAGAGGGGTGAGGAAGGAGGAAGTGGTGGTGGTGGGAGTTTAAACCTGCCGGACATAGGTTGGGATGTTCCAGTAGTGAAGAGTTCAGGAAGTCAAGTTATGTTGGAAGCCTTTCAGGACTGCCTGCTGGTCCACCTGGTAAAGGAACCTACCAGACAAGGATCCATTCTGGATGTGGTTCTCACAAATGCGGAAGCAGTAGGGGCAGTAAGAGTAGGGGAACCACTAGCAAACAGTGACCATAATTCCATTTGGTTTGATTTGACCCTAGAGGATGAAAAACACACTTGAGAATGGAGGTCCTTGACTCTCAGGGGAGACAGTTTGAAAAAATAAAATGCTGGTGAGGGACAAACTAACCAGGGTGGGAGATATAGTAGGTGTGGAAAAGATGTGGTGGGTAACAAATGAGGCCATTCTGGAAGCAACACAACTATGTGTGAGGATAGCAGTAAAGAGAAATAAGTTCAAGAGACCAATATGGTTCTCAGTGAGGGTAAGGGAAGTGGTTTGAGCCAAAAGAAAGG
The DNA here is from genome assembly GCA_016271365.2 of Neoceratodus forsteri. Taxonomy (NCBI): domain Eukaryota; kingdom Metazoa; phylum Chordata; order Ceratodontiformes; family Ceratodontidae; genus Neoceratodus; species Neoceratodus forsteri. The sequence continues at coordinate 874,576,804 of CM028132.1, read as the reverse complement.
CCTTTTGTAGGTTTAAATAGAAACAGGGGTGAAAGAATGGGAGGAATATGTTCAGTAAAATAGGAAGGCAATGAAAGCAGCTAGCGAGGCAAAAGCAGACTCAGAGCTGCAGATTGCTGAGGGGATAAAATCTGGAAAAAAATATTTATTCCGCTACATCAGGGAAAAAAAGGAAAAAGGGAAGGGGGAGCATTAGGTTGTCAGACGGAGGGGTAGGGTAATTGAGGATAACAGGCAAAAGGCTGCCATCCTAAACAACTACTTTAGCTTTATTTTCACCAGGAGGATACTGGTCCCTATCTGAAAATGACATCCAAGTGGCCACTGGAGGGATTCCAGAGAGATGGAAACTCTGGCATTCACTAGAGGTATGATCCAGAAGGGGCTGGCAGCCTTCAAGATAGACAAGGCCCCATGTCTGGACGGGATACATCCAAGAGTGCTAAGGGAATTGGCAGCAGAACTGGTTGATCCTCTGGCAAAACTATTCAACAGGTCACTGCGGATGGGAGGTGGTTCCTAGAGACTGGAGGGTGGTTAACGTGGTTCCACTGAATAAAGGGAGTGAAAAGGAACAGGCAGGGAACTACAGGCCGGTTAGTCTCACCTCTATTGTAGGAAAGCTGATGGAAATTCTGATCAAGCAGGATCTCTTTGCCTACTTAGAGAATAACGGTCTTCAGCTCTCTGACCTCAGCAGTGTGCTCCCTGCCAACTTTTTTGCTCCCACCTCCACCATAACACCGACACTTACCCAAGTTCCCCCTTTCCACTTCAAGGTTATCTCCCAGCATGAAGCTGCCCCCCTCCTGCTAAAGGCTCTCAGCAAATCCCATTTTAGCAATGACTCTCTTGATCTTAAACTACTAAGGCTCACCCTCTCTGAAGTACTCTTCCCCCTCACTGCCATGCTAAACCGCTCCCTTGCCCTACGTCAATTCCCCTGCATGTGGAAAACTGCCCTCATCACTCCTATCCTGAATAGTGGTGATCGTACCCTGCCTGGTAATTATCGGCCCATCTCAATTCTACACCCTCTCTTCAAGGTTCTTGAAAACATAGTCGCCACCCAAGTCACAGATTACCTTGCCCAAAACAATCTCCTCTGCCCCGAACAGCATGGTTTCCAAAAAAGCCACAGTACCACACCCACACTTTTGGAGTATACCAACACCATCCATGCAACCCTGGACACAGGTCAGATTGCTGGTGCATTTGACACCATCCACCACTCACTTCTCCTAACCTCACTAACCCGAATAGGTTTCTCACAGGATGCCACCACTTAGTTCTCGAACTACCTGTCGGGCAGAACCCAGAGAGTCAGACTAGCACAAACCCTGTCATCCCCCCCCAAGTTAAATTGGGGGTTCCCCAAGGGTCAATCCTTGGCCCTCTACTTTTCACTCTATTCCTTAATTCCCTGCCCAAGGCCTGTTCTGGGAGTCTCTTACTATACACAGATGATATGGTTTTATTCAGCACCCACACCAACCCTGCCACCCTCCAGGTAGCCCTCCAAAAGTCGTTTAGTGAGGCTGAATCCTGGTTTGCTAACCACAGGCTTGTTCTAAACTATAAAAAAAACAAAGCCTATGCTGTTTGCCCATGCCCAAAACAAGTTCAGTAGCCACTCCCTGCTCATCCATAACTTCCAAAACGAAACGCTGGAACAAGTTTCTACTTTTAAATACTTAGGGGTTACACTAGACTCAGGGCTCACCTAGGGTTACCACCTGTCCTGATTTCCGCAGGACAGTCCTGATTTGGGCATGTGTCCTGCAAAAAAACATGAAAAATACTACATGTCCTGATTTTATAGTAGAAAAAATATCTTCTGAATTTCCACTAAATGTTGCAGAAAACTACAATACCTTAACTAAAACACCTTAAAATGCTGAGAAACAATGGAAGGAAGTAGGAAACTGCTGCACTTAGCCATAATTCTGATTATATAAAGAAAACAAGTATGTTGCATCGGTCGAGGTTACGTACTGTCCTGTGAAAAATCATGTTTCGGTAAGAAATGTTCCACGTTGGGCTTCTTAAAAGGTGGTAACCCTAGGCTCACCTACCACGAACATATCCACCGGCTTAGTACGGCTGTTAATGTGCGTATTGGCCTGCTTCACCGCTACAAGCATTGTCTCCCCCCAGAAGCCCTACAGCTAGCCATCTCCTCCTCTGTCCTGTCACTCATTGATTACGGGATTATTATCTATGATGCTGCTGATAACACCTCTCTCAACAAAATTAGAGTTTCCCTGAATAAAGCCTATAGATTGGCCACAGGTTGTGATCAGCTCATGCACACCTGTACGCTTTATACCGGTACAAATTGGCTTAACTTCAATGATCGCCTAAAGTACCAGACCTGTCTTCTTGCCAAGAAAATCTCAGCCGGCCTCACACCCTCTGCCCTTGTGGCGCTGCTCCCCCCCATAACCAACACACGCACACATCACACTGAGAAAACGACCTACCAGGTCCCCCGCTGTAAAACCTCCATGGGGTAAAGAACTTTCAGGTGCCACACCCCAAAACCAATATTCTTGGGTCCCACCCTGGGACTATTCAAATCCCTACTCTGTAGCAACATCCCACAAGACTCCACCTGTGACTGTACCTGACCTACCGACGACTAAAAAACTGTGCTATGACATTGGACCCTCTTGGTCCTGCCGCTACAGTGCCTGCCCCTGGTTTCAGTCTGACCCTGGCCTCAGGCTAGCTGACACTCACTGGACTGCGCTGCATGCACTTTCCTGTCATGAATACTTCTCTACAACTGCTGTACTGTATGATCACCTTTGTAGATACTGTATAATGTATTTTGCCTGTGTACTGCATTGCATATGACTGTTGTAATTATTCCTGTACCACATCTGCCTGTTGTACTATACTATGTATCAATTGTAAGGTGTGATATTTCCCACACCACTGTTTTTACTGTAATGTCTGACTCTGTACGCCTTGTATTGTTTTCTATGATGTGGAGCCTTTGTAAAGGATTCTCTGACTCAAAGGTATTAATTCCAATTGTTTTCAATAAATAAATAGTAAGCACCACAGATTTGTGGCAGAGCAGTCCTGTCAGACCAACCTAATTGTTTTCTTTAACACAGTATAACAACAGAGGCGCGTGACTTGGGAGTCATTATCAGCAACACCATGAAGCAGTCAAGTCAGTGCAACAAAGCCTACAGCTAGGCAAACAGAAAGTTGGGATGTATAAGGAGGGGTATAGATAGTAAAAACAAAGAAGTAATACTCCCCTTTTATAGATCCCTGGTGAGGTCACACCTGGAGTACAGTGTCCAGTTAAGGAGCCCTCACCTCAGAAAGGATAAGGACAGGTTGGTGGCGGTACAATGTAGGGCAACAAAGATGATTCAGGACCTACAGGGGGAATCCTACGAGAAATGTCTAACGGCATTGAACATGTACTCATTAGAGGCCAGGAGAGAGAAGGGGGATATGATAGAGACCCTCAAGTTTCTGAAAGGGATTAATAGTGTGAAAGTACAGTTACATAAGAACTTACCGTAACAGTAGCTCTTCGAGAGGAGCTCTTGCAGCAGGCTATTACATTTAGGACTATGCCGCAGGCACTAGGACAACCTGGTGAAAAGCTTCTGCCAGCAATAGCAGCGGGGACCGCCCCCGACGCCGGCCCCACCCCAACGTCGGTCAGGGTACAAGAGGGGGCGGACCCAGCTCCACCTCAGTTCTCCCGCCAGTACCCAGCAGAAGGCCTGACAAGAGAAGGAGGCGAAGCCCACCATCTAGAAAGGAAAGAAGGAAAAGAAAATAGATCTGCACACCTCGAGGGGGAAGGCGGGAGGGAAGCAGCGCCTGCTGCAAGAGCTCCTCTCGAAGATCTACTGTTACGGTAAGTTCTTACGTAACTGTACTATCTTACTTCGAGTGGGAGCTCTTGCAGCAGGCTATTACATTTAGGACTGAATCCCAAGCAGTCCCACAGCAAGGAGGTAGCCGACCCCGGGAGGTGGAATATGCTGACTCCAGAGGCCCTGGGACAAAAGCCCTTGTAAAACCGCTAGGCCGAAGCCAGCACGGCGTCTGAAGACGATATCCAAGCTGTAATGCTTGATAAAAGTATGCACCGAGTTCCAGGTTGTGGCCGCACAAATGTCCTGGATAGCAACATTCCGCATAGCAGCAAAAGAAGCTGACACTCCTCTGGTGGAGTGACCTCTAACCGGGCCCAGCAGGGGTTTATTGTGATGCTCGTAGCAAAACGAGACACAGCGGACTATCCATTTAGAGATAGTTTGCTTGGACACCGGTTGACCCAAGCGATGTGGTGCAAAAGCCACAAAGAGCTGCTCCGATTTACAGTGCTGAACCGTTCTGTTGAGGTAATACCTCAGGGTCCTGTGGACATCCAATGTGTGGAGGAGAGCCTCCCCTCTATTGGAAGGGGAAGGAAAATAAACTGGAAGATCAACCGACTGGTTGAGGGTCAATTCAGAGACCACCTTGGGAAGAAACTTAGGATTAGTTCTGAGGGAAACCCTTTCCCTATGGAAAACCAAATAGGGCTCTTTTCACATCAGAGCCTGAAGCTCGGAAACCCTTCGAGCTGAAGTAACAGCAACCAAAAAACAAACTTTCCAAGAAAGGTAACGCAGCTCACAACTCACTGTGGGCTCATAAGGAGGGAGGGTGAGTTTCTCCAACACAAAAAGGAGGTCCCAGGGTGGGACAGGGTCCCTAATGGGAGGTCTCATGTGTAGAATTCCCCTAAGGAAGGTGCGGGCCACATCTAATTGCACCAGTGCTGTCTCTCCCACTAAAGCATGGTAGGCGGAAATAGCCCACACGTGCACCTTGATAGAGGAGTGACACAGGCCTTTCTCGTACAAGGAGAGGAGGTACTGCAAAGTGAAGTTCACAGGGCAGGTGACGGGATCCAAATGGTGCGGCAAGGCCCAAAGACAGAAACGCTTCCACTTCATAGCATAAGTGGAGTGAGTAGAGGGCTTTCTTGCTGACGCTAAGACCTCCACCACTTCCGGGGAAACCCCATATCTGTTTTGAGATACGTCTGAAGGAGCCAAGCATGAAGGTGCAGGGATCTGAGATCCGGATGGACCAGAGACCCCTGGTCCTGGGACAGCAATTGCGAGCATATGGGCAGCGGAATTGGCGGTTCCCTGGATAACCACTGCAGGAGTGGAAACCAAATCTGTCGAGGCCAGTTGGGGGCCACAAGGATTATCCGGGCCCCTTCGGCCTGCAACTTGAGCAGAACCTTCTGAATGAGAGGGAAGGGTGGAAAGGCATAAAGAAACCTCCCTGCCCAACAGAGGGATAACGCGTCTGGCCATAAAACTCCAGGCGCGTGCTCTCGCGAGCAAAAACGCTGGCAGTTTGGCATTGGCGTGGTGATGCAAGAGGTCCAGCCTGGGAAGACCCCACCTGTCAAGACCTGGTCCGCCACGGAGGGTAGCAACTCCCACTTGTGTGCTCTGGCCCGCGACCTGCTGAGGTTGTCGGCCAGATCGTTTAGGACGTCTGGAACGTGCATTGCGGACAGTAGAATGCCCCGTTCCAGTGCCCAGTACCAGACTCTCATTGCCTCCCTGCAAAGAGGATACGAATGAGTGCCTCCTTGCTTGTTGATGTAAAAGACGACCGCCATGTTGCCTGTCTGAATTAGAAGAGAGCCCGGTACCAGATCCTCTCGAAACACCTGAAGAGCGTAGAGGACCGCTCGCATTTCCAGCACATTGATGTGAAGGGACTGTTCCTCGGGTGACCAAACCCCTTGCATTCGATGAACACCCAGGTGAGCCCCCCAGCCCAGGTTTGAAGTGTCCGTTGTTAGAGTCTGACCTGGTGGCTCCGGATGAAAGCTGACCCCTTTCTCTAGATTGCTGGGGTCCAATCACCAAAGCAATGTTGTCCTGACTGGCTCCGAGATCCTGACCAGAGAGTCTAGGTTGTTGTAGCATTGGTCCCACTGCACCCTGAGCATCCACTGTGGGACTCTCATGTGGAGGCGGGCCAAGGGCATGACTGGAATGGCCGCCGCCATATGCTCCAATAAACTGAAGAAGTTCCGAGCCGGAACCCGAGGTGCTATGGAGATCCGTTCCGCCAACTCTCGCAAGCGAATCCCCCTGTCTGGTGGGAGAAAGGCCCTGCCCTGGACAGAATCCAGGATCGCTCCTATGAAGGCGAGCTTTTGGCTGGACTCCGGGGATGACTTTTTTACGTTGAGGGTGATCCCCAGCTCTCGGAATAGAGTATAAGTGTCTCCGAGAGCATGTAAGAGGCTGACTCTTGACAGGGCCGTAAGAAAAAATTACTCACCTTAGTAATTGCTTTTCTTCTCATGGAGTCTTGCTATATTAGGACTTATGCAGTATGCCCATGGCTTTGAACTGCCCCGGAGATGAAATAGTTAACTCCAGAGTAATCTGGAGTTCCACAGCGCGAGGGCGCTATTCAAAGCTCTGTCTGGGTTGTTTGAACCCAAACTGTCAGGTTCTTTACGAGGCTAAACTAATATAGCAAGTCTGTGTGGAAAAGCCTACACTAACCATTGGCTATCTACTAACAGTAGAACCACAAAACACAACAACAAACAATAATGAAAACAATATTACCTATTATTGTTAGGATAACCCTTGACCATCATACTAGGCCCCTCTGCCCAAAAGACTCTAGTCCAGAGAGGGGCCCAGCTACCACTTAACAAAAAACAGAAATTAGAAATTATCTAGTTCCTAACCCAAGAGAAGAAAGGGGGGAACTAGAAGCTAAAAGGCATGACACAGTGCTTGCACCAAATGTCAACCCCATACCCAAGTAGGGATTCTGAGAGGGGTAGGAGGGAGGGTTGTCCTAATATAGCAAGACTCCATGAGAAGAAAAGCAATTACTAAGGTGAGTAATTTTTCTTCAAACAACATGAAGTCTTGCTTATATTAGGACTTATGCAGATTATACAGCAGTACCTCCATGGAGGAGGGTCAGAACCTACTTAGGAATAGGCTCTAGCTACAGCTGTGCTAAAGCGAAATCTCTCCTGGACTGGACGTCCAGAGAATAATGCTTAGTGAAAGTGTGGACTGTCTTCCAGGTGGCAGCTTGACAGATTTCCAAATGGGAATATCTCTAGCAGCCGCTAGAGATGCAGCTGTACCCTGGTGGAATGAGCCCTCAGGCCTGAGGGAGGCTCCTTACCCAGTTTTGGTAGCAGAACTGGATACAAGAGACAATCCACCTAGCGATTGTCCTCCTAGTAGCAGGTCTCCCCTTACCCACATCTCCATAGGTAAGGAAGAGCTGGAGGGATTCGAACCTGTGACCCTTGGTACATTCCAAATAGTAGCTAAGAGCTCTTTTAACGTCCAAACTGTGCAGCCTTCTCTCACCAGAAGAAGAGTGCTCAGTAAAAAATACTGGAAGAGAGATGGATTGGTTAAGATGAAAATCTGAAACCACTTTAGGTAAAAACTTTCTGTTAGTCCTGAGGACCACTTTATCTCTGTGGAAAGAAATGAAATCCTTTTCCACTGACAAGGCCTGTAATTCACTTATACGCCTAGCAGAAGTGATAGCCACTAGAAAAACAGTTTTCCAAGTTAAAAACTTGAGGTCTGCTGAAACCAGAGGCTCAAAGGGGGGTTGCATTAGCTGGACAATGCAAACATTCAGGTCCCATGCAGGAGTAGGTTCCCGAAGGGAGGGTTAGTATGAAGTAACCCTTTGAAAACGTGGAAAACACAGGGTGAGAGGAAAGGAAACTGGTTTCCTGCAGAAATAAAACAGAAACAGCTGCCAAATGAACCTTCAAGGTAGCTGGTTTGAGGCCTAAGGAATTTAAGTGGACCAAATAGTCCAACAAAATAGGCAGGTCAGCAGATTCTGGGGTGATCTGCCTCTCAGAACACCAAAATGAGAATCTCTTCCATTTAGAATTATAAGTGGCTCTAGTGGAAGGCTTCCTAGAAGCCTTCAAGATATCCAGGACACCTTGAGAAAGGTGTAAATCAGCAAATTCTAACTCCTCAAGAACCAGGCCTTGAGGTGGAGGGAATTGAGGTCCGGATACCACACTCTCCCCTGTGCACAGGTCAGTAGGTCGTGGGTCTTGGGCAAGGTCAGGGAGGGCGGAATGAGAGGGACAGAAGAAGAGGGTACCAAGGCTGCCTGGCCCAGTCTGGAGCAATCAGAATCACTCTGCAAGGCTGAGTTCTGATTTTCACCAGTACCCTGAAGAGGAGGGGGGAACGGAGGGAAAGCATAGAGGAACTTTCCCTCCCAATTCAGTTGAAAGGCATCCAGAGGAACTGAACCCAGAACTGGGGCCTGCAGCAAAACAGGGAAGTTGGTGGTTGTCTGGGGCTGCGAAGAGATCCATCTGAGGGTGTCAACTGGCAAAGACCGACCCCAGCACTTGAGGGTTCAGAGCCCATTCGTGATGGCCCAGAAATCCTGCTGAGGGCGCCCGCTAGACATTGTCCTTCCCTTGGGAGGTGAACCAAGAGAGGGTGTTCAGGGAGGTGGGCCAGAGACCACAACTTCATTGCTTCGGGTGCACAAGGCTGAAAGAGCTAGTGCCCTTGCCCTTTAGTTGATGTACCACATTGTTGTGGTATTGTCTGTCCTGACTTGAACAACCTTGTTCTGGACAGTTTCGAAAAACCTGGAGAGCTAGGAAGACAGCTCTGAGCTCCAGTAGATTGATGAAGCAGAGATTCCTGGGGGACCAAACTCCCTGAGTTGAAAGGTCGCCCAGGTGAGCCCCAACCCAGCAAGGACGCGTCCTGTGGGGAGGTGAGGGAATGAAGAACAGGTAAGAATGGGACCCTGTGGACAGGTTGCTTTGATCCAGCCACCATTGAAGAGCTAGGATCAAGGTCTTGGTCACTGGGACCAATTTGACAAGGGGGTCCCTCCTTTGAGACCAATAGGACCTCAAGTGGAACTGAATGTCCCTCATCTGAAATCTGCTCCTGGCACAACAGCTGGAAGCAGCCATGTGCCCTAGGAGTTGTAGAAAGTGCCTTGCTGGTCGAGAGACCTGCAGGGTGAAAGAAGATGCCAGGGCAATAATTTTGACCACTCTTTGGAGGGAGAATGCCCTGGCTAACTTTGTGTTCAGCTCTGCACCTATAAAAGTTAGTACCTGAACTGGTTCAGAACTGACTTTGAACATTCAACAGGAACCCAGAAAGGTGAGGAGTTCCTGAGTGATTTGCAAGTGGATTTACCTGCTCTGGTGACTGACCCACAATGAGCCAGTCGTCCAAGTAGGGAAACACAGCTACCCCTTGTCTTCTTAGGTGGGCCACTACTACAGCTAGACATTTTGTGAAAACTCTTGAGCAGAAGTGAGTCCGAAGGGCATTGCCCTGAACTGGTAGTGGCCAGAGGGTAGTTCGAACCTGAGTACTTTTCGTGAGAGCCCTGATTAGATATGGAATAGGCGTCCTTGAGGTCCAGGAAGCTAACCAGTCCCTGGTCTCAAGGATGATAAAATCATTACCAAAGTTAGCATTTTGAACTTTGGTTTTACAAGATGCTTGTTCAGAAATCTTAAATCCAAGATGGGCCGCCAGTCTCCCTGTCTTTTTGGGGTCAGGAACTACTTGAGAAAAGACACTTGCCCTGGTGGCAAGAGGGACCCTTTCCACTGCTTTGCAGTCCAAAAGAAGAAACCTCCGCCTAGTGCAAGGGTTTCTAAAAGACTTGAAGGGGAAAGTGTCTGGCTCTCATCTTGGGAAATCGTTTGAAGCTGAGAACCAGGCCTTGGCTTACCACCTCCAGAACCCATTTGTCTGAGGTTAGGGACAACCAGTTCTGGCAGAAATAACCAGTCTGCCCCACCGTACAGGAGAGTGCCCAGACACCCGTCAGGGTGCCTGCTTGCAGGAGCAGCTTTAGGTTGGGGAGAGGAGAGGCCTGCCTGTGCCCCGTCCTGCCTCTGCCTCCTGAAAAATCCTCTCTCGCAAAAAGCAGAGGATGCCTGGAGTGGTAAGGCTATGGTAGGCGCCCCTACCCTGGGCATGCCTTGTGGGATGGGCATGCCTCTCCTTAGCTTGACACTTTTGTAAGTAGTTCTATATTCATCCATCTTTTTCATGTAATTTTCTGTTTGTTTTCCAAACAGAGATTTTCCTATGACAGGAAAATCTATAGCCTTGACTGGGTATCTTGGGACAGATTAGTGCATCTGAGCCATGCCAACCTACGAGAGAGCTACAGAAGTGGCCATGACCTAGAGGAACATCATTAACATCAACAGCAGCATGAAATTGAACTTTGGGGCTTCAATGCCATCAGCAGCCACCTGTTCCAACTCACTAGCCAGCGGGCCCTGAGCCTGCTTGCCCAACTGCAATATAGTGTCCCATCTAGATTTCTGATATCTAGCCACATAATTAGCTTGTCTGAGTCCCAAAGAAGCTGCCACATACTGTTTTCAGCCATGGCATCAATCTTCCTGGAATCTTATCAGGAGTGATGTGAAGCCTGGGGAATATTAGCCTTCACAGGCTGCAGCTTGAACAACACCTACATGACTACACTGCTCAGTAAGGAAGTCTGTATTAGGGCCTGACAAAGTATACCTTCTGTCCATTTTTTTATCTACAGGAGGGACAGAAAGATTTTAAAATCTTAGTGGTTTGCCTCCTAAATGACTTATGCAAAGGAATAGACAACCTTCTAGCCTCTGGAATATCCATCATTTCCACATAGTCAGGCTCCTCTGCTCATCCACAGCCTCTTCTAAGGGAGCTGGAGTTTCTCTACTTTCTTATAAAATCTGAAATGAGAGGGGACTCAGACAACAAGGGGAGACTCAAGGGTCTGTCTGGAGAAATGTTGCGGTTCTATTGGCACTTCCAGACCTTCCCAATCACAATTACAATCATCAAAATCCTCCTCCCCTCCTTGGTTCACAAAAATCCTCAACATCATAATCCTGAACCACTGGACCTGAAGAGACCCCCTTTTGCAACCAGAGGGTTCAACAAGTCCCTGAGACAAAGACTGGACAATTTGCATGGCTTTAGCTATTTCTACAGCAGAAGGAGACAAAACTGGACTCACACTAGCTGATTTCTTTGTCTTTTTACTTTGACTGGTTCCTCAGGACCAGCCTTTCTTTGCCCGAGGAAGTCACGCCTGGTCAGAGGGCACTCCCTCTGGTCCAGCGGAGCTGGACCGGGCTGGCCATCCAGGTCAGCGGACTTTTGGCCTCTGCCCATGAGCCTGCCCAATCTCTTTTCCAGGGTGGCTGCAGGAGAATTTTACACACCTGGCAGTCTGACAGGAGGTGGTCAGCCCCTCAGACAATAGACACAGTAGTGTGTGGGTCAGCCTTGGCAAAGGCTTCCCACAGACATCACAGTGTTGAAACCCAGTGGGCCCGGTTTTTCTTTGGGGTTTCTCAGACATAATGCCAGCCTAACCAAACTTGTCCCTTTTTCCGGCCTTGCCAGAGACAAGACACCCTGCATCAGTCCAACACGTGCTCAGGAGTATAGAAAAAACAATTTAAAATACTAGGTTTTCTTAGGACCGATAAGAACCGGGTACCTCACTCTAAATGCAAAGAAAATGAGTTTAAAGCAAACCGATCGGTTCAAGTGAACCGATAATGAGTTCCACACAGACTAATTTTCTTTTACTTACGGTTACCAGATAGAGCTTCAAACACGAAAACAGCAGTAAATTTAAACACTTTCCGGTTCAATGAACCGATAAAATTACTTTAAACCGCAAAACGAACCAAACTAAAGGAGCTGGTCTCCGGAGCGTCTGTTCAGTGAAAGCGGAGTAAAGAATCTGACAGTTTGGGTTCAAACAACCCAGATAGAGCTTTGAATAGTGCCCTCGTGCTGTGGAATTCCAGATTACTCTGGAGTTAACTATTTCATCTCTGGGGCAGTTCAAAGCCATGGGCATACTGCATAAGTCCTAATATAAGCAAGACTTCATGGTGTTTGAAGAAGCCAATCGTCAAGGTAGGGAAACACATAATGACCCATCCGCCTCAAAGCCGCAGTCACTACTGCAAAGCATTTCGTGAAGACTCACGGAGCGGAAGAGAGGCCGAATGGAAGCACCCGAAACTGAAAATGCTCCCCTTGGAAGTGGAACCTCAAGAACTTCCTGTGGGGAGGATAGACTCCTATATGCATGTACGCATCCTGCATATCGAGAGAACAGAGCCAGTCCCCTTGGTGCAGCAAGGGAAGGAGACCTTGAAGAGTCATCATTCTGAACCTTTTGTATTCGATAAAGAGGTTTAATGGACTGAGATCTAGAATAGGACGAAGGTCCCCAGTCTTTTTTGGGATCAGAAAAAAGTGGGAGTAGAACCCCTGACCCCGTTGCCCCCAGGGGACTCTCTCTATATAGCTCTCTTCTGCAGGACGGTCTGTATTTCTCCTTCTAATAGTGGGATGTGAGAAGGAGGAAAACGGGAGAGCTTTGGTGGAGTATGTGGAGAAAACTCTGTGAACTCCAAGGTGTGTCCTCTCCGTACAATGTCCAAGACACATTGGTCTGTGGTAATAGACTTCCACCCTTCAAGATGAAGGGAGAAGCGGCCCCCAACTGGCTCCCCTTGAACTTCGGTCAGAAGGGGGGGGGTGGAAGGGAGTCACTGGGTAGAGCCGGGAGTTGGAAGAGAGGCCTGGGAGGACTTGGGCCCACGGGCGGAAGGTCCACCAGACTGCTGGTTTCCGGATCTTCTACAGAAGCCACCTCTCTGTCCCTGTTGGTTTCCACGGGCTGAAACTTGATTGCCTGAGGACTTACGAAAAGGCCGTCAGCAGTGTGGACATCGCTGGTCACCATGGTACATCTGGCGGACCAACCAGATCGACTTACCTGACTCCTGGAGACGGGAGATCAGAGCCTCCGTCTCCTGCCCAAACAACATGGTACCCTGGAAGGGCAAATAACGGATACCGGACTGCAGATCCTGGTGAAAGCCCGAGACTCTCAACCAGGCATGGCGCCGAAGGCATACCCCAGAGGCAGCCGCCCTGGCTGCCGTGTCTGCAGTGTCATACGAGGCTCTCAGCACATGAGAGCCTACGTCTGAGCCCGACTGCAAAAGGGCCAGGAGCTCAGTCTTCTTATCAGAGTCTGGCATGGCCTTTGTCAGCTCAAGTCCCCATTCCCATAACGCATTCTGCTACTGTACCATATGCATGAGGAAATTCAGGGAGCGAATGGAACAGGTGGAGGCCGCGTAAACTTTTTTGCCCACCTGGTCCAGGTATCGGGACTCCAGGTCGGGAGGCTGGGAGCTGAGGTGCTTCAGTTGCCGAGATTTATCATGGGTAGCCGTGATCACCAATGAGTCGGCCTGAGGGTGTTCTCTCAGGAAGCGTTCCGCCCTCAGGGCCTTATAGAGCCTATCCGACTTCTTTGGAACTGCCAGGATGGAGGCCGGATGCATCCAGATGGATCTTGTAAGATCCTGGAATGTATCCACCAAAGGAGAAATAACCAGGGGCTTCGGCTCCTTCTGCCTCAGGTATTTAGCCAATCTCCGGCGCTCCAGATCCAGGTCTTCCGTGTCCCACTCGTTGGAAGCCTGGATGTGCCGCATGACGTCCATAAAAGTTGGATCGTCCGGAGGCGAGCGAGGCTGGTCCTTCTCTTCAGGGGAGTGCTTGAGACTGAGAGAAGAAGAAAAGGTCGCTGAAGAAGAGGAGGATCGACATCCGATTTGGAATAGTCTGATTCTACACCATGACCATGCCTGCGCTGACGTCGGTGACTAGGGGACCAATGACAGTCCGAAGATCGACTCCGGTCCCTGGACCGGTGACGGAGCAATGACCGACGTTGGTCAGAAGACCGACATCGGGAGCAGTCCCACTTAGTGTGAGAAGGGCTCCTGGAACAAGACCTAGACCGACGTTGGTCACTAGAAACCCTAGAGCGACGTCGGTGGTCCTCGGATCTAGAGCAGGAACGAGCCCTGGAAAGGGGCGAAGGACGGCGATCCAGTGACCTCAACGGAGAAGTCTCACCCCCCGGCTGTGGTTCTCCCGCAGGATCCGAACCGTGTCTGGGCGGCGACAGGAGGCCAGCTTGTGACCTGCCCCCACCAGAAGGAAAAAGCTCCTTGAGCTCATCCTTGAAAGATCTCAGCCGCTGCGCTGGAAAAGAGTCTCGAAGCGGCGATACGTGAAGGAGCTCTCCTGAGGCCCAGGGGAGGAGGACTGGGCGACGGGACGTCGGTATGTCTGCGATCGACCCCAGGTCCTTCGCTTCTTCGACCGCAAGGCCGGTGTAGGGACCGATCGACAGGGTGACGCCAGGGCGCTGGAGAGTCCTGCCTAGAGGCGCCCTTTAGCAGGCGTGGGCGCCGGTGCCTTGCAGGTAGGGCCAAAGCAGGTACCTCTAGGACTTGGCGATGACCTCTAGCAGAGTCACCCCGCTTGGCCGGCTTCTCCCGGGACGGCGGCCTTAGCCTGTGGAGTCTTCGGCGATTCTCCAGACCCAGAAGGATGGGCCTTTAGGAGAAGGCGCGAACGCGATCTGGACCAAGACTGGGACCGGTGTCGGGACCAACTACGCTCCTTGCTGTGCTGCTTTTTCTCTTTCCTCTTCCCCTCCGAAGAGTGCAGATCCATTTTCTGCTCTAGAAGGTAGGCCTTAAGGGCTTTCAGGAGGCGGATGCGGGTCTGGCTGGTGAAGGCCTGGCAGTCAGCACAGTTGGCGATGTCGTGGTCGGGACCGAGACAGAAGACTCACCGCCGGTGCCCATCCTTGGCGGGAATCTGCCACCAGCAGTCGCACTTATTCAAGTGTTCAGGGGACGCCGAAGCCTGGAAAGACATCGAACCCGACTGGGGAGGAAGAGGGCTGATGTCGGTACTGGAAGAGGCAAAAACCGAGCAAAAAAACACAGCGCAAAAGCAGGAAAACTGTGACGAGATGACGGCAGCGAAACTGACGTCGGTGTCGGTAAAACGGTGGAAAACCGTCTAAAAAGTCTTGATAGAAGGTCTTCCTCTCGCTGATAACTGCAAACAGAAGCAAGCTTCACGTGCGGGTACATGGCGGGAAAGAACTGAGGTGGAGCTGGGTCCGCCCCCTCTTGTACCCTGACTGACGTCGGGGCCGGGCTGGCGTCCGGGGCGGTCCGCGCTGGTATTGCTGCCAGAAGCTTTTCACCTGGTGGTCCTAGTGCCTGCAGCATAGTCCTAAATGTAATAGCCTGCTGCAAGAGCTCCCACTCGAAGTAAGATCTGCTCAGAATTAGTTACTAATAACATCACGACAGTGACTTGAGGACATAACTGAAAACTGAAACAGGGGAGCTTCAGGAGGGACTTGAGGAAGTAATATTTTACCAAAAGGGTAATAAAACCATAAAACAGCCAGCCTGCCTACTGAGGAGGTGGGTGCCATGATCACGGAAGGCTTCAAGCATGAGTGGAAAATAATATTCAAGCTCTGCACCGAGTGGAGTGGGAAAGGATGAGCTGTAGGGGGAGAATAGGTTCCTGGATATATGCTAGGTCTCAGGTAACCATTTAACAGACTGGATGGACCATAGATCTTTTTCTGCCATCATCGTCTATGTTTCTATGCTAGAGAGCATCGGGAGAAGGTTTGACGGTAAAAGCCAGGAGGAACTTTTACCACTGTATAGGTCACTGGTGAGGCCACATCTGGAGTACTGTGTCCAGTTCTGGATCCCCACCTAAAAAAGGACAGGGACAGGCTACAGAAGATACAATGTAGGATGACAAAGATGATTCACGGCCAGAAGGGCAGATCCTATGAGGATTGGCTAAAGTCACTGAACATGTATTCACTTGAAACGAGAAGAAAAAAATGGGAATATGGCTGAGTCCTTCAAGTTTCTGAGAGGAATTAACAAGGCAGACTTAGAGGAGCTAATTGCCAAGAACAGAGAAGATAGAACAAGGGATCACGAGAGGAAGTTTACAGGGGGAAGGTTTAAAAAGGATGTGAAGACATATTATTTTACAGAAAGAGTTGTTGAGCCATAGAATGGTCTGCCAGCAGAGGGGCTGGGTGCCAAAACCATAAACAGCTTCAGGCACAGCTGGGACAGAGTCAAGAGGATAGCAGCTACTCAGCGGGAAGGGGGGGTAGAAACACAAATGACAAAAGGAGAAAGAGTGTAAGCAAAGACCCCACAGACACAATAGATCCTAGGGTATGATAGGGTAAAAATAAAAGATACTCACAAAAATGATAGTTTTAGTAGCCAAACAAAAGTTTAATCCAACATAAGATGACAGCACATAGCCCGGGCACTTTACATCATAGATGTGACACTTCATGTCTCATGTCAGATTACACTTTTGTTTGGCTACTAAAACTACAATTTTTGTGAGTATCTTGTTATTTTTTATTTATAGCAATATTGTTTTCAATGGAGAGATGCGATTGGTCAGAATCTATTTCTCAAGGTTACGTTAATCTTTGACAAGGAGTACAGTAAAGCCTCATTGCTCGCCCCATGATCTGCTAAACCAAGTTTGTGCAGTAGTGTAGAATCCTACTGTCCTGCTGCATTCCATTACTGGTTCGAGAAGCCGCCATTAACTTCCCCGCTAAGTCACTGCAATAGCAATTTTGACTCAGTCTTTAAACGTTTACTGCCATATTTAATCAAAAAATTAACGTCTTCACTAACCATGGAGCCATTCAGTGCTAAACAAAGACCAAAAGCAGTGGGGGCTCACAAAGAAAACGCAGCTCCTCTCAAAAAACTGCTAGCTAGGATCCACAATGAAGGTGTACAAAACTGAAAGTACTCACAGCAGGCAAAAGTAAATGCTGGGGTTTGTCGGCATGTTCGTTTAGGTTTGCACTTTAATAAACCACTATCATTTACTTCTGCCTGCTGTGAGCACTTTTATTTATGCGCACCTTCACTGTGGAGCCTGTCCAGCCATTCAATGAGCTTTGTTTTATATTTACTGTAGTCTACACAAGACTTCAGTAAATGTTCCGACACCCTCTACGACAACAATGCCTGGAGTGTGCACACACACAGAAGTAGAATGCTGGCTACACTGGTTGCTATGGCAACTATGAAAACAATGTGCTCACCGCGTACACTTTACAATCAAAACCACCTGAAAGAAGTGATCATCCACAATACTTTCCTTTGTAGCAGTTTACTAAATTCTGATTCACTCAGACCACTGATCGCTGCACCAACTAGGCAGCTGATGGGTCACAGTAAAAGTTAGCCACCGCGCAAAACAGCATAAAGTCGCTGAACACCGTACCAGCTCTTCTATGAGACTACTCAGAACCTCAGATCCAGATGCATTCCAGTGCAAGGTGGAGGGACCATTTAGCCTCAAAAATGAGGTAATTTGAGGGGGAAAAAACAGAAAAAAACTTAGAAAACTTGTTCGGACATTACTATAAAAAACAATAAGGTATTTTTAGGGGTTACAATAACCATACCTTAATCACCCCCTAGGGGCATATGGCACGAGGTGAACCCTAGGGGGATGATTAACATATGGTTAATGTAACCCCTGGCTGTATCTTACTGCTTAATTCTTTGTTGAGTGCTTGCTGCCTTTGTTCTACTCACTATCCATGTGTTTGGGCTTTAGCACCATTCTAGATCATGAGCATGTGTTTTTGTTGCTCTGTATGATAGGGTAATATGGGCACACTATATGGAACATCAGTCATTTTCTGCCATCAACATCTGTGTTTCTATGGAAAGCTCTACTGACATTAAGAGGCTGCAGGATAATTTCCTCAGCATTCTGAAGGGAACAAAAGGATACCGGAAGCTGGATTGCCTGGTTCAATGTGAACTCAGAAACAACTTTAGGAAGGAACCTAGGATGGGTATGTAATGAAACCTGGAACTGGTGAAAAACAAGGTACGGGGGATCTGCAACGAAATCCTGTAGCTTAGTAACTCACCAAGCAGGGCTAATCGATGTCGCCAACAGAAAAAGCATTTTCCATGTAATAAAATGCAGTTCACAAGTGGCAGCAGGTTTGAAAGGAGCCTGAGTATGAGACTTCAGAATCAATCTAAGATCCCATACTGGAACCAAACCATCAACCAACTAACACAGATGCAGGGGCTCTTTGTGGAACCTGTGAGACACCACCAATTAGGCCACAGTCTTGCCCCTAGAGGGGCACGGAAGACGAAAATGGCCAAAAGGTGTACCTTCACAGAAGAGCAGTGGAGGTCAGAGTACAACAGGGATAGGCAGTAGTTCAAAACATGCTGCAACGGATATGGAAAAAAAAAAGAGAGTCCAGAGAGCAACAGGCACACTATACATTGAAACATTTCAATTTCAGGGAGCAAGTGTGCCATATAGATGGCTTAAAAGCTGCCTGTAGAACTTCTGAAACCACCTAGGATACCCCAGAGTGGGACAGTTGTACATCCTCAGGAGCCAGGTGTGTTGTTGCAGGGAATAAAGGTCTGGGTAGAACAGACTGCTGTCATCCTGTGTTAGCAGCCCTGCTTGCAGAGGGAGTGGGACAGGAGTGTTCATTGCAGTCTACCAGAGCAGTGAAAAACAAATTTGCCTAGGCCAGAAGGCAGCTACTAGTACTGTGGCCTCATTTGCCCAAAGCTTGTCAAATACCTGCTCAATAGGAGGTATACGCGGAAAGGCATCCAGAAAACTCCCTTTCCAATAGAGGGACAACATGTCTGCCAAAAAACAGGGTGCCTTTAGTTCTGTTGAATGATTATAATTTATCACCTCTATAGAAAAGATAAAACCTACAGCTCAATTAAATCTGACAGTTCTGTATAATGTAAAATGAATTTTCCCTCTAATTGCCCTCGCTACTCTGTTTCCCTTACCACACTCTCTACCTGATCACTGCCTCCTCAATTTTGTCTCTGTAACTACTGTGTTTGCCTTTGATTTGGTAGCCATTGTTCTGTTTCTATATTCTACTCGCTGGTCTGTCCCTCTGAATTTTCCCTCTAATTGCCCTCGCTACTCTGTTTCTCTCCCCCCCACCCAACTCTCTGCCTGATCACTGCCTCCTCAATATCCCCCCTCGCTACCTGATCTCTGTCTCCTTTACTCCCCCCTACCCCTCAAATTGTACTGTCTACTCTGCCTACTCCTTCCCCCATCATTTGACTAATCCTCTCTCCCCTTTCTCTCCACAGTTGGTGCCCTTCCTGCCAGGCACTTCCCTCAAGTGGCCGCAGCCGCAGGAGCTGCTCCCAGCCCACCATCCGCCACAGCAGGTACACCACTGAAATTAAGTCTGAGAAGGCACCCCGCGGATTTTCAACATTTGAATTTAGCGCCTTTTGCTCAGATTCACACCGCAGTCACCTGGAGCCCCCATGTATTATCTAACTTCCTATCTGTTTTACTCGGAAATTAAATCTTAAATTTAAACAGTTACTGCTAAGACTTTCTATGAGAGTCATTTTACTCGGAAACTAAATTTTAAATTTAAACAGTTACTGCTAAGACTTTGACCCTGTAAGGGTGCATAATTTATTTAATTTGCTGTACCTAATCAATTGCGCCTATCTGGGCTCAATTTAGTTATCTGGGCCTAATTTAGTAATACCCTATCAGTCTGCTTTCTTGTTCAGGCTGATTGATTTCTGCTATTTCTTGATCAAATTGATTTTTGACTAAAAAGCTTACTGTGTATCAGAATTTTGGGCTGATCTGTGACAAAGCTTAGCTGGGAATCCCCAGAGCCAGACGCAGCATTCTCCCTCATGTAGGAGCTCAGAGCAACTGTGTTATTTGTTTGAAATGGTGTCCTTAACTGGGGCTTTCTCGGATATCCAGAGCCAGCTTCCCTGAAGAAGGCACAGTAATCCTCGGTCAGTGTGTCACCCTACCCAGAGCAGCCGTGCCTCAGATTCGAAATTGTGGTTAATTTGTATCCTGATACCTAGTCAAGCAGCAGCGGTCCCCCTCACTGTACATTTGAACAACCCTCATAGGTCAATTTCGGCTATCAGATGAACAGGGCTCCCACGAACTGCACCCGCCTCCTGGTCTGGAGCTGCGTCAACTACAGCTGCACCAGAGCCACCTTCTGTTCTCGGCAGCTAGGAAAGCTTGCTCCAGACAGGACATCTGGGCACTGAAATCCCACTTTACTGCTTGAACCTGATCTCACCACTGGGACAAATATGAAACAGGGCAGCTGCCCATTGTTTGTAATCAGCACAGAAAAGCCTGATTCTTCCCACCCTCCCCCCACTACTCCCCCCCTTTCCCGGCTCTGTTTATATAGTTGCAACAATCCGTGATGCATGCGCGCTTGACCAAGCAATTTTTTACCATCTACCCACTTTTCCATCTGCAAGTTATATGCTTCTGCCACTTGAGGGCAGCACTGTGTTACTAAGAATACCCATGTTGCTGAGTCTAATAACTTTCAGCATCACTGCTATACAAATAACTGCATCATAGTTTCCTGTTTTTGTAACAATCTGCTACTATTCCCGTAGCAATATTGTGTTACTTAAGAACACCCACTTTGCTGGACCTAATCAACTTCATAGCTTCACAGCTAAACAAAGAGTCTCCTCTCTTAGCTTCTTGCTATTGTAAAAATGCTACTACTCCAGACCAAAGGACTTCTCATCCTTAGCTCCTTCCTGGCCTGTCTCCATCTTGACGACTCCAACTCAGTTAGGCTACCCACCTCTCCCCCCACTAATACAACCTCCCTGATCACACCTCTGTGTAACCTACCTCTCACCCCATACAAGTCTACCCCCCATAATGTACTTCTTGCCTTCTCTCAGTGTGAAAAGACTATATTGCTTTTATTCTGGACCAGAAATATACATAAAACTAATTTTCTCCACCCACCCGCTATACGGTCGCGGCTGTGTCTACTTCTCCTATCGGGTGACATCGAGTTGAACCCAGGTCCCAGCATGAGAGCCAAGCCTATCCTCCCCACCTCTTGCCCGACCTGGTCAGACACAAAAGGACTCAAGATAGCCCACATGAACGTACAAAGCATCAGGTGAAAAATGGCAGAACTAGAATCCTGGGCCCAACTTTATAAACCCAGTGTCCTTTGCATAAAAGAGCCCTGGCTAAAGCTCTCCATCTTATCCCATGCAATCGCTCTCCCAGGCTTCTCCTCCTACTGTAGGGACTGGCACAAAAAGAGAGTAGGGGGAGTTCTGACATATATACCAGGTACGGGTTGGAAGTCAATGAGCTAACTAGCCTCCAAATCAACCCAGACATTGAACATCTTTTCATCACAGTCACCCTTGGTCAGGTTAAACAAATAATAGTTGGATGTGTTTACCTACCCACTAAACTTGCTTCCTCTTCCTTAACTGAACTTTTCTCCAGGCTTGACACCCTCCCCCCAAGAGATGCAATACTCTGTGGAGACTTCAGCCTTGATTGGATTGGATCCAACAGCTCAATACCTTGTTGTTCTCACTGATACCAAACTTGAGCAACTATTTGAACAACCCATTCAGCTTAACATGAAGTCAGGCAAGTACAGCCTTCTGGACTGGTTGCTAACCAACAAGATGCATATCAAGGTTGTGGGGATCCTTCCAGATGTGCTTAGCAACCACTCCCCCACGTTTTGTGTCTGGAGGAACAATTCTCCTTACCCCCTCCCCCAAAAATGATCAAATCCAGAGACCTAACCAACTTCAACCCAGAAGCCTTTCTGCTCAGTCTAGCCTCTGTGGACCGGACCCCCATTACCTCCCTCCCTGATATAAATCAGGCATTGGAATACCTTATCAACACCTTCACCACCATCCTTGACTCCCATGCCTCCTTCAAACTATGAAGAGCCATAGGTGCCCACTTCCCCTGGTTGTTTCATGAGCTAAAGCAACCAATGCACTCTCGAGACAAAGCCTGGAAGTCCTTCAAATGATCTGGACTTTGCGCAGACTGGATAACATGTCACCACCTGCGGAACACCTGCAAAGCCAAAACCAACAAATCTAAGTGAGACTACCTTCTATCCCTGCAAGAAATGCACCTCTCCAACCCTAAGAGTTTTTGATCCCATAACAACACCCTCCTTAAAGGCAAAGAGCGGATCATTCCCCAAACTATGAAGTCTAAAGGCTCCCTTCTTTCCTCACCTTCAGAGAGCGCCCCCGGATTTAACCTTTTCTTTACTGACCTAGATGTATACAAGGCTGGTCTACCTGTTGCCCATCCCACCACTCAAGTGTCTCTCCCAGACACCCACCCACCCCTCTTCCACTTAAAACAACATTGCGGAAAGAAGTCCTCAAACTCTTAATGGGTCTTAAGCCAGAGAGCTCTCCAGGTT
This sequence comes from Neoceratodus forsteri, assembly GCA_016271365.2. Classification (NCBI taxonomy): domain Eukaryota; kingdom Metazoa; phylum Chordata; order Ceratodontiformes; family Ceratodontidae; genus Neoceratodus; species Neoceratodus forsteri. Next base: position 874,554,484 of record CM028132.1, on the reverse strand, counting down.
TTGACTCCCTACCACCTAAATTCCTCAGGATTGGAGCACTCACATTCTCCCACTTGATCACCACATTGATTAATCGATCCTTCCTCACACAGACCATTCCAGACAAATGGAAAACCGTGATCATTGTCCCGGTACGCAAAAATGGCCCATCCAACCTCGTAGAGAACTACAGACCCATATCCATTTTATGACCCATAGCTAAAATTCAGGAACAAATCTTATATAATCAGCTATATTCCTTTCTAGAACAAACCAGCGCCCTTACTATACATCAACGTGATTTTCAGAAAGCACATGGGATGGAATCTGCTCTTTTAAGGGTCAAGTCAGACATCTTTTAGGCAACTGATCAAGACTGTGCGACCCCGGGCAGACTTCATTGACCTTACAAAGGATTTCGACCTCATAAACCATCCACTCCTCATCTCCAAGCTCCACTGTATTGGCCTTGACACAAACTCTCTAACATGGTCCACCAACTATTTATCTAACCACTCGCAATGTGTCAAGTGGGCGGGTGCTTACTCCTCATCTCCCATTACTGACAGGTGTGACGCTTCACCAATCTGCTTGTTATTATTCACATAATATTTGTGATATAAAAATATGTTTCTGTGAATTTCTGCTGGGAAAATATGGCAGTTAGCAACAGGCCATCATGGGATATTGGATTTTTTATTTAAAAGAAAAAAAAATGTGATGGCTTTGTTGTTGTTACCTCTGGCTTGTAAAAGCGGACTTCCTGGGACTATAATGATACCAGGTTGTAACAGATTGTAAAACACCCATTTACTGTGAAATCCAGGAAAACCGGACATAAACAGGCTGCATTTTATGACCTATTAGGAGGAAAACAACTTCCGACAGATGCCTGTTACATTTCTCACCACTAAGAGAAATAGCTCAGGGACTTCCTCTGAAGATCAAAGGGGTAATTCTGACCTGCCGTACAGCAGGCTCACTAATTAAAAAAACACATATTTTTTGGGGGGGAAGGATGCTTAGCAACATGCAGATGCCTGAGATCATTTGGTATACAGGAAATGTGAATAACCTCATCGCCAGCATCACCACTGAGCTGTGACCTCACAAGCTGGGTGGGACCCTTGTTCCTGTAGATGGTCAAAGCTAGGAGAAGATTGTGCTTTTTATTTCTGGACTCCTGAAAGGACACACTCTCAAGAGCACTTCTACATTAGGTAAATCAACCTCCACTATTTGTCAATTGAAACTAGGGCAGAATAAGATACACAATAATAAGGTGGTTTTATTTAAATTGTCCATTTAATCTGTATGACTGTAAACTCATTGTTATATGTTCTGTGTTTTGTATTTCATTTACTATTTTTAATTTTAGTAAACATTGTTTTTTTTTGAAATCCTGCCGGAGCCTCTTCCTCATTTTGTATGTGAATGCTGGGACAGTGTTGATAATTTTAACAGAACTGTTAAGCGCTTACAGTGTGTTACCATATGCACCAAGGTAAGAAAAGTACCTAGGTCTCAATTGAGCCAAGAGGGGGGATTGTGAACCAGGTTGAGTGCCCACTGGGTTAAGTATTGCACTGCATTTCCCCGAAGAGAGAGTGATATTTGAACCTGTTAGCTGGGTGTGGCAGCAAAAAAGGGTTCATATTTGACCTCAGGACTCGCAGTTGTTCAGACCCAAAATAGACAGGAGGGTTAGCCTGTTTGTCTTCTGTTCACATACGGCACTTCGAGGTTTGGCACTGCTGTGGGTACAGATGGCCTGACCCGTGGAGTGCGTTTGTGACAGATCTGGTTGGTAGTAGTGGGATTTAAAAGATTTGGTTTGCAGTACTGCAATCAAAAAGTTTTGTTTGCATACTGTGAAATTATTTGGTGACACGAGCATTAACAGTCCAGTGTATCAGACTGATAACTGTAACAGTTCACACACAAAATAAGGCAGTGATTTAAAGAAAGAAAAAAAAAAGAAGAAATATATCATTGTGGTTACAGTCTAAGTTCCTTACCTGTTTTTTTTTCTGGGTGTAAGTTAGTGTAGCTGTAGATTAGGGAAGAAGATGACTTCCACCCATAGCGAGTACACTGCAGAATATCTGAGGCAGTTGTGCCAGGAGAGAGGAGTCCATTGTGAGGGGAAAAACAAGCAGCACTTCATGGAGGCTCTTGTGGCAGCCGATGCCCACGACCTCGAGTCACAGTCGGTGACTGAAAGGGACCAAACCTTGGGCATGGAGGGGCCAGGGTGCATCGCAGTGTCCAGACTCAGGGAGGAGGACAGTGGGACCAGTGTGAACCAAGAGCCATAGCCGCAGGAGAAGATCACCACCATTATGGAGCCAGAAGGGATCAGACTGCAGATAGAATTGCGGAGAATGGAGCTGGAATTCGAGCAAGCAACAGAGGGAGCTTGAACAGAGGAAGCTCGACATGGAGAGAGAGGAGAAGTGAGGGCAGCAAAAGGCTGAGCAAGAGGAAAGAGAGCGACAGCTTCAGAGAAGAGCCGAGCAAGACGAGAGAGAGCATCAGAGGAAATCTGAACTGGAGAGGTTACAACTCCAAAGACCAGTGCCAGAGCAAGTAAGTGGCATGGGTGAACCTGAGACTCCAGGACTGGGTTACAAATTAAATTCTAAATTGATAGCTGAATTTAAAGAGGTGGAGGATATGGATACATTTTTAAACCCATTCAAAAAGGTATGTATTCAGGCAAAAATTCCCAGACAGTTCTGGAGCTTCCAGCTATCCCTACTGCTTACTGGGAAAGCTTGCGACGCATTGGGTCAAATGGACAATCAGGACAGTAATGATTATGGCAAACTTAAAGCTGCACTGTTAAAAAAGTATGACTTGACAGCTGAAGCATACAGAGTTAAGTTCCGTAAGCTCAGGAGAAGCCCTGACATGAGCTACGAGGAGCTAGCTACCAAACAACGTCAGTTTTTAAAATGTTGGTGGGAAGGGATACAAGCAGACTCTGTAGAGAAAATTGAGAATGTCGTGCTTTTGGAGCAGTTCTTTTGGGCTTGCCCAGCATAGCTCAAAACCTGGCTAGAGGACTGAAATCCAAAAACAGTGTAGATGGCTGCTGAACTCTCAGACCACTATGCCAGGAGCAGACCTGCTCTGAGAGGGAGCGGGGCGGGTGTGGCAGCACAGAAAGGGAAAAGCATGCCTTCAGGGCAGCCAAAACCCTCACTGCCTCCACTGAAAGCAGGCAGCCCCAGGTTACAAAGAAAAGATTTGCCTGATAAAAGAAATTATTGTTGGTTTTGCAAACAACCTGGACATCTTGTCAGTTTAAGCATATGTTCCATCAGCATCTCATAACTGAAAGCATCTACAATTGTATCACCTAATCCTAGTACCACTATACTTCCACCTCTCCCTTGTTCCCTCTCCCCCAAATCCACGCCTCTCAGCACTTACTAGGCCACTTGGCTGCCACTTCCTCACAGCCTTTGTTCCTCCCACTACTCCCCTTCCCCACCTCCTACCAAACCGACTTTAACTACACTGACAAAGCCCCTGGCTGCTACTTTCCCACACCGGCAAACCTAAAGCACTTCTACCTTCCCCTGTTCACCTTCTTTCTTAATTTCTGTTCTGCTCCCTGCATTATTCCTGATTTCCTCCATACCTTTATTTATATCTGTATATTATCATTGTATAATGTATTGATCATGTATGTTGTAGCATAATTTGTTTGCTCTTCCTTGTCTGACTGTTAACCCCTCCTGGTGCTCAAAGGTACTTGTAATCCAAGATTAAATAAATAAAAAATAAATAAATCTTGCAAGACAGTGTCCTAGAAAAGCAGAGTGCACAAAGAGGTACTGGGAAAGAGGTGGATTTTTTGTGTATCCCTGAAAGCATGCCAGTAAATATGAGGGAGCACATATACCCAGTTACTGTGAATGGAGTGCAAACCCATGGGCTAAGGGACACGGAGGCGTCCCTCACTTTGGTAAAAAGGGATTTGGTTGAGCCTGAACAGTTTATACCCAATCAGTTTGTTACAGTACGGGGATTCACTGGGGAGGAGAAAATGCTGCCACTTGCTAGTGTTCTCCTGGACTGGGGTGAGACAGGAGAGACTGTGCAAAAGGTTGCAGTGGCAGAAAATCTTGCCCTGGATGTGATTATAGAGAACAATCTCCAAAAGGGGATGGTGTGTGCAGTTACCCGAGGTCAAGCAGCAAAGGTGAATTGTAGTTCCCTGGACCTCATAGAAGCCCCTGTGGAAAACACTGGGAGGCTGGTTCCCCAGCTTGTTTCTCCTGATATGGGGAATAGCAAAAGGGGGGTAGAAATTTCCCAGGTAGCAGTAAACAGAACAGCTACACAAGGTTACTCTGAGGAGAGAGGGGTAGCCAATTATCAGAGAGCTAGGGACCTGCCCCATGCCTTGGGAATGTGTAAAGATTTTGAAGCTGCTCAGAAAAATGATCCCAGTTTAGAGAGGCTGAGGGCTTGGACAGCCTCTGATGGAGCACTGGGAGATGATGAGAAACATAGAGTTTACTGGGAGAATGGACTGCTGTATACACAGGACGTAAAAGCAGAGGGACGGATGATGGGTAGGCAGCTTGACGTTCCCCAGGGGTACCGTGAGTGGTTGCTCAAGATTACTCACGATATTCCTATGTCTGGACATCTGGGAATCGCGTGCACTATGCAGCCATTGGCCCAGAATTTCTATTGGCCCAACTTCACCTGGCAGGTGAAGGAATATTGCAGGTCTTGTCACCAGTGCCAAGAAATAGGGAAGGCGGGTAGTAAAACCAAAGCTGCCCTAATTCCCTTGCCCATAGTGGAGGAGCCATTCCAGAGGATAGGAATGGATATTGTAGGGCCTTTGAATACCCCCAGCTTCTCCGGGAAGAGTTTTATTTATTTATTTTTATTTATATATTTATCAAGTCTAGGATTACAAATACCTTTGAGCCTTGGCTCTTTTACAAAGGTTCCACGTCAGAGAAATACAAATTATGGGGAACATCAAGACAGACATTACAACAATGTGGACATTGCAAACAGAGTACAGATTAATACAATTCAAGGGTAGCATTGTAACAAGGCAGCCAGCGGCATTTGTCAGATTTTATCCTAACAGTGGTGGATTAATGCCACCCTGTACCCAGAGGCAGTCGCCCTATCCTCACTGAGAACAGACAAAGTGGCAGATGCCTTGCTAGGGATTTTCTCCCATGTTGGGTTCCCGCAGAAGATTATCACCAATCTAGGGGGTTCCTTCATGTCGGACCTGATGAAGTGTTTGTGGGAGAAGTGTGGGGTGGTTTTTATTTTATTTATTTTATTTATCAAGTCTAGGATTACAAATACCTTTGAGCCATGGCTCTTTTACAAAGGTTCCACATCAGAGAAATACAAATTATGGGGAACATCAAGACAGGCATTACAACAATGTGGAAATTGCAGAGACACACAACACCTTATCACCCGCAAGCCAATGGTCTTGTGGAAAGATTTAATGATACCCTTAAATCAATGCTTCAAGTGTTCGCTGAACTACATGGGAGGGACTGGGAGAAACACCTTCCCCACCTGTTGTTCACATACAGGGAGGTGCCCCAAGAGTCAACAGAGTTTTCCCCCTTCAAGCTCTTATATGGACACAGGATGTGTGGGCCCCTAGACTTGATCTGGGAGGACTGGGAAGGCAAGCATGCTGCCCAAGGAACTCCCATAGTGAACTATGTCCTTAAGTTTAGGGAAAAGCTGAAGGAGCTTATGGGAACAGCCCAGAGAAACCTGGCAGCTGCCCAGCAAAAGCAAAAGGTATGGTACAATCACAGAGACGGAGCTCGCTCGTGCACTGTGGATCAGGAAGTCACAGTCCTAATCCTGGTCCAGAAAGATAAACTGCAGGCTGAGTGGGCAGGACCACACAAAGTAGTCAGAGAGGTGAATGACATAAATTACATTACAGAACTGTGTGACAGGAGACATACCCAAAGGATGTGCCATGTCAATATGATGAAGCCATATGCAAATAGGGCTGACATGGTCTTTGCAGTGTGTAGTCCTGGGGAGGGAATGGATGAAGACGAACCCCCTTCTGGACTTTCTGAAAGAAAGCAAGTCTGAGTCCTCTGTGGAGGCAATCAAAATGTTGCCTCAGTTGACCCCGGACCAGATCCAGGAAGTAAGGGAGGTTTTAGCAGACTTTGCTCCATTGTTTAGCACCAAGCCTGAACTAACCCCCTCAGCGATGCATGATGTAGAGATGGGGACTCAAACACTCATATGGTGGACAGCATATCGGGTGTCAGAGACCATCCAAAAGGACATTAGGAGGGAGGTGGCAGAAATGCTGAATTTAGGGGTAATCCAGAAATTCCACAGCCCCTGGGCTTCACCCGCAATCCTTGTTCCCAAGCCAGATGGCTCTACTCATTTTTGTGTGGACTATCATGGACTCAACGCAATCACAAAGTCAGATGCATACCCAATGCCATGGACAGACGAACTATTGGGCAAGTTGGGAGGGGCGACATACCTTACCACTACTGACCTGACAAAAGGGTATTGGCAGGTGGAGTTAACTGCCAGGGCTAGGGAGAGGTTGGCCTTCATCACTCTGACAGGGTTATCTGAGTTTAAAGTAATGCCTTTCTGATTGAGAACATCCCTGCCACCTTTCAGAGGTTGGTGAACCAGGTGTTAAATAGTACTGAAGAGTATGCCATGGCGTACCTGGATGATATTGCCATCTTCAGTGCCAGCTGGAAGGAACACCTATCCCACCTTAGGGAAGTGCTGGGCAGGATACAGAGGGCCGGGCTCACTGTAAAAGCTGAAAAGTGCCAGGTGGCCATGGCTGAGGTGGCATACCTCAGGCATATAGTAGGCTGGGGACAGCTCCATCCTAATCAAGCAAAAACTAATGCAATCGAGGCATGGCCCAGACCTGAAACACAGAAGCAGGTTCTGAGTTTTCTAGGGAATGCAGGGTACTATAGAAAATTTGTATCAAACTCCAGTGCCCTGGCTGCTCCCCCCATCTGGCCTGTTAAAGAAAAGAGTGCCTAAAAAGGTAAACTGGGAACCAGCCTGTGAACAATCCTTTACACAGCTAAAGGAGGCACTGTGCTGTGCTCTTGTATTAGCCAGTCCAGACTATAGTAAACTCTTTGTAGTCCAGACAGATGTGGGTATTGGGGCAGTACTTAGCCAGACTTCTAACCAAGGGAAAGAGCACCCAATAGTGTACCTCAGTAAGAAGTTAATTCCCAGGGAGCAGGCTTATTCTACAGTGGAGAAATAATTCCTTGCAATGGTGTGGGCACTAAAGAAGTTAGAGCCATACCTATATGGGCGGCAATTCGAGGTGCAAACAGATCACAACCCCCTGTTTGGCTGGCACAAATGGGTAAAACAAATGGTAGGCTTGCCTTGCAGGGTTATGACATGACTGTCACTCACAGGGCAGGGGCAGCAAATGCAAACGCAGATGGGCTATCGCATCCGTTAGAGCAGTGAACTGAATTTGGGAAACTCATCCCATGCCTAGGAATAGATTCTCCCAAATTCAGTCTAGGAGGGAGGACTGTGACGCTTCATCAATCTGCTTGTTATAATTTGTATAATATTTGTGATATAAATATATGTTTCTGTGAATTTCTGCTGGGAAAATATGGCAGTCAGCACAGGCAACCATGGGATATTAGATTTTTTTTAAAAGAAAAAAAATTGTGCTGGCCTTTGTTGTTGTTACCTCTGGCTTGTAAAAGCTGACTTCCTAGGACTATAATGATACCAGGTTGTAACAGATTGTAGAACACCCATACTGTGAAATCCAGGAAAACTGTCCATAAACAGGCTGCATTTTATGACCTATTAGGAGGAAAACAACTTCCGGCAGATGCCTGTTACATTTCTCACCACTAAGAGAAATAGTTCAGGGATTTCCTCTGAAGATCAAAGGGGTAATTCTGACCTGCCATAAAGCAGGCTCACTAATTAAAAAAAATACATATTTTTTTTCTTTTTTGGTGGGATGCTTAGCAACATGCAGATGCCTGAAACCATTTGGTATAGAGGACGTGTGAGTGAGCCCACAGCCAGCATCACCACTGAGCTGTGACCTCAAAAGCTGGGTGAGGCCCTTGTTCCTATAGATGGTCAAAGCTAAGGGAAGACTGTGCCTTTTATTTCTGGACTCCTGAAAGGACACATTCTCAAGAGCACTTCTACATTAAGTAAATCAACCTCCACTATTTGCCAATTGAAACTAGGACAGAATCAGATACTCAATAAAAGGGGGTTTTATTTAAATTGTTCATTTAATTTGTATGACTGTACACTCAATGTTATATGTTCTGTGTTTTGTATTTCATTTACTATTTTTAATTTTAGTAAACGTTTTCCTTGAAATCCCGCTGGAGCCTTTTCCTCATTTTGACTGTGAATGCTGGGACAGTGTTGATGATTCTGACAGAACTGTTAAGCGCTTACAGTGTGTTACCATATGCACCAAGGTAAGAAAAGTACCTAGGTCTCAACTGAGTCAAGAGGGAGGACTGTGAACCAGGTTGGGTGCCTGTTAGGTTAAGTATTGCACTGCATTTCCCCCAAAGAGGGTGTGATATTTGAACCCGTTAACCTGGCATGCTAGCGGAAAAGAGTTCATATTTGACCCCAGGACTGGAGACTGGTAGTTGTTTGGACCCAAAACAGACAGGAGGATTACCCTGTTTGTCTCCTGTTCACATATTGCACTTTGAGGTTTGGCACTGTGGGAGCAGAGGGCCTGACCTGCGGAGTGCGTTTATGATAACGGGGTCCCCCAGGGATCAATCCTGTGGCCTCAACTGTTGTCCATCTTTCTCAATGAACTTCCAAGAAACTGGGGGGGGGGGCCTCTGTCCAGCTCTACGCAGACGATGCCATACTATATAGATCCAGCCAGGACATCTCCTCAATTAAGTCTGACCTACAGCTCGGATTTCCAGCAACTGGAATCCTGGTTTAGGGAGAATCTACTGGGTGTTAAATACCAAGAAAACAAAAATCATGTTGTTCCATCACACCTCCTTTGATACTACCTCCCAGCCTCGTCTAGTAGTCAACACCTCCTCTGGGGTACCTTTAAAAGGAATGGACTCCTTCAAATACCTAGGCTTAACTCTTGATGAGCATCTATCCTTTGAACAGCATGTAACAAATGTCATTAAGGTAACTAACCTGAAACTTGGCCTCTTTTATCGAATTGCCTCCCTCATTACACCCCAGGCTAGAAAGACAATTGCCTCGGCTACCCTTCTCCCAGTCCTGTACTATGGAGCTTCCATAATTCACTACGTTAGGACCTCAACCTTAGCCAAACTTAAGCAAGCCTATCATAGAATTGCTCGCCTTGTAGCCAAGGCAGCAGCCCATGCGCACCACTGTGACGTGCTCAACACCCTAGGTTGGCCATCCTTTGACGCCAAACTAGACTTCCCTTTCCTTTTATAGGCTTTGAACTCATCCACATTCCCTCCCATCCTCTCCACTCTGCTTACTCTGAAATCCTCCCCCAGGACTCTCAGATCCTCCCACCTCCATTTACTAAACATACCTAAAACCCGGTTAGCCATAGGGAAAAGATCCTTCTCTTCCACCACACCTCATAAGTGGAACAACCTCCGCACATCTTACTTTCTTGCTTGTCTCTTCCCCAGTTCAAAAGACACTTCAAAGAAATCTTCTTCCCATCTCCTATTTGAAGCTGTAACTGTGACCCACTCCTGGCTACCCACCTCTCCTACTTACCTATTCCCATTCTTCCTCCTTCTCCCTCTCCAAATCATACTCTATCTCTATCTCTTCAAATCCCCCCTTCTAGTCCTCACCCTCCTACCACTCTTGTACATATGTATTATATTGTATTTAAATGATTATAAAGTCCCAATGCCAATAATTTCAAACAATAATTACTATATTAAAAATTGTTCTGAACTTAAAATCTTATTAATTAATGTAAGCCTGAAACACAAAATGGGTGAACTCGAATGTCTACTAGTTAAAGAGAAAATTGACATCTGTGGGGTTACTGAAACCTGGTTTCAAAACTCTGACTGGGGCCAGAACATTCATGGTTACATATCCATTATCAAAAAACGTACATTTTGCCGAGCTGGTGTTGTCACCCTCTACATTAGTAACAACCTAAAATGGCATGAGACAGTGCATAATGATCCATTGGTTACAGATACGGAGACTGTTTGGGCAAAAGCCCAAACTAAAAACAAATGGCTAATTATTGGACTTTGTTATCGCTCCCCGAATCTGGATTCCCAAGCTAATGAGGTATTTTTAAAGGTTATGAAAATCTTACTGTCCAAGATGATTTGATTATAATGGGTGACTTCAACTTACCCAACATCTGCTTGTACTCTTTGCAAGGAAAGAGCAACTTTGATACTAGATTCATCAATGCTATCATTCAGTTGGACTTGGAACAGTTAGTTCAGGAACCCACCCAAAAGAAATCTATACTAGAGTTGATATTTACAAACACCAAAGATATAGAAGTGCCTACAAAAGTATTAGTTCCTCCTGGCGATAGTGACCACAACATTTTTATTTATTTATTTATTTAACCAGGAGAAGCATACTAAGCTGAAAGCTTTTTTACAGGAGTGACCTGGGAGCACAGGGAAGTTAAGTGACTTGCTCAGGGTCACACAGTATGCAAGTGGAAGCTGTGGGATTCAAACCCAGGTCTGGTCTGCTGGATGTCACCAGATTTGCAGCTCAGAGCCTTAAACCACTGCGCTATACTGCCTCCCAACATGATCTTATGTACTCTAAGTAGATATTTTGACATTACAAAAGGTAGCACTAAAGTTCGGAATTTTAATAAAGCTATGTCAAAATAAAAGAATTCTTGTCTACTCTGAATTGGAAATCAACTTTAATGAAACTGAATACAGAAAATATGTGGTCATGCACTCTTGATAAACTTTTAGAAAGCATTAATACTTGGGTCCCTGAACGTAAAAAATGTAACAGCAACAAAAGAACACCTGGTATGGCTAAACAGGAAAATTTTAAAAATGAATAAGGATATCTTCGGGATGGGTTGGGTTGATCTTGAGTGCACACAGATGGGCAACCCAACCTATCCTGAAGATATCTATGAATAGTATCTCCTGTGGGGCCAAACTAAGAAACGTGGACCCCTGAAGCAGATGGGAGTGCCCTTGCCACCAGCAAAAAAGCCCTGCATAGGGGGCCTGTGAACAAGATAAGGGTGATCAAGAGAATGGAAAGTCTAGACTCACTGGGCACCAAGCACCCACTGAGGAATGGACATGTGGAAGTATGCTATTTGAAAAATCACAATGGCAGCTGCTATCAGGCGAAGGATCCAAAGCATGGATCACTCATGGACTAGGACACTGGAGGCGATTAGTGTCACCTGGGCTATCAGAGTTTTGTTCCAGTATTCCAAAAGGAATGCCTGTGCCCGAGTTATGTCCAAGACAGTGCCAATAGGTGAAGGTCATAGTAAGGGGTCATCATGACTTATGTGGGTTCATTGACCAAGATACCCAGTTGATCGAACAACTGGTTAATCTAGTACAAAGTCTGTATAGCTGCTTCTCTGCAAGGTGTCATGAGGAGCCATTCATCCAGGTAAGGAAATATGAACAGGGTCACCCAACATAAGGCTAAAGTCACCACAGTGGTACACTTTGTGAAGCTCCACAGAATTGAGAATAAGACAAAGGCAAAACACAAAATAAGTAGTTTTGGTCCACCAAAAGGAAGTGCAGTCACTGTCAATGGCTATGCCAAATCTTGACTTGCAGATAAGCATCCTCCATGCAGGATGGGCATAGTTTGCACACCGTTTTGTTTTTTCCATAAAGCATTTTCTCTTGCCGTGCACGTCCAGTGGCACCCCCAGCCCCATCACTGATCTTTTCATGGACATACCAGTTATCTGCCACTTACACAGGACAAGATGATGGGTGGCAGCCATGCCAGTTGTGCGACAGTCTGTATGGGGTACCAATTTGGACACCTGGTGCTTTTCTCCAGTCTCTGTTTTTTCTCCCCAGGGTGCCGGTGTGCAAGGATACAGTTATGCATGCATGCATTAGCACGCATGTGTGATAGGCATCCTGAGGCGATCCCACCCCCTTCTGGTGTTCCCTGTTGTGTTGCTGATTGGTTTCCACTGAGCAGCACACATGTTACAGAAGCAGTATGCCTCCTTCCCCAGGGAAGGAGAGCTGTCCTTGGGGCACTCAATCTGTACTTCCTCGGCCAGACCTTGCTAGCCTGCATTCGTCCCTGAACATAGGTCACTGTGTTGCAAGTGATAGCACTACCATTACGCCATTGCCGACTCCACCTATTGTTGTCAGGACTAGGAAATATCTTGAACTGAAACTCCAGATCAGTTTGGCTAGGGATACCAACTGAAATACCCTCTTGTCCAAGAGAGCACATACATCAGGTAACAGGTCTGATAAATGCTCTAGAGGGTAGTGACATGGGCTGTTGGGAGGTCCTGTGAATTCCAGTGGATGACCCTTCCAAAAAATTTTGAGGACCGTGGCCCGGTGGCGCAGAGGGTTGAGGCACTGGATGCCTTACCTCATGCTACGCCAGTGACCCGGGTTCTGGAACGACCTTGGGTCATCGGTGTGCCAGTTTGGGGACAGGGAGTGAAGTAAGACTGAGCATGCCGTCGGGCAGGTCTCCTCTCCTGAGGATGGGGAGGGTGGGTTGGTGCTCCCCCCCCATAGTTCTGCTCTCACCAGGTGGCGGTCCGGTGTGCAGCGTAGGTGGAGAGGGGATGGCAAAGTATCGGGAGGTGGAAGGGGGTGAGCTGGTGTCACAGGGTACGAAGCGTGCCTCCACTCGCTCACATGGCCGTGTGCCAGGGCCTTGGGGGGGAAGACAGGGAGAAACCTGAAAAATAAATACATATGTGACCCCGTCGCCAGTTGGCAGGAGGCAGCGATGGGGACCAAAAAGCTGAATTTAAAAAAATTATTTTGAGAACCCATCTGTGTCATGTTATCTCCTGCCATTTTGACAGAAATGGAGATCCTGACCCCTACCTGAACCCCTGATAGAGTGGCAGGGAAGGGTACAACTTGCACCTGGACTTTAAGGGATCTTAGAAAGGGCACCTGAAGACCACTGCTTGGAGGTGGAGGCCACAGTGGCAGGTCAGTTTGAACTCTGTGCATGGAAAGAGTGAGAACCACTGTGAAAAATACCACCCCCATGCCCACGTGAGGACTGGGAAGCAAGGGACTTCATGGAGTGAAGAGTCATTTTTGAATGCTGTAACTGCTTCAAAGTGAGCGCCACATCATGGTCAAATAATATTCAGCAATGAAAATGTAAGTTAAGGATCGTCTGTTGGACATCACTAGCAAAACAAGTAACATGCAACAATAAATATCAGCCAAGGCAGATGTCAGCTGAAGCTGAAAGAGCAGCACATCAGAGGCACCATGGGTGGGCTATTCAAAGGGGCTGCACATGACGCAACAGGGTTGCACCATGCGCAACCCACTGATGCGCCCCGGTGTGATATTCAAAGGGGGATAGTGCGCTGCGCAATTCCCGATGCGCTGGGGTGCACCAGTAATGTATGCAGCGCAAGTGCGGGGGCGTGCCCATGCAAATGCGGCACATCCCGATATTCAGCCCGGGATGTATGGCGCATATGCAGGCACAAACACACCATGCGCTGCACAGGGGGACGCAAAGATCTGCCCGTAAAAAGCAGGAGCAAGCCAGAGGACACCCACAGGTGGGCTGCTGTGTGCAACACGGCAGCCGCCTGCTGTGGGTGGCCACCTGACCTCCCCAGACACAGGCCGGGCATCGTGCCCCAACCCAACCAATCCCGGGCATATAAATATATTATCCCTGGTGGTCCAGTGAACCCTACCCCATCGCCCGATCGCAGGCATAGTGTAAGCAATCCCTGGTGGTCCAGTGGACCTGCTCCCCTGCCCGAGCGCAGGCATAATCAGAGGTTAATTTCCCTGGTGGTCCAGTGGACCTGCCCCTCTGCCCTATCGCAGACTGCAGTTAATATAATATTCCCCGGTGGTCCAGTGGACCTGCCCCCCCGCCTGATCGCAGGCATAATATGAACTTAAATTCTTGGTGATCCAGTGGACCCGGTCCCTTGCCCGATTGAGGGCTTTAGTTAAATTCACATTCCCTGGTGGTCCAGTGGACCCAATCCCCAGCCTGATCGCGAGCTTTACTTGTATTTAAATCCCCTGGTGGGCCAGCGGTACCCCTCCACCCTACTCCCCCAGTCAGCAGCAGGCGGCGGCTCCCCACCAAAAGCCACCTGGCGCCCACCGACTCACAGTGTACAGTACAGAGATGCCTATTGGTCCACTGTGGACCAATGGGCATGCAGATCGTGACTGTACTATTAATCTCAATATGTGAATGGTTCATTCACATATCGGACTGTGTAGTACAGTACAGTCTGCATGCCCATTGGCTCACGCTAGGGACCAATGGATGTACAGACATACTGTATGTCGGTCATCGGCAGGCGCTTCACGGTGGGGAGCTGCCACCCGCTGCTGGCCGGGGGGGGGAGTGGGGTGGTGGGTCTGAGTGGGTGGTGGGGAAGGGGGTAACGCTGTCCCACCATGGAATTTAAATACAACTAAAGCCCGCGATCGGGCTGGGAATCAGGTCCACTGGACCACCAGGGAATGTAAATGTAACTAAAGCCCACGACTGGGCAGGGGAGCAGGTTCACTGGACCACCAGAGATTTGATTACATTATTAGCCTGCGATCGGGCAGGGGGGCAGGTCGACTACACCACCAGGGATTTGATAACATTATTCACCCATGGTCGGGTAGGGGGGCAGGTTCACTGGACTACCAGGGATTTGATAACATTATTCACCCACGATCGGGCAGGGGGGCAGGTCCACTGGACCATCAGGGAATATTATTTTAACTGCAGCCCATGATTGAGCAGGGGAGCAGGTCCACTGGACTACCACAGATTTAAATATGATATGCCCGCAATCGGGCACTGGGGCATATTGCCCGCTGAGGGGCAAGGGGCGTCGGTCCCCGACAGCTGCAGCCTGGCAGGGCACCAGGCGCTAGTCACCGAGGATCGGCGCACCGCATGCAAATGGGGCAATAATGACATGCAAATTGCCCCATTTGCACCTTGCATGCATAATGGACTCATTTGCATGCCCAGCGCTGAATATCGCAGTTGACGCACTTAGCGCACCTGCACTTGTGCTGGCGCATCCCCCTACTCCTCACCTGCCACTTGCGCTGGTGCAGTGCGGACAGCCCCAGTGCCATATTCAACGGTGCTGGGCCATGGCACAGCACCATTGAATATCGCCGGGACCATGCCCTGGCACATCCCAGTTGCACTGCACCCAGGCTTGCGCCCCTGCCTGGTGCAGTCTGAATATCCCACTCTATATGTGGAACACGGTAAATGCTTACCATCTTCCAGTCAGTGCATAAGAAAAAAATAAAGAGGTAGCACTTGAGAGAAAGACGTGCCAGCAGAAATAAATTATTTGAATAAAATTTATTAGTGATCCACAAAGGATGCCAACTGTCCACCCCAGGACTTCAACCAAAGGGTCTGGATCAGGGGGCGCACTTACATGCCTCCAATCCATATGCAACATACTAACATACTATTTGCCAGCAGATTAGGCCTTACGGGCTATCGAGTCTGCTCGAACCTTAGATCCTTAGTTGGGTGCCAAGGCCCTCCCATCCCTTGTGCTCCAGAAACCCCTATCATCCATCCCCACCCCCCTGGGACAGGCCATCATCTGATACATCCACTTTCTGTGTTTGTCCCACCCTCTCTTGAAGCTCTCCACTGTGGATCTCTGAACCAGCTCGCCAGGCAGTGCATTCCAAGGGTCCACCACCCTCTCAGTGAAAAACCTCCTCCTCTTTCCCCCCCTCACCCTTCCACCTTCCAACTTCAAACCATGCCCTCTGGTGATACCTCCCTGCTTTAGTCTAAAGATCCCTTCCATGTTTACCCTACTTATTCCCCTGAGGTATCTGAAGACCTCAATCATGTCCCCCCCGTCTCTCCTCTCCTCCAGTGAAACAGGCAGAGCTCCTCAAGTCTGTCCTCATACGTCAAATCCCCTAGCCCTCGTATCATCTTAGTTGCCCTCCTCTGTACCCTCTCCAGGAGCTGTATGTCCCTCTTTATTTATTTATTTAGCTTTTGTTGACCGGGTGAGTGCACTAGACAAATCCTGCCTATTTTCAGGCACGACCGGGGGGGTGGGAGGAATACAGATGAATGCCAACTGACCTTGAACCAGATTAAGCTATTGGTGGTATTTTACTGAATGAGGGAAATTTAGCCAGGACACTGGGGAATTCTACTCTTTTTCTCGATAAGTGCCATGGGATCTTTAACATCCACCTGAACTACCACCAATCCAGGCAGATGGGACCTCGGTTTAACGTCTCATCCGAAAGACGGCACCTCAGAAGTGCAGCACCCCTCTCATGCTGCACTACAGTGTCAGTACTGGGATATTAACCCAAGTGCCAGATGTGGGAACTGAACCCACAGCGCTCTGATCTCCCGGCCTCAGAGGCGAGTGTGCTACCTACTGAGCCACTGACACTGCTCTTCAAGTGTGGTCTCCAGTACTGTACACAGTACTCAAGGTGTGGTCTAACCAGTCCATTGTACAGCGGCAGAATCACTTCCTTGCCCCTAGAGGTGATCCCCCTTACTATGCATCCCAACATCCTGTTTGCCTTTCTAGCCGCTCTCCTGCACTGCTCAGAGTTATTCATACATGCATCCACCATGACCCCTAGGTCTTTTTCCCCTATTGAGGCCTCCAGTGCCTCCCCTCCCAGGGTGTACCTGTGTTTAGGGTTTCCCTGATCAAGATGCAACACCTTGCACTTGGTGATATTGAAATTTAATTTCCATGTGTAAGCCCAGCTTTTCCAGGGTGTCCAGGTCCCCTTGCAGGGCCAACCTCCCCTCTTCTCCCTCAACTACTGCTCCCATCTTGGAGTCATCCGCGAAGAGACTCATTTCACACCCTATACCCTCCTGATGTCCGATATGTATGCATTAAACAGGATCGGACCCAGGACTCGAGCCCTCGGTACCCCACTACCAACCTCTCTAGAGTTCGAGAGCCCCACAGACCACTACTCTCTGGTGCTCCAGCTAGCCAGTTTTCAATTCATCTGACCATCAAAGGGCCTACTCCTAACCCCATCAGTTTCTCCACCAGATCATTGTGGGGGACAGAGTCAAACACCTTACTGAAGTCCAAGAATAATACATCCACAGGCTTTCCCCTGTCCAGTTCTGATGTTACCCATTTGTAGAACTCCACAAGGTTGGTTTGACATGACCTACCTGGCACAAACCCATGTTGCCGACTATCCAGACCTCCCACCTCCTCCAAGTACACCCCCAATCGTTCCTTGAGTATACTCTCCATTAATTTTCCCACCACCGAGGTCAAACTGATGGGTCTATAGTTACCTAGTACTTCCCTCGACCCCCCTTTATGGATTGGCACCACATGTGCCTCTCGCCAATCCCTAGGTACCCTCCCTGTCTCAAGTGACCTGTTGAAGAGCTCCGCCAGGGGTGCAGCCAGTATGTCCACCAATTCCCATAGTACTCTCGGATGAATGCCATCCGGCCCAGGAGATTTGTCTTTCTTTAGGGCCTTGAGGGCTAACCACACCCTTTTGGCGGAGATAGCATCATCCGTCCCCTCCACCTTACTGGCCTTTTTATCCTTATCCAGATGTGACACCCCTGGGGTACCTCTCCCTTCCTCTTGCTCCATTTCTGTTGCTCCCCTGATCCCACTTACTGCCGCTTCTATCCCCTTCGTGCCTTGCTTTGTAGATATCCCATCCCCCTCCCTAGTGAACACAGAGACAAGTACTCGTTAAATACCTCTGCCTGGTCCCTCGCCTCTTCCACCCACCCTCCTTCTGATCTCAATCTGCTGAGTTGGCCCTTAGTTTTTCTCCGCTCCCCAATGTACCGGAAGAACCCTTTCCCTCCATGTATCCCTGCACCAGCCACTGCTCTTTACTGGACTTTGCTCCCTCACCATACAGTGACTTTTCTAGATGCAAGATGGTGCACTTCCTTATCCTATATCCCTCTTGTTGTTTTATATTTTTGTAGGCCGCCTTCTTTTCTCTGACTGCTACCTGTACCTCACTGGACCACCAGCATGGTTTATGTGACCTTGCTCATACGTTCCAACTTAGTGCAGATCCTGACTGCCTCATGAAGTCCCCATTTTATGACCTCCCATCTCCTTTCCACACACTTGTCATTGATGTAATCCCCTTCAAGTGATCCTTGAGAATATTTCCCATGCCCACAAAGTCTGCCCCCCTGAAGTCCACTGCCAGTGTCCTAGCTCTCACCTCCCCTTCCCCATGCTTATTTGAAACCAGACAGTATTGTGGTCGCTCCCAGTCAGGGGGTCCTGTACAACCATGTCCCTTACCAGATCCCCATCTGTCAGAACCACGTCCAGGACATGCCCCTCTCTTGTGGGCTCCATCACATGCTGTGCTAAGAACACATCCTGGAAGCCGTCCAGCAGCCTCTGCTCCTTGGCCATCTTAGAGGACATGGTTCTCCAGTTTGTACCTGGCATATTAAGGTCCCCCATCAACACCACTCCTTCCCCTTTTGGTCCACGCTGACAAATGATGTTGTCCAGCAAACCATCCTCTAGAACATCACTCATCCCGGGGGGCCTATATACTAAACCCAGCTTGACCTTATCTCCTGCTGGGGATCGTAAGGTGACCCATAAGGCCTCCACGTTTCCCTCTGCCTCTTCTACCCTAGCAATTTCTATGTCATCTCTAATGAACATAGCCACTCCACCCCCTCTGCCCTCAGTCTTAGCACTGCTGTCAGATAATTTAAAACTTCCACAGGCTGTTCTGGTATTTAATCATGTAAACCTTGTAACTGGCAATATGGAGGCCCACTGAGACAAGAGCAAAAGCCTGTTCACCCATAATGGCAAATTTTCTGGATTCTTTGTCGGGGCAAGTACATCATATGAGAGGAAGTCCTAGCTATTATTTAACATCCATAATGACCACAAAGTCAGTTTTAGGCAGGGTGGTATAAAATAAAAAATACTCACCATTGTAATGTTCTTTCTTCGCAGAGATCAATCAATGAGTTCATACAAATGGCATCATTCCACAAGAGTGTGATGCCCTGGAGTTTGAGCTTTTATGCTGATTTTGGAATTAAGAATTAAATTTGAACTTTGCACTGTGGCCACACTTCCCTTACTGGCTGAACGGCAGATTTGTTTCTAAAGCCAGGGGATAGAGATGGGCAAAGCTGGGAAATTTTACTCCACTAATTAATCCACGAATTTAGCGCAATTCACAGATTAATCTGCAGATGTAAAGTTCCACACACAAAGTGCAGAATTTCGCATGCGAAGTGCCAAACTTCACCTTGAATGGCCAGTTGTGGCAAAATTCCAGGTAAATTCCGCACTTCACAGAGAAATTCCGCCAAAAAATGGCGAAGTCACACAGGCAAATGTTGTGCCTCATAGCAAAAATTTGCGGATTGCTCTGTGGAGGTGAATTTACCGACTTCGCCTGTGAATTTTAACTTTGCAGCATCTCTACCAGAGGATCAGTGATCACTGACACTTGCCTTACGGCTACTAAAATATTTTCCAAAAATTTTTTAAAAATGTTTTTAAAAACCTAGACAAACTACTAGCAGGCAAAAAAGCTTCATAAAATAACCACAACTTTAACACTTTTGTGACACTTTAACAAAATAACACTCAAGCAACCATAAAAGTTAGAACAGATTCTTGTGTGAACCTATTTTCAGGTTCTAGTACAGGAGTATTTTTTTTTCAGAGATCCATCAATGATGCCTAATTATGGCAGACTCCGTAGCAGTACTTTGGGAGGATGGGTCAAGAACCTATGTAGGAAAAAGGTTCTGCAAGACAGCAGTTCCAAAACTGGAATCCCTCCTGGACTGTATGTCCAGAGAGTAGTGCTTTGTGAAGGTGTGCACTGTTTTTGGGTAGGCACTTTGCAAATTTCTTGAAGGGGAATGCCCCTTGTAGCTGCCACAAAGGCAGAGGTGCCCCTTGTGGAGTGCGACTGTGGGAGGTTGTTAACCAATTCTCGCATAACAGAATTGTATGCTAGACACTATAGAATGAGAAGTCTTCCTGGCTGCTGGTTTACCTTTGCCAACCACTCTGTTGGTAACAAAGAGTTGTTTGCTACCAGACCCAACATACCTTGCCTGGTCTACGTAGCACCCCAGATATCTTTTTACATCAAGACAGTACAGTTTTCTTTATCTCTGGTGATGTCACAGCCAGGACAGCAGCTTAAAGAGAAAATTTCCATCCCTTCAGGATTTAAAACTCCGCGCCTGACAACTTAAACAAATACAAAAACTTAAAAATGGTAACAAAGGATTGAGGGGAGGTCAGGATGACCAGAACAAGATCAGATAAAATAAACAAACCAGCATAAGGCTCTAGATATAGAGCCATGAGTTCTGATCATAACCACAGTGTCTTGCTGGCTAGTTCACATGGGCCTAATTACAATAAAGACAAAGAAGACGAATGACTAACTAGAAATTGATTTGAAATACTGCTAGAAACTGAAGCATCTCACAAAGAAAACAGGAGAATTCAAGAAAATCCAGGATCGCTTTGCTGGGGTTGAAAAACGCATAGAGGATACAGAAGACAGAGTTGCGGTGATTGAAAATGGCACTCTGCAGCTTGGAACAGCAGTAGATGCTATTCTATGTTATACTGAGGTACTTGAGGAAAAATGTTTAGACATAGAAGCAAGGTCTTGTTGAGATAATTTGCATATCTCAGGACTACCAGAGGGATCTGAAACAAGAGATATATGTACTCACTTACAAGACTTATTTATTTTTATTTTTTATTTATTTTGTATATCGGATTTACAATCTTTGAGTCAAAGACTCATTTACAAAGGCAACTCATCACAGGGAGGGTAGACAACAATAGATGGTGAGGTACAACATTGGTGGACGATACAGGTGAGATACAATAAAGTGACCATACAAAACAATTCCAATGGTACTTAGGAGTGCAGAGATGTTCTTGCTCTCCCACAAGCCTTTGATCTCCATGTGGAAAGAACGCACCGTGGTATACAACCCAAGCCCTCAGATCCAAATGCCCGACCAAGGACTATTACTGCTAAATTCACAAGTTACCGTGTAAAGGAAGAGATTCTTCGTATTGCATGGCAAAAGTAAATATACAATACAACAGAACATGGCTTTTCATTGACCAAGACTACCCTCCAGAAATACAATGGCAGTGGCTCTGATACCTGGATATAATAAAGGCTCTCAAGGCAAGACAAATCAGGTTCCAAACATCTAGCCAGAATCCAGATCCTCTGGAATGATGGGGTGCAACTCTATGCCATGCCAGAAGATGCAGCCGCAACTTTGACAGCACACAAGATACCACGGGAGTAGAGGAATCGGCCCCAATGATGCTTTCAAGCATGTAGAGCATCAGAAGAATGGCAGAATGTTTCCTGAAGAGATATGAGAGTGGTGAGATGAGGATCAGCTCCAAGGGCCATGGCAGATATTCTAGCCCTACTCCAGGAGATGGCAAAGCCCTCTGCTGTGTTGTCAGTATATAGTACACCTACAGGAAAGAACAATTGAATATTATGGTGATCAGAATAAGTACTCTATTAAGTCTCACAAGACACATGACTTCTTTACTCACTGTTTAGTGTAAAGGCAGTATAAATGTTATTTAAGAAAGGGGGATTCTTCACAAAGCGGGATATGTAAAGTGATACAAGGGGCATCTATTATTAAATATGGTCCAACATCAAGGAGTTCATTCCCCTTGTTGTTAAGGTTTAAAATGGGCCCCCTTCATTCATTTATTTGTTTAAAGACCCCCGCGGCTGCAGGTCACTTCAACCTAGAGGGTGCAGTGTGGAATATTAAGAGACCAAGTAGTGGCCTCTTTTGACCTCCTGTACACTGCTTGCCCTCATCTCCACTGCGAAAGGCTTAAGTTGATATAAACATAGGGCACAAATCCATTCTTGATGTGCTTAGAGAGAATGGTTGATTGCTGTAGAGATCGGGATAAGTACTTTGTTGGGCCTCACAAGGCACCGGATTCCTCTCCTCAGTGTTAGACATACAGGCAGTATGTTTTTTAAGAAGGAGGGATTCTTCACAAAGTGGGATATGTAATGTGATGCAAGGGAACATCTGTTGTTGGATAAGGTCCCACCTCACGAAGCTGATTCCCCTCGTTCTTAAAGTTTAAAATGCGCCTTCATTCATTTACTTGTTTTAAGAACCCTGCAGCTGCAGGGTGAAAATGTTTGCATAAATGACACCATGTGATGTGAGAAATGTGGTTTACAATAGTCAACCAGTCACTTCATCCTGGAGGAGGCAGAGGGGAGTATTAAGAGACCAAGTTGTGGTCTGTTTTGATGTCCCCTACACTACTTGGCCTCATCTCCACTGCGAAAGGCTTAAATGGACATAAGCATAGGGCACAAATCCATTCTTGATACACATAGAAAGAAAGGTAGATTGCCATGGAGAGCAGGATACGAACTTTGTTGGCCTCACAAGACACCTGATTTCTCACCTCCGTGTTTTCTGTTATTTAAGAAGGGGGGGATTCTTCATAAAGTGGGATATGTAATGTGATGCAATTGGACATTTGCTGTTGGATAAGGTCCCGCCTCACGGAGTTGATTTCCCTTGTTCTTAAGGTTTAAAAGGGGCCCCTTCATTCATTTATTCATTTTAAGATCCCTGTGGCTGCAAGGTGAACCCACATGCATAAATGACACCATGTGGTGTAGGAAATGCGGTTTATAATAGTCAGTCAATCATTCAGTAGGGGCAGTGCTGAATAGTAAGAGATTGAGTAGTACTCTGTTTTGACCTCCCACAGACTGCTTGCCTTCCTCCTTATAATGAAAGGCTTAAATTGATATAAGCATTTGGCACAATCCTTGATATGATAGGTTAACATTCTATTTAAGCTAATGTGCACAACTTGAGTATTCTATTGGGTGCCCCAGTGCTTACGGTGGTCATTAAGTTCATGAGGCAGCAAGACAAACTATATAATCTTAGGGGAACCAGCTAGAATAGCGACTGAGTCTACATTTGATTAAAGAGCTAGTGTACTGCCTAAAACTAATATTAGATTTTAAAAGCAGCCAACCATTACCTTTTATATCTGAGGTACTTTTTCTTTTCCCTTTGTTTAATTAGAAGATTGTCTAGCTGATGTTAGTAGGTGTGATGTGTGGAGCAGGTCCTAGCCTGGCAGCTGACATACAGTATTTTGCTTTGTTGCCCCACACTACATCATCAGGATTATGACCTCACCGACTGTGACATCACTGCTACTTAAGAACATCAAGTGAGTGACTGCCAGGTCATTCACCTGTGATGTCACTGTCAGTGAGATAATGCTGATGATGTAGTGTGGGGCAGTAGAATTAGACATGTCAGCTGCCAGGCTAAGAGCTGTTCCATACAACATAACCAAAAATTATCACATAGAAGACTTTCTGATGAGCAAAAGGAAAAAGAAAAATACTTCAGAAATAAAAAGTTACAACTGACTACTGCTTAAAATTTGTATTATTTTCTTGTCTGCCTGTTTTGACTCCACTAGCTCTTTAAAAGTTAAATTCAACTTAAAGGGACCAGAGCAGAGTGCAGAGAGACTGGGAACCGGTTTCCGTAATTTTACGTCTTTCTACCCTACCTCATTCTTAATCTGTAATATTATATAGCTTAAGTTGATCCTGATATAAGGACCTACCCACTCTTCTATATAATCCATAGACTGATATATGGCTTCCCCCAATGGAGAAGTCGATATCTCTAAATCATTACAATATAGCCCTCATCAAACTCTACAACTTCAGTAAACCATGCCCTTAGAGGGAATACTTTGAAATGAAGGGCTCAGGTTACGGGTCACACTTGGAAATGAGCTGTTGCTCATAGTGCCTTTCACAGGTATCAAATTTTAAATAAATAAAATAAAATGTTAAAGAGCATGGTACATATTCTTGTGGTTTAGAGAGGAGTGCGGGGTATAGAGAGGAGAGTGGAAGTTCATTATCTACCAGGAAAGTGGCTGTCGATATGGAACCATGTGCTGAGATCTATTTGCAAATATTTTTTTTTAATTCAGTATATTTTATTGAATTTTTCAAACAAACAAAACAGTGAGGAAAGAATAAGCAATATCCAGTAAAGTAACAATCCCCGCAGCCCCCCACCCAAGCCCAACCCTGCGGAGTGCCCTAGTATAACTAAAACTCTAAGATAACTACACTGAGAGCAAGGTCCATGGGTACAGCTTAAAACCCCAACCCACATAACCAAGCCAGGAAGAAACTACAGTGTATAAAGCATGTGCAATTTACCCCACTTCCTGTCAAATGACTGGGGCTTAAGAGACAGGCTGGCAATCATATGCTCAGTACAGAGGTTAAACAGCAGCTCATGTAGCCATTCTCTGTAAGACAAAAGGGTCTGATCCAGCCAGTGCCTTAACACTAATTTTTTCACAGAGAGGGAAATTATAGTCATATGATACTTTCTCTCCCTAACATTTATGGAGCTGTAATCTCCCAGAATACATACCTCAGGCTGAAATAATGCTTCGAAACCCAACAAGGGATCCACCTTAACCTCGATGAGGTTCCATAAAGGGGCAACTTTAGTACAGGACCAAAAAATATGTAAAAGAAAGCCCACCTCCTGCCCGCATCCAGTGAAGGTATCTGATGTTAGACTACCCATTTTAATCAATTTTTCAGGGGTGTAAAACAAATTGTGTAGTAACTTAAACTGGGAGAGACGTAGCCAGTCCTGGGAGACAAAAGTATATAAATCTCTCCAGATCCGCTGCCATCTCAAGGGTAATATGGAGAGCCACCATTAACCTTCGGTACTAAGTAAGTAAGAAGTAAAGAGCGTAAACCAGCAACTGCATGCAGCTTGAAGACCAGGACTTTAAAGGCACGCAGGAGCTCTGAGTGGTCAACCAACCAGAGGCCAGTCCCAAACCAATATGACAAAACATGTCATAATTGAAAGATCTTGAAAACCATAGATACACCTAGCAGAAGCTTATGCATAATGTCAGTCAAGGAGAGGAGCACACTTTGAGAAACAAAATCATTAACTTTAAAATCCTGTAGTTGTGGTAACCACGTAACGGGTACCAAGTTTAAAATTGTTATTTTCCAAAAGAGGCTGGGAAATATCCTTAGTGCGGCTATATCTAAGCAAGTCACAAAACTGAGTACAGACACACAGGGATGTACCAACAACAGAGTGCTTTAGAGTTCTAGGAAGCGACCTCCAGGAGGAGGAAAACAGGGATGACACAGACAAACCTGTTTCCTTAATCAGTTTGTGCTCTAACTCCAACCAAATTGGAATATAGCCAGGATCCGGGTCTGTGGGAGTAGGAGTAAACCATCTGAAACATTTATGAATGTGACTGGCCAAATAATAAATAGTAAAATTAGGTAGTCTGAGCCCCCCCCCCACCTTGTAATTTAGTCACGAGAGTTACCTATATGATCTCCTAGGGGTCTTACCTGCCCAGATAAAAGCAGAAATTAGGGAGCGGATACATTTAAAGAATGAGAAAGGGAGCCAAAAGTTAAGCATATTTAATGGGTAGAACAGTCTCGGGAGAATGTTCATTTTAATTATATTAATTCTACCCCACAAAGAGAGAGAGAGAGAGGGACTTCCACCTCATCAAATCATGTTGTATCTTGAGTAACAGATCATCTAGATTGTGCTTCTTCATGACAGATACATCCAGGGAAAGATATTTAATGCCTTGGGGGGGGGGCCACTGCATACCTAGGGAGGTAATGTCTGAACAGGGAACCGTGGGTGTCAGGGGGAGCACCTCTGTTTTCTCCAGATTAAGTTTGTAGTTAGAAAGGTGCCCAAACTCATCAATAACAACTAGCGCTGCAGGGATCGAAACAGCTGGATGAGAAAGGTGTAGGAGAATATCATCTGCATAAACCAACAGTGACAAGGCCCTGCCACCCACTGGAATCACTGATAAACCTGGACAGGCCTTAAGCCTACAGAGAAGGGGTTCCAAGTACAAATTAAAAAGTAATGGGGACAATGAGCAACCCTGATGAGTACCAGAGAACAAGGGGAACTTGGAGAACAAAACACCGTTGCAATAGATTTTAGAGGTGGGACGTGAATAAATGGGTCTAAGCCATCGAAGAAAGGCAGGGGGAAAGCTGAAACTCTCCAGAGTGATGAACAAGAAGTTCCAGTCGACTCTATAGAAAGCTTTCTCCGCATCCAGGGAGACAAGTACCATAGGTGAAACAGAGTCCCTGGACGTGGAGAAACCGTGTTCCAACTTTACGCAGATGAACTACCAAGGAACGAGAGGGGATAAAACCAACTTGTTCTGGACTAAGGAGTTCCAGCTAAACTGCACTAATCCTCAAGGCCAAAATCTTTGTTAAGATCTTAATGTCACAATTCAGCAATGAAATAGGAAGGTAACTTGAGACTAGATTAGGAGGTTTGCCTGGTTTTAACAGAACCACAATCAAGGCATCGAGAATTGTGGAGTCCACAATATTAGCATCATAAATGTAAAGGAAAAAACAATGTAGTAGGGGGAATCAATTCTTTAATAAAAACTTTATAGAAATTAGGGGTAAATATTACTTCTTCCAGGGTATTCTTTAGCATTACTGACAGAAGCAGTATGCCGGCTGGGTTCAGCTGTCCCGGAGAGGAGAAGTCAATGCAAATGAGGAAGGCATTGGCCAATCAGGATACAGTTAGAGTGCTGCCTGCAGTCAGCCTGAAGGACCTCAGAACGCATTTTGAAGCTGAAAAATAGCAAAAACTGTGCCCACTAGGGGCACAAAAACTGTTAGCAATAACCCACTATATATTCTAACCCACTATTATGAAATTTTTTTTTTTTTTTTTAAATCACACGAATGAATGACAGTCATCAAGATTGGCTAAATCCCCTAGCAAAGCCTTTAGACAAGGTTTCCAGAGGAGGAAGGGTGGGAGTGTCAATAATGCTAAAGAATACCCTGGAAGAAGTAATATTACTTCCGTGAGTAATTGTTTCTTCTCACCCCAGGAATTCTTTAGCATCTATTGACAGAAGCAGACTTCAAAGCAGTGTAGTTGGGAGGAGGGCACAGAAACCTATTTAAAGGAGAGGCTCTGAAGTACCATCCTGCCAAAATTGGCATCCTATCATACTACACATCCAAGAAGATCTTATTGAATGTGAAAAGCAAATTTCAAATAAGTGGTCTGCACACTTCAGGTGAGGATATAGCCTTGAACGCTGCCCAGGAGGCAGTTGGTCTCCAGTAAGAAGGCTCTAAGCATGAGAAGGGCTGAATGTCAGCTTTACTGGAGCAGACCCGAAATACCTGAAAACAGTCCTGTGGGAAAATACTCTTGGTCACTGGTTTCTCCTTTTCTGCAAAAACGCAGGAAAGGAAAATGTGATAATGACAGAACCTGAACTGCTAAGACTGCTGACGCAGACCAGCAGGACCAATTCCTGCCCCTTCCAAGCAGGCCTAGAGAGGACTTGCCTGTGAGCAGTACAGGCAGAGAAAAGGGATTGATGAAGGAAATGGTAGAACACTTGGGAAAAAGATTTTCTATCCATCCAGAAGACTAATTTGTTCACAAAGGCACTGAGAGGATAAGGCCTAAGAGAACAACCTGAAACTCTGAAAAATGTCTGACAGAAGAAAACAAGCAGACAAATTGTCTTCGATGTTACTCGCTTCAGGACAGAATTTCCACAGATTCAAAGGAACACTCCATGAAACTGAACTTACAGAGGTTTGTGTTCCATGGGAAAAAACTCCGGTCCCTAGAAGGGTCTGGAAGTGAAGGTGGCCATTTGCGGAATTCTTTGAAATGGTCTGAGAAAAGACAGATTTCTCTTGCCTGACGGAAAAAGAATCCGAGTAACCGTTAGGTGTACTCCCAAAGAAAAAAGGTCCACTGTCCCACTGCTGGAAGGAAAATAAAAACCTTTATACTTTTACATGAAACAAGTCACAAAGACCAAACTAGTTCAAAGTCCAAGATTGCAATGCTTGGAAATGAACTAAATAATCAAGTCATGAGAGGAAACAGGATTGAAAAACTCTAGGCTCTTGTCCTTGTACCCAGGGAAAAAGCCACTTCCCCTAGTAAAACTGAGGTTTTCATGATGCCAAAACCTCTTTCTTTTTTTTCATAGATGTTCCAGGCCTTGTTTGGATACAGGGACTCTAAGAGATCTAGCCTCTCAGGAACAAGGCCTTGAGAAGAAAAGACTGGGAGCTGAGAAAAACACTACTACTGATTTTTCAGAAAGTACCAAGGTTGTCCTGAGCCACCGGGATCGTGGTGGCTGATACCTTGACTAGAGAGGTACTTAGGAAACAAGGGATATAAGGAGAAGGAAAACTTCTCAGGCCAGTCTTGAGATAAGAAAATCTGTTGGATGGAACCCCGAGCTGGGGCCTGCAACAGGAAAAAAATGGAGGTTCGGAATGGAGGTGAAAGTTCAGATCTGGACTTGACCTTTCCTCTGAATGATGTGGCTAGGACTTGTGTGCTGAGGGCTCACTTGCAGTGGTCCTGAGTATTGTGGCTTAGAGGATCTGCCAAAGGGCCCACTTGTGGTGGCCCTGCCAAAGTGTTGTCCTTGCCCGACAGATGGATGAGTGACTAAGACACCTCCAATGAAGCCAGCTAGAGATAACAACTCGCAGCTATTGCGGAGAGATTGGAAGCCCTGTGTCCCAAATGCTCGTTAGTGTGATATAGGGCAGGGATATCAAACTAAATGGCCTTTGGACTGAAAAAATGCAGGCCTGATAGAGATACTCTGAGATTCCAGGGACTGAAGCGAGAAGGACTCTCTCAGAGACCAAGACCCAATGATGGAACCCCCCGAAGGGAAGCGCCAACTGGAAGGAAGCCGCTGTACTGAAGATTTGAAGGGGAGAGGTGTAAAGTTCACTGTTTCCTTACACCAGTCCAGCTTGTAACAGGGTTCAAGCTTCATGAAAAATTCTCTTATTGGGAATCTAACCTAGAGGCCTAGCCCCTGGAACTTCAATGACAAAATTATGCACCCCATGCAGGGAAAGAGCTTCTCCTCACAAGAGATGAGCATTGCCCCTTAAGAGTTTTCAAGATTTAAATAGTTATGGGACTTTTTTCTAGTAGATACAAAGAACCCTTGAAACTGTAGGAAACAAAATGTCAGACTTAGGGCTTGAAAACCAAAGTCAAGGGAAATTGGCTAAGGTCGGCCAAGCCTCTGATAAGGGAAACCAGAGATTCCCTGTCTTCAGGGGAGAACCGTCAACCTACCCAGATACCTGGAGAACAACCTGATTTTTACTCCGTATCTGAGAACACTCTGGAGGCAGTCTAAACGGCATGGAATAAAACTGCCCTAGAAAAAAACCCGTACTATGGAACTGAGAACATAGAATGTATCGAAGGAGACAAGAAAAAGCCCCTACATTTGCAAAAGCAAGACCTGAGCCAAGAAAGCATCCTGACCCCAGGTTGTGAAAATTGATAATGATTTGCTGTTCCCTATTTTCCTTTAAGATTCAGGTAATAGTCTAGGAAAAAAGGTCCAACGACTTTGACCCTCACGAGGTTCTGGTGCTCTAGTTACCATTGCGGACATGCTACTGAAGAACAACAGAGAAGGCAGCATTTGGAGGTAAACTTTAGATATTTATTTACTTATCATGCACATAGATATACTGTATATATAAATGTTAATATCTGCATATATCTATCTCCCTTTATTTAATTTTTTTTTACCAACCAAAGAAGGGGTTAAAACTTGAACCAAGAAGAAAAATAACTGAAGAAAAAGGGGATTATCAGGAATGAAAGAGCATTCCTGCCTAAACCCCTGGAAAACTTCACATTTGGATATTTCCTAATGTGTTGGCGTAGGAAAAAAGGGTTAAAGGGAGAATAATTCCTACCCAAAGCCCCCCAATGTGACTTCTAGGGAAGGAACGCTTATATTTAACTGAGTACTAGGAGAGTTAAACTCGTCCATAAATGCCTGTCAGCATTCAGTTTGACATAAAGACCAACCAAAATGTGTACCAAAGCATAACCCAAAAGGCTGGAACTTTTCAGAAAGGCAAGCCTGTGGGAAATGACCTACACCAAGACTCTAGAATCTGTAACATTATGACTTACTATGAGAGCATAGTGCTATTAAATGCCACTTGGGTATTCCAGCAAACCTCCTTGTGAATAGTGCTCAAGAGATGCCGCACTATGGCAAGGATAGTATACATCAAAAACTCTTAATATATAATAGCATATGCTACAAAGGTTTATTTATTTTTTATTTTGCTTTTGGTGACCGGGTAAGTGCACTAGGCAAACAATGCCTATTTTCAGGCACGACCCGGGAGAAAATAGTTTACAGACAAACAGTAAACATGTGACGCAGCACATAAATGCAGTACAGATCCGGATGAAAACAGTGTGTAATAAGTACATTGACTGACGCAGCACATAAATGCAGTACAGATCCGGATGAAAACAGTGTGTAATAAGTACATTGACATACTGAATACAGAAGGTTAAGATACAGTAAATACAGGGAAAGAACATGATTAGTAGCAAAAGAAAATTAAACATGGGAAGGTAGTAAGCTTCAGGACAGTAAGTGCCATAAAAAGTAGAAAGGGAGAGAGAGGGAGGAAAGAGATGAAGAGAGAGCGTAGCAGGTATAGGTCTTAAGGGGAGGGAGGGGAGAGAGGGGGTAAATAGGAAGGAGATGGGGAGAGGGCAAGAGTGAGTGAGGGTTCAAGGTGGGTTAAAACAAGTGCAGGGATGTAAGGTGTGAAGGTGTTCCCGATGTAGTTTCTTAAAGACCGCATGGGTGTTTGTTTGACGGATAGAGAGGGGAATAGAGTTCCAGTATTTAGGAGCAGCATAGGCAAACGCACGAGTGCCCATATTAGTTCTACACCTTGGGACTTGCAGAAGGGCTTTCGGATTATGTAAAATTACTTACACATGGTATATGATTATCTAGAGTCTATCTCTGGAGGGAAAGCAGACAGTGGCATGAGGCTGAGAAGCAGGCCGCTGTTTGCACTAACTCTCTTTAATCTAAAAGTGTACAGATAAAAACAGCAGAACATTTACCAAGCTGGTACTTCATCTGAATGCTTCTGTCAACCCCGAAAGAGAAGGAGGGGTTTCCAGAACCTACCTGTAGGGAGCCTTCAGAAAGTTATCAACTTCTTTGGAAGAGAGCAAC
Organism: Neoceratodus forsteri; assembly: GCA_016271365.2. NCBI lineage: Eukaryota > Metazoa > Chordata > Ceratodontiformes > Ceratodontidae > Neoceratodus > Neoceratodus forsteri. Next base: position 874,523,019 of record CM028132.1, on the reverse strand, counting down.
CACCAGATCTACGAAGTCGTCATCCTCCACCTCTTTATCGGTGTCATCCTGGAGGGGGAAAGTCCAGGGAGTCCACCGGATGAAAATATATATATGTGTGCCTCCATATACCATAACCTGAATCAACCTCAGGGTGACCGACTGGAATAAGTGGACCCCGAGAGGAGTTCAAGAAGGAGAATCCTCTCCTAAATAACTAATAATAATAATAACAACAATAACATCCTTGGGCGTAAGGATTAACAAGGAGAGGAATACTTGGACCCGAAGGAGCTGAGAAACGCCCAGAAAAATAAAGTCTGGAATAACTGCCAAGCTCTCAGAAATTCAGTTGCAGAGGGCATAATTTTATCCACCCCTGATGTCTCCCTAAGTCCTTCAGGAGGGAGGGTCAGAAGAGATTAATCTCTATCTTTGTGCAGGGAAGAGGACACCCTGCCTATTTTCAAATTAAAGGCTTGGACAGAGAAACAACTACTACAGAACCAGACTTGTAATAATAGAAGTCCCAAGGGGACTTGTCATTTCTTTTGTGTTAACTTGAGGTACCATCTTCAGCGCTTTTAGAGGAGGGGGAGGTTGTCTAAAAGCCCAGATAATAATAGTTAGGCCAAGGCTCAAAAAAATCAAAATCAACTTTGAGATGTAATTTTTTTTTTTCACAAAGACGAAAAACAGAACCACCTCCACACCTCTTATTAACAAAGCCCACTGCACATCAAACAAGAGAGTCTCACCCCAAAAGAGAGGGGATTACCCTTCAAATATTAATAATTTTGAATTTTAACAGAGAAACAAGAGTTCCAAGAATTTGCGCTAGTGCACAATGGAAAAAATGTGCACGCGTGCGAAAAAACAAATCAATGATTTTACCGCAAAAGCGTTAAAAACCACCGATAAATACTAAAAACTAACAAATTAAATAAAAATGACGCAATGTATCGCACACACGGGCGAAATTTACTTCAGAAAAAAATGCAGAAGCGGGAAAATACGAAAAAATCCAGAAACTGTGCAGAACCCAGCGCAGATGCAGTAAAAATAGATAAAATGAAGAAAATATACAAAATACCTTGAAGCAGCACTCAAAAAGAAAGAAAATGGCTCTGGAAGATCTCTGAAGAGAAGCGCTCCAGGGCAGAGTTGCCAGTTCAGCGGAGAAAAAGTTCTGAGGTCCTTCAGGCTGACTGCAGGCAGCACTCTACTTTAACTGTATCCTGATTGGCCAATGCCTTCCTCATTTGCATTGACTCCTCCTCTCCGGGGCAGCTGAACCCAGCTGGCATACTGCTTCTGTCAATAGATGCTAAAGAATTCCTTGGGTGAGAACATAGTAATGCATGGATTACTACATTAGGTTGGTAGCAGACATAAAACAGAATGTGTAATAGGTAGAATGTCCAACTGATAGGAGAGAAATCAGTGGCTAAAGTCTTTCCCAAGAAGCCTCAGGGGAGTTGTTGCTGCACTGACCAACATACCAAGGTAGTCCATAAAGGAGTTAAAGATATTAATACATTTTCAAAGGGACATTAGAGAGAGGACAGTCCTGGACAGTAACGCAAAGAAAAAATAAGTCCAATGAAATATATAAACAGTTCAAGTAAGTGACATTAACTCTAGCTTATGCGGGAACAAAACAATTAGGAAGAGTCCACCACCCATAACAAACACTAAATGGGAGCGCTCATGTACACCATCTGGCACTGTGGTAAAGGAGCAAATGGTCGTGCTGATAAAAGCGTGCTTGTGCCTCGCTGACATGACCCTCAATAAGGACAGTTAATTGAACCTGGTGCACCATAAACTTAACAAGAATGAACCATACCATCAATTCAGCTTTCACTTACTCTTGAACAGGCCAGGCAAGAGTTTACGAAGCTCTAGGGATGCCTGGTCCGCAGAGTCGAACGTAATTCAAGCAGAGTTGTGCAGAACTGACAGGCAAGCCGGGTATAAGACTTGGAAACGAATCCCCACGGCAATTAATTTTGTAACAAGTGGATGGTATGTTGCTCTCCACTGCCGAGTAGCTGCTGGCAGGTCCTGTGAAATCTGGAGCTGGGAACCCTCCCAGGTAACCTCCTTAAGCTCCCTAAGTTTAGTTAGGACATGATGCTTGTCCAGATAATTGAGGAGCCTTAGAATAAAAGGACGAAGAGGACAGCCCACCAGAGGTCTGGGACAAAGAGATCTGTAGGCTGTCTCCACAGTGTATCTGGGATTGTTCGGTGAAGGCCCAGCAATCTTATCTAATAGCTTTTGGGCAAAAAGAGTAGAAGAGGTCCCTTCTGCATCTTCTGGAAGGCCAAAAATGACTAGGTTATTACACCTACTACTGCCTTCCAGATCTTCCATTTTTAAATCCATTTTTGCCATTCGCTGTCGGAGGGAAATGAAGTCTGGATCCAATCTATCCCTCCAGCTCTCTAAAGATGAGGTGCCAGCCGCAACATCCAAGATAGCTTTGACAGTGTCGGAGAGCTCGGAGTGCAAAGATTTCAAGTCTGCAGCCATCTCTTGCAAGGCATTTGTAAAGGGGGCAAACTCAGAAAGAAATCTTTCCTCTGTGAGAGGAGCGGGCCCCATAGCAGTGATAGAAGCCTTTCCGGGAGCATCGCTGTGACTTTTTGTCTTTTTGGCACTCTAATTCAGCATTGATGGTGTCGTGTGTACTGGCAAGGCCTGATGCATTTCTGTATCCATCCTGTCCCCGGAGTGAGTAACACCCCCGAGAAAGCCACACAGATAAAAGCAGAAAAGGGTACAACATGCTGGTGAGAGCTATAGAAGAATGAATTTGCAGGCAAAAGAGCTAAAATTAGCTTAAAAGGTGGACAGAGTGGGAGTGCTGAGAGAAGGTAGCTAACCCAAGGACTGCATCATCCGACTACTCTATTTGAAAATAACCTCAGCAGCCACAATTCCGAACCCCCCCCCACAAACTGTCCTGCTTCACTGTTCAAATGGGGCTATCACCCTTGTTTTAAAGTGCTTGCTACCGGAATGGCATACAAGTAACCTCAGGGATCCTTATATAGAGTTGCCTGAGGTTAAGTTCATACAGGAAATATTTACTTAAGGCAAGGAACCACTCAAAGTGTTAAAGGACCAGAAGTCGGACAGCATTTCCACTAGTTCCCTTATTAAAGATTTAGTAATTATTATCAGAAGCTCCATTTATCTTACATATACTGTACTGGATACAGTTACAACTGTCATAAAGACAGCAAGATAACTACGTGGCTTACAACGCAAATTGCATGGTCAGGTTTATTGGAAGAACTGGCAGGTTATTAGTTACCGGCCTTGCCAAAGCCATACAGTGAGATTCCAGGCATAAAGGGACCTTCTAAACGGACATGACACAGGATAGTTACTTGGTACAATCTCTTTTGTTATACAGATTATTATGGTAAGTTGAATGTTGTTTTTGAAAGGCTACACTGAATCTTGCTTCACATAATTTAAGGTTTACATAATTGCACCAGGGGACAGGGGAGTGGGCTGAAGACTTCTGAAGCGGATGTTCCAGTTGTGGGTATACATCCTTATTGGTTACCTGTGAGCTACAGGTCCCAACCATGAGATGGTAACCTTAGCAGTGCCCTCTACATGTAGGGGAGTGGCATTGCTGCTACTCTGGATAAGGGGAAGGCAGGTGCCAGGGAGTGCCTCATACCCAGAGAAAGGGAGGATATGACTATTCTCCCCAACCTTGGAAGCATGGTTTCTTATTTATTATAGTTAGCCATGTTGGCTTATAGGTTACGGTATTTATGTAAACAATTACAGGGCAAATTATTGGGTGGCACGCTGGGTTACTGGTGGCATGAGGGTGGTGGACAAGGCTGGCCCCCAGATGTTCGGGAGAGACTGCCTGGTAGTGCCATTACTATATTAGGGAGTCAATAAAGGCAATAATTCTGACATATAACATCAATGGCCTGTCTAATCCTATGAAATGAAAAAAGGTGATGAATTATGTAAAGTAGTCAAAAGCAGAATTTATTTTCCTACAGGAGTCCCATCTGATGGAGAATGAACATCAAAAAATTTAAACAATTCGGGTATACAGAGGTATGGTCCTCCTAATATAAATATGAAAAGAAGTGAGGGGTGGCCATACTCATCCCCACTTGTGTCCCCTTTAAATTGGTAGAAATGGTCACCGACACAGAAGGGCATTATGTCCTAATTAAAGGATGGCTCAAAGAGCAGTTACTGACATTGGTAACAGTGTATGCACCCCCAGGCTCCCCATATGGATTCTTTCAGAAGCTCCTAATGTTAGTAATGGAGAAGATGGAGGGTATATTGATATGCAGGGGGGGGGGACTGGAATTTGACATTGGATCCCTGCTTAGACAGCACTTCTCAAATACCAAGGAAGGCACATGGGATACCAAAGCATGTGAAAGGTCTGCTGGGGAAACTGGATCTTCAAGATGCTTGGCGTCATCCGGAGGGGTCTACTCCTGGATGCACCTACTTCTCCCCTGTACATTACATGTACTCTAGATTAGACCTGTTCCTCCTTCCCAAGGAGGCTATAACACGACTGGTAAGATGTGGGAACCTTGGAAATCTCAGATCATGCTCCACTAACCAAGGAAACTGACTCAGAAACACAAAGGAAATCCACTTTCTAGAGACTCAGTCTTTCATTACTGCAGGACAGATCTTGCAGCTTATTATGCAGGCAGTACAAGATAACACCACCCCAGATGTTAGTGTGGGGAATTCTTTGGGATGCCATTAAAGCTATAATCTGGGGGAAACTTATAACCATAGGAGTGGCCAGGAAAAAACAATGAAGGGAACGCCAACTGGCTTTAGAAACGCAAATCCAGACTTCAGAAAAATTACAACAAATAAAAAGAGACAGGCACAAAGGAAAGGAATTAGTAAAACTTATAAGGAACTCAATATGCTATTAGAGCACAAAATAGAACAAAACTTAACATTTCTTAAAGATATTATGAGGGGGGTCCTCGTGCACTTAAGCTCTTGGCTTGCAGACTCCAGGCAAGACAGGCTTGGGTGCATATCACAAAAATAGCACATCTGTTAACAGGACTATGAGCTAGCCAAGTAGAACCGATTACTAATGCTTTCACAACATACTACCAAAAATATATGCTGCACAATCGGGACACACAGCAGATCAGATAGATGCGTTTCTCAATAGACTTCAGTTACCCCACCTCCTGGAAGCCCACAATATAGTATTATGTTGCCAGATTTCAGTTGCTGAAATTACTAATACTTTTGGCAGTAGTAAAACAGGAAAGTGTCCAGGGCAGACAGTTTTCCTGCTGACTTTTACAGAACAAATTCCAAGAATCTGTCATACCACTACTTCAGACAGCCTATTAAGAAATCTTGATAGGGGAAGGTACTCCTCCACAGCCATGGAGTCAGGTGATAATGTCTGTTATACCCAAACCAGGTAAAGATCACACTCTATGTGCATCCTACCATCCAATACCCATCCTCAGTATTGACAATAAGTTCTTGAGATCTATATTGGCTAAAAGATTAGAGGGACCTATCCCCCTTTTGGTGGACATAGATCAAATAGATGGTGGACATAGATCAAATCCCTTAAGACGGAGAAAGCACCGGGGCCGGATAAATTACATCCCAGAGTGCTGAAGGAACTTGCAGATGTCCTGGCAAAACCCCTGGCAGAGCTTTTCACCATCTCTCTGAGGACAGGGTGGGTGCCCCAAGACTGGAAGGTGGCGCATATAGTGCCTATCCACAAGGGGGGATCAAGGGAGGTGGCAGGGAACTACAGGCCTGTCAGCCTGACCTCGGTGGTGGGCAAGGTGATGGAGGGCATTGTCAAGAGAGGCTAGGGGGGACCTGGATAAGTCAGGGTGCCTGGACGATGGACAGCATGGATTCATCCCCATGGAAATCGTGGTCAGACAAACCTGGTGGAGTTCTATGACTGGGTGACAAGTGCCTTGGACCTGGGTAGACCAGTGGATGTCCTCTTTCTGGACTTCAGCAAGGCATTTGACTCTGTTCCTCACGTTGGCCTGTTGGATAAGCTGGGAGGAATGGGGTGGGAACCAGATGATCAGATGGATAGGCAATTGGCTCCAGGACCGGACCCAGAGGGTCGAGTTGGTGGGATAGTCTCATCCCCAAGGAGGGTCATTAGTGGGTCCCACAGGGATCAGTCCTTGGCCCCTTCTGTTCAACGCCTATGTATCTGACATAAGGACAGGAATCAGGAGTGAGATGAGTCTCTTTGCAGATGACTCAAACTGGGAGGTGGTGGATGGGGAGGAGGGAGGGTGGCCTCACAGGGGACCTGGAGGCTCTGGAAAGATGGTCTAGAAAGTGGAAGCTGAGGTTTCAATGCAGGGAAATGCAAGGTACTCCACCTGGGGGCCAGAAACCCAGGTCAAGTGTACACCCTGGGGGGGAAATGCTACAAGTCTCGATGGCTGAGAGGGACCTGGGGGTGGTGGTGGATGTCAAGATGAACAACTCGGGAGACTTGTAGGAGGGCAGCAGCCAAGGCCAACAGGATGCTGGGATGCATCGCTAGGGGGATCACCTCCAGAAGGAGGGAAGTGATACTCCCTCTGTATAACTGCTTGTGAGGCCACACCTTGAGTACTGCGCAGTTTTGGAGGCCACACTTAAAGGGACATTAACCTCCTGGAGAGGGTCCAGAGGAGGGCAACCAAAATGATTTGGGGCTTGGGGACAGGACCTATGAGGAGAGGCTCAAGAGCTAAATATGTACACATTGGAAGAGAGAAGGACCGGGGGACATGATAGAGGTCTTAGGTACATGAAGAGGGTAAATAGGGAGGAACAGTCGGGTGCTTCAAGGAAGGAGGAAGGGGCCACTAGAGGGCATGGCTGGAAGCTGGAGGGGGAAGATTCAAGGAGAAAGGAGGAGGTGCTACTTCACTGAGAGGGTGGTGGAGCCATGGAATGCACTGCCTAGGGGCTGGTGGAGGCAGAGACAGTGGAGGGGTTCAAGAGGGGTGGGACAGGTACAGGGGAAGGGTTCTGGAATCAAAATCCAATGCAGCAAGAATATCCGGAACTGGGAAGGGAGAAGCCAGAGAAGGCGAGTGGAACAGCAAGGTCAGCACCCAGGTTGGGGACTGACCAAACGAGCAGACACGAAAGACCATTAGGCCTATTCTGCTGGCATTTTAGTATGTTAGTATGTTAGTAAATAGGCTTTGTTTCTGGCAGACAGGCAGCGGATAACATCTGCCATGCATTACACATTATTGATCATCTTAACACCAATAAGACCCCAGCAATAATAATGAGTTTAGATGCCAAAAAGGCATTTAACTAAGTTGACTGGACATATTTATACCGTGTCCTGGCTGGTTTGGGATTTACAACACCATTTGTGGACATCATACCGAGACTATACACTAGCCCACAGGCACGTGTGAGGGCAAACTGACATATTTCCCACCAGTTTAACTTGGGGAGAGGAACCAGACAGGGAGGTCCACTGTCCCCACTGTTATTCGCCTTATATGTAGAACCTCTGGCACAATGGATTAGACAGGACAGAGTGGTAACAGGGGTAGTCATCAGTGGACATGAAAACAAAATTGCACTTTATGCGGACGACGTGTTAATATACATGTCAAATCCAGAAGAGTCCCTCCCAAGACTAATGAATATGATTAATGAATTCTCTGGTTTGTCAGCTTACACATCGAATTCCACCAAGACAGAGATTCTTACCTTTTCCTTCACACCATCCCAACACCTCCAAAGACAATATCATATGAAGTGAACTCTATTGTCCTTAAAGCACCGGGCATCATTTTACATAATCTTGAACAAATACCTATTTTTAGATAAATATATGCCACTGATTAAACAAGTAGGTTTGAACCTTAAAAGATGGGCCTTGCTTCTGCTAACTATAAATGCGTGTATTCAAGGAGTAAGGATGAATTTGTACCTAGATATCTGTATGTTTTTCAGTGCACCCCGTGCAATTAACTACGCAATGGCTGGCGGACATATAAAAACAGATACGTTCATATGGTCAGATCGGAGACCAAGGGTGAGGAGTGCATTACCCTTGGCAAAAAAGAAATGGGGGGGTGGGCAGTCTCTGAGTTGGGGAAATACTGGCTCCCACTCAGATGAGATGGGCCCTTTTTTGAGGAAAACACACCTCCAAGCTCATTGGCGCAGCATGGAGGAGACACAGGCAGATGCAAGACCCCTTTGTCCATTCTCTTTGAAACACAACGTAGGCAGAAGCATCAGGAACACAGGTTCTCAGCAATGAAAACCACACTCCAAGCATGGGATAGAGTTCAGCATTACCCCCTGGCAAAGGTAGATCACTGGAAATAGAGATGGTTTCTGTGGAACACAGATTTCCCTTCAAGGTCTATGGATCAATGGATGAGAGACAAGCACAGGGAGGTTTACAATACCCGACACAAATATTACAGGGTGAAAATATTCATACATTTGAAAAATGTTGCCGCATTTATGGATGGTCACCAACTGACAGATTCAGATATAACCAAATAAGAACTTATATTCAGACTCAGCTGAAATGTAAACAAACTCTTAAAGCCTCTTATTCAGGGGTCCAACGGCGGGGGAGTTACAGTCCATTTCTAACCCACAAGGAGCGATCTCCCATATACGAACATATGAAGAATCTACCAGTTCTTAAATTTTCATAGAGAAACATCATCCAAACACATCATAACAAAATGGGAAGCTGAAGCAGGGTTTCATCTGACGCAAACAAAATGGATTAAGGTGTGGTAGGGATCCTTTAAAACTTCCTCCTTGTCCAAATGGCAAGAATTTACATGGAAGCTAAATGCCTGACACTTTATTATCCCAAATCTCAAAGCTAAATGGCATGCAACTAGCACAGCACCATGCTGGAGAAGTTGTGGGGAAGCCATGGCATCACATACACATATATTTTACACCTGTCCGGCATTGGACAATTTCAAAGCGGAGGTATTAAATAAGTTAAATGCTCTGTTTCAGATTACTACTCCATTACAATTTCATAACTTAATTATGGGAATGCTCTCACCTTTAATGAGAAGAGCAAGCTCTCGCTATCTGTGGAACATAAGTGTGGCAGCAGCAAGGAAGGCTGTCACTTGTAAATGCTTGAACCTGAACCACCTAAGGTACTGGAATGGAGTACGATAGCTAATAACATTCAAGAGATGGAAAGATTGACATATTTAACACAAGACAGAACAGAAACATTCATGGAATGCTGGACAAGGTGGATAACAGCACAGCCATAATTGATCTCTCTTAAAGGGAATGGGAACTGAATCTAGATTACAAATAGGAATAGAGAACAGGTCACTGGATAGTGATACAAAAGACTAATCTTTTCACAGGAATTCAGGATTGGAACTGCACCTACCCTCGTGGCCAGGCAAGGACCCAAGTGTTAAGCCACCCAGTAAAAAAGTTTACAACAATGAATACTATACAGTGTCCTTTATGGTTTAAGTTGTACTTTACTTGTTTTATAAGATTAGAGGCTAATGTAAAATAAATGATTATACAATGGCAAGAAAGAATCCTGGCTTCTGATTAGTCAGTTGTCCACCACAGCAGAGATGTTATCCTGGCATAACATCCCAGCTGATTGTTTGCATTTGCATTGTTTGCATTTTCTCTTAAGAAACAAAAATATTTTTACATACAAACAACAACATTCTTTATTGTATTCTGTATAAAACAACATGCCACTGTATAACAGGAATAATGCCCTCCACAATGGGTGTTATGCCGGGATAACATCCCTTCTCCGGTGTTGGATGCCCTCGGCCTGCGGTCTCGGACCCAACTACCCGAGATGGGATGATATCCCAGCATAACACCCACCCTGTCGGGCATCATTATTTCTTTAATAATAATTTATGAACAATATGCTTACTGGACTGAGGGGATATGATTCATGGTTAATTCTTCTATCAGAAATAATATTGTAAGCTGTAAAAACTCTAGAAAATAATAAAGAAAGTATAAAAAAGTGCAGTTTTTGCTCAGTTTTTGCTCACTTGCACTGGAGTGTTCAGGAAAAGCACAGGAAGAGCCACAGACAGATTTAAGTGGAATTCTGAAATCACTTTAGATAGGAATTTCTTACTGATCTACCTTATCAATGTGGAATATTATGTAGTCTGGATCAGTACAAAGGTCTTACAGTTCGCTTACCCACCTGGTGTGATGTCATGGCTACTAGGAAAACTGTTTTCCAGGTGGCATATTTTAAGTCTCATGTAGCCATAGGATCAAAGGGAGATTCCATCATCTGGCCAAGACAAACGTTCAAGTTCCAAGGGGGAACTGGTTCCCTTGCAGGAGGGTGCAGATGACTGAGGCCTTTGAAAAACTTTTTAAAAACAGGTTGTGAGGCTAAAGACTTGTCCTTGCCTGCTGCTGTGAAAGTTGACACAACTGCCAGGTGCACTTCCAGAGTTCAGAGCCTCAGACCTAGGACTGTAAGTGTACCAGGTAGTCCAGAACTGTGGCTAGCCCTGTCTGCATTGGGATTAGCTTTCTGTGGGCACACCAATATGAGAATCCCTTCCACTTCGAGAAACATGCTTTAGTTGCGACTGGTTTCCTGGAAACATTCAAGACTCTCAGCACCTTTTGCGACAGATTCAAGACAAAAAATTCTAGCTCTTCAAGAAGCTTGCCCTCAGACATAATGTTCTGAGATCTGCAATGGCTATCGTGTCCTGGGACAGAGTAAGCAAGTTGTATCTCAGTGGCAGGTCGACTGGAGTCCTGCAAGAAAGAGTCAGCAGCACTGAGTACCATGCCCATCTGGCCAAGTATGAGACCATCAGGATCACTGTTGCTGGCTCTCTCCTGATCTTCATGAATACCCTCTGTACAAGGGGAAGTGGAGGGAAGGCATACAGGGATCTCCCTGTCCAAGTCATGGCTAGGGCATCCCCTGGGACTGTACTGTACCTCTGACTGGAGGCCTGCAACACAATTTGGGGATCCAGTTGTTCTCCTGAGAGGCAAACAGGTCTATTTCTGGGGTACCCACCATTCAAAACTGAAGTCTGCACTTGCGGGTTCAAGGTCCATTTGTGGTTTTTCGTTGATTCTGCTTAAGGAGTGAGCCAGCACACAGTCTTTCCCTGGAAGGCACATTTGCAAAAATGTTTATGTCCAGGGAATAAGCTAAGTCCCAGATCTTCACCACTTCATTGCAAAGTTTTAAGGATTTTTAAGGATCTTGTTCCTCCAGAGTAATTTATGTAGTACATTGCTGTGGTATTGTCTGTCCATATTTTGACTGACTGACCCCGCAGCTGGGAGGAAAAGGACTGCATTGCCAGCAGAACTGCCCTGAGCTCAAGGAGGTGTGTGTGCTTCTGAGTCTCCTGAGGGCTCCAGATGCCACTTACCATGAGGACCTCTATGTGGCCACCCCACCCTAGGAGTAAAGCATCTGTTGTGAGAACCTTGGTGAGAGATTGCTGGAGGAAGATAATGCCCTCTCTGAGGTTGCTCTTCTCTTTCCACCATTCCAGTGCTTGCACAACGTTCTCTGTGACTGACACTAGCTGAAACAAGGGGTCTGAGGTTTGGGACCAGCAGCCTCTTATGTGGTGCTTTATGTCCCTCAATGGGAGGCAAGCCCATGGCACCACAGCTGTGGCTAAATCCATGTGACCCAGTATTTGCAGAAAATCCCTTGCAGGCCTTGACCAACCTGGGATGAATGATTCTGCTCAGGCAATCAGATCTGTTACCCTGTCCTGTAGGACAAAGGTCTTTCCCTGCAGAGAATCCAGCTGCTCCACTGAAGTCCAGGACCTGTAATGGTTCTGGCTGAGACTTCAGCAGATTTATTAGTAACCCTAGGTTTTCCAAGGTGCTTCTTACAAGCTGAACAAAGCACACTAACTCATGTTTCGTTTTCCCTGAGACAAGCCAGTCATCTAGGTAATGGAAAACCACCACACCTTGCCTTTTTAGATGGGCTGCCACTACAGCTAAGCACTTTGAGAGTACCCTTGGTGCCAAGGTGAGGCCAAAGGGTAGGGCTGTGAACTAATACTGGCAATTTCCCAGCCTGAACTTGAGATACTTTCTGTGGCTGGGTCTTACTGTGATATGGAAGTAGGCATCCTTCACATCCACTGATCCCAACCAATCTCCTAACTGCAGAGATGAAATTACTGTGCCCAGCGTTACCATTCTGAATTGGTCTTTCTTTTTCTTTCTAAATATATGTTCTGGTTCCGCACCCCCTCCACTCCAGCATGGCAGATGTACCTGCCAGTCAGTCTGGATATACCAGACTTCACAGAGCTATTTGGGGCCGGTGAATTTTTACTTTTTACTAGTTTCCCCCACTTTCATTTTGAAACTTTTAACCCCAGACACCGCAGGGACACTGGTGTTTGTGATGTAGTCCCTGAAGTGAGCATGCATTAGCATACTCACGTGATATGCAGGGTGGCATCCCTTCCACCCTGTGTCCCGAGTGCTCCACCACCCGTACGTCCACAGGTGGCAGTACTGCTGTGGGACACGGCTCCCTCCCCCCTGAGAGGAGGAAAGCATCCACTGGAGCACACGATCCTCCTCCCTCCAGTAACCCAGGCGCATTCCTGAACCCCAGTCACTAGCGTCACCAGCAGCAGCCCTACCACTGCACTAAAGGGCCAGCAATTGAATCCTTTTTCTTGATATGTCTGTCAGATAACTTAAATCTAGAATGGGCCACTATTTTATATTATTCTTGTGGATTAGGAGGTTTCTTGCCCCACTGTGATTCAGAGATCTTTTCTACTGTTTTTGATTGCAGCAATTTATTTACCTCTAATTCTTTTTTTTTTTTATATACATATTTTTTCCTCCTGCTCTGGGCCAGGCCGGGACTTCCTTCTGCCAACTGCCAATACCCTTTTTACCATACGACTGAGATCCTGCCATCCATCCAACGAGAAAACCAGCCCACCCACAACTCACCACTGTGCTGCCCCCCAGAACTGGGTAGGCCTTCAGCTCCTTCGGCATTTCTTCCCCACAGACATCTGGCCACCCATGGTGGAGGTGAAGACTGGGGGGAACCCACAGGATGGTGGCACAGATCCGGTGGTGGATTTTGGGGGGGACAGCAGAGGCTTCATCTGCCCGTGCCTGCACCTCCGTTTTTCCATGTTCTGGCCCCACCCCTTGCCAAGAAGGAAGAGAGGGAACATTGTTTAACCAGGAGTAGCACACTACACCAAAGCTCATTTCCAGATGCAACCCGCGTGCAATAGGACTGGCTGCTGGTGAGGCCCAATGCAGCCAACCCAAGGTTGCGCTCTAATGGCTCCTCTGTTAGCTGCAGTTCCCCTACACCACCACCTGTGGTCACCGGGGTGATGGTAACGCAGCGGGATGCAGTGCCCTCCCTGCCCCAGAGGAGGAAAGTGTCCTGTGGGATGCTCAGTACTTCTTCCCCCAGATGGCCCTCCGAAGGCCCAGGCTCATTCTGAACTGGGGTCGTCGGCCCTACCACTGCACCTGCGGGCCAGCTCTTTTCCTCCAGTTCTAACAGAATTTTTTGTGTTGGTGAAAGAGATGGAAAGGTTCTTGGCTTCTGAAATTCAGGAAGCCTCTGAAAGTGTAGAGACAACCCCTGACCCACAATTTCCAGGATCCACTTGTCTGTGGTGATTTTTTTCCCCTTCCTGTAAGTAGTGGATCAGCCTTCCTCCCACTGGCTACGGCTGACTACGACCTGGACAAAACTGTCAGGGGTTTTGCTTTGGCTTAGGGGCTGGTGGTGCAGGACACCTTGTGCCCCTTCTGCTTATAGTACCCTATCTGTGGCTCATATTCGTAGCCAGTGTAGGGTCTTGGGTAGTAGCCGCTGCCTCCCCTTCCAAAAGGTCTGTAGGAAATGGAGACCTTTTACTTTTCAGTAGAGTTTTTGGAAGTGGTTCTATACTTTTTTCAGACATGCCTCTGTTATGCTGCCAAATAAAGAATTTCCCTCAAAGGGGAAGTCAATGGCTTTTGCCTGGGTGTCCTGGGTGAGAATTGTGTCCCTTAGCCAGGCAAATCTCAGTGGCACCGCATATGCCAAGACTCTTGATGCTGAGTCACTGGTATGTACAGGCATGTGGAACTGGTATTCTGTGGCATCCACAGTTGACTTTGTTACTGCTGACAGGTCCTGTGCCACCTCACAATCCACCTTGTCACTCAGTGCCAGTGCTACATTCCACACTGTTTTCTGGTACTGAGCTGTGTATGCCAAATAAGCTGCCTATCTTAAAAGCAGGATAACTGTTGTGTACACTTTTTGGCCACAGTATCTGTTTTTCTTGAATTTATTTCAAGGGGCTGTGCAGAGACAGGCACCTTTGCTTTATCACAGGCAGCTGCCTGTACCACTCCTCCATGATCTGGATGGGCATACAGGTACTCTACCCCCGTCTGTCTACCTTATACTCAGTTTCCTTATCAATGACAGCTGCTGAATTTGGTGATGACATGATTTTTTAAGCAACTTTCTTAAGAGACTTGTGTAAGGGGCCTTCAGCCTCCTTGAAGGGGTTAGTCCCATCATGTACATAAATTCCACTTCCTCCTCCTTCTCCTGTTTTTCATGAGAGGGGATGTTGAGGGTATCAACCATTTGTTTGATTAAGGAGGAGCAAGAGGTATAGTCCTCAGTAAATCTAGGAGGGAAACCAAACTCCTGTTCAGGAGAGCCATCAGGTTCTGTAAGGTTTACTCTCCTCCTCATCATCATAATAAATTCCCCCCTCTAACGCAGGCTGCTGTTCTGGAACTGGAGCCTGGGGAAGGGGGCCAGTAACCTTAACAAACTTCCCATGGCCTGGAAAAACTGCCACATCTTTGACATGATCTCTGTTAAGGGCACTTGTTGTGATCCAATGTCTGCTCCTGTTCCTTTGCAGGAGGAGTGGCAGGGATAAGTTTTGTCTTTTTGTTTTTTTTCTTGGCAGGCATTGGATCCAGTGCCTGCTCTGAGGCTCTCTTATTTGTATTGTTGCCATCACTAGAGTCAGGGTTCCACCTGTCGGACACCCTGTTGTCTTTACCATGCCTTTCTGATGACCGAGCAGCATTACCTTTTTTATTTGTCTCCTTTGAGAGAGACTGCTACTTTTGAGGAGAAGAACCTTCAGATGCATGCTTTCCACGAACAGGGGGATCTCTCTCTGAGCATTTACTGTGCTTCAGTGGTACAGAGGCTGACTAAGAAGCTACAAATTCTTCTTTTTTAAAACCCTTTTCTTTCAGGTTTTTCGGTGAAACTTTTGACTGAGTACAAATTTTGAAAATCATGATCTTGACCTAGGCACCTTAAACACAGCTTGTGGCAGTCTGCCTTTGCCCAAAACTGAAAACAAGAAGTGCAGTTTTTAAAAACCTGTGGACCCTGTTTTCTTGCATGTCATGCCAAACACTGATAAAGCCTAAGAATTAAAATACTAATTCCTCAAGTAAAAAATGGTAGAATGACTTTTTAAACACAAAAAACACTGAAAAACACTTCAATATAAATAAAACGAAAGTGGTTTGAGTTTTAAAATGTAAAATGTGGTCAGTTTCCATAGGCAGGAATCGTGTTAAAGAGCGGCCTTCTCCAGTTCCTGGAAAATGATTGGGAACTGGAGGAACCACTAATAGTTCAACATTTCTATAAAGACTCCCCAACTAATACAGAATATTGAAAATCTAAATAAATAAATTTAACAGCAAAAACTACTAATAAATGAATTTAGAAATTGAGACCAGCAGGTTAGAGACGTCTTCGGGGGGACTGCCCTCTTCAAGCAGAGAAAGAAATCTGGCATTAAGCCAGTAGGGAGAGTGTGGCCACACGCAGAGATGAAACTTCATTCATTTTTTTTTTTTTACTTTTTATTTATACATTTTTATGCCTTAATGCACAGAAAGACACTGAGCAATGCGATACAACATATGCACTCAGATTAAATTGATATACAGAGTAGAGAGACATTGCAACAATAGAAACAAGAATCAGGGGAATACCCACTTAAACTACTTATACATAGTAGTTACATTTCAGATAACTAATGCTGCCAACCCTTATATTGGAAAATTTCAATTATAGTGTTCTGAAATTAAGAAATCCAGCTATTTCACCTTTATGGTACTTACACATAACATTTACTCCATTAATCCTCTCAGTATGCTCTCCCAACCTCCAAACACATCAGAAAAGTACAAATTCCCATAGTAAACCAGCCCTTATACCCATCAAAAAATAATAGCTGCATCCTATACCCCCTATTATAACACATCCAGACACTTGATATAGTTCTTCAGTTGAGACCTGCACCAAATACATAAAAATACTATATTAGTCCCAAAATGTCTCATCGTGGCAAAAAAAAAAAAGGGATTACCAGTTCTGATCTAACATGCAGCAGTGTATCA
This sequence comes from Neoceratodus forsteri, assembly GCA_016271365.2. Taxonomy (NCBI): domain Eukaryota; kingdom Metazoa; phylum Chordata; order Ceratodontiformes; family Ceratodontidae; genus Neoceratodus; species Neoceratodus forsteri. The sequence goes on along the minus strand of CM028132.1, from coordinate 874,506,543 downwards.
CAGGAGAGTCCCAGCCAGCAAGCGTGATAAACTACATAAATAAGTTCAATACAAGCAGACAAGTCCAATAAAATCCCTCTTCTCCGGGATCAGAAAAAATCAGTTTGTAAGTAGAACAAACTGACAGTCCCTATTCAGGTGTCCCCCAGCTCTGACTCCGATAAGGAATCACCCTCTCTCGCGGACTTCTCCATTTCCAGCTTGTCCACGAGCTTCAATGCTTCTTTTGGGCGTGTGTAAATATATGCCCTCTGGCCCACTGTAACATGCAAACGGACCGGCTTGAGGAGGTTATTCGGAATGTCTGATTCCCGTAACTGACACCAGACGGTGTCAAAACTTTTTCACTTCTGTCACGTAGAATAGGCCAGATCAGGAAAGTGCAGGACCCTTGACCCATCTATCTCCATACCTCTTTTGGAGCGGGCCACTTGTAAGATTCTGTCCCTGACAACCATGGACGTTGTAGTCTGCATGATAGTTCTGGCACCCTCACTTTGGCCACCAGCTCTCCGCACATTTATATGGTATGCCTGAACCACATCCCCTTGTAGATTCACACCCAAAGTCTCCGACAACCAATTGGTCAGGAACAGGAGAAGATCCTCCCCCTCTGCTCCCTCCAGCATCTCGAGCACTTGAACATTAGCGGCCCTTGTCACCTTCTCCAGATGCTCTAGTCGAGCCCTTAATAGATTTTGTTCTTTTATGCAGCTCGCTGCAGAGGCCTGGGCTCGCTCCGATGATCACTCAGCCATCCGCACAGTATCCACCATTCAGTCCAATTTCTGCTCTACAATTACCATCCGCTTGTGGTAGGTGTCCATTTTTTTATCAATTTGCTGGACAGTTCTGGTTAGGTTTACCACCGTGGACTGCAAAGTTTCCAGCATTGCAGGTCAGGGCTCCTCTGAACTCTGCTTGATAGATGAGGAGGCTGCAGGAACAGATGGCAGCTTGGAGGCCCCACCATGCGAAGCAAAGAAGTTAGCTTCTTGTTCTGTATTTTTCCTGCCCATACTTTCGTGTAGATCTGCCCAACTGAGCACGGCACTCCAATTCGTAGGTATCAATGGTCTTACAGCAGGTTTAGGTGGAAAACTAGCAGATTTAGCCAATATCTGGATGTTGGACCAGGAGCTCACTGAAAATTCATCCATACAGCTAGGCAGCTAGCCATGTCCCCAAAACTTCATTCTTAAGTCCGTTGTTAGTATAAAGTTACGTCTATCTCCGGGGAATCACACTCTGACAGAATTATGCCATTTGTATTAGGCATCACTGATGGATTCCTGTTGTTAGAAAGCCTCGGTAGAGGGGGCAGGGCATTATTAATCTACCTTGTGAGTGACAGCAGGTAATTTACTAGGTCTGTGTCAGGCAGCATGTGGGAGGACTGATCATGGAAGATGTGCCGCCTTCATGAATTCATACAGATTCCTCTGTGGGGTCTTCTTCCTCAGCAGCAAAGCCTAATGTGTCCTGCATGAAGCCTACCAAAGCCTGAAACCAGGCATCCTTTAGGAAAGACCTGGATGCATATACCACAGTTTATTCATAATGTGGTATGACAGTAGAACTAGAGTCTAACCAACAAACTGGTTGTTCCTCTTCCTCAACCCCTTCCTCTACATTCAGGAGGTCCAGACCATATTTGTCCCCTTCCTCCACAAACTGAAAAGACTAAGGAAGAGCAGGAGGAACCAGAGGCACTGTAAGCTGCAGAGTCAGTGGTGGGGATGGCACAGCGGCAGGGAGCAAGTTCCAGAGGCACCAACAGTCAGTGATGACCTGAATGGTGGTATTGCCTGTGCCACTTACAGAGTAATTATTGTCAGCATGGACAACATAAGATGATGAAATAATTTAGAGACAGTAGCCAAAACAACAGCACTAGCACCAGATGACAGAGCTGGCAAAGAAAGTGATGACTGGACAGTGCCCATCCACCACATGCTGGGAATAGGCTGCATGCCACTGACAGCAGGTAAGCCAGAGACTGCACCTGATTTTGGTGTATGAATGATGACTGAACCGGCAACAGAGACCAATGAAGTGGCATGAGCCTTACTCTCAGAGGGATTCAGTAGTGACCTAGACTGGGAGAGAGACTCTGAATGTTTGCAGTGAGGCTCCATCTAAGACTTTTTTTCAACTTCTCCTTCAGTAAATAGTGTTTTTCCCATGACGGTAAAAGCATGGCCACCTGACAAGAAGACCTGTGGGGTTCCCCAGTGGCAGATGAGGTACAGCAAGCTGGAGACACGGATGTTGCCCGCTTGGCATTCTCCATTTTCTGCAGGAAATGTTTTAAAGCCTACCAGTGATGTCTCCTTGAGGACTGGTTGAAGCCTTGACAAATGGCACAGTTCTTCACATCAAGCTAAAGGCCCAGGCAGGAAACACAGCATATGAGCACTGTCATTAAATATCTTCTGTGACCTTAACTGCCAGAGTGAGTTACCAACCGTATGAAGAACCACAGTGGAACCAGAACCTGTCATGATCCAGCTGGGTTGATGGACAGACTCAGACCTGAGACTGTTGAATTACTTTTGGACTTTATAACTGCTAGAGTGGCCAAGAGTCTGATCATTGACCTACATGTGCCAAAAACAAGGAGAAGAAGGGACAATGTGAGGGAACCAGGCTCACTTGATCCTTGTGACAGTGGTCAGTGGAACTCAGCTCCTTGGACCCTCTCTTGCCCTTCTCCTCGCCTTCCGGCCCACAGAATTTGCCAGTGTATGGAAGGGTATGAACACAGGACTCAATCAAACTGCAGTGTTGATTACTATCTTTCATGCTTTTAATCTGTCAGCTTAGTCTAAATAAATCAGCATCTGACTGAGAGGTGCATGTCTCCATTGTCATATCCGCATTCATTGTGTGTAATGAGTTGCCAGTTGTTTGCCACTAAAAACATCTACACTGATACAGAGTCCATGTAAAGAATAACTATGTTGTATCTCATAGAAACATAGAAACATAGAAGTTGACGGCAGATAAGGACCGAAAGGCCCATCCAGTCTGTCCATTTCTTTTTCTACCTTATAAATGTGCCATCGGCCTTTGCTCTGTCAGTGGCCTATCTATTCATAGTCATTTGTATTGCTCCCTTATGCCTATCCCATGCCTGTTTGAAGCCCTGCACTGTATTCATAGCCACCACTTCTTGTGGTAAGCCATTCCATGCATCCACCACCCTTTCTGTGAAAAATAATTTCTCACATTTCCCCTTAATCGGCCTCCTCTAATCTCATGCTGTGTCCTCTTGTCCTGCTATTTTTCTTATATTTAAACATGTTAGACTCTTTCACCTTGTTTATGCCCTTAAGGTGTTTGAATGCCTCGATCATATCCCTCTCTCCCTCCTTTGCTCAAGGGTATACATATTGAGCTCCATTAATCTGTCCTCATATGTCTTCTGATGCAGTCCCTGCACCATTTTGGTTGCCCTTCTCTGGACTTCCTCAATTTGGTTAATGTCCTTGTGAAGGTGTGGCCTCCAATACTGCACGTAGTACTCCAGATGGGGCCCTAACCAGTGTCTTGTACAGAGGATTAATACCGCCTCTTACGACTTGTGATACCCCTACTAATACACCCTAACACCCCCTAGCCTTACCTACTGCTTTAGAGGTCTGCTTGGATGATTTCAGGTCATCAGTGATGATGATGCCCAAGTCTCTTTCTTCCTTTGTGACTGCTAGCAACTCCTCCCAGCCTATAGGTGGCTTCAGGGTTTCTCTTCCCTATGTGCATGATTTTGCACTTTTGCATTAAATCCCAGTTGCCATTCTTCTGACCATTCTGCTAGTTTATCCAGATCTCTTCTCATTCTGTCCACCCATCTGGATCATCTACTCTGTTGCAGATCTTGGTGTCATCTGCAAACAGACAAGCCTTACCCTCTAGTCCATCTGCAAGGTCACTAATGAAGATGTTGAAGAGGACTGGCCCCAGGACTGGATCCCTGAGGTACCCCACTTGTGACTTGCATCTCTTCTGACTGTATACCATTTACCACCACTCTGTTTTCTGCCTGTCAACCAGTTTGCCACCCAGTTGACCAACTTCTGACCCACCCCAGCCTACCCAGCTTATTTATCAATCTTCTATGTGGAACAGTGTCAAAAGCTTTGCTGAAGTCAAGGTAGGCGACATCGACTGCTCCCTTGGTCCACCACTTGGTTACCCAGTCAAAGAAATCTATGAGATTAGTTTGACAGGACCTTCCTTTGTAAACCCATGCTGTCTTGGATCCTGTGCCCCTATGGATTCCAGGTGTTGCACTATCCTTTCCTTAAGGAGTGCCTCCATAATCTTGCCCACTACTGAGGTAAGACTGACCGGTCTGTAGTTCCCCGCCTCCTCCCTGCTACCACTCTTGTGGAGCGGGATCACATGAGCCCTTCTCCAGTCTTCTGGGACCTCTCCTGTGCTCAGAGACTCACTAAACAATTCTGCTACTGGCTCTGCTAGTTCCTCCTTTAGCTCCTTAAGTACCCTGGGATGTATGCCATCAGGTCCCAGATCTCTACTCTGAGCTGAACCAGCTAGCTGAACAATTACTCACATAACATCAATTATCTCTTCACTGTTGCACAACTCCAGGGTGACTCTTTTACCCCCCTTTTCCTCTGGCTTGACTCAGTTGGACCCCCTGATGCCCTCCTTTTTCTCCATTGTGACTCCCTCCATCACAAGGAGAGCCACACACCCCCATCCTTGTCAGACCTATCCCTTCAGAATAGTCTGTATTCATCTATTTTGCTTCCTTAGTCATTTTCTTCCATTAACCAGGTCTCTGTGAGTTCCTCTGCCACCTGCCTTTGGGAATCCCCTGCATCAGTTCCCACCGCCATTCTCTAATTTAAACATCCCTAACTGTCCTGTCCATGTTTCTGACCAGTACCGCAGACCCCTCCTGGCGCAGCTGTAGCCCATCTTTGGCATAAAGGTGCCCTAGCCCCATAATGCCCTCCAGATGGCCAAAAAACAAAACCTTCCCTCTTATACCAGACCTTTAACCAAGCATTAGCCTAATGGTCCACTGCCTATTCCTCATTGGTCGCAAAGACTGGGAGGATTTCGGAAAGATTACCCTTGATACCTTTCACTTCAGGAACATCTTCAGTTCCATGAATAACCTCATGTCCTTGATACTTGAGCTCTCTATGTCAGTGCACCGACATGGTCGATAAAGGTCTGTTTCTCTCCCAACTATGTTGCATGGCCATGGAGAGCATTCAGCTGACTGGTGCTCTAGGCAGGAAACCACCTTACCTGAGCTATATTCTTGGTTGAGCAATGTCCCTTCCACCTCACCACTGCCCTTAATATGGATCCCCAGTGACTACTACCTTCCTGCCCTGGTAAGCTCTTTCATAGAAACATAGAATTTGATGGCAGATAAGGACCGCTTGGCCCACCCAGTCTGCCCATTTCCCTACCTAATGGATAAGCTGCAGATCCTAGTTAATCAGCAGCCTACTTCTTCCTACCCACACCCCCTAGAATTGCCTTATGACTGTCCCATGCATTCTTGAATTCCACCAGTTTTTGACTCCACAACCTCCTCCAGAAGGCTGTTCCATGCATCCACAAACCTCTCTGTGAAAAAATACTTCCTTACATTACCTCTGAAGCCACCTCCATCTTCAAATTGGCCCTTTGTTCTTGCACACCTCTTTTCTGAAAGATGCTACCCTCTTGGACTTTGTTGATTCCTTGAGGTACTTGCAAGTTTCTATCATGTCCTCCCTCTCCCTCCTTTCCTCGAGGCTATACATATTAAGCTCCTTAAGTCTCTCTTCATATGTCTTCCGGTGCAGACATTGTACCATTTTAGTTGCCCTCCTCTGGACTGCCTCCATCCTGTTTATGTCTTTGTGGAAATTGGGTCTCCAGAAATGCATGCAGTACTCCAGATGGGGCCTCACCAGCTGTCTGTACAGAGGGATAACAACTTCCTGTTTTCTACTGGTGATGCCTCTCCATATGCATCCCAGTATCCCCCCAGCCCTCCTTACTGCCCTCCTCACATTGCTTGCCAACCTTTAGGTCATCTGATATGACTACCCCATGTCCCTTTCCATTTTTGTTGTTGTTAGTATCTCACCCCCATTGTGTATTCTTCCTCTGGGTTTTGTTTCCAGGTACATTACCTGCACTTCTTAGCATTGAATCTAAGCTGCCATACATTTGACTATTCCTCCAACCCTGCCAGTCCCTTCTCATCCTTTCCACTCCACCTTGTGTATCAACTCTGTTGCAGATCTTTGTGTCATCTGCAAAGAGACATACTTTTCCTTCCAGTCCCTCTGCAATGTTGCTTATAAAGACATTGAAGAGGACCAGTCCTAGTACTGAACCTCGTGGCACCCCACTAGTAACCCCTTCTTCAGAGTTGACTCGTCTTACTATTACCCCTCTATGTCCTGTTCTCCAGCCAATTCTTTACCCAGGCTACCGTCTTGGGACCCACTCCAAGGCTGGCTAACTTGTATATTAATCTTTTGTGTGGGACTGTGTCAAATATCTTGCTAAAGTATAGGTAGGCCATGTCCACAGCCCCTTCCTGATCTACTACTTTGGTCACCCAGTCAAAGAAATCTATTAGATTCATCTGACATGACCTTCCTGCTGTGAATCCATGCTGCTGTGGGTCCTCTGCCCCTCTGGCCTCTAGGTACTCGACAATTCTTTTCTTCAGAAGTGATTCCATCATTTTCCCTATCACTGAGGTTAAACTAACAGGTCTGTAGTTTCCTGCTTCTGCCCTGCTCCCACTTTTGTGACGTGGAATCACATCTGCCCTCCTCCAGTCCTCAGGTACCACCCCATCCTCCCATGATTTGTTAAACAGGGTAGTCAGTGGTGTCACTAGTTCTACCCTTAGTTCTTTTAGAATTCTGGGATGAATCTCATCAGGCCCCATTGCTTTGTACACCTTCAGTTTTAAGAGTTTTTTCAGAACCCTTTCTTCTGTAAATGGGCTGGTATCAACTCCTGTATCCAGAGTCTTCCTATTGTTTGATTTAGGTACCTTCCCCTCTTCATTTGTGAATACTGAAAAAAATATTTGCTTAGTATCTCTGCCTTTTCACAGTCACCCTCTGCCCACTCCCCTTCCCTTTATTAAGCCTCACTATCCCTCCCTTGGTCTTCCTTCACTCCCTGATGTACCTATAAAAGCTTTCCTTCTTCTTCCTTGAAAGGTGAGTGTTCTGCTGCCTGGACTGCCCCTACCAGCCCCAGATGCCATCTGACCCCCCTAAACCTAGCAAGCCAGATGCTGATACCTATTGCTAGTATCCACTGGTGATAGTTCTTCCTTATGCGCATGCCTGCTACCTCCCTTTTCCCCTTAGATATATCCCCCATTCCTACTATTTAGACCTCATATCCTACCACCCTCTTCCCTACCTGTCCCTGCCACCCCCAAGCCTAAGGCCCAAGTCCCTAGCCTTGCCCAACCTTCCTCCTCAGCTCCCTGCACCCCTCAGGTGCCTTCAACTACCACTCTAGCCTGGCAGTGTAACTGTAGACAGTAATGACCACTCTATAGTGGCTGTAGATGTATCCCCCACCTTCCATGGGCATGATGATGTACACTGAACAGCCCAAGTCCATCTCAGGATGCTGGAAACTAGCTATCTCACCCCACCTTACCAGCAGTTCAGAGTTCCTCTCAGCTGCCATTCCTCTCTCCCATGCCCCCATGGTGTAATCAGTTGCCATTCCAGATCGTCACATGCCTCTACAGAACAGTGACCAAATCGCAGTGACTGCATATATACACCCTCCTGCCCTCTGCAGGCAGGAAGGCATACATCATATAGCCTGGCAGTGTTTGCAGCACACATCCATCCTCCTAGGTAACCATCACCGTTAGAAACAGTAGTTAAGGTTGATCCAAAAAGGCTCAAGGTATGCTACATGGTTATGTATCAGAAGTGCATAAGTGGCATCCATGCCAGAAATGTAGAACTCACCAATCTGCCAACAAAAAGAACACAATACATGCTGTACGAAAATGCTGTGCCCACACATCCACACAGTACAGCAGTGCTGCTAAGCAAGCTGGTGTTTGCAAAGAAACACATAATTCATGCATGTGTACACTGACCCACAGGACGAGACAAGCATCTGCATGTGTAGATCCCAGGCCCAGAAAGTACACCACTGGAGGGCTGCTGCAGCGATGGCACATTCCTTTCAAAACAGTGCATGACACACAAGAACACAATTACACTGTAAAGCACAGACAAATAATCAGCACAGCATATTAATTAAATAACATGCAAAGCCACACGTGTGCATACAGAACACATTACATAAAAGCCACACCTATGAACACCCACAGCACACACTCACATGCCGGCACCCACCACCACCAAAATTCCATATCGTAAGCATACATGCACACACCACCAACACAACAAACAACAGACACAGTAAATACAGTATGAAAAATACAAGGAATAATATTACGGGTGACGTACACAACAAGCCTGGGTTTCCACTGAGGGGTCAAGATAAAAGCATATGGACCTTAAGAGTGAAGCTCAAGACATCCATACTGTTATCTCAAACCCAAGATGGAAACACTAGGTGAGTTTGATTATGGTCACCCATATTTTTTTTTTATAGTACATGGTTCTGTTGAAGGAATTATTGAGCAACACTGAACGCCAGTACAGAGAGAACGAGTGAGATGAGGAGCTGCTCTGCTGAGTATGTGCTTCCAGTACATATTTGAATTTACTTCAAATCAAAAAAAGTAAAATCCAGTACAAAGAGAGTGAATGAATATCAGTACGAAAACAGTGAGCGAGCCAAGGAGCGTCTTTGCTTAGTAAGCGCTACCACGCTCTGAGAGGAATCCCCTCACACACCCTGAGGGGTGGGCATCACGAACTGCTAGTGCATTCGCAAAGGTAGGATATAGTCTGCACAAGTTGCTCTCAGTCAAAATTAAAGCGGGTGCCAGGTGGGAGCTGGCACAACCAGGGATATAGGTGCACCTTTTGATAGAACATGCACAACTTTTCGAATGTGCACAACAACTTTTGAGTATCCACTGATTTTCATACACAATAAACCCTAACCATATACTATATAGCAGACTGTGTATGAGCAATCATACATAACAAGGCTGTTTTTCAATCAAGAAGTTTCCATGGTAACAAGAGACCTCGAGAGTGCAGCTCAAGAGGTCTCATTACCATGGAAACCTTGAGATTAAAAAACAGTCTTGTATATGTACGGTTGCTCATACACTATCTTTTACAGTGTATGGGCAACCATTATAACAATCCTGTTTCCAAAAAAAGGTCCCCCAGTACTGAAAGTGCCTTACTGTAGCACAGGCTGTAATGGTTCTTTCCAGCGCCACTCACTTCCTGGGCCAACTCTCACAGCCGCGGCAGCTTCCATCACACCTACATGAAGACGTTCTATCTTGTGTGTTGCAGTAGTGACATCCCTAGTGCAGCACAACAACACCGTGACATCACTACTTCAGCACAACAAGCCTGTTCTAGGGATGGAATGTCATCCACAACAGCGTTCCACCATACACTATATATTTATTCTGCACTTCATAACAGCAGCATATTGGTGCATGGTGTTTGTTCTGGTAACCATAATGCAGCACACCCAGGCCTGGCTCACACAGATCCCAAAAGACAGCATCAGAAACGAACTGGAACAGTAATCTGGATAAAAAAAGCAAAGATACATGGAGCAGATCCTGGTGTGACTTATTTCTTTGACGGAAAAGAAAGACGTGATCGTTGGGGAGAATTGTACATGAGATGTGGGGGTGGTCAAGTCGCTGTGGCTGGAATCTGAATAAACATATGCAATTTGTTTACCTAGAGATGAATTCTCATTGTTAAAATTCGTTTTTTTGTGTAGACTGCTATGTAACTGGGATCTGCCGATGTCAAGATTTTTTTTTTACCAGTAACCAGAGCACCTCTTTTTTCAGTATTGTGTATATTTCCCTACCTGTTAGCACTTCCTCTATACTGTCTTCATCAGCATCGGGGATTTTCATTTATCCCCACTCAGAAACCAGACCATTTCAAAACTGAGGTAGATCTAGTCAAGTTAATTCAGAAACTGAATATAAATGAATGTAGTTTTATTCTAGGAACATGGCAGTACCCACATAGACTGATGCAGTGCATGCCACTTACAACGGACTAATGTGTTATCACATATTGTCTGGATGATCATGAAATACCAATCTCTAAGGCAAAAATAGGTTAGTGTGTGCCATGATACAGCACAGTGATATTAAATGAACTACAGCTCTTCTACTGAGTTGTTGTTTAAAGTGCCATGAGTAGTTATGTTTGTTTAGCTTCCATTGTTGTTGCTGCTAAAAAAAACACATTCACTATTCAAAACCGTGCTAAAAACTTACATGATTCTGTATGCTTTTAGTCATGCCCCATGAATGCTGTTATGTTGCTCTGAGTTTTCGGTTCTTCAGCATAGTTCCCCCATTTATTATGTTTGCTTGCACGCATGTGCAAGAAACATAGTGCCATCATCCGAGTTTTCGGAGGTGTGGCAGCCCTCTCCCAATTCAGTCAGTGTGTTTGCAGGCACGGCCGCAGTTCTCCAATGCCTGCTGGAGCTGTCTATGAGAGCAGTCTAAAATGCAGTGGTGTACAGTTGAAAGGGGGAGCTACGCTTCAGTGAGCAGCGATAAGATATCGCCTGCTCATGCGCACTCCCCCTACATACACACACGCATGCATACTGCGTGCTCAGCCCCTCCTCCCCCGAGTGTAAATCGGAAACACCCACTGAGGTTACTAATAGGCCAGTATAGATGGAACACTGGAACCAGTGTTTAAAAACCAGCTTCTACTGGGAAAAAAGACTTACAGGTTCAGTGCCGTTCTCCTTTAGGCACATTTTTAAGGGTAGACTTCAGGATACTGAAGCAGATTTCAAGGACTCTCAAACTTAGCTTTGATAACTTGTCAGTCTCCTCAAGGATGGAGATTATATGGGCTACATTAAGACCACTTCTCTTACCAGGCACAGACACAGACATCTTGATTACAGAGTAGCAACCAAACAATGGAAGACAGAGACTCTCTGACCTGATCCTTCTAAGCACCTACTAATGACCACTTTATACCTACTCAGGTGTTATTGACTAGAGCTGGCAGACGATATAGTTCTTTATAATTGTAGAGTTTAAAGTGGTGAAGAATACAAAATGGCTTTTGGCAACCGGAAAACGTCCAGTAAGAGATCCCCTTATGCATATCCCATGCATTCTTGAACCCCATCACTATTTTCACCCCCACCACCTCAGCGCATAGGCTATTCCATGAATCCACTACCCTTTCTGTGAAAAAATACTTCCTCACATATCTCCAAAATCTACCCTCCCCAGCTTCATAGCATGTCCCCTTGTTCTTGTGCGTCTTTTTATTCTGAAAAATACTTCCTTCCTGTACCTTATTTACCCCCGTGAGGTATTTAAAGGGTTCTATCATATCCCCCCTTCTCTTTTCCAGTGTGTACATTATTGAGTTCCTTCAATCTCCCCTCATAGGGGTTGTGATGCAGACCCCGCACTATTCTAGTTGCTCTCCTCTGGATCGCTTCCACTCTGTCTATATCTTCCAGAGACGTGGCCTCCAGAACTGTACACAGTATTCTAAGTGAGGATTTACCAGTGATCTATACATAGGTAGCACCATCTCCCTCCTTCTGCTGGTGATAACTCTCCCTATGCACCTCAGCATCCCACTAGCCCTCCCAACTGCGTTGCCGCAGATTAGGTCATCAGAGATTATTACCCCCAGGTCTTACTCTAGCTTGGTGGTCATCAATAACACTCTATCCATTTTGTACTCTGCCTCTAGATTTCTGTACCCGAAATGCATTATTTTGCACTTTTTCACATTAAAATCCAGTGCTATACTTGAATCTGCAGGCTAAGTTTGCAGAGTCTCAGTGCTTACATGTACTGAGTGATGCGACTCAGGGTCCTCAGGTGATTAACCTTCAAAAAGAGTTGCAGGAGCTTCTTGATGCCAAAACAGAAATGGCTCTATGCTACTTGAAACAGAAGTTTTATTGGGGGGGAAGGGCATCTAAGGTGTTGGCATTCAGACTCCGCTGACAGGTTCTGCGGGGAGAGGTTAAACAAATCCGTGACCCCAAGACAGGGTTTTAGGTCTCGGACTCTGACCAGGTGCTGTCAGCCATTCGCCATTACTATCAGACTTTATATGGCCCGATGGATTCATTACTCTACCTATCACCTCCCCTTACAGCTCCCTAAATTGCCCCGAGTTGACTCAAACACTGACCGCTCCCACTTCCACAGCAGAATTGATGGTGGCAATCAAAAATTTAAAATTCAGGAAAAGCCCTGGTCCAGACAGATATTCTGGGGAGTTTTATAACATTTTTTTTCCTATCCTGACACCCCCATTACTTCAAGCTTGCCAGAAGATCCAAGAGGGTGGCCTTATCCCTCCTTCATGGAACCAGGCCACCATTGCTGTTATCCTTAAACCTAATAAAAACAAGACCCATTGTTCTTCTTATTGACCCATTTCAGTTTTAAATATTGATTATAAACTTTTTTCTTCAGTTTTGGCAAAAAGATTGGATACCCTTTTGCCAGCGTTAATCGATGGGGATCAAATGGGTTTTGTTCGTGGGCACCAGACCCCTGACAATATAAAACGCTCCCTTCTCATTCTACACCACACCACCCGGTCAAAATTACCCTTTCTTTTACTTTGCTTAGATGCTTAAAAAGCTTTTGACTGGGTGGTGTGGCAGTTCTTATTTGTGGTTATGACTCACATGGGCTTTCCCCCGACTTTCATACAGACCATACAGGCACTCTATGCTTCCCCACAGACCTTTGTCAAGGTAAAAGGATGTCTCTCTACATTGTTTTCTTTATGTAGAGGCACTCGTCAGGGGTGTCCTTTATCCCCACTTTTAATTTGCCTTGTACTTGGAGCCCTTGGCCCAGACCATACAGAGTCACCCTTCTATCCAAGCCCCTGTCACTGCGGACTGACAACATCACCTGGCCCTTTATGCAGATGATTTACTTCTCTCCTGCATCCAGAGAAGTCATTGACGCCCCTATGGCAGACTCTACAGGAGTTTGGGGCATACTCGGGATATACATTAAATACCACAAAAACAGAGGTTTTACAATTAAATTACGCCCCTAGTCCAACCATCTGAAAAAATTCCAATCTAAATGGGACATGCAGGCCCTGAAGTATCTCGGGGTTATGATTTCACAACAGATAGCCCACCTGCACTCGCTGAACTATGAGGTTTTAACTAAACAGTTTGCTCGAGACCTCAACACATGGGGAAGGTACCACTCACGTTAGTACAATGTATTGACAGTGTCTGCATGATTTTATTGTCCAGGTTTCCTTACTTAGTGCAGACACTCCCAATATCCCCTTCAGTACAATTGTTCTGAAAGTGGGATAAGCTTATTTCCCATTACATTTGGAATGGGAAAACCCCACACATTAAATTCTCTATTTTACAGCTGCCCCATGCAAAAGGTGGCCTAGCCTTGCCCAATCTTTCTCGTTATCATACAGCTGCACAGATCCGTACCCTTATGTATTGGTTGATTTCCGCTTATGACGCTCACCGGAAGAATATAGAGTTGAGAATGGAGGACATTCTATCTCCTTCGACAGTTCTGATTGCCTACCCGCTCCCCCCCCTTCCGAATCAACTTTGTGCTAACCCATATACCAGTAATTCACTCAGTATTTGGTATCAGCTTCTCACCTCCTGGGAGCTCCATCTGTTACGGTTTTTAATCACTCCCCTAGCACATAATGCTGCTTTTTTGCTAGCCACTTTAGATCATGGTTACCATAGGTGGGAGTGACTGGGCTTAATTTTTCCATTCCAGTTTCTACGGGGCAGGGAGATAGTTCCCTTCCCTGACTTACAAAGACAGTTTTCTCTAAGACCTGAGGACCAGTTTCGTTGTCAGGTAACATTATGTGCAACAAGCAATCTGACTTTGACCCACAGATAGCCCTTTTCCATTACTGATACAGGGCCTGATTAGGGCGTCGAGGGGAGAGACCTTAACCTCACTTATTTCTCAAGCATACTAAGCTCTACTACAATTGGCAGGGGGTAATACAGCCTTCATTCAGTCTCACTGGGAAACTGACCTAATAACCCAGATTTCCTCCCAGGACTGGGACCAATATTAACATATGTGCCCAAGGTGACCTCCTCCTTTGGAAGGAATTTTCCTGTAAAACTTGTATATATTTCTTTTGGACCCCTCAAATAATTGCAAAATTTAAGCCTTCCCTTTCTGCGTCCTGTTGACGTGGATGCGGTATCACCCCGGCCACTCATGGTCATATTTTTTGGAGTTGTCCCGCTATACAACCCTACTGGGTTAAACTCTTCATTATTCTTCAGGATATATTTGGGACGGGCTTCAATTTAACAGCCCGCACTTTGCTATTTTTGGACCTTGCAGAGGGGTTTTGAGATCCTAACACCCGTAAATGTTTAAATATCTCATTTCTGGTAGCTAAAACATCCATAACAAAGTTGTGGCTCTCTGATACAATACCCAAAATAAGACAATGGCAGGACATCATGTGGTCAGTATATGTTATGGAGAAACTCACTGCATAACTAAATCATGTAGTTCTTGTTTTTGACTTGGTTTGGTCTCAATGGATTCATTATATGTTAAACCACAGAAAGGAGTTTGTACCATAAATCTAGAAATTTTGTTTATTGTTAACTCTTCTGGAATATGGAATAGCTGGAGATGGTGCAGAGATTTGCGGTTTCCTTATCTAATGCCCGATGTTTGTTGATTGTTTAGCGTGTGCGTGTAATTGTGTATTCATTTTATAAAGCTTCAATAAATAGGAAGTTAAATAAAAGTGCCATACTCATAACCACTCCTCAAGTTCTCTCAGGTCTCTGCTCATCCCTTCCACCCCGTGTATCCACCATATTGCAGATTTTGGTGTCACCTGCAAATAGGCGGCTTCTCCTCCAGATCCTCTGCAATGTCACTTAGAGACATTACAGAGGACCAGTCCCAGCAAAGAACCCTGAGGCACACCACTGGTCACCTTCTGCTCTTTGGAGTGAACTCTCTTTACAAGCACCCTCTATTGCCTATCCCCTAACCAATTTCTTACCCAGAGTAGCACCTTCTGACCCACTCCTAGGCTACTCAGCTTGCTTAGTAGTCTTATGTGTTGAACTGAGTCGAATGCCTTGCTGAAGTCTACGTAGACCACATCCACCACTCCACCCTGATCTAATACTTTAGTCACCCAATCAAAGAAATCCATTAGATTCATTAGAAACGACCTCCCACCCATGAATACATGCTGTCTCAGGTTTTGTAACCCATCTGATACAAGATAAGCCACTATCCTCTCTTTCAGCAGTGATTCCATTAACTTTCACACCATCAATGTGAGGATGACTGGTCTATAATTATCAGCCTCCTCCTTGCTACCAGTTTTGTGAAGTGAAACTACATCTGACCTCCTCCAGTCTTCCAGAACCACACCTGTTTCAAGTCAGCTGTTGAATAGAACTGTCAGCGGTGCAGCTAGTACCTCTCTGAGCTTCCTTAATACCCTAGGATGTACCGCATCTGGTCTCATTGTTTTGTCCACTTTTAGATTATCGAGGCCTTTTAGGACTCTCTCCTCTGAAAAAGGGCTAGTGTCCACTCCCTTCCTTCCTACATACAGCAAGTCAATGCAACAAGTCAATGCAAAAAATACAGTAGACACAAGTCAAAGTACAATGAGAATTGCCTGGTCCCTGCTTTACTTCTGCTGTGACGTGGATGCAGCCCTTGATTACGTCACCTCTACCATTCAGTCCCTCCAAGATAAATACATCCCTCTCCTCAGGTGAAGGATTAAGAGGTAAATCCACAAAATGGCTACATAGTTCCCTCTTCTTCAGTCTCAAAGCAAGGGACACATGTTGGACCAAATTCAAATTCTCATCACTACATTCAGATTGGCTAGTATATCAGGCCTTGAGGAATGCCTGTTAAAAGAAATTAGAATGGCCAAAAGCAACTACTGTAGGGAACACTTGCAAGCCGCTGCTAAAGACTCCAAGTGTTTCTGGACACAGATCAAGGGCCTTATGGATAACAACAGAAGCCAAACCCCTCCTGACATGGTTATAAATAATGTCAACTGCAATAACCCGGTCACCATCATCAATGCTATTAACTCTCTCTTCACCAACCTTACCAGGTTTGAGACCCTTATATCATGCCCAACTGACGCTCCTCCTCCCATATGCCCCCCTATCCCCCCACTGTACCTCCATACTGTCTGTTGTATACAGGTCTTGCAACTCGTAAAAGCCACCCCCCCATGGGTGCATTGGCCCTGATGGGCTGTAACCTAGAATACTCAGGCTGACTGCCCCTCTAATTGCCTCCCCAGTCACTTGACCTTACTTTACAACCTCTCTCTTACCACAGCTACCATTCCCAAAAGCTGCAAAGTAGCTAAGATAATATCTGTATTCAAAAAGGGCGACTCCAAATCCATTGAAAACTACTACCCAATACCAATCTTGCCCATCTTAAGCAAACTACTTGAAAAACGCATGGCCTACCAGATCATGGACCACCTCCAAAAATATAACCTTCTATCCTCAGCTCAACAAGGCTTTAGGCAGGTTCACAGTACTACCACTGCTTTTACCCAACTCTGTAATGATATAAAATCCAGTATGGACAAGGACATGCTAACTGGGGCCATTTTCATTGACCTTACTAAGGCGTTCGACTTGGTAAATCAAACCCTGCTAATATACAAACTGGCCACTCTAGGAGTCTCCCCTACTGCCACTGGCTGGTTCTCTAGCTACCTCCACAACTGCTAACAGTTTGCTAAATTTAATGGGGTCCACTCTGTCCTAAAAACTATCAATGTCGGCATTCTACAAGGTTCCATCCTGGGCCCCCTACTATTTTCTGACTTTATCAATGGCATCCCAAAGGCACTCCCCGCCCCCTCCCCCCCACTGTAACACCCTCCTTTATGCAGATGATGTGGTGTTTACTCCAGCTCAAAATGCCCGAGTGATATTCAGTTCCAGGCTCAACACTGGCTTCCATAAAGTTCAGAACTGGTTGGTGCAAAATTGGCTTGTCCTGAATGATAGCAAGACTCTGGCCATGCTCTTTGGGTCCTCTCAAAAAAGTTCAGGTTTATGCTACCAGCCTAGATGTTTGCTGCCTTGACAGCTCCCATCACTGTGACTGACTACTTCAGATATCCTGGTGTTACCCATGATCCTGCCTTGAACTTCTTGCTGCATATCACAAACACCTGTAAGTCTGTTAACGTCAAGCTCAGACTTGCCTATCAGGTCAGATATGCCCTGATCCCAGCAGCTAGAGTTGCTATCGTCCAGGGAGTCCTGCTTCCCAGCTTCTCCTATGAACTCACCTCATTCTACCAGGCTAGTATATACAACCTCTCCAAGCAGAATGTCTCCCACAATAATGTACATAGGTTCACACTATTGGACCCTCAACTGACCCACCACTGTATGCTATATTCTAGTCTAAGATGGCACACCCTTCCCTCGGCGCCTCTGCACCCTAAGCTGTCTGACTGATAACATCCTCAGCTCATCCACACCAGCCTCCCTGGCCTCTATGCTAATACCTGCAGACTAAGCCTACTCCCTCTGCTCCAAAGATCAGGCCTTCCTGGCCTTACCCAAGAGCTCCTTCAAAATGGGTGAGCAGGCATTCTCCTGTTTCATCCCTAAGGTACAGAACTCCCTACACTCTCACCTATGTGTGAGCCAGTCCCACGATTCATTCAAACAAAAACTACTCAGCTATTTGAGATCCACTGACAAATGATCTTGTTCTGGACTCTTCTAGTGGTTACTGTTCTGCACTATGTCAATCTTGATTTTTGCTCTTAGGCTTAAGACCCTTGTTGCCAGAGTCTTTTGCTATACCATCTTGCTGTTTAATGATTGATGATTGCTGAGTCCTGCTTAATATAATCTAATGTCCTATAGTTTTTATAATTGCATTGAACTTGTAACTTTGTAGTTTTTCTGTTTTACATTGTTTTCCTTTGCAGTCTCCCAGCTCATGCCTGAAAACAGGCATTCTACTGTCTAGCACACCTATAGTACCTGGTCAAAAAAACTAAATCAAATAGGCCGGCTCATCAGCACAGCAGTAAAGCTACTGCTCACAACACCGGCAATCTAAGTTTAGGAATGGGCTTGGGTAGTCGGTGGCCAGCTTGGTGGGGGGCTTCTCTTCCGGGGGCAGGGGAGGTGTTCTGTCCTCTGCCACAATACTGCCACCTGGGTGATCACAGGTGGTAGTGCAGCTAGTAGACAGATGGTAGGGCAAGGACGTCGCTGCCATTGGCAGGCACCCGTGAGCAATGATGCCTGCGGGGCTCACATTGATGTTCAAATAGGCAATGTTCCCAGGGGGAGGAAACGAAGGAAAATGACCCCAGCACCTCCGTGATGAGAGCCCGTGGGAGCTCCCTGGGCCTCTATTGAGTGCCGGATTGCGGCGCCCGCCAGACAAAATGAAGAATGTCAGGAGACTGACTCCACCCTGACCCCACCTGGGGGGCATAGCCAGATCTCTGTGGAGGTGACTGACCACGACCGGTGGAGCTGCCCATGGAGCCTGAGGGTAGGAGGAGCCAAAGAGAAGGGGGCATAAAAAGAAATAAAAAAAAAAAAAACTAAAATAAACAAAAGATCAGCGGTACTTTATACATCAGCTATTTTCTACAACAGGGGGAGTCAGCAAGAGACAGGTTCAGTGGCAGAGGGAGCAGGATACATGCAGGAATAAGAGCTATGCAAATAAACAGTGGAGGAAAAGGTGGGTGGTGACTTGGGCCTTGAAGAGTGACAGGTTAGGGAGAGCTATAATAGCAGGGGGCAAGGAGTTCCAGACTGACTCCTCTAGAGACAAAGGAGCACTGGCCATTGCAGTATTCGTAAAGGGCAGGAGCAGTTTATGGTTCCCAATGGATTGTGTTCTGGAGAGCTTCCTGACCACAAAGAAGTGGTTACTAATACCAGGGGTCAGTTTGTCCAGAAGAACTCTCTTGCAGAGTAGTGCTTTGCTGTGGTTGACTCGAAGGGGAAAGGAAGCCAGTCGGTGGCAGTGCAGAGGTTACAGCCATGTGAGTCTGGATTCCTATTAAGTGTAAACCTGCATGCCTGGCTGAAAGCCACTGAAATTCAATCAAGAACTGTACTACTAGCAGCACACTAGATGACTGCACCATAGTTAATAACTGAGACTATGAAGCTGGAGACAAGGAGTTTTTTTCACATCCGGGTGAGGTTAGAGAAGTTTCTGTATAGCAGACCAAGTAGTTGGTGGACGTTCTTGACCAGACAGTTGACAAGGGAAGTGAAGGACAGGGACTCATCCAGATGTATGCCCAGATACTTGAAGACCTGGACCTGTTTGATGAGATTCCCAGAAGGAGTTTTGATGTGGAGGATGGGCCACCCTTAAGGGCATGAGTACTCCCGAAAGGGAAGGATTTGGTTTTCATGGCATTGTTAACCAGCCTGTTTGTGGAGAACCAGTTGTAGACTCAGCTAAAGGCAGTTTGCAGGTTTCAGGTCATGGACTTCAGAGCATGATGGGAGGTGAGAATGACAGTGCTATCAGCATACGCAACACTTTGAAGTGGACACAAGCTTCAGGGACTTTGTTGACAAATACGGTAGGCAGAAGAGCAGTGGACCAAGAATTTAACCTTCTGGTACACCAGCAGTAAGTGATTGTAGGCCTGAGAACACTTCACCTCATCTGTTTTGTTTGGTTCTGCCAGAGGAGTAGTCAGAGAACTAGGTGGAGGCCTTGGTTGACAGGCCCAACTCCCAGAGCTTTACCAGTAGTACATCATGACTTACTAAGTTAAAGGCCTTGGAGAGATCAAGAAAGGTTGCGTCAACAAACTCATCCTTGTCTACGGCCATGTGGAGTTCCTCAGTTAACTCAATTAGGGCAGTTGTGGTGCTCTGTTGTTTTCTGAAGCTGTGTTGTTCAGCAGCAATGAGATCATAGTCAGTAATGTCGGACACCAGTTGGTCTCTGACAAATTTCTCTAAAGTCTTAGAAAGGGGGCAGAGGATCAAGACTGGCCTGATACCACCGCAGCGTCACCAAGTTTAAAGACTGGGACTACACTTGGTTGTTTCCAGATGTTGAGAACAGAGCCAGTTCGGAGTGAGAGGCTGAAGAGTTTTTGACTTGGTAGTGCCAGTTCTTCTATAGCCAGTTTAAGTACTGTATCTTCATATACAGCAAGGCAGGTCCAGTTCTGGTTTTGGAGGCAGTTCTTAGCAAATATTTTGTAACTGTTTTCTTGCTTACCCATCTGAAATACAATTCAGGTCTACCAGAGCAGGATGGAGCAGGCAGCCCATCTGGGACAGAGGCATTCAGAGGTGTACCAGCAGGAAGTTCCTTCCCTACATTCACAAAGAATGAGTTGAATGACTCTGCAATGGCTACTGGGTCAGTGGTGATTGTTCCATTGATATTTAGGCTACTGGGAGTAATGCAGCTCTTCTGACCGTGGACTTTGTTGAGGTTTTGCCAGAGTCTCATGCGATTAAAGAAGCTTAGTTTCACAGTAATCACTGTTAGCATTTTCAAGTGGCAGATTTGCAATGGTTTCTCAGTTCTTTGTATTTCTGCAGAGCCTGTTGGGAGCCCGTTTTTGTAGACAGCCCACAGTTTGTCCTGATCTTTGAAGAGCGATACGAGCTCTGAAGTTAGCCAGGGTTACTGAGGTTTCTATCATCCCAGAAATATCAGACAGATTCATTCCCTTATTCCTCTGAGGATCTGCCTTCACTAGTACATGCCTTTGTGACATCGTGCCTCATCTACTGCAATGCCCTCTACCTTGGGTCAGTGGAGGCGCGCTACAATGCCTGCAGCTGGTGACGAACGTAGCTGCGAGATTGTTAACAGGTCCTTCTAAATTAAGTCATATCACTCCTGCACTGCAGGATCTGCACTGGCTCCCGGTAAAGTGGTGCATCTCTAATAAGACTGGCTTATTAACCTATAAGGCCCTGCATGGCCTGGGTCCTGGTTACCTGCATGATCTCTTGCACCCATACTACCCCGCTTACCCCCTCCATTCCTCTAGGGCCTCCTGATAATCCCCAATACTCAATCAAAAACATCTGGGGACAGAGCCTTCAGGGTGGCTGGACCAACATTCTGGAGCTCGTTACAGAAGGCTCTGAGAGAAGCTCCATCGGTTGAAATATTTTAAAAGAACCTTAAAACCCACCTCTTTGGCCAGGCCTTCGGCTCTCCTGTGGACTTTTGATTTTCATTAATTAGTTAATTAACTTATAAAAAGTTGTGAATTTTTATGTATGATGTCCATATTCAGTGTTTGCATATCCTAATAGATCTGAGTTAGCTAACTGTTTAGTGGTTTGGAATTTTTATTTTATTTCATGTATTAGGCTATGTAGTAGATGAGTGTTGATATACATTATATATTTTTTATTGTAATGTCGCCCAGACTTCCGGGTTAGGGTGCCAGAAATAAATAAAACAACTATTACTACTACTACTACTACCACCACCATTATTGTCACCTTTGATTTTTTTCTTCTTAGTGGGGGCATGGAGGTTGCTTACAGTTTGGAAGGCCTGAGAGATTAAATCAATTGGAAGGTGGATATTTGGGATGCAGTCGAGATATTGCCAGTCAGTGAGACGGAGGTAACCTCTTGGTTGAGTGCACTTCCTAGCCTTTAGGCAGCAGGTGTAGCTCATTTTTCAGCAGGGACCTCAGTCTTTTGGTGGTCCAGGAGCAGTAGGATGGTGAGTGATGACTAAGTACATCTGGTAGTATTTCCAAACGAATGAGCTCGTCAGAATGGGAGGCCAGGATTCAGTCAAGGAATGCTGCAGTGGATTTCATGTAGTTGATGCAAGGAGGAGAGTTGACCACCTGACTGAAGTAGTGGTCTGCCAGTTTGTTTTTGTAATACCTGGAGTTGGAGAGAGACAGTTGATGTTGTAGTCACATATGATTATCTTTCCGTGACTTTGGCTCAAGCAAAGTACAGTTACATAAGAACTTACTGTAACAGTAGATCTTCGAGAAGAGCTCTTGCAGCAGGCAATAACTTTAAGGACTAAGCCACCAGGCATCAGGACCCCACAGAAACCTTCTAGCTAGCAGTCTTCAGCAGGGGACTGCCCCCAACACCAGCCTGCCCCGACGTCAGCCAATGGTATAAATCGGACGGTCCCCAGCCCCATCTCAGTTCTCCCACCGGAGATCCGGAGTCTCGAATGGAAGGAGAACTGGGCAGATTCTTGCCCAAAGAAAGGCAAAAATAAGAATACTGGGGGGAGAAGGGAGGGAAAGCAATGCCTGCTGCAAGAGCTCTTCTCGAAGATCTACTGTTACAGTAAGTTCTTGTGTAACTGTACTATCTTACTTCGAGTAACAGTTCTTGCAGCAGGCAATAACCTTAAGGACTGAGTCCCAAACAATCAAGGGAGAAGGAACAGACTAGCATGGGAGGAGATGAAAAAAGTCAGACAGCAAGGTTTAGGAGAGTAGGCCCTGAAGGACTGCAAGGCTGAACCCAGTCCTACGCCTAAAGGTCACGTCCAAGCTGTAGTGCTTGACAAACGTGTGAACAGAGCTCCAGGTGGCAGCTGCACAAATGTCTGCAGAGGAAATGTTCCTCAAAGAGGCAAAGGAAGTAGCAACTCCCCTGGTGGAATGGTCTTTATCCGGGCCCTGCAAAGGCTTGTCGTACCTTTGGTAACAATAAACTATGAAGTTAATTAACCACTTTGACAAAGTCTGCTTAGTAACTGGTGCTCCCTGAGACTTGGGAGCAAAAGACACAAACAACTGATCAGGTTTCCTTAAAGGACCGGTGCGGTTCAAATAAAAACAAAGCATCCGGTGGATGTCCAGAGTATGAAATAACGCTTTTCGCTTATTAGAATACTCTGGATAATAGACAGGCAGGTGAATGTCCTGGTTCAGTGTAAATTTGGACAACATCTTGGGCAAAAACTTAGGACTGATCCGTAAGGACACCCTGTCCTTATGGAAAACCAAAATAGGGCTCTTTACATATCAGAGCGTGGAGCTCAGAAATCCTCTGAGCAGATGTGACTGCAACTAAAAATAATGCTTTCCAGGAGAAAAAGCGTAGCTTGCAATCTGCGGCTGGTTCAAAAGGGGGGAAGCATGAGTTTCTCTAACATAAAGAAAAGGTCCCATGGAGGAACAAGGTTCCTGATGGGAGGTCTCATATGCAAAATGCCCCAGAGGAAGGTACAGGACAAATCAAGCTGAGTAAGGGGTTTACCCCCTACCAGTGCATGGTACACAGAGATGGCAGAGAGATGCACCTTGATAGAAAAGTAGCACAGGCCTGTGTCAAACAGAGAGAGGAGATACTCAAGAATGGAGTTCACTGTGCAGGAGAAGGGATCGAGAACCTCTTCCATTTCATGGCATAGGTGGACCTAGTGGAGTGCTTTCTTGCCGCCACTAGGATGTTGGCCTCTCTGGGAGAAACTCCATACCTAGTGACCACTAGGTCTGCGGGAGTCAAGCGTGCAGATGCAGGAATTTGAGATTCAGATGAATTTGTGTGCCCAGGTCCTGGGAGAGCAAGCGTGAGCTCAGCGGCAGATGAATCAGGGGTTCCGAGGCTAGCTGTTGGAGCAGAGGGAACCAGATCTGACGGGGCCAGAACGGAGCGATGAGAATCATCTCTGCACC
The DNA here is from genome assembly GCA_016271365.2 of Neoceratodus forsteri. Lineage (NCBI taxonomy): Eukaryota > Metazoa > Chordata > Ceratodontiformes > Ceratodontidae > Neoceratodus > Neoceratodus forsteri. The sequence goes on along the minus strand of CM028132.1, from coordinate 874,482,658 downwards.
TTCCGCTTGAAGTTCGTGAAGTACCCTCTGAAAAAGGGGGAAGGCATACAGAAACCTCCTTGTCCAACAGAGGGACTACGTGTCTCTCCAGAAAACTCCAGACCCTGGATCTAGTGAGCAGAAATTGGGCAGTTTGGCGTTTAGTGGGGACGTGAAGAGGTCCAACTCTGATTGACCGCATCTTATGAACAATTGCTCTGCCACTGACTGGAGGAGCCCCCACTCGTGGGCCTTGGACCAAGACCTGCTTAGGCTGTAGGCCAAAACATTTTGGATGCCTGGAACATGAACAGCAGTGAGTTCTAGGTGGAGTTCTAGAGCCCAATACCAGACCCTCATTGCCTCCCTGCAGAGGAGGTAAGAATGTGTCCCTCCTTGCTTGTTGTAGAACACTGTGGACATGTTGTCTGACTGGATGAGGAGAGGGCCTGGCAGGAGATTGGTCTGAAATGCCTACAGAGCATTCAGAACCATTCTCATCTCCAGGATGTTGATATGCAGGGATTTCTCATCTGGGGACCAGGAACCCCTAGTCTGCCTGTCCCCCAGATGAGTACCCCAACCGAGTCCTAAGGCATCGGTCATCAAGAGTCTCCTCGGGGGCTCCTGTGAGAAGAGGACCCCTTTGGACAGCTTGTCTGGGTCCATCCATCAGATCAGGGTCCGACGAACTGGATCTGAAACTCAAATTGTATCTGTTCCAGGTCATCTGATCACTGGTCATATTGCACCCTGAGCATCCATTGCGGGACTCTCATGTGAAGGCGAGCCAAGGGAACAGTGGGTATGGCCACCTCCATATGGCCAAGAAGCCTTAAAAAGACTCGAGCGGGGATGTGGGAGCCACAGAAACCATTCACGCCTGTCCTCACAGGCGATCCGCCCTGTCCTCAGGGAGAAAGGCCTTGCTCTGCATTGTGTCGAGGACCGCTCCAATGAATTGGAGTCTCTGGCTGGGCCACGGGGATGACTTCAGAAGATTCAGGGTGATCCCCAATTCTCAGAAGATGGTAAAGGTGTTTCCGAGGGTGTAAAGCAGCTGTCCCTTTGTGGGAGCTGTCAGAAGCTAGTCATCTAGGTATGGAAAGATGAAGTGGCCTTGTCTTCTGAGGACTTCAGCCACCACCACTAGGCACTTGGTATAGACTCTGGGAGTGAAGGATAGGCCGAATGGTAAAGACTGAAACTGGTAGTATCTCCCCTGGAAGAGGAAGTCCAGGTACTTTCTGTGGGGTGGGAACACTAGAATGTGCAGGTACGTGTCCTGCATATCTAGAGAGCAGAGCCAGTCTTCCTGGTGTAGGAGGGGGATCAATCCTGGAAGAGTAACAATCCTGAACCTCTTGTACTCGATGAACTTGTTGAGGGAACTGAGATCCAGGATGGGATGAAGGTCCAATGACTTCTTTGGAACAAGGAAAAAGTGGGAATAAAATCCTTTTCCCATTTGGTCCGGGGGGACTGGTTCTGTGGCCCATTTTTGCAGGAAGGCCAGTATTTCCCCTTCAATGAGGAAAACGTGAGAAGAAAGGTAATGGGAGGACACTGGAGGGTTTTCTGGTGGCCTCTCCAGGAGCTCTAGGGTATGTCCTCTCTCTCTGTTAGTTGGAGGACCCACAGGTCTATTGCAATCTTGCTCCATCCCTCGAGGTAGAGGGAGACGTGACCCCCTACTATGTCCCCTACAGACTCCGCTGGAAGAGATGGGTCAGGCAAGGAGTCACTGAGAGGCTCCAGAAGTGGTCAGAGAGACCTGGGAGGGCTTAGAGGCTCTGGTAGCAGAACCTCCAGGGTCTGGGAGGCTGCCTTATGCTTGTATGACCCTCTCTGCTGAGGCTGGTTTCTAGGCTGTTGGCCTGAGGACTTACAAAAGGGCTGTTTCTTGAATGGCCTCTGGTCAGCTATATACATTTTTTGTATGGACCAGATGGCCTTGCCCGAATCCTGGAGATGGGTGATCAACTTTTCTGCCTAGGCTCTGAAAAGAACTGAACCCTTGTAGGGGAGGTCCATTATGTCAGCCTGTAGGTTCTGGGTGAACCCAGAGACCCTGAGACACGCATGGTGCCAGAGATACATGCCTGTAGCAGCTGCTCTGGCTGCTATGTCTGCAGTGTCTTATGAGGCACGCAATACATGGGTGCCCACATCTGACCCAGATTTCAGAAGGTCCAGGAGATCGGTCTTTTGGGCCAAGTCTGGAAGGGCAAGAGCAATTTCTAACTCCCTCTCCCACAGGGCATTCTGGTACTGAACTATGTGGGTGAGGAAATTAAGTGATCTAATGGAGCAAGTTGAGGAGGAGGAATATACCTTCTTGCCCAACTGGTCAGTGATTTTGGATTCCTGATCAGGAGGCTTATTGCTTAAATGCTTCAGCCTTTTTGATCTGTCATGGGCTGCGGTGATCTCCACTGGATCAGCTTTAGGGTGCTCGGCCAGGAATGGCTCATCTCTGGGTGCTGTGTAGAGCCAGTCAGATTTTTTAGAGACAGCCGAGTTGGGGATGGGTGCTTCCAGGTGAGTCTTGTCAAATCCTTGAAGGTATCCACCAAATGAGGAACCACTAAAGGCTTAGGTACCTTCTGCCTCAGGTATTTGGCTAGTCTCTGCCTTTCAGGATCCAAGTCCTCTGTCTCCCATCCATTAGAGGCCTGGATGTGCCTCACGACATCCATAAATGACGGGTTGTCAGGAGGCGATCTAGGGGAGTCATTGTTATCCAGGAAAGAAAAATGGCCTCTAGGCTCTGAATGGTCTAACCCTGAGTGAGATAAGCTTCGGTCAGAATTCTCTGAACTACTGGAGGAGGGGGAGGAGATAAGTCTACGTCTGCTATGGGACTGACATCGGTGATGGCCTGACAAACGGTAGGAAGAACGTCGGTGCCTCCGTCCCTGGTGCTAGGGCCTTCTGCTGCACCCATGTTTAGGACTTTAGGAAGGGATCCATGGCTGTGGAGTCGGCTGTTTTGGCTTTGGCTCTGGCTCTGGCTCCAGTTCTGGCTCGCCAACTGCTGGTTCTGCCGGTTTTGGTGGAAGGAGGTCCCCTTGATTTCATTCCACCAAAAGCGGAACAAGTCTTTCACCTCACTGAGGGGCATCTGGGGGCCCAAAAGACCAGTGGGCACCTGAGGTGGCGGTGGGGCTGGCGTCACCTTGTCCAGCGTCTGGGTACCTGGCATCAGTACAACCGTCATCAGGGGAGCTGGCTTCAGAGGGGCCAGACTGGGTCGAACAGGCACCTCATTAAGCCACAAACTGGCTAGCAGGGAACCTCCCTTCAAAGAGGTATCCATGTTGGCTGGAGATGTCGAATGGGCCGGTGATGGAATTGGTGTTGCCGGGTCCGATGTCAGGGTGGCTGACATCTGGGTAGGCGTCGCCTGGCAGTGGTCTGGGGTAGACGTGGCGCTGGTTGAGTCGGAGCCCACAGTGCGGTCACCGGGGAGCGAGGGGGTCCTAGGAGGAGGACACCTGCCCCTGATGGCGGTGTGCTGCATCCGAAGACTTAGCAGAGACTGTCGTCATGACTATGCAGGCAGGAGCCGAAGTCCTGCTGCCTGACTTGGAGCCAGTCCCAGCCCGAGGTGGAGGCGGATGCTGGAGGTATGGACTTCACCTTCAGAGGCATCAGGGTGGGAACCAAAGTCCTGGACCCCTACTTAATTCTGCCTAACGCTAGAACTAAAGCGTGAGATTTCACCACCAGGTGCCTGGAGGAGGTAAGGGCAGACCGGGATGAGTGATTCGAACCCCTCCATGGGAGGAAGAACCCGAGGAACTCTTCTTGTGGTAGGGAGACCTGGAGCAGGAGTGAGTTCAGGCCTTCTCTGTATCTTTGTTCTGGGACTTGTGCTTTCTGGAGTCCTTCTTCTTTTCCTTATGTGGCTCCGAAGAAGAAGCAGTCAAAACCAAGGAGGATGAAGAGGGACTCTTCCCCGGAGGCTGTTTCTGCATTGCGGCAAGCTGCTGTTCTAGGAGGTAAGCCAAGGAGGCCTTCTGACGGTGGATGTGAGTCCTCTGGTTGAACTGCTTGCAGTGCTCACAGGCCATGGTGTCCTGGTTTGGGCCTAGGCAGAAAAGGTAGGCCTAGTGGCTGTCCTTCAATGGTACCTGCTTGCTGCATGCACACTTCCATCTTCGTTGTTCGACTGACTAAACAGACTATGACAGGGAAGATGACATGGAGGAATAAAGTAAAACTTTTAGGAAAGTAAAAGAAAAATCACTGAAAGTGCGAAGGCAGTCGAACTGTAGCAAGAGGCGTCTGAGAAGCCGGTGCGAATGGGTGGGCAACAGGAAAAAACTGAAGTGGGACTGGATGGCCCCTTTATACCACTGGCTGACGCTGGGGGAGTTGACGTCAGGGGTGGTCCCCCACTGAAGATTGCTAGCTAGAAGGTTTCTGTGGGGTCCTGGCACCTGGTGACAGTCTTTAAGGTTACTGCCTGCTGCAAGAGCTTTAACGTGAAGTAAGATCTAATGTGACCAAGAAAAAAGTCAAAACCATATTCAACTGTGCTAGATGGAATGTAGGTGTGAGCCACTATTAAGTTCTTATTCCCTCGTCTGAGGCCTATGTTGGCTGCTAGGTACTCACATGATGTATCAGGGGCTCTAGTTGACAGCAGCAAGGCCCGTAGATGATCCTTAATGTACAAAAGGCAACCCACATCCTGCTTACCTACATGGTCCTTTCTGCTATTTCACAGTCTGATATCTTTCCTGACAGCAAGTATTCAGTTACAACAGCCACTTCAGGGTTTTTGGTGACTACAAGGGCTTTGACTCCGCAAACTTAGGAGGCAGGCTGCAGATGTTGGTATGCAGGCAGTCAATAAATCCTTCATAAGAGCTATGAGAGGACAGAGAGGTGTTAGTGAGAACAGGGCCAAGGTTGGGGTGAATGGTTCCCAGTAGCAGGTAGATGGTAAGATTTCACAAGGCCGCTAAGGAGTGCAGGATGGTCAGTTTATTCTGATTGATCCTAGAGACTGTTCTTCCATTTATGCATCTGACAATGACCTGCAGGTTATAAGCCGTGAGTGGGAGACCATATAGGTTGCACTCTTCAGTGGTCAGAGTCAGGTGGTAGGGGGTTATAGCTGGAAAGGGAGGTCTGCCACTTGTACAGGGGGTCTAACAGAGCACCTGTCTTATGTGCATGGCAAATATGTAACAGAAGTGGCCTCCCAGCAGATGAGGCAGCACAAAGGATGGGATGAGAACTAGGCAGGTGCCTAGGAAAAGGAGTGCAACCCAGAACCCATTTAATCCTACTGTACTGCATCCTACAATTAAGGTATATTAGGTGGAAGTGACAAGGCAGATTAATTATCTGTTCAGAACCCATTTAATCCTACTGTGCTGTGTCCTTCATTTAAGGTCTATCAGGTAGAAGTGATTAGGCAGATAATGATATTCAGATACAATGGTCGTTCTGAGTTTCAGAATCTTACACAGGCAGAAAGACAAGCATTAGATACACTTCTGAATAATAAAATCAAATCAAAATTAAAGGAGCAGATGAAGGGGGAAACATAGTGATAATGAACAAGGTGAAATATGAATGTATGATTTATGATCTGTTTAAAGATGCCATCAGCTACGTGACATGATCATCAGACCCAATGCCCGTATTTAAAAGACAACTGATTTCAATGTTGAATGAGGCACTGGTTACTAGAGATATTGCACAGAATGAGTTTTATTCCATGCTGGTAAATGAACCTGTGACCCCTATGCTTTTTGGCTTGCCAAAAGTACCTAATGACACGGAAAAGCTACAAGAACATCCAGTCATGTCATGGGTGGGGTCACTGATGGAAAAATTATCTATATTTGTGGATTTCTTCTTACAGCATAAAGTAAAGCAACTCAGATCCAACCTAAGAGGCACAACGGACGTGTTGGAGAAGTTTGTACACATTGTGTGGGGCAGACAATACCTCTGGCTAGGCACTGATGTAACAAGCCTTTATACCTCAATTAGACATTAGAAAGGGATTGCTGCAGTCAGATATTTCTTCATGCAGGATAACAGAAATGAGGGGGTCCTAGTGACTTTCATCTTAGAAGGGATGAACTTCATTCTAGCACATAACAACTTTCACTTTCAAATGAGCACTATTTGCAGATCCATGGAATTGCAAGGGGAACCAGTAAGGCCACTGCATATGCAAACCTTTTCATTGGAGCCTGGGAGGATACACATGTTTGTAACATGGCATAGAAAATCATAGTGAAATGGAGACCAGAGACTGGTTGAAATGAATCAGGTGATCAACACGGTCCGGTAGTAGAGAACGCTGTTGCAGTACCTGTTCAAGCCACGGTAAAAGCGCCACGAGTCAAATTAAGGACAATAGCGGGAGCGCGCTTCAAAACGCTGCAAGACACAGAGACACAGTATGTAATAGTATCTATTCGTACCTGTAGATGGTGCCCCTGATAGAAGAGTGACAGAATAAGTGTCGGCATGGCGTGGAGTGCGGTAGTACCTTGCCGTTCCTGGGAGAGAAGCCGGTCGACTGTCCGAAGCAGTGACAGAAATAGGTGCAGGAGCAACAGGTGGCTTGTAGCGCAGCACAATATAAGTGAGTATGACTAATAAAAGTGAAGGGGGCAGCATAGAAGCAGTGTAAGACATAGCAGTACACGAGTATTTCTAGATGGTATCGGCAGCAGTCCAAAAAACATACATGTCTCCCAGAAGGCACCATGGTAATCTATGTCGGCAGTACAACAAGCAACTGGAAAACAGTAAAACTGTCGGTGTGAATCACAAAAAACAATCACGTTCTGTCAGTGTCACACGGGAATGTTATGTCCGCATTTCTTCAGAACTGCTGTATACTAGAGAAATGTATGTGGTGTGTTGAATGTGCACGCGCACTGCAATAGATGTTCACCGACTAAAAACCACGACCCTGCACCATCAGTTCTGCAGCACAATTAATGATCGTGTGAATGTCTATGTTGTTGCGAGTAACACTGTAGTCTAAACAATACTCTCCTTGCACTTGACATGTTACAAGCACATTAATCCCCTCCAGAGTTGGGCTCTACCTGTGGATTAATGCCCGGTGGGTGGTTGGAAGCACCCCCCCACCCTGGTATTAATCCACCGGTAGAGCCCTCCTCTGTCTGGGATTAATGCTTACTTATAGCCCACAGGTAATCCCATACACAGACCAAATCATCAAGTGATGCCAGTATATTGATGATGTGGTCTGTACATTTAAGGGGCCTGCACTAAAGGCAAAACAATTCTACGACTGGCATACTACTTATGACCTGAATCTGAGTTCACGTGCACTATCGGAGTGAAATAATTTTTTGGATGCCATCTTGATTGGTACTTCAAACAGATAAGTGGAAACTAAGGGTTATCATAAAAAGACAGTAACAAACAACTTGCTGAAGGCCAAGTCAGCACACTCAAGACATTTAATAAATTCCAATTCCCTACAGCCAGCTCCTCTATATAAAAAAGAATTGTTCTGACCTGGAAAAGAACAGTTATGTAAGAATTTACCATAACAGTAGATCTTTGAGAAAAGCTCTTTCATCAGGCCACACCTTTGGAACTATACCCATGTCACTGCTAGAACCTCACGGAAACTCTGCAAGCCAGGGGCCACCCACAACACCGTCATGCGCCAGCATCTCCTCTCCTTAGTTCCCCGACAAATATCATGCTTGGAGGACCTCTGTCTAGGGAAAAAGGGGAGACCCCAGCACTTCACCTACCAGGAGAGACAGAGTGCTACAAAGACAAAATTCCCTTGTCACACCCCTGAAGGGGGAAAGAGGGTTGGACGGCATGACCTGATGAAAGAGATTCTCTCAAAGCTCTACTGTTACGATAAGTTCTTACATAACAGTTCTCGCTTTCATCAGGCCACACCTTTAGAAAGAGTCCCAAACAGTACCAAAAGCTAACAGTTGGGGTGATCAGAGCCTAGAAGCTCACGACAGTAGCAGTGGCAGCTCTACACCAGGGCCCGCCAGGGCACGTGCCCCGGTATAAAAATGCTGTGCCCCAGTTGGTGCCCCATATGCTGCAGAGCTTCCCCCATTGTAACAATATCAGTGCCCTGGCTGCAATTTGCTGTGCCCCAGCTGTGCCCTGGTAACCATTTGTGGCTAGAGCCGCTGCTGGACAGTAGGTCTTGCAGCACAGCTAGGCCAAACCCAGCTTGTCTACAAGAGACAATGTCCAGACTGTAACGCTTAATGAAGGTGTGGACAGTACTCCAAGTGGCAGCTGCACAAGTTTCTGCAGCAGAAACTTTCCAAAAACAAGCTACAGAAGTGGCCATGCCTCTTGTGGAACGACCATGAACCACATCAAGAAGTTCCCTACTATACTTCCTGTAACAGAACGTAACACAATGTACTACCCATTTGGACAAGCACTGTTTAGAAACTGGAGTGCCTCTTTCCCAAGGGCGAACAAAACAAAAAGCTGCAAGGACTTTCTGCATTCCTTAGTACAGTGTGTATAGTATCTAAGAATTCTACGCACATCTGAGGTATCGAGCAATGCTTCCCCTGGACTGACATGCTCTGGATAATACATTGGTAAGTGGATGGTTTGATTTCAAGTAAACTCGGACACCACCTTTGGCAGAAACCTGTGATTAGTGCACAAAGACACATCCCGTCTTTGTAGAAAATTAAATTAGGAAGCTTACACAACAAAGCCTACAGCTCTGAAATCCTTCGAGCAGAAGGGACTGCAACTAAAAATAACACTTTTCAAGAAAGAAAGTGTAAGCCACAAGTCATGCCTGGCTCAAAAGGAGCCAGAGTCAGCTTTCCCAAGTAAAATTCAGGTCCCAAGCCAGGACTGGAATTCTAATGGGAGGCTTTATGTGTAAAATGCCTCTCAAGAACATACGGGCAACCTCCAGTTGAGCAACCGTATGGCCATCCATAGGCACATGGAAAGCTGATACAGCAGCCAAGTGCACTCTGATTGAGGAATATTGCAGGCCTGAATTTGATAAGGACAGCAAGTATTCTAGAACCTGATTGACCAGGCAGGTAAACAGATCCAGGTTATGAGAAACAGCCCACAAGAAAACCGCTTCGACTTCATTGAGTCGGGTGTGTCTAGTGGATGGTTTTCTAGCAGCCAACAGAACATCCACCACTTTCTGTGAGACCCCAAAGAAAGCTATGGCTATGTTTTCAGGATCCATGCATGCAGATGTTAAGGACTACAGACCTGGATGGACAAGGGTTCCCTGTTCCTGTGACAGTAGACCCTTGCACAGAGGCAGAGGTACTGGGGGCTCCACTACCAGCTGTTGCAGCAGGGGTTACCATATTTGCTGAGTCTATAGGGGAGCAATGACTATTAGAGTTGCCCACTCCATCTGCAGCTTCAATAGTACTCTCTGAATCAGCGGAAAAAGGGGGAAGGCATACAGAAACCTCCCTTTCCAGGAGACAGACAATGCGTCTTGCCAGAAAACACCAGGCTCTGGAGCAAACAAGTAAAGATGCAGCAGTTTTGTGTTGTGTGGGGACATAAAATAGTCCAACTCTGGATGACTCCATTTTGCAAATAGGTTGTTGACCACCAAGGTCAGCAGTTCCCACTCATGCACCTTGGACTGCGACCAGCTTAGCTTGTCTGCCAATACATTTTGGACAGCTGGAAAAACGTACTGCTGAAAGTTATAGACTGTGCTCCAGAGCCCAATACCAAAGTCTCATTGCTTCCCTGCACAGCATATAACAATGAGTCCCCCTTGTTTGTTGATGTAATACATCACACTGACGTTGTCTGTCTGTATTAACAGAGGACCTGGGGACAACTGTCCTGGAATGCTTGCAGCCCATATAGGATTGCTCTCATTTCCAGGACAGTTATATGCAAAGCTCATGCCGGCCCGGTGGCACTGAGGGTTGAGCTGCTGGACGTCACACCTCGCACCATGCCGGCGACCTGGGTTCGGGAACGGACAAGAGAAGTCAGGGGTCGGCAGTGGAAGGAGGGGATCGAGCATCCCGAGGACTGCTCTCCCCTCCCAGGATGGGATCTGAGGTAAGCCTCACTACATAGTGGCCCCTGGTGGAGACCGGGGACCCTAAGAGTAGCGAGGATCAATGCAATGTTGGGGGCCGAGTGGCGGCTGATGGCTACATGTTAGGTGCGCTGCCATCATTGCACATCTGCGCTCCAGGGGACCAGACACCTGCCCACATCCCAACCCGAACTAGCCTCCCTGGATCTCCTGCCTACCAGACCCTGCGGCTGTCCCTCTAATTGCAGAAAGGCCATCAAGGATGCGTGAGCGCCCTCCCCCGGGGGGGTAATACGGGAGGGCTGGACAAGTCGTATGGCCAGTTGAAGACCAGTAGAGGAGGTTTCAGGCAGGGAGTAGAGGCAGTCAGTCATGTGATACCCTGTAGAGATGCCCTGGGTCTCCAGTGACAAAACAGAATTCACTATATATACATATATATATATATATAATGGTAGCACGGTAGTGCTACCATAGTTAGGGTTGAGGAGCCATTTCTATGTTAAACCCCAAAACTTTGCACCTTAATAACTTTGCAACCATTTGATGGATTTGCCTGAAATTTGGAATTTATGATCAAGAACCATAGGCCTTGGGATCTGCCAAGTTTCGTACTGATCGGATATACGGCTACGGAGTTATTAAGTGTGATCTGTGCGCACGGTTACGCTTTTCTGGAATTCTGTGGTCGCACCTACAGGTCATACGGTTTGAGTGACCGGCCCGAAATCTTCAGGGAACATGCAGCCAGGGTCCCCGATGTGCCTTTCAAAGATTTCGTGAAAAAATATTAAACGGTTCAAAAGTTATTCAAAAAACAGTTTCCCATTATAAGTCAATGGGAAAAGTTAACAAAAAGTTCAACACTTTCGCAAATGCATTTTTACTTTCGCAAATGGGCCTGTTACTTTCGCAAGTCGGCCATTTTGTTTTCAGTTGGTGATCAGAAAAATGGTTGGCATTTAAATTTGGGACCCTCTAGCAACCTAATTTTTTTTGTATTCACCTAGTCGGGCCCTGAGGATGCTTGCCATGTCTTTATTTTGTGGTAAAACAGCCCAGAAATATATTTTCAATTCTGGAAAAGTCTTTCAAGTACTTACTGCTCTGAGTGTCATGAAATCCCTGCAGCTTTATAGAGTGGGTAGTAATTTTCTAGTCTGTGGGAAAATGACAGCAATTCTTTGCACTGCACTGCAAAATAACCGTTGGGAGTTTTGGGCTGAAATTTGGAGGAACGCGCCGACATCTCACAGATGTGCCTTTCAGTGTTGTATTGAAAAATATTACACGGGCAAAGTTATGGCACTCAAAGTTGACAGTTTTTCCCATAGGATAACATTACGGTGTCCAGCATTACAGGAATCTTTTGGCACCCTGCTGCAAAATAACGGTTTGGTCTTTTTTCCTGAAATTTGGAGGAAGACAGCCAACAGTACACAGATGTGCTTTTCAGTAGTTTGGTGAAAAATATCACATGGCGGCAAAGTTACGGCACTCCAAAATTGACGTTTTTTCCCATAGGATAACATTACTGGCCGACACTTAGAAATCATTTGGAGCCCTGCTGCAAAATAACGGTTTGGTCTTTTTCCTGAAATTTGAGAGAAGACAGCCAACAGCCCACAGATGTGCTCTTTCAGTAGTTTGGTGAAAACATTACAGGGAGGCAAAGTTATGGCGCCCAACTTTTCTTTTTCCCCATAGGATAACATTACGGCGTGCTCGCGCTTTTTCAGGGCCCGTATCTCGAAACGGTGCAAGATAATGACTTTTCGTCGGAAAATTTCTTAGCCCCCAATGGGGCTAAGATTCAAATTAGCCAGGACAGTTGTAAATAATATGACTTTTAAATTTTTTTTCTACGTCGTACGGTTCCTGAGATATAATGTATTTAGTATTCCAAGATCTCATTTTCTGCGCCGATACTCATTATTTTGCATACATTATTTGTACTCACTGTCTTTCTCAATGCAGGTTTTGGGGAAAACCAGCCTGTGCGCTTACATTACTGTTACTGTTGCCCTTTCCGCTTGCAGATCCGTACCCGCTTCACTTACCATTGACGCCTGCGCCACCATGTGCTTATCCTTGTGCTTTCATTTGCGCTATGCTTCTGTTATTTTTTGCCATTTCTGTCTACAGTACTGTTTATCTTACTGTTTCACTTTACATCACCATACCCATTGATATTTCTGTTTGCAGGCACCATGTTACTATGTGACAACACATCACGTGGCAGACCATTCCCCGCTCACGCCACCATTGCAAGTACCCTTTCTGTTCTCATTCGTGCTTGTGTTACCATGTGCGCCACTGTTAGCATTTCTGTTTTGCGTTGCTGTCCCTGTTAGTATGCCACAACACATCATGTGGCGGGGCGCTGGCCCCTCCGCCGCTGCATTACATCTCACTATTTCTGCCATCATTCTCAAAAGAAGGAATTAATAAAATCTCCATTTAATGCATTAGTTGGTTAATTATTAGTTTGTTAGTGAGGAATTACTGTTAGTTGAAAAATCCCTGACCCCCCGCCCACTCCCCTTAACCGGCATTAAAAGCGATTGGGATCGTGGTCCTAACTTCCACCCCATTCTCCTATACTTCTGCTGCTTTCACATTACACATGTCATGGGGTGAGAGTTAGCTGATTTATCCTAATGCGCACCCAATGCCGGTTGGGGAGGGCGGGTCCAAGGGGTTTTCTAACCCTAACAACGAATTTCCTCACTTTTGTCGCTGTGGAACAACCCTAACTAATGCATTAAACGGAGTTTTTTGCCTCTAATATATATATACACACACACATATATATATATATATATATATATGTATATATGCAAAGCTCACTCCACCTGGGTCCACGTGCCTTGCGTCTGAAAAGGTCCCAGTTGTGCTCCCCATCCAGATCCAGAGCCAAACATAATGAGGATCTGATATGGGGTAAGAATCATAAATGGGACATCCTTGAGAAGGTTGCTGCGTTCCATCCACCACTTGAGCGCTTGCGTAAGGGAGACGTTACTAGAACCATTTGTTCTAGATCATCTGTCAGTTGGTCCTACTGGACTCTCAGAGTCCACTATGGAATTCACACGTGCAGCCTGGACAGTGGCAATGTCACAATAGCTGCCACCATATGGCCCAGAAGGTGTAGAAATGTCCTTGCTGAGACTCAACGGCTGTTGTGTACCAATTGTGCTTGTGCAATCAGGATTTTAAGGAGGCAGTATAGCGCAGTAATTTAAGGCTCTGCACTGCAAACCTGGAGACCTGGGTTTGAATCCCACAGCCTCCAGTTGCATACTGTGTGATCCTGAGCAAGTCACTTAACTTCCTTCTGCTCCCAGGTCGCACCTGTAAACAAGTTTTCAGCTTAGTGTGTCTCTCCCGGTAAAAAAAAAAAAAAAATCAGTCATTCCTGGGCCATAACTAGAACAGCCTCTATATACTGCAGGTGTTGGCAGGGTGTCAGAATGGACTATGGTATGCTGACTGTCACCAGGAGAGCATCGCTCATCTGTCTGGCTCGAGCTAGGGTCTGTAGATGTTGGTCCTTGCAGTGGGCTTTTAATAGCCAGTCATTCCAGGTAAGGAAAGGCATACAGGCCTTTCCTGTGAAGGGCTGCTGCCACTGCCGCCAAGCACTTGGTAAAGACCTGTGGTGCAGAAGAAAAGCCAAAGTGCAACACTCTAAACTGGTAATGCTCTCCCTGGAACAGGAATCTCAGATATTTTCCTGTGAGGCTTCCTGAGTTTGATATGGAGATAGGCATCCTTCATATACAAACAGCATATCCAGTCCCCTGTCTGCAGCAGGGGAAGGAGACCTTGTAATGAGATTTATTTATTTTATTTATTTGCTTTTGGTAACTAGGTGGGTGCACTAGGCAAAAGAATGCCTATTTTCAGGCACGACCCAGGAGAAAACAGCTTGAAATACATAAGTATACATGTGACACAACACATGAGGTATGCAGCACAGTTAAGAGGGAATCACATACATTCAAACTTAGGGTATGGAGAGACATTGATTCGACTTGCCAATCAAAATCCGAAACTTCTTGCATTTTTTATTTTTTTTATTTTAGTCTTTGGTAACCAGGTAAGGCCCACTAGGCACAACTGCCTGTTTTCAGGGGCGACCTGGGAGCACTGGGCAGTTAAGTGACTTGCTTAGAGTCACACAGTACGCAAGTGGAAGTTGTGAGAATCAAACTCAGGTCTGCCCTGCTGGATGTACCAAGCTCATTCACACCTTGTTCCTCTAACCTCTAGGCTATACTGCCAGCCCAAATCCTATGAAGAAGCTGAGGTCACTGAGTCTAGAACAGACCTCAGATCTCCTGTCCACTTGGGGACTAGAAAGTATCTGGAATAAAACCCTTTGTGGCTCTGAGAGGGAGGCACAGGTTCTATGGTTCATTTTTGCAGCAGGGTCTGTACTTCCTTTTTCAACGGGGCCATGTGTCCTTGTCGATATGTTGTGGTAACTGGTGGATGATCTGGAGGGTCGTCCAGTAGCTCATGAGCATGACCCTTCTCTATGATCTCCAGTATCCATTTTCTCTGTAGTCACTGCTCTCAAATGATCCGGATGGAGGGGAAAGTCAACCCCTACAACCAACTCTGGAGGTAATGGTGGTTGGGGGTGTCTGATGTCATGAGCCGGGGGGGGGGGGACAGAGGCACCAGCTCCACTACCTGTAGGTGGTTTTGTATGGGCACCTGGGGTTGGAAGAGGGACTGGCAAGACCCCCGCACATCTACCTCTACCCTGCTGTCTGTAGGCCTGATGACTGCCTCTGACAGCAGAGGGACAGACATTACACATGCCGCACCTCTACTTTGGGTGTGGTACAGGGATATGACTGACTTCAGAGTCTTGCCAGATAATTGAAGATTTTTCAAAACTTCTTTAACATCATGGCCAAACAGATTCTGTCCCCTAAATTGGGAATTTGGAACTGTTTGCTGCACATCAGTGGCAAAGCCTGCTACTCTAAACCAGGAGTAGCACCTGAGACAAATGCCAAAAGCAACAGCCCTGACAGAAGCATCCAAAACACCATGCTGTGCAGATCAAGTGTTTACCCACATCAGCTCCAGAAGCAAGAGTTCTGAGTAACTCTTGCTTGACATTACCCTCAGGCAAGGCCTGTGTGCAGCAGCAGCTTTTCTTGCCCTTCTCCATAGGGTATACTGATATTTTATCATATGGGCTTGGTAACTGGCAATACACAGGCCCAGAGGCATAGGGAACATTTACATAGAAACACAGAAGTTGATGGCAGATAAGGATCGCAAGGCCCATCCAGTCTGCCCATTTTTTCTACCTTATGAATGCGCCATAGGCCTGTACTCTGTCAATGGCCTATCTATTCATACTCATCTGTATTGCTCCCTTATGCCTATCCCATGCCTGTTTGAAACCTTGCACTGTATTCATATCCACCACTTCCTGAGGTAGACTGTTCCATGCATCCACCACCCTTTGTGTGAAAAAGAACTTCCTCACATTGCCCCTTAATCTGCCTCCCTCTAATCTCGTGCTGAGTCCTCTTGTCCTGCTATTTTTCTTATATTGAAACATGTTAGAC
Organism: Neoceratodus forsteri; assembly: GCA_016271365.2. NCBI lineage: Eukaryota > Metazoa > Chordata > Ceratodontiformes > Ceratodontidae > Neoceratodus > Neoceratodus forsteri. Next base: position 874,467,016 of record CM028132.1, on the reverse strand, counting down.
TCTATCACCTTGTTAACGCCCTTAAGATGTCAATGTTTCAATCATATCACCTCTCTCTCTCCTCTGCTCTATGGTATACATATTGAGCTCCATTCTTCTGTCCTCATATGTTTTCTGATGCAGTCCCTGCACCATTTTGGTTGCCCTTCCCTGGACTGCCTCCATTTTGTTAATGTCCTTGCGCAGGTGCGGCCTCCAGTACTGCACGCAGTACTCCAGATGGGGCTTAACCAGTGTCTTGTAAAGAGGGATTATTACCTCCTTCTTACGACTTGCGATACCCTTACTAATACACCCCAACATCCCTCTAGCCTTACCTACTGCTCTACTGGTCTGCTTGGATGATTTTAGCTCACCTGTGATGATGATGCTCAAGTTTCTTTCCTTCCTTGTGATTGCCAGCAACTCCCTTGCCATCCTATAGGTGTCTCCAGGGTTTCTCTTCCCTACGTGCATGATCTTGCACTTCTTTGCGCTAAACCCCATTTGCCACTCTTCCAACCATTTTGACAGTTTATCCAGATCTCTTCTCATTCTGCCCACCCCATCTGGATCATCTACTCTGTTGCAGATCTTGGTGTCATCTGCAAACAGACAAACCTTACCCTCCAGTCCATCTGCAATGTCACTAATGAAGATACTGAAGAGGACTGGCCCCAGGACTGATCCCTGAGGTACCCCACTTGTGGCTTGCATCTCTTCTGACTGTATACTGTTTACCACCGCTCTCTGTTTTCTGCCCGTCAAACAGTTTGCCACCCAGTTGACCAACTTCTGACCCACCCTGAGCCTACCCAGCTTATTAATCAATCTTCAATGTGGAACAGTATCAAAAGCATTGCTGAAGTCAACATAGAAACACAGAAGTTGACGGCAGATAAGGACCACAAGGCCCATCCAGTCTGCCCATTAAGGTAGGCAACATCAACTGCCACACCCTTGGTCTACCACTCTGGTTACCCAGTAAAAGAAATCTACGAGATTAGTTTGACAGGACCTTCCTGTTGTAAACCCATGCTGTCTTGGATCCTGTGCTCAGATGGATTCCAGGTGTTGCACTATCCTTTCCTTAAGGACTGCCTCCATAATCTTGCACACTACTGAGGTAAGACCATCTGGTCTGTAGTTCCCTGCCTCCTCCCTGCTACCACTCTTGTGGAATGGGATCACATGAGCCCTTCTTCAGGCTTCTGGGACCTCTCCTGTGCTCAGAGACTCACTAAACAGTTCTGATAATGGCACTGCTAGTTCCATCCTTAGCTCCATGGGATGTATGCCATCAGGTCCTATTGCCTTTTCCACCCTGAGGTTAGCAAGCTCTTGCAGGACCCTTTCTTTTGTAAAGGGACTAGTGCACACCTGCCTCCCTTCCTCCCCCCTGTGTCTATGGTGCTGAGCTGTGGGCCCTGCCCTACCTTCTCCTCAGTAAATACTGAGCAGAAGTATCTATTTAGGATAGATGCTTTTCCTTGGTCCTCCTCCACACACTCCCCCTTATCCCCTTTGATCTTAGCAATACCCCCTTTGGACTTTCTCCTTTCATCAATGTATCTATAGAAAATCTTGTCCCCTTCTTTTACTGTTCTTTTACATTTGCCCAGTACATCCAACCTCCTGAATTCCTTATCAGGAAGGAGGGAACTCAAGTGTTTAGGTGCCCAGGATCTATTATAGGCACCTGTGATCACCACTCATATGGGGCTGGTAGCTGGCAATTTGTAGGCCCAGAGAGGCAGAGGCATAGGTACATTTGTCCAGTACATCCAACCTCCTGGATTCCTTATCGGGAAGGAGAGAACTCAAGTGTCTAGGCGCCCTGGATCTATCATGGGCAGCTGTGATCACCACTGTATCAGTCTCAGGCTGATTAGCATAAAAAGGCTTACCAGAAGGAGCATAATACATTTTATCAGCCTTTCTAGGAATAGCTGGTATAATGTTTGGCCTATACCAGGCTGCATAGGTAGCATCCTTCAATACTGGACACAGGAGCGGAACATTAAAAGAAGGAGATTCTGGCATCTCCAGAAACTCCTGAAGGTTTGTTTTAGTAGAATCCCACTCCTCCAAAGTAAAGCCCATGGCAGCTTGCATTTGCTGCATGTCTGCATCATGGCAAAAAGGAGGGATTCTCTGGAGATGACCTGGGTGTATTCACTAGAGAGTCATCACTGCAAGAGGAGGAGATGGAGCTGATGGCATGCACGTATTGGTTATCCTCAGCATAGTCTTCCTCATCCTCTTCCATGATGAGGTCAGGATTATACTCACATTCTTCATCGCATCTCTCATCAATGGGTACAGAGGAGTGAGCCAACAGATATACAGGTCTCTTCTCCACTATATTAGAGTGCAGCATCAATGGGGTAGCTGTAGCAGTAGTCTCTGTCAATGGGCCCACTGTAAGTGGAGATAGGCCTGGCAGTAGGCGTCGTATTATATCAGAGAATGATAGGGGCACTGCCCGTGGGTTGACAGCACTTTTTTTTTTTTTTTTTTTTTAATTCTTCTTTTTATTAAGTTTTTTAACTTATATACATACAGGTCATCAGTATTCACACATTTAAAAACAGAAAAAAAAAAAGCAGCTGCAGAATAAGGGGTGCTAGCTGCACATTCAAGCAGACTTGATAGACCTCTAGGCCTTTATCTGCTGGCAAATTTTGTATGTTCGTATTCATAACTTTCCACCTTGTACAGTCAGTCTGTAAAACCAATATAAGTTCATATTAACTAGAGTACATTACTCAGTTTTGTGGTTTCATTTCTGGGGGACTGGTTCTAAATCCTCGGCCCCATCATTTGATGGTTAATAATTCAATGTAACTTTTAAGATTTGGGACACCATGGTTGTTTTCCAGGTTGGTCTTACTACCAGTGTCCCAGTAAGGTGTCCCCACATTCAAAGGTCCAATGTCCCATCTTTCACTTGGTGAAACCCTTAAGGGTGAGGGCGTTCATTCCTTATTTAAGTGATGGGTTTCCCACAGGGGTTGATGGGGTCAAATCCAAGCCCTAGTTCCAGTGTTGACTTTAACTCCCGTTCCGGGTTACAATCTGATCCTAATAGACAATGTATGTGCATATTTCTCCCATGTCAAGGCTCACAGTTTCCCCACAGGACCCGTCTTGACTGTGCCTATTCGGCCGGGCTGAATTACACATGGGTCTCTACTTCACCGGGGGGGGGTGGGAGCCAGGCCTGGGTCCTCAGAGCCAAGATCTCCACAATCTCAGCCCATGGCCCCCAGCAGTTACCCAAGTTGTAGTTCCCTAGGGAACAAAACTAGGGTCTTTTAGCATGTAATATATCTGCCAGCGTGCCCATCTTTTGAGGTAAATGTCTCCTCCCATTCATTTAGGCCATGTGTTATTTTTTCCATGTTATAAATCTGTGTTGTGATGTCCCACCAGTTGCGTAATGATGGGATTTTGGTTGTTAACCATTGTCTAGTTATTGCTTTTTTTGCTGCAGTTAGAAGCAACGAGAGCAGGTATCTAGTGTTGGGGTCTCTATATGGCCTAGGGAGTATGGGGAAAAAATACATCTCTAGTGACAGTTGGAGTTGTGGATCTATGAGTTCTCGTAGCTGGGCCTCCAGTTGCGTTAGGAAGGTGTTGAGTGCTGGGCAGGCCCACATAATGTGAGTCAGGTTTGCCTGTGGTTCGCCACACCTTCTCCAGCACTCCGCTGTTTTATTTGGGGAGAAGTGTCTTGTGACAACCGGGGATCTAAAGTAGCGGATTAAAACCTTCCAGGCATATTCCCTCCACTGGTGTGAGCTAGTAACCCGGGCTGAGTAGCTGCACGCCTGCCTCCAATCCCCTGGAGAAAGTTGATACCCCGTCTCTTTACACCATTGCGTACAAATATCCTTTTTTTTTTTTTTCTATTTTTTTTTTATCTGGCAGGACCCCGTCATTCATCACCCCTGGTCATGGCCCCCAGAGACCTCCACCACTGCCTATGGCTGCCAAGGACCCTCAGTCACCCCCGGCTTACCCCCCGGGGGGCGGGGCCGCAGCCACCTTCATGACCACGGAACTAGTGTCTGGTCGGGGTCCCACAGCGACAGGGATGAGGTGAGGTCCTCTGGGGAGGGCTTCATACTCACGGTGGTCCTGCCTGCCTCCATTTTTCCTTTAATTTTCCTCCCCATGGGGGCGGGGACGTGCAATGACGCCCGCATCCGCCCCGCCCCCCAGATACTGAGCGACGGCAGCGCGAGATCTCCCGGCCTCTGCCAGGAGTCCTCAGTGCTCCGAATGCTTCCTCGCCTCCCAGAGAAGGAGAGCCGTCCATGAGACTCATCCTCGGCCCGGCCTCCGATGACCCGGGTCCGTTCCCGAACCGAATTGCGCGGCGTCACGAACGGAAAGCCCACCGCTGCGCCAACTGGGCCATGTACGAATATCCTTAATGAGAGCTTCCCTTTGTGAGTTAAGGGTTTGGTAATATAGTGATATCAAGTGGTCCTGCTTCCTCGTATTGTTTAATTGGATTTGGCATTGAATTAGTGCCGGGTAGCCTTCTGGGTTCTGTAGGGATCACGGGAGACTTTCCACATAGTGTCACAGTTGTAAGCAGCGAAAGAAATCCTTATGTGGTAGGTGGAATTTTGTTTGTATTTCTGTATATGTCCAGATACATCCCTGTGTCATTATCTGTGACAGGTACTTTAGCCCATGTTTTTCCCAGTTCACGAAACCATTGTCCAAACTATTCGGGGTAAAGTCCGCTAAAATTGAGATTGGGCAGAGAAGCACTTGATATGATGGTAATTGGTGGGATTTTTTTAAGTGTGTATCAATTCTTAAACTGGTCCGCTAACCAGGGGTTGGTGATCTGGTGGATTCTTTCCCCCGGCTCCTGGCGATACATGGCCCGTAGATATGCCTGGTCATTTAATAATGACTTTGCTATTTCTAGCCAGTGTGGGCTGGAGGTTTTATTTTGTCTAGCCATCATGTGGACAAGGGTTATCGCCTGTTGATAAAGTTTTAGGTCGGGGAGAGCCAGGTCCCCATCCGGGCGGGCTGGCAAGGGAGAGTATCTTTAGGTGGACCCGGGGTTTCCGATTGGCCCATATAAATTTCCCTATTAAGCGGTTTATTTCTTGAAAGGTTTTTAGTGGAATGTATAGAGGAATGTTTTGAAATAAGTATAAAGCCCTCGGGAGGGTTATCATTCTGATTAGATCTATTCTCCTCGTGAGGCTTAGGGGCAGAGTTGTCCATGCCTGTAGGACTTGTTTTAGTTGTGTAATAAAGGGCACATAGTTATGCTTATAATATTTTGTTGCATCTTGAGGTATGTATATTCCCAGGTATTTTAGCTTCATCAGGTTCCATCTGCCTGGAAGTGTGTCTCGGGTGTTCTGTGTAGGGGCATATTGGAAAGTAAGAATTTCCGGTTTGGCCAAATTAAGTCTGTATCCTGACACAGAGCTATAAGCGTCTAGAATTTGTCTAACCGCAGGTATCGATCGTTCAGGGTTCTGGAGGTACAGAAGAATGTTGTCTGCATATAGGGCTATCCGATGTTCCGTGTCTCCTATCCTTATTTCCTCGACCAATTGGGATTCTCGGATTTGATGCGCTAGGGGTTCGATAACTGCGGCAAACAGTAGCGGCGATAGTGGGCATCCTTGTCGAGTTCCTCTTTGAAGTTGAAAATAACCAGAATGATGTCCGTTCACCTTTACGCATGCCTGGGGAGTGGAGTGTACATTTTGTAGAATCTGAATGAAGGCAAGAGGGAATCCAAATTTGTTTAAAGTTAAGTACAGAAAGGGCCAAGCCACTCTGTCGAAGGCCTTTTCTGCGTCCAGACTTATTAAACTGTCGGCTCCTCCGTCTTTTGCATCTGGTTCACCACGTGGAGAGAGCGTCTAATGTTATCAGTGATGGTGTGTGCCCTCACAAACCCAGTTTGGTCTTTATGTATTAACAAGGGGAGAACTTGGTCCATGCGGCACACTAGTATGCTCATAAACAACTTATAGTCCTGGTTTAGTACTGAGATGGGTCTATATGATGTGCAGTTTTGGGGATTTTTACCGGGTTTAGGAATCACTGATTTAGTTGCATAAGACCAGGACTGCGGAGGGGACTCCCCTTCCAACACCGAGTTAAATACTCGAAGGAGTGCAGGAGTAACCTGGGTTCTAGTGGTGTTATAAAACTCCGCGCCATTTCTATCTGGCCCCGGAGCTTTCAGGGATTTAGCATTGGCTATTACCTGCATCACTTCTGGCATCATGATGGGTTCAACTAGGGAATCCCTGTGCCCCTCTGTGAGTGTTGTGAGGGTAAAAGAGTTTAGATAATCCGACAACCGAGCCAAGGGCAGAGTGGTCTCCGGGGTGTACAGGGCTCTATAAAATGTAGTGAAGGCCTCCGTGATGTCATGTGTTTTGGAGAGTGGTTGACCACCTAAAGGGTATCTTATGGTTGCAATTGTTGTGCCCTTCTTCTGTGTGCGTATTTGGTACACGAGCAGATGCGTAGCTCGTTGGCCAACTTCATAAAATCGTTGTCTCAAGAAAGTGAGTGCGATTTTGGTCTGTTGTTGGGCCAGTTTGCCCAACTCCTGTTTGGTTTGTTGTAGCTGAGGAAGGAGTGACTCGTCACCCTGTTGATGTGCCATTTGTAAGAAGTGGAGTGTATCTTCTAACTTGGCCCTGTACTCCTTGCGCTGCCTAACTCTCTCCGCCGTGTATTTAATTATATGTCCTCTAAGGACTGCTTTAATCGTGTCCCAGTGCACCGACGGGGTTGAGTCCGAAGAGGGGTTATCTGCCAAGATTTTGGTGACTTTCTCCGACAGAAACTCACGTAACTCTTTTGATCGTAAATGGTATGGATTTAACCTCCATTGCATACTTCTGGGCTGTATGCCTAAGTCCCAATGGGTAAACAGGGGCGCGTGATCTGGGACTGAGATGTCACCAAGCTGGGCATCATGTACGGCAGCCAGATTTTCTACTTGGGTATAAACATAGTCTATACGGGAGTAGGTATGATGTACCAGGGAATAATAAGAGTAGTTTCTTGCTTGCGGGTGCAGTTTCCGCCATACGTCACACCAACCCATCTCCGATACAAATTTATTAAAGAATTTCTGGGTAGTCATTTGTTTCTGGGGTCTCCTACTAGAGGAGTCCATCCGAGGATCCGCAGTTAGGTTGAAGTCACCCGCCATTAGGAGAGTACCCCTAGTCTTCTGGACTGTTTTGTCTAGTAATGGCCTCAGCTGTGGGACAGTGATGCCTGGTGGGAGGTATACATTAACAAGAGTGACCTTTTCATCATTGAGCTTTCCTCGAACGATAACTAGCCTGCCCTCTGGATTGGACCATGTTGAATCCAGTTGAAATGGGGTGTATGGGAGTATAATAATAGCAACTCCTCTTCATCTACCATCTTTGTAAGAGGAGTGGAAGACTTGCCCTCTGCTCAGTTTAGCTAGTTTAGCATGTTCGGCAGGGTTCATGTGGGTTTCTTGGAGGAAGACTATGTCTGATTTGGATCTTCTAATATATGCTAGGGCTTTGGATCTTTTAATGGGAGAGGCGAGGGCATTGATATTTAGGGACAATAACTTCAATCTAGACATATGCATCTCAGCCAATGGTTGTGATGCTTGTTACCTGGCTCCCTGCCCCACCCCCACAAGGCATTTTTTTGAAACCCCCCTGTGAGGCTTGTGACAGTACTTGACATGAGGTGAGCTCAATGACCTTTTTACATACATTACAATACCAACAAAACAACACACATATATTAACAAACAACATAGGCATTAGACACCACCATGTAGCCAACATGGCCATGCAAACATAAACTGAACAAGTGGCACTTCCACTGATCCGGGCAAAGCCCTGATCCAAGATAGGAATAAAATCCTACCGTTGCGGCCCTTCTTATCTTGGGGGCTTAGGTACCTATGGTACCTATAGGGAAAAGGTAGTTGGGGTAGGTGGCATTTACAGCAGAGCCTCAGGCTCCCCTGAGATCTCTAATCTTTTGAGAGTTGTTCAACTGGTGTAATGGTAGGTTTGGCCTTCCAGAGCATAGATGGGAGGGTCCCCCGCCCAGGTCCGGCTACTCCTGTCTCACCCACGGCCCTCCGCTGACCAAGGACATTAGAGGTCAGGGGGAACACAAGAAAACCAAAGTGCGCCCCCCCCCGGCATCTCTCTGCAAGTGGGGTGTCTTGGCTTCAAAACGGGGGCCCATGATACAGTCCACCGCCCCTGGTATCAGGGGCTACCCACTTTGTATCGTTCAGGCCACCTCACAGCCACCCTCTTAATAGCCACCTGGGTATCCAATGGCCGCCAGCGTCCTGCCGCTATCACCGGAATGCAACAGAGACTCTTTTTACCTGGGGCTATGGGTTGAGGCCACCCCAGTCCCTTCCCAGGCGACCCATCTGGGTTACGATAATCGCATTAGGTCCAGGCTCCATTTAAGAGTGCCTCACGGCTTCCCCCGCCCCTCCCCATTTTGTCTCAGCCGAGTCTCAAATCTACTTAGTTCGCTCAGTCTGTCACATTTCAGCTGGAATTCTTCCCCCTCGTTACTCTCCCCCCCATTTTCCCGTAAGCCCCTCCTTCCTCCTCCCCATAAGTTCCCTTATCCCATCCACTAGCGTATCCCTCCTCCCTTCCCTGATTATCCATTTAAATCTCTCCTTAGTGGGTTGCGCAGGCATGAGCGTGCCCCCCTCCCACGTCACCCCTCGATCCCTCCATTCGGGTGGGTCCCTTTGTCAGCGAAGGTCTAGGGTCCAGACAAGTTCAGATTCAGCTGGTCTCCCACCACTTGTATTCAGTATGGAGGAACATAGGGGGTGTGGGGAGACTGGGCGAAGGGGTCGTACAGAGAGAAGCAGCCCGTTCAACTTTCGTCCCCCTCATCCCCCCCCAACCAACCCCGGTCCCACAGGGGGGACCAAGTGTCCCCCTCCATTCATATTTCAAGGCCCAGGCAGCATCCTTTCCAGCTAATCCCTGGAGTGGGCATTGTTTCTCTTCCCCACCCCCTCGGTCTTCACCCGTCTGCCACTCCCCCCAGGGCATCCACGCTCCTAAGCCATCACATTCACCTATGGGAGAACAGCAGTCTGCTGTCTCTTGTCCATACTAGTGTAAGGTGTATCCCTCTATCCCTCCTCCACCCTCTGCCCACCCAGGTAATGTTCTGAGGTGATAGGCAGCCCCCCTCCAGAATCCCCTGACCACGCGCTCCAGGCCTCAGCAGCAGCGCTCCCGTCACGCAGCACACTGTGTGCTGGGCATCTCGGCTCCGCCATCCAAGTCCCACATCTCAGAACCCCCGCACACAAGGAGTCCATGAAGTGAGCGCCTCTCCCTTGAGCCCCGGTCCGATTCTGTTCGAGGTGGCTTTCGCGGTTATTGCCCCCCCCCCCTTGCTGGCCCTCTCCTGATCATCCTGTCTCCGCCCCAATCCCATTGCTCTCCGTGTTAGTCCATATTTATGCGGCAGATGTAGCCTGCCCGGTACAGTGCCTCTCTCCGCGATGTCACACTGAGCTTTGGGCTGAAAGTGCGCAGGGAAATCCACCCAGCCCCAGACTCATCAGATGAGCCAGCAGGTGCCAGATAGGCCAAAGCCCCTCCTCCGGTTTGTGTCGACGTGCTGTCCCCGGACGGACCCCCCAGCACTCCCCCCAACCCAGGCTTTAAAGGGTATCTGAAAAGAAAAAGACAACCCCATTTACTACTCTATGATATAACATCATTTCATCATACCTTCCAACTAGAGGGACTGTTACCGTTTTACCAGTAAGCTGAGCAACCCCTCCTCCCTCCCTCGCATCCTACCTTTCTCCCCACCCTCCAAGCCTCCCTTACCACACCCTTCCCTCTCCCCCAAACTGATTACATTTTACTCTGATTTTTACTGGGCCTATTCAGGTTTTTTTTTTTGCAGCACTAGATCCAATGGGCCATCCTAGTCAAACTAAGAGTCCGCATTCTATACTTGCGATTGTTCATGTCGCAGGATCCTATAGGTTCGCATCTTGCTCCCGTGAGGTCTGGGTCCTGGACTTCAGGGTACTTATTATAGTTTGGATAGCTTTAGCTCCATGACGCCATCTGACATCCCGTTGGCCAACAGTCCAGGCTTTTTGGGCTAGCTTTGTTGCAACAGGCACGTCGGCGTTCGGTCGCTGTTGCGGGATCTCCATCTTCCTGGTCCTGAGTTCAGCGATCGCTGCAGCCGCATTTTCAAATGTGAGGGGTCCCTCATTGAACTGGATCACCATTTTTGAGGGGTAAAGTGTCTGAAAACGTATGCCTGCCACTTTAAGCGCTTTCATCACTGGGATATAGGCCCTTCTACACGTCATCACTTCAGGGGCAAAGTCATTTTCCAAAAACAGCCTGTGGGTTTTGTAATAGACCGAAACCTGTCTCCACGCTGTATGGAGGACTGTTTTCTTTTCTTGATGTCTGAGGAAGTTGAGGAGGATGGTATGGAGTGAGCGCTTGCTGCAGGCCTGGGACTCAGGGTACGATGGACCCATTCCATCTCCAGTGTGATCGTATCAGGTAATTTAAGGGACTCTCTCAACAGCTTCTGAGTAAAGGAGATAACGTCTGTGCCTTCCACTCCCTCCAGGAGCCCCGAGAGTCAGATACTGTTCCGATGACTCCTGCTCTCTGCATCTTCAGCGCGCTCCTGAAGGCCCCTTAACTGCATGTGTAGCTGAATAATGGCTCTCTGGGTTTCCTCCACCCTCTTGTCAGTCGCCGTCTGTTGTTCCTCGTAACCGTCCTGTTTTTTCTCAAGTTTGCTGAGGTCGGTCCAGAGGGCAGCAGCAGTCGACCTCATCTCTTTCCTAAAATCTCGAATTTCTGAAAGCATCTGTGTTATCTGGTGCTGCAGGATCAAGTGTGGTACTTGGTCGGCCCACAAAGTACTGTGGCGGGAGGCCGATGAGGCCCACGAGTCACCGCTTTCAGAATCTTCATCTTGAGATCTCCCCCTATCCGCACGCTTTGGAGACCCTAGTTTAACATCTCCTCTCTTTTCGGGCATTTTAGAACCTCTTGAGTGTATTGCTGAACGTATTAACCAACGTTTGAGTGTAAATACCGAGGTTTTTAAATTGGTCTCGGGGGAGCCTCACAAACTAAGCTGCTGCTCTGATCATGACATCACTGGAAGTCCTCGACAGCACTTTGAGTAGTGGTTGTGACCACAACAGTCAACAGCAGAGGCTGGATCTCTGACGATGATGGCAACATATTGTCCATAATAGGCCCAGTGGCACCTATGCCAAACACCAACCTTGGTGTATGGTCAACAGTTGGAGGGGGTGGGGACCACCGCCAGAGCAGGGGAAGGGCATCACAGTTTGGGACGTAGCTGCTGTCCACAGCGGCAACCTGGACCTCACTGGGGATGCCCTGTCCTTGTCTGGTGCTTGTGTTTATGGCTCCCAGAGGAGGATTTGTCCAAGGACTTCGAGAACTGTGATTCGGTCAATGGAGTAGGCGACATGGATTTTACCTGTTGCTGCTGTTCCGCAGCTACTACGGTCTTTTTAGGAGGAATTTTTCTAATGCCCCCTTCCTGCATCACCTGGTAGCAGAGTTGAATCCTCAGTAGATCTCACAGGTTTTCATGCTGTGAGACAGGCCTAAGCAGCAGACACACACTTCGTGCACGTCGTCCTTGTAGATTTTTTCTCTGCAATCGCAATACCGAAAAATTGTTGAGGGTTCCTTTGGCAGTATACAGGTTGCCAAAAATCACTATTAAAGTGATTACTATTTTACATCAGATATATAAAAAAAAATGGTGGCTTTTTGTAGCGGCATTTCTGATGGTGGGTCCAAAGAGTGTGATCAATGGTGGGAAAAGAAACTGAGGAGAGGAGGGGGTTGACTACATTTATGTAGATGCTGGTGCAGGACGTCATCGTAGGTGGCCCCTGGCTTGTAAAGTTTCCATGTGGTCCTAGCACTGATGCGAGTACAATTCTAAAGGTGTGGCCTAATGAAAGAGATATCCTCAAAGAAGATCTTTTGAAATGCAAGCAGAAGAGATGTGTAAAAGATTTTTAGATAGGGGCTATGACAGAAAAGCATCTTGTGCACTAGAAAATGCCAGGCATGAAAACAAGAGAAAAACCTGTTAGTCACTAAAGTTAAACAAGAAACACAAGGAATAATCATATTCAGTATGGAGTTCAATCAGCTTTCAGGGCAGCTAGGGAACAGCGTGGGGAAAAAACTGGCCTATCCTTAGAAGTGTTAGTAGAAGTTTTGAAAGAACCACCAAGAATTACATTCAGGAAAAATAAGGTATTAAAGGCAGGGTGGTTCATAGCCACTACTCAGGGGAAACACTGAGGCCACTAACTTGGCTACCACTGTCACCAACGCACTCTGCAGGTCAGGCCCTCTACTCCCACAGTGACAACCTCGAAATGTGACAGTGTGAACAGGGGACAGACAGGGTAACCCTCCTGTCTGTTTTGGGTCCAAATCACCTACTAGCCTCGAGTCCTAGGGGGTCAAAATGTGCACCTTATGCTAGCATACCCGGATAGCAGGCTCAGATACATACCCTCTTCAGGGAATGCAGTACAATTCTTCACCCAGGGGCACCCAGCCAGGTTTCCAAAATGTACCCTTACAACTCAATATGAGACCTAGGTATAGTCTTACCTTTTAGCAAGCTTAGTAACACAGTCAAGCCCTTAACAGTTGTCATACTTGCTGGCCCGTCGGCGCAGTGGTTGGATTTCCGTCTGCAACGCCGGTGACCCAGGTTCGGGAACGGACTCGGGTCACCGGAGGGCCGGCCGGGGGGAGAAGGATAGAGCATCCAGGGATAGCTCTCCTTCTCTGGGAGGAGGGTGGGGATACGCACCAGCGCACGTTGACTCCTGGCGGAGGCTGGGAGCACAGCAGTGACGCCTGGTTTCGATGCTTAAGGGGAGCGACAAACGTCGGCATATGCCTTGACGTCAGGACGTCACTCCCCACAGAAAACCAGAAAAATGCTACTTGGCTGGCCGGATGACGGTCTCTCTGTCCTCCGCTGCCGCCGATCCCAGGACCGACACACCTCAGCAGTACCCCAGGCCAATGAAATAGTGTGCTGGCCGCCCCACCGGTGCCTTCCCCCTCGGAGGAGGGGGACCCGCCCGGCAAAGGGATACGCCGGGTTACCCGGGGGGGACTGCCATATGAGGTTGGTAGCCAGTGTGGGAGTTGGGGCAGGCAGTTGGAAGGGGCAATAGAGACCTGAAGGAGTGGGCAGCCAGGAAGAAGGGGAAGGCACAAAAAAAACAAAAAACAGTTGTCAGACTTAAACACAGGTTCAGCATTCACATGTAAAAAAAAAACTGAGAAAAAGCACAGGCAGTATTTTAAAGAAAATGTTGTTTACAAAAAATTGCAAAACAGAAAAAAATCAAACACAGAACAATTATATCACTAACTTACAGTCACATAAAATAAATGGGAAGTTACAGAACACAAATATGCCTGCCCCAAATACTTAAAAGTTCTTGCCTATCTAGATGTTATCATTAAGTGCTTTCTTAAGTCCAGAGAATTGTCTCTCTCTGAGGTCAAAATAATATGCTCTGTTTCCCTCTGATGTCTGTTCATTTCAAACTCCATCTCCCCACCCCTTTTGGTGCGGTCACAGTAAGATCCTCCCATAGATTTTATTTCTACAGGGAAAATCAACAGTCAGTAATTTTTAAAATATGAGTCTTTTATCAAAATATCCCCTTTGATGTCTCTCTGCTGATTTCCTGTTTTGCTAGCGTGATCTCAGGTTTTTATGGTTTCTCACGAGTCTGTAATCAAATGGTCTCTTTCTGCAGGAATCATAAAATTTTATTAGATCCTATCTCCTGGCAGATGGCCAGAAGGCTTTAATTACGACAGAACAGGAAACTTTTAATTAGGGCTTCTCTTCACTGGTCAATTTAACATATCTGCTGTTTCAGTACCACTGAAACCTCTTGGGGTCAAAGGTCAAGTCTCTCACTCACTGGTGACTTGTGTGAGACAATCACATACACATACCATTTATTTATAATATAGAGGATAATGGCTGGGAATCAGGTGATAATCACGCTGTAATCACCTCGAGTGGTTGCTAGGGCAACATGGTAAACCTCGAGAGCACAGCTCGAGAGGTTTACTGTAGCCTAGCAACCACGGAAGAGCCTCAGCGTGGTTATCACCGATCTAACCATCATCTTTATACTGTATGGTCAAAAACACTGTTTGCATTCTATGTGTGAGCATTATGGAACTCTGGTGCATTCTTTTTTGTTAAGCCACTGTTTGGAAGTTCCGAAGTGTGGTTAACAACTTTTTAAATTCTAAACAGTGCATAACAAAGCTGTGTAACTGCTGATTATGGTGGTTAATAGGCACTTACCATACATTATATAGAGGATAATGTCTGGGGATCAGGTGATAACCACACTGTAATCACCTCAAGTGGTTGCTAGGGCAACATGGTAAACCTCGAGTGCGCAGCTCGAGAGGTTTCCTGTAGCCCTAGCAACCACGAGAGGTGATTTCAATGTGGTTGTCACCAATCACCAGCCATCATCTTTTATAGTGTATGGTCAAAAAAACACTATTTGCATTCTATGTGTGAGAATTATGGAACTCTGGTACATTCTTTTTTGTTTTGCCACTGTTTGGAAGTTCTGAAGTGTGGTTAACAACTTTTAAAATTCTAAACAGTGCATAACAAAGCTGTGTAACTGCTGATTATGGTGGTTAATAGGCACTTACCATACATTATACAAATATTACACAATAATAATATTAGAGGGTTTATCACGTTACAACCACCACTCCCCTGTGGCTCTTTCAAATGTGAACATTGTAGCATACGTACTGTAGGTATATGCAACAAGGCAGAAAATGTGTGCACCTGTCTTCGAATTTTCAGGTTCCAATCAGGGAGTTTACATAATGCAGTAGTGAATCAGAATACACATAAGGAGCCAGAAGAACTGTAGGTCACCCTGCAAACAGGAAATGGGACAGCCATACGAACTGGGGTTGTCTACAGGCCTCCAGACCAGGGAGAGGAAATAGACACATTACTGTTAGAAGATATACAAAACATGACAGCTAAAAGGGAGGTTCTGATAATGCGAGACTTCAACATGCCAGATACAGATTGGTCAATACCAGCAGGAACATCCACCAGAACTAGACACATAGTGGATTCCCTGCAGGGGGAAGGCCTCAAACAACTGGTACAACAACCCACAAGAGACAGGGCTATCCTGGATCTAGTACTGACTAATGGAGAAAGGATCACTGATCTCCAGGTAGAAGGTCACCTGGGGGCCAGCGACCATCACATGGTGTGGTTCAATTTGGCCACTAGAACTAAATCATCTCATTCCAAGGCAAAAATATGGGACTTCAGAGGAGCTGACTTTGATAAGATGGCTAATAGAATTAAGTTAGCCCTGGCAAGAAGAAATACAGGTAAGGGGGTACAAGCAAAGTGGGCAAGCATTAAGGATGTAATAATTGAAGCACCATCCCACTGTGTTAGGGAGAAAGGCAAGAGCAAAAGAAGGAGGAAACCACTTTGGTTCTCAAAAACAGTAGCAGAAAAGATCAGAGCTAAAAGGTTGGCCGTCAGGAAATATAAGGGAACGCAGTGGGACAAAGAGAAGGAGGCATACCAAACTTCCCTAAGGGAAGCAGGGAAGGAAGTAAGGCAGGCAAAGGCCCAAGCCGAGGAAACACTAGCACAAACAGTAAAAGATGGGGACAAGACTTTCTATAGATACATTAGTGAAAGGAGAAAGTCCAAAGGGGGTATTGCTAAGATCAAAGGGGATAAGGGGTCATGTGAGGAGGAGGACCAAGGAAAAGCATATATCCTAAATAGATACTTCTGCTCAGTATTTACTGAGGAGAAGGTAGGGCAGGGCCCACAGCTCAGCACCATGGACACAGGGGGGAGAGAGGTATGCACAAGTCCCTTCACAAAAGAAAGGGTCCTACAAGAGCTACTAACCTCAGGGTGACAAGGCAATAGGACCTGATGGCATACATCCCAGAGTAGTAAAGGAGCTAAGAGTGGAGCTACAAGAACCATTAACAGAACTGTTTAGGGAATCTCTGAGCACAGGAGAGGTCCCAGAAGACTGGAGAAGGGCTCATGTGATTACACTCCACAAAAGTGGCAGCAGGGAAGAGACATGGAACTACAGATCAGTCAGTCTTACCTCAGTAGTGGGCAAGATTATGAAGGCACTCCTTAAGGAAAGGATAGTGCAACACCTGCAATCCATAGAAGCACAGGATCTGTTTTTTTAATTGTTATACCAGCCCACCTTCTGCACTGACGCACTTTCTTTTGTCAGTGGATTCTGAAAATCCTTGCATTCCATAATAAAATAGCAATATTTATATTTACCACATTTCTTGCAGCCTTTCGGTAAGGGTGGAAGCCACTTTCTAGGTTTACTAATTGGCTGGACTGAGTGGACTAGTTGATCACTGAGGTTTTTAGCCCTTCTATAAACTAATCTTGGGTGAGTTTTTACAGTTTCTGTGAGGTGGGGATCACTACCCAATACATGACAATTTTTGTGGATAATGTTCCTCACTTTCCATGCTCTTACACTGTAGGATGTGACAGACTTAATTAGATTTTTTATCCTTTCTTCTCCTTCTTCCCTCACTTTCCTAGCTAATAGAGATTCCCTACTTTTTGCATCACCGATGGACTTGGCCTCACCTAAGCCTGACTTTGTGTATCCTCTTTTGAGGAATCTTTCCTCCAGAATGGCATATTCTACTTCAGAGTCTGTTTCGCTGCTGCAGTGACGCTTTATACGGTAGTACTGACTTCTGGGAATGTTTTCCACTGTATGGCGGGGTGGCAAATACTAGTCAAGGGGATAGTACTGCGGTCTCTGTAATTCCTATAGAGACCAGTCCCCACAGTGCCATCTAACTTTCTCTGGATTTTGATATCCAGAAAAGGAATTTCCTCCTCACTAACATTATGTGAAATGGAGGTTTTCATTGCTCTCATGTAAGTACCACATGAATTCCTCCAACTCTATCATACTGCCTCACCATACCATAAATATGTTCTCTATATATCTTCTACATACCCCTATTTTTTTAAAATAGGGGTTTACATGTTGATCCTAGATATAGTTTTCCTCCCACTGGCCCAAGTATAAAGTGGCATAACTGGGTACAAAGCTAGTACCCACAGCCGTACCCTTTTCTTGAATGTAGAATTTACCCATAAAAGCAAAGATGTTGCTTTCAAACACCATTCTAGACATTTTTACAAGAAAATCAATGTCAGGTTTTACATTCTCAGCCCTTTTATCTAGATAGTACCGTATGGCCCTTAAGCCCCCTGAATGGGGAATATTGGTATACAGTAACTCTATAGTCAGAGTCACTAGCAAGTACTCATCTCCCATTTCCATTCCTTCTAACACCCTTAACAATATCCCCTGTATCAGATACAAATGAAGGCAGTTGTGAAACCAGTCCCTTAATATGGTCATCTGCAATGTGTGGCAGGGGTTCTGTGACACTACCTACCCCTGAAATTATGGGCCTGTAAGGTGGCTTTTCTAAGGACTTATGAATTTTGGGCAGTATACAGATTTGTGTCCTCAAAGGAAACTTTACTGTCAGATACTCTTTTTCCTTGTTAGTAATAAGTCTCTCAGAAAGCACCAAATCCAGGAACTCATCTGTCTTTCTTTTGAGGGGTAACATGGGGTCAGAACTAAGTGACCTATAGAATTCCCTCAGGTCCAATTGCCTATTCACTTCTACATAATCCACAGTGTTCATGGCCACCACACTACTCCCTTGTCTGCAGGTTTGATGGTGATTGCATCATTCATTTTCAAACTTTCTCAATAAATTTTCTCTTCTCTACTAATATTCATAAATCTTGGAACAAATTCCTCCTGCCTTAATGTTCCCAAATCATGCTCACATAATTTCTGAAATGTACGTACAGCTGAGCTTTGGTGGGCACAGAAAGTACTGGGCTTCCTTCTTCTATAAACCCCTATCTCACCCTGACTACTCACACTTTCCAACTCTCCCTCCCCACTTACAGTTGATGTTACCTCAGATTCATTCATGGCCTCAAGTACCTCTTGTTTGTCCAATATGACTGGAGTCTCTTCCTCAACATATGAGTTTTGCAGGATGAGATTTTATAACACTCCTCTTTGCCCCATACTTGTGTTTTCTTTATAAAAGCAATGCAGATTAAGTACCCTACACAGCCTGTACAGGTCAATAGTTTGAAAAAAATCTAAACCTGTAGTAGGTACAAAACAAAGTCCCTTATTTAACACGTGTAGTTCATATTGCTATGGGTAGAACCAGATAGGTTAATCACATTGTCCATGTGGTGTCCCTCTGGCCTTAACATCTCTGGTATCTCCCCCTCTGGCTACAGTTGCTTCTGGACCTCAGTTTCCCCTGTCTTTTCCTCTTAGGTTTCCCTGGCAGTGGGTCCTCCATGTGCTACATCTGAGGTTCCTCTCCTGTTCTTCTAGAAGAAAACCTCAGATGTCTTACAGTCACTTGTACCGCTCGCAGAGCTGGTGTCCTATATAAGTGGTGTTTGGTTCAGAATACATTTAGCTTCAAACTGCACTCTGTTTCATTTAGTCCCTCCTTGTTGTTTTTGCCTGGACCAATTGGATATATCGCCCTATTTATAATTGTTTTCATCCCTTGCAAACTCCTCTTTTTTGTGACACAAATCCTTGTATCTTGATTTTGTACTTCCTGTAATTCTTCCTTGAAGAGTTCAAAGTCCCTGTGCTCTTTAAATAAATTAGTGCTTTCTCTTTTGTTTCCAGTTCTTCTTTAACTACTGCCTATGCCCCTTTGGTATCTTTCAATATCAGTTGCATCCACTTTATCGATGCTTCATGTGCAATCTCCCTCCAAGCAACCATAAAATCCTCCTTCTCATGTCCATATGTGGGAGATTTAGTAACTCTCAATCCTCTTGGGACATAGTTTACCTTAAGGTATACTTCTGTAGATTGTGCCTGCCAGTGTAGTCTCCTTGCTCGAGGCGCTGTTTTTTAACAAGTGAGGAATGCAGTCCTGATACCTGTTACGTCTGTGTTGCCTCAGACTTCTGTTCCAGGTTGCAGCTCCAGGGGAAACATAAGGTTGTCTGTGCTTAAACTAGTAAATATGCTCTCTGTAATATCCACTGCTCCCATGGTGCTCTCTTGGCATAGAGCCCTTGGTTCTGCTATGCTCATTCTCGAGACTCTACCGACTTTTTCCAACTACTTGTAGGAGTTGTCCTCAGGCATTGCTCAAATGGAAACAAGTATGTACACAAGAGAGCTGCTCAGTGGACCGGGTGCCAAGTGACATACGAAACCAAGTTACAAACAAAAGTCACGGCACTCACCTCTCTCTTCAGTACAAATAAGGGAGTTCACATGAGCTGTATTAATATTCCTTCATTTTATTGTTGTAAGACGTGCAAAAACAAAATCTAAATAATCAAAAACAAAATCATCACAGCAGCAGGGAACAGAAAACAGAAAATTCACAACGTTTCACCTTGTGGCTTTGTCAAAGGAAAGTGCCCTCTAGGGTAGCTTTTATAGCAAAATTCAACTGTTCCCTCACACAAAATTTAAAATGACATAATGCAAAAAAAATGTGTGTGTGTAAGTAATAGATAATCCACTCTAAAGTGTGAAGTCGCACTCTGCTATACGCATGCCTTGGTGTGCGTTATTACGCACGAGGCTGCAGGCCTCATGCATCAACCACCCAAGACGTACATATATCGGAGCACAACCGCACACCCTAGAGTGGGTTATCTATCTTATAAAATGGCAAAATTGTTTTGGAGGGGGGTAAAAGTGCAGGTGTGCGGTTGCGCTCTGATATACACACGGTCATGTGATGTGTTTCAACCAAAGAGCAGATATGATTTTTCCTACCTATTTTATAAATATATAAAATACAAAGTGTAAATCCATCACCATACCCTGTTAAAAAATAAATATTTATAGCACACAGCTATAGACACTATTTGCCTCCATGTTTGAAGGAGTTGTGCATTATTATGTAGGGAAAGGACAGATTGGATGGGCCTGTTCCTTTTTTCTGGTCAGTCATACAGGACCTATAAGGCTCACTGATGGATCCCTGAGAAGAAACAACATTACTAAGGTCAGTCATTTTTTTCTTCTGCTGCTATTTCAGTTCCCCAGGACCATCTTGAGAGAATGTGTGTTTCACCTAAACGTGGCTATCCTGGTGTGTAAAAATTCTAAATGAAAATAAAATAATATACAAATGGTAGCTCCAGAAGGATTATGGCTCCATTTACATGAGTTGTGCAGGGCTGGCCAGTGAAATGCACATGGTGCCCTGCACAGCATGCAGCAGTAACCTCCCTATCCTGACCCTATGATCGCTGTGAACGATGACAGCATCTACCCTGGTGGTCCAGTGGTCCCCCCCCATCCCGACCCTTCGATCACCGATTATACATATGAAGAACCCCCTGGTAGTCCAGTGTTTCACCACTCCCTGCTCGTACTGCTGATCGCACATAATTCCGAGTCATATTGCCCTGGTAGTCTAGTGGTACCCCCCCAACCCACTGGTATTCGTGATCACCCGTACAGATAACGGGAACAATTTCCCCCCCCAATCGCTCCGATTGCCATGCTAACATCAACAGTAACATCCCTGGTGGTCTAGTGCAACCCCACCCCTCCCGTGAGCAGCGATCACTGAAATTGCCATCTGTGCCATCCCTGGCAGTCCAGTGGAGCCCCCACCCTCCTGCAGCAGCGATCACCGTGATCATAATCAAATGAATATCCATGACGATCCAGTGGTGCCCCCCACCTACACAAGACCCCAGCCCACGCAGCCCACACCCCCCCCTCATCAGCGGGCAGCAGAGCCACCCTCATACCACTGCAGCAGCCTGCCAAATGACAGCTTACAGTAGTAGCTGCAAGCTCTTTGGTCCACACTCTGGACCAATGGGCTCGGAGTGCATACTGTACTAATGCACAACATTGTGAATGAAGTCATAATATTGGTATTTCATAACGAAATAGGCATTTCAAACATGGAGGTATATAATGTTCATAGTTGTGTGCTATAAATATTTATTTTTAGTAGGATATGCTGATGGATTTACACTGTGTATTATACAGGGTATTAAATAGCTAGTATAACATAGCAGACCGGAAGTTTGTTGGTATTCTCACTCCAAATTTTCAACTTGGGATGTTTTGGGACCCCACCTCATGAACAATGGCACTATCATTTAGTTACTCAATCCCGAAAGGTGATTTCACACAGCGAATGTGCCATTCAGTGCAACGGGTGCGAAAAGACATTTTGGGCAAGATGTGAAAAATGACATCTGTACTGTTCATGAGGAGGTGTGAAAAAATGGCAATGTTGAAAGTCTGGAGTGAAAATAAGAAAAAGTGGCTAAGTTACGAGTATGCATATAAATAACACAATAATTTTTTGGAATTTGTTCACCAAATTTTCAATGTGGTATTTTTAGGACCTCCCTTCATGAACAGTAGCACTGTGATTTCATTATTCTGTCCCAAAAGTTGATTTCACACAGTGGCTGTTCCATTCTGCACCACAGTGCGAAAACATGTTTTGGACAGGTTGCAAAAAATGACAGCTGCACTGTACTGTTCAAAAGGAGGTGTGAAAAAATGACAATGTTTGAAATTTGGAGTGAAAATATTAAAAACTGTCAAAGTTGATTAATGCGTTACAAAACTGTATGCGCTTTAGAGCATAGTAATTTTGGAGTTTGTTCTGGAAACTTGCAACATGGGCTTTTTGGGACCCTACCTTATGAACAGTGGCACTGTCATTTCGTTAATCAGTCCCGAAAGATGATTCCGTGCAGTGACCGCAATATCACCTTTTGGGACAGAGAAACGAAAAGACAGTGACAGTGTTCATGAGGTGGGGTCCCAAGAACCCCATGTTGAAAATTTGGAACCAAAACTATAAATATTGGCTATGATATCAACCTAAATTGAAAGCCCCCCATTCACTGCCATTATAGGGCTTACCGTCATTTCTTCAGTTCCCAGTTGGTCTTGGAAGAGTGCAGACATGTTCCCAGTCCACAGAAGATCACTTCGCCTAACCTCCGGAGGTAAGTATGGGTAAGGAGGGGTGTAGGGAGGTGGGGTGCACAGAGGGAGTTTGCAGCTTGGAGGAGGGGGCTGGGGGGAACGATGAGGGACCATTTTCTTTTTTTTTTTCAGGTTTACAAAAAAAAAAATACGTCATGAGACTGTTTTCCTTTTGACAGGTGAAAACAAAATGGATTTCAGCACACTGGTGTGGGCTCCCAGTGTGCCAGACTAGTGGGGAGTGGGAATCAATGCCGACCGGGGGATTGGGCCCCCCCAAGGTCGAC
Source organism: Neoceratodus forsteri (assembly GCA_016271365.2). Lineage (NCBI taxonomy): Eukaryota > Metazoa > Chordata > Ceratodontiformes > Ceratodontidae > Neoceratodus > Neoceratodus forsteri. Next base: position 874,444,507 of record CM028132.1, on the reverse strand, counting down.
TGATAAAACTGGGGCATGGGGGGGCACATACAACACTGCCAGTGGGCATCCCGGTGTCAGAAAAACATAAGACTTACTTTGGCAAACTGGGGTGGGCTCCAAGTGTGCCACAATAGTGGGGGTGGAGCATGCTGACATGGGGATTGGGCACCATGATGTCAGTTTTGTGGGGAGTGTGTGGTGGGCGGCAGGAGCCTCCAATTATGCACAGCGGGGATCATTTATTTATTTCACCAGGAAAGACACACTGAGCAAATGAGTTGCCCGTACAGTCTAGCCATGCGCATTACTATGCACTGTAATGCACATGGCTGGAATTTGCCTGGTTGCCGGGGGGCAGAGATCTGCTGCTGCAATGACAAAACTGTTAAGTGATGGGGCGGCAGTTTTCTTTCAAGTCCGGGGCTCACTCTGCAACTGCCATCACTGACAGCTTCCCTGTTGATTGGTGGCCAAGGGACGAGCACCTGAAAGCATTGGCTGGATTGGCAAAACACTGTCACACCTCTGCAATGCTCTACTCTCCTTAAAATGTTTCTTGTGCGCTGCGCGCATAAGCAAACATAATAAAATGAGGGAAGATTAATACAGCTTGTGTGGACTCCCTTATTTATACTGGAGAAAGGTGAGTGTCATAACTTTTGTTTTTTGAAACTTGGTTTCATGTATTACTTGGCACCCGGTCCTCTGAGCAGCTCCCTCGTGTACATACAGGTCCTGTGCCACGTCACCATCTAGTTTATCACTCACAGCCAGTATTGCATTCCATAGCTCTTTTGTATGGCAAAGGATTCCTGTTGTTTGAATCAATACTTTAAAGTTACATAGTTATTTACAGTGGCACTGTGTCATAATGCCTAAAAGGAAAACTTCTCCGACAACAACCACTAAGAAAGTACAGCTATGGCAAAAACAGCAACTTGATAAAATGCCGAGCAGTCAAAACCTCACAAAGCAGGCCCAGGAACCATGCCAAAGAAAACAACTGTGACTAGGGCCAAAGCAATTTCTTTGCAATGTTATACGGAGGGCTCCACACCCTCCATAATTATAGGGGTGCGGCAGCTCCACGATAGTCAGGGTTTCATAGTTTGTTTTTTCACTTTTTCTTTATTGCATTTATAATAAAATACAGTAACAGAAACCTCCAAATGCCAGACATCAAATACAATAGAGGAACCATCCAATGGATAAGAAAAGAACAGTCTAAACATTCAAAATTATGGATGGGGGTAGTACAGCATAAAGAAAATTATCAACAGATGTACTGTTATCAAAATGACAACACCCTACATGAGTATGGTGGTCAGTCCCAGAAATACTGAAACCTCAACAGCCAGCATTGACATGACCACCGCCCGAAAATCATAAAAATCCAATAGGGTGCGGTGCCCCCACATAGTCATGCAAACAAGGGGAGCATGGCAAATAGCAATAATGTAACAAACATATTTATAATCCATAAGAATGGCAACAATACAAAAACTGTCCTTATATAGAGAATGAACAGTCAACTGTAAAAGAGAGAGGCAAACATGATGCAAAGACCACAGCTCAAAAACGAGAACTCAAAACAGTGTCCATAATATCAATAAAATGTCCACAGCAGTCCCACTGTAAATTTAAGTCAGAACAAGCACAGTAACTCTCAATCTTCGCCAGATTCGGTTTCAGAAGTCTGGCTGGGTGGTACCTACTGTCGAGCAGCCTCAAACTCCTTACTAATCTGCTCAACCCACTTCCCAGCCTCAACGGGGTAGTTGAATTGAAAGGTGTGACCTCCGTAGTAGATTCGAAGATGGGTGGGCATCAGTAATGAATGGACTACCCCTAGATTTCCCAGTCTTGCACAGACTCCATCAAATTTCTCCTTATGTGCTCTTGTGGCATAGGAAAGGTCCGGGAACAAATGCAATGCATGTCCCTCATAATTCAAGTGTTCCATAGTGCACGCTGCATTTAACAGGGTATCCCTCATAGCGACACCATCACTAACCAATAAAACTGTCCGAGGGAGGTCTTGTTGTAAGTCAGCAGAATATGGGAAAATACAGTATGCCCAAGAAAAGTGGTCAGCACATTCTGGATCCAGATGCAGCATGCCAGGCAACCAAGTCTTCATAAAAGTAAGTAAATCAGGATCCTCTCTATCCTCTGGCAGACCAACCAAGCAAACACTTGAGGCTCGGTGAGCGTTCTCCAAGGCCTCAAGGTGACAGCGGAGTTGCACATTTTCCTGTATCAGCTTAGTTGTGGCCGAGGGGACCTTTGCTGCCTGGGATTCCGCCGTTGTTGCAGTCTTTGTGGCAAACTCTATTTTTATATCTTGTTCTCCAAGCCGCTGTAGGATTGTCCCAACCATTGTGTCAATCACTTGCAGGGAAAGCTGAAGAGCCTTCCATGGCGAATCTGTCTCCGAAGATTCCAGAGTAGATGCTGGGGCCTGAGACTCTGTCGGACGCTGGGTCTTTGCACCTCCAGAAGCGCCCTTGTTTGAACACCCCATTGAAAACTTTTTGAATCAAACTGCTCCACAGAAGGTAAACTACCAGTTGTGGCTGCTGTAGAAGGGAAAAATAAATCCAAATAAGTGAAAATTAGCCAAAATATCCCCTCAAGACACAGAGCTGTAAGGGAGCACGTCTGCTCAGTAGGTGTGCTCAGCAGTACTCCCTAGGGTTTCACAGGTGATTATTGAGCAAAGTAGACAATAGTCCATATAGCTCGCCTTCTGATTATAAATAACCCCCAATGTTTTTGTTTATGCAGTAATCATTAAGCCTGTGCTTGAATGCCTCCATATTTTCACATCCTACCACCTCTACTGGGAGTGAGTGCCATACTGCCACACCACTCTAATTATACCAGCTAGAACTTCTGCTTGTGTGATGTGTTTTTACTTTTGTCTGAAGCGGGTATGATCTTGTGCTGTACTGCTGGTGATACATTTCCAGACCTAATTTTACCATAAGTTACTATTTGTCAATGCTCGGTATAGGAGACACATGTCCCCCCTAAATCATTGATATTCCAGAGTGAATAGGCAAAGACTGTCCAACCAATCCTGATATTCCATACTTCTAAAACCCTTGATCATCCTTGTGGCTCTCCTTTGTACCCTGTCCAGGTTTCTGATCTCTGTTCTAGTGACAGGGGCCCAGAACTGGGCACAGTATTCCATATGAGGCCTTACCGTGCAGTGTACAATGGCACAATTACCCCCTTGGCTTTACTTTTCATGTGCCTCAAAATACTATTTAACACCCTACTGGCCTTCTGACACAACTGAATAGTGACCCTTAAAGTTTAAATCATTTGAGACCATAATGCCCAGATATCTTTCTTCTTTAACCTCCATCGGTTGCCTACCCATCAGTATGTAATTTCCTTGCATGTTTTTCTTTCCCAAGTGCATTACAGTACACTTACTGAAATTAAATTTGAGCCTATGTTCCTCTGCCCATTCACCCAAGCTATTTAGGGAAATCTGCAGATTTTGTTTTGCCTCAAGACTATGGACACTAGTGCCAATGTGCGAGTCGTCTGCAAATTTGGACAGCCAGATCCCTTCTTGGCTCTTCATTGAGGAAATGTAAAGATCAAAAAGGGAAGGGCCCAACACTGACCCCTGGGTTACGCCACTTGTTACTTCGGCCCATCCTGAGGAAATCCCCTTAGCATTACCCTCTGTTTCATATTAGCCAACCATAAAGAAATCCATTTAGTTATTTCTCCTGGTATATTCATATCTATTAGAACATCAATTAACTTCCCATGCGGTACTCTGTCAAAAACTTTGCTGAAATCTAGATACACCACATCTACAGATTCCCCTGCTTCTAAGATTACAGATTCCATTAAGCTAAGCTAACATGGCAGCCACGATGGGCTAGCCTTTAGGAGTGGGAGTTTAGAGTTCTTTTTTAAGTTTATTTTTCCATCAAATTTACTGTTATTTTGTCCGTTTTAGTTTGTTACCGTCTTAATTTGTTTTTTCTTGTTTGTTTGATAAATTTTTTAGTTTATTTTTCGATTTGAAAATCGCGTTCAAGGATCGCGTTTTAGGATCGAGGCTGTTGGGATCTAATCAAGAACTGAACTGGGAGTTGGGGCAGAATGGAGTGAGTGGAGCCTGGAGCGAGGAGACGATCTGCGAATTGGGGAGCAGCGTGTTTCCATCAGGATTGCCTGGAGTGCTGCGAGTGCTGCGAGAAAGTAGCGAGTGGTTTGGTGAGCCGTCCTTCCTTTACCGCAACTCGGATAATATGGATTCTGGAGTGTTTTTCTGTTCCTGGTGAACTGGAGGAGATCCTTTCCCTAGCCCTGATCTCAAGCCAGTGGTGAGCCGTGGTGTAGCTGCTGTAGGGCGGCTGTACTTTCGGCTCTTCCGCGTTTGCAGCTCGGCAGCTGGTGGGCAGCCGGGGCGGTGAGCGGGTCTGGGGAGAGGGACTGGGTTGGGGGTGGAGATCTCCCTTTGGCCGGGTAAGAGAACGCTAAAGTGTACTGAACTAGTGAAACATCTGGCATTGGAAGGCGATGTCTGCGATAACTTAGCAGGTTATATGAAGAACTTGATCCTCTGTCTCCTGACTGTGTGAAGGAGGTGTATTGCTGTTCTCTGGATGTTCTGGTCTCTCTCTGCTCCACCCCATTTTGGTTTTAACTGTGAATTAAAAATAATTTGGTTGGATATTTGATTTCTGGATCCTCCCTGCTCTGTGGGTTTGCAGTGAACTTTAATTCAGACTGCTCCTATTTATTTGAAGATGAGACTTTTGTCTGAGGTTTTTAAGTGAAAGCGGGAGCTCACTTTGAAACCTGAACCACTATTTGGAGAGACAAATATTTGACTTATTCTGAGAGCGGTCTGCAGTATTGATCTGGTTTTCACCGGTGAGAGGGATGAACTGGTTACTGGCCAGTCTAGAGCTTGGTGAAACTTTGTGGACAGGCGACTTCAGACTTTAATCTTTTATTTTAAGTTATAGATACTTTGTTTGGTTTGAAGGAATTGATTTATAATATTTTATTTTATCTGGATAGTTGGGAGAACTCTATAGCCAGTTATTTAGTTATTCTGTTTACTTAGATTTTTAGTTTATATTATTGTTTGATATTGGTAGTATTTTCTTCTCTTCCCAGTGGTGTGAGAACTGGGTGTGGAGGGAATTAAATTGAATTGAATTAATTTAATTATTGATTAGAAGGTATAGTGTTTCCCCAGTGATGAGAGGATAGGGTGGGGAAGGGGAATTCAGTTAATGTTTTGTATTTGTTTTTTGTTTGGGAGTAAGAGTTTTTAAATTAATAGTCTGAGGTTTGGTTAAACTGTATTTTATTTCATTATAGAGCTTTGTATGTATTTAAGTTTTAGAGGTGGGTTAATTTTTGGATTGTTTATTTGGTGTGATAATTATGTGTTGGGACAATACTAGGACAGTCGGGTATTATTCCCCCTCCAGGCTCAAGGATCTTCACCCCTTTTCTTGTCCCCCCATATCACCGGAGGTCTATAGACGTTGTAGGGCCTTGGGGATTGTGGGGAGGAGGAGGAGGGCAGGCGGGGTCTGGAGGAATGGAAAAGGAAGTGGCAGTTGGGACGGTGGGGACAAGGGAGATGCCCTGAGCGTAAATGGCACAGGAAGGGACCTCCTGTCTGGTGCCCATACCAAGGGTCCTGATTATAGTCAGCAGGTAGCACGGTCATCCTCGAAGGCTCATCCAACTCAGGCGGTGTTGTACAGCATGAGTCTAATAAAAACAAGGCGGCTATTATAGCTGATTTTGTTGGGTCATCTGACCTTCGTGCATCACGAGACCTGGCTTGATGAAATGCTGGACCAGTTTTGGTGGCAGCAATTCCGGCCGGTACTCAGTGATACACACGCCCAGGTGGATCGTGAAGAGGTGTTGGTATTTGTTTTAGAACAGAACTGGGCCTAGTGGAGGTGCCAGTGGAACTACCAAATCCTTTGAATGTATTCTCAAGCAGGGTTGGGGCGAGGATACTACATGTTCATTCACCAGGTGATGGGAATGTTTTCCCGCGGAAAGTCGCAGACTTCATTGTCGACCTGACACTGGGATCCCCCAGATGGTTGGTTCTGGGGGACTTCAATGCCTGGGTCGATGATGAACTCTCACACTTTGGTCAAGACTTCTTCCAGTTAATGATTTCACTGGGCTTCACACAGGTTATTTCCTCCTCGACCCATGTTGGTGGTCATTCATTGGATTTGGTGTTCCTTCTGGGGATGGAGATATCCAACTTGGTGGTGGAACCGGTCGGATGGTCGGACCATCACTCCATTGGGTTCAGTTTTGAGGCCACCCCTAGTAGGTCAGCCCCTATGGAAATGTTTTGGTACCGCCCTTTAAGAGGTGTTTCCCCAGATGACCTGATGGCGGTGCTGGACCTATTGGGCTTACCAAGAGATTGCATGGATCCAGGAGAGCTGGTACTTGCCTATAATAAGGCGGTGGCAGGGGTCCTGGATTCCATTGCTCCTGTTCATGTTCGTCCTCTCACTCTTCACCCCAGGTCTCCTTGGTTTGATGAGACCTTGAGGGAGTTGAGGAGAGTTGGACGAAGGTTGTAGAGGTGCTGGCGGAGGTCGGGTCTGGATGGTGACAAACTTATTTTGATGGACCACTATGTGGTCTATCAATCTGCAATCTCTCATAAGAAGGCAGAATTCCTGTCCAGAGAGATTGCGGCTGCACAGAATAGACCAACTCAGCTCTTCGGACTGTGGACAGATTGTGCAATCCAATCTGTCTTCAGCCGGAAGAACCTTTCTCAAGACGGTGTGAGGAGTTTGCAGTTCTTTACAGATAAGGTTGCAAAATCAGATCAGAGGTCCATCTGACCCTCTCAAATGGGAGTTGTGATGGTCGGCAGGAGATGTCAGACACCCAGTTTGTGTGGTCTGACTTCAGCCTCCCCACAATCAGTGACATTGTGATGGTCATCCAATCACTGCGTCTGACCAACTGTAATTTGGACCCGGGCCCCACACGTCTCTTAGTGGATTGCGTGGGTAAAATCAGCCCAGTCCTTGCTGAGATAGTCTGGAGGTCCTTGGAGAGGGGGATTTTTCCAGATCCTCTTAAGGAGGCTGTAGTTAAGCCCCTTCTTAAGAAGTCCTCCTTGGACCCGGACTGTCTGGCTAATTACAGACCTGTCTCTAACTTACCCTTTGTGGGTAAAGTTATTGAGAAGATGGTTGCATCACAGTTGGATGATCATCTGACCAACAAAAATGTCTCTGATTCTCTCCACTCTGGATTTAGGAAAAGGCATAGTACCAAGACAGCACTTGTGCGGGTACTAAATGACCTCCTAATAGCGAGAGATCGAAGGGCCTGTTCCATCTTGGTCCTTCTTGATCTCTCTGCAGCGTTTGACACTGTGGACCATGGTGTGCTACTGGAATATTGGTGGTTTCGATCGTACCTCGAGAGTAGGGCTCAGAGGATGGTGTCTGGAATTTTTTCCTCGACATCAGTCTCACTATCCTGCGGTGTACTGCAGGGTTCCATTTTGGCACCCATGTTGTTTGCAGTGTATATGCTTTGGGAGTGATTATTAGGCGTGCGGCGGGTTTTCATTATGCAGATGACACCCAGCTTACATGTCCTTTGTGCGGCCCAAGATGCTGCCATTTCGTCTTTAACAACTGTCTTGCGAAATCCAAGACTGGATGAATGAGAGTTGGCTGCGGTTGAACCCTGAAAAACTGAGGTGTTGGTTGTGGACCAGGGTCGCTGTGAGGCGGGTTTGTTAGCTGGATCACCCTCGGGCTTATGGCTTGGGGGTGTCCAGCTGACTACCTCAGACTGGGTGCAGAACCTGGGCGTTGTATTTGACGATTGTCTGACTTTTAAATCTCAGGTACCTGTCAGCGGTTGTCAAAACCTCTTTTTATCATCTGAGGAATATCGCCCCAGTGAAGCACCTAGTTCCTCCAGAGGATCTTCCAACTTTGGTCCATGCCTTCGTTACCTCCCGCCTGGACTACTGCAATGCCCTATACTTAGGGCTCACGGGGGTTGAACTTCACCGCTTGCAGCTAGTGCAGAATGCGGCAGCCAGGCTTCTGACTGGTTCTTCTAGGTCCAGTCATATAACGTCTGTGCTACGCGGACTGCACTGGCTGCCAGTTTGTTGGCGAATCACCTTCAAGGTTGGTTTGCTGACCTATAAGGACCTACACGATCAGGGACCTGCTTACCTGAAAGATCTCCTTTGTCCCTACTGTCCCTCCCACTCTCTCTCCGATCCACTGACGAGGGATTGCTAGAGATTCCCAGGGTTTGCTTAAAAACTTCAGGGGCAAGATCTTTTAGTTTTATGGCCCCGACCCTGTGGAATTCTCTACCTCATCAGGTGCGAAATTGCCCGACTGTCCAAAGCTTTAAAGGAGCCTTGAAAACCTACCTTTTTAGCAAAGCTTTTAATGATTGTTGATTATTTCAATCTTGTTTAAATATTTATTGTCTTATGTAATTTGTACAGGCGCCTTGGTTTAAGAAAGGCACCTCATACAAATAAAGAATTATTGATGATGATTGATTGATTCCAAAGGTTTACTGACCTTCCCACAACATTCCAATACATTTGTTTGGCAGGACGCTCCTTTGTAAATCCATGCTGAGTAATGTCCCTAATGCCCAAATGTTCCGTAACAATTGTATCAGATACAGATATTGCCACTCCTCCACCTTTCTTTGTTGACCTTTCTTTGCTGAAAATGTTGTATCCCTGTATATGTTTGTCCCATATATCACTGGCATGCCACCATGTTTCAGTTACTATGCACAGTTGTATTGTTTGCGTGGTTAATATTACCTCCAGTTCATCGAACGTTTTGACCAGACTTCTAGCATTTAATAAAAGACACCTCCAATAAACATCCCCCGCCATGTCTTGTGTATTCCGATATCTCTATATCTTTATGTGCTTGGTTGATCATTTCTCCCCCACTCCCACCATTTCTCAGTTTAAAAAACTGGAAATAGCAATGTTTATTCTTAGTGCCAGGACCCTTGTTCCAAGTTTGTTAAGCTGTAACCCATCTGTCCTGTATAACCCAGTATCTTTGAAATGTTCAGAATAACTCAGAAATGTAAAGCTTTCCCTGAGGGTCCATCTCTTCAACCACCCATTTAAGTTATTGATCTCTCTACTTTTTGCTATCCCAGCTGTTGGTATTGGCAGGATACCAGAAAAGATAACATCACAGCCCTTTCCCTTAAGTGTTGCCCTCAGCTCTTCAAAGTCTCTTTGTATATCGAGATTATTCCTTCTCCTAATAATATTCACCCCAAAGTGTAAAACTGTAAGAGGGTTATCTGTATGTTCCAAGAGACCCTCAAGTATTCCTTTGACATCTCCAATCTTCGCCCCTGATAATGAACTGACCGTGATACGCTCTTTCCTGCCAAGAGTTATTTGGTCTGTATATTTAATTATCGAGTCCCCGAGGACAACTATACCTCTTTCACCCCCCCCTTAAATCCTGTATTATCAGTGTGTCCTGAGTTAGCATCCATTTGATCACATAATGGGCCTCTTCCTGGTGTTTTTGTTATCTTATCCAGTACTGCACTGACATGGTCTACTATGCTTGTAGGGTTGAGTAGCCTGTTCAATGTTAAACTCCTAACTTTGCACATTAATATTTTTGGCTCCGTTTGAAGAAATGAGTTGCAATTTTGTATGTGTTCTCTAGAAGGCAAGGTGGAAATTTTTGTGAGGCCAGCTTGTGCAGATTCTGAGATCTGTAGCTGTCACTTTTTTCCAAAATCTAACTTCTTCCCATACTTAACATAGTTTTTTTTTGCTCTCCTCTATAGCCTACATGGAATAGAATGTTTTCCCCAAATTTTCAGGGGAGATGTGTCATGTTACTATAGAAAAAAAGGTAACTAGTTTTAAACAATTGTTCAAATTTTTAAGAACGGTCAGTAAATGTGAATGTACGTAAATGTGATGTTACATGTTGACTGTTAAGTCCTGTAATTGTGATTGTATTGTAATCTTTTGTGTCAGGCGTGACTGAACAGGGCTGTGCCCAGTCCATCCCTAGGTAAAAAATTAAAAAAAAATGTCCTAAGGTAGTGCCTATGACAGGTCTGGTGAAAAAAAATATTAAAGAGTTCTAGAGCTAAAAGGCTTTCAAATTTAGTGATTCCTGACCTGCACATGTGCAGTAGGGTTTTTGAAATAACGTTCTGTGGCAAAAGTAAAAATCTGATGCCGCAAATGCATGTTTTTGCTTTGTGCCACTTGCTTGGCAGGGCACCAAACATTTTGTGTGCTGTGCCAACCACCATCTTGTTGATGTTTTCCATGAACTAACAAACATGGAAAATACATAAAAATGCTGGGATTTTAAAAAACAAACATCAGAACCTAGCTAAATGGGACCCGTTTACCTAGATTCTGATGTTTGTCTTTTAATATAATGGCCACAAATGTGTTTTCTGGGCACCCAAAATCCCAGGCCCAGCTTAGTGACAGGAGCACTCTGCCTAACCTACATTCTCTGTATGAGAACAGCAGGAGTTTCTTGACTTCTGCAGCCGCAGCTGAACTCATGCTTCCAGCTGCAATGTGAGCTTGGAGCTGCCATTTCCCTGGTGTTTGGTGGCACCCCCCCCACATTCCACTGCTGTCCCTGGCAATGTGTGATGTTGCCCTGGTGTCTAGCGCCCCCCCCTTCAAATCACTGTTCCCTTATTAACAAAAACCTTCCCTGGTGTCTAGTGGCACCCTCCACCTGATGATCGCTGTCCCCATAAAGAAATAAATGTATTCCCTGGTTTCTAGTTGCACCCCAACCTGCCAATTGCCATTCCCAAATTTGTTGGTGTCTGGTGGCCCACCCGCCGATCACTGTTACGATTTCCCTGGTGTCTAGTGGCACCCCACCCACCGATCGCTGTTCCTGTTATTAAATATTATATTTCCTGGTGTCTAGTAGCACCTCCCACCTTCCATCTGCAGCCAAAAGCTGAAATATATGTTAACCGTCCCCTGGAGCCACTCGTTGCTGCACAAGAGTGGTTTCACACGCCTTCAGTTGGAGAGAGAACAGTGAAGCTGAGCTGTTCTGGCTCAAACTGAAGGCAAGTGAAACCACTTTTATACAGAAATGAGTGGCTCCGGGGGACATATTAATATATTAGTGATCGAGAGCGATCAATAATATATATATATATATATTTTTTTAAAACTGTTCCAGAAATGTGCCCATTTCAAGGGCATCTCTGCTTGAGACGCTCTTCACAAAATAAGAGTGTCTCACGTGCAGGGGAAAGGAGCGCTCCAACTGGTTGAGGTGCTCCCTCGATCTATAATAAAAAGCGGACCCTCTATGTTTTTTTTCAAACCTGTAAAAAGAAAATGGTCCCTCGCCAATCAGCACCCCCCAAACACACCCCGAGCACACCCCCACACAGTCTCACTCACCTGAACAGGTCCCAGGTTCAAGAACCACTCTTCGTTCGAAGACACGTCTTGCAGCTTGAACCAGCGACCACAATATGAGAAACTAAAGTAGATGGGTTTCAATGTATTTCAATGGGGGTTTCAACTTTTATGTATAACTTAGACATTTTTTGACATTTTGAACCCAAATTTTCAGCATGGCCTTTTGTGGACCCCACCTCATGAACAATATGACTGTCATTATACAACTCCCATCCGAAAGGTGATTTCAGTCACTTGGTGAATTCACCTTTCAGATGGGATCTGAAAATTTTTCCTGCCCTTGTTCATGAGGTGGGGTCATAAGAAGGCTATGTTGAAAGTTTTGGTCCAAATATGAAAAAAAGGCAAAGTTAAGACCATTTGTCGCAATTTTTTCTACACACGCTCTTAACTTTGGAAATGTGAAATATTTTGGCCCCAGATTTTCTACATAGCCTTATTACCCCACCTCATGTATATCACAGCTGTCATTTTTCAAATCAAGGCCAAAATGTGTTTTTGCACCTGTGGCACATAATGGCGTTGCAGCTGCACAGAATAACGTTTCGATGGGGATTCGAAAGTTTTCTGTACCAGGTATATGAGGTGAAGTAATAAGATGGCTATGCTGACAATTTGGTCATTGTTGTCCTATAAATGGAAGCGCTGGGCCTGGAGGGCCCTGTGCTTCCACAGCTACATATATATACGCATCTATGGATGGATAGAAGCGCAGGGCCCTGCACTCTCACAGGCAAATAGGGATACAATTATACTTTCTCAAAAAGTAAGGAAATAAATTGCAAAACATTTTGTTAATGCTCTAGTTAGGGTTAAAGCCACAAAAGTAGGGAAATGTGGCACTAGGGTTTCCAACCCTAACACCCCACCCTGCACACACCAACAAGAATCGGGGGAAGGTGTGCCTTGGAGTTTAACATTAAACAGCCTCCTCAACTCTAACTATAGTGGCGCATAGCACCTCTATAATATAAAAACTCCAGTCTCTGCTATAGTTGACAAGCAACAATAAAATCGGTGCACTATAAATACAAACGCTATTTTTGACACACTATTATTCCTTAGCTATACTTCATACAGTGTATTGACTGGTAACCATTTAAAGTTACATAGTTATTTATTGTTTATTTGTGACCCAGAATGGCATACTGGGCTGTGACACCTCATTCCAGGTGCGCCCTTGGGAGATAGGTTACATGGACCTGTTTATTGACAGAGAGGGAATGCTGGCCACAATGCTGGGAAGAAACTCTTACTCTTAGGACATGTGCTATTTGACCTTTTCCCCCATAAATTTTTTCCCACAGTCGGAAAAGGCAGGCTCTGTCAGTCATGTCCCTGACCCTCCCATCTGGTAACCACTTCAACCAGCCAAACTGAACCCCATAATCCCCACTGATTGCCCCCCATGGCACAGCCAGGTGGGGAAGAGCCATACTCCCCCCACCCAGAGTTTAAATCCAGTGATGGGTCCAATGGACAAGGCAGTGGTGCAGGACAGAGGGCCGGCACGCAGAACTACATTAGCCCACTCCAACCTTTTTCTGTTTTCTCCCCAGGTCCCCAGCCATGACGTCACACAGAACATATGTGCATGGAGATGCATACATATCACAGAACCACAGCTCCCTCTCTACGTTCTTGTTGCTCAAGCATGGTGCTACCCTCAGGCCTCCACCTGGTGGCAGCCAAGAGTCGAGACAGCTGGCCACCCAACCCTCAGAGAGGAGAGTTGTCTGGGGAGGGGAGGGAAAATTAAATGACTCCCTGAGCCCCAGGTGACCATTCTGAATAAGGTTATGCATAGAACTTTTTGACTCATGTTTACGCTGTGGGGCTGAATGCCAAGCCAGGGCTTGTTTCCAGCTGGGACCTGGCCACACAAGGAAGTTAAGTAACTTGCTCCGGGTCACACAGTATGCAAGTGGGGACTGATGGGATTCAAACCCAGATCTCCAGGTTTGCAGCTCAGCGCCCTTAACCACTACACTGCACTGCCTCCAGTACCGCCTCTGCCAGATGCTCAATCCTCCCCCTCTGGGCAACCACCAGCAACCCATGTTTGTTCCCAAACATGGTTCTCTGATATGGCAGGAGGTTAGGTGTTCAATATCTTGGCCATCCATGCCACTGGGCCAGCATGCATGAGATCTTTAACTTTCACCTGGAGGGCTACCAGAGATAAGAAGAAGGAAACTTGGTTTAATAGCTTATCCAAAGGGCAGCATCTCAACAGTGCAGAATACCCCTCTAGCTGTGCTTAAGTATCAGGACTGATTATTTGACCACGTTCCTAGTGTGGGGCTATGTCTTTTCCAACTTGCAGCCCTAGAGGCGAGCATGTATCTACTGAGCCACTGACACTGCTTATTAATAGTTACTGAGAAAAGTTTCCCAACATTGGTTAAGGCATATCTACAGAGACTGGCATCATATAACAACACTAGCTACAGGGTGAGGGTCATAGAGAAACAAGAATCTAGAAGTAACATAGTAACAAAGTATTTGACAGCAGATAAGGCCTGCTAGGCCCATCCAGTCTGCCCGTATTCCCTGCCTGCATCAGTGGTCACTGACCCTACCTGGTCATTGGCTTTAGCCTTTCCTACTCACCTCTAGGGTTCCCTTGTGCCTATCCCATGCATGTTTGATCCCCCCACTGTGCTAGCTCCCACTACTTCCTGGGTCAGGCTATTCAATGCATCTACCACTCTTTATGTGAAGAAAAACCTCCTCACATTCCCCTTTATCCTGCCTCCCTCCAATATAATATAATGCTCCCTTATCCTTGTACACTTCCTATACTGTAAGATGTCGCCCACTGGCACTTTGCTTATGCCCTTAAGATACTTGAAGGTTTCTGTCATATCTCCCCGTTCCTGCCGCTCTTTCAGTGTATACCTATTGAGATCTTTTAATCTCTCCCCGTATGTCTCCTGGTGCAAGCCCTGCACCATCGTTGTTGCCCTTCTCTGAACCACCTCCACCCTGTCTATGTCCTTACGAAGATGCGGCCTCCAGAACTGTACACCATAATCCAGATGAGGCCTCCCCAGCATTTTGTACAGTGGAATCACCACCTCCCTTCTTCTGCTAGTGATACCCTTTCCTATGCAGCCCAACATGCTACTGACCTTCCCCACAGCCTTGGTACACTGTTTGGACACCTTTAGGTCATCTGAGATGATTATTCCTAAATCCCTTTCTTCCCTGGTAACCTTTAGCAACTCCCCCTCATCTTGTAACTCTCCACAGGCTTTCTGTGCCTCAGGTGCATGATTTTGCACTTCTTTGCATTACATTATAATTGCCATATATTGGACCAATTTTCCAGCTTCCCTAGGTCCTTCTTCATTTTCTTGACACCCCCCTTCCCCACGAGTGTCTACCCTGTTGCAGGTCTTGGTGTGATCTGCAAATAGGCAAACCTTCCCTCCAGCCCTTCAGCAATGTCAATAATGTAGACATTAGAAAGGACTGGCCCCAGGACTGATCCTTGAGGCACCCCACTGGTCACCCACTTTTCCTTGGATTGGATCCCATTAACCACCACCCTCATTGCTTTCTGTCCCCCAACCAATTTCTAACCCAGTTCTTCACTTTGTGGCCCACCCCCCAGCTACCCAACTTGTTAACCAGTCTTCTGTGTGAAACAGTGTCTAAGGCCTTGCTGAAATCAAGGTAAGTGGTATCTACCGCTCTCCCTTGATCCACCTCCTTCATCACCCGGTCAAAAAAGTCTATCAGATTTGTTTGACATGACCTTCCTGCTGTGAATCCATGCTGCCTCGGATCCTGTGTTGCACTGGATTCTAAGTGTTCCACAGTCCTTTCCTTAAGCAGCACCTCCATAATCTTGCCCACTAAGGGAGGCTAACCGGCCTATAGTTTCCTGCTTTCTCCCTGTTTTCACTCTTGTGAAGAGAGACTACATGTGCACATGGACATGAAGTCACATGGACTTTGTAGAGGATCAAACATGGCCCTTTTGAAGGGTCTTTCAGTAAGTTGTTGCTTCTTTTATTACATCAGGTTATGAATTCAATGTTTCTGGGGCTCCTATAGTGAAACCCTTTTCACCAAAGGATTTGTACATCCTTGGTAGGTGGAATAAGGCTCTAGTTCAGAAGCACAGTTGACATTTCTGATGTGATTTGACTAGTAATCTGCTTAGATAAGCCAAAAGGATGCCACACAGGCTCCTGATTAGTATATTCTTCAGTCTGAGTTCCTCTAGTCCAGGACTGCTATACATGTAGCAATGGTGTGTATGTCTGTCACAGCCTAATGCAAATCTGCATATGCTGCTATCATAAGCAACAAACATTTTGTATAACTCTATGGCATTACATTACACTTTAAACTAAGCACTTTTTGTGCCCTGCGGTACCAAGGGAGTCTTTTGAAAAAGAGATACTGTATCTCATGAGGCCATCCTGCCATTTGTTTGATTTTCAGTAAATAAACTTGACTATTTTGCATCAGTTTATTAACATAGTTTAATTTATGGATTTCTATTTTAATATGCTATAAAAGCATACAAAAAATTCTCGGTCATATTATGACTCTAAGTGATAATACTACACTTCAAGAGTGATAATATTGTCATTCACGAGTTGTAATACTATTGCTCAGGACCTCAACGATAGTATTACCACTGAATGACAACAGCGCATGCACTAGTCTGTCTCCCCCACGTCTGCCAAATCATGCCTCCCAATTGGCCGCTTTTCCTATGTGGCTAGGCAGAACAGTTTTAAAAAGATGGTAGACCATTTCTCGCTTAAGCGTGACCAAACTCGGTCATCGGCAGTTCTCCGTACGTTTTTTTTTTTAAATTTTCTCACTGAAAATGGAATTATCTGTTTTATCCTATCATCCCCTGATTAAAAAAACAGGTAGAACTCAATAGAAATACAAAGAACTGGCGTTGTGGTGTAGAAAATGGGTGGGGGCGGGGAGTGTCACAGATGGGAGTGAGGGAGCTCAAGGAGACAGACACAGCGAGACAGTGAGGTGGTTGGCCAGAATCAAGTCAGTCCATCACTCAACTCGCTGACTGCCCACCGTTACAGAAACAGAAAGTCGGATCCATATATTTAAAAATAATGGATAGTTGTGTGTCCATTGGCAGGGAGTCCTACCATGTGAGGTTCTGGACACATT
Organism: Neoceratodus forsteri; assembly: GCA_016271365.2. Lineage (NCBI taxonomy): Eukaryota > Metazoa > Chordata > Ceratodontiformes > Ceratodontidae > Neoceratodus > Neoceratodus forsteri. Next base: position 874,427,844 of record CM028132.1, on the reverse strand, counting down.
GGAACCTCTCAAGCTTCGCTCTCGAGGTTCATGTGTCCAGAACCTCTCGATGGTATTACTCCCTGATAATAGACACACACCTATCCATTATTCTGTATATTTTTACAAGAAAAAGGCACATATTTTCACTTAAAGGGACACTGTCAACCACCTTAGGCCTCAAAGTGTCTTTAGTTTAAAATAACAACACATTTTATGATTAGTCACATTCTGTAGCAATTGCTGAAGTTACAGGTAGTTTGACTCTGGTTCCTTTTTTCTTTTAAAGAGTGAAAAACAGACTGCCAACCATACTGGCATTACCACACAAAAACATGTTTATTTATATTTTTTGATCAATACCCACTGCATCTTTCCAGGATTTGGGAACACCCCAAACAGAGTCTAGCCACTCATTAAGCAGTGGGAGGAGAAAGAAGTGGAGACTATTGCATCATGGGTGGCTGCACTGTTTTGGGGTATTGCTAATGTTCAAGAAGTATGCATACAGACTAAATCGAAGATTTCAAACAAGACTAGCTTCAGTATAATTATAGTATTAGAATGTACTTCAGTTCTACTTAGAAAGGCAGAAGGTAAAACAACAAGCACCATCAATGAATTTTAGAGAAGGCAAGCTATCATAAAAAGTGGGGTTTCAACTAGAAATAACAGGTTGAAAAATGCTTGACAGTGTCCCTTTAAGCTTTTTAACCAACAGTTTGACAGGTATGTGGCTAAATGCTAGCATGCCAGTGTAGTAGCCCACCATATCCAGTGGTCATGTGGGTCAGAGAACAGAAGGTAGCCCATTTGCAGATCTACTTTAGTTTTTGTCCATATGTAGGTTTTCAGTGATCCACCACTGGAATGATAGGTGTTGGCCTATGATGATCCTTTTATGATAAAACATATATAAAAGTTCAACTTTTCAGGCCAAAAATACAGTCACAAATTCATTGCATCAATGATTTTGGGCTAGTCCCTTGCTTGTGAACATCCAAGCAATGTTCAAAAGGGGTCCTACAACCCTCCTGTGCATCAGCATTTTAGTGTGTAATCTGCATGGGCTGCCATAGAAAATGGCCTATAGGTCCATTCGCACAGCATGGTGACCTTTGTGACTGCAGGCACAGAACTTTTCTTGACACCTCCTGCTCAAGAACGAAATGGCAGGAGTCGGGGTGTCAGAATGATGCACTTGCAGCATCAGAGTCAGCTGGGGACATAGCTAGGCAAAAGACCAATGAGAGTAATGGAAACATGAGAGGAATGGAGCTTGGAGGGGGAGTCACTGAACCCCAGGGGTATTAGTTGACCTTGGGTTTGGGAGGGGGCTAGCAGACCATGAGAGTGCCACAGAGAACCATACAAAATCAGAAGTTGTCACTGGCTCAGAAGCAGGCAATAAAGTAAATCGTGGTTGGGTGGAGGGACTAATAAGGGTGACACTGACACAGTACTACATACAAAAGTCAGTGGATGTCACACATCTGATGTTAGCATGTAGGGACCCACATTTGCACTGTGACTTAGTCATGGGGAATTTCTGTCCCTAGCTTTTAATGCAGCATATTAGATAGTTGCTAGGTGTGTGGTCACAACTGGGTGACTGCCCCGGTTTGCAATCCCACAACTAGCAACTGGGTATCAGGCTTGTCGTTCCTTCTCTAAGTTCAGTTATCTGCTGCATGACATTTGATGGATCCCGACAAAAGGAACATACAGTTTTTATGCTAAACTTTTACAGAGTTCAATAACAAAAGCATTAGGTTTTAACGGACATATCTATTGATTATATACAGGTTAAGCATAGATCAGTCGTCATGGAAAAAAAAGGGCTGCTGCTTTGAGAGGGGGAAAAAAATCACCACAGATTTTATCATATTTTTTCTTCTGGCTTCTATTGCCCCTGGTCAATTGTTCAAAATCATCACATTTTTGGTTTACATAATCAAACACTGTTTTCACCTGAGTTGGGTACTCACTGCTAACCTAGAGGTTGGTATTTCCAATCAGTGGATAAACTTGTAGCTATTTAAATTTTACAATCTCTCAGCAGTAGCCACCGTACACTACAGTGCAAGGAAGTGACTACTGAGAGAATTCAAGGCATAAATGACCACAAATGTGACATTCAAAAAGTAAGTGGATTGACTGGTATGACTTTATGAATGGATTCATAATGTAAATGATCCTTAGTGTGAAACTTACACAGTGTGTCTGTAATCTATGTAAGGAAACTGCATGACGGAATAACTTGCCTAAGTAGAGCAAGACACACAACAAACTCTGCCACATTATGAAATTAGTTTGAAAATTCTTACCTTAATTCAGTCAACGCGCTGTGCTCCTGCCACCACACCTGCTGATGTTGTTTCATCAGCATCTGTTCTTTGCTGATCTTCGCAGCTTGCACCGTTTTCTGAATCTGATCAACAGAGAAGATTTTCAAGTTGTTCGTGTTTTTTTTGTTTGTTTTTGTTTTTTTTAAGTTTGCTCATTCAGGTCTTGGAGCTAATATCTGAAACATGGCCTAAATAAATCTCAGTTTCTGACTCTTGCAGTTTACTATGAATGGCTACATGTGATTGAGTGCTGGAAATATAAAAAGAACAGTTTCTTACAGAAACAGTAGATCTTTAATACAAACTCCTCCATTGAGCCTCACCTTTGGAACTGTAAGCCATTGGCATCAGGATAATTTGGAAAAGTTTGCAAACCTGAGGCCACCCACAATGACATGCAATGTCTGGGCCTATAAAACGTGGGTGGCCCCATTGCTCCTCAGTTCCCTGCTGGTGACAAGCTTGAGGAGCCTCTTACCATGAGGAACCAGGAGATTAAACCAGTACAAGGCATGGGACTGGGAAAGAATATATATATATACAAGGCACTCATAGACACCTCCAGACACAGCAATGGACAGTCTGCCAGCACATAACTCAGAAAAAAATGCGGAAGGAGGGTGGATGTGTTGTGGCCCAATGGATGAGATTCTCTCAAAGATCTACTGTTGCGGTAATTAACTTCTATTTTCATTGAGGATATCTCCTGCATTGGGCCAGACTCTGAGTTTGTGGTCCCTTGGTGAGAGCAAGGATAACTACAGACTTCTAAAAACTCAGCCTCTATTTTATCCAGCTCAGCATTTTCTGTGGAAGATCATGGAATTCATTACCAACTAGCTGTTTGAGTCGCCAAGGTGGCTTATCCATGGCAATTTCAAAGCATGGGTCAATGACAAACTACCACATTTTGGACAGAAGTTCCTCCAGAGCATGTTAGCTCTGTGCCTAGCACAAGCAGTTGCTGCTGGTACCCATCATTATGGACATGCATTGGACCTGGTGTTCCACACAGGGCTTGAGGTCAAGAACCTCAGGATTCACCTACTCAGTAGGTCAGACCATTGCACTCTGTTTTGAGTTCAGGGCACCCCTATGTGACCCTCCCCCTGTGGAGGTTGTCAGATGCCAACCATTGAAAGGGTTGAACCCTGAGGGTCTTCTGGCAGTACTTGACACCTCGGCTTGTGCTGCGGGTACAGGGGAAGTGCTGGCAGCCTATAATAAGGCTGTCACCGCTGCCTTTGACCTGTTAGTTCCAGTCCATGTCCATCCTTTGCGTTCGTGTCTTGGCTCACCATGGTGAGGTAAGATCAACGAAGGCTATGGGAAGGAGGTTAGAAAGACATTGGAAGAGCTCAAGGGTTCAGGAGGACAAACTTGCGTTGATTGCTCAATACGGTAAGTATCAAAGGGCAGTCTCACATAAGAGAGATTGCCGCTGAGAAAAATTGACTAGCTCAACTTTTTCAGGCTGTAGACAGGCTTTTATACCCAGCCTGTCTAGAACCTGTAAAAAGTGTGTCTTTTTCACAATGCGAGGAATTTGCTTGTTTTTCCCCCAGATAGGGTGCCCTCCATTAGAGCTGGGATCTCCTTCTCCAGACAATCATCATCTGGCAGTGGGGAGATGGATGTCATGTTGGCTGTCAGTGGTCATGGAGGGAGTCTTGACCAGTGACAACAGAGGAGGTGGTCATCGAGGTGATCTCAGAGCTGTGACCTACCTGCTGTGAATTGGACCCAGGTTCAAAATGGCTCTTAATGGGCTGTGTGACACTGCTGAGTCCATATTCACTATGACTATTTGACATTCCTTGTCAAAGGGGGGCTTACAGGCCCAATCAACAAGTGCGCTGGTAAGACCTCTTTTGTTTTAAAACAACCGACATTGGACCCATATGTCCTAGTGAATTACAGACATGTCTCTAACCTGCCATTTTTAGGTAAGGTTATTGAGAAGAGGTGGTTGTGTTGCAGCTTGAGGCTCACATGAGACCTTTGATATCTATCAGCCTCTACAGTCGGAGTTTTGACTGATATTCAGCACGGCAAACTGCCCTGGTCAGGGTGCAAAATTATCTGCTCATGGCAAGGGATAGAGGAGAAATCAATTCTCGTACTCCTAGATCTCTCCTCTGCATCTGACACCATTGATCATGGGTTGCTTTTGGACCGTCTCAGGGAATATGTGGGACTCACCAGCACAGTTTTGCACTGGTTTGATTCCTTCCTTCAGGGCAGGTCTCAAAGGATGGTGATGGGTAACTTCTCATTGCATTCCAAGGGATTTGCACTGTGGGGTTCCCCAGGAATTGGTCCTTTCGCCCATGTTGTTTCCATTGTACATACTACCCAAGGCAAGATCATTAGGCAGTATGGAACTGGGTTTCACCGCTATAAAGACAATACTCAACTCTATCTGTCTTTTGTGCCCCAGGACCGTGAGGCGGTGGATGTGCTGCACAAATGTTTGGCTGAAATCCAGGGCTGGATGTCCTCAAGCTGGTTGACGCTCAATCCCAAAAAAACTGAAGTACTGGTGTTTCAGCCTGGTTGGGAAGGGGGGGGAGATGAACAGTATCTGAGGGGTTACTGAACCTTTGTCTTGGTGCCTCTCGTCTTGACGCTGTTCATTAGGTGAAGAATCTAGACTTCATTCTGGGTGAAGGGCTGACACGGGAGGTTCCCAGTGATGGCTGTCATCTGGAATAGTTTCTATCATCTCAGAAATATTAACCAGATTTGTTCCCTTATTCCCCCCAAAGGCCTGCCTTCACTAGTACATGCCTTTGTGATGTCGCGCCTTGACCACTGCACTGCCCTCTACCTTGGGCTTAGTAAAGGTGCACTATGACGGCTGCAGCTTGTGCAGAATGCAGCTACGAGATTGTTAACAGGTCTTTCTAGATCAAGACATGTCACCCCTGTACTGCGGAATCTGCACTGGCTGCCAGTAAAGTGGTGCATCTCTAATAAGATCGGGTTATTAACCTATAAGGCCCTGCACAGCCTGGGTCCAGGTTACCTGCGTAATCTCTTGTGCTCATACTGTCCCATTCACCCCTTCTGCTCTTCCAATGAGGGCCTCCTGATAATCCCCAAAAACTCGATTAAAAACATCTGGGGACAGAGCCTTCAAGGTGGCTGGACCAGCACTCTGGAACTCATTCCCAAGGGCTCTGAGAGAGGCTCCATCAGTTGAAATATTTAAAAAGAACCTTAAAACCCACCTCTTTGCCCAGGCCTTCAGCTCTACTGTGGACTTCTGATTTAAGTTAATAAGGTAATTAACTTGTAAAGAGTTGTGAATTTTTATGTACGATGTCCATATTCAGTTTTATTGCATAACTTAATTGATTTTAGTTAGCTGTTTGTGGTTTGGACTTTTATTTTATTTTAATGTCTATAATAGGCTACGTAGTAGGTACGTGCTGATGTACAATTTTTTTTTTTTGTAATGGTGCCCTGGGCCTCCAAGGAAAGGCACCAGAAATAAATAACACTACTATTACCTTTAGAACAATTTCTAAGCAGTACACAAAGTACCCAAGGAGGATGACAAAGTCTGACATGCAATCAGGACAGAAGGCCTTGCAATACTGTAAGACCAAAGTCAACATGACTACAAGAGACAATGTCTAAACTGCAGTGCTTAGTAAAAGTATGCACAGTGCTCCATGAAGCAGCAGTATATATGTTAGCTGCAAAAACATTTTGAAAGCAGGCAACAAAGTGGCCATACCACATGTAGAGTAACCATGCACGGTACCAGAAGTTCCTTACTATACTTCCTATAACAAAACTCAATGCAGTGAGCCAGCCATTTGGACAGACCTGTTCAGCCACAGCGGCACCCACTTTACCAAGGGTTAATGAGACAAAGAGCTGAGAGGATTTTCTGCTGTCCTTAGTGCAGTCAAGATAGAATTGTAGAGTTCTATGTACATCAAGTGTATGGAGCAATGCTTTACCTTTGTTAGCATGTTTAGGATAATACACGAGAAAGTTTCTAGTCTAATTTAATGGGAAAACAGAATCACTTTAGGTTGAAAACGTGGACTGGTTTGTAAACACACTGTGGGCTTGATTCTCAAAAGTGTTGGAATGATGCAAGACCCGGGTGCATGAAACACATGGTGCATGGGTCATGTGGCACTCCCTTGCCGGCAATCGGGATTTTCAATCATGTGTGCAACATGCCACGCGTTACACCAGCTTTTGCTGGTCTAACTTTGTGGACCTTTTTTGTGGGGTTTGTGACAAATATTTGGCACAAGCCACTGTAAAGGGTTAAAGTGTGGCAAATGCGGGTGACCTTTGTGAACTGGGCACAAGGTGTGGCAATGTGTTTGGCACACCACAGGGTCTGATGCTGGGCTTGTGCAAACCCTGAGTCAACCTTTGAGAATCGAGCCCTATGTCTTTGTGGAAAATCAAGTAAGGAGGCTCATACATTAGAGCTGGAAGCTCAGAAATCCTATGAGCAGAAGTCATGGTGACCAACAAGGAGCATTTTCCGAGAAAGGAAACGCATCCAACAGGCTGTGGCAGGCTCAGACGGAGCCAGAGCCAATTCCTCAAGTATGAAATTTAGGCCCCAAGGTAGAACCAGTTTTCGAATCAGGGGACACATGTGCAGAATACCCTTTAGTAAAGTACAGAACACTTTTAGCTGTGGTACCGTGCGCCCATCAATAGGGGCCTGGAAAGCTGAAACGGCCATCAAGTGCACCTTAATGGATAAGTACTGGAGACTGGAATCTGATAAGAGACAGAAGGTAGGCCAGTACAGTATTGACCAGACATGTAAATGGGTCCTCTGAATGGGTAGCACACCATATGGAGAAGCGCGTCCATTTTAAAAAATAAGTGTTTCTGGTGGAAGGCTTTCTAGCCACAAGCAAGACATTAGCCACCTTGGGGTAAACCCCAAAATGAGCAATGGCTACATTTTCAGGAGCCATGCATGCAAAAGCACAGATTGCAGGTCAGGATGGACCAGGGACCCCTTGTTCTGTAAAAGCAGACCCCACTGAAGGGGGAGCTGAACATGTGGCTCCACTGCCATATGCAGCAGAAGTGGAAACCAGATCTGGTAAGGCCAGAAGAGGGTGACCAGTAATAGGGAAGCATGCTCTACATTCAGCTTAAAAAAAATGTGTTTTGATTTTGGTTTTTGTATAGCTTTGTTACTTTTTATTTTTTGTAAATATGGTGATTGGATGAAATTTCAATGATGTCATTACACTGTGACTTATAAATTGGTGACGTGTATGTCTAAGCCACATCTCCTGATGAAGGCTGAATGTCGAAGCGCTGGGGTATCTGACTCCAGTGTTGAGCTGAATAAACTTTACTGAATTTTGGCAATTTAATGGTGATTTGAGTCTCTCTTGCTGTGAGTGTTGGGATCTCCAGTAACCAGTTTGTTTTCTTGAGCTGGCCGCCCTTCTCCAGCACCTGCCCTACACTGCTGTTCGTGGCTACACCACCCTGGACTCCTTCTGTTGACCAGACATGTAAATGGGTCCTCTGAATGGGAAGCACACCATATGGAGAAGTGCTTCCATTTTAAAGAATAAGTGTTTCTGGTGGAAGGCTTTCTAGCCGCAAGCAAGACATTAGCCATGTAGGGGTAAACCCCAAAATGAGCAATGGCTATCTTTTCAGGAGCCATGCATGAGGAAACACAGACTGTAGGTCTGGAAGGACCAGGGACCCCTTGTTCTGTGATAGCAGACCCCAAAGAAGAGGGAGTTGAATAAGAGGTTCTACTGCCATATGCTACAGAAGTGGAATCCACATCTGGTGAGGCCAGAAGAGGGCGATCAGTATTAAGGTGGCATGCTCTGCCCTCAGCTTGAGCAGAACCTTCTAAATGAGAGGGACTGAAGGAAATGCATAAAAAATACCTCCCTTTTCAGGAGAAAAACAATGCCCTTGTCAAAAAAGAAAAAATTACTCACCTTAGTAATGTTGTTTCTTCTTATGGAGTCTTGCTGTATTCTGACAGTAGCAGTGAGTCCCAACCTTCGAACTGCCCCGGAGATGAAAGAGTTAACTTTCCATGCCAGGCATGGAACGCTGAGCTCGAGCTCGGTTGAGACTCTGTCTGTTGCTGTTTAAACTCAAACCGCCAGATCTTTACGAGCAAACTCACTAAGGCCCGGTGTGGAAGCTGTAAACCTATACTAGCCAACTGGCTACCAAACATAAAAACACATTTTTTGGTCCCAAAACAAAGACTCAAGTCAGGAGACCCAAAAAAATGAAAAACACAATACCAATTCACCCAAGAAAGAGGGTGAAAACAACAAGGTGGGCATCTACTGAGTGCCAACACTGCCACTGCCCATCCACATCCCAAAACAGAGGTTCTGAGAGGGGCAGGCGGGGGGGGGGAAGTCAGAATACAGCAAGACTCCATTAGAAGAAACAACATTACTAAGGTGAGTAATTTTTTCTTCAAACAACATGAAGTCTTGCTGTATTCTGTTTACAATAACAGACTACCAAGCAGTACCTCCATGGAGGAGGACAGAACCTACTTAGGAAATGGGCTCTGAAGCACAGCTGTGCCAAACCGAGCATCACTCCTAGCCTGGATATCCAAGGATAATGCTTGGTAAAAGTGTGAACTGTTTTCCAGGTAGCTGCTTGACATATCTCTAAGATAGGAATATCCCTGGCAGCAGCCAGGGAAGCAGCTGTACCTCTGGTAGAGTGAGCCCTCAGGCCTGAGGGTGGAACCTTACCCAGTTTTCCATAACAAAATTGGATACAAGAGACAATCCACCTGGCAATGGATCTTTTAGTGGCAGGTTTCCCTTTACCAACCTCACCATAAGTGAGGAACAGTTGGAGGGAGTCAAACCTGTGACCCTCGGTATGTTCTATGTAGTAGCTAAGGGCTCTTTTCACATCTAAACTGTGGAGCCTCCTCTCGCCAGAGGAGGAATGGTCAGTGAAGTACACAGGAAAAGACATAGATTGATTAAGGTGGAAATCTGAAACCACCTTAGGCAAAAATTTCCTGTTAGTCCTGAGGACCACCTTATCTCTATGAAAGGAGATAAAATCAGGCTCCACTGACAAAGCTTGTAACTCACTTATGCGTCTGGCAGAGGTGGTGGCTACCAGAAACACAGTTTTCCAAGTCAAGTACATAAGCTCTGCTGAAGACAAAGGCTCAAAAGGGGGTTGCATAAGCTGAGCAATGCAAACATTAAGGTCCCAAGCAGGGGCAGGGTCCCTGAAAGGAGGGTTGGTGTGAAGCAATCCCTTGAAAAACTTGGAGAATACAGGGTGAGCTGAAAGAGAAGAGGGCTTACCTGCTGAGATAAAAGAAGAAACAGCTGCCAGATGCACCTTCAGTGTAGCTAATCTAAGCCCTAAGCTATTTAAATGGACCATATAATCAAGGACTATGGGCAGATCAGCAGACTCTGGGGAAGTATACTTTCCAGAGCACCATATGGAAAATCTTTTCCACTTGGAATTATAAGTAGCCCTGGTGGAAGGTTTCCCAGAAGCCTTCAGAATGTCCATTACGCCTTGGGAGAGGTGTAAATCAGCAAACTCTAACTCTTCAAGAGCCAGGCCTTGAGATTGAGAGATTTGAGATTCGGGTACCAAGCCCTCCCCTGAGCACAGGTTAACAGGTTGTGATTCCTGGGAAGACACAGGGGAAGATAGACTGCTAAGGACAGTATGAGTAGATACCAAGGCTGTCTGGCCCAGTCTGGAGCAATCAGGATCATCTTGCAGGGTTGAGATCTGATTTTGACTAGCACTTTGAACAGGAGAGGGAAGTTGGGGGAAGGCATACAGGAACTTCCCTTCCCAATTGAGAACTAAGGCATCCAGGGGGACTGAGCCCAACACTGGGGGCCTGCAGCAAAAAAGGGGAAGTTGGTGATTGTCTGGGGCTGCAAAAAGATCTATCTGTGGGGTGCACCATCTGGAAAATATCACCTCCAAGACCAAGGGATCCAGTGACCATTCGTGATGGCCCTGGGATATCTTGCTGAGAGCATCTGCCAGAACATTGTCCTTGCCTGGAAGGTGAACCGCTGTGAGGGAGGTGTTCAGGGAATAAGCCGGAGACCACAACTTCATTGCTTCTGTGCACAAGGCCATAGACCGAGTGCCCACTTGCTTGTTGATGTACCACATTGTGGTGGTATTGTCTGTTCTGACCTGGATAACTTTGTTCTGAACAGATTTGGAAAAAGCCTGTAATCCTAGAAACTCTGCTCTGAGTTCCAACAGATTGATGTGAAGCAGAGATTCCTGAGGGGACCACAACCCCTGGGTGGTCAGGTCGCCCAAGTGAGCCCCCCACCCCAAGAGGGAGGCATCTGTAGTAAGGATTAAAGAGTGGGACTGAGAGACAAAGGGGACTCCTTGTCTCATATTGCTCTGATCCTGCCACCACTGTAGGGCCTGGATCAGGGTTCGAGTCACTGGGATCAATTTGGTCAGAGGGTCCTTCCTTTGAGACCAAAAGGCTCTCAAATGGAACTGAATGTCACTCATCTGAAATCTTGCTCCCTGCACCACTGCTGTGGAAGCAGCCATGTGCCCCAGGAGCTGTAGAAAATGCCTTGCTGGTCGAGATACCTGCAGGGTGAATGAGGAGGCCAGAGAGATAAGGGTCCTTGCCCTGTCCAGGGGAAGGAAAGCTCTGGCCTTTTCTGTGTCTAGCTCTGCGCCTATGAAGGTGAGGAGCTGGACAGGCTCTAGAACGACTGAAAGATTCAGGAGAAACCTAACAGAAGTGAGCAGTTGCTGAGTTATCTGTAAGTGTAACTTGACTTGGTCTGGGGATTGGCCTACTATAAGCCAGTCGTCCAGGTAAGGGAAGATGGCACTCCTTTGCCTTCTTAGAGAAGCAACTACTACTGCCAGGCATTTTGTGAATACCCTTGGAGCAGAGGTCAAACCAAAGGGCATTGCTCTGAACTGGTAATGGCCTGAGGATAGCTCGAACCTGAGGTACTTTCGATGGGAGCTTCTGATGAGAATATGGAAGTAGGCATCCTTGAGGTCCAGGGATACTAGCCAGTCCCCTGGCCTTAGAGAGGGTAGAATTATTCCCAGAGTCACCATTTTGAATTTTGGTTTTAACAGGTGCTTGTTTAAGTATCTGAGATCCAGGATGGGCCGCCATTCTCCTGTCTTTCTTGGGGTAAGGAAGTACCTGGAGTACAAACCTTTGCCTTGGTGTAGGGGTGGAACCCTTTCCACAGCTCTGAGAGCTAGGACGGAAGAGACCTCTGCCTCTAGGGCAAGTGCCTCTGAGGGGTTTGCAGGTGGAAAGGATCTGGTTCTCAGCTTTGGAAATCTTTTGAAGCTGAGAACCAGTCCCTGGCTTACTACTTCCAGGACCCACTTGTCTGATGTTAGAGACTTCCAGTCCTGGACAAAGTAAGCCAGCCTGCCCCCTACAGGTGGTGGAGAATTGGCCCTGGCAAACCCATCAGGGTGCCTGTTTGGCAAGGGGTTTTGGCTGAGGGGTGGAAGCAGGTCTGCTGGTACCCCTTCTGCCTCTCCCTCTAAAGAACCCCCTCTGAGCATAGGCAGAAGAGGAGGCCTGGTCTTGGTAGAAAGGCCTATGAAAAGGCCTGCCCCTGCCCCTGGGATGCTGCCTTTGAGGAGTGGCCTGCCTTTCCTTGGCCTGGGCACTCCTGTAGGTGGTCCTATACTCGTCCATTTTCTTTATGTAATTCTCTGTTTGCTCCCCAAACAAAGAGTTACCAACAACAGGAAAATCCATGGCCTTAGTCTGGGTATCCTGTGACAGGCTAGTACATCTGAGCCCCAAGCCATTCTGCGAAGTGCCACAGATGTAGCCATGACTCTTGATGACACATCATTTGAGTCCTCTGCAGCATGGAATTGCACCTTGGATGCCTCAATACCATCCGCAGCCACCTGCTCCAGCTCCTTGGCAAGCTGGCCAGGGACCTGTTTTGCTAAAGCCATGACAGTGTTCCATCTGGATTTCTGATACCTAGCAACATAAGCCATATAATTGGCCTGCCTGAGCCCCAAGGATGCTGCCATGTACTGTTTCTTTGCCATGGCATGAATCCTCCTGGAGTCCTTGTCTGGGGGGGGTGTGAAGCCAAGGGAATATTTGCCTTGTCACAGGCTGCAGCCTGCACTACCCCAACATGGCTGCATTGTTGTGTAAGGAACTCCGTATCTGAGCCTGACAATGCATACCTCTTGTCCATTCTCTTATCCACAGGAGGTATAGTATTAGGAGTCTTTAAAATTTTAAATGTCTGTTTCCCAAAAGATTTATGCAAGGGAATAGACAGCCTCCTAGACTCTGGGATATCCATCATTTCCACAAAGTCAGACTCCTCTTGGTCATCTACAGCTTCTTCCATAGGAAGCTGGAGGGTTTCAGCCACTTTTTTATAAAACATGAAATGAGAAGGGGACTCAGAAAGCCCAGGAGGAGACACTCCTGAAGGTCTGTCTGGGGAGATGTCCGGGTCAATGGGCACATCCAGACTTTCAAATCCACATTCATTTTCCTCATACTCCTCTTCCTCCTCCTCCGGTTCATAGTACTCCTCTAAATCATAATCTTGAACCGGTGGAACCGACCGAACCGTGCGCCTCCCTGATGGTGCCGTTCGGTCGGAACCGGGGAAAGCGACTGGACAATTTTGATCGCTTTGGCTATTTCTTCAGCGGTTGGAGAGGGAAGTTTTGGCTCCGCACCAGTTGATTTTTCTTTTCTAGTTCTCTTTGCTGGAACCGACTCCTCAGACTTGGATCTCGTTTTGCCCGAAGAAGTCTCGCTCTGGTCAGAGGGCACTCCTTCTGGTTCGGTTTGAACCAAACCGGGCTGGCCATCCGGTTCAGCGGACTTTTTGGCCTCCCTTTCCCTGAGCCTACCAACTCTCTTTTCTAGGGTAGCTGCAGGAAAATGTTTACAAATCTGGCAGTCTGTATTGAGGTGGTCAAACCCCAGACAGTAAACACAGGTGGTGTGGGGGTCAGCCTTGGCAAAGACTTCCCCACATACACTACAGTGTTGAAACCCAGTGGGCCCGGTTTTTCTTTTAGGTTTCTCAGACATTGTGCCAGTCCTAACCAAACTTACCCTTTTAATGGCAATCCGCCAGGCAAGACCCTCTTATCGGTTCCTGACCGTGTCACGGGTCGTGGAAAAAACCGTAATAAAACGGTTTTTTTTTAGAACCGATAAGAACTGGTAACCACACTCTAAAAGTACAATTTAAGATTTTTGAACAACTTGATCGGTTCAAATCGAACGATAAACCGCTTACAAGTTCCACACAGAATAGAATTAATATATAACCTATCTAGTACTCACGAATACCACAGACAGAGACTGAACCGACAGGTTGGGTTTAAATTTGGTCAAAACCGAGAAAATAGTACTTTAACCGACAAATTGAACCGAGCAGAAGGAGAAATCTCCGGAGCGACTGTTCAGTGAGGCGGAGTAAAGAATCTGATGGTTTGAGTTTAAACAGCAACAGACAGAGTCTCAACCAAGCTCGAGCTCAGCGTTCCATGCCTGGCATGGAAAGTTAACTCTTTCATCTCCGGGGCAGTTCGAAGGTTGGGACTCACTGCTACTGTCAGAATACAGCAAGACTTCATGTTTGAACTACTAGCCCTGGAGCGAGTGAGCAGAAACGTGGCAGTTTTGCATTGTGTGGGGACACAAAAAGGTCCAATGCTGAATGATTACATCTTGCAAACTGGTCATTTACCATGGAGGTTAGCAGTTCCCATTCCTGTACCAGGGACTGTGACCTACTACTTAGCCTGTCTGCCAAAATGTTTTGGACACCTGGGAGAAACATGGCTGCTATCTGAAGGCCATGAGACGTAGCCCAGTACCACGCTCTCATTGCTTCCCTGCAAAAAGAGGATAAGAGTAAGTGCCCACTTGCTTATTTATGTAGTGCATGACCTTGACATTGTCTGTCTGAATCAGTAAGGGACCCAGGCTGAGGTGCTCCTGGAATACATGGAGACCAAGTAGAACAGCCCGCATCTCCAGTACATTGATATAGAGATCTGAGTCTAGATCCATCCAGGACCCTTTAGTCTGAAGGACACCGAGATGGGCACCCAAGCCCGACCCCAAGGCATCTGTTGTAAGGATCCATACTGGGGTCAGGGTCAAGAATAAAATGCCCTGCAACAAGTACTGGTGGTCCATCCACAAGACCAGGGTAATGTGGAGAGGAGATGTGACAAGCACCATCTGTTACAGCTAGTCCGGCAATTCACCCCACTGCACCTGGAGAATCCACTGTGGTATACACATATGGAGATAGGCAAAGGGAATCGTCACTATGGCAGCAGCCATGAGTCCTGAGAGACGTAGCATCATCCCAGCAGGCACATAATAACTTCTGTGTATCTGTCTGACTTGGGCAACAAGGACCTCCAGCCTGTCTATAGGCAGAAAGGCACTAAGTGAAGAGGGTGGAGAGCAGTCAGCGTGACATGATGCATCTGGAGGAACTCTTACCAGCTGATTTAAACAATCGCAATTTTATATATGATATACTTTAAATATCGAGCCCCATTTGCTTTCTCTACCAGCTTAAAAGACCTGCCTCTGACTAAGACACAAGCTCAGAAGAACTTTTTAAAATTAAAAGTGCTCAACCTACAGCAGCCTCAAGGGATGTGGCCGACATACGTGCAGACTCAGACAACCCTGAACACTTTACCAGTGATCTGCAAGACTTTAAAAGTACTTACCAAAACAGTGGCAGATTTAGACAAAAAGCTCAATTTATATAATGGTAGCATGGCTGCAGTGAGAGGAAGGCAGAGGCCACACAAACAGCAGCATAAGCAGCTATAAATGCCGCCACAAGGGCTCAGGCAACGATGGCCCCATTAGTGCAGGAGTACTCACTGCTGTGGCTGGAGCATGTGGAAAACAAAACTAGGGAAATGCATGTTCACCTGCTAGGGATACCTGAAAACTGTGAGGGAGAGGACATAATAGAATTTACTCAGTGGCTCAATGAAGCTTTAGGTCTGGAACCAGGGGCTCAAGTTGGAAAGATGTACAGGATTATTCCCTGCAAAGAAGTTCCAATGGTGCAGCACTCTAAACCAGAAAAGACGACAAACACTAGTTAAATCAGCTGAATCGCTGAAATTTATTATCCACCTTAGTTACAGCCCCTCACCAAGGGGGATAAAAAATTCCAACAATTCAGTTGATTTAACTAGTGTTTGCCATCTTTTCTGATTTGGAGCACTGCACCATTGGAACTTCTTATCTTTTTGGGTTACCAGCCCTGCAGTAGCGCACCACCCTCATTCCTTGAGTGCTGGTACCTCACCTTTTGGAACTTACTATCTGCAAAGCCCTGAGGCCAGACCCATCACCTCGCACTATCCTCAGCATCGTATTAAGCATCAATGAATGGGACCACATCCTGGAGGCTACACACTGCAAGAAGTCTATACTCTACAATAATTGGGAAGTTCACATATATCCGGATCTTAGTTTTTCCATGAGGCAGAGGCGCTGGCAATTCAACGGAGTGAAAAAGAAGCTGGCGCAGCTGAACATTCCTGCTTTCTATAGGGTGCTAGCAAAACGTTGGATAAATTATGGGAGACAAACATCTATTTTTACTGACCCTGCAGATGCACAGCAACTCAAAGAAAAAATACAGAGAACGCAAGAGGAAGTGGAGGGCTCAGATGACATGGCAGACCGAAGGTTGAGGAACAGATGGCTGACAGCAGTTGTTCCTTAACTATATGACTTTAAAGCTCACTTTGTGTTAACGTTGTTTGAATATGCATACCCCTATATTGTACTGTAACCCCTAGATGGCGCTATCCCAGGGGCTACTACCCCTGCCTGATTTGCCACTAACAGGTTGAGGGGCCTGGATCCAATGGCGGGTGCCTCCACCCAGAGGTCAGGGTTTGCAATAGTTAAACTTACTTGGTCACAGCCCTCTGGGACACTGCAACCCCCCTTTCTTCCCACTAGTGGCCCACACAATATATCAGAATTACCTTCACTGCATACACTTCACCCCCAGGACTAGTTCCGCACTGGGACCTCCTGTGAAATAAGATACAGTGCAACAATCACAGTACAGTACTTTAACATAGACAAATACCTCAGGCAGTATAACTTTGCTGAAACAAGCAGCTCTGATTTATTTAGGGGGATATAACAAGGACAGGGGGAAATCAGGTTAATTAGCTTATCACTTTACTATCTACCTATGGCTCTGTGCACAGGCCTATCCCTACCAGTTACTGTCCCTGGGTACCCAAGCCCTAGTGGCTAGTCCAAACCGTGGCAGCTGGTAGGGGCCCTTTCACACAGTGACAAGAAAAATTAGTTTAAACAGTCAGCAGTACAGTGATTCCATTTGGATTTAATGTGGCAATTCAACAGGGAGCGACCTGAATTAGTACTCACGACCTCCAAACAAGATAGGGTCCTTCAACGTCAGCAGGGCTACTCTTGAGCTCCACGAGACTCTTCACACATTTATATGGTAAAAGAAAGTACTATACCAGGCAGGCTGCTTCTCTATCCCGATCGCAATTACTGCACAATACCCGGAGAACACACAGCAGATTCAGTTCCTGACAGACCAGTGCAATTCAACAATTTCTCCAGTCTTCAACAGGGTGAGCCTGGTTTCTACTCTTCAGAGATCCTTTGATTCTTTTCACAGGATGATTCAGTCCTAACAAGCAGTTACACAAGCTGCAGACCGAACTCTGGGCCTTACACACGCTTTTGACTGAAACTGCACACTGAAAAGCACAGGGCTCCTTCCTTCTTCACTGCCAAAGCTAAACTGAAACTCCAACAGACAAAACCGAGCACTTCCTTTGAGTTCCTCCCAGTTCTTGACTGGATTGGCTGTCACTCACAATAGACTGCTGCTGTTGGTCCAAAAGCGCCCAAGTCTAAAACTACATCTCCCAGAGTCACTGCCCATACAATCCTCTTGTGGCTGGCTCAGATTATGAGTCCAAGTTCTGATTCGTCCAAGGCACCATTTTAGAGCTAGCTACCCACACTGATTGGTCCAGTTCAGCAGTTCAAAACCAGAATGGGGAACTAGGCAGACACAGTTCTGACTGCAAAGAAAGCAGGTTAGACAAACTGTAATTTCATTATTACTCTAAATGGTTTCTGGCAAACAGTTACATCTTTCAGATAGGTTCCTTTGCACTCCTAGTGACTGCAAAATGGAGTGAATTGGCAGCAGCTTGAGTGGTACTCAATCAAAGAAACACACAGTCCCCCATACAAACTAATTATGTCTGCAAGCAGACAGCTCTTAAAGAGACAGTACCAGAGGTTCTAAAAACACTCACTGATAAATGGCTTAAACGCCAAACACCATTCAGGCTTGGAGCATTCAAGCAAGCTCCTGGAAGTCTTTTGGGAACCCCCATTTGCAGGGGGGTTACAGTACTAATCGTTTATATGTTTCCAGATCGTGACAGAGTATGGGCTGAGGGGGAAGGAACAGGGGAATTATGTTGTGGTATCGGCTATATGTCCCTTCTTAGTTTAAAATGGCGAATGTCGCCATGTGGTTTCAGACCCAGTGTAGCAGGTGGTTTGCAATCCCCTCGCTACTGATCTCTCATATGTTGTTGCTCTTCAGTGTGAGTTTATATCCTGATGTGGTACAGAATATTAAAGTAGCCGCTCCGGTGAAGTTATGAAAAGAACAGTTACGTAAGAACTTACCATAACAGTAGATATACAAGGGGATATCAGTCACCGGGTCACTACGTGGGAACTTCACCATGGGTGAAGCAGAAGCCACATGGAAAACTTTTCCAGCAGTATAACTGGGGCCGCCCACACCTATATCACCTGCTGATGTCTTCAACCCTACAAAGGCAAGAGTGTCCCCACTCCCTCCTCAGTTCTTTCCCCTGAAGACAAATGGAGCAAACTCCTGCAATGGGGGACCAATGAGAGAGAGAGGTGCCCAGACTGAAATAAAGGGCTGGAGACACCAAATAGCCAGTCCGAAAAGAGGACCCCAAGAAGGGGTATGGTGGGAAGGGAAGGCAGACCTGTTGACTGAGATCCCCTTGAAGATCTACTGTTATGGTAAGTTCTTACATAACTGTTCTTTTTCAGGGGTATCTCAGTCATCAGTTTACACCGTAGGAATGAGTCCGAAGCAGTTACAAACACATGAGGATAGTATGGGAGGCAACCAGACAGAGGCCTATGACTGGAGTCCATGAAGCACAGCATGGCCAAAGCCTGCACAGACTGTAGAGGCAATGTCCAGACTGTAGTGCCTGGTGAAAGTATGGACAGTACTCAAGGTCGCAGCAGTGCAGATGTCAGCTGCAGAGATTCCCTTGTAACAAGCCACAGAGGAAGACATGCCCCTCGTGGAATGGGCTTTCACTGCCCCTGGCAACTCTTTGCTATGCTTATTGTAACAGAGGAGAATGCAAGTGGCCAACCATTTGGACAAACATTGTTTGGACACCTTAACACCCTCTCATCCTTGAGCAAAAGACACAAACAGCTGTTCTGACTTTCTGCAGTGCTTGGTTCGCAGCAGGTAGTATATCAAAATCCCGTGCACATCAAAAATATGGAGCAGTGCTTCCCCTGGATTGGCATGCTCTAGAAAATATATAGGTAGGTGGATAGATTGGGTCAGGCTAAACTCAGACACCACCTTAGAAAGGAACTTGGGATTCGTGTGCAGAGACACCCTATCTTTGTGAAAAATCAAATAAGGCTCCTCACATTAGAGGAACTGAAGCATGGAAATCCTTCGAGCAGAAGTAATAGTAACCAAAAATAATGCTTTCCATGAAAGGAAGAGTAGCTTGGAAGTTGTGACTGAGCTCATGGAAGATAGATATAGCCAAAAGGTGCACCTTGAGGGACGAATACTGGAGACCTGAATCAGACAATGAAATCAGGTAGTCCAGGATGTCACTCACCAGACAGGAGAATGGGTCCAGATGGTGCTTGGCAGCCCAGATGGCGAACCATTTCCACTTCATGGTGTAGGTGGCCCTAGTGGAGGGCTTCCTAGCCATCACCAGGACATCAGCCACTTTCTGGGAAACCCCAAACCGGGCAATGGCTATGTCCTCAGGAGTCAGGCATGCAGATAAAGGAACTTGAGGTATGGATGGACCAGGGTCCCCTGAGCCTGCATCAACAGATCCCTGCAGAGAGGCAGGGGAAGCAGAATTCCTCTGCTAACTGTTGCAGTAATGGAAAACAAATTTGTTGTGGCCAGTAGGGCGCTACCAGGATCATGCTGGCCCCCCTTCACCTGCAGCTTGATTAATACCCTCTGAATCAGAGGAAATGGAGGAAAGGTATACAGGAATCACCCGCTGCTGGAGAGGGACAATGCATCTCATCAGATAACTCCTGGCCCTGGATTAACGAGCAAACCTTGGGCAGGTTTGCGTTGAGTGGGGACGCAAAAAGGTCTATCTCTGGATGACCTCCATCTGTTGAACAGGTCTTCTGAAATGAATGACAGAAGCTCTTATTTGTGCATCCTGGACTGAGTCTGGCTGAGGCTGTCTGCTAGGGTGTTCAGCATGCCTGGGACATGGACTGCTGATGGTGCCTGACCATGGTCCAGTGCCCAGTACCATACCCTCATGGCTTTCCTGCAAAGGGGGTACAAAAGAGTCCCCCCTGGTTTGCTGATATAGTAGGCCACACAGAATGTCTGACTGAATCGACAGCTGGCACAGAGAGGTGGTTCTGGAAGGCCTGCATGGCATACAGAACTGCCCTCATCTCTAGGATGTTTATATGGAGGGATGTCTCAACCTGGGACCAAATACCCTAAGTCTGGAAGGGACCCAGGTGCCCCCCCCAGCCCAAACTGGAGGCATCCATAGTAAGAATCTGCTGGGGGAACGAGATCAGGAAGGGGACCCCTCTTAAGAGATTTTGGGGTTCCATCCGCCACTGAAAGACTTTGTGGACTGGAGAGGAGACCAGCACCAGCTGCTTCAGGTCACTGATGTGTTGGTCCCACTGCACCCGAAGGGTCCACTTGTGCACTTGCTTGTACAGGCAGGCCAGGGGGCCAGTAGCAATGGCTGCTGCCATGAGGTCCAGGAGCCACAGGTAAATTCTCCCTGAAACATAGCGGCTCTGAGAAACCACCTTTGCATGAGATATGAGGCACTCAGCTCTGTCCGGTGACAGGAAGGCCTTGCCCTACGCTGAGTCCATGACTGCTCCTATGTACTGTAGTCTTTGAGTGGGAATCATAACGGACTTGGGCAGGTTGACCATAATGCCCAGGGAGTGGAACAACTGAAGGGTCCTCTTCTGAGTCCTTAGAAGCTGATCCCTGGATGGGGCCTTGAGTAGCCAGTTGTCCAGGTAGGGGAAGATGCACAGGCGTTCCCTCTGAAGGGTGGCAGCCACTGCTGCTACGTATTTTGTAAAAAACCCACGGTGCAGAGAACAAGCCAAATGGCAAGACTCTGAACTAGTAATGCTCAGCTTGAAAAAGGAACCAGAGGAACCTCCTGTGTGGTGGACACACCGAAATATGCAGGTATGCATCCTGCATGTCGAGGGAGCACAGCCAGTTGCCAAGTTTGAGCAGTGGTAACAGACCTGGCAGAGTGACCATGCAAAACTTTTTTTTAACAATTTATTTTTATTTTAACAGCAGAAAAACATATCCATAAACAAAGAAAACAATTCTTTAGCCTTATATCCTTAAAAGCCTTGGAAAAGTTATAAATAAATACATCCATGTGGCAGGGTGAACCCTATCATAAGTGGACACCCCTGGGATAAATTGAAACCCCTTCTCCAAGCAGTTTATATGTTTTGTATAATGCCCAACATGCTGGTTATAAATTAAGTGCTGAAGTGCTTATAAAGCTTTCTGTGCATATTAACCTAAAACAAAAGACTACACTTACAAAATGAGAGGGAAGTTTTAATATAAGAATAACAAAAGTTTGTGTCTGCTTTTTCTACATGTCAGCAGACCCCTTCTAAAATATATTTTGCAGCAGACAGCATGAGATAATTTGACTCTACAGGAGAGTTATGAGAGCACAGAATGTTCTGACCTTGGGTATGACCTTTCATAATGTTGTAAATAAGTTCTTCTGTGCACCAGGTGCCAGCCAAATAACTATTCTCCATGGAGCAACAGTGGCCCCTAGAGGCTAGTTTTATGTTATGTCTCCTATTAATCAAAAGGCAGTGGAAAATGTTTCCAACTTCTAGTGAGCTTATAAAAGCCCTAGCTCAGTGCTGAGAAAGGATATATAGGGAGGTCAGTTGGATACTGACTGAGGAAGGTGGAAGACCTCCTGGTAGTGTGTGCTTTCACACTGTTTGATTCATGCTAGGCTGAAGAAAAGCCTTGGAAACTGTTGAAGTTAAGCAGTTGTCAGACTTACCATTTTGCTTTCTATATATGTTACTTGATAAAAATAAAATGATAAATGCAACCATGCATTTTTTATGCACCTGACTTGAGTTCTGCTTGAAATGTTGTTATCCTAAGCCTACGCACAGTGACATATGGTGTCCGAAGTGGGATCTGACTGAACGTCCGAGGTAACTAGGGGGAGTTCAGTCAGTTGGTACCAGACCTGCTACTTAGGATACATGGCAGAGGTGCATGGTGCCAGAGATGTGGAGGACAGCACCTGATAGAGAAGGTGACCTGGCGAGTCACCAGGGATGGGACAAGATGGATCCAATGGCCAAATGGAGACCCTGATACAGCTTCTTCACTGGATGAGTGTGAGATGGCTGGAGGCCGATCGACGCTGGAGAGGCAGAGCACAGATGTCAAGAGCTGCTCGAGAGGTCCCACTCGGAGGATGCTGAGGAAGAATTGGTGGAACAGGATCCATGGGCTCTGGAGGAGGAGGAGGACCCCCCCCCGATGGAGCATTTGTGACCAACGTTTGTGAAGATCCTGTTGTTGCCCATTTTTCTGGGCTGCCATTTGGTGGAGGATGGCGAACGAGAAGAGGAGATCCCAGGTAAGACTTGGACTGGCAATGTATTACTGGAGCAGAAGACTTAAAGCAACATGGAAGGAGCCATTTTGTCTGAAGGGACTTTTGTATATTTAAACCTCCTCCTATGAGAAATGATTGTTCTCTTGATGTTGACTGGGGAAAGTTGCAGGTGGGGGATCCCGAAGTAACCCAGTTAAGGAAGTATGTAAAAAAACAAAGATGGGAGACAGGTTAGTGGTGGCGTGGGGGACAGGCTATGGTAGTATGAACTTAGGAAGGAAGTTCTCTATCATATGAGACCCAACCCCCAGCCAAAGCAGGTGGATGCCCAGGTAGTGGTGCCCATGGCATATAGGAAAAAGGTGATTGAGGATGCGCACTCCAGTCACTCAGGGCTGAGCCATGGGAAGGTATGGGCTAGACTCACCCCGTATTTCTATTGGCCCGGCATGTATAGGCAGCTAGCAGCACACTATAAGACATAGAAACATATAAACATATAATTTGACGGCAGATAAGGACCGCTTGGCCCACCCAGTCTGCCCATTTCCCTACCTACTGGATAAGCTGCAGATCCTAGTTAACCAGCAGCCTACTTCTTCCTACCCCCACCCCCTAGAATGGCTTTATGACTGTCCCATGCATGCTTGAATTCCACTACTGTTTTTGACTCCACAACCTCCTCCGAAGGCCATTCCATGCATTCACAACCCTCTCTGTGAAAAAATACTTCTTAAATTACCTCTGAGCCACCCCCCATCTTCAAATTGTGCCCCCTTGTTCTTGCACACCTCTTTTTGAAAGATGCTACCCTCTTGGACTTTGTTGATTCCCTTGAGGTACTTGAACGTTTCTATCATGTCCCCCCTCTCCCTCCTTTCCTCGAGGTTATACATATTAAGCTCCTTTAGTCTCTCTTCACATGTCTTCCGGTGCAGACCCTGCACCATTTGAGTTGCCCTCCTCTGGACAGCTTGCATCCTGTCTATGTCTTTGTGGAGACTGGGTCTCCAGAACTGCACGCAGTAGTCCAGATGAAGTCTGACCAGCTGTCTGTAGAGAGGGATAATAACTTCCTGTTTTCTACTGGTGATGCCTCTCCCTATGCATCCCAGTATCCCCCCAGCCCTCCTTGCTGCCCTCTCACATTGCTTGCCCACCTTTAGGTCAACTGATATGACTACTCCAAGGTCCCTTTCCATTTTTGCTGTTGTTAGTATCTCACCCCCCATTGTGAACTCTTCCCCTGGGTTTTTGTTTCCCAGGTACATTACCTTGCACTTCTTAGCATTGAATCTAAGCTACCATATATTTGACCATTCCTCTAACCTTGCCAAGTCCCTTCTCATCCTTTCCACCCCACCTTGTGCATCAACTCTGTTGCAGATCTTTGTGTCATCTGCAAAGAGACATACTTTTCCTTCAGTCCCTCTGCAATGTAAGCTATAAAGACATTGAAGAGGACCAGTCTAATACTGAACCCTGCGGTACCCCACTAGTAACCCCCTTTCTTCTGAGTGGACTCCATTTACTATTACTGTCTGTGTCCTATTCTCCAGCCAATTCTTTATCCAGGCTGTCATCTTGGGACCCACTCCCAGGCTGACTACCTTGTATATTAATCTTTTGTGTGGGACTGTGTCAAATGCCTTGCTAAAGTCTAGGTAGGCCATGTCCACAGCCCCTCCCTGACCTACTACTTTGGTCACCCAGTCAAAGAAATCTATCAGATTCGTCTGGCATGACCTTCCCGCTGTGAACCCATGCTGCCTAGGGTCCTGTGCCCCTCTGGCCTCTAGATACTCAACAGTTCTTTCCTTCGAAGTGATTCCATCATTTTCCCTATCACTGAGGTTAAACTAACAGGTCTGTAGTTTCTCCTTCTGCCTTGCTCCACTTTTGTGAAGGGAATCACATCTACCCTCCTCCAGTCCTTGGGTACCACCCCATCCTCCCATGATTTGTTAAAGAGGGTAGTCAGTGGTGTCACTAGTTCTACCCTTAGTTCTTTTAGAATTCTGGGATGAATCCCATCAGGCCCCATTGTTTTGTCCACCTTCAGTTTTAAGAGTTCTTTCATAACCCTTTCTTCTGTAAATGGGCTGGTATCAACTTCTGTATCCAGAGTGTTGACCTGTTGCAGGGGCAGACAGATAGCGACCCTGATAGTGATATGGGAGGAGTAACCCAGAGGGTAAAGGGCAAAAGATGGCACCCTTGGAGGAGGGGGAGACTCCCACATAGAACAGAAGAGACTAGGTGGTAGCCAATAACACTAGTAGTGTATAAGAGTTGATACATAAACCCAGAGGTTAGGGACAGGCTGTTAAGACATGCAGCATGATATGTTACTATCCTACCTTTAAATGTCTAGGTGGGGATGGAGCAAGGAAGTTCTTCCTCCGAAGGCAGTTCTACTGGGTGCTGGATTGTCCAGCCGTTCAAGTATATCTGGTCAGGGAAAGTCAGTAGAAGGCATAAAACTGCCATTAGTGGTTCTTTCTCCTAAATGTATGTGATGATATTGTAGTCTACTAATGTAGAGACTCATTTCAGAATAATTTAAGATGTCTCAAGGTATTTGTATGGTTATGAATAAGATACTTTACAAATGTTTTTTTTTTTTTTTAAAGGGACCCTGAGGCAGAGCTTCCAGTGATGGTGGGCCGAAGCGTCACTCCCTTCCAGGATGTTAACTGTGGTTTGGACAACCGTAGGACGGTTGCCCTCTTATGTGGGGGGGTGACAGGGTGACCCCGGTCATAGTGGACACCCCTGGGATAAACTGAAACCCCTTCCCCAAGCAGTTTATATGTTTTGTATAATGTCCAACATGCTGGTTGGCTGGTTGTAAATTAAGTGCTGAAGTGCTTATAAAGCATTCTGTGTGTATCAGCCTAAAACAAAAACTAAGTGTACAGTTACAAAATGAGAGCGCAGTTTTAATATAAGAATAACAAAAGTTTGTGTCTGCCTTTTCTACATGTTAGCAGCCCTCTTCTAAGATATATTTTGTAGCAGACAGCATGAGGTAATTTGACCCTACAGGAGCGTTAAGAAGAGCACAGAATATTCTGACCTCAGGTCTGACCTTTTACAATGTTGTAAACAAGTTCTTCTGTGCTCCAGGTGGCTGCCAAATAATTGTTCTCTATAGAGTAACAGTGGCCCCTAGAAGCTAGTTTCATGTTATGACTGCTGTTAAACAAAAGGCAGTGGAATATTTTCCAACTTCTAGTGAGCTTTTAAAAAGCCCTAGCTCAGTGCTGAGAAAGGATAGATAGGAAGGTCAGTTGGATACTGACTGAGGAAGGTGGAAGATCTCCTGGTAGTCTGTGCTTTCACACTGTTTGATTCATGCTAGGCTGAAGAAAAGCCTTGGAAACTGTTGACACTAAGCAGTTGTCTGACTTTCCATTTTGCTTTCTGTATATTTTACTTGATAAAGATAAAATGACAAATGCACCCACGCATTTTTTATGCACCTGACTTGTGGTCTGCCTAAAATTGTGTTATCCTAAACCCATGCCCAGCGACAATCCACTACATTCCATTTAATACAACTATACATATCCCCACTCCCCATAGGACCTTAGTTCAATTCCCACAGTGGTATAAAGTCTTCTTTAACATTGGTATTATTCATAAAGTCCATTTAATCTCCTGATATCCCGTCATTGATTTTTAAAAAGAATGACTTCTCATACTTGGAACCACCATTTTTTTTTGGCAAAATTTATATTACTTGAGCATTCCAGTTGCCCGGTATATGTCTCTTTGTACTCATAGTATCCGCATATAATATTTTCATTTGAGTGTAATCCAATCGAAGCCCTTCAGCATCATTCAAAATCATACTTGAAAAGGAATTACTAACATTTATCTCATTTAACTCGGATAACCATTTAGTCGTCATTGCCCACGGAGGTTTAATTTTAGGTCAATCCCACACGCAGTGGAAAAGCTCCACTTTTAAGTTACATAAATGCCAGCAAAAACTTCTTGTATTGAATGTAGAGGTTGAAGTCCTTGAGATCTAAAATAGGTCTCTGATCCCTGGTTCTTTTGGGGACCAGCAAGAACCTGGAATAAACCCCCCAGTTTTGCTGCCATCTGGGCACTGGTTCTATTGCCCTTTTTCGCAGAAGGGAGTGTACCTCCTCCCAAAGGACCACAGTATGGTCAAGAAGGTAGGTGGAGGGCAACAGAGGAGTCTCTGGGGGCTGTTCTAGAAGCTTCAGAGTGTGACTCCTCCCTATTATCTGAAGAATCCAAACATCTGAAGTTATGGTTCTCCATTAACTGAGATGGTGGGAGAACCAACCTCCACCACCACCTCTTGGTCAGGAACCAGAAGAGGGGGGTCTAGCAAGGAGTCAGGTGGAGGAGGATCCAGCCACTGGGCTGGCCCATTGCCTCTGGGCCGTTTCACAGCAGGACCAGAGGAGGAGGAGGTTGCAGCAAGGCAGAATTGGCTTTCCTTTTACCCTGTAGTATGGAGCTTGTGCCGGATGTGAGACACCTTCTGAAAGAGTGGCCTCTGCATGCTCCGGGGCTGGTTACGGTAAACTGAATGAACAGATTTTATGGCCCTGTCAGAGGCCTGCAAATCACTGATTATGTCTTGGACATCGTGCCCAAAGAGCTTCGAGCCATTGAAAGGGGCATTAAAAACCTTTCACTGGACATCTGCTGCAAACCTAGATACCCTCAACCAGGCGTGTGTATGCAGGCACA
Organism: Neoceratodus forsteri; assembly: GCA_016271365.2. Classification (NCBI taxonomy): domain Eukaryota; kingdom Metazoa; phylum Chordata; order Ceratodontiformes; family Ceratodontidae; genus Neoceratodus; species Neoceratodus forsteri. The sequence continues at coordinate 874,400,740 of CM028132.1, read as the reverse complement.
AGCCAGTGGCAGCAGCCCTGGCCACGGTGTCCAACATATCATACAGGGCCCTGAAGAGGTGCTTAGTGATGTCCTTGGCAGCCTGGAGGGACTTAAGGACCTGCTTCTTCTGGGAACCCTCAGGGAAGGACTGGGCAGCCACCCAGCCCTGTTTCCATGTGGTATTTTGATATTTGACTATATAGGGGAGATAATTTGCAATCTTGAGTCCGACAGTAGAGGAGGCATAAATCCTCTTACCCCAGAGGTCGATCCTCCTGGATTCCCTGTCGGGGGGGGAGGGAGCTGAGGTGTTTTGGCACCTTAGACTTATTATGAGCCACTGTGATGACCACAGAATTGGTTTCAGGCTGGACAGCATAATAGGGCAGGCCCTGGGGGGCCTGATAGAGCTTACCTGCCCTCTGAGACATGGCAGGGACCATGTCTGGATGGTGCCATGCAGCTGTGGTGGCATTCCTGAGCTCTGGCGAAATGGAAGGAATGACCTTTGGTGGAGATTCTAGGACCTCCAAAAAGTCCACCAGATCCTTTCTGGTGGCATTCTCTTCCTAAGAGTGGTACCCCATAGCAGCAGATAACTGCTTCATGACATTGAAGGTGGTGGAATCCTCAGAAGGGGACCTGGGAGCCTGCTTCACAGAGTCCTAACTCACTGAAGAGGCTGTAGACCTGTCTGAGGAAAAGACCTCCTCCTCCTCTTCCTCAGGGAGGATGAGATCTGTATGTTACTCCTCCTCGACATCAACCTGCTCTGGCTCAGGATCCGACGAACAAGGGACTGACAGCCCCCTGGAAGGCGCTGCACAAAGGAGCTGAACAGGCATCGATGTCAACGGGGCGCACAATGGTGCAGGAGACACCGGCCTATAAGCACCAAGCTGGTGCACCAATGCCGTTGTCAGCTGTATTAAAATAGAGTTTAGGCTGACAGCAGGCACAGGCTGCGACGAAGGAGGAGGAGGAAGCGTCGGCTCAGAGCATGACGAATCATCTGTCGGGTCCTAGGAGCCCAACAGGCATGGTGTCTGAGGGCCAACAGAAGGGCAGGGGTCGACAACCTGAAGGTCAATGACCGAACAGTCGAAGAGCCAATGGTCAAAGGCTGGTCTCCCTACAAAGAGGGAGATGGGGCTGTCAGTATGGGTCTAGTAAAAGCAGAAGGTTGGAAAGCCAAGGTCATCGGTGTGGCAGCAGACGACGGAGTACCCCCAGAAGATGACCAGCAAGAAGCCAGCAAGAAGCGGGAGTGCCCCCGGGGGGGAGTAGTCACAGTCCTTCCTGTGACTTTTCCCTGAGGACTTGTCTCTGGCCTTTGAGGCCTGGGAGCTCGACTAACCTACTGGCGGATTGGGAAGGAGGAATCCTGGAGGACCTCTGCCCCAAACTGGCTACCTGCTGTTCCATAAGGAATTTCTTCAGAGCCTTTTTTCTGCACCTTTGGGTTGTAAAATTAAATGTTTGACAGAGCTCACAGGCAGGAACATCGTGGTTAGGCCCAAGACAACAGACATAGAGGTCATGGATGTCTAAAGAAGCAATCTTCTTTCCGTAGCAGCAGTGATGGAAGAGAAATGTGGAAGGATCGACTCTTGACATGATGTAAAAGAATCACTTTAATAAAAAGAGATTCCCAAATAAAATACTAAAGAAAAATGCGTAGGCAAAAAGGTGTGAACTGGGACAGAGCTTACGCGGAGACCCATACTAATGGAGTCCATGGCGGGAAAGAACTGAGGAGGGAGCAGGACCACTCACGCCTTTATAGGGTTGATGACATCAGCAGGCAACGTTGGTAAGGGTGGCCCCAGTTGTACTGCTGGAAAAGTCTTCCGCGTGGATCCTTCTTCACCAACAGTGAAGTTCCTACGGTGTGACCTGATGACTGAGATATCCCCAAAGAAGATCTAATTGTTCATTGTTCTATTCTTGTTACAGTCCCAATGTACATGCCTAGTGAGAGAGGGAGATCAGCTTTAATATCAGTCAGGATTAGTCATGACTACATGACTCTGGCCTCTGTTCACTTGTTTTTTCCCTACAGGAATACAAATGGAACACTTTGACTTACAATGGGCAGAATCAGTGATGCCGGAATGGTTTGAAAAGTGGTAGGGCCAAGGACGTAAAGGGTAAATTTTCCCCTATTAAATATATTACCATGATAGCAAAAAGTGACAGGGCCACTTATGAAAGTGGTAGGGCTATGGCCCTAGTGGCCCCCCCGTTCCGGCACCTATGGGCAGAATACTCCTGGACAGTTTATCTTGCTGGATGCTGCTTCTCTGGATCATTGAAATACCTAATATATGTTGATCTAGTTACTTCACAAATGACCCCCGGGGCAATATCAGCCCAAATCATGGTTTTATGTTGTGCAAACTGGTTTCTTTTCACTTAGTATTGTGGTCATACGCATTGCTGCAATAGCTCATTAATTCAATATACTGGCTCAAAGATTAGTCTTTTGCTGAAAGGACTTGATAACCCCTTCTGCTGTACCAATAATGGGTAGGGTAACTGATGTATCCTGCTATAAATCTGTAATGTGTAGGAATGTTCCCCTGTGGTCTTCTCCTATGAAGCATGAGCTTTTTGTAATATGCAAAAATCCTTATAAAAAAAAAAAAAAAAGAAAGGCATTGCGCACTGTTGTGGCTAGCATTGCATCAGTATATCAGAGGCGCTGACAAGGAACTAGTATGGATTTCAGTGCATTTACTGTAACGCCCAGATCCTCAGACATTTCATTTTGGACAACGTGCACTGAATTACTTCCTTGGACAGGCCCTTCAGGGGCCAGTTGTCCAGATACGGAAAAGACATAAAGCCCTTCCCTCTGAAGGGCTGCTGCCACAACTGCAACAAATCTGGTAAATACCTACGGTGTGAAGGATAAAACAAAGGGCATGACTCAGTGCTGATAATGGCAGCCCTCCAGCATAAAGCGGAGGTACTATCTGTGGAATGGTCGAATCTTGACAGTGAGGTATGCGTCCTTCATGTCCAGAGTACACAGCCAATCCCCTTTTTGCAGAAGGTAGAGGAGGGCATGAAATGACAACATTCAGAACAATTTGTATTCAATTGATAAGTGTAGGCTGCTCAGGTCCAATACAGGATGTAGATCTCCTGTCCTCTTGGGAACCAGGAAGTACCTTCAAGTAGAACCCCTTGTTTCTTTCTTTCTTTCTTAGGGAAGAACAGGTTTGATAGCTGTCTTGTGAATGAATGACTGCACTTCTTCTCTCAGAACGGACAGGTGACCCAGAGGATAATAAGGAGGTGGTGGATGAACTGAAGAGGTTGATAGTAACTCCAGAGCATGCCCTTTTACCACTATTTCCAGAACCAACTTGTCCGTTGTGATCTCCCTCCATTTTGACAGATGAAGAGAAACCTTCCCCCTAATTGTACACCTGCAGGCAATAGTGGAGGGGGAGGAAGGGGGAGTCAGAATGTACAGAAGGCTACAGGGCCATCTTGACCAATACCTTTGGATGCTTTTGCATGGGCAACAGAGGTGAGGAGACCCAGGAAGGGACTGCTTCCACAACCACAAGACTGCTGTCAGAAGGCACAGCCACAGACTGCAGGCCTACAAAATGAGCCACTATCACATCCCCTGGCAGATTAAGGGTTCAGAGATTTGACTGATCTTTACGTTGTCTTGGATGACTGCAGCTTAGGTACAGCATTTTCAACATCACTTCTAAACAGCTTTAAGGAACATTAAGCACAGCAAGTTGTAGCAAATACAGCTACTCTAAGCCAGGAATATCTCTGAAGGCATATGCCAGAGGCAACAGTCCTGGTAGAAGCATCAGAGACATCATATGCAGAGACTAACATATGCTTTCCAGTATCCACACCAACTGAAGCAGCTTTAAGCAATTCAGCTTTGGCAGAACTGTCAGGCAAAGCCTGAATAGTAGACATAGCAGATTTCCACAGGTCATTTTAATATTTAAATCAAGCAAGGCTTGGTAGTTTGCAATTCTTAGGCCAAACATACAGAAGCATTTATTTATTTCAAAAAGTTTCACCAGAAAAGACATACTGAGCTGGTAACAGCTCATTTCCAGATGTGTACTGGGGGAAAGGGGATGAGGAAACTCATATATAATTCAATGGAACAGAAGCAAACTCAACAGTATAAAATATATGTCTCTTGCAACTGTTTTTGAACCTCAAGGCCCTGTATACACTTGTGATGAGGTTTATAAAATGTTTTCAAACATGGGTTAAGACTTACCGTGTTTGTGCATCCACATTTGCAAGTCCTGTCATCCTAAACCAGTTGTTAAAATGGGTCAAAACACGCATCCCAAACACACTGCAAAAACCCAGGGATCAATGTTGGCAACTGTGTTTTACAAATGAGTGCTGTGCATAGTAAGAGGAACACTGCAGAGAGTACACACTTGCAAAGTAAAACATGTTTACCTTAAACCGTTTTTGAAACTGGGCTAAAGACTAGGTAGCTATCAGGGTTTAAAAACAGTTCTTAAAAACGGTTTAAGTCCAGCTGGAATGTGGCCGCAAACCATGTTAACGCATCCTAAACCATGTTAAGTGTCTTAACACGGTTTAAGGCATCCAGTGCATACAAGGCCTTAGAGTAAGAGGTTCAAAGACAGTTGCAAGAAGGAGAAAAAAGTCACAAAGAAGAGACTCTAAGAAGAAAGTAGAAGAAGCAGAGTGAATTGACAGGGGAAGAGAGGATGAGAGCTTAGGGAAATAAGAGAAAGCAGATTGACCTGCAATAGTTTTTCTAGAAGAAATAAGGAGAGAATGTGGAATACTACTGCAGAGAGGGTAGCTGGAAACATGGGGTGAGAATAAGAGGGATATAAGGTAGGAGGGAAGAGCACCAAACCAGAATTTAGAAATAAAGGAAACACAATAGGAAATGCGCCTGGCATCAAGAGAGGGGAGAGAAAGGGCAGAGTACAGTGAACAATGATGGGTATGAAAGGAACAGTCTAAAGCAAAACAACAGAAGGAGTGAAAAAGAGGGTCCAGTCGGGCAAGAAAGGATTATATTTTATGAATTCTACATCTCCATTTCGTACTTTCTTTTGCCCATGACATCCAACCTCCTGGATTCTTTATCAGGAGGCAAAGTACTCATGAGTCTAAGGACTCTAGAGTGATCATGAGCAGCCGTAATAACCACTGAATTAATTTAAGGCTGTGAAGCATAAGGCTTAACAGATGGAGCATGGTACTGTTTATCAGCCTTTCTAGGCACTGCAGGCAAGGTATTATGCCTATGCCAGGCAGCAAAGGAAGCATACAGCAGGCACTACTATTGATGGCACAGTAGTGAATTCCAAAAACTCCATTAAATTTCTTTTACTTTAGTCTCCTTCTTCACCCTCAAAACCCATGACATCCTGGATCTGTCTAAGTAGTAGTAGTAGTAATGATTTTTAATCATTTCATAAATGAACATGGTAATTTCCCATTGAGCAAAACTTCTTTGCAAGGGACACCATACATTCATCCTGGTTACATATGCATTTGGAAAAAAAATCAAATTATTATACAAATCAATAAATAAAACACTTAGTGAAAAGATAAAACAAGTTATACAGAGACAATTATATTACAGAATAGCATTATATCTTATTACTATAACAGGGGTAAAACATAAACAGAAAAATACCCTAAAACAGCAAACACACTATGATACATCAATTAAAACAATCTAGGGGCAATCATATGGCCAGCACCCACCCTAATTATCCTAACTCTATTACTATGTAATGGTTTCTCAAGGCTCACTGCTTGTGAACAAAACCATGCCTGTATTGTCCACAAGCTAATTCTAATACCGTGAGGTATAAGATGACTTGGTAAACTGTTTCACTTGCTAGGCCCAATGTATGAAATGATAGCACAGCCAGCCTTAGTTCTATTATTTGATATTTCGAATTCCAGATACTGAGTTGATCCCAAACCAGTTTTTGTTTGTCTCATTTTTAACTCATCATTAGTATAGTCTGGCAAATCATTATTAACTCTATTATACATTATTTTACATATATGCATATTCCTTCTAAGGTCTAAATGCAACCAATTTAATTCTTGGTAAAGTTTGCAATGATGTGTATGCCAGTGTGCGTCTAATATATACTTTGCCAATTGAGTATACATAATATCAACCTTCCTTAAACCAGTTTTTGAAGCCTCCTGTATATAACATCTGCATAATCTATTAGCGGTATTAAATAGAGAATAGTGGATGGGCGACCATCCACAACAAGGCTGTGTTTCCCTCAAGGGAGTTGATTACATCAGAGACCTCGAGAGCGAAGCTTGAGAGGTCTCACTGATGTCATTAACTCGCTGATGTCATCAACCTCCCGAGAGGGAACCACAGCCTTAGTTGTGGATGGTCGCCAATCCACTGTTTTATTTAGTATATGGGTGCCTTCTGTTTAGCTTCACATTATTTTATTTATAAAATTACTTGTGGGTGCTGCTCCATTCCCGATGGTGCTCCTGCTCGTTCCCATTCCTGATGCTGACACTCATGCTCGGTCCCGCTTTTTAGTTTTGGTTCTCCATAACACTTATTTTTAAAATAAAAAAAAATGTTTTTTTCTGAGAGGGAGCCATGTATGGCTCTAGTCCAGGTCTCGATTCCGAACTTAAAAGTCGGTGACTGCACTGCCCAGCGCTTGCAAAATTGCACCACCATGTTTGTCTTTATTACGGGAGTGCACCTCCATGGAGGAATTCAAGAAAAACTTGAAAACTTATCTGTGGCAAATGGTATTTTTGGATGCTTGATCCTTTTGGATGTTGAAGTACATTTATTCTGCTGAGATTTTTATTTGTTTTTATTAATTGATTTTAATAATTGTTGTCAATATGATATGAATTTATTTATATGTGTTATTGGTTTGTGTGTGATGTTGTGGCTTGATATGTTCAGCGCCTTGGTAGGCTGAAAGGCGCCATATAAATAAACTTATTATTATTATTATTAATTTTGTTCATCGAGCCTAGTCTGAGCCAATCAGGTGGCAGGTCAAAGTTAAAAAGTTGTTGTACTATTGATATGATGTCAGAACGATAGTACAACAGCTTTTTTGACCTTTGAACTGCCCTACAACAAGATTTCAGCAGTTGCTGAAATCCATGCACAACAGAGGGCACCCATATACTATCATGGTATTAATCACATGTAGTTTAGCTTGCTTTGTTAATTCATTCTTTATTCTATATAGGATTCCAAGTTGTTGTCCCAGTTTTTCACCAACTTATCTATATGTATAGTCCATTTACAATAGGCATCCATCCAGAACCCTAGATATTTGTATTCTTCAACCTATTGAATTTTGGTTCCATCATTTGCTGTTATGTCTAATGTAGTTTCAATAGTTAGATCTTTTTCCTGTTGTCTAAACAGCATAACCTTTGTTTTACCAGTATTTAGAACTAATTTGTTTACTGAAAAGTAAGTTTATATATCATTAAATGTTTCTTATAATTCTTGTTGTAAATTTTGTGTTTTAGTTCCTGCTATGTATATAATCATGTCATCAGTGTAAAAATGATATTTAAGCCCTGCCTGTTTAAATTCTATATAATTCACGTATAAATTAAATAAAAGTGGTCCTAATACTGACCCTTGTGGTACCCCTTATTTATGACTCTTAACTCTGAGCAGTGTCCATTCAGACAGACTTTTTGTTTCCTATCTTTCAAATAACCAAAGACCCATGCAGCTACATCTTCTGAAACACCAAAGAATCTCAGTTTTTGTAACAATAAATTATGGTTTAAAGTGTCAAATGCTTTCAACAAATCTATTAGTACTGCTCCTGTTTGCATCCCCCTTTCCACATCTAACTGTATATCCCTAGTCACTTTAAGTAGTACAGTTTGAATGCTGTGTTTCTCCCTAAATCCTAATTGGTTAGAGTTCAAAATATTATTAACCTTCAAACAGGTCTTCATTTGGTTTGCAATCATCTTTTCACAGATCTTTGCGACCACTGGTATTAGGGATCTTGGTCTGTAATTTGTAATGTCTTTTTTAACCCCTGATTTGTAGATAGGTATTACTTTCGCGGTTTTCCATTCATCCAGAAAATCTCTAGTGCTCAGAGTTAAGTTAAATAATAATATAAGGGGATATGCAATAATTGGTGCTGCATATTTCAGCAGTCTATTATTTAGATTATCAAGACCTACTGCTTTTTTAACATTTATTTTTAAAAGTTCTGTTGTTACTTCCTTAGGGTCAGTCATAGTAAAATGAAATACCTGTACTCCTGTTCTATTTTGTCCATTCACTTGTTTTTGTTGAGCTAATGTTGTTTGATCTAAATCCTGATTTATTACACCCATATTTACAAACAATTTATTGAAACAGTCTGCACTTTTAGATCCAAGTTCTACCTCTTCTCTTTCAATATTAAATGTTTTTGGGTAACTATTTACTCCTGGTTCCTGTAGTTTATGCATCAAGTGCCAAAATTGTCCTGAATTAGTTTGATAACTATCTTTGTGTGATTGCTGATAATAATTTGATTTAGCCTTCCTAACTTCCTTTAGACATTTATTCCTTATGGCCCTATACTTTTCCCAATCTGCCTGGGCATTAGTTTTCTTTGCTTTTTTCCAAATCTTGTTCTGCTGAATTTAAATTTTATGCAAATTTCCCTTATACCATATTTGCATTTTTTGGACTTCAGTATATTTTCTTTAAGGGGGCACGATGATCACATACTTCCATAAATTCGTATTTAAAGTATTGCCATGCATCGTTTACTGTAGGAATTAGATGTATCCTCTCCCAATCTATCCCCTCCAAATCCTGCATGAAATGTATATAGTCAAAATGTTTAAACATTCTCCTATATTCCCAATTACCAATTTGTTCCCTTTTCCCCTTGACTGTATATGTATCACCCCTTGATGATCATTAAATGTATCCATCAATACCATACATGTTCTGTATTTGTTTTATTTGTTGTAAATATCAAGTCCAAAGCAGAGGATACCAGGCTATCCTTAATGCTAATTCTAATGGAACCATCTATTAATTGACTTAACCCAAGACTTGTTGCCAAATCAACAAGTTCATGTTCTGTAGTAATAGTACTCCAATTTAAATTGAAATCCCCAATTAGTAGTATTTCATGGTCTTTTTAAACTTCACCAGATATTCAGTTAAAAGACTAAATTGTGCAGCCTTCACTTTTCATGGTTTATAGATTCCCATAAGAAGTACTGGTTGAGAGATTGGTAATTTCAGTTCCAAAGGCAGAGTTTCTATATCCAGTGAGTTAATTTTCCATGCAACACTATTAATTTGTAACACTTGTTTAGCACAAATAAAAATACCCCCTCCCCTTTTATTACAATCCCTTCTCTTAATCTGATAGCCTTCAATTCCTATATGTAAAGATGATATTGTTGAATTTAACCATGACTCTAAGTACAACTATATCTATTTGGTATTCTAACACCCACTCCCTCAGTGCATCTAACTTATTCACTAAACTGCACATATTAAAATGTACAACAGTAAATTCATTCCCGCTTAATGGGAGTCTAAGTAAAGCCTGGAATCAGGAATCTTAGAAACACAAACATAGAATTTGACAGCAGATAAGGGCCACTTGGCCCAACCAGTCTGCCCATTCTTCCCCACCTACAGTATCATAGCAGACAGGAGCAGGAACACCGTGCATGCATTCACTCCATCAATAGACACATTTTTATAAAACACTGTGACTTAGGTTCAAAGCTAAAAAATGTCACATTTATTTAAAATAAAAAGACCTGTAGATGCCTTGAAAAAGCATGCACTGATGCATGGGAAACATTGGTGTAATGCGAGGATTGCCCTGTCTTGCCTACTTGTCTACGGGTTGTTTTGTTATTTTAAATAGATTTTTTTGCCATAGATCTTCTCCTTTGGCAGACATCTGGCAGGTTGTTTAGCCCTGTCCCTGCCTCTCCCGCCCAGCATCCATCTGCCCAACTCACCTTGCCCTGTAGTTTCCCCCATGGATTGCCCCCTCTGGTGGGGTCAGGAAGGGGAAGGTCAGCCTCCCCCCCACCTGAAGACCCACATTTAGAATCGGGGGTCAGTGGTCAGGTGGCGATGCAGGAATGGGCGTAGGCAGACAGGGCTTCATCAAGCCAGCACCAACCCTTTTTCCATTTTCTCCCTTGTCTCCAGCTGCCGCAGTACCTAAGCATGTGCACGTGGAGATGCCCACATGCTGCAGAACCACGGCCTCTCCCTTCCACATCACTCATACTCCAGTGCTGTCCCCCCCCCCCGTTCTCCAACAGGTAGCAGCCAAGGAGCAAGATGGCAGACCTCCCCACCCCAGGAAAGAAAGCTGTCCAGACACTCAATTCTCCCCCTCCCCCAACCCCCAGTTCATCACCAACGACCCAAGCTTATTCCAGAACCTGGATCACCGGTGTGGGAATAGGTGAGGCAAGCCAGGTGTCTCAGCCCTCTTGATCACTGGGCCGGCTCTATAAATATGACTTTTTTAACTCTGAACCCAAGTCACAGTCTTTATAACAACACATCTACTAGTGGAGTGAATGAGTGCACATGTTTTCTGCTCCTGACTAAACTTCAACTGCTGCCTCCATGCTTTCTTCAGTGCCCGCTTTTCCTGCTCCATTGGTCAGTATCACCACAAACCCTACTTGATCTACAGCTATTTCTCCCTCAGTCCCTTCCTTTCTATAATTCCCTTGTACCTAGCTCATGCATTCTTAAATCCCACAACTATTTTTTCCATCATCTCTGTTGGAGAGTTGTTCCTGAATCCACCACTCTTTCTGTGAAGAAGTACATCCTCACATCTCTCCTGAATCTACCCCCCCCAGCTTCACAGCATGTCCCCTTGTTCCTCAGCACCTTTTTTCTTAAAAATACCTCCCACCTTTACCTTATTTATTTAAAGGTCACTATCATATCCCCACTCTCCCTCTTCTCTTCTAGGGTGTACATATTCATGACGTTTAGTCTCTCTTTTTAGGGCTTTTGATGCAGACCATGCACCATTTTAGTTGCTCTCCTCTGGACCACCTCCACTCTGTCAATGTCCTTCTGGAGATGTGGTCTCCAGAACTGGACACAGTACTCTAGGTGGGGTCATAAAAGTGATCTACACAGAGGCAACATCTCCTCTCTCTTTCTGCTAGTGATATCACTCTATATGCACCCCAGCACCCACTAGGCCTTCCAACTACCTAGTCACACTGCCTGGCCACCTTTAGGTCATCAGATAGTATTACCCCTAGGTCTCTTTCCTGCTTAGTGGTCATCAATACCACTCCACCCATTTTGTACTCCACCTCTGGGTTTCTGTGCCCTAAGTGTATTATTTTGCACTTTTTCACATTGAAACTCAGCTACCATGCCCTTTACCACTCCTCGAGTTTTCTAAGGTCTCTGCTCATCCTTGACACTTACTGACTTACACACACACACACACACACACACACACACACACACACACACACACACACAGTGTTCATCCTTCATGCAGATTTGGTGTCATCCACAAAAAGGCAGATCTTCCCTTCCAGCTCCTCTGCAATGTCACTTGTAAAGACATTAAAGAGGATTAATCCCAGCACTGATCCCTCAGGCACCCCACTGGTCATCCCCCCACCCTTCCTCAGAGTAAACTCCGTTGACCACCACCCTCTGTTGCCTATCCCCAATCAAATTTCTTACCCAGTTTACCACCTTTGGACCTACTCTTAAGCTACTCAGCTTGCTTTCTAGTCTTCTTTGTGGAATAGTGTTGAAGGCCTTATTGAAATCTAGATAGGCTATATCCACCATTCCACCCTCATCTAATTTTTTTTTGTCACTCAGTCAAAGAACTCTATCAGATTTATTTGACATCACCTTCCCCCAACCCCAAGAACCCATTCTGCATCAGGTCTTGTAACCCACTGGATTCAAGATATTCCACAATCCTTTCCTTCAGCAGTGATTCCATTAACTTTCCCACCACCAGTGTCAGAATGACTGGCCTATAACTGACAGCATTCTCTCTGCTACCACTTTTCTGAAGTGGAACTACATTCCCTCTTTGTCCTCCGGAACCACTCCTGATTCCAGTGAGTTGTTAAACAGGACTGTCAGAGGTGCAGCCAGTACCTCCCTGATCTCCCTCAATACCCTTGAATGCACCCCATCTGGCCCCATTCCTTTGACATTTTTAGGGCTGTGGGCAGAGCCTACAACCATTTCAGGATCAATCATACCTTAGGAAAAATGGCCGACTGTGGAACCTTCCATTGGACTTTTGGAAGTATCCTTCCGAAAGTCCAGTGGAGCTTGAAACCCTCTGCCACGATCAGCCGCTATGGAATAACAGCTGCACTATTTTGGCTATTACTTCTGCATTCTACGCAAGAACTGCGCATAGCGCATGAGTGGCATTGTCATGTTGTGAATGGCAAATTGCCATTCACTGCACCTATAATGCACGCGTGCCACATGCATGCTGCACAATTATGTCACCACTGCCAGCACCGGCAGCAAAGAAAACCGCCAGCACCCTCCACTGCTGTTGTCCTCCCCGCCTTCTCCATTCCATCACCATGCCGACATCGGGGTCCCCAATCTCATGTCAGCATTATGTAGCCCCCAACTCATGTGGCACACTGGGAGCCCACCTCAGTGTGCCCTTTTTCCTCCCTCCTGCTGACATCAGGGTGCCCAATCCCCATGTCAGCATCATGTACCCACCCAACCCCAACTCTTGTTGCACACTGGGAGCCCACCCCAGTGTGCCCAAATCTATGTTTTTTGTTTCCCTGTAAATAAAGAAAACTGTCCCCAACATTTTTTTTTAACTGTAAAAAAGAAAATGGTCCCTCTTCATTGCCCCAGTCCCCCCTCCCCATCCCCCATCCCCACCTTCCCACTGAGCACCCACCTCCCTGCACCCCCCCCCTTACCCCATACTTACTTCTGGAGGTTGGCACTGTCATCTTCTGGACCAGGGCATCTGCACTCTTCAAAGCCGAACCGCAAACTGAAGAATCAAAGGTAAGCATGCTATAATGGCATTCAATGGGATTCATAGGTTCATGGGTAATTTCAAGCTGAATTAGACTTGCGTCCATGGTGCTTGCCATTTTTTGTTTATATGTTATCCCTCTTTCAGATTTATTTACTTTCCCAATAGAAATTTATCTAGTTTTTTTTTTTTGAAGTAGTCCATACTTGTACTAGTTACCACTTTTGGTGATAATGAATTCCATCCAGATACAACTCTCTGGCTAAACCAATGCTTTCGTGGTAGAGTATGCCATTTTTGCAGTGCTAACTGAAAGGGATGCCTTCTAGGTTCATATTTTGATTTTCTCATTTTTAGCCATAGATCTGCTATCAGTGCAGTATTGTGTATACATTTAAATAGCAAACAGTAATCCCCCCTCAATCTTCAGTACTGTAATGTAAACAAATTTAGCTCCTTCAACTTTTCTGGATAGGGGATATCTCTAAGCCCTTTGACAGACTTAGTAGCTCTTTTCTGTATTCTCTCCAAGCTGAGGATATCTATTTTTTTCACATGGTGCCCACACCTGCGCACAATACTCCAGGTTTGGTGTAACCAGGGCACTATAGAGGGGCATAATCACCTTCCTATCTCTGCTTGTTACATGCATCAGTATGCAATTTAGTATCTGTTTTTTTTTTTTTACTAATTTTTTGCAATGAGAGCAGAATCTTAGATATGCACTAATTATAACCCCAAGATCCCTTTCTTCAGTAGTTTTTCTGAGTTCTGTATTGTCTAATTTATAAGAAAAGTTGTTATTTCTTTTACCCAAGTGCATAACTGTAGATTTGTTCTTGTTCAATTCAAACTTATTTTTTTGTGTCCATTTTTGTATAGTGTTTAGTGCAACCTGCAATTCATTAGTGTTCTTTTTAGTATTTGTTATACATCCAGTTCTGCAGTCGTCTTCAAATTTTGTCACCCAGATATCCTTGTTTGGTATTTTTTTTTTTTTTTTTGCAGCTACTACTTTTCTCCCCTGGAGTCCTCTGCCTGCATCTGACATCCCCCTCCCCCCCCCGTGTAGGCACCAGGTATAAGACCCCTCCCGTAACACCACGACTTTCCCTTCGGTGGCAGGGGTGGGAGCGACTCAACCCAATCGGACAGATCAGCATTCAGGAGGTGTCTTCCGGACCATCATGGAAGGGACCATCATCATCTGCAGAGGACTCTGTATTTTCTGTGTTTACTTGTCCCCTCGAGGCGGTGGCTGCAATGGCACCAACGGCGTAGTGTGCACGCCTGCGGCGTGTCCCGCCATGCCGCTGCTGCACTCCCTCGCGCCCTACTTCAGTGCTGACACGCCACCTCCCAGCCTCCGCCAGGTGGCAGGCAATCACCAAGCCCTGCAATCCCCCCTCCCCAGAGAAGGATAGCAGTCCTAGGGACACTCGATCCTTCTCCTCTCTGCCAACCCCTGGCACCCCATGTCCATTCCTGAACACGGGTCGCCAGCATGGCACCAGGTAAGGCGTCCAGCGCCTCAGCCCTCAGCGCCACAAGGCCAGCCCTTGTTTGGTATTTTTAAGGCAGTTATGTAGATATTAAAAAGACAAGGGCCCAAAACATAGCCCAGAGGAACTCCACTAGTCACTGTCTCCCAGTTTGATTTTTCTCCCTGGATCACCACTGACTTCTCCCCTTCCCCGCAGCCATGTATCTATCCAGTTTGTTATGTTAATATCAAACTTATATTCCTTTAGAGTCTCTATTAATTCCTGATGTAGAATTTTATTGAAAGCTTTTGAGGAGTCTAAAAAGATAACATCCACACTATTTCCCTCATCTAAAGCTTTTCCCACCTTCTCATAGAATACCAACAGGTTTGTCTGGCAAGATCGTTTTTTTCAGAAACCATGTAGTTTAGCTATCTCCAGAGTTTCCATTATGTGATCTTTTAAGATTGACTCCATAATCTTTCCCATGATTGACGTCAAGCTGACTGGCCTATAGTTTTGTAACTCTGTTCTAGATCCTTTCTTAAAGATAGGTATCACTAATGCCTCTCTCCAGCCTTGCGGGACAAGTCCCGTATCTAAAGAGGTTTGAAAAATATGGGTCAAAGGTGCGGCTATTTGTTCCGCCAGTTCATATAACACCCTAGGATGGATTTCATCAGGTCCCTGTGATTTGTTTATATGTAATGTTTTTAGTTTGTCAAGTACATCTTGTACTTGTATCTGTATATGCCCAGGTATAGAGCTAATTTTGTCTTCTATCTTAAATGGGGTAGCCGGGTTAAAACAGAGCAAAAATATTTGTTTTGTTTTTCTGCAGATTCTTTGTTGTTTAGTATGTCACCTTGTTCATTTTTAAAAGGGACAATATTATTGCTACTTTTTTGTTTATTATTTATATAAGTATAAAATGTCTTATAGTTATCATTAACTAGTGATGCCAGCTTAAATTCATATTCCTTTTTGGCTTTTTTGGTCTCCCATTTGACTTTCTTAACTAAGTTTCTATATTTTATTGTGGCTTGTATATTATTATGATTTTAGTTTTTTTAAAACCACCTGTTCTTTTTGTTTATTAAATGTTTTTATTTTAGGTGTTAGCCATTTAGGAGTGCCTTTTTTATATGCATACTTCTCATACTTCGAAATGCATACCTCTATTGTGTTTTTTAGCTTGTTAACCAAGGATTCACACATTTTATTTACAGTATGTTTCTGAAATTCCTTTTTCTAGTCCCACATTGCAATAACATTTTTCATAGTGGGAAATTCAGCCTTGTTAAAGTTTAGGACTATAGTCTTTCCTTCCCTTATAGTCTCTCCCACTTCTTTAATTTGGAAAAAGACTGACTGGTGATCGTTATTTCCTAATGGGTTACTAGTGTGTACATCCTGTACTATTGGACCCAAATTTGTTAAAATTAAATCCAGGGTATTGCGTGCCCTAGTATTTTCTGTTATTAGTTGCTCGAGTTCTATCTGGTTTATAGCATCTAAAAACTGAATACTTGTTTTAATTTTACCTTCTGGCTTAGTCCAGTCTATATCTGGGAAATTTAAGTCCCCGGTCAGTATAATTCTATCTGCTGGGTCAAAATTCCTAATAATATTTAGTAGTTCCAACTCATTTTCTGGACTAAATGAAGGTGGTCTGTATATCAGGAACAGTTTGATTTTTGGTGAACCTTTGGGTATGAGTTTTAGCCATACCATTTCCAAATTGTCTTTTTCCCTTTTAATTTCTTCACATTGTATTGTTTCATCAATGTATATTGCAATGCCCCCACCTCTTCTTGATTCCCTTGATAGGTAAAACAAGTTATCGCCAGCTATTCCCTTATCCCATTTGTCCTCTGCTGACCACCTGGTCTCTGTAATGAGTGCAATTTGAATATTTTTATTATGTAGTAAGTATTGTAGTTCTTCAAACTTGATGGTCAAGCTACGTGCATTTATTAGTACGCCTCTCCACCCTTCTTGTAGGTCAACAGTTTTATATGTTAGGTTTTGGGTCTCCCTCTTCCCTTTATCCAGGTAAAATGAAAATATATAATATCATTCATTTTCCAACTCATTATTCTGGTGCTCACTCTATTTAAATGTAGTATATCAGTTTTAAATAATATGTTTTTCCTAAAGGTCCCTGAGTTGTCCATAAATCCAACATTGTTGTATCTACAGAAAGCTTGTAGTCATATATTGATCTTTTCGATCTCTGGATTTTTAAAATCATATTTCCCATAAGTGGGAGCAAGCCTGATATGATTATGTCTCCTCCCCTTTCTTTTATTTTATTTACTATATGTTGATAGTCTTGTATAATGGCTTCTATACTGCTATATCCCACATCCTTTATACCAATGTGAATTATCACTAAAGGTGTCAATAGTCCCTCCATTAGTCCATTTAGTAAATAGCTTATGTCTGAAATTTCCACCCCGGTAATCAGCTCACAGTTGTGTGCGATTTTCTACCTTGGCACACTAATGAATCAATGCCTGTAGTTATGGAAACACCTATGATTAAGATGTCTTTTTTTTCTATTTTCAGAGTATTATTTGCTACTGTGGGGTCTGAGTTCATAGATTATGTTTCCTTCTTACTACTGTGATCGCTTCCATGTTTAATCACTGTGTCTTTTTTAATGTCTCTGTGTTTACTACTGATTTCCTACCTCTATTTTGTGCATTTTTATCTTTTTTTTTACCCTCTTGTCTCTCATCTCTATCTGTGGTATTATTTAAGTACCCTGGGGTAGGTACAATATCTGGATCCAGTGAAGTGAATCTATTTCCTAGCTCTGGATAGGTCTTACTTATCTGAGTAGTATCACTGGACTTTGTAGTTTGACTCTATACATTTACCCAGTTTCTATCATCACTTTTATTTTTTGTCTCATATAGGGTTTGTTTTGAATCTTCCTCCTTATATTGGTTTGTATCTTTTTCAACTAAGAATGAACTTATCTGGATAAATTGGCCATTTTTTGGAATTTTGGCCCCAAATTTTCAACATGGGGTTCTTGAGACCCCGCCTCGTGAACACTGTCACTGTCATTTCATTACTCAATCCTGGAAGGTGATTTTGCGGTCACTGCACGGAATCACATTTCGGGACTGATTAACGAAACAACAGTGCCACTGCTCACGAGGTGGGGTCCCAAAAAAACCCACATTGCAGATCTGGTGAAAAAATTCCACCAAATAACTGCATTATGAGTGTGTGTTGAGCAGTGTCTACGCACGCTCCTTACTTTGCTAATTTTTTATATTTCACTCCAGATTTTCAAAATTGCTATTTTTGCACATCTCCTTTTTAACAGTACAGCTGTCATTTTTCACATCCTGCCAGAAACATGTTTTCACACCTGCTGCACAGAATGGCACGGTCGCTCTGCAAAATCACCTTTCGGGACACATGAACAAAATGAAACTGTCACTCTTCATGAGGAGGGGTCCCAAAAAGGCCATGTTGAAAATTTGGTGCAACATCTCCATAAAATGGTCAAATTACACCCAGGTGTTCAATAATTTCTATGCACACATGTAACTGGTCATTTGGCAGCTCGTCACAGCCCTATCGGCTCTGGCTAGATCTTGTTTAAATTAGCGAGTTCCTTCAGGACTCTCCTCTGAAAAAGGACTAGTGTCTACCTACCTACCTACCTCCAAAACTCCTGCTACTTTTTGTGGCCCGTCCCCTTCTCCTTCCTCTATGAACACTGAACAATAGTATTTGTTCAGGATGTCTGCCTTTTCCTGGCCCCCCTCTGCACAGCCCCCTCTTTCCTTTTTAACCTTGTAATCCCACCCCTGGTCTTCCTCTTTTCACTTACATACCTAAAATGTCTTGTCTCCTTTCGTTACCACCTGGGCTATTCTCTCTTCAGTTTATGCCTTCATACTCCTTACTGCTTTTCCTGTTTCCTTCTGTTTCCTGATACACCTCCCTATCTTCCTCCCTCTACATCTCCTTATACCTTCTGAATACTACCCTTTTAGCTTTTACCTATATAGCCACTTTTGAGAACCACAACCGTCTCCTTTTTCCTCTTGCCTTTGCTCACTTGTTTGATGCAGAGGTTAGTTGCCTTCACTATGCTCCTTTCTAGCTTTGCCCACTGTTCCTCCACTCCACTCATCTCATTTCATTTTCATTTTTATTTGATAACTGGGTAGGCACACTGGGCTGAAGCCCTTTTTCAGGTCTGACCCAGACAGATAAACATAGAACAATGCAGGACAAAATACAAAAAGTACAATAATAAATATACAACAATCAAGAACATCAATCATGACAAGTACAAATTGACACTGTTAATAAATACTGCTTAACTCTGGACATAAACTATTCTGAAGGAAAAAGGTAAATCATTCCACATGCTAGGAGCTTGACATTCAAATGAACGAAGACCATAATTATTTTTAGAAGACTGAGCTACCAACACAATACCCTGAGTTGATCTTAAATTGGCTTGAACATTGCGTACCAAACTCAAATCAGTCAAAGGAGACAACCCCTCAGCATAGATGGCTTGGTGGATCAAGTTGCCTAGAGCATACATATATTTGAGCTGGGGTGACAACCAGCCCAAAGATGAATACAACAAACAGTGGTGGGTCATAACTGGAACATCTAAAACAAACCATCAAATGTTATTATAAACTATGTTCAAAATCTGCCTCTCCCTTGCACCCAATTTATTATACAGGGGAGAACATAGTCTAAGTGAGGCATTAGAACCCCAGTAGCTAATATTCTACAAGAATCATAAGACAAATATGACTTAAATTTATAAAGCTACGCCAATTTGCAATGAATTTTTCTTTTTACATATGTTACTTGCAGGGAAAAGGTTAAGGAGGGATCAAGTAAGACTCCCAGGTACTTAAACTCAGAAACCTGGTCAAGTAAATTACCTTGAACATCATGAATTGATAAGTGTGTCTTATCACTAAGCCGAGTGGGGCTACCAAATGTCATAACTTTAGTCTTTCTTGCATTCAAGACCATCATATTAGAAGACATCCAATCACATAATTTGTGGAACTCTACTTCCAGTACTGAATTTATGTGATCAACAGATTGGCCCTAATAATACAAAATTAAGTCGTCAGTGTATAATAAACATTCACTCCAGTCAAATATTGAGGGAACCTGATTAATGAACATAGAAAATAAAAGGGGACCAAGGATGGACCCCTGGGGTATAACACATGCAATATGACAGGCAGTTGATGAAGCAGAGCCAATTGAAACAAATTGATCATGACCCTGCAAAAAATCATGAATGATAGCAACTGCTGAGTCAGACAACCCCAAAACAGTAAGTTTTTAACAGAGCAAAGAAGAAAAAATTACTCACATTAGTAATGTTGTTTCTTCTAATGGAGTCTTGCTGTACTCTGACTATTGCAGTTAGGTCCTGCCTTTCAACTGCCCCGGAGAACAAAGAGTTAAACTTTCCATGGCCAGCATGGAATGTTCACCGCGAGCTCGGTTGAAGCCCCTGTCTGCTGCTGTTTAAACTCCAACCACCAGATCTTTACGAGCAATACTCACTAGAAGTTCTGAGTGGTAACTGTAAAACTCACACTAGCCAACTGGCAACTAAATTTATTAAAAAAGGTTTTTTATACCGATGGGGGGGTTCCTGCAGGAATTCGCAGAGTTTGTTGATGATGAAACATTGAATTCCCAAAGATGCATTTTTCTTGGGGACTTCAATGTTTGGGCCGAGGATAGAGGTCAAAAGTGCACTGACGAGTTACTGCAGAGTATGTCCCTTTTGGGGCTGGTGCAGTCTGTCGGCGTGCCTACTCACCAGGATGGCCACACATTGGACCTGGTGTTCTCACTGGGACTTGAGATCACTAATCTCGACGTTGGTCGAGTGGCTTGGTCCGATCATTGCACGGTGAGGTTCATGTTTAGTGCTCCCGTCGTGAATTCTTCCCCTCCTGAGATATTTCGCTGCCGCCCGTTAAAAGATCTTACCCCTGAGGGTTATTTGGCAGCAGTTGATTTATCAAGGGTGTGTGATGCATGCATCGGAGCAGTTGACGCAGGGGTAGATGCCTATAATGAGGTACTATCTGGCACCATCGACTCCCTCGCACCTGTCCGTGTACGACCTAGAACTTCTTACCTGAGGTCGCCTTGGTATGATAGCGATCTCAGGGAAATGAAGAGGCTGGGTCGGAGATCAGAGTGTCGCTGGAGGAAATCCCGTCTGGGGGCTGACAAACTGGTCCTGTGTGCGCATTATTGCGCATATCAGGAGGCAATCAACCGAAAGAAGACAATAATTTTGTCTTGGGAGATTGCTGCTGGGAGAAGCCGACCAGCCTCACTTTTCCGGACTGTCGATAGACTTCTCCATCCACTCTGTCTTCAGCCCGGAAGAGTTTCCTCAAATGAGGATTGTGAGGAATTTGCTTGGTTTTTCTCGGACAGGGTGTCTGCGATCCGGCGGGAGGTATCCTCAGCCAGTAATATCACTGCTGTCAGTGGTCGCCAGTCGTGTTCTAAGAGCACTCTCTCTGGGTGGGGGGAGTTTAGGCCAGTGGAGGTTCGTGAGGTCACTGAGATAGTGGCCAATCTGAGGCATACCATTTGTGAACTGGATCCCGTGCCAACGCGCTTCTTGATGAGGTGCACTGACACTGTTGGCCCGGTGTTTGCCCTGATTGTCCGGTGTTCCTTGAGTCAGGGTGTCTTTCCGGATGCCTTGAAGGAAGCTCTGGTGAGACCTCTTTTAAAGAAAGCTTCTCTGGACCCGGAGATTAGGGCAAATTACCGTCCTATCTCCAATCTTCCATTTCTGGGAAAGATTGTTGAGAAGGTGGTATCACTTCAGTTGGGGGAACATCTCAGGACCCACGGGTTGTATGATCCTTCCAGTCAGCTTATCGGGCCAGACATAGCACTGAAACTGCATTAGTTGCGTGCATAATGACCTCCTTAGGGCTAGGGATCGAGGGACAAGACAATTCTTGTTCTCCTCGATCTCTCTTCAACATTGATACTGTGGACCATAGTGTATTGCTTTTCCGCCTGGGGAGCTATGCGGACTCACCGATGTTGTCATCAAATGGTTTGAGTCATTTCTTACTAACAGGAGGCAGCGGATTGTGATGGGTAATTTCTCATCTGCACCTACCCTCCTTCCGTGTGGAGTATCTCAGGGTTGGTATTGGCTCCTATGCTGTTCATGAGTGTACATGCTGCCCTAGGGAGATCATTAGGAGGTATGGTTTGAGTTTTCATTGCTATGCTGATGATACTCAACTATACCTTTCCTTTGCCCCTGGAACATCAAATGCAGTGAATGTGTTAAATATCTGTCTGGCTGAGATAAATGACTGGATGTCTTCCAGCTGGCTGCGACTGAATCCTAACAAGACTGAGGTATTAGTAGTGGAGTCGAACAGAGTTCGTGATGAGATGGCCTCTGACTCTGTGACTGGCACTGTGCTAGGAGCTGTGTCATTGATGGCCTCCCCATGGGTGCGTAATCTTGGTGTGATCTTTGACAGGAATTTGTCCATGGAGGCTCAAGTATCCTCTGTGGTTCGTTCCTGTTTTTTTCATCTGAGAAATATCGCCAGAATTAAGCCCCTGGTTCCGGCTCTGGACCTCCCTACTTTGGTACATGCCTTAGTCACTTCTAGGCTTGACTACTGTAATGCCCTCTATCTCGGGGTCTCTGGAACTTCTCTTCGCAGACTGCAGCTAGTGCAAAATGCCACCGCCCGGATTTTGACTGGACAAAGTAAGTTCAGTCATATTACTCCGGTATTACGCGAATTGCACTGGCTGCCGGTCAGGTGGAGAGTATTGTTCAAGGTGGGTTTTCTCACCTATAAGACCCTACACGGACAGGGCCCTGGTCACCTTTCTGATCTCCTGGTACTGTCCACCTCTATCCGTGATCTCCGCTCCTCTAATAGCGGCCTCCTCAAAATCCCGAGAGCGAGATTGAAATCAGCTGGAGACCGATCGTTTGGAGTTGCTGCTCCAGTTCTCTGGAACTCGCTGCCGTTGGAAGTGAGAGAGGCCCCTACTATAGAGGCTTTCAAGAGCCGTCTGAAGACCTTTTTATTTATGCAGGCTTTTGGAAATTGAATTTTATGTATGTTATTTTAAGGAATGTATATGGTATGACACACTGTATAGTTCTGTGCGGCGCCCAGAGCCTTTGGGATTGGGCGTCTTTTTAAATAAAATTGACATTGACATTGACATTTTGGTTTCAAAGCAAAGACTCAAGTCAGGAAACACAAAAAACAAAACACAACACACACCCAAAAGAAAGGAGGGTGAAAAAGGGGCACCCCTAGGGTGCCAACACTGCTCCTGCCCACCCACATCCCAAAAAACAGGTTCTGAGAGGGGAGGCGGGGGGAGGTCAGAATACAGCAGGGCTCCATTAGAAGAAGCAACATTACTAAGGTGAGTAATTTTTTCTTCAAACAACATGAAGTCTTGCTGTATTCTGACTATTGCAGACTACCAAGCAGTACCTCCATGGAGCAGGGACAGAACCTACTTTGGGAATAGGCTCTGAAGTACTGCTGTGCCAAACCGAGCATCACTCCTAGCTTGGATATCCAGAGAGTAATGCTTGGTGAATGTATGGACTGTTTTCCAGGTGACTGCTTGGCAAATTTCTAAGATAGGAATATCCCTGGTAGCAGCCAGGGAAGCAGCTGTACTTCTAGTAGAGTGAGCCCTCAGGCCTGAGGGTGGAGTTCTACCCAGCTTTTCATAGCAGAATTGTATACAAGAGACAATCCACCTGGCAATAGATCTCTTAGTGGCAGGTTTGCCCTTACCAACCTCTCCATATGTGAGGAACAACTGGAGGGACTCAAACCTGTGACCCTTGGTGTGCTCTATGTAGTAGCTGAGGGCCCTTTTAACATCCAAGCTGTGCTGCCTCCTCTCTTCAGAGGAGGAATGGTCAGTGAAGAAAACAGGGAGAGACACAGACTGGTTAAGGTGGAAATCTGAAACCACCTTAGGCAAAAACTTCCTGTTAGTTCTTAGGACCACTTTATCTCTATGGAAAGAGATGAAATCAGGCTCCACTGACAGGGCTTGCAATTCACTGATACGCCTGGCAGAGGTAATGGCTACCAAAAACACAGTTTTCCAAGTCAAGTACTTAAGCTCTTCAGAGGACATAGGCTCAAAGGGTGGCTGCATAAGCTGAGCAATGCAAACATTAAGGTCCCAAGCAGGAACAGGGTCCCTAAAGGGGGGATTGCTGTGCAGCAATCCCCTGAAAAACTTACGAAACACAGGATGGGCTGACAGAGGAGAGGGCTTGCCTACTGACAAGAAGGCAGAAACAGCTGCCAAATGCACTTTAAGTGTAGCTGGCCTAAGGCCTAGGCCATTAAGATGGACCATACAGCCCAGAACCGTAGGCAACCCAGCAGATTCTGGAGAAATATCCTTATTAGAACACCAAATAGTGAACGTTTTCCATTTGGAGTTGTAAGTCTTTCTGGTTTTTGGCTTTTGAGAAGCCTTAAGGATATCCAGAACCCCTTGAAAAAGCTGCAGATCAGCAAACTCTAACTCTTCAAGAGCCATGCATTGAGATTGAGAGACCTGAGGTTCGGGTACCAAATCCTCCCCTGAGAGGATGTCAACAGGTTGTAATTCCTGGGAAGAGACAGGGGAAGGTGGACTGCCAAGGACGGCAACAGGGGCTACCAGGGCTGTCTGGCCCAGTCTGGAGCAATCAGAATCACTTTGCATGGTTGTGACCTTATCTTGACTAACACCTTGAACAGGAGAGGGAAGAGGGGAAAAGCATACAGAAATTTCCCTTCCCAGTCCAGAATCAGAGCATCCAGGGGGACTGAGCCCAAGACTGGGGGTCTGCAACAAAAGAGAGGAAGTTGGTGATTGTCTGGGGCTGCAAAAAGATTTATCTGTGGAGTGCCCCATCTCGAGAAAATCACTTTCAAAACTAGGGGATCTAGGGTCCATTCATGATGGCCCTGGGATATCCTGCTGAGAGCATCTGCTAGGACATTGTCCTTCCCTGGGAGGTGAACTGCTATCAGAGAGGTTTGCAGGGAATAGGCCAGGGACCACAACTTCATTGCTTCTGTGCACAAGGCCGTAGACCAAGTGCCTCATTGCTTGCTGATGTACCACATTGTGGTGGTATAGTCTGTTCTGATCTGGACTACCTTGTTCTGTACAGATTTGGAAAAGGCTTGCAGTGCCAGAAACACTGCTCTGAGTTCCAAGAGATTGATGTGAAGCAGAGATTCTTGAGGTGACCACAGCCCTTGGGTGGTAAGATCCCCCAGGTGGGCTTCCCAGCCCAGCAGGGAGGCATCTGTGGTGAGTATCACTGAATGAGACTGAGTGACAAAGGAACTCCTTGTCTCAAATTGTCCTGATCCTGCCACCACTGCAAAGCCTGGATCAGGGTTGAGTCACTGGGACTAGTTTGGTAAGGAATCCTTTCTTTGGGACCAGAAGGCTCTTAAGTGGAACTGAATGTCCCTCATCTGAAATCTTGCTCCCTGGACCACTGCTGTAGAGGCTGCCATGTGGCCCAGAAGCTGCAGGGAATGCCTTGCTGGTCGAGACACCTGAAGGGTGAATGAAGAGACCAGTTCCATAAGGGTCCTTGCCCTGTCCAGGGTAAGGAAGGCTCTTGCCCTTATTGTATCCAGCTCCGCCCCTATGAAGGTGAGGAGCTGTACTGGCTCGAGAACTGACCTTGGAAGGTTGAGGAGGAACCCCAAGGAAGTGAGCATTTGCTGAGTTATTTGCAGATGTGACTTGACTTGGTCTGGAGACTGACCCACTATGAGCCAGTTGTCAAAGTATGGAAAGATGGAGATCTTTTTTCTCCTTAGGAAAGCAACCACTACTGCCAGGCACTTTGTGAACACCCTTGGGGCTGATGTTAGGCCAAAGGGCATTGCTCTGAATTGATAGTGGCCTGAGGGCAACTCGAACCTGAGGTACTTTCTGTGAGAGCACCTGGTGGGAATGTGAAAACAGGCATCTTTGAGGTCCAGGGAGGCTAACCAGTCCCCTGGCCTTAGAGAGGGCAGAATTATTCCCAGTCACCATTTTGAACTTTGGTTTTAAAAGGTGCTTGTTCAGATATCTTAGGTCCAGGATGGGCCGCCACTCTTCTGTCTTTTTGGGGGTTAGAAAGTACCTGGAGTACAATCCTTTGCCCTTGTGTAGGGTAAGAACACTCTCTATGGCTCTGAGAGCCAGGAGGGAAGAAACCTCTGCCTCTAGGGCAAGGGTCTCTGATGGATTTGCAGGTGGAAAGGATCTGGTTCCCATCTTGGGAAATTTTTTGAAGCTCAGAACCAGTCCCTAGATTACTACTTCCAGGACCCACTTGTCTGATGTCAGAGACTTCCAGTCCTGGACAAAGTAAGCCAGCCTGCTCCCTACAGGTATTGGAGAATCGGCCCGGGCAGACCCATCTGGGTGTCTGCTTGGCAGGGGCTTTAGGCTGAGGGGTGGAAGTAAGCCTGCTCATTCCCCGTCTGCTTCTCCCTCTGAAGAACCCCTCTGAGCATAAGAAGAAGAGGAAGCCTGAGCTTGGTAAAAAGGCCATTGAAAAGGCCTGCCCCTGCCCCTGGACTGCTGCCATTGAGGAGTGGCTTGCCTTTCTTTGGCCTGAGCACTCCTGTAGGTGGTCCTGTACTTGTCCATCTTTTTCATGTAGTTCTCTGTCTGCTCTCCAAACAGAGAATTACCAATAACAGGGAAATCCATGGCCTTAGCCTGGGTATCCTGTGATAGGCTAGTACATCTGAGCCAAGCCATCCTCTGAAGGGCCACAGATGTAGCCATGACTCTTGATGAAACATCATTAGAGTCCACAGCAGCATGAAACTGCACCTTGGATGCCTCAATCCCATCTGCAGCCACCTGCTCCAGCTCCTTGACAAGCTCATCAGGGGCCTGTTTAGCCAGAGCCAGCACAGTGTCCCATCTGGACTTCTAGTATCTAGCTGTGTAGGCCATATAGTTAGCCTGCCTGAGTCCCAAAGATGCTGCCATGTACTGCTTCTTTGCCATGGCATCAATCCTCCTGGAGTCCTTATCTGGGGGGTGATGCCAAGGGGATATTTGCCTTATCATAGGCAGCAGCCTGCACAACCCCAACATGGCTGCACTGCTGAGAAATGGAACTCCCATGTCCGAGCCTGAAAGGGTGTACCTCTTGTCCATTCGTCTGTCCACAAGAGGTATGGAGTTAGGAGTCTTAAGAATTTTATTTGTCTGTTTCCCAAAAGATTTATGGAGGGGAATAGACAGTCTCCTGGACTCTGGGATATCCATCATTTCAACAAAATCAGGCTCCACCTGATTCTCTACTGCCTCTTCCATTGGAAGCTGGAGGGTTGCAGCCACTTTTTTGTAAAACATAAAGTGAGAAGGGGACTCAGAAAGCCTAGGAGGAGAAACACCTGAAGGTCTGTCTGGGGAGATGTCCGGGTCAATAGGCACATCCAGACTTTCATAATCACCATCATCATCCTCATACTCTCCCTCCTCCCCGGTTCATAAAATTCTTTCAGAACTGTAATCCAGAACCGGGGGAACAGACCGAACCAAGCCCCTGCCAGATGGTGCCGGTTCGGCCGGAACCAAAGTAAGCGATTGCACTATTCTTATCGCCTTGGCTATCTCATCAGCGGTCGGAGTATGAATTTCTGGATCCAAACCGGACGATTTATCTTTTCTCTTCCTTTTAACCGGAACCGACTCCTCAGAATCGGCTCTCCTCTTGCCCGAATAAGTATTGCCCTGGTCAGAGGGCACTCCTTCTGGTTCAGTCGGAACCGAACCGGGCTGGCCATCCAGGTCAGCAGACTTCTTGGCCTCCCTTTCCCTCAGTCTACCTACTGTCTTATCCAGGGTAGCTTTGGGAAAATTCTTACAAATTTGGCAGTCTGAATCGAGGTGGTCAAACCCCAGACAATAAACACAGGTGGTGTGGGGATCAGCCTTAGCAAAGGCTTCCCCACATACACTACAATGTTGAAACCCAGTGGGCCCGTTTTTTTTCTTGGGTTTCTCAGACATGGCCAATCTTATCCAAAACTTACCCTTTTTTCGGCAATCCACCAGGCAAGACTCTCCTATCGGTTTCTGACCGTGTTACGGGTCTTGGAAAAAAACGTAATAAAATCCATTTTTTTTTAGAACCAATATGGACCGGTTACCACACTCTAAGTAAATTCACAAACTTTTTTAAACTAAACTGATCGGTTCAGCCAAACCGATCCGACATTTACAAGTTCCAGACAGAAACTAAATGTAAAACCTATCTAGTACTCATGGTACCACAGACAGAGACTTAAACCGACAGATTCGGTAGCAGAAATTTGGTAGAAACCGACCGAAAAATTACACTTTAACCGACTTTTTTGAACCGAAAAAAGGAGAAATCTCCGGAGCGACTGTTCAGTGAGGCGGAGTAAAGAATTTGACGGTTGGAGTTTAAACAACGGCAGACAAGGGCTTCAACCGAGCTCGCGGTGAACATTCCATGCTGGCCATGGAAAGTTTAACTCTTTGTTCTCCGGGGCAGTTGAAAGGCAGGACCTAACTGCAATAGTCAGAATACAGCAAGACTTCAAGTTGTTTGAATGATTAATTAGGTCAAAAGCCTTGAACAGGTCCACGAACACTGCCCCTGTTAACAAACCATCACTGCAGCCTTGGAGGACGGTGTTTGTGAACCTGACCAGGGCTGTGCCAGTCCCCCGACCACACCGAAAACCATGCTGTTCAGCACAGAGGACCTGACCCCCCCACCAAAAAATAATTTAGCTGACTTACCATCAATTTTTCCAAAATCTTACTCAGAGCCTCCCGACAAATCATCCCGGAGGCATTCACGCATCTTTATAAAATATGCCCTCCTGAAGTCTGGGGTCCCTACCCTTTTGTGTTTAGATTCTGCAGCCATAATTATGTTGAACTACACTGTACAGCAATCATTGGTCCTCAGGTGGCTTCCCACCTTGACATCAGCAACATTGTCCCTATTAGAGATTATCATGTCCAGTATTGCCCTATTATGAGTGGGTTTGTTAGCTAGTTGCCTGAGGAATGCCCCCTGTAGAGAGTCAAGGATGTTACTGCTTCCAGATGAAGCCCTGCTGGAAGGCTCCTATCTATATCCAGCAGGCTGAAGTCCCCCATCAGCAGCATCTCCTCCTTTTCTGCCATCCTGCCAATGGCTTCCATCAGTACCTTATCAAATTCCTCCCCGGGCTGGAGATCTGTAGATCACACCAGTACGAATAGTGGCTTTGTTCCCCATCTCCAGTGTGATCCACAGTACCTCTGCCTCCCCCAGTATTCCCAGTATCTCCATCACTTTTATGCTTTCCCTCACATAAAGCACCACACTCCATCCTTCCTTTCCCACCCTGTCTTCCCTGAACAGAGTACAGCCTGGTATGGCCATGTCTCAGTTATGGGTGTACCATGACTCAGTAATGACCACAATAGCTAGGTTGGCCTCTGACATGATGGCCTCTAGGTCTGGAATTGTATTTCCTAGACTTCTAGTATTTGCACACATGGCCTTCCACATTTTATTACCACTTTGATTTACCCTCCAGTTTTTTTCCTTTTCGCCCTGCCTCCTCCACCCCACCTTCTTTTTAATGCTTCTGTTCCCTTCCCACTTTGTTTCTACCACCCCTGCTTCCTTTATTAATTGACACCCTTGGGGACTCCTCTCCCCATAGGTTCTCCCTACTCTCTATTTCAGCTTGTGGGGTGGCAGTTAATGCCTCACAGATTTCTTCGGCCATCCCCTCAACTAGTTTTAAATGTCTGTCAAAGTAACAGTTGAACCGGGGGGGGCGTGGCTGGCTCTGTAACACGGCAGACACAGAATAGCTAGGCTCCCTAAGGCACTAACTTATTTTAGGCGTTTATGAGACCCCCGCTGCTAAATCTGATTGCTAATCGGGTGTGAAGTATCCAAGAATCGGATGGCGTCCACACGGAAGAAAGACAAACAGGTGAAACTGCAGTTTGGATCGGGGGACAAGCCAACTAGCTCTAATTCAGGGCCTGACTCAGAAAGCACGAGGTTGGAGCCCGATAATCCCTTGCAGCTGTACCGGATACCTTAATTCAGATTCAGCATGACATGAAAGCAGGATTTGCGAATACAGCAGCGCAGATCACTCACATGTAATCAGTAGTCACTGGTCTGTCTGAAACTACCACAGCCCACAATGATCAAATTGCCCAGCTGGAACAATGGGTAGGTGCCCTGGAAGACACCCTAGCAGCATCCGCTCGGGATAAGGCCTCTCTGCAAAACTCTGTGCTTGGAAATATAAGCAAGGTTCCTCTCCCCATAGTGAACAGGCCTCAGAGAACGATACGGATACAGAGAGAGAAACTTTAACGAGATCAAGATTCGAAGCAATCATACATGAGATTCACCAATTCCAATCCGAAAATCAGGCAGAATTTAAAAAACTAAGTGCTAAACTTACAGCAGTAGAGGCACGCATACAAGAAGTGGAGGAATGAGTGTCTAGTTCGGAGGATATGGCGTCTCGCATGAAACAGGCGGTGGAATTTCTGCTGGAGCAACAAGAATGGTTAAGTGAGAAATGCCAGGACTTGGAATCATGCTCCCGTCGTGATAACATGAGAATATATGGATTGCCTGAGGGCTCAGAGGTCGGACAGATGGTAAATTTTATCACCGATTTACTGAAACATGTGTGGTCCCCCTCCCAGAGGCATTTCAGTTTCACCTGGAAAAGAGCACATCACGCACTTACCCCTCAACCCACAGACCCAAAAGCAAGGCCTCGCTCGGTGGTGGTGAAATTCTCCAGCTATCGAGACAAAGAGACAGTATTAAGAGCAGCATGGGCAGCAAAAAATATCGAATATAACGGTGCAAGACTACTATTTATGATTCACTACAGGAGGCCAAAAGGGGAATGACTGCACATGACATCGAGGAGACAGCCTTTCGCCAGGAACAAGGAGGATCCCTGGAGCAGCATCGGAGGCCATATGAGAGGGATCAAAACTGGAATCTGCGCATAAGCAATAGGCCCAATTGCAAGAAATATACAGTTATGCGTTAAACAGCTGCAGGAGTTGGGAAGAAGGCAACATGGAATGAGTCCTATAACTCAGACTGAGACTTGAAAAGTATGGACAGAAAACATCAGTGTTCAAAATAGGACCCACGAGCCAGTGCACTCGAGCAGGTACAGTCCTTCAGGGGCCATATCTATTTTAAGACCGTGATGTGAGCGCCATAACTATACGATTTCAAGTCGGATCCACCAATCTCCTTCCAGCTTAACAAAGAAGAGACTGAAAAGACATTTATCATCAAGCTATATATTGGGGCTGGGGGGGGCCTCTAATGTTTTCTTTGTAGGAGTTTACAATGAGTGTAAGCGTTTTGAATGCTCTGATAGTTATAAGATGGTAAAATAGCTATGCGACAAATAAGATAAATACTTAATGGTTAGCCTGAAACAACATGAAGGGGGCTAAAATAAACATGGCCAGGTGGAAGGGGATATGGAGAACTTTACCTCCTTTACAACTAGCAGGAATACCCCACAGCTAAAGGTATCAGCCTGGTAATAAGGGTCACGATGTTCTTAGCCCTTTGGGGCCTTCTTTGGCACTGGAACCACAGAACGGAGGACCTAATGGACGTAGCCATTACCTCTCCTCCTGACTGCTTCTACCAAGACACCTTGAGGTAGTCATCCAAGGGGCAGATAATAATGCCCCCTCGGTTTGGAAGTCATTCGAATCTGTACATAGTTTTAGTTCCAGAGGCAGGAGGTTTTAGTTCTACAGGGTTTACACCTCTGGAACTTTTCTGTTATATGTGGTTTATTGTCTGGGTCAAAAAAATTTGGAGGGGAACGGTCATTGGAAAGAGAACTCAAGGAGGGAAACACATAGATGGGAAAACAGGGGATCAAGGAAGGGAGAGATCTCTTCCTCGTGATAAGCGAATGGTGAGAAATATGCACATGGGGAGGGGGGGATGGCGTGGTGCTGGAGGCTTATTACAGGAGCTAACTGGGATGGCTACCTTGATTATCCACAGCAAAAAGGGACCTGTGCACCGATTAGATATGGGGATTGAAACGAAGCTCATTATATCATCCCAAAATGTTAATGGACTAAACCATCCAATTAAAAGATACAAGGTCCTGTCTTTATTAAAGAGGCAGAAGCCGACTTTTATATTGTTGCAAGAAACATATCTCAATAAGGGGGAACATCAAAAACTAAAGAAATCTGGCTTTCAACATGTCATAGCCTTCTCTTATGAAAAGTGGAAATGAAGGGGAGTGGCCATCCTGGTTCCCCGCTCCACGCCATTCCAATTAGTCTCCTCCTACTCTGACAAAGAGGGCAGAATAGCAATAGCAGTGGGGAGGTACCAGGGTACTTTATTAACATTGGCCAGCTTGTATGTACCGCCTGGAACAGATGCTGAGACAGCAAGGATGGTATTGGGGACAATAACGGAACAACAACAAGGAATATTGATCATAGGAGGGGATTATAATTTAGTACTGAACGAAAAGGATACCACCAACCCTAACCCCCCTGAGATGGACAGCGGTACAGAAATTTACACAGAAATATCTTAAGGAAATGGGATGGGTAGATGTTTGGAGATCCTTAAACACAACTAAAAGAGAATATACACACTTCTCTGCCCCACATAAAATAAATATCCGCATAGACCTATGTCACATCTCCAAGGAGCACGTGCATCTCCTTGAGAAGGCTGAAATCCTACCATTTATACCCTCAGATCATTCCCATAATTTTATTTCTCTAAAATGGATGCGGGAGAGAAAATCCACACTTTGGAGGTTTAACAACTATTTACTCAACATAAAAGAGTTTAAAGAGTTGCTAGATACCAAGATACCCCAGATCCTACAAGAGAATACCTCACCTGAGGTAAGCCCTCGATATTATGGGACACATTACAAAACTGTGTTATGGGGGAATATTATCAGTTATGCTTCCTGGCATAAAAAGCAATAGACTTAACAGCTAGATAAACTACAAAATCAATATAAAGAATTGCAGGCACAACACATGGCAGGAGATGACACTGTTCTCTCATGAATGGAAACTACTAGACAAAAAATCCAAAAGATACTCCAGATAAAGGCAGAACAGGCCGTGCAATGTATTAGGCAGAAGTACTATGAGGGAGGGCCTCGAGCCACTCGTATTTTGGCACACAGGTTGAGGAAACATGTATTACAGAATACAATTGCACATATTTACTCTCCCCCAAAAAAGAAAATTGTAAAACAGCCAGCTGAAATCCTAGAGGCCTTCAAAACCCACTATACCTCCCTATACACCCCAGAAACTAATTATCATCCCCAAAAAGGAGCTGAGTTCCTAGTGAAGTTGGAACTGCCTCAGATTGCCCAGACTGAGATGGAGCGACTGGTGGTCCCAATAATGCGAGGAGAATGTGAGGCGGCAATAAAACATCTAAAGTCCGGGAAGTCACCAGGCCCAGATGGGTATATGGGTGAATTCTATAAACATTTTAAGGACTTACTGATTCCTCCCCTTGAGAGTGTAACCCGAGAAATTTTAGAAGGCGAGTCTGTCCCTCCAACATGGGACTATGCAATAATCTCAAGCACACTTAAGCCAGAGAAGGATCCTGGTCAGTGCGGTTCATACCATTCCATATCGGTGCTGAACACCGATTATAAGATATTTACATATATTATAACCAAGAGGTTAGAAATAATTTTGCCCCGGCAAATCAACCTAGATCAATGTGGCTTTATCACACAGACACAGACGCAGGATAATGTGAAGCTAACACTTCACCTCCTGCACCACACTGCCCGGTCGAAGTCCCCTTTTCTGCTATTAAGTTTGGATGCAGAGAAGGCCTTCGACCAGGTACAGTGGCCATTCTTGCTGGAGTCCCTTGATAAGTCTGGATTCACCGAAAAATTCCAACAATTAATAATGGCTATATATAGACAACCTAAAGTCTATATCAGGATAAATGGGAACATTGCTCCTCCGATATCATTATACAGAGGTACGAGACAGGGATGCTCACTGTCTCCCCTATTATTCGCATTATACCTGGAACCCCTGGCCCAGGCTTTGTGCCAGGCGAAAGAAATACAGGGGATAGAAATGGGAGGCGAGCATCACAAGCTTGCACTTTACGCGGATGACCTGTTGATATACCTCATGGATCCTGAGCAGACCTTGCCACATCTTTGGTCATTGTTACAGGACTTTGGGGAGACAGCGGGATATAGAGTCAATACTAATAAAACAGAGGTTATTCAGGTAAACTATTCTCCCACGGCGATTACGAGGCAGAGTTTCCCCTTTAAATGGGGGGGTCACCAGTCTGAAATATCTAGGGATACAGCTGGCACTAGAACAGGGACAATTATATAGCCTAAATTATAACCAAATGTTGACTCAGGTAACATCAGACCTAGAACAATGGAATATGGTTCCACTATCACTAATACTGAGGGGAGAGGCTATAAGAATCAACATTTTACCAAGGTTCCTATACCTGGCTTGTTGCTTGCCTAATGCACCCCCGCCATCTTTCTTTAAAGAAATAAACGAAACAATTTCTCGATATATATGGAACTCAAATCCACCCAGAGTGAAATATCAGACGCTGCAGCTTTCCTCAAAGGAGGGGGGCTTAGCCCTACCTTGCCTATACAAATATTTCCTAGCCGCACAACTCAGAGTAATTTTTCTATGGCTTCATAAAAATTATGAGGCGAAATGGTGTGAGCTGGAAAAAAGAGAGGAAGAGCTATTCAACTTAGATAAAATTCTTCTCAGCCAACCACCAATTTCGATGGACCAGATTACAGATAACCCATATACAAAAAATACGCTGTCCAGCTGGCAAACACAGTGGACGGCCAAACAGACTGACCCTTATAAACATTTACTTTATTCCCTGTCAAATACACAAACTTTTCAACCAGCCAGACTAGATCATAGTTTTAATATTTGGACAAAGATGGGAATGCTTACAATACTGCATTTTTTCCAGAAAGGGGAGATAATGACCTTTGAAGATATGGTAGGGTCATGTGGTTTGCAACCCAGAGACAGATTTAGATACATGCAAGCTGTAGCATATATCAGAACATTCCCTGCCTTTTTAACACCAGGGGAAGAGAATCCTTTTTTTTGGAGATCTTTAAAGTGCCTTAGAGTGAACAGCCCCTCTGCAGCATATGATATCATATCTGTATAGGGCTTTAATGCAAATATTTAAGCATGACTTAAATAAAGTTAAATTATCTTAGGAGAAGGATCTGGGGTTACAACTGAGTGTTACAGAGTGGAACACATGCCTGAAATATCTGAGAGTAGGCACAGGATCATATCAGTGGAAAGAGACTTGGCGTGGAAAAATATAATTAGATTTTTTAAGGTGCCAGCAATCCAGGCAAAATATAATACACGCTTACCAGCTACATGTTGGAGAGGATGTGGACATACCCCAGCTTCTCATAGCCATATTTTCTGGGCATGTGTGGAAATGAAGTCCTTTATTAGCAGTTTAGAAATAGCCATGGGAGAACTGTTGGGAACAACAATTCATCTAACGGAGAAAATGTACTTTTTCTATATTTTAGAGAAGGAACAAAGCAGGATGCCTAATAGAAAATTTATACAAGTCTGCATATTGTCAGCTAAGAAAGCCATAACAAAAAGATGGCTAGACCAGAGATCCCCCACGATCAGGGAATGGCAGGATTTAGTATCTCAAATATATAAGATGGAGAAGCTCACAGCCATAATAAACAAACATAAAGAGAAATTTGAAATACAATGGTGAAGGTGGGTGTTATATATCATGGCTCACAGAGATGATTTAATTCCTTGAGGGATTAGAGACCTGTAAAGTAGGGAATTCAAGCCTCTCTCCCCTAACAGAATGTACTGTATTATCTACATCAATTCTATGAAAAGAATGACCCAATGTATTGTGTATTGTTCACTTGGGAGCTTAAGCAACAGGTTGGTAGAAAAGAGGCCAGGAGTTATATTTTGTTTTAAACTGAAATATTTGAATAGTTTGTTAGTGAAATTAGTTCTATGTGTTAAAAATTATTACCTTGAATTTGAACTGATACTTGGGCTGTGATATTGTAGGTTTGGGGATAGATGTTTGGCAGGGAAAATTAGAAGGTAATTTAAATGTGTTGTTTGCCTGGTGTTTGGAGGAGGGGACATTAGCTGCAATTAACTTGTCTTTAAACAGGAATTACTGTGGCTTTCATTGTTCACTTGGGAGCTTAAGCAACAGGTTGGTAGAAAGAGGCCAGGAGTTATATTTTGTTTTAAACTGAAATATTTGAATAGTTTGTTAGTGAAATTAGTTCTATGTGTTAAAATTATTACCTTGAATTTGAACTGATACTTGGGCTGTGATATTGTAGGTTTGGGGATAGATGTTTGGCAGGAAAATTAGAAGGTAATTTAAATGTGTTGTTTGCCTGGTGTTTGGAGGAGGACATTAGCTGCAATTAACTTGTCTTTAAACAGGAATTACTGTGGCTTTCATTGTTCACTTGGGAGCTTAAGCAACAGGTTGGTAGAAAAGAGGCCAGGAGTTATATTTTGTTTTAAACTGAAATATTTGAATAGTTTGTTAGTGAAATTAGTTCTATGTGTTAAAAATTATTACCTTGAATTTGAACTGATACTTGGGCTGTGATATTGTAGGTTTGGGGATAGATGTTTGGCAGGGAAAATTAGAAGGTAATTTAAATGTGTTGTTTGCCTGGTGTTTGGAGGAGGGGACATTAGCTGCAATTAACTTGTCTTTAAACAGGAATTACTGTGGCTTTCATTGTTCACTTGGGAGCTTAAGCAACAGGTTGGTAGAAAAGAGGCCAGAGTTATATTTTGTTTTAAACTGAAATATTTGAATAGTTTGTTAGTGAAATTAGTTCTATGTGTTAAAAATTATTACCTTGAATTTGAACTGATACTTGGGCTGTGATATTGTAGGTTTGGGGATAGATGTTTGGCAGGAAAAATTAGAAGGTAATTTAAATGTGTTGTTTGCCTGGTGTTTGGAGGAGGGGACATTAGCTGCAATTAACTTGTCTTTAAACAGGAATTACTGTGGCTTTCATTGTTCACTTGGGAGCTTAAGCAACAGGTTGGTAGAAAAGAGGCCAGGAGTTATATTTTGTTTTAAACTGAAATATTTGAATAGTTTGTTAGTGAAATTAGTTCTATGTGTTAAAAATTATTACCTTGAATTTGAACTGATACTTGGGCTGTGATATTGTAGGTTTGGGGAAAGATGTTTGGCAGGAAAATTAGAAGGTAATTTAAATGTGTTGTTTGCCTGGTGTTTGGTAAGAGCCTCCCACCACCCTGTTTTGTAGGCTTTCTTAAATACTGAAAAGCCACTGGGGTTGGGATTGAAGGCTGAGTATTTCTGTTTGGGACTGAAATTTGAAGCAACAGGAGTTGGTGGGCCTGTGACATCATCACGGTACCTGGAGTCTGCTTACACACACTGTTAGTGGGACTGAACACATACTGGACTGTATGTGTTTGTGAGACTTAGGAACTTTGTTGGTGGGGTTGAAATTGGGTTTGTAAATAACTACAGTCAGTATAGAGAGAAACTGTACTCAGGAAAGGGACTGAGAAAGGGTGTGCTACTATAAACAGAGGGGATAATCAGGTGGCCATATTCCACCATGGCAGGCATCTTCGGAAGGGTTGTAGGCTGCACAGGCTGTGGGATGGCAATAATTCTAAATTGGGCCTGGAGAGAGGGAGGCTGCCCACTCTGTAGACAGCTATCTTGTATCAGGAGTGAGGTATATTGGTTAAGGAGTAAGCTGTGGGAGCTGGGGGTGTCCAAGGATAAGGGGTGTGGATATGGGCAGCAGAAGGGTGGGGCTGAGGGGAGGCTGGGGCAACACTCTGAAATTACAGGACATTATGCTACAGCAAGCAGAAGGGGGGATATTAGGGACAGAGGACCCTTAGATAGGGAAGTTGATGCTAAGGGGAAAGCGTACAGGGTGAAAATTCTGAATTCAAGGAGACTGGAGGGGGAAGAGTCAGGAGGGGCTGTTGTGCGGAAGCCTAAAACAGCAGACTGTGGGAAGGGAGCTCCTAAGGTGAACAGTGCAAGAGAGGAAGAAGAGGGTCAGTTTAGAGATGCAGTCAGGGGAAACTCGGGTTACTTGATGGAGGCTGACATAGAGTGTCACAATAAATTTGAGATACTAAGCATCCTAGAGGGGAGGAAGGGTTGGTGGAAATGAGGAAACTTATACAGAGGCTGGGAGGGAGTCAGATACCCATAGGGCATCACAGAACAGCTATGGAAAGGATAGACATAGTCCCAGAGGAGAAGGGAAACATATATGTTAAGCAAATGGGAGATGCAACATATTCCAGACATAGGAGGAGGAGGCATGATTGGAGAGGAACTGGGAGACAAGGAGGTGGAGAGGAGCCCTTCAGCAGGAAGGTCAGTACCAAGGATGGGGCCCTAGCTAAAGGGGACCCACAGAGGCCTCTGGAGACAGGGGCACTATTACAAGGGGAGGGATGAGGTGCGGGGAAGGGGAAACCATCAGGGCCAGGATAAATGGTTCAGATAGAGAGGTTAAAGGGGACACCTATTCAGAGGGGTTTGAGTTAAGTGGGCAAAATAGCAAGGGAGGCAGAAGGGAGGGTGACAAGGGGTCTCTAATAAGGCAGGAAGACTCCCATGAAATTGCGATCATGAATAAAGTGGGGAGGGGGCTGAGAGGGCATAGTGGAGGTAACCATAAGGATGATGGC
The DNA here is from genome assembly GCA_016271365.2 of Neoceratodus forsteri. Lineage (NCBI taxonomy): Eukaryota > Metazoa > Chordata > Ceratodontiformes > Ceratodontidae > Neoceratodus > Neoceratodus forsteri. Next base: position 874,362,282 of record CM028132.1, on the reverse strand, counting down.
GGTGTTAAGGTTCTGTTACTGGGAGACTCGATGATTAAGGGTATCCATTGGGAGGGACAGGGGATGGATGTCATAGCCAGGTGAAGGTAGTGAGTATCTCTGGGCTGACAGTGCACAGAGCAAAGTTCATGGTGTATGAAATGGTTAGGGATTGTGGAGTGAAACCGGATTTCCTGGTGCATTTGGGAACTAATGATCTAGAGGAAATAGCATTATGAAATCAAGCAAGGTTCCAAGAACTTGCCAGAGTCTGTCCGGATAATGGATGCAACATTTCCTTTTCGGAGATATTGCCAGTACCAAAGGCCTCAGTGGAGAAAAAAATGAAGCTCACAGAGGTTAATGAATGGCTCAGGAAGTGGGGTGAAGAAAATGGGTTGGGGGTGTTAGGGAACTGGAATGGAGTTTGGGAGGATAAGGGACTATATGCCAAGGACAGGTTTCATCTTGCCCCATTAGGGAAGGAAGTCCTTAAACAGGGGATGGCTGACTACATACAAGAAAGGTGGGGTTTAAACTTGTAAGGGGAAGGGATAAGGGAGGGCTGACCAGAAGCCCTCCTCCAGATGAGGGAGTAGTCTTCAAGCCCAAGGGAGGGGAAACAGACTGGAGGTGGAGGTTTCAGGAGGAGCAGGGGAGGATGGAAGTATAAGGAATCTGGGTGGGGTTCGACAAAAGGATCAGGATAGGGGTGGGGTTAGTGTTAGTAAATGCCAGGAGCTTGGGAAACAAGTTGCCAGAGTTCCAGGCCATGCTGTTCGAGGGGTGGATGTGAGCGCAGTCACGGAAACGTGGCCAACAAAAACCATGACTGGGACCTAAATGTATGGGGTACACTATGCTTAGAAGGATAGAAAGGAGGGCAGAGGGTGGAGTGGCTATGTTCATTAGAGATGACATAGAAATTGCTATGGTAGAAGAGGCAGAGGGAAACGTGGAGGCCTTATGGTCACTCCACGTATCCCCAGCAGGAGATAAGTCAAGCTGGGAGTAGCATATAGGCCCGGGATGAGTGATGTTCTAGAGGATGGTTTGCTGGACAACATCATTGCCCAGTGTGGTCCAAAAGGGAAGGAGTGGTGTTGATGGGGACCTTAATATGCCAGGTACAAACTGGGGAACCATGTCCTCTAAGGTGGCCAAGGAGCAGAGGCTGCTGGATGGCTTCCAGGATGTGTTCTTAACACAGCATGTGATGGAGCCCACAAGGGAGGGCATGTCCTGGATGTGGTTCTGGCAGATGGGGATCTGGTAGGGACATGGTTGTACAGGACCCCTGACTGGGAGTGACCACAATACTGTCTGGTTTCAAATAAGCATTGGGGAGTGGGGTGAGATCTAGGACACTGGCAGTGGACTTCAGGGGGCAGACTTTATGGGCATGGGAAATATTCTCAAGGATCACTTGAAGGGGATTACCTCAACAACAAGTGTGGAAAGGAGATGGGAGGTCATAAACGGGGACTTCATGAGGCAGTCAGGATCTGCGCTAAGTTGAAACGTAAGGAGCAAGGTCACATAAACCATGCTGGTGGTCCAGTGAGGTCCAGGTAGCAGTCAGAGAAAAGAAGGCGGCTTACAAAAATATAAAACAACAAGAGGGATAGGGATAAGGAAATGTACCAGCTTGCATCTAGAAAAGTCACCAGTATGGTGAGGGAGCTAAGTCCAGTAAAGAGCAACGGCTGGCACAGGGATACATGGAGGAGGGAAAAGGGTTCTTCCGGTACATTGGGGAGCCGGAGAAAAACTAAGAGCCATCTCAGCAGATTGAGGATCAGAAGGAGGGTGGGTGGAAGAAGCGAGGACCAGGCAGAGGTATTTACTTGAGTACTTTGCCTCTGTGTTCACTAGGAGGGGATGGGATATCTACAAAGCAAGGCACAAAGGGGATAGAAGCGGCAGGGAGTGGGATCAGGGGAGCAACAGAAATGGAGCAAAAGGAGGGAAAGGTACCCCAGGGGTGTCACATCTGGATAAGGATAAAAGACCAGTAGGTGGAGGACAGTTGATGCTACCACCCCACAAAAGGTGTGGTTTGCCCTCAAGGCCCTAAAGAAAGACAAATCTCCTGGGCCGGATGGCATTCATCCGAGAGTACTATGGGAATTGGCGGACATACTGGCTGCACCCCTGGCGGAGCTTTTCAACAGGTCACTTGAGACAGGGAAGGTACCTAGGGATTGGCGAGAGGCACATGTGGTACCAATCCATAAAGGGGGGTCGAAGGAAGTACCAGGAAACTATAGACCCATCAGTTTAACCTCGGTGGTGGGAAAATTAATGGAGAGTATACTAAAGGAACGATTGGGGGTTTACTTGGAGGAGGTGGGAGGTCTGGATAGTCGGCAGCATGGGTTTGTGCCAGGTAGATCATGTCAAACCAACCTTGTGGAGTTCTATGAATGGGTAACATCAGAACTGGACAGAGGTAAGCCTGTGGATGTATTATTCTTGGACTTCAGCAAGGCGTTTGACTCTGTCCTCCACAATGGTCTGGTGGAGAAACTGATGGGGTTAGGAGTAGGCCCTTTGATGGTCAGATGGATTGAAAACTGGATAGCTGGACGCACTCAGAGAGTAGTGGTCTGTGGGGAGCTCTCGAACCCTACAGAGGTTGGTAGTGGGGTACCACAGGGCTCGGTCCTGGGTCCAATCCTGTTTAATGCATACATATCAGACATCAGGGATGGTATAGGGTGTGAAATGAGTCTCTTCGCGGATGACTCCAAGATGGGAGCAGTAGTTGAGGGAGAAGAGGGAGGTTGGCCTGCAAGGGACCTGGACACCCTGGAAAGCTGGGCTCACACATGGAAATTAAATTTCAATATCACCAAGTGCAAGGTGTTGCATCTTGGTGGGAAACCCTAAACACAGGTACACCCCTGGGAGGGAGGTGCTGGAAGCCTCAACAGGAAAAAGACCTAGGGGTCATGGTGGATACATGTATGAATAACACTGAGCAGTGCAGGAGAGCAGCTAGCAAGGCAAACAGGATGTTGGGATGCATCCAGAGGGGATCACCTCTAGGAGCAAGGAAGTGATTCTGCTGCTGTACAATGGACTGGTTAGACCACACCTTGAGTACTGTGTACAGTACTGGAGACCACACTTGAAGAGGGTCATACAGCTCCTGGAGGGTACAGAGGAGGCGACAAAGATGATACGAGGCTAGGGAGTTTGACTTACGAGGACAGACTTGAGGAGCTCTGCCTGCTTTCATTGGAGGAGAGGAGAGACAGGGGACATGATTGAGGTCTTCAAGTACCTCAAGGAATAAATAGGGTAAACATGGAGGGATCTTTAGACTAAAGCAGGGGCATCACCAGAGGGCATGGTTTGAAGTTGGAAGGTGGAAGGGTGAGGGGAGAAAGAGGAGGAGGTTTTCACTGAGAGGGTGGTGGACCCTTGGAATGCTCTGCCTGGTGAGCTGGTTCAGAGATCCACAGTGGAGAGCTTTAGAGAGGGTGGGACAGACACAGAAAGTGGATGTATCAGATGATGGCCTGTCCCGGGGGGGTGGGGATGGATGATAGGGGTTTCTGGAGCACAAGGGATGGGAGGGTCTCGGCACCCAACTAAGGATCTAGGTTCGAGCAGACTTGATAGACCATAAGGCCTAATCTGCTGGCAAATAGTATGTTAGTATTGTCTTTTGTCATGCTATGTAAAAGTCCTGTAAATGTAAATGTATGTATTTGTCTATATGTGTGGAAAAGAAACTCAGAAATTAAATAAAGAGTTTTAAAAAAAAAAAAAAAAGAAAATTTTTACAAACCTGGCAGTCTGTATCGAGGTGTTCAAACCCCAGACAATAAACACAGGTGGTGTGGGGATCGGCCTTAGCAAAGACCTCCCCACACTCACTGCAGTGTTGAAACCCAGTGGGCCCGGTTTTTTTCTTAGGTTTCTCAGACATGGCCAACCTAACCAAACTTACCCTTTTTTCAGCAACCGCCATGCAAGACTCCCTTATTGGTTCCTAACCGTGTCACGGGTATTGGAAAAAAATATTTAAAACACGTTTTTTTTTTTTTAGAACCGATAAGAACCAGTAACCACACACTAAAGAAAAACACAAGAAATCACACTAATGGATTGGTTCAGCCAAACCGAATGACAAGTCTTACAATTTCCACAAAGTAAACAGTAAAACTATCTAAGTACTCACGGTACTGCAGACAGAGCCTGAACCGACAACGCGGAAATAATTTCGAATTAAACTGACATTTTAACCGACACTTTAACTAACTTTTGAACCGAGCTGAAGGAGAAATCTCCAGAGCGACTGTTCAGTGAGGCGGAGTAAAGAATCTGACGGTTGGGTTTCAAAGTGCTGCAGACAGAGACCTCAACCGAGCTCAACGTTCTATGCACTGCATAGCATATTAACCCTATACTCTCCAGGGCAGTTTAAAGGCTGGAGCTAACTGCAAATTGTCAGAATACAGCAAGACTTCATGTTGTTTGAATGGCAATTTCTGTTTCACTGGAAACATATGGTGATAAAGTACCAGGGGATAAGAATTCCCAGGGACTGAGCTAATAGCAAATTACTTAATTTCTTTTTTTTTTTTTTTTACTTTTTTGTTTATTGCTTTTTTTTTTTTAATTGCAATTACATACAAGTAAAGCTCTGCAAGGGTTCACAGTTTGCACAACAAGATGCATCCAATGTATTCAGTATAACACAGCCCATACAGACAGGTGTATGGAGTTGGGGGAATCCCATTACATAATAAATTCTCAAAACTGATCAGAATGTGCTGCACCCCATATGACTTTGGGTGGTCTAAATATAATAGTGTCCCGAAAATGATTAGACTCAACATTAACATTGATATGACCCCCTAACCAATCATCTGAACCTTAACATTTAAACATCTGTGAGACAGCTATTACACACTAGTTTTAGCTCATGCTTAACAATCGATGCTTGTCTTAAATCTTTAAAGACTCAGCCAGAAAATGTAAATGAACTAGGAAGGTAAACTCAGTATTCAATCAGTATGTATTCATATTCAGAAAAAGGACTCATAGTTCATTTAAAGCCCTTCTGCCTGTTGAACATAGAGAAATAAAGTATTTGTGCAAGAGTCCTACTTCAGGTTTCTTCCTCCGAAGCAGAATCAAGCTGGGGCCTAGCAGCTTCAAATTTGCGAGCTATGGCCTCCGCTGTTTTCCCTGCCGCCCTCAAAATATTGAAAGGTATGTCTTCCGTACTGAATCCAGAGACATGATGGCATCAACAGGGAGTGTGCTACTCCCAAGGTCTTGAGACGTGCCCGAACAGCATCAAACATTTTGCAACAACCTCTGGTCGCATAGGATAAGTCCTGGAACAGGTGAATGGTCGCTCTGTTGTAATTTAGAGAGCCCACCAAGTGGGCGGCTTGCAGCAGGAGATCATGAATCATCAGCCCTGTTGTTACCACCAAGACTGTCCAAGCCAAATTATGTCTGGGTCCCGCCACACGTGGACAGATCATGTACATTTTGCAGAAGGAGCTTCGGTCCAAAAGTAAGTTTAGTTCTCCCGGTAGCCAGTTTATAATAAATCCCAGTAGATCCTCTCCCTCACATGCTTCAGGCAGTCCTACAACACGCATGTTGGAGGCCTGTTGTGCATTTTCCAGAGTCACCAACCTATATAGCAGCTGAGAGTTCTCCTGAACTCTCTTACTCGTGGTTGTCAGTGCTTGTGAGGCTAGATCTTTTGCCGATGCTGCCGCTGTAGTAACGACCTCCAGTTTCATGTCTTGGTCTGCAAGGCATTGCAAAATAGATTCCATTTTTATATCGATAGCCTTCATTGATGCTTGCAGAGCCTTCCATAGTGGTCAGCCCCCACTTGCGGCACGGTGCTAGACGTGGCCTGGTCGTCAGGAGTAGTCAGATTTTTAGGACCGCTTCCTCCATCTTTCTCCATTCGTCCCATAGTCAAATTTGATATGTGCTTGATCCTCAGAGTACAATCTGGACATAGCATTTGATATAGTGCAGCAACAAAGAAAAGTTGAAACAAAAAGTTGATGTTTAGCTCCTCAATGTGCAGAGCAGCTCTTAGATGTGTCTAATCGGTAGGTGTGCTCAACAGCACCCCCAAATTACTTAATTTCTAACCACTTAATCAATAACTTATAACAGACCTCACTACCTGGTCTCTCCTCCCTCAAGTTTTTTCTCTTGGACAGAGTCAGTAAAGGTAGTGGTCATCTCAAGGATATTATACTTTATTACAAACTCTTCCTGTATAACTGGCTCATATATATTTTGCAGCTTGGGAACAAATGGATTTCTCCCTATATTTAGGGTAGTCACAACACGAGAATTAGATACAAAGGGCTGGATATTCAAAAGGGTTGCGCCATGCGCAAGTCCGAAATTGCGCCATTCTGCCATGTTCAGTAGGAGGCAGTTGCGCCCCCAAGTCAAGCTGAGCAACAGCACAATGCTAATGAAGGCATGCTGAACCGGAGGGGGAGGAACCATGCATAAACTGCACAGCCCGATATTCAGCGGGCTGTGCAGAGTTGTGCAGGCGCAACCCCCAACCTGCGCCTGCACAACTTTGAGCAAAAAAAAAAAGGAGTAAGTCGAGGGCCACCCACAGGTGAAGGGCCGCATTGCAGGGTGCAACACAGCAGCTGCCCTACCAGGCAGTCAGTCGGCGGGCGTAGGGCGGCAGGCGGGTGGGATGCTGCCGCCTACCGCTGACGCAGGGGGAACGGGTGGTGGGGCTTCGTGGGTGGGGTGGGGGCCACCAGATCACCAGGGTAGGTGGTCCTGGGTGGGTTTGAACACTTTGCTGCCCACGATCGGGCTTCACGGTCCACTGGACCACCAGGGATATGTCCTTGGGGGTTGAACACTTTGCTGCCCGCGATCAGGCTTTGGCGGTCCACTGACCACCAGGGATATGTCCGGGGTTGAATATTTTTCTGCCCGCGATCGGGCTAGTGGGGGTTTATTGTCACTTATGCCCGCGATCGGGCCAGTCGGGGATGGGGGTTTAACTTATGCCCGCAATCGGGCCAGTCGGGGGGTGGGGGGGTTTAACTTATGCCCGATCGGGCTGCAGGGGGCATCGGTCCCTGACGGCTGCTGACGGGCAGGGCGCCAGGCGCAAGTCGTCAGGGATCGGCGCACCTGCATGCTAATGGCATGCAAATGGGGCCATAAATAGATGCAAATGCCCCCGCGCCTTGCATGAATTATGGCCCCATTTGCATTTCACCTTTTGAATATCGGAAATTTGCGCATGGCGCAATGGTACTTGCGCCACCGCATCTTGAATGCTCCACTCTGACCACTTGCGGTGGCACAAGTTCCACTGTGCTAATATGGCTGTGGTCGGTGGGGATATTCAAAGGAGTTGCTCAACAGCTGCATCTCGCTGAATATCGCCCGCCACACCCCCGCGCAACTATTTTGTGCAGTGCAAGGGCTTGCGCCACAGAATAGCGCAGTTTGAATATCCAGCCCAAAAAGTACAGTTACATAAGAACTTACCATAACAGTAGATCTTTGAGAGAAGCTCTTGCAGCACGCCACATCAGTAGGACTAAGCCACCAGGCACTAGGCTCACACGAAAAAATTCTAGCTAGCAGTCTATCACGGGGGACTGCCTATCGCTAATGTCAGCCTAGCCTACATAGGTGTGAAGTTCCGCACACCTACCCAAGTTCTCCTGCTGGAGACCCAGTACGGGCAGCTGCAGGAGAGCCAAGGAGGTTTCCCTGAGAGCCAAAAGAAAGGCGGAAGTAGTGCGAGAGAAAAATAGCAGCAGGGGGTAGGAGGGAGGGAGGGAAAGCAGGGCCTGCTGCAAGAGCTTCTCTCAAAGATCTACTGTTATGGTAAGTTCTTACGTAACTATACTGTCTTACTTCAAGGAAGGCAGCAGGCCACACCAGTAGGACCGAGTCACAAGCAGTACTGGGTATCACCAGGATAACACCACCAGGAGGAGGACAGATCAGCAGCCAAGAGCTCAGGAGAGAAGGCCCTGAAGTACAGCTAGGCGAAGTTGTCCCTGCGCCTAAAGGCGATGTTGAGACTGTAATGCTTGGTAAAAGTGTGGACAGAACTCCAGGTGGCAGCTGCATAGATGTCTGCAGCAGACACATTTCTAAAGCAAGCCTTGGAAGCAGCCATACCCCTGGTGGAATGGCCTTTGACTACCCGCGGAAGGGGCTTGTTTTTTTTTTTTATTCTATTTCCCTCCAGTCACGGCCCGAGGAAGCATCTCTCAGGCATCCTACCTGTTCCTGCTTGCCCAAGATCCCCCTGAACCTGTGCCGCCTTTCTCCTCCACCCCTTCCACAGCCAGCACCCCCAGCTTAACCTCTCCAGGGCGGGGCCAACCCTCATAGTTGGGTGCTCTTTACTTTGTAGACTCTGGCTGTGGGAGTGGGCCCCTGGGCAGAGGACCTGGAAGGCCAGGCAGGGTGGATCCAGCGGTGGGTATGGGGGTCAGGTGCCATCACCTCCCCCTCAGGGCCGGGCTTTTCTGAGTTCTGAGTGCCCCTCCCCACATGTGGTGCACCCGTGATGCTCTGGCGCAAGGCAACCCTGCCAGTGTCATCCACACGATATGACATGCAGCCGACGTGCTGCAGTGCCCCAATCTCCACCGGAGCTGCTAGCATGCTGTTATCCCCGCTTCGTGGAGTGGAGCAGCCAGCGGGAAATCAATCCTCTCCTGCCTCTGAGCACCCGCGCGCCGAGCTCGCCTCCCGAACTCGGTCGCTGCATGGCACGAGTGTGGCATCCAGTACCTCAACCTCAGCACCACCGGCTGGCCGAAGGGCTTTTTGTACTTGCGATAGCAGTAAGCAAAGCATTTGGCTAACCACTTAAACAAACACTGTTTGGAAACAGGAGCACCCTCTTTCTTGAGGGCGAATGAACAAACAACTGTTCAGACTTTCTGAAAGGCTTCGTGTGGTTTCTGTAGTACCGCAACGTTCTGTGTACATCCACAGTATGGAGCACGGCCTCCCCCAGACTGGAATACTCTAGAAAATAAAATGGAAGGTGGATGGATTGATTCAAAGTAAACTCCAACACCACCTTAGATAAAAACTTAGGATTAGTACGCAAAGACACCCTGTCTTTGTGAAAAAACAAATTAAGGCGTCGTACGCATAAGAGCCTAGAGCACTGAAATCCTTCAAGCAGAAATAAAAGCAACTAAAAATAGAGCTTTCCATGACAGAAAGCACAGCTCACAACTCACGGATGGTTCAAAGGGTGGTAAAGTGAGTTTCTCCAACATAAAGTTGAGGTCCCATGGCAGGACCAGATCCTGAATGGAAGGTTTCAGATGCAAAATGCCCTGCAGTAATGTGCAGGACACCTCAAGCTGGGTGACAGCTTTGCCCTCAACAGATGCATGGTACGCAGAGATAGCAGAAAGGTGCACCTTAAGTGAGGAGTACCCCAATCCTGAATCTGAAAGGGAAAGGAGGTACTCCAACACTTGATTCACTGGGCAAGTGAAAGGATCAAAATAGCAAGCAGCAGACCAAATGGAGACGTGCTTCCATTTCCTAGCATAAGTGGCCCTGGTGGAGGGTTTCTTGGCAGACAGCAGAACATCTATGACCCTAGAGGACACCCCAAAGTGGCAATAGCTAGGTCTGCAGGAGCCATGGATGGAGATGCAGGGACTTTAGGTCAGGATGGACCAGAATGCTCCGGTCCTGGAAGAGCAAGCCAGTGCACAGGGGCAAGGGCATCACAGGTTCCACCACCAGCTGTTGCAACAAGGGAAACCAAGTCTGGCATGAACAGAAGGGAACTATAAGGATCCTCTCCACCCCTTCCAACGAGTTTGAGCAGAAACCTCTGTAGCAGCGGGAAGGAGAAAAGGCATACAGAAACCTCCCCTTCCAAGAGAGGGACAATGCGTCTCACCAGAAAACTCCAGGCCCGGGATCAAGTGAGCAAAAAAGCGTCAGTTTTGCATTGAGTGGGGATGCAAAGAGGTCCAACTCTGGATGGACCCACCGGTTGAAGGAATCTTCAACCACCGAGGTTAGAAGCTCACACTCATGAGCCCGCAACCTGGAGTGGCTAAGACTGTCTGCCAAGATGTTCTGAACACCTAGAACATGTATGACAGAGAGCTCCAGCCCATGCTCAATGGCCCAGTACCAGACTCTCACTGCCTCCCGACACAGGGGATTAAGAGTGGGTTCCTCCATGCTTGTTGATGTAATACATCACACACATGTTGTTCATCTGCACTAGCAGTGAACCAGGAAGGAGATGAGTCTTAAAGGCCTGCAGGGTGTAAAGAACTGCCCGCATTTCCACGATGTTGATATGAAGACCCCGCAACATGTCCATCCAGGTGCCCTAGGTCTGGTGGTCGGCCAGATGAGCACCCCATCCCAGGCTGGAAGCATCCATCATGAGAATCTGCTGGGGGGTCGAGAGCTGAAAGTTGACACCCCACAAAGGAGGTTGGTCCGATCCAGCCACCATGACAGGACCCTGTGGACTGGGTCAGAAACCAAGACAAATTGGTTCAGGTCATCCATGCGCTGGCCCCACTGGACCCTCAAGGTCCACTTAGGGACTCACATATGCAGACATGCCAGGGGGACCATGGCAACTGCCACCACCATGTGGCCCAGAAGGCACAGGAAAATCCTGTTGGGGACCTGCCGGATGGAGGAAACCAGACGGGCCTGCTCCATCAGTCACTCCACTCTGTCTTCGGGCACAAAAGCCTTGCCCTGACTGGTGTCCAGGACTGCAACTATGTATTGAAGATGCTAGTATGGAGACAGGCAGGACTTCAGCAGATTTATGGTGATCCCCAAGGCCTGGAAGAGCTGGAAGGTGTATTCCAGGGTTTGAACTAAGAGGTCCCTGGAGGGGGTCGCTAGCAGTCAATCATCCAGGTAGGGGAAAACATAGAAGCCCTGCCTCCTCAATTCTGCTGCCACCACTGCCAGTCATTTGGTAAATACCTGGGGACTGAGGACAGGCCAAAAGGGAGGGCCTGGAATTTGAAATGAGCTCCTTGAAAGTGGAAGCGGAGGAAGTGACAATAGTCAGGAAAGATTTGGATGTGCAGGTAAGCATCCTGCATGCCCAGAGAGCAGAGCCAGTCCCCCTGGTGCAAAAGGGATAACAGCCCCTGGAGGGTGACCATCTTGAAGCGCTTATACTCAATGTACAGATTCAGATGGCTCAGGTCCAGGATGGGCTGAAGGCCCCAGTCTTTGTGGGGACGAGGAAAAAGTGGGAGTAAAACCCCTTTCCCCACTGAGCCTGAGGGACAGACTCTATGGCTCTTTTTTGAAGAAGAGACTGAATTTCCTACCAGACCAGACACAGGTGTGGGGGGTGGGTTATGTGGAGTGAATGGGAGGATTTTCTGGTGGCCACTCTAGGAACTCCAGAGTGTGACTCTGTTCTATCATCTGAAGCACCCAGTTGTCTGTGGTCACCCCCTCCCACTCCTCTAAGTGGAGGGAGAACTGACTCCCGACCACCTCCCTTTGATCATTGGCAGGAGGGGGGGGTCAGCTAAGGAGTCAGGAGGTAGGGGCAGGTGCAAGCAGGGGGGCACGGGGGGCCCTGGTGGTGGTAGCAGCAGAGGCCACTGGGACCTTATGCTTGTGCTGCCCTTTACAGGCTGGTTCTGAGACTGCCTTTTTATTTATTTATTTAATTCTTCGGAAACATCCTTTGAGCATGGTGCTCATTTACAAAGGTTCCACATCAGTAATACAAGACAGTTACATTGGCACAAGTTACAATAGACATTGGCTCAAAATTACACAGACCACAGAAAATAATACACTGTCATTAGCTATATTGTAGGTAACAATGAGATGAGATAAATTTCAAAACAGGATTAAATCATAAGCAGCCGAGTAAGTAGGCATTGTCAATTGTTAAGGTTCTAGCAGAGTACAGAAACATAGAAGTTGACGGCAGATAAGGTCCGCAAGGCCCATCCAGTCTGCCCATTTTTTCTACCTTATCAATGCGCCATAGGCCTTTACTCTGTCAATGGCCTATCTATTCATACTCATCTGTATTGCTCCTTTATGCCTATCCTATGCCTGCCTGAAGCCCTGCACTGTATTCATATCCACCACTTCCTGAGATAGGCCGTTCCATGCATCCACCACCCGCTCTGTGAAAAAGAACTTCCTCACATTACCCCTTAATCGGCCTCCCTCTAATCTCATGCTGTGTCATCATGTCCTGCTATTTTTCTTATATTGAAACATGTTAGACACTTTCACCTTGTTAATGCCCTGAGGAGGTTTGAATGTTTCGATCATATCACCTCTCTCCCTCCTTTGCTCTAGGGTATACATATTGAGCTCCGTTAATCTGTCCTCATATGTTTTCTGATGCAGTCCCTGCACCATTTTGGTTGCCCTTCTCTGGACTGCCTCCATTTTGTTAATGTCCTTGTGCAGGAGCAGCCTCCAGTACTGCACACAGTATTCCAGATGAGGCCAAACCAGTGTCTTATAAAGAGGGGATTATTACCTGCCTCTTACAACTTGTGATACCCCTACTAATACACCCCAACATCCCTCTAGCCTTACCTACTGTTTTAGTGGTCTGCTTGGATGATTTCAGGTCATCTGTGATGATGATGCCTAAGTCTCTTTCTTCCCTTCTGATTGCCAGCATCTCCCCTCCCAACCTATAGGTAGTTTCAAGGTTTCTCTTCCCTATGTGCATGATCTTGCACTTCTTTGCATTAAACACCAGTTGCCACTATAAGGAGGAAGAGAAAGACTAGGGGGAAGGGGGGTGGGACTGTAGTATAGCTAATTGGGGGGGTGAAGGAGTACCTTTTTAAGGTGAGGGGCTGTCAGGGGGAGAGGAGTAGGTTAGTGGAAACCAGCAGGAGAGGTAAGGGATGAGAAAAGATAAGTGCCTATAGTTGAAAAGGGGTGGGAGTGAGGGCAAGGAGTAAAGGGCCACTGGGGGAGAATGTTAGAGTGTATAAGTGCATAACCTTGAGGAAGATGTAAATCAAAGGGAGATAGATGTTTAGAAGTTTCCCTCTTATTCGCTGGGGATTAATAAGGTGTGGGTGAGTGACTATGAGCAGAAAGTGGGAGGTAAGGTTGCTTTCCTACATTCACATGTACTGGTATTGGCTAGGTGTTACTTCAGTTCAAGCTTGAAGGTAAGAAGGTTCACGGCATTATTTACATAACCGGGAGCTCATTCAGCCAGAGGGGGCCCTGTATGCAAACGAGCGTTGTCCAAGAGATGTTATTCTGAAGGGGACACAGAGTGAACAATGAGCTTTACTTCTTGTGACATATTGGGAATATGCCGCTTGGAGAATATTTAGAATGCAGAGGGGTGAGAGGCCTAGTAATGTTTTTCTTCCAAGGAGGCATATCTGGAACTTTATCCTATTATACAAGTTGAGCCATTTAGTTTGTTCACACAGAGCACATGTGTGGGTCATTTTATCTGCCCCTAGAGTAAGTCTACATGCCTTATTAAGAACCAAGTCTACCCGTTTGAGTACGGTGTCCAAGGCTGCACTGTATACCACCAACCCGTTATAAATTATTGACAGAACTGAGCTGTAAAATGATGAGGTAAAAAGCTGGGGGCATTAGGTATTGCCTGTGCCTATAGAGGATACCAAGACTGGTAGTGACTGCTTTTACTACCAGGTCAATATGCTGTGAGAAAGAGAGGTATCGTCTATCATGACCCCAAGGTACTTAAATGAGTGGACTTGCTCCAGAGAAACTGCCTTTTTGTTAGTGATGGTCAAGAGGGGGTTGCTTTTCTTACTTTGATGACTAGAGAGAAGCATGGTGTTCATTTTTTTTTTTAATTGAGTAGCAGTTTATATGTGCTAAACCAATCCTCTAAGAGACTGAAGGGGGACTGTAGGTCCTCTTGGAGCTGGTCAAGACGGGAATTGCTGTTCAAGATGACTGGGTCATCAGCATACAGTATTATTTTGCTAGTGCAGGCCTCAGGTAGAGCGTTCAAGAACAAACTGAACAGAAGAGGGCCAAGAACGTCTACAAACAGTACGTACGCTCAAACTGGATGAGCAGTTCGCTGCTGGGGTTGCTAGTCCCTAAATTTCAAATAGAGTTCACAAAAGCAGCACTCCAAAACCTTAAAGAAAGCACACTGGAAACTATGCTGTTAGTGTACTGATACCAGTACTACAGTTTATTCTGTGAAAATTCACCCAGCACTCCAGTGTATCACCAAAAAGCAGAAGCCCCTAGCACCTCGGCATATAGCCTTCCAAGGAGGCATATACAAACTTACTAGAGCATCATTCATTTATAGTACAACTCTATGGCATCACCAAAAACAACCATTGTGACTGGACATTTACAATATTCACATTTTCTTAGAAAAAGTTAACATCAAAGAAACTTATTTACATTTATATCTAATAAACCTGCTAGCATCTGAAAGGCTGATACATTGCCAAGTCTCCATTATGAATATTCTTTTACACATTCTCACTTATATATCCATAATCTTAATTTCTACGCACTTAAGGGACCTTACTTAAAAAGATCAACCTACTGGCTCATTATTTTTTGAGTTCATATTAAGTAAAGAGTCATAATTATTGGCAAATGTTGATGCTGCAGTTTGCATCCTCTGGGAAAAATTATATAATCTGGACATATGCCCAGACTTGTTGAACATTCTTATAAGATTACATAATCATACTTGGGCTAAAGTTCAATACGATCATCTTGGAAATACAACATCATTATTTGGTACTAATGTAGAGGTGCGACAAGGTTGCCTTTTGGCCCCAACCTTATTCAATATTAACATCAATGAGATAGTTGTAAAGCTCCAACACCCTGACTTTCATGCTCCTAAGACTGGTAACACCAGGGTAGACTGTCTAGCATATTCTGACAATTTAGTTTTGTTATCAGCTTCAATCCTTGGATTACAAAGAAAACTCGACTGTTTAAATAATCTATGTAGAGAACATAAATTAAACATGACTAAAACTAAAGTCCTAGTCTTTGGAAATCAGACTAGAAAGAAATGTTCAGTATGGATTAATGCAGAGAAGGTAGAGCAGGTAAAATTATATGATTATTTGGGTGTTAGATTCTCAGAAAACCTCAAATGGACTGACCACGTAGCTATGATATGCAATAAAATTTAAACTGCATTTAATGCATTTAAAATCTTTAACGCTAAAATTGGTCAAACTTCTGTAAAAGGTGTGTTGAGGCTACTTGATGCCAAGATAAAATTAAGTTTGCTATATGCAGCAGAAATTTGGGGTTTCTCAAGTTTTAAAAAGCTACAGGTGATTATGAATAACTTAAACAGATACATTTTAATGGTTCCGCAGTTGGTTCCAGAGGTAATTCTCAAACTTGAAACAGAGCAGTTTTCAATTGCTACACTAGTATCAGAAAGACAAATAATAGCTGTTATTAAAACATTCTTCCTGGAAGACAAGACATTACCAAGACCGTGCACAGAAGAAGAAATTTCCTATTCCTCCTTGGGTTTCAAGGCAGTATCAATCAAGATAATCAAGAAACTCCTATTTCCCAATGGTATGGGTCATATTCTTTGGGATATTTTTTTTATACCCATGGGATGAAATTGTTAACTTGATTAAAAATAGACTTCAAGAAATAGAAAGATCTGATATGAAGGAGAAAAGAAACAACGTAAAATTATTTAGGTGGTACAAACATATCAAACAAGAACATGGGTTGGAACCATATATGTTAAAGTTGTCAGACCCTTCGAAAAGGACCCTTCGAAAAGGTTAATAACTAAATTCATATGTGAAATCTATAAAGCCAATTATATTCATTACAGACAGAAGAGAAAAAATACAAATTCTCCCTACTGTAGATGTGGTAGACATATGGAAGATGATGCAAAACACATCATTTTAATCTGTCCCTTATATACAAGACAATGGGAAAAGTATCTGGGTGGTATCTTGGCTGGTCTCGTCCTCCCCCTGGAGGATATGTTAACATGTTTATTAAATATGAATAGCATGTATGTCATGGAAAAAGTTGTTTCCTTTTTGAAAACAGTACACCTATGAACACGTGTTGATTACTTCATTAATGAAGTATTGCGGTAATAAGAATATTGCTTGTAACAAGTTAATGATTATGTCGACACTTCGCTACTTAGGGTTGTGGTAGAAATACTTAAGTAACACCTAAATTTAATCTGCTAATTTTGAGATGGCTAAGACAAAAGGTCAATTCACAGTAATCGCCTTTTAGCTTTGGTACTTTCCTGAAGGTAGAAACTGGAAGTGTCTTTGTATGATGTTTTGAAATTATTTATTCTTGTATTCTGTATGAACTTATTTTATGTACATTTTATTCTAATATTGAAATGTTTTTTAACCAATCAATAAAAAAAAATTGAACTTTGAACTTTTAATGCTGCAGTTATAAGTAGAGGTCAAATGGATCCCTTTCACAACAAAAATTATATTGATCTCTCTCATATAGTGTTCATTATTCTAGAAAGGTAAATCAGAGGCAGGCATAAATACCTAAAAAAGGAAAGAAAAACATACTATTATATTATATTCAATTATTTACACATTTCATTAGATCAGCATCAAAACCAAATATATCCTACTGATGGAAAAGGGAGTGAAGGTGGGGGAAGAGGTGGAATTTGAAGGGGGAAAGAATAGAGATGAGGAAGGAAAAAGGGAAAGGGGATCGGTGAGGGGAATTGGGGAAGGGGGGGGATTTGATTTGGAAAGGTATATTGAAATACAACAAAACACCCATTATTACCTGCCTTATACATGATTTATATTCTGTTTCTCAAAAAAAGGTTTTACATCCCACCTTTCGTTTAGACCATTTGGTCTTACAGTATTAACTTTAAAAATCCAATAGCTCTCTTTTAAGCAATAAATTTGGGCCTATTTCCCCCTCTTTCTGGTCTCTTGACCCATTCCAAGGCCATGAACCTGAAATTTCTTAGATCAGATCCATGGCATTCCAAAAAGTGCCTCCCTACTGGGGCATCAGTTCTCTGATTAACAACTGAGCGCACATGCTGTTGTATTCTTTCTTTTAACATTCTTACAGTTTTACCAATATAAAACAGGTTAAAGTCACACCACAGGATATATATTACAAAAGTAGTACTGCATGTCCTTTATCTGTATGCTTTCCCCATTTGGCATTATGAATTCTGTTCCTGTCTGCATAAACTGGAAGACATTGCACTTTTTACATTTAAACAACCCTTTTGGTTTAATAAGTAGCCAAGATTCTTGTACTGGGTCTTTTTTATAAAACCTACTGTGGACTAACTTGTCCTGGAGGCTGGCCGTCTTTCTAAAAGTAACCCTGGGTGAGTCATGTATCAATCCTTCTAAAGAGCTATCTGCTTTCAGAATATCCCAATTTTTGCACACCACACCACATTCCCTATGAGCCCTGATATTCTGTTAAACTCTAATGACAATGTAATAGGACTCCCCTGCTCTATTGTCCTGAATGACCTTGTAACATTGCTTTCTTCTTGTAGGTACTCTTTCTGTGTTTTATTTTTAACTTTTTCATGTGCATTTCTCAGAAGCACATCACTATAGCCCCTCTGCTTAAATCGAACGATCAAGTCTTCTGCCTGTCTGTTAAATTCTACAGTATATCACAAGTATAGTTCCTTCTTATCCAAATTAACTGGTTAAAGGGAATAGAATATTTTAATTTAGCTGGATGGGAACTATCCCTTGTTTTTCTTTTTTAACCATTATTTTCCCTGCTGTGGCCGCTGGCTGGGGCCCCATCGGTCGACCTGCCTGTTCCCCTCCTACCTGAGATCCTTCCAGTCTGTATCCTCTGTTTCCCTTCACCCACGACACACCTCTGGAGTATCCCTTGGTCCATGCTGCCTGGAACGTGGCCGCCTTCTGCTCCTCAGTGCTCCCTCTTCTAATGCTCCTCGGGTGGAGGGGAATGGTGAGATGAGGTCCCAGTGTGCAGGATTCGGTGCTGGAGGTGGGGGCAGACAACATCTTCCTCCCAGTCAACAGGAGTTTTTCCTGTGTTCATGAGTATGAACCCCTCCTCCAAGAGCATGGATGTGCAATGACATCCAGAGTGGGCTGGGCACACTCCCGCACCCTTCCCGCAGTTTTCTGTTGACACTCCTACCCATTGCCAATGTGATCCCTCGGTTATTGCACCCCCAGCCTCATCTGGGAGTTGCCAGTGCCAGGGAATCATCAACCCACACTCCCCAGGAGAGGAGAGCAGTTCTCCGGACGCTCAAACCTCTCCTCCCTCGCCAACCCTCGATGGTCCAAGCTCATTCCCGAACCAGGGTTGCCAGCATGGCATGAGGTATGGCATCCAGTACCTCAACCCTCAGTGCCACCAGGCTAGTAGAACTATTCCTTTTTAATAAGGAATTGGTAGATTTTGCCTTCCTGTAACCTTTAGCAGTAATGAGCTTGGTTGTACTGTTTCTAATCAGAGTAATATCCAAAAACTCAATATGTACTGGGTCAGTGTGGTGTGTAAATCTTAAATTTATATTATTGGTATTTAACCAATCCATAAATTCTACTACACTCTCAGCATTTCCATCCCACATACATAGATAATCGTCTATATAGCGACCCCATTTTACAATATTTAAAAAAAATGGGTTATTGACTGGGTCAAGTAAAACCTCTTGCTCCCAAAGGCCCATAAATAAATTTGCATATGAAGGGGCCATTGAGGCCCCCATCACAGTGCCACGTCTGATTGCAAAATACATTATCAAATTCTAAATAACTATGATTCAGCACGAAATCCAAGGCCTTTGTAAGAAATTATACTGGGGCATGAGTTTCAGACTTGTCTCTTTCTAGATAAAACTCTGCTGCTCTAACACTATCTCTATGTTTTACTGAAGTGTACAGTGCCCCTACATCCACACAAATCCATCTATAATTCGATTGCCAGCTAACTTCTTGAAATGTTCTTATAGTACCGCCTGTACCTCTAAGGTAACAGGGACGTTTGGTCATACTGTACTGCAAAAATAAGTCTAGAAACTGACAAAGATGTTCAAAGACCCCACCCCTGAGATGACAGGCCTTCCAGAGGGTTCTAAAAGATTTTTATGGATCTTAGTCAAACAATATAGAGTTGACGTGACAGGGTACTCACAGTGAAGAAACTTGAATTCTGAATCAGTAATATCTCCTCTGCACTCTGCTGCCTCTAACAATTTAAATAAATCCTTCTGATAAGCAAAAGTAGGATCTGTATGCAACCTCCTTTAATTGTTAATATCAAAAAGCAGCCTTTCAACCATACCCTTATATTTATTCACTTCCATTAGAACCACATTTCCCCCTTTGTCCGTCTTTTTGATCACTGTATTGTCATTTTCCATAAGTTCCTTCATTGCTTTTTCTTTTGATGGAGAAATGTTCTTTCTCACATGTATCTGTTGTCTTGCTAGCAGCTCTCTTATTTTAAACAGTACATTGTTTTCAAAGATAGATATAGAGTTGTTTGTTATAATTGGGCGAAAGTCTCACTTGCATCTAAAAAATGCCCGTCTCATTTCCTGAAAGTCTGAAGGTAAGAAGCCTGTCCCCTCATCGCCTTCCATTAAACTAATTTCCATTAAATCCAAAAGTGCACTCATATTAGCATCTTCAGCTCCATTTGCCTCATTTCCCTGGTTGTCCTCCAAGGCTTGTGCAGCCTGTAACAAGTAATCAAGATCTTCATTATCACTCACATTCACTATATCCTCTGTGAAACCCATTTCATTGTGTGTGAGCCCTCTTGCTTGGAGAACAAATAACATATCCTTATTTTTCTAAATAATTTGAAAACGTCTATAAAGACTGAAAACTGGTTCACCTTTGGTGTTGGCACGAAATTCAAACCTCTTTTTAAAAGGGAAATCTGGCCTTCAGTGAGTAGATTACCAGTTAAACTTATAATTTGTAACTGTCCTTCTTTGGCACTCTCAGTATCCTTTTGGGATTGTTGCGATCTCCCTCCTCTATTTCCACTACGTTTCCTTCTATAGCGTCTATTTGCTCGTCCCTTCTTTGGCCTAAAAATGGCCCTCCTGAAGCAGAGGTAATATTTTTTGTGAGGTCAAGTTACACACTTGGAAGCTTGCACGATATTAGTGGGATGGTTGTTACTATCTTTAGACCCTGTTAGAACTCGATTACGACTACGGGACCTCCCTCTGCTTTTACTTCTAGGTCTCAGATTCTTAGGAAGTACATAAGCAATCCCCTTATAATCCTGTCTCTCTCTTAGCAACTTAGTTCGTTTCCTTGCGAGTATATCTCATGTCTTGCAATTTTGTTTCTAAAAACTTTGTCAAGCTGCTGAAATTCTGGATGGTCCTTAAATACTGCAACCTCTGATTTTATTTTTTTAAGCTCTGCTTCCAGTTCTATATAATCTTTTGTATCTTCTTCTATGATTAATTTAATGTGTGTTATAAAGGCAGGCTGAGATTTAAGCCATGCTTCTTTCCACTTTAATTTTTCTAAACCACAAAAGGGAGTTTTAGTTACACAGAGCCCACAAGGGACCTGCACTTTATCTAAATAAGTTTTCAAAGAAGTAATATAGTAGCTCAAATTGACTTCTTAAATTAAAAGTCTCTCTAGTTTCTGAAAATATGTTTTAATATTACCTCCAGTTGATGCTGTAGCTGCTGCATCAATCGCTCCAATGTTGACTCCTTGGAGTTTAGCTCTCGTCTGCTCCTTTCTTTGCTACAGTTTCACAGCATGCTCCAAACTGAAGCTCAGGTCTTCACTTGTTTCCAAGTTGTATTCACTTGCCGAGAGAGCTGCAGACATTGTGCAGTTATTTTCACCATTCCCCGATGTTTACGCTCCCTGGCGGTGGCAGTATAACAGGTATCAGGTCCTCTGTAAGTAAATTTTAATCCCAGGCTCGGCAGTCCTACTATTTCGAATTTTTACAGTCCCAAGTAGAAAAATAAGTCAGCCTTATGCTTAAATTCAGTGTACTCCGCTCTCGTCCAGTCAGCTCACCTAATTCCACTCACCAATCCACTTTCCCTTTTTCCTTCCTCATCCATATTCTTCCCCCTTCCAATTCCACCCCTCCCCCAACCCACTCCCACTCTCTTTTCCATCAGTAGGATGTATTTGGTTTTGATGCTGATCTAATGAAATGTGTAAATAATTGAATATAATAGTATATTTTGTATGACTCTTACATGAATTCAAAAAATAATGAGCCAGTAGGTTGATCTTTCTAAGTAAGGTCCCTTAAATGCATTGAAATTAAGATTATGGATTTATAAGTGAAAATGTATAAAATAATATTCATAATGGAGTCTTGGTGATGTATCGGCCTTTCAGATGTTAGCAGGTTTATTAGATATAAATGTAAATAAGTTTCTTTGATGTTACCGTTTTCTAAGCAAATGTGAATGTTGTAATTGTCCAATCACAATGGTTGTTTTTAGTGATGTCACAGATTTGTACTATGAATGAATGATGCTCTAGTAAGTTTGAATACGCCCCCTTGGAAGGCTACATGCCAAGGTGCTAGGGGCTTCTGCTTTGTGGTGATACACTGGAGTGCTGGGTGAATTTTCACAGAATAAATTGTAGTACTGATATCAGTATACTAACAGCCTAGTTTCCAGTGTGCTTTCCTTAAGGTTTTGGAGCGCTGCTTTTATGAACTCTAGAAGCGGGCCAAGGATAGACCCTTGAAGGACACCAAGAGTGACTTCTCTAGCACCAGAGAGAGACGTCCCTATTTTAATGCTCTGTGATCTGTGTGATAGTTAGTCCTGAAACCAGTAGACAGAGGGGGCAGACAGCCCCAGAGTCAGCAGTTGCTGCAATAGTAGGGAGTGGTTGACCATGTCAAAGGCTTTGGTGAGGTCAATAAAGATAGACCCCACCAGCTTGCCACCATTCGAGGATTTATGGACAAAGTCGGTGAACTCAACCAGAACAGTTGATGTACTGCAGCTCTTTAGGAAGCCATGCTGTTGAGGGCAATGGAGGCTGTACTTCTGGAGATAATCTGTGATCTGATCAACCACTATTCTCTCCAGCACTTTTGAGGGGTGGATCGAAATGGGTCAGTTGGCAGTGCTGGCATTGTCCTCACTTTTGTGCACTGAGGTTACCAGTGCCAGTTTCCATATTGAGGGGGAATTTAGCCAATGTGAGGGATTTGTTAAAAATTTTTGGGATAGGAACTATTACTACATCAAGAACAAGGGCCACCAGTTTCATGTCTATCTTATCGCTGCCGAGTCTGGTTTTGCCATGCACCTTTTTTACATAAGACTTTACCTCCTTGACTGTAATGTACTTGAAGTAAAAATGTGGGTGTTTATTGCGAGCGCTAGGGGTATTTGGGGGGCTGTATCTTTAAGATAGTTGGGGGGGAGTACAGAGCTAAGGTCTGTAAAGGCTGCGTTGAAATGTGTCAACAATAGTGTGAGGGTCAAGTGTGGAGGTTCCATTGATGTTGAGCATCATAGGATGTTTTCTGTCATCTTTCCCTAATAGATCCTTTATATTCTGCCAAAAATCTCTTGCCATCACCCCAATTCCTCTCCATCTGATCCTTGTAGAAATTTGCTTTAGTGAGCCTAACAAGATTTGTGCACCTATTCCTGGCTGCCTAGTATTTCTGGTAGTCGTTGTTGCCCATAATATTGGCCCTGCACCGCAAATTGTCCCTTTCCCTCATTTGCTCCAGGAGGTTCCCAGCGATTCATCAACTCCTGGATCCATGGGTTTTCCTCTTTCTGACTGGGGAAAATTTGTTGCATACAGCATTGAATTTGTCTATAAAGTATTGCAAGGCAAGGTCAATGCCCTGTTGTACATCTAGTGGGGTCCAATCAATCAGGGATAATACTACTTTAAGTGAGTTAAGCTGGCCTCTATTGATTACTTTGCTTTCAATGATTGTTGGTGCTGCTTTTTTTATTTTATTTGTCCAATGGCAAGTGACGGGTGTGTGGTCACTTAAGGCATCAGGAAGTACTGTGACCTTATTTATCCTTGTAGGGCAGCTGGACAGGACGCAGTCTAACAGTGTGCTGTTGCCACTTTTGTAATTTCTCCAGGTAGGTTCAGTTACCAGTTGTGTGAGGTACACACTGGCAACAAGGTCCTTTTGTTGGTCAGACTCCTTGCTGAGTCAGCTGATATTGAATTCACTGGTAATAATGATTTTGCTGTTCTTTTTGACTTGGGAGAGAGCTTGGACTACTTTGTCAAGGCCCACTTCCACCCTCTTAGGAGGGAGGTATACTCAGGTTACAGTGAGAGACCGGTTGTGGTTGCCATGCAAAAGTTTAATAGCCAGCAGTTCATGGTCCCCAGAGATACCAGATATGGGGAGCACACTCCCCTGGATGGAATCCCTGACATAAATGAGACAGCCTCCACCCCTTTTACCTATTCTATCAAGTCTGTAGGTCTCGTATCCTTGTAGTGCTATTGCGTTATCATTTATTTTAGAGGTTAGCCATGTCTCTGTTAAACAGATGATGTCAGGGCTATGCACAAGCATCCACACCTGGAACTGTGCCAGCTTAGGCAGTAGGCTTCCAGTTTTCATGGCAGCAATCTTCAAACCGCTGCCCTTGTTATCTGCCTCATATTGGGTATTTGGCAGTACAGGATTGGGGTGCACATTGCTGGAAAGTAGTAATATAATTAGTATATCCTTTTTTGCAGTAAAATTGAAGTGAATCTTAGTCATGACCCTATGTAATTTGAATTTGAGGGATCTGGGACACCGAACTCTCAATGAGAAAGGAATGAGCATGCGGGGTACTACAAGGCCAGTGCAGCTGGCTTGCTGCACCTCCCTAAGGGATGGCAGAGATGTAAGGGTCTTATTGCAATGCATAATATGTAGGGTTCCATGTAGGATCCTGATCGCATCATTAGGAACTTGGCATTGGTCCTGTATGATTTGTGGGAGAACGGTGTGCTGTTGTTCCAGGGAGGCGAAGACCATGAGGAGCAGTAGGAGTACTGCATTTGACGAATAAACCATTTTCACCCTAGTTTTGTATAGTGGACAGTGAGAATTTGCTAGGATGAGGATCAGGGAGAGGAGGTGAACATTCTGAGTACCTCCCCGAACCTTCTGTCTGTTTGATTAAGCAATGGGGGATAGTGCTATCATAGCGGAAATCACTAAGCTTGGGTGGCCCTCCTTCAAAGGAGCTTACATGTGCAGCTACTACCATTGCTGATATCAGCCCATGACCTGGTTGCTATATTCGGTGGATGTGGACTAAAGAGCAGTCAACAGTTGTTGCCTACAAGGTATGTCCTCAAGGAAGGTTGGCTTGTGGGAGAACCTACAAAAGGACTGATGTTGGCCTGCTCTAGGTTGGGTGTAACAGAGCGAATGGACCGACTTGAAGGCCTGCCCTGACTCCTGCAGTGTAGAAATAATGTCCTGGACATCCCTCCCAAAAAGGAACAATCCCAGGAAGGGGGCATCCAAAATGCCGGCTTATAGGTCCGAGACAAAGCCGGAGACCCAGAGACAAGAATGGCACTGGAGACAGTCCCCAGCAGTTGCCCCCCCATCCGGAGGCATCTGCAGCATCATAAGTTCCCAGAGGACATGATTGCCAACGTCCGAGCCTGACTACATAAGTTGGGTGAGCTGCATCTTACTGGGGTCCACTGTTAAGGTCTGTACCAGGTCCCTGGTTTGATCCCAGAGAACATTCTGGTATTAGACCATGTGGGCCAAATAATTTATGGCCCGGATAGCCAGAGGGGTACAGGAAAAAATGCGTTAGCCAAGGCGATCCAGCTGCCTAGATTCCTGATCCGGGAGAAGGGTACTAAGGTGCTTGGGCTTCTTAGTACAGCCATGCACCACATTGATTATCACTGAAATCGGCCTTAGGGTGGCTCCCCAGAAAGGGCTTGCCAGCGGGGGTGTGGTAAAGGTGGTCCGCCTTTTTAGGCAGAGGAGGGGGTGATGGAAGGGTGATTCCAGGCCATGCTAGTGACATCTTCATAGCAGTCAATCAAACAGGGCACCACCACAGAGAGGACATCTTGTTGCTAGAGATAGATGGCCAAATGGTGCTTCTCTGGGTCCTGCTCCTCTGTCTCCCAGCCCATAATGGACTAGATGCAATGCATGACGTCCATGCAGGATGGATCATCAGTCGGGAACTTTGGCACCTTCTTAGCCTGATCCTCCCCCTCAAAAGACTCCCCAAGAGAGGAGAAAGACCCCAAAGAATCAGAGTCATCCTCAGTAGTATCACTTTCTGGGACCAACACTGGTTGCCAGTGATCATCCCTCCTAGAACCTAAACCAATGTCAGGTCAAGCCGACAAGGATCCTGACGTGTGGGGTTCACTCAGATCAGCCCGGTCTGGGTTCTGGGACTGGGGCTCCTGGGCATGGCAGAGGGGAGTCACCGGAGGTGGCCCTTGAGGGGTGATGGTCTACCTTTGTATGAAGGACCACACGTTGAAAAGAGGGCATTATAATCCACCTGGGGATGTATACTATGCACCGGCAGGAATGGGAAAGAGGGCACTGGGGAAGGGTACAACAGCCGAGAAGCCAGTGAAGGGCACCCAGACGTAGGTCCACTCAGTGCCAGTTGAGGGTCCGTCGATGGCTCAGCAGGTATCGATTGTGGCACAGGCTGTTGCAGGTGTGACGATGGAGTCAGGCCCATAGGCTGGGGGTGGCAGCAGCCTAGCAGGCGATAGCCTGGAGCACCCTGGGGAAAGATCTGCCGGCCCAGCTGGAGAAGCTGGTGTTTGAAGGGATGGAGACCACTGAGACAAAGGCAAAGGCGAGGCTGGTGAGGAGGAGACAGCGGTAGCCTGCTGCAGGTGTTTCCTGGCAAGGCTGACGTTGGTACCAGGGATGGGAACCAATGAAGACAGCGCCATGGCTGGGGGGCAACAGTTGTGGTGCCGACGCCCAAGGAACCAACACCAGCCAGGCCACCTGGCTGATAGCCCATGGAGGATATGGGCCTGAGCATCAGGGGCTGGGGAGCAGGATATGAAGTCCTCAGCCCTGAAGAGCCACCACCCAAAATGAAAATAAGGGCAAGCAGCAGAGCCACCGGGAGCCTGAAGGAAGACAGAACAGACAGGGCTGGTGGAGCTAACCCCCTGCAGGGAGAGGACCCTGACGCGGTCGAAGGTTTGTGGGGTGACCATGAATGGGAAACTGACTGGGCCCAGTCCTGATGTTTATACCAGTGCTTATGCTTTCTGGGCTTCTTCTTGTGAGAAGATGAAGAAGCCAGGAGGATTACGCTGGTGGAGCCAAAGAGCTCCTGGCCTGCAGCTCCTTTTCCATCGCAACCAACTTCTGCTTCAAAAGGTGGCTCTCCAGAGTTTTTAAATGATGTCTCTGAGTGGCCTGGTTGAATTTCTGGAAAAACTGGCTGGGTTCGGCATTGTGGCTGGGGCCTAGACAGATGAGACACACAGAGTGGCCGTCCTTTTCAGGGATCTGTTTGCCACAGGCACACTTCGAGAAGCAGTAGAAAAATTAGGCTAATGGAGAAGACAAACTCATTGAAAAGAGCACTGAAGATTCGATGTTTTACACAGAAGGAAATTAAAAATTAAAAAGCATGGGAAATAGAGGTTGACTGTAGCTACATCATCTGCTGATGTCTGATGTACACAGGTCAATGGCGGGAAAAGAACTGAGGGAGGTGTGGGAGACCACCCACCTAAACAGGCTAGGGTGATGTCAGCTGACTGACATCAGTGGTGGGCGGTCCCCTGTGATAGACTGCTAGCTAGAAGTTTTCCGTGTGGTTCTAGTGCCTGGGGGCTTAGTCTTACCTGTACAGCCTGCTGCAAGAGCCTTCCCTGAAGTAAGATCTCTTCAGTTGTCCAGAGACAAGGGAACACTTAATCTTCCCCATATCAAAGTATATGCCATGGTAGCTCAACTACACATTAGCCGTGTTTACACAGCTGCAGCGCTCTGGCATTTGCGCTGCTCCCTTTCCGCTGCAGTGGCTGCTCTGCCACCAATCCACCGTTTACTCAGCCCCGCACTCACAGCACTGTAGGTCACTCTGAGGAGGGGCTGTGAATGCCCAGGAGGATACCAGGAGACATGAGGAAAGCGGAGTGAGTGCAGCAAAGTGTCCACACCACCGGTTGCTGTGCTTGCTCCAATATGGGTACCGACAACTGATTCAGTGCAGAAAATGGATCAGAGCCACACTCGGGGCACTCCAGAATGTGTCCACACAATCGACTTTGCAACATATCAACCAGTGCGCATGGGTTGATGCTCTGCAAAGTCCGCAGTGTAAACGGGGCCATTGTATGCTGTTGGCTAACTTCAAATTGTACCATGAATTGGAAACACACAGAGTTCAGTCTCAGGGATCTATTTGACACAGCTAAAGTGTTGTTTTCTCACCTTTTTGGAGAAGTAAAACTCCACCATTTTACAACATACACAGACATTACTTTAAGGCACTAGCAGCTTTTTACAAACATTCCCTCACATGAGAAGCTGTTATGTTACTGTAGGCTACTGGAGAAGGATTCAGAGTTTCTCCCTCTCCACCTGGATACAGCCTTTCATGGACGAAGGCAGTTAGGCCTCCACTGTATATTTCAGTTGTTAACTGAACAGGGAGTTCTTCCCTTTCAACATTTTCAGAAGTTTGGTTTAATGGAGAGAGAACATTATAGATATCTTCAAGTCCAAGCTCATCTCCTCTACTCTCGCAAAGACTCTCCCAAAATTCTAGATCCAGTCCCCCTGCTATTCTATATTTTTATGAACCTTTTGAAGGGGGAGTCATGACAGCATCTAATCATCCACCTCTGTCAAGATCTACAAGAGATATGGTCACATAACTCTGACTACATTTTACACAGATGTAACAAAGACCTGCAAGACCTCATTTCCCCTGGAGGCCTGGACCTGATTTTCGTTGTTAGCCTTAAGGGTGCCTTCATCCCCATTCTGAAGTGTAGGTTCAGGTACTGCTGCACTCCTAGAGTACAAATAAAGTGCATTGGGCTGCACTGTGGAAATTGCTGGAGGAAGTGTGGGGCTGTGGAGCTGAACCACGTCCACATTTTTGGGCAATGCTCCCTCATCCATGGATTCTGACATGCATAGAGCAACAATTTTAAGAAGCTTTCACTGGATGTCAGTTTACTCATCACTTCAGTGCTACTGCTTTCCATCCCACGTCCTAGAACCAGGGTCCATTCTCGGTCACTCACCCCTATTTTGCTTTTGTCGGCCAAGAAGGCAGTTACCAGACAGTGACTTCAAGTTGTTCCACCCACAGTTCAACAATGGCACCAGATCATTCTATCTATCAAATGGAAAAACTTACTAGCTGAGAGGGAGGGAGGAAATCTTTCAAGAGTTTGGAGACCTTGGCAAATACATAGAAACACACATAGAAGTTGTTGGCAGTTAAGGACCTCTTGGTCCACCTAGTCTGCCCCATATTCCCTACCTACTATGCCTCCGCAAACCCTACTCGATCTCCAGTCTTCTCCCCCCTTCCCTACTTCTAAGATCCCCTTGCATCTATCCCATGCATGCTCATTTTAGCACCCACCACCTCTGCTGGGAGGCTGTTCCAGGTGGCCACCGCCCTCTCCATGAAAAAGTATTCTCTCACATCTCCTCTGAGTCCCCCTCCAGCTTCACAGTGTGAAATGTATTATATGACTATTAATACTCTCTTTGTCCCATAATGTTAAACTCCAGTTATTATTCCTAGTTTATTCTGACTCTGTTTCACTCCTACTCTGCATTGCTTTTACCTTCTTCTATTGTTAGTTATTATAAGTTTTTATGGTGATAAATATGCTGGCCCTAAGTCTGACCCTAACTTCCCTAAGTCTGTCTTGTGGTACCTAGCCAGCATAGTTGTATTAATACTGAGAGGCTCCCCCGGCTGCTACCTCACTCTAAGGCACTGTTCCACATTTTGGTTATGGAAAGGTGTTAATACTTATGTACTATTTGTTGCACTTCACAGCTCTCTCTCTGTATTATGTACTGAAAAACTTTTTTTAAATAAAAACTTAAATAGAATAAAAAAAAGAATGGTTTCCATACCAGTAGAGCTTCAAGAGACTCTCCTAAATCATGGAACTGTAAGCCGTCGGCATCAAGACCACCCGGACATTTTTGCTGGCTGGGACCACCCACACTGATGCACCTTGTCACTGCCTATATAATGTGGGTGTCCCCAGCATGCTCAGTTTCCCACTGGAGACATGTTTGGAGGATCATTGGGACCAGCAGGCACCAAAGCAACCAGGACCAAACCAGGTATACACAAGAGAGGATATGGAAACCTGAATAAAGATGCCAAAGTAGGTATCAGAGGAAAACCAGCTTGTAAGAGCAGGCAAGGTAGTCAGCCAGCATTCAACTAGGAGGGAAGGCAGGAGAGAGATCTGTGGCTCAATGGAAGTGATTCTCTCAAAGATCTACTGTTACAGTAGGGAACACGTCTATCTTCTTTAAGGACATCTCTCGCCATTGTGTCACATCATGGAATGATTCCCAAGCAGTACCAACACCTAGGGAGGATGGTAGGACCTAATGATCCTGAGTAAGGAGGCCATGCAGAGCACTGAGGCCAAAGCTGGCACGTCTACAAGAGATGATGTTGAGACTAATGTTTAGTAAGTGTATGAAAAAATACCCCAAGTGGGAGCACGCATATATCAGCAGGGAGCACACGGTGGAAACAAGCCACCGCAGTAGCTACCCCATGAGTGGAGGGAGCATGGGCAGGACGAGGAAGCTACTTACTGCACTTCTGGTAACAGAACGTAATACAGCTGGCTGACCATCTAGATATGCCTTGCTTAGAAATGGGGAATCCCACCATCCGGGGGGGGGGGGCAAAAGCCACAAACTGTTGTGAGAACTGTCTGCAATCCTTAGTATGATCCAAGCACTGATGCAGTGTCCTGCAGATGTCCAGCATATGTAAATGACATTCTTCACTATCTGTGGGAGTTGAAAAATAAACTGAAAAGTCAGTGGACTGATTCAGTGGTATCTCAGACATGACCTTCAGAAGAAAACGAATATTATTATATAATGTACCTCTATCCTTGTGGAGAAAAAGGAAAAGAAGGGTCTGCAACCAGAGCTTGCAATTCAGATATGCTTCTTGCAGACATCATAGCCACTAGAAACAGTGTCTTCCAAGAGAGAAAGTGCAGCTCATAAGTAGTGGCAGGATTAAAAGGAGGTACAGTAAGAGTCTCTAGGACCAAATTAAAGTCCCACACCAGAACCGGATCACATACCAGAGGGATGTAATAGGAGGACAACTTTGAGGAACCTACTGGAAACCTCAAACTGGGTCACTGTCTTGCCTTCTGTGAAGGCATGAACAGCCGACACCACAACCAAGTGGACCTTAAAGAGCTGCTGACACCTCAAAGAAAACTTTTAAAACCATAATACTTAGGTACAAATCAGCTTGCATTCCATATATATTCTATGGATTTTGCCTACCCATTATGTATTAATGATTTGCCTCTATAGCTTATTCCCTACTTCAGTTCATACTCGTCTGTTGTCACATCACATTCCATTGCCATGGGAGTAACTGTGATGTCACAAGCAGTGCGTTATGACCTCAGGTAGGGAAAAAGCCACAGAGGATGATGAACCCTTCAGGAGTAAAGATCCTGTTTGACTTCAAATGACCTATGTGGTAAATAATGGGGATGAGAAATACAGAACTAATGTGAAATACAAGCTGAACTGGGCCTAAATATTATGTTTTGCTAAAGTTCTTATGAACACATCAGCTGCTCTTTAAAAGAGGAATACCCAAGTTCTTAAGGGACAAGTGGTAGTCCAGCACTAGAGTAACTAGACACATAAATGGATCCAGCTCACGAGAAGCACACCATACTGTAAAATGTTTCCAATTGGTGAGTAGGTGTACCATGTACATGGCTTTCTAGCCACTAGTAGAACGGCAGAAACTGCTGGGGAAACCACAAAACTGGTCCGGTTAGTCCAACTTCAGTCGTGGGAAAACTGATGGAGTCCCTGCTGAAGGAAAGAATAAAAGCTTTTTTGGAGCAAACTGGTCAGCTTGACAAAAATCAACACGGTTTCATGGCAGGGAGGTCCTGCCAAACAAACCTAGTTGATTTTTTTAATTGGGTCACCAAAACAGTGGATCAGGGTGGGGCAGTGGATATGGTTTACCTGGACTTCAGCAAAGCTTTTGACTTTGTTCCGCACAGGAGACTAGTCAAAAAACTGGAGAACATGGGATTCGGGCCTGAGGTTACAAACTGGGTCAGAAACGGGTTACATGGGAGAACTCAGGGAGTATTAGTAAATGGCACTCTGTCTGTGGCAGGGAAGGTGACTAGCAGGGTCCCGCAGGGCTCAGTTCTCGGGCTGATCCTCTTCAGCATATTCATCAGCGACATTGCAGATGAACTGGAGGGAAAGGTGTGCCTGTTTGCAGATGACACCAAAACTGGCAACAGGGTAGACTCAAAAGAGGGACAGCAAAGCATGGACGCTGATCTCCAAAAACTGCAGGAGTGGTCCAAGACCTCGAAATTGAAATTCAGTGCCAAAAAATGCAAGGTCATGCATCCAGGAAAGCATAACCTAGGGAAACTGTACTCAATGAGAAGGGAGCAGCTGGTGGCTACCAGGCAGGAGCGAGACCTAAGGGTTATCTTATCAGATGACCTCAAGGTCAGTAGACAATGTGAAAAGGCAGCATTAAAGTCTAGTGGTATCCTGAGATGCATAGGGAGGGGCATCACGAGAAGAAGGCTTGAAGTAATCATGCCCCTGTATCGGTCCCTGATCAGGCTCACCTGGGGTACTGTGTCCAGTTCTGGAGGCCATGCCTTAGGAAGGACATAAACAGGCTGGACACCGTACAGAGAAGAGCAACAAAGATGGTGCAGGGCTTACATCAGAAACCATGCAAGGCAAGACTGGATGACCTCAAATGATACTTCCTAGATCAAAACAGGAATCATGGGGCCATGCTTAAAACATTCAAACACCTTAAAGGCAACTACAGGGTGCACGTGCAGAACCCCTTCCTGGTAAAGGACTATAGCAGCACTAGAGGGCACAACCTTCAACTTAAGGGAGGAAAGTTCAGAAGCAATACGAGGAAATTATTCTTCACAGAGCTTGTTGTGGAACCATGGAGTAGCCTGCTGAAGGGGGTGGTGGGAGCCAAGACAGTGGGGGAATTCAAGTGGGCATGGGACAGACACTGTGGGATGCACAAGCTGGCAGCTAAGTAGGGGGTTAGGAAGCTAAGGGCAGACTTGATGGGTCATATGGTCCTCATCTGCCGACAACGTCTATGTTTCTATGAATGCCCTACATATGAAAACATGAAATTGCCAGCAGAAACAGGCCACATGGTCTATCGAGTCTGCCCAAGTGTGCAGCTAGCACTTCATCTTGCAGCTGTCCCTCCAGCCCCCCCAATCACCGTATCCCTTCCCCTTACTCTGTCCCACCCCCTTTTGAAGCTGCCCACCATCTTACAGGACATCAGATCTTCCAGTAGAGTATTCCACTTGTCCACTACCCTTTCTGTGAAAAAGTATCTCCTTACCATCCTCTTAAACCTTCCCCCCTCTAATCTTAGTCCATGCCCTCTTGTGTCCTTCCCTCTCCTCAGCTGAAAGATCCCTTCTGTGTTAGGCTTGTTAATCCCTTTCAGATACTTAAAGGTCTTTATCATATTCCCCCGTACCTCCTCTCTTCCAGTGAGTACATTTTCAACTCTTTCAAACTGTCCTCATATGGTCTGTCCTCCAAACCCTGTATCACCTTCGTGGCCCTGCATTGCACCCCCTCCAATTACTTTATATCCCTTTTCAGGAACAGGCGCCAGAATTGCACGCAATACTCAAGGTGGGGCCTGACCAATGATCTGTACAGGGGCAGTATAACCTCACTCCTTCTGAAAGAGATCCCCCTTGCTATACACCTCAGCATTTTGTTGGCCTGTGCTGCTGCCTTCCTGCACTGGGCTGAGTTGTTCATGCTCCCTGTTATGATTACTCCTAGGTCCTTTTCCTCTGCATTACTTCCCAACTGCATTCCATTCAAGTGATAGTCCCTCCCCTGGTTCTTTTTTTTTTATTATTTATTATTTTTATGTCCTCTACTACACTCCAACTCTCCACTCAACTGGACCTCTAAGGTGCTGCACACGTCAATCCTACCGGCCCACAAGATCTGCCCCTAGAGTGCCCAGCTGGGCTCCCCTGAGTCCCTTGATGGCCCGGATAACCCCCGGGCAGGGTGAGTTGAGATCCCCCCCTTACCTCCCTCAACGTTGTCTCGAGGAGTGAGCCTGCACAGCAAGGTCTGCTTGTTCTTGTTGGCAGGTGGCGAGATTGCACCAGAGGCCATCACCTAGGAGATGTGGAGGGTTGTTTTCTTCCGTGTTGGTCCCCAACACTGGCGTGCAATGAGGAACAAGGAGTCATGCGTACGCAGAGACATATGTCTGCTCCAGTCCTCGGCCAGCGCCATCCCCTGCGTTGCAGTGTCCCCAACCACACCGATATCCCCCGAGTTCTCCAGTAGGCGGCGTAGTGGCAGAAAAGCTTCCCATCCCACCCCGGAGAAGGACAGCAAGCCGTCGGGTGCTTGATCCTTCTCCCTCCCAGCCAACCCCCACGACCCGAGTCCATTCCCGAACCTGAGTCGCTGGTGTGGCGCGAGGTATGGCATCCAGCGCCTCAACCCTCAGCGCCACTGGGCCGGCACTCCCTCCACTGGTTCTTTGCTCCAAAGTGCAATACCTTGCACTTCTTGGCATTAAAACCCAGTTGCCATGTTTCTACCCACTCCTGCAGTTTAGTCAGGTCCTCCTTCAGCCCCTTCCACCCCTCACTGCCATCAACCACAGCTCCCATTTTGGTATCGTTCAAGAACAGGCTGATCTTGCTATGGATCCCATGTGAAATATTGGCTATATATATCCTAAACAGCACTGGGCCCCAGTACAGATACCTGTGGCACCCCGCTTGTCACCGCTCTC
Organism: Neoceratodus forsteri; assembly: GCA_016271365.2. NCBI lineage: Eukaryota > Metazoa > Chordata > Ceratodontiformes > Ceratodontidae > Neoceratodus > Neoceratodus forsteri. The sequence continues at coordinate 874,328,177 of CM028132.1, read as the reverse complement.
GGTGACGAGAGTCCCCAGCTACCCTTTGCCTGCCTCCTCAACCAGTTTGTGATCCAGTTTGCTAATTTTGGCCCCACCCCCACATATTCCAGCTTCCCCCCAACCTCCCATTCAGTACTGAATCAATGGCCTTGCTGAAGTCCAAATACAGGACATCCACTGCATGGCCTTTGTCCAGATCCTGTGTCACCCAGCTGTAGTATTCTATGAGGTTGGTTTGGCATGATCTTCCCACTACAAACCCATGCTGCTTCTGATCCTGGAGACCACTGTCCACGATCGATGTGAGGCTCACTGGCTGATAGTTCGCTGGTTCATCCCTTGGGCTGCTTTTGTGGATGGGTACCACATGTGCCACTCTCTAGTCCTGCGGTACACATCCTGTGTCGGGGGAGGTGTTGAACAGGTCAGCCAGTGGCCTTGCCAGGACCCCCACTAGCTCCCTTAGCACCCTTGGATGAATGCTGTCTTGTCCGGGTGCTTTGTCCACTCTTACAGCCCTCAGCCCTTCCAGTGCCTTGCCCTCTGTAATCGCTACATCTGTTATGAATCTCCTCCACTCCCCACCACCACCACCACCATCACACTAGGAATCTTCCCCTTCTCCTGGTGTGAATACGCAGAAGTACTCTGAGCCACTTCTGCCTTCTCCCTCCACCCACCCACCATCCTCTTTCATCCTCACCAGTTGGTCCTTATTCCTCATTCTCTCTCCAGTGTACTGGAAGACATTTTTCTCTCCAGTCTTGATACCTTTCGCCAGCCGCTGCTCCCTGGCTACCTTAGCTGCCCTGACCATTCCTGTAACCTCCCTGGATTTCTCTGCATACTTTTCCTTATCTTCCTCCCTTCCCAATTTCCTGTATTGTCTAAACCCTGCCCTCTTGGCCCTCACCCCTTCTATGACCCCTCCTTCAGTCAACTTGATTTCTTTGCCCTCCCTTTCTTACTTTTCCTCCTCGTGCAAGCTACCATAGCCTCTACCAACCCATTCTTTATAATCCCCCATTTCTGGTCTGAGTCCATGTTCAGTTGCATATCTGCCAGATGCCTTCCCAGAATTTTTCCCATTTTCCCAAAGTCTGCCTCCTTAAAGTCAATCACCCTTGTGTCTGTTTCCCCTGTATCCCTCTCTATGTTGTGCTTGAACCACACTTAATAGTGGTCACTCCCAGCCAGTGGTTCTCCCACCACCAGGTCTCTGATTCCCCCATTATCCAGTACAAGATCCAGGGTCCTCCATACCCGAGTCAGTTCCCATACCAGCTACACAAGGAAATCTTCCTGGAAAGCCCCCAACAGGACCAGTTCCCTTGCACTCATGTTGGAGGAGAAGGAGTACATCTGCAGAAGCAAGGTGTGGAGGAGCAGGAAAGTAGAGTTACATAAGAACTTACCGTAACAGTAGATCTTCAAGAGGGGCTCTTGCAGTAGGCAACACCATTAGGACTAAGCTGCCAGGTGCCAGGACCACACAGAAAAATTCTAGCTAGCAGTTTACAAAAGGGGACTACCCCCTGATGCGGTACGTCAATGTCCAATCTGGTATAAGAGGGGCGGTCCCTCACGCCCACCTCAGTTCCCCTCGCCGAAGACCCTGAGACAAGGTCCAACAGGAGAAAAAGAGAACTCCTGGAGCCAGAAAGCCCGAGATGGAAAGAGCACAGGGGGATGGAGAGAGGGAAAATCATGCCTACTGCAAGAGCCCCTCTCAAAGATCTACTGTTACGGTAAGTTCCTACGTAACTGTACTATCTCACTTCGAGGGGGCTCTTGCAGTAGGCAACACCATTAGGACAGAGTCCAAAGCAGTGCCCAAGGGTAATAAAACCCCTGGGAGGAGGAAGGAGCATCGCAATATGCAGATAGGGGCAAGGAGGCCAGAGCACATACTTAGCCTGAGGCCAGCCCTCTGAAAAAGAGGGCAGCACAGTGAATGCCCTAGCAGAGAAAAACCGTGGCCAACCCAAAGAAGGCCATAGCTTAGGATAACCCAGAGTAATGCAGTTGGATAGTTACCAAACAGGCAGTCAGATCTCTCCAAAGGAGAAAACTGTCTCTAGTCCTGCAAAGGAAATAAAAATCATAAATGGACTGAATGGGGCCAAAGTAGATACCTCTGATGTCAGTCCTACTCCAGAGCTAAAGCTGGCTCTTTACTTGATACCAAGGAACTTCCCTAATTCCTGTGAAATGGCAGGGGAGAGAACCAGGGATAGGAGGACCCCGGAAAGGAATCAACCTGTAGGAGGAAGGGAATGTAACCTCTGACAGGAGGCATGAAAAGAGGTTACCTGGGAAGGTACCTTCTCGCGTGCGAAAGCTAGAACAGAGAGCAGCCTAAAAGCTGAAATAGCCTAGAGAATCAGCGAGAAAGGCTTGCCCCAAAGAGAAAAGGCCAGTCAGAAAAAAAGGGCCTTCCTACCCCGAAGATATTGGGAGACCCCAGAAGGCCCCAATCTCCACACATCTGGGAACGGTGTATAGTAAGGGTGTCCCAGGAAGAAACCTCGAAACAACTGGGTAAGGCACAAAGAGAAACACTCCTCTTACTATTCTCTGGAAGATGTACACCCTGCAAAAAGACCCCAGATCTCATCACCCATAGGGGAAAGTGGGGGCCGGGAACAGTGAGGATCAAAGAGCGGACGTTACTCCACCACGACAAACAAGAAGGGACAAGGTAAGAGTAACAAGGGTCAACACTAGGTCTAAAGGAGCAGAGTCTCACTACCATCCAGCGAATGCTGGACAATATGGGTAGACATCCATGAAGCAAGAGCTAGGGACCACCCTCAGGGCGATCCCCAACACCTAACTGGGACAGGGCATCATACTAAGCTTTCCATACCAGGGAGTACCCAGGGAAAACCCCCAGAAAAACTTGTCCAGGTATGTAAAAGCAGAGCAAGGTCGAAACTAAAGGGCCCTTGGTCAGTGAACCCAGAGGAACTATCTCAAAGGAATAAATGGGTCCTGTAGGATAACAAATGCGAGGGCCATCCCCCACTGCCGGAGGGAAACAGGGCATCAGACTGTCCCGAACAGACACAAGAAGGGTTCCTGCAAGGAACTCACTCCTTCCCCTGAAAACGGGAGGTTGCCAGGCAGGCCACCCTGGACACCCAATGACAGGAAGATCAACAGGCAAAAGTCTAAGCCTAAGGACAGAAGTCCAAAAGAAAGAGGACCCAAGACAGACTTTCCTTGTCTTGGTGGGACCCTAAGGCTGTTACTCATGACCAGGTGTATCTGAGGCACAACTGAAGTGGCCCGTAAAGAAAAGAGATGCACTGGCACAATAAATTGTCCATACCTAGGAGGAGCCAGAGAAACCTAAGGAAGCCCTGTCCCCACAAGGAAGAGCTGGCTAAGACCAAGGTGGAAGGTCTCTAGGGTTGCATACCCACAGAAACACCTATAAGAAAGACAAGGTCCTATAGGAGTCCTAACAAATAAGTGTCAGAAATATGTCTAAGAAAGAGTGCCGCTGCCCAAGAAGGAAGCGATCAAGGCAGATGCACGAAAATAAGGGAAACCCTTCCCAGCTCGCAACAGGAGCAACCGCTGCATCCTGGACAAGGGATGGTGGAAGTCCAACACCTCAGAACTGAGTCAAGTCGACCAGACAAAAACAATAAAGGGGAACAACAGGCCTACATCAGGCCCCAGCATGGTACCGGTGAAACTAATGGACCTAAAGGAAGGCTGGGATGAGCCTTGAGGAAAGGGACACCCCACACAAGCACGCTGGGAGAAACATAAGGATTTGTTCCAGTCCTAACCTCCACTGAGGATGGAGCCATCCCCACAAACAAGGAAGGGGGACAAAGGTCGGAGGCCTGAAGCAGGTAGATAACATGCCTATCAGGGCCAAACAATGGGTCTGGAGCGGTCGGGCTAAGGGAGAACAAAGCCCAATAGCCTCGTTAGAGGGAAAGTAGGACCAAATCCTCTGGAAAAAAATCCACCTGAGGAGGGCCTGGGTTGCCCAGACGCCAGGCACTGCCTTGGGCCAACACTCAGCAAAAAGACATCTTTGGTAGGGCAAGTAGAAAAGGAACTGGAAAGCGCCAAAGGGAAGAGGGGAAGCATCTCCCCTTGTCCCATTCTCTCCCCTCCTCTGGTCCTCTAACCCACTGAAAGAAGGAGAGGAGAGAGAGTCACCAGGGTTAAGAAGGAAGTAGCAGGCGCTGAAGGCACCGCTGCCTCTGCCCTATGGGCCTTAACGTCCAGTGCAGCCAGTACCGAGGAGGCCTGGGTGCTTCCCCTATATCCCAAAGAGCAGAGGACTGTGGAGTCGCTGCCCTTGAAGGCGGGCAGGAGGCAGGTGTGACCCTTCCTGATGGCCCCGGGAGCCAGTACGAAGGGAATTTCCCGAGTTCTGCAGGGAGGACAGCAAGGCCTGTACATCCTCCCTGAACAACTCAGGGCCCTGGAAAGGTGCATCCAGAATGGAAGCCTGGACCACTGAAGTAAAGTCAGCCAATGGAGCCAATCATGACACTCAAGACAGACGGTGAAGGCCGAACTGCAGGCGGCAGCGTCTACCATGTTGTATGAGGCACGGAGGGCAGGAAAACCTATGTCAGAAACAGAACCTAAGAGGTGCTCGATCTGGGACTGAGCTGAAGACTCTGGCAGGATTTGAAGCAAATCCCCTACCTGCCCGAAAAGGGATTGCTGATGCATGAGCAGGTGCGCAGGGTAGTTCTCAGCCCACAAGGCCAGGGTAGAAGAGGCATAGATCAAAACAAAAGGTAACTGGCTGCGCTCCAGGTTAATTCCAGGGTGCAGAAAATGGAAGGCTAGTACCAGTAGTACAATGCGAAAAAAGGTCGTCAGCACTCCAAACCATAATAACATACCAGACACCAGACTGATACTCAAATCAATTTATTCCAAGTGGACCACAGAGAGGCATAGACCCTGCACCCTATATTGTCCAGATGCTTGCATTCCCTATCCAGAAGGTAATCCCGGTTGCTGGACCCTTCGCACTCCCCCCTGGACCCCCAGTAATATGTAAAAGTCAGCCCTGGGGTGGGAGTCAAAATGAGACTTACTGTCTGGGGCATGATATAGTCGGTTGGCTTTCCTCAGAATGGCAAGATCGACACTGGCTGTTGCCAAACTGTAGATGAAATATTGTCTTGTGGAACCACCAAAAGTGGGATAACCACAGACTCGACCTCTGGAAGGCACAGATGTTGTACCAGATGGTATCTTTGAGGGTCCTTTTCCTCAGTGTGCCACCTCGGGATGCCTGGATGGTCTTCATCATTGCCAGGAATGAGGGGGTCCTCAGGAGGGGACTTGGGTGTGTGTTCCTGACCCATATCTCCATGGGGGGGTGAATGCAGTGAGGAGACCTGGGATTCCAGGGAATCTGAGACAACATGTAATGACCCCTCTGAGTCAGAGGCCAAGTGCGGCAGTGGCGACATGCTGGATGTCGTGACCGTACCCACACCCAATTCGCATTCCAGAGCAGGAGGGGGAGCCTCCATGTCCACTGAAGGGGAGACCCTCGCTGGGGGGAGAAACTGGTGCCAGTAACTGCTGAGTAGGGTGCAGCCTTTGAGCAGATGCCCACCAAGCATTAAGGAGAACGCTGTAGTCGGCTGATGTCCGGCAAAGGAGTGTCAGGTGGAATGAGCAATCCAGCATCGGGTAATGCATCAGGAGGCTGTAAACAGGGCCTGGTACTACCCCGATGAATCAATCGAACGTCCAGAAGACGTGGACTGTAGGTCCAAACTCAGGACTGAAGGTTCCGGAGGGTGTCTTGAGATCAGAATTGGCTGCTGTGACTGATCGGGCAAAAATTCTGAGGGACCTGGCATAGGGAACGGCTTCTATTGAGCCGAGGTGGAAATCTGAGGTGGCGATGCTGGGGACCCCTGACCCAGAAAGGGAGGACCATCATGCTCCAACGGAGGGCGACTTGATGCTGGGTCCACAGATGACAGACCGGCAACAGTAGGCCCTATCAGCGCCTGGTGAGGGGTGAAATGAGAGGAGACCACCAGCGGCGGCAGAGAAGCCGAAGGCACTGTGGATGGAGGCTCCATAGATGCATGCTGTCACCTAGAAGGCGACAGAGGGTGTCAGTCTAACTGACCATCTTCAGGCCCCAACCCGAGGTCCAGCAAAGATGCCGAGGCCGGAAGGATGGAGATAGCCAAAACCTCACCCAAGTGACTGGCCTGGCCACCTGGCTCAAGACCTTTGTGAAGGGTTGGCCTGAGCAACAGGGACAGCAAGATGAAGGAAGAGTCCTCCAAACCCGCGCAAGCACAACCCGCCATAGAAATAATGGCGGGAGGCTTGTCCACAGGCAACCCGAAGGATGGAGGGCTGAAGTGGAAGAGGAAGTAGACCCCCCAAGGTAGGAACACTCAGGATCTACCACAGCCCCTGGAGGTGACCGTGGCTCTGTAGCAGACCATTCTGGTCCTGATGCTTTTTATGCTTCTTTCTGGAAGATGAAGACTCCATGGAAGTTCTTTTTCCAAGCCGGACAATCTTTGCTGGAGGAGATGGGTCTCCAGAAGCATCTGGCATCTTTCTCACATGACTTGACTGAATTTCTGGCATGCCTGGCAGGCTTCAGTGTCGTGGTCTAGGCCTAGGCAAATGATGCACATGGTATGGCTGTCCTTTTCGGGGAGCTGCTTTCCACAAGCGCACTTGAACTTGTGAGAGTCTGCAGAGTAAGTCGGCGATGACATTTTGCTGAAATCGAACTAAGATCAAGGAAATAATTAAGAAAAATGACAGTCAACTGTAGCAATGGTCCACAAGATCCGACAAGTGCAGGTTGATGGCAGGAAAAGAACTGAGGTGGGTGTGGGGGACCTCCCCTCTTATACCAGATTGGACAGTGACAGGCCAACATCTCAAATTGTAGACTGCTAGCTAGAATTTTTCTGAGTGCCCTGGCGCCTGGCAGCTTAGTCTTAACAGTGTTGCCTACTGCAAGAGCCCCCTCAAAGTGAGATCCACAGATCCAGATGCACTGGAGAACTCTGCACCCGTGTCAGATGTCCTGCCCACAGAGGGAGTGTGACAGGAGGTTCCACTGCCAGTTGCTGTAGCACAGGAAACCAAATTTGTCTGGGCCAGTGTGGGGACACCAGAATCAGGGTGGCCAACTCAACCCTCAACTTGACCAGAACCCTTTGTATTAGAGTGAATGGTGAAAGGCCTACATGAACTTCTTGTTCCAGGAGCTGGACAATGGGTCCCACCAGAGCAAGCAGAAACACAGATGTTTTATGTTCTACAGAGATGCAAACTGGTCTATGTTTGAGCGACCCCATTTTACAAACAAGTAATCTATAACAGAGTCTAAGAGCTCCCTCTTATGGCAGAACACCTAGGACTGACTTGGGTGATCTGCTCAGGTGTTTAGGGTACCAGGCAGGAACACTGCAGACCGCAACATTTTGTATTCCACTCCCAATGCCAAACTCTCATGACCTCTCTGCAGAGAGGATATGAGTAGATGCCAGCCTGTTAGTTGATGTAGTGCATCACCAAAATATTGTCTGTACAGATCAACAACTGATGTTCCAGAAGGAGGGTGGTGAAGACCTGTATGCCACACAGAACAGTCCCTATCTCCAGAGTGTTGCTGTGCAGAACTGTATCCAAAAGGGTCCACCGGCCCTGAGTTCTGAAGGAGCCCAGATGGGCATCCCAGCCTGAACTCAAGGCATTTGTTGTCATTACCAGAAGTAGGGATGGATGGAGAAACAGGGACCCCATCTGTAGGTTGGAGCGGTCCAACCACTAGAGCACAGAGCGGCAGAGAGAAGTCACTTGTATAAGATACTCCAACTCATTTGATTGCTGTGCTCACTGTGCCCTGTAGCTGTGAGATCCTCATGCGCAGACATACCAGAGGGACAGTCAGTGTGGCAGCAACCATGAGGCCGATGAGCCATAGCAGGCATCTGGCAGAGACAAAATTGCTGGAGAAGACCAGCTGAGGCTGGGCCACCAGTGCCATAAGACGGTCAGAGGCCACAAATGTCTGATCCAGCCCTGTGTCCAAGACAGCCCCTATGTATTTGTATGCGCTAGCACAGAGTAAGGACCAACTTCAGCTCACTGATCAGGATACCTAACTGGTTAAACAGCTGTCGGGTCAAAACAGGGTGTAGACTATGGCCTCCTATGATGGGACCTTCAGAAACCAGTTGTCGATATATGGGAAGACGTAAAAGCCCTCTCTAAAGAGGGCAGTTGCTACCAAAGCAAAACACTTAGTAAGGACACACGGCATAGGAGACAAAACAAAGCGCAAGACATGTGAGCCCTGGAGCATAAAACACAGGTACTTTCTCTGAGACTTGTGGGTTTCAATATGAAAAGTATGCATCCTTCATGTCCAGAGCAATCATCCAGAACTCTTTTAGTAAAAGGGGGAACATGGACTACGGAGAGACCATTCAAAACATTTTGTATTCGATGAATAGATTCAGTCCTCAAAGGCCTAGTACTGGCCTTAAATCCCTGGACCATTTTGGTACCAGGAAGTACTGGGAATAATAGCCCAGGTTTTGTTCAGAAGCCAGAACAGGCTCCACAGCCCTGTTGCGGAGGAGGGTTTGAACTTCCTCCAGCAGGAGGGCAAGATGTCCCAGAAGATACTGGTTTGGAAGCGGTGGCACTGAATAAACAGAAAGAAAATCTCGGGTGTGAACTACTTCCAGAACCTAAGCATCAGTTGTAATCTCCCACTGTGAGGAAGGAGATTTGGCCTCCCACCAGAACCTGCTGAAGCAATGCAGCTGGAGGAAAGGGAGGACAGTCAGAAAAGACCGGGAGCAGCATGGATGGCAATAATGGTTTGACCCATTGTAAGTCTGGCACAGGCACTGGGAGGCAGGTTTGTAGCCTAGGACTGGGAAGGCTGAGGTCACTGGGAACCACTCCCTGATCCCTTGAAAAGCCATGGCCTGAAGGTGCATAGGGCCTATGAAAATAGCCTCTGCTCCAACAATGGGTCTTTTGGGTTTAGAGTGTATAGGGACCTCAGGGTCATCTTTGAGGACTGTAGGTCCCGCATTCCATCCTCCACATCAAATCCAGTCATTTTCTTCTGAATGGGGCATTGAGGACCAGCTGTTTTACATCAGAGGCAAAACCTGCAACATGCAGCCAGGAATGGTAGTGCAGGAAAATACTGGAAGAAGCAGTATAAGCAGCTGCATCCGAGACATCATTAGCAGATTTGAGCAGATGCTTTCTGACTTTCAGGCCATTAACAGCTGTCTGTTTAGCTATAACCTTGTCAGGGATGGCCGTCAGCTTATCAGCTAGGGAGACCATCAATTTCCATAGGCAATTTTGATACTTGTTTACGTATGCCTGACAGCAATCCTTATTCCAAGGGAAGCAGAAGCAAAGGTTCTCTTCCCCCATTACATCCAGTTTCCTAGACTCCTTATCAGGAGGAAGAGAACTCATATGTGTGGGTGCTTTTGACCTGTCATGAGCAGTCATTATGACTACTGAGTATGCCTTAGGCTGAAAAGAGTAGTAAGGCTTAGCAGCAGGGGCAGAGTACTGTTTATCTGCCTTTCTGGGGACACTTGGTAAATGAGTAGGTAGATGCCAGGCAGCCAAAGTAGCATCCTCTAGAGCTGACTAGACGAAAGGGAAGATGGCAGTGGAGGAGGCAGACACCTCAAAGAACTTATAAAGGTTCTTCATGGAGGAATTCTCCTTTTGGCATCAAAACCTAACTTTGCTTGATCCAGCTTGAGGAAAGCCTGGAAGGAGGCATCTTCAGGAGGAGGCAGCCTCAGAAAGTGATCTCTGGATGTTTTTTGTACTCTTTGATGAGCAGAAAGACAGAGTAGAGCTGGCGCCTATTACATGTACAGTAGGACTTCCTCTAACTCTTCATCCATGGCCTCTTCCTCTTCTTATATTCTGGATTGTATTCCACTTCGTCAATGTCAACCATCACTGGAAGAGGGCTGACAGGACGAGGAGGAACCATCAGCAGGCGCACTGTCAATGGAGGCTGTTGAAAGCTTGATGTAATGGCAGTTGACAATGGTGATGCTGTTTTCAACACAGCCTGTTTCTTCATTTCTTTTATCTTTATATGGAACTCTAAAACTTTCTTAGGATATCTCTAAGTGACCTGGTTAAAGCCCTAGCAGATAATGCAGGCTTTAGCATCATGGTTGTAGAAACATAGAATTTGATGGCAGATGAGGACCTCTTGGCCCACCTAGTCTGCCCATTTCCCTACCTGATAGATAAGCTGCAGATTCTAGTTAATCAACAGCTTACTTCCTCCTACCCCCACTAGAATTGCCTTAAGTCTGTCCCTTGCATTATTGAATTCTCCCACCGTTCTTGACTCCACAACCTCCTTAGGAAGGCTGTTCCATCCATCCACAACCCTCTCTGTAAAAAAATACTTCTAACATTACCTCTGAGCCGTCCCCCCATCTTCAAATTGTGCCCCCTTGTTCTTGCACATCTCTTCTTCTGAAAGATGCTACCCTCTTGTACTTTGTTAATTCTCTTGAGATACTTGAAAGTTTCTATCACGTCCCCCTTTCCTCAAGGGTATACATATTAAGCTGCCTCAGTCTCTCCTCAGATATCTTCTGGTGCAGACCCTGCACCATTTTAGTTGTCCTCCTCTGAACAGCCTCCACTTGGTCTATGTCTTTGCGGAGATGGGGTCTCCAGAATTGCATGCAGTACTTCAGATGGGGTCTCACCAACTGTCTGTATAGTGGGATAACAACTTCCTGTTTTCTACTGTTGATGCTTTTCCGTATGCATCCCAGTATCCCCCAGCCCTCCTTACTGCCTTCTCACTGCCTTCTCACATTGTTCCTTATCTTTCGGCAGTGGCATAGAAGCTTAAGTTTAAAACTGCAAGCTTAGAGAAGTAGTAACATTAGCAAAACTTTTCAGAGTTCAACAGCATTCTTCAGCACTGGTGGACCGACAAGTGGTTGATGGGGGAAGACAGAAGTGAGGCATGCTAGGGATGCCCATGTTATATAGATGCTGGCTAAGCATGTCGATGTTGCTGGCCACAGCCAGCAAAAAATTTCAGGTGGTTCTGATGCCAATGGCCTATAGTTCCATGATGTGACTCAATGGAGGAAGATGTCCTCAAAGAAGATCCATCATTACAAAACAGCTACTAGTGAAACAAACACAGAAAGTATTCCTGAAACTCAGGAGAGAACCTGCAACAGTGATTCTGATAGCTCCAGACTGGGCCAGACAGGCCCAGTACTCAGTACTCCTGGTCCTGTCCGGCAAGAATCCCATCAGCTTGTCACTTAGTAACAGTCTGTTGACTTTGTCCAGGGAAGAATAGCATTTCTGAACCCCAGGACCCTACGCCTGAGGACACAGTTCATGAGTAGTTAGAAGTTTCTGGACTGGATCTCTCACAGGAAGTCCTGAAGGGGCTTATTCCTTTTTTTTTTTTTTAACTCATCTTCATTCCAAACTGAAATGATCAAAGTAGTGATAAAGCAAATCAGGTACATATCCAGTAAGACAAATCAATAAATATGGACCCAACCGAACAACATATTACGACAACGACTGCTAGTAATTCTTATAACTTCTTACCTGTCCCTCCCCTTGTCACTTCTCTCGACTTTGACTACTTCTTTGTGACCTACCCACCCCCTCGGAATTACCATTTGTCATGAGTTCTGCCTGCCACCCCTATCCCTTAGCCTGATGTATGCATCTATCATGTGATCCTAGTCTAACATGTTACTTTGGATATCTGCGGTTAGTAGAGCCTACAGGACTGCTCGCTCCCAGCTAGGCATCCTGAATGTTTGCTTACTGCCAGCTGTTATTAATGGCATGATGCATGGTTGGCTGCTATTCATGTTTCATATTTAAGGCAGTCCTCTGTTATGTATTTTGTGCACAGTTCCCCTGCACTTACGTGATTGTTTGTACCACTGTTATGATTTTGTACTCTGCTATATTTGACTTAATGTACTCTCCCAGGTCGTGCCTTAAAATAGGCAGGTTATGTTGTCTAGCGCACTTACCCAGTTACCAAAAGCAAATAAATAAATAAATCTATAGTCCATTTAGCCATAGAGCAGGATTCAATGGCCTATGAATAGAGAGCTAGTAATACCATGGTATATAATCCAGCTGGAATAAGCAACTTTTACACAAAAGTAAAGCTGTAACAATAACAACAATAACCAGTTCAGGCAGCTAACAAAGAAAGAAACTAATTAATGCCAAGGCGAAGGTTACCAGGAGCCAGAGATCCGCATGCAGAAGGCAGCAACAAGCTACTGTAAAATGGAAAGGTGCTAATAAGGCAGTAATCGCAATAATCAAAGGTGCTTATTCCATTCTTTGAATAGGGTTTGTCTCCAGGGCATTGGACTCTACGGAGAATGACACAGAGAGTGAAATCATAGGTGGGAAATTCCTGGGCTTAGAAACAATAAAACACGGCTATGGCGGAACCGGAAACTGACAAAACCGCAACAAGAGAGGAGTTAATCATATCTGCTGTAACATAAACTATTACAAAACAGAAACCATCATCATGACTAAAAACAAAATGCAGCCATAGCCCATCTGAAAACTGACAAAACTGCTACAACACAGCAGAAACCCCCTACCTAAAGACATACGTGGACAACACTGCAAATGCTAAAACTCTTAACTTGAAGCCACAACTGCAAAATACTGCAATTCCTGAGTTCTAGATAGACTGTGCCCACAAGAGATGCTCCAGATTGGTGCACAGCTGCAGGAATAAACCATTATCAGGGATTGCATGCAAATTTCACTAACACGTAATGCCTTCTTTGCCCCAGGAGTGTGCATTCGAACCATGGATCATACATCATCGCCTGCATTTGACATCCTGTGTGTTAACCACTTAATAAAACAGCATGAGACAATAAAGTGCTGTTCCTAATTATAAAAAAGAAACCAGCAAGCCCAGTGGCATGGAGAGCTAAGGCACTGAGCGCCTTACCTCCTGCCATGCCAGCGCTCCTTACTCGGGAACAAGCACGGGTTGCTGGGGATTAGCTGGTGGGAGGGCTGAGAGAGTACTGAGCAGCCAACTGGCAGCTCTCTTTTCCTGGATCAGGATGAATGGCTATCTTGGCCCTTAGCTGTCACCAGTTGGAGGCCTGGTGATAGCTCATGGGAGCTCCGGGGGGCAGATATAAGTCAGGGATGGAGAGGGGGCCACTGTCCTGGGATGCATCTACGTGCACGCGCCTCCTGAGCACACCATGGTGGTGGGAGAGAGATGGGACAAAATCAGGAGGTAAAAGGATGCCACTGTGGGGGGCGTATGACACCCACATACCACACCTCCACTTGCCACATCACCAGGGATGCCTCCGGTGACTACTGTATTAAGGCATCGTGGGAGGGGACAGCACTCCCTCTCCTGATCCTGCCACAAGGGGAAATCTGTGAGGGTACTGAGCTGCCAGGTAAGCCCAGGGAGATGCTGGACAGTGGGAGGTGGTGGAGCCCGGCAGAAGAGGGTCTAACCTCATTGTGGCCACGGAGGAAAAACAGATTATAGAAAAAAAAAAGAAACCAGCCACAGTGCGAAACAAGTCTCTGCCATTCTAGGCAACATTTTAATTCCAGTCATCCATGGTTTGCAGCATAAACACTCGCTGAGTGCTCAAGCATAAGGTCCACAGCTTCCCCCTTTACACAGCTGTATTAGTCCCCAGTCTTGCTGCCACTTACAGAATGCAGCAATCTATCTTCCAGTCAGTTTCTGTGTGGCTACATGCTGATTTCAAGCTCAATGCCAAGTCCCGTTACCTCTCTCTCCTCTATTTAAAGCATTTTTCAATATCCAGAAAAGAATGTTTTAAAATATAACCTTCAGACACAACTCAGCTTCTGTTTAGTTACTTTTCTGTGTTTATGTCCCCTCATTCTTTATCACTGAATATATTTGCATGAAAACAGAATCTATGTTTCTCAGACACCATCTCATTCTATTACTCTTACCCCCACTGAAGTAATAATCCACCGTTTGTGAGATTATAGTCACTTCCAAACAACAGACTGTGGTGTCACAACAGAGAATTATGACTAAAGCGGGGAGAACCAGGAGGATGAGAGAAGCCTGGCGGACGAAGATCATGTTGTCATGCAAGTGTGAGACGTAATAAAGAATGAGAGGCCATACTGTAAAAACAGAAAAGTAATGTAATATGTGGAATGTGGAATTTAGTCTGAATATTATATTTAAAAAAGCTTTCCTTGATGACGTACTGGTAAACATGGTAAAAGATATCAGAGTTCAGAGTGGTAACAGTTACATGGAGGGGAAAATTGTGTTCAATACCTTTTGACTATGTTGATTTGCATCATCCCTGTTTGATCCAGCTTGAAAGCTGATAACAGATGGGCTGTTCATTACTTTTTTCCCCTAATTTCTATTTAATCACCGCCTTCCACACTGCACTCAATCTCCTTCCAGTCTCCAAGGCTAACCATCCATCTCCCTTAACTGTCTGGAGCGAAGTGCCATATCCCACAAAGCCGTGGCTTACCCCCCCCCCAGGTGGGGATGAGGTGAAAGCTTACCCATGAACATTTCTAGTATAAGCACTAGAAACACTGGGGGGAGGGGGGGGGGTTTGACAGTCAGATACAGGATTGAACCATATGTCCTCAATACCCCCAAGGATTACTTTTCAAAGAGGACAGAATCTGAAGGACTCACTGGTACACACTGTCCTTCAAAAAATAGACACGAAAGTATCCAGCCCAGTGGCATAGCAGGCTAAGCCACTGGATGCCTTACCTCTCAACACGCCAACGACCCATGTTCGGGAGCGAGCGTGGGCCGGAGGTCGGCACGGGAGGGGAGGGTGCGGAGCAGGATGAGCTGCCATCAGGCAGATCTCCTCTCCGGGGAGGGAGCCTGTGCTCCCTCGGCGCTTGACTGCCTTGTGGTGGAGGTCAGGGGGCAGTGCAGTCATGGGAAGCCAGGGACACTAGGCCAATGGGGTGAGAAGATGGGCAATCACAGGAGCAAGAGGGCACATGCACATCTCCACGCACATGTGGCTCTCTGTCTGGGGCCCTGGGGTAATCGGGGAACTAGGATAAAATCGGGGCTGCCACAGGATGATGCCTTTGGGCCAGCTCCCGGGGTACACACAAAGTAACAAGACCCCAAATGACTCCCGGAGACCAGTAGGGTGGATAACGGCAGCAGCAACCCACCAACGGAGCAAACACCTTTATGGAAAAAAAAATAGACAGAAAACTTTACATATGGACATTGTGTTCACTGCTCAAATACTTGTAACCCCCGCACGTTTATCCACCCTCGTTCTGGCAAACAGTCTGAAATAAGGGACTGCATTAACTGCAGTACTATGGGGGGGTACACATGCTCAAGTTCCAAGTGGTTGTGCTGGTGAGCAGGCTGAATCAGGCCAGTGCACACTACAGGTGGGGTGGTAAACCTCTAAACTCAGCAGTTCCAAAAAACAGTAGCGGCACACAAAAACTGCAGTCTTGTTAAAGATGCAAAGTGATTTATTTCTCCACATAGATGCTCAGCATATAAGGCAGTATATAATAAAATACCACAGTGTCCTGGTTGTACAAATTAGACAGATTGATATTGCTGCAATTAAACAGCAGCAAAAAGCAGGGTGAGAGAGCGATCCAGCGCTTCGACTCTTAACCAGAGACTTCCTCAGGAGTGTGGCCTGTGAGACAAAGTGACCCATTTATACCCAAAATCTTGTTTGAAGGGGAGGAGCCCCAATAATCAAGTGATATACGAGTGCAGTGCAAGCTAGTAAATTTAAGGACTCGTTCAATGACTTCAAATTAACACATAAGATAATCTTATTAACAAACATTTCAACACCTGAAAGCCAAATAGACCTGCAGACTAATATAACTGCTATGTTGCATATAGGTGCAGATTAGGTACTCATAAATCTAGAATACTTCATATTATATTTCACTAATGACAAAAAGTTTTATCATAGAAGTAGCTTAGAGGTGAAAAAATAAGTAAAAAAGATAAAAGACTGAAGCCTGTAAATCCTCCTCAGTGAGGAGAGATTCTTCAGTGGTCCTGCAAGAGATCCGCCAGCCAAGGTAGATCCAGGGTGTGCTTCCAAAAGCGGTCCAGGAGCAGGAACCAAAATCGTAGGTGGCACAGTCCAGCTGGACAGGGAAACATTAATAAAGGAACCCAAGATCAAAGAGATCCTTTTTTAAGACAGAAACCAACACCGAGCACAGCAAAAGAAAAAGGAAATATAAACGGAAGACAAGGAGACATAGTGGAGGAGGACGATGCCGGTGTAAGCAGCTAGAGGTCCCTACGGGCAAGGAACAAGAATGTGAGTTACAAATAATTATCCTCTCGGCACTGGAACTCAGTCAGCACCAGGTAAACATACTTAAAAAGGGTTTGACTTTTATCCCTATTCCCCAGTTAATGGTTTCAGTATATTAGCAGATCTGTATAAATTCCTCAGAAAAATTCAACTCAAAGTACATTTTCGACAAGGACACAATATTGTGACTGCAGCTATGGGGGGAGCATGCAGGATTCCCTTGAAAATCCAGACATTGAAAACCTGGACTTCCTTATTACAGCCATGTCTTCAGTCCACACATAACCTGACTGCAATGATTTAACTGTACCTCAGACTTCTGATATTCCATTTTTATGTTTGCTTGCACGTGCACTGCACAAGAAACATACTGAGTTAGTACAGCATTGCAGAGGTCTGGCAGTGTTGTGGCCAATCCAGTGAACGCTTTAATGGGTGCGTTCATCAGCCACCAATTAATGCTGAAGCTGCCGATGACGGTAGTTTCAGAGCGAGCGCCACACTTGCATGAAATCTACTGCTGCAGTCAGGGGCAGTTTCATCATTGCAGCGTCAGTCCCCCTTCCTCCCAACCAGTCAGACAGCAGGATAACAAATTATCTCCCTCCCACTGCTGCTGCCCACCCAGCACCCTCTGTGAAATCTGCCGCTGCAATCAGGAGCAGCTTCATCATTGCAACGGCAGTCCCACCTCCCTCCCAACCAGCCACACAGTAGGACAACAAATTAGCTCCTTCCCACTGCTGCTGCCCTCCATGCACCCTCCATTCTCCATCCCATGCTGACATCGGGGTGCTCAGTCCTCATGTCACCATGTATTCCCCCTTACCCCCATTAATGTGCCACAATGGGAGCCAACCCCAGTGTGCCATAAAATACTTCTCTGATGCTTCCGAAGCTGGGATGCCCACTCCCGGTGTCGGATGCATGCCCCACCCACGCCCCAATGTTCTCAGCCGACCTCGGGGTGCCCAATCCCCAGATCGGCTTTGATCTCCCCCCAGTACTATGGCACACTGGAAGCCCACCCAGTGTGCCGAAATGCATGTTGTAATATTTCATCTGTAAAAAAGGAAACAGTCCCACGACATATTTTTTTTTAACCAAAAAAAAAAAATGGTCTCTCATCGTTCCCGCCAGCCCCCCTCCCCCAACCTGCACCCTCCCTCTGCGCACCCAGCCTCCTCGCACCCCCTCACCCATACTCTACCTCTGGATGTCAGGAACATCGATCTTCTGTGGACTGGGAACACGCCTACACTCTTCAAAGACCAAACCAGGAACTGAAGAAATGAGGGAAAGCCCTATAATGGCAGCCAATGGTGGGTTTTCAATTTAGGTTGATATCTCGGCCAGTTTTCTGAATTTTGGTTCCAAATTTTCAACATGGGGCTCTTGGGACCCCACCTCATGAACACTGTCACTGTTATTTCATTTCTCTGTCCTAAAAGGTGATTTTGCGGTCACTGCACGGCATCACCTTTTGGGACGAATTAACAAAATGACAGTGCCACTGTTCATGAGGTCGGGTCCCAAAAAGCCCTTGTTGCAAATCTGGTGAAAAAAAACTAAAAAAATGATCATAAGTATTTAACGTCTGTTGCGCAATTTCTATGCACACTCATAACTTCATAAATTTTTAATATTTTCACTCCAGATTTCCTACATTGCCATTTTTTCACAGCTATCATTTTTTGCATCCTTCCCAAAATGTGTTTTTGCACCTGTGGTGCAGAATGGTGCGGTCGCTGTGTGAAATCAACTTTCAGGACAGATTAACGAAATCCCAGTGCTACTGTTCATGAAGGGAGGTCCAAAAAGAAAAAACTACTCAACTTATTTTATTTTATTTATTTATTTGTATAATCGGATTTACAATCTTTGAGACAGAGGCTCATTTACAAAGGTACCTCGTCACAGAGAGGACATACAGAGTCAACATACGTACAGAATACAGTCATACAGAGTAACATAGTTTTACATAGTTGCTTGAACATAAAGAGTAATTAGAAAACATTTCAGTCTTGACAGGTTGGTACCAGCAGGTACTGGCAGAAGAGATGGAGACCAAGAGGGAGGGGGGTGTGTGGTGAGGGGTGGTTCAGCCCAGAGGACTAAGTCAATAGTGTTATAGAATTAGTAATTGTGTTTCTTCTAATGGAGTCTTGCTGTATTCTGATATCTGCAGTTAGCCCAAGCACTTGAACTGCCCCGGAGATTAAAGAGTTAACTCTATGCAAAAGCATAGAACGTTGAGCTCGAGCTCGGATTTCAAAACTCTGTCTGTGGCGCTTCAGAGTGTAACTGTCAGATTCTTACGAGCAACTAACTAACTAACTACACCCCTGGTGTGAAAATTGTAAACAGTAAAATCAATAGTTAAGAGATTTTCTTTGGATCCCCAAAAGACTCAAGTCGAGAAAACCAAGAAACAAAACACAGGTGGTGAACAGATATATTTTAAAATAAACACAACACAACACAACAACCCCACCCAAAGGGGAGAGGAGCAAGGTACACCTCTGAGGTGCAACACTGTACCTGACCAGCCCACCACCCAAAAACTAGGTTCTGAGAGGGGAGGCGGGGGGAGGTCAGAATACAGCAAGACTCCATTAGAAGAAACACAATTACTAAGGTGAGTAATTTTTTCTTCAAACAACATGAAGTCTTGCTGTATTCTGACATATGCAGACTACCAAGCAGTACCTCCATGGAAGAGGGTACCAAAGTTATTTTGGGAACAGGCTCTGCAGTACTGCCATACCAAACCTAGCATCACTCCTAGCCTGGATATCCAAAGAGTAATGCTTGGTGATATTATGGACTGTTTTCCAGGTGGCTGCATTGCAGATCTCTAGCAAGGGTGTATCTCTGGCAGCAGCTAGAGAAGCGGCTGTACCTCTAGTCGAGTGGGCTCTCAGGCCTCAGAGAGGTGTTTTACCTAGCTTGGTATAGCAGAACTGTATAGAGGCTACAATCCACCTGACAATATTTCTGTTAGTAGCTGGCCTACCTTTTCCCACTTCACCATAAGTGAGAAACAGTTGAAGACAATCATTCCTATGTGCATTAGTATGCTCTATGGAGTAACAAAGTGCCCTTTTAACATCCAAACTGTGCAATCTTCTGTCTCCTGAAGAAGAAGAATGATAAGTGAAAAACACAGGAAGGGACATGGACTGGTTCAGATGGAAATCTGAAACCACTTTTGGTAAGAAACTCCTATTGGTTCTGAGGACCACCTTATCTCTATGAAATGAAATAAAATTAGGTTAGACTGACAGGGCCTGTAGTTTACTAATTCGCCTGGCAGAAGTAACAGCTACCAGAAACACAGTTTTCCAGGTCAAGTACTTAAGTTCGGGTGAAGCCAAAGGTTCAGAGGAGGGCTGCATAAGCTGAGCAATGCAGATGTTGAGATCCCAAGTCGGGGTAGGCTCCCTGAAAGGAGGGTTGATATGAATCAATCCTTTAAAGAACTTTGCAAAGACAGGGTGGGATGCCAGAGAAGAGCCCTTCCCTGCAGACAGAAATGCAGACACAACTGCTAGATGAACTTTTAAAGTGGCTGGCCCAAGGCCTAACCCATTTAGGTGAACCAGATAATCTAAAACTGTGGCAATACCTGCAGCCTCTGGCAGTATATCCCTCTGTGAACACCAAATGCTGAATCTTTTCCATTTGGAGTTGTAAGTTTTTCTGGTAGAGGGTTTTCGAGAGCCCTTGAGGATGTCTAAAACTTCCTGAGAAAGATGCAGGCTTGCGTACGCTTAACTCTTCAAGAGCCAGGCCTTGAGATTGAGAGACTGGAGATTGAAACATAGAAACATAGAAACATAGACTTTGACGGCAGATAAGGACCACTTGGCCCACCCAGTCTACCCATTTCCCTACCTACTGGATAAGCTGCAGATTCTAGTTAACCAACAGCCTATTTCCTGCAACCCCCCACTATAATTGCCTTATGTCTGTCCCATGCATGTTTGAATTCCTCCACTGTTTTAGACCCCACAACCTCTCCAGGAAGGCAGTTCCATGTGTCCACCACTCTCTCCGTGAAAAGAATTTCCACATTACCCCTGGAGCCGTCCCCTCTAACTTTAAATTGTGCCCCCTTGTTCTTACACATCTCTTTTTCTGAAAGATGCTACCCTCCTGGACTTTGTTGATTCCCTTGAGGTACTTAAAAGTTTCTATCATGTCCCCCCTGTCCCTCCTTTCATCAAGGGTATACATATTAAGCTCTCTCAGTCTCTTTTCATATGGTTTCTGATGTAGACCCTGCACCATTTTAGTTGCCCTCCTCTGGGGCACCATATCCTCCCCTGAGAGGAGGTTAAGAGATTATGTCTCTCAGGAAGAGACGGGGAAGTGAGACTGCTAAGTCAACAACAGAGGATACCAAGGTTGCCTGGCCCAATCTGGAGCAATCAGAATCACTGTGCAGGGTTGTGACCTAATCTTGATTAGAACCCTGAGCAACAGGGGAAGAGGAGGGAAGGCGAAGGCATAAAGGAATCTGCCTTCCCAATCCAATATCAGAGCATCCAGGGGAACTGTCCCCATGACTGGAGGCCTGCAGCAGAACTGGGGAAGCTGTTGATTGTCTGGGGCTGCAAAGAGATCTATCTCTGGAGTGCCCCACCTAGTGAAGATTACATTCAGGATGAGGGGATCCAAGGTCCATTCATGATGGCCCCGGGAAATTCTGCTCAGAGCATCCGCTAACATATTGTTCTTCCCTGGCAGGTGAACTGCTATCAGGGAAGTCTGAAGGGAATAGACCAGAGACCATATTTTCATGGCCTTTGTGCACAAGGCCGTAGACCGAGTGACCCCTTGCTTGTTGATGTACCATATGGTGGCGGTGTTGTTGTCTGTCCTGACCTGAACCACCTTGCTCCTCACTGAAGGGCCAAGAACACTGCCCTGAGTTCCAGAAGATTGATATGAAGGAGAGACTCTGCTGGGGACCACACACCCTGTGCTGTGAGGGCTCCCAGGTGTGCTCCCCAGCCTAGGACAGATGCATCTGTGGTGAGAACCACTGAAGGAGTTTGCTTGAGGAATGGAACACCTTGCCTGAGATTGTCTTGGTCCAGCCACCACTGGAGAGCTTGGACCAGAGTCTGAGTCACTGGAATCAGTTTGGAAATAGAGTCTTTTCTCTGAGACCAGAAGAATCTTAGATGGAACTGAATGTCCCTCATCTGAAACCTGGCCCCCTGTACCACTACAGTGGAAGCTGCCATGTAGCCCAGGAGTTGAAGAAAATGCCTTGCTGGATGAGAATCCAGAGGATGAAAAGAGGAAGCGAGATCTGTAAGAGCCTGAATTCTTGCAAGTGGAAGGGAGGCCTTTGCTTGAACAGCATGTAACTATAAAAGTAAGAAGTTGCACTGGTTTGAGAACAGACTTTGACAGGTTGAGAAGAAATTCCAGGGAACTGAGGAGATCCTGGGTAACCTGCAGAGCTGACTTGACCTGGTTGGAAGACTTCCTACAATGAGCCAGTTGTCCAGAGAAACGTCCTGCCTTCTGAGGAAGGCCACTACTACTGCAAGACACTCTGTAAACACCCTTGGGGCTGATGTTAGGCCGAAGGGCATAGCCCTGAACTGACAGTGGCCTGAGGGTAACTTGAACCTGAGGTACTTTCTGTGGGAGCACCTGATGGGAATATGGAAATAGGCATCCTTGAGGTCCAGGGAAGCTAGCCAGCCTCCTGGCCTCAGAGAAGAAAAAATTACTCACCTTAGTAATTGCTTTTCTTCTCATGGAGTCTTGCTATATTATAACAATAGCAGTCAGCCACTGCAGCTGAACTGCCCCGGAGAGGAAGGAGTTAACTCCAGAAGATCTGAGTTCTACAGCGAGGGCGCTAGTCTCAAAGTTTCATCTGGCAGTTTCAAATGAAACTGTCAGATCTTTACGGCCAACATCAAAGGACGGAAAAGTCTGTGGAAAACTACACTAGCCTATGGCTACCTACTAGTAGTAATAACAACAATATAAACAACAAAGAAACACCCAGAACCATAATAACAAAGATTGATGGTATTATGGTTCGTTTTACCACCCTTGACAAGCACATATGAACCCCCTTCCCCAAGACTCAAGTCCAAGAAGGGGGCACAAAAATAACCTAAAAGAACATCAGATCCCTAACCCAAAGGAAAACAGGGTTAGGGGAAAACTAAATGGCATGACACAGTGCTTGCACCAATTTGCCACCTCTACCCAAGTAGGAGTTCTGAGAGGGGCAGGAGGGAGGGTGGTTATAATAAGCAAGACTCCATGAGAAGAAAAGCAATTACTAAGGTGAGTAATTTTTTCTTCAAACACCATGAAGTCTTGCTATATTATAACAATAGCAGATTACACAGCAGTACTCCATGGAGGAGGGTCAGAACCTACTTAGGAAATAGGCTCTGAAGCACAGCTGTGCAAACCGAGCATCTCTCCTGGACTGGATATCCAGGGAATAATGCTTGGTAAAGGTGTGAACTGTCTTCCAGGTAGCAGCTTGACAAATCTCCAGAATAGGAATGTTCTAGCAGCCGCTAGAGACGCAGCTGTACCCCTGGTGGAGGGCCTCAATCCTGAGGGGGGTACTTACCCAGTTTCTGATAACAAAATTGATACAAGAGACAATCCACCTTGCAATTGTTCTCTTAGTGGCAGGTTTCCTTTGCCAACCTCGCCATACGTAAGAAACAGTTGGAGGATTCAACCTATGACCTCTGGTGCGCTCTAGATAGTAACTTAATGCCCTTTGACATCCAAGCTGTGCAGTCTCCTCTCACCTGAGGAAGAATGCTCAGTGAAAAATACTGGGAGAGAGATAGATTGATTCAGGTGGAAATCAGAAACCACCTTAGGCAAAAACTTTCTATTAGTCCTAAGGACTACCTTATCTCTGTGGAAAGAGAGATCTTCTTCCACTGACAGGGCCTGTAACTCACTTGTCGCGCCTGGCAGAGGTGATAGCTACTAGAAAAACGGTTTTCCAAGTTAAATACTTGAGTTCTGCTGAAGACAGAGGCTCAAAAGGAGGTTGCATTAACTGAGCAATGCAAATATTCAGGTCCCAGGCGGGAGCTGGTTCCCGAAAGGGAGGGTTAGTGTGAAGTAACCCTTTAAAAAACTTGGAGAACACAGGGTGAGAAGAAAGGAGGCAGGCTTCCCTGCTGACACAAAAGCAGAGACAGCTGCCAGATGAACCTTCAGGGTAGCTGGTCTAAGGCCTAAGGAATTCAGATGGACCAAATAGTCCAAAGAATGGGAAGATCAGCAGATTCTGGGGTAATCTGCCTCTCAGAGCACCAGATGGAAAACCTCTTCCACTTAGAATTATAAGTGGCCCCTAGTGGAAGGCTTCCTAAAGCCTTTAAAATATCCATAACACCTTGAAAAGGTGTAAATCCAATAAATTCTAGCTCCTCAAGAGCCAAGCCTTGAGGTGGAGGGACTTGAGGTCCGATACCACACCTCCCTGTGCACAGGCCAGTGTCGTGAACTCTGGGCAGGCTCAGGGCAGGGTGGACTGCCAGGACAGGAGCAGAGGGTACCAGGGCTGTCTGGCCCAATCTGGGGCAATCAGAATCACTCTGCAAGGTTGAGATCTGATTTTCACTAGTACCCTGAAAAGGAGAGGAAAGGGGGGGAAAGCATACAGGAACTTCCCTTTCCAATCCAACAGAAAGGCATCCAGAGGGACTGAGCCCAGTACTGGAGGCCTGCAGCAAAAAAGAGGAAGTTGGTGGTTGTCTGGGGCCGCGAAAAGATCTATCTGAGGAGTGCCCCAACTGGCAAAGACGGACCCCAGTACTTGTGGATTCAGAGCCCATTCGTGATGGCCCTGAGAAATTCTGCTGAGGGCGTCCGCCAGCACATTGTCCTTCCCTGGGAGATGAACCGCTATCAGGGAGGTGTTCAGGGAATAAGCCAGAGACCACAACTTCATTGCTTCGGTGCACAAGGCTGAAGACCGAGTGCCCCCTTGCTTGTTGATGTACCACATTGTGGTGGTATTGTCTGTCCTGACTTGAACCACTTTGTTCTGGACAGAATCTGAAAGATCCAAGAGCTAAAAAGACAGCTCTGAGTTCCAGAAGATTGATGTGGAGCAGAGATTCCTGAGGAGACCACACTCCTGAGTGGTAAGGTCGCTCAGGTGAGCCCCCACCCTAACAGGGAGGCATCCGTGGTGAGGGTGAGGGAGGGAGAAATGGAATGAAGGGAACCCTTGTTTCAGATTGCTTTGATCCTGCCACCAGTGTAGGGCCAGGATCAGGGATTGAGTAACTGGGACCAATTTGGTAAGGGGTCCTTCCTCTGAGACCAATAGGCCTCAAATGGAATTGAATGTCCCTCATCTGGAATCTTGCTCCCTGCACAACAGCTGTGGAAGCAGCCATGTGTCCGAGGAGTTGCAGGAAATGCCTTGCTGGTCGAGAGACCAGAGGGTAAAGGAGGATGCCAGGGCGATGAGTCTGTCCACCCTTCCGAGGGAAG
The DNA here is from genome assembly GCA_016271365.2 of Neoceratodus forsteri. Taxonomy (NCBI): domain Eukaryota; kingdom Metazoa; phylum Chordata; order Ceratodontiformes; family Ceratodontidae; genus Neoceratodus; species Neoceratodus forsteri. Next base: position 874,303,254 of record CM028132.1, on the reverse strand, counting down.
AAAGGCCCTGGCTAACCTTGTGTTCAATTCTGCGCCTATGAAAGTTAGGGGCCTGAACTGGTTCCAGAACTGACTTTGGTAAGTTTAGCAGAAATCCCAGAGAAGTGAGAAGCTGCTGGGTGACTTGTAAGTGGGATTTCACCTGACCTGAGACTGACCCACAATGAGCCAGTCGTCCAGGTGAGGGAAACACAGCAACCCCTTGCCTTCTTAAATGAGCCACTACAGCTGAGACATTTTGTGAATACCCTTGGCAGAGAGGGTAGGCGAAGGGCATTGCTCTGAACTGGTAGTGGCCTGAGGGCAGTTCGAACCTGAGGTACTTTCGTGGGAAGGCCTGATCAGAACATGAAAATAGGCATCCTTGAGGTCCAGGGAAGCTAGCCAGTCCCCTGGTCTTAGGAAGGCAATATCATTGCCAGGGTTAACATTTTGAACTTTGGTTTCAACAGATGCTTGTTCAAGTATCTTAAATCCAGAATGGGCCGCCATTCTCCTGTCTTTTGGGGTAAGAAAGTATCTTGAATAAAGCCCTTGCCCTGATGGCAAGGAGGAACCCTTCCACTGCTTTGCAGACCAGAAGAGAAGAAACCTCTGCTTCCAAAGCAAGGGCTTCTGAAGGACTTGCAGGTGGAAATGCCTGGCTCTCATCTTTGGAAAATATTTGAAGCTGAGAATTAGACTCTGGCCTATTACCTCCAGAACCCATCTGTCCGGTTAGGGACAGCCAGCTCTGGCTGAAATAGGCCAACCTGCCCCCCACTGGTACAGGAGAATCGGCCCTGGGCACCCCATCAGGGTGCCTGCTTAGCAGCAGCCTTAGGCTGAGGGAGGGAGACGTCTACTAGCCCACGCCTACCCCTGCCTCTGAAGAAACCCTTCTGCAGACAGCAGAGGAGGCTTGAAATTGGTAAAAGGCCTGAAAAGGGTCTGCCCTCACTCTGGGAGCATGCCTTTGTGGCATGGCATGCTTTCCTTAGCCTGGGCACTTTTGTAGGTAGTTCTGTATTCATTCATCTTTTCATATAATTTTCTGTTTGCTCCTCAAACAGAGAATTTCCACACAGGAAAATCCATAGCCTTTGACTGAGTATCTTGGGACAGATTAGTGCATCTGAGCCATGCCAACCTACGGAAGCTACAGAAGTGGCCATGACCTAGAGGAAACATCATTAACATCAACAGCATTATGAAATTGAACTTAGAGGCTTCAATGCCATCAGCAGCCACCTGTTCCAACTCACTAGCCAGCTGGCCATGGGCCTGCTTGGCTAACTGCAACACTGTGTCCCACCTAGATTTCTGATATCTCAGCCACATGCTTCATATAATTTGCCTGCCTGAGTCCCAAAGAAGCTGCCATATACTGTTTCTTCGCCATGGCATCAATCTTCCTAGAATCCTTATCAGGAGGATGTGAGGCCAGAGGAATATTAGCCTTGTCACAGGCTGCAGCTTGTACCACACCTACATGACTACACTGCTCAATAAGGAAGTCTGTATCCGAGCCTGACAAAGTATACCTTCTGTCCATTTTTTATCTACAGGAGGGACAGAATGAGGATTTTTAAAATCTTTGTTGTTTGCTTCCTAAATGACTTATGCAAAGGAATAGACAACCTCCTAGACTCTGGAATATCCATCATTTCCACATAATCAGGCTCCTCTTGTCTCATCCACAGCCTCTAAAGGAAGCTGGAGGGTTTCTGCAACCTTTTGTAAAAATAAAGAAAGAAGGGACTCAGACAGAATAGGGAGATTCTAAAGGTCTGTCTGGAGAAATGCCCGGTTCGATGGGCACGCCCAGACCCTCCCAGCCACACATATATTGATCAAATCTCCTCCCTCCTGTGGTTCATAAAAATCCTCAACTTCAAAATCCTGAACCACTGGGACTGAACGAACCAACCTTTTACCAACTGTTGGTGGTTCTACAGATCCCTGAGACAGTGACTGGACAATCTGAATGGCTTTAGCTATCTCTGCAGCAGTTGGAGACACAATTCTGGACTCCAGACCTCCTGATTTCTTTGTCTTTTTACTTGGGACTGGTTCCTCTGAACCAGTCTTCCTTTTGCCCGAGGAAGTCTCGCCCTGGTCAGAGGGCACTCCCTCTGGTCCAGTGGGTACTGAACCGGGCTGGCCATCCGGTCAGCGGACTTTTGGCCTCTCGCTCCTGGAGCCGCCCAATCTCTTCCAGGGTGGCTGCAGGGAATTTTTACACACCTGGGTCTGACAGGAGGTGGTCAGCCCCAGACAATAGACACAGTGGTGTGGGTCAGCCTTGGCAAAGGCGCCCCCACAGACATCACAGTGTTGAAACCCAGTGGGCCCGGTTTTCTTTGGGTTTCTCAGACATAATGCCAGCTCAACCAAAAACTTGCCCTTTGATGGCAGTGCTAGGCAAGACACCCTTATCGGTTCCTAACCGTGTCACGGGTATTTGAAAAACCGTAATAATTTAGTTTTTTAGAACCGATAAGAACCGGAACCGCACTCTAAAACCCACAGTACAGTTTTAAAAGACAGAAAAATAGCGATCGGTTCAAAACTGAACCGATAATTAATTTTCCACACAGACTTGAATTTTGTACTTACGGTTACCAGATAGAGCTTTAGAACCGAAATGCGGTAAAATAATGACTTTTGCCGGTTCAAATGAACCGAAAACTACTTTTAAACCGAGAATGAACTGAGCTGAAGGAGCTGATCTCCGGAGCGACTGTTCAGTGAAGCGGAGTAAAGAATCTGACAGTTTCATTTGAAACTGCCAGATAGAGCTTTGGGCACAGCGCCCTCGCGCTGTAGAACTCCAGATCTTCTGGAGTTAACTCCTTCCTCTCCGGGGCAGTTCAGCTGCAGTGGCTGACTGCTATTGTTATAATATAGCAAGACTTCATGGTGTTTGAAGGAAGAATTACTCCAAGAGTCACCATTTTGAACTTTGGTTTTAAAATGTGCTTGTTCAAATACATTAAGTCTAGGATGGCTCACCACTCTCCTGTTTTTTGGGGGGTAAGGAAGTATCTGGAGTACAGACCTTTGCTCCTGTGTGGGGTAGGAACTCTCTCCATGGCTCTGAGAGCCAACAGAGAGGAAACCTCTGCTTCCAAAGCAATGGTTTCGGAGAAGTTTGCAGGTGGAAAAGATTGGACCCTCATTTTTGGAAATGTTTTGAAACTGAGGGCCAATCCCTGGCTTACTACCTCCAGGACCCACTTGTCTGAAGTAACAGACTTCTAGGCCTGGAAGTAGTAAGCCAGCCTGTCTCCTACTGGAATTGGGGAGTTGACCCGGGCTGACACATCAGGGTGTCTGCCTGGCAGGAGCCTTAGACTGTGAAGAGGATACAGCCCTGCTCATCCCCCTCCTGCCTCTCCCTCAGAAGAACCCCCTCTGTTGGAAGGGAGAGGAGGCCTGGGCTTGGTAGAAACCCTGTGAAAAGGTCTTCCCCTGCCCCTAGACTGCTGCCTCTGAGGAGTAGCTTGCCTTTTCTTGGCCTGAGCACTCCTGTAAGTAGTCATGTATTCATCCATCTTCTTCATGTAAGCCTCTGTCTGCTCCCCAAACAAAGAATTACCTACTACAGGGAAATCCATGGCTTTAGCCTGGGTGTCCTACGAAAGGCTAGTACATCTGAGCCAAGCAAATCTCCTAAGAGACACAGATGTAGCCATGACTCGTGACTGCACATCATTTGAGTCCACAGCAGCATGGAATTATACTTTTAATGCCTCAATCCCATCAGCGGCCACCTCCTCCAGCTCTTTGGCCAGCTGGGGCGAAGCCTGCTTAGCCAGTGCCAGAACAGTATCCCACCTGGACTTCTGGTACCCGGCTGCACAGGCCATATAGTTTGCCTGCCTGAGTACCAAGGAGGATGCCAAATATTGTTTTTGGGCCATGGCATCCACCTTCCTGGAGTCTTTATCGGGGGGGGGGGGTTAGCCTTGTCACAGGCTGCAGCCTGCACTACCCCAACATGGCTGCTATGGTTATTAAAAAACTCCGTACCTGAGCCTGACAACATATACCTCCTGTCCATCCTTTTGTCCACTGGAGGTAAAGTGTTTGGTGTCTGAAGATTCTTTTTTGTCTATTCCCCCAAGGATTTGTGGAAGGGAATAGACATCCTCTTAGACTCTGGGATGTCCATCATCGACAAAATCAGGCTCCTCTTTCTCTTCTACAGCATCTACCAAAGGGAGCTGGAGAGTTCCAGCCACCTATTTGTACAACAAATAGTGTGAAGGGGACACAGAAAGCCTGGGAGGGGAGACATTGGAGGGTCTGTCTGGGGAGATGTCTGGTTCAATGAGCACATCCAGACCTTCTAAGTCATTATCATCTTCCTCCTCTTGTTCTGGATAGTCTTTGTCCCCCTCCCACTCCAATTCATGAAAGGCATCCTGATCATAATCTGAAGGAGCAGGGTCCATTCGAACCAAACACCTGGTCAAAGGCGTCGGTTCGGACGGAACCGATCGAAGCGACTGTACAATACTTATCGCTTTGGCTATCTCATCAGCGGCTGGAGTACATGGTTCTGGATCCAAACCGGCTGATTTTCATTTCCTTTTTGCCAGAACTGACCAGTCCGGGTCAGAACTCCTTTTGAACGAGGAGGTATCGCCCAGGTCAGTGGGCACCTCCTCAGGTTCGGTCGCAACCAAACCAGGCTGGCCATTCGAGTCACCAGACTTCTCGGCCTCCCGTTCCTTAAGCCTACTCATCCTTTTATCCAAAGTGGCTTTGAGGAAATGTTTATTTTTTTTTATTTTTTTTTTTATTTTAGTCTTTGGTAACCGGGTTAGGCTCACTAGGCACAAGTGCCTGTTTTCAGGAACGACCTGGAAGAACTGGGTGGTTAAATGACTTGCTCAGACAATTTTGCAGTCTGTTTTGAGTTGGTCAGACCCCAGACAATAAACACAGATGAGGTGAGGATCAGCTTTAGCATAAGCCTTCCCACACTTACCACAGTGTTGAAACCCAGTGGGCCCGGTTTTCTTTTTTGGGTTTCTCAGACATGGCCAGGCTAACAAAAATTACCCTTCACATTAGTCACACCAGGTAATACAATCTGATCGGTAGCCAACCATGTTACGGGTCGCGGAAAGAAACCGGTAAAAGTCAGGTTTCTTTGAAACCAATCAGAACCGGCACACCACTAAATCCTAAAGAAAGAAATACAAACAGAAACAGTCTGTTCCCAACCGGACCGACTGCTAAGGAACCAAAGAGTTACAGTGTCCACAGTAAAAACCAGTTCACTACCTACTACACACTTACTGTACCGTAGACAGAGACTTGAAATACCAAAAATATAACAAATTGTTTGAAACCGACACTTTTTAGAAACTTTACCAAACCGAGCGAAGGAGCAATCTTCTGGAGCGACTTCACAGTAAGGCAGAGTAAAGAATCTGACGGTTATACTCTGAAGCATCACAGACAGAGGTTTGAAATCCAAACGCGAGCTCAACGTTCTATGCTTTTGCACAGAGTTAACTCTTTCATCTCTGGGTCAGTTCAAGTGCTGAGGCTAACTGCCTATGTTACAATACACCAAGACTTCATTTTGTTTGAAAGGCCATGTTGAAAATTTGGTGAAAACATTCCAAAAAATTACTGTATTACGAGCGTGTGTTGCACAGTTTCTACACACACTCATAACTTCGCTACTTTTTCATATTTTCACTCCAGATTTTCAACACTGCCATTTCTTCACACCTCCTCATGAACAGTACAACTGTCATTAATGGCACACTCGCTCTGCGAAATCACCTTTTGGGATTGAGTAATGAAATGATACTGCCGCCACTGTTCATGAGGTGGGGTTCCAAAAAGCCCATGTTGAAAATTTGGAGCAAAAATACCAACAAATGGCTGGGGCTTTAGGGTTTCCAACCGTAATGCTCACCCTGTACAGACTGACAGGCATCGGGATGTGACTTGTAGTTACTGGCCATAATGCTCACCCCACTCCACCCAAACCACCACCCTGCAGCCACTGAAAAGCACTGAGGTGTGCCTTGGGGTCTTCGGCCCTAATGTTCACTCCATTCTCCTATACTGCACCCATCTCAGCATATTTTCTTATGAAATGGGGTGAGCATAAGGGCCGAAGACCTCAAGGCACACTGTGACACCTGTCGGTGTCTACAGGGTGGGGTGAGGTGGAATGGCGTGAGTGTTATGGCAGACAACCCAAAGGCACACCTCCAACGACTGTCAGTCTCTGCAGGGTGGGGGTTGGCGTCACTTCAATACTTCACTGCCGTTCCTGTTATGCATCTCTCTAACTCCTGCACTATCAATGCCAATACCAACAAGCAAACATTTGGCATTGACAAATTGGCTGATTTAGTAACTGCAACCACTGATACTAGCAATGATTGTAATGATTACATGCTTGATATTCTGCATGATTTGTTTAATGAAAATATGAATGTGACTGATACTGATGGAAATATGCATACCTTTAGTAGCATTCTAAATGTGGGAAACAAATGGAAGAAATTATTTAAAGCTAAATCAGTATTTTGCCCTAGAGAATATAATAATGCTATTACGACTTATGAAAAGGCAGTGTGTAGTCAGGTTAAAGAACTTTTGAACTCAAATTTAAAACCTAGAAGCAGAAATCTGACCATGATCGAACCTAATGCCTGAGATGAACTAACGAAAAACACCTCGGTAGTAATTAAGCCAGCTGATATGGGCAGAAATATTGTCATCTTAAATTTTGAACGTTACAGGGATACTGTCATTAACTTGCTTAATAATGAGGTGAACTACTTCAGACTGCCCTCTGACCCCACCTTACGCTTCAAACAGGAATTACACTTCTGGGCAACAAACTCCCTGAGCTGGTGGCCTTGATGGAAGAGGGATGCCTGGATATCGTAGCAGTCACAGAAACATGGTACACAGAGAACCATGACTGGGATGTTAACATACCAGTGTACATAACCTACAGGAGAGACAGGCAGGGGAGAAGAGGGGGAGGAGTAGCTCTCTATGTAAAGGAAGGAATAAAAGCAACTGAACAAAACAGTAAACAGGGAGGAGAGGAGGCACTGTGGGTCACCTTGGAGACTGGAAAGGGCACCACAATCCGCACAGGGGTTGTGTACAGACCCCCATGTCAGGGGGAAGGAATGGACAAGGATATGATAGAAGGCATTCTTAGAATGGCAGAGAAAGGGGAGATACTGTTGATGGGAGATCTGAATATGCCAGATGTTAACTGGAGCACATTCGCTGCTGCCACTTTCAAGAGCAGGGCCATTCTTGATGCCCTACAGGTGGCAGGCCTCAGACAGCTAGTTTCGGAACCCACTCATGAGGAAGCAGTCTCAGACCTCATACTCTCAAACGAGGGCAGTGAGAGGATCTCAGATCTAGAAGTGGGTTGCCATCTGGGAACAAGTGATCATCAAATAGTGTGGTTCACGTTAAACTTAGCTACAGAGTCAAGTCATACAAAGGTGAGGGTACTGGACTTCAGGAGGGCTGACTTTGGCAAGATGGGAGAGTGCCTCAGAAAAGCACTAGCAAACAGGCTAGAAGGAGGTGTGGAGCAACAATGGGGAATCATCAAAGCTGCCATCACAGAAGCAACAAGCCTTTTGGAAGCAAATAAACAAATCAAAATGAAAGAAAAGCCACTATGGTTCTCAAAAGAGGTGGCTGTGAAAGTCAGGAAGAAAAAGATAGCATTCCGGAAGTATAAGGAAACACAGAAGGAGCAGGACAGAGAGCTGTACCAGTTAAGGTAGAAGGAAGCAGGGACGGAAGTCAGAATAGCAAAGGCCCAAACTGAGGAAAAGATAGCCAACTCAGGTAAGAAGGGGGATAAAACCTTTTATAGGTACATCAGCGAGTGTAGAAAGACAAAGGGAGGGATAGTGAGGCTGAATAGAATGAACGGTGGGTGGGCAGAGGAGGTCAGTGAAAAAGCAGGGATACTGAACGAATATTTCTGCTCAGTATTCACAAAAGAGGAGGGGGAAGTGCCTAATCCAATTAACAGAAGCACTCTTGATAGGAGGGTCGATCCCAGTCCTTTCACAGAAGAAAGGGTTCTGCAAGAACTCCTAAAACTGAAGGTGGACAAAGCAATGGGTCCTGATGGAATTCACCCCAGAATTCTAAAATAATTAAGGGGGAACTAGTGAAACCACTGGCTACTCTTTTCAATAAATCATGGGAGGATGGTGTGGTACCCGAGGACAGGAGGAAGGAGGATGTGATTCCTCTTCACAAAAGTGGGACCAAGACAGAGGCAGGAAACTACAGACCTGTCAATTTGACCTCTGTGGTAGGGAAAGTGATGGAGTCACTTCTGAAGAAAAGAATTGTTGAGTACTTACAGGCCAGTGGGGCACAGGACCCAAGGCAGCATGGGTTCACAGTGGGAAGGTCATGTCAGATGAATCTAATAGATTTCTTTGACTGGGTGACCAAAGTAGTAGACCAGGGAGGGGCTGTGGACATGGCCTACCTAGACTTTAGCAAGGCATTTGACACAGTCCCACACAAAAGATTAATAGTCAAATGAACCAGCCTGGGAGTGGGTCCCAGGGTGGTAGCCTGGTAAAACATTGGATGGACAACAGGAACAGAAGGTAATTGTAAATGAGTCCACTCTGAAGAAAGAGGGGTTACTAGTGGGTACTGCAGGGTTCAGTATTGGGTCCAGTCCTTTTAATGTCTTCAAAAGTGACATTGCAGAGGGACTGGAAGGAAAAGTATGCCTCTTTGCAGATGACACAAAGATCTGCGACAGTGTTGAAACACAAGGAGACGTGGAAAGGATGAGAAGGGACTTGGCAAGGTTGGAGGAATGGTCAGAAGTATGGCAGCTAGGATTCAATGCAAATAAGTGCAAAATAATGCACCAGGCAAACTAAAACCCAGGGGAAGAATACACAATGGGGGCGGAGGTAGTAACAACAACAAAAAAGGAAAGGGACCTGGGGGTAATCATATCAGATGACCTTAAGGTTAGCAAGCAATGTGAGAGGGCAGTAGGGAGGGCTGGGGGTATACTGGGATGCACAGGGAGAGGCATCAGCAGCAGAAAACAGTAAGTTGCTATCCCTCTGTACAGACAGTTGGTGAGACACCATCTGGAGTACTGTGTCCAGTTCTGGAGACCCCATCTCTGCAAGAACATAGACAGGATAGAGGCAGTCCAGAGGAGGGCAACTAAAATGGTGCAGGGTCTGCAAGAGAAACCGTATGAGGAGAGACTAAAGGAGCTTAATATGTATACCCTTGAGGAAAGAAGGGAGAGGGGACATGATAGAAACTTTTAAGTACCTCAGTGGAATCAACAAAGTCCAAGAGGGTAGCATCTTTCAGAAAAAGAGATGTGCAAGAACAAGGGACACAATTTAAAGATGGGGGCGGTTCAAGGGCAATGTGAGGAAGTATTATTTCACAGAGAGGGTAGTGGATGCATGGAACAGCCTTTCTGAGGAGGTTGTGGGGTCTAAAACTGTGGGAGAATTCAAGAATGCATGGGACAGACATAAGGCAATTCTTGTGGGGGGCAGGAAGAAATAGGCTGTTGGTTAACTAGGATCTGCGGCCTATCCTGTAGGTAGGGAAATGGCAGACTAGATGGGCCAAGCGGTCCTTATTTGCCGTCAAAGTCTATGTTTCTATGTTTCACTTACTCCTCACTGAAGCTAACAGAAGGGACATCAGTGAAAACGAGTACCAGTATATTTGGGAAGAATATCCAGTTACTGCTGGATTTTATATATTTCCCAAGATACAGAAAGGCAAGACAGAGCCTCCAGGCAGGCCGATTGTCTCAGGTTGTGGATCTATAACAGAAAAACTGGGAAGATTTATTGATTTGTTTCTTACAGTACAATGTCCTTGAACTATAGTCATATCAAGGACAGTACTGATTTATAACGTAAACTAGAAAAGATCACCTGGGAACATGACTTTGCCTGGTTGTCTATTGATGTGGAAGCCCTTTATACCTCTACAGAGCATACCAAAGGGTTGGGGGTCATTAATAAAGTTCTAAATGATTTACGACCAGTGGAAAATCTATCTAAAGAATTTATTCTCGAAAGTTTAGAATACATCCTAACACATAATTTTTTCAAATTTGAGGGACAGCACTTCCTACAAATATGTGGCATGGCCATGGGGGCAGCGATGGCCCCAAGTTACGCAAATTTATTTATGGGTAACTAGGAGAAGGAGTTCATCTATAATGAGAGGATGAATCCACATCTCAAAAATATATGCCATTGGTTTCGCTTTTTTGATGATATTCTGTTTATTTGGAAGTGTGACCAAGCTCTTATTCCTGAATTTATTAAATTGATAAATACCAATGAAGTAAATTTAAAATTTACCTATTGTTCATACAAAGAAATATTAAACTTTCTAGATCTTACCCACAATACACAGGGTATCATCGAATCACAATGTTATAGGAAACCCATGGCCACAAATTCTTTATTGTATGCCACCAGTGCCCACCCCCAAGTTTGAAAAGTTCCATTCCCTGTGGCCAATTGCTTAGGCTGCACCGCAACTGTAGTAATGACTTGGCCTATGAGGAACAATCAAAAGATTTACTACTTATATTCAGAGAGAGGGGCTATGATCAGGAACTTCTGCTTAAGACACAGGAGAAAGTTTGCAAAATACCAAGAAGCAACCTGCTAAAAGAGAAATCAAAAGACACATGGGAAGAGATCCCTTGTACATTTATTACTGAATTTAACCATTTAGCAGGCGACATGGGTAATACTGTCCACAGGAACTGGCACATTCTATTAAGTGACAACTGGGTCAGTACTGTGGTGGGCTCTAAACCCAGAGTAACTTTAACCAAGGCCAGTAGCCTTAAAGATAAGTTGGTCCATAGCAGATGCAAACCTCAACAGGAAAACAGATGGACATGGTTACCTGTCAGACCAAAGGGCTTTTATAAGTGCACTAGATGCAACATTTGTAAGTATGCCCAACCTAAGAACTTATCACTTGTGACACCAAATATGTAGTTTATGTCTTGTTGTGCAGTTGTAGGTTGATTTATGTAGGTAAAACAGTAGACCCTTTAAAAGAACGCATAGAGGAACATGTCCACTCTGTGTTAAATTTTAAAAGAGATACTCCTGTTGGTTTGCATTTTGCTGCCTCCCATGATTGTAGCTTAGAGGGCTTCAGCTTTACGGGAATTGAGTGGGTACCTCCCATGAAGACAGGTGGTGACAGAGCAAACCAGCTGTTGCAGCAGGAAAGGAAAGGAAATGGATTTATAAGCTGAATAGTGTAAAACCCATTGGATTAAACAACCAGTGGGACCTGAAGCCCTTTCTTAATAAATTATTTTTTTAAGAATGAAATGAGATTGAGTTTACCTGCCTGATCCCAGTCCTGGGGTTTTGTATTCCACTTTACTCACTGGTTCATTTAATAAATTGTAAGTAATATTATGTGTAACATGATTTCATTTGTTTACTCCTATTACCAGACAGTATTTTATTGTGTAGTGACAACAATAACAACAATGATTTTTTCTGCTTTCTTCTCCAGATACCTCCATCTCTTTTTCATCTTGTGGACTCTATTAGGCCTGACGGTTACCTTGCTTACACACACACACAAAAAAAATATTTTTTATTTATTTTATTTAAACACAGAAACATAGAATTTGACGGCAGGTAAGGACCGCTTGGCCCACCTAGTCTATCATTTCCCTACCTGATGGAAAAGCTGCAGATTCTAGTTAGCCAACAGCTTACTTCCTCCCATCCAACACTAGAATTGCCTTATGTCTGTCCCATGCATTCTTGAATTCTCCCACTGTTCTTGACCCCACAACCTTCTCAGAAAGGCTGTTATATGCATCCACAACCCTCTCTGTGAAAAAATCCTTCTAACATTACCTCAGAGCCGTCCCCCTCTATCTTCAAATTGTTCAAATTGTACTCAATTGTTCTTGCACATCTCTTTTTCTAAAAGATGCTACCCTCTTGGACTTTGGTAATTCCCTTGAGGTAATTGAAAGTTTCTATCATGTCCCCCCCCCCACTTTCCTCAAGGGTATACATATTAAGCTGCTTTAGTCTCTCTTCATATGTCTTCTGGTGTAGACCCTGCACCATTTTGGTTGCCCTCCTCTGAACAGCCTCCACTCTGTCTATGTCTTTGCGGAGATGGGGTCTCTAGAACTGCATGCAGTACTCCAGATGGGATCTCACCAACTGTCTGTACAGAGGGATAACAACTCTCTGTTTTCTATTGTTAATGCCTCTCTCTATGCATCCCAGTATCCCCCCCAGCCATATTTACTGCCTTCTCACATTGCATGCCCACCTTTAGGTCATCTGATATAATTACTCCCAGGTCCCTTTCGATTTTTGTTGTTAGTATCTCACCCCCCCCCCCCAATTGTGTACTCTTCCCCTGGGTTTTTGTTTCCCAGGTGCACTACCTTGCACTTCTTTGCACTGAATCTGAGCAGCCATACATTTGACCAACCTCCAACCTTGCCAAGTCCATTTTCATCCTTTCCATGCCACCTTGTGTGTCAAAACTGTTGCAGATCTTTGTGTCATCTGCAAAGAGACACATTTTTCCTTCCAGGTGCTCGCCAATGTCACTGATAAAGACATTAAAGAGGACCGGTTCCAGTACTGAACCCTGTGGTACTTTGCTAGTTACCCTCCTTTCTTCATTGTGGACTCCGTTTACTATTAACCTTTGTGTCCTATTGTCCGGCCAATTTTTTTTATCCAGGCTACCACCTTGGGACCCACTCCAAGGCTGGCTAACTTGTATATTAATCTTTTATGTGGGACTGTGTCGAATGCCTTACTAAAATCTAGGTAGGCCATATCCACAGCCCTCCTGGTCTACTACTTGGTCACCCAGTCAAAGAAATCTATTAGATCTGCCTGACACAACCTTCCTGCTGTGAATCCATGCTGCCTTGGGTCCTGTGCCCCACTGGCCTCTAGGTACTCAACATTTCTTTCCTTCAGAAGTGATTCTATCATTTTCCCTACCACTGAGGTCAAACTAACCAGTCTGTAGTTTCCTGCCTCTGCCCTGCTCCCACTTTTGTGAAGTGGAATCACGTTTGCCCTCCTCCAGTCCTCAGATACCACCCCATCCTCCCATGATTTGTTAAAGAGAGTAGTCAGTGGTGTTGCTAGTTCTACCCTTAGTTTTTTTTAGAATTCTGGGGTGAATCCCATCAGGCCCCATTGCTTTGTTCACCCTCAGTTTCAAGAGTTCTTTCAAAGCCCTTTCTTCTGTTAATTAACTGGTATCGACCCCCCTATCCAGACTGTTTCTCTTGTTTGGTTTAGGTACCTCTCCATCCTCCTCTGTTGTGAATACTGAGCAGAAATATTAATTCAGTATCCCTGCTTTTTCACTATCACCCTCTGCCCACATTCCCTCCCCTTTATTGTCTCTGTATCCCTCCCTTGCTCTTTCTTCACTCCCTAATGTACCTATAAAAGGCTTTATCCCCATTCATAACAGAATTGGCTATCTTTTCCTTGGTTTGGGCCTTTGCTATTCTGACTGCCTTCCCTGCCTCCTTCTGCTTTAACTTATAAAGTTCTCTGTCCTGTTCCTTCTGCATTTCCTTATATTTCCTGAATGCTAACCTTTTCTCCTTAACCTTCCCTGCCACCTCTTTTGAGAATCATAGTGTTTTTTTTCCTACATTTTGCTTTATTGATTCACTTCACACAAAGGCTCCCTGCCTCTGTGAGAACTGTTTTAATTATTCCCCATTGTTCCTCCACTCCCCCTTTTTGCCCATTTGCTAGTGTTTTTCTGAGGCACTCTCTCATTTTCCCCAAAGTTAGCCCTCTTAAAGTCCAATACTCTTGCTTTTGTATAGCTTGACTCTATGGCTGTGGTTATTGTGAACCACACTGTTTGGTGGTCACTTGTCCCCAATGGCTACCCTCTTCTAAATCCGAGATTCCTCCTCCGTCCCCATTTGAAAGTACCAGGTCTAAGATTGCTCCCTCCTATTTAAAGTTTCAGATTAACACCTTTGAGCAGCCGGCCCGGTGGCGCAGATGGTTGAGGTGCTGGACGCCACACCTTGTGCCATGCCGGTGACCTGGGTTAGGGAATGAGCCTGGGTCGGAGGTCGGCAGGGGGGAAGGAGAGGATGTGAGTGGCTGCCGGCTGGCAGCTCTCCAATCGGGAGGGACAATTTCACCTCCTCGGAGCATGGCCACTCCCTGGTGGAGACCAGAGTGATGGCATCGCTCCAAGGAGTGCTGGTGCTAGGACGAGGGAGGGCGGAAGAGGCTGGTACTGGAGCTGCGGTGCACATGTGTGCCTCCACACGCATGCATCACTGCTTCCGGGGTCTCACATTAGAACACCACATACAGGGGTGAAAACAGAGGAAACATTGGGGGCCACCTAGGATGAAACTTCCAGACCGGCTTAGGGGATCCGCCAGGGCGCACATGGCACCATAAGATCCCGAAAGACCCCAGCAGACAAAGTTGGTGACCTACTGAAGGAGAATAAATAGAATAAGAAAAAAAAAACACCTTTGAGTGGTAAGCTCTTTTACAAAGGTTCCACATCAAAACAGAGAGTCAAAGTAAAAATACAAGCTAAGGTAACTAACTACAACAGACATAACGAAAAAGAGCAGGAACATTTGTCACAAAGGGTAGAATTCAGCAGTAGACAGGCAATGTACAATGTATGTCATGAAAGAGAGCAGTAACAAATGGGTTAAGGTATAGACCAGCAAGCTAAAAGTTCACAATATGTAAATATAGGCTAAAAAGGTTCAAACCGCCCGTTGGCATTGTCAAAGTGGCAGGGAAGAATGAATAGGAAGGGAGCTGGAGGAGGGTGGTGGTGGGATAGGGAAGGTGGGGGGGATACGAGTGAAAATGGGGGGGAAGAGAACAGATTGCCATGTGACTGATTCTCTAGGGGGTCTTCAGCATTGATGCCTTGAAGTAAATATGAGGACTTACAGGCTTGAGTCTTTTATCTTTCTTACTTATTTTTTCACCTCTAAGCTACTTCTATGATAAAACTTTTTGTTATTAGTGAAATATAATATGAAGTATTCTAGATTTATGAGTACCTCATCTGCACCTATATGCAACATAGCAATTATATCAGTCTGCAGGTCTATCTGGCTTTCAGGTGTTGAAATGTTTGTTAATGAGATTATCTTTTGTGTTAATTTGAATTCATTGATTAAGTCCTTAAATGTACTAGCTTGTACTACACTTGTATATCACTTGATTACTGGAGCTCCTCCTCTTCAAACAAGATTTTGAGTATAAACGGGTCACTTTGTCGCACAGGGCACACTCCTGAGGAAGACTCTGGTTAGGAGTCAAAGCGCTGGATCGCTCTCTCACCCTGCTTTTTGCTGCTGTTTAACTGCAGCAACATCAATCTGTCTAATTTGTACAACCAGGACACTGTGGTATTGTATTATATACTGCCCTATATGTTGAGCATCTATGGGGAGAAATAAATCACTTTGTTTGCACCTTTAACAGGACTGCAGTTTTTGTGTGCCATTACTGTCTTTTGGAATTGCTGGTATATATGCTCGCCTGCCCATGCAGTATGTGCTACGTTGGACACACCAAACAAGCATTAAAAATACGTGTGGCAGAACATAAAGAAGCCATCAGAAATAGTAACTTTGAATACACAATGGTGAAGCGCTATTCTGATGCCAAACATGCCAAACTAAGCTCCTCAGGTGGCACACTGGATTCTAGGTGAGGGAACGTATTTGCCATCTTATCAAGTATATTCATGAATTATGCTGTCACTATAATCATGGTTTCACCATGCTCTTCCCATTTGAACTACTGAGCAGTCAGCCTGACCTTGGTAGTGGAGAAGATCATGGAAGCACTACTGAAGGAGAGATTGGTGGAACATCTGGTTGCCAACAGACTACATGACCCAAGGCAGCATGGTTTCACCAGGGAGAGGTCATGCCAGACCAACCTCACTGAATTTTTCGACTGAGTGACAAGAGAGCTGAATCAGGGGAGGGCAGTGGATGTGGCCTATCTGGACCTCAGCAAGGCCTTTGACACTGTGCCACATAGAAAGCTGTTAAACTGGGAAATATGGGAGTGGGCAGGACAGTAGTGTGGTGGGTGGGTAACTGGCTGGGTGGCAGGCCACAGAGGGTGGTAGTAAATGGCCATCACTCCACAGAGGGCAAAATGACCAGTCAGGTGCCACATGGATCAGTGCTGGGACCAGTCCTATTCAACATCTTCATCGGTGATATTGCGAAGGACCTAGAAGAAAAAATTACTTACCATAGTAATGTTTCTTTCCAGTGATTCTCGGGTATTCAGAACTTCTGCAGTGACCCTTTAAGACAGAACTGCACGGAAAGAATGGAACACATGCAAATGATGGAACCATTTGCATGTGACAACTTTTCAAATGCTGCCTCGAACTAACTGCCTTAGCTCTAAACCTCTCAGATTTCCTGGACGCCTGGAAAGGCAGGCCCCCAAGGACTAAGTATATTAAATAATAATAATAATAATAATAATAATAATAATAGTAATTAAACCCATAACCCCACAAATAAACCTTCCAACTGGAGGGTAAAACCTTAAAAGGTACCCCCAAAAATGTCAGAATCACCTGGGGGGGGGACACTATCAACATGGTTAGAGAAAACACTGCCAGGAAGTGGCACTTACACCCCTGAGCGCACAGTATTCAGAAGTGCAGAGGCTACTGGTTCCAGAAGGGGAGGCAGGGTGGGAAGTTTTGAATACCAGAGTATCACAGGGAAGAAACAACGTCAGTATGGTAATTTTTTCTTCTAACCCCAGTAATATTCAGGTAGTCATAACTTTTGCAGACTATGAAGCAGTACCTATGGAGGTGGGCACAGAACCTTAGTTTGGAAACAGACTCTGCAGGACTGCTGTGCCGAACCTAATATCACCCCTGGACTGGATGTCCAGATTGCAATGTTTTGTAAAGGTGTGTACTGTTTTCCAGGTAGCTGCTTTACAGATGTCCACTAATGGAACATCTCTGGCAGCTGCTAAGGTAGCAGCTGTGCCCCTTGTGGAATGGACCCTCAATCCTATTGGAGATTCCTTTCCAGCCTTAGTGTAACAAAACTGGATACACTGTACTATTCATCAAGTAATGAACCTTTTCAATGCTGGGTTACCCTTTCCCACATCCCCATAAGTCAGGAACAGCGGTTTTCTGTCCGGCCTATGGTCCTTAGTGGCTGTCATATTTATTTATTTATTTATTTAAGAGATTTACCAGGAAGGCATACTGAGCAGAGTACCACTCGATTCCAGATGCGCCCTGGGGTAGGGGGTACAAGAGTGCAGTACATAAATACATAAAAAACACAATAGTACATACATAATTTGCAGATAACCAGCAATGGCCCAGTAGGATGGGTGCAGTAACTGAGATGCATATCAGTTTATACAAAGTGAGGAGTATTTACAGGCAGTGATATAGTAGCATGGTAGAAATTGCAACAATTATATAGTGTGATTAGATTTATCTACTATATGGGTAGGTGTGTGTATCAACAGCAACAGAGGAAGGATTAAATGGCGTGTGGTACTGATTTTGGAATGGAGCCCAGGATAGCTGATAAGAGTTGAGCAGGGAGTTCAGCGATGGGGAAAGCATAAGCAGTTGGTGGCAAAATGCATTTTGAGGAGGGCATTTCGATGTGGAGTACTTGTGGTTAGTCTGATGTCGGCTGCTAGAGAGTTCCATAATTTGGGGGGTCTGAAGCTGAAAGCTACCTGACCTGATCAGGTGGATCTGTGAGGAATGTGAAGAAGACTGGAGTCAGAGTTCCTGAGATCGTAGGTGGGTGGGGGGACGGTGGTTAGAGATGTTGATAGGTAGGAGGGCAGCGTATGTGGCCAGAATTTAGCAGTAATTCTAGTACAGTGCAACAATCGCCGATTTTGGAGTGATGGGAGGTCAAGGGACTGGTAGAGGTCGCAGTGGTGGGTGTTGGGAGGATGATCCAAAGCGAACCGGCAGAAGGAGTTGAAAATGGGGTCGAGCCTGGCTAAGGATGTTTGGGGGGCGGCACCGTAGATGACATCGCCGTAGTCAAAAATTGGGAGGATCATTTTTTGTATCATTGCTTGCCTGGTTGGTAGAGGGATGCAGAACTTGTTCCGATAGAGAGCTCCCAGCATGGGATGTAATTTTTTTTGCAGAGTCTCTACATGCTCTGAGAAGTCAAGGTGCTGATCCAGCCAGATGCCGAGATAACGATATGTGGAGCAGGCCACAAGCAGAGTCCTATCCAAGGTAAAGAAGGTGAGTACATCAATAAGCCTGGTTAGTTTGGTTTGGGAGCCGAAGGTGAGGGAGACAGTTTTTTTTGAGTTTAAGAATAGTTGGTTCTTAATGAACCAGCGTTGGATGGAGTCGAAGTCCTTCTGAAGGTGAGATGCTACAGTGGTACCAGATGGGCCAGAGGAAAATAGCACTATATCGTCTGCATACATATGGATACCAGATTGTGTGCAGACAGCAGGCAGGTCGTTGAGGAATATTGAGAAGAGCAGCGGGCCGAGTACAGACCCTTGAGGTACGCCACTGGTGACAGGGAGGGGGGTGGATAGAGCCGTACCGATGTGGACTGCTTGTGGCCTGCCTGACAGGTATGAATGGAACCAACTGAGTGCTGCCGTCGTCAGACCAGTTTGGGCAAGTTTAGATATCAAGAGGGGGTGTGAGACCGTGTCGAAGGCTTTGCCAGGTCTATGAAAATAGCTGCGTAATTTCCCATTGTCAATGCCTGTAAGGATGGAGTTGGTGAGGCGAAGGAGGGATGTGGTGGTGGAGTGATTTTTTCAGCCAGCTTGAAAGGGGTGAAAAGGAGATTGTATCTAGATAGTTGTGTAGCTGGGATAGAACAAGGCACTCTTGAATTTTGGCTAGGATGGGGAGCAGAGATACAGGCCGATAGTTTGAAGGGGAGGAGAGGTCCCCTTCCTTGAGGAGAGGAATGACTGTGGCCTGTTTCCATTTTGTGGGGACAGCACCTAATTTAAATGACAGATTATAGAGCATGGTTAGGGGGTAGGCTAAGGCCGGGCAGAGAGTTGGAGCATTTTAGAATCTAATCCCGATGGGCATTTTCCTTTGGTTGTGTTTAGTGAGTGTAGAATTTTTAACACTTGGTCTGGAGTGACTGGGTGGAGCGAGAAGGAGGCCTGGGGTGGTGCGTTAGGGGAACAGAGGGAGCCTTGGGGAGAATGAGTGTGGTGGGTGGGTGGGGGTGGGAGGAGAGTCTGAGGTAGTAGCGGTGGAGAAGAGGGCATTAAACTCAGATGCAACCTGGCAAGGGTCATTTATGATTCTGCCATAGGTTGAGAGTGGGGTGGGGTTGGGGTGTGGAGTGAGGAGGGATTTTATGGATTTCCAGAATTGAGAAGGGTGGGTGTGGTTTTTGTTAAACGTCAGTTTGAAGTAGTTTGATTTGACTGCCGTATGAGACGTGTGCAGGCATTTGAAGGACCGTATTGTTGTTGGGCCAAGTGAGAACCAGTGGCCTCGAAAAATTTCCAGGCCCGGTCTCCGGCTCGGAGTTGTTCTATGAAGTTTGAGGTTACCCAGGGTAAGTGGGAGCCCCTGACTCCGGATCTCTTTAGCGGGGCACATATGTCCCAGAAAGCGAGGAAATTTGTAGAGAAGTAGCTCAGGGTCTCGATCCATGGAGGTGGCGCTAGGGATGGGAGACCAGTTAATGGTGGTGAGGCGTTTAGAAGTGCAGGCAGATCCAAAGATTTGTAGGCTCTGCAGTGCAGCAGATGGGGTGGGGGGCCGGGATGGAAGATTTTGCACACTATGTAAATCTATATGGTGGTCGCTAAGGGAGTCCGGGAGGAGGCCAGCTTTGAGTATCCTATGTGGGTGGGTAGTGAGTGCCCAGTCCAGTAGTGTGTGTGTTTCTTAGATTTGTGGTTTAGGTGGGTGGATTCCCCTATTTGCTGGTGCAAGTTTAGTGCACTTATTTGGCAGCGTGCCTTGGATGCTGCACATCCCAGCCAGTTCAGATTGAAATCCCCGAGGATGTGGAGTTCTCCGCCTTCTGTG
This sequence comes from Neoceratodus forsteri, assembly GCA_016271365.2. Lineage (NCBI taxonomy): Eukaryota > Metazoa > Chordata > Ceratodontiformes > Ceratodontidae > Neoceratodus > Neoceratodus forsteri. The sequence goes on along the minus strand of CM028132.1, from coordinate 874,283,106 downwards.
AGGGCCCTCAGGTTGCCTAGATGTCCAAGGATGCTGGTTAGCGGTGTGTCCGGTGGGCAGTATGACCCAGATATGTATACTGGGATAGAGTGGGGCAGGGGGATTTTGATCAGGAGGGAATCAATGTTTATTGAGGGTGTTGGTGAGGTGATTACAGAAAACTGGAGATTTGAGGCGACATACATGGCAGCGCCGCCACCCTTCTTTCTTCCCTGCCTGTCTTGGCGGATTAGCGAGAATTCAGGTATTGAGAATTCCTCGTCCCGGTGATGGGGCTTCAGCCATGACTCTGTGATGATTACGATGTCTGGGCGAAGGGCAGTTGTTTGTAGGGCAACAATTTTATTTAGGATGCTACATATATTTATGTGCACGATTTTGAGACCTTTGGGGAGGTGTGTGGGTTGTGCTGGTGGTAGGGCAGCCATGGGTGCCTGTAGACCTGGGTTCCGTTCAACGCCCCCTGCTATGAGCAGCAGGAATACCAGGGCGTTCCTTAATTGGCGCATGATCTTTAACGGTGCGCCCCTCCGGGTTGGTTGAATTGCGGGAGTTGAGTTTGCCTTTGGGGCTGAGAGGATTGGGAGATACAGGACAGGTGTTGCAGTGTGGAAGGGGGGGGGGATAGAGGCCCCCAGGGTCCAGTTGTGCCCCAGGTGTAGGTAGTGTTTAAGTGGAGCAGAGGAGGAGTGGGGTGTAGGCTTGAGAGTTAAGGTTGGAAGTGGCACAGGGTCAGGTAGAGAAGGATTGACTGAGGGAGGGAGGATGAGGCTATGCAAAGCATAGTAATAAATGCGGTGAGAAACTGCATTTTTCTTTCTTTTTTCCAAGTAATTCCTTGTGTGCACGGAGGGAAACACAGTCTGCTCAGCGGTGGCCACTAGTGGTGGAGCAGTATAAGGGACTAATGGGAAAGTGGGCTGATTAAACATAGAAACATAGAATTTGACGGCAGATAAGGACAGCTTGGCCCACCCAGTCTGCCCATTTCCCTACCTAATGGATAAGTTGCAGATCCTAGTTAACCAGCAGCCTACTTCTTCCTACCCCCAACCCCTAGAATTGCCTTATGACTGTCCCATGCATGCTTGAATTCCACCACTGTTTTTGACTCCACAACCTCCTCCAGAAGGCCGCTCCATGCATCCACAACCCTCTCTGTGAAAAATACTTCCTTAAATTACCTCTGAGCCACCCCCATCTTCAAATTGTGCCCCTTGTTCTTGCACACCTCTTTTTGAAAGATGCTCCCTTTGGACTTTGCTGATTCCCTTGAGGTACTTGAAAGTTTCTATCATGTCCCCACTCTCCCTCCTTTCCTCGAGGCTATACATATTAAGCTCCTTAAGGCTCTCTCATATGTCTTCGGTGCAGACCCTGCACCATTTTAGTTGCCTCCTCTGGACAGCTTCCATCCTGTCTATGTCTTTATGGAGATTGGGTCTCCAGAACTGCATGCAGTACTCCAGATGGGGTCTCACCAGCTGTCTGTACAGAGGGATAATAACTTCTGTTTTCTACTGGTGATGCCTCTCCATGCATCCCAGTATCCCCCAGCCCTCCTTGCTGCCCTCTCACATTGCTTGCCCACCTTTAGGTCATCTGATATGACTACCCCAGGCCCCTTTCCATTTTTGTTGTTGTTAGTATCTCACCCCCCATTGTGTACTCTTCCCCTGGGTTTTTGTTTCCCAGGTGCATTACCTTGCACTTCTTAGAATTGAATCTAAGCTGCCATATATTTGACCATTCCTCTAACCTTGCCAAGTCCCTTCTCATCCTTTCCGCCCCACCTTGTGCATCAACTCTGTTGCAGATCTTTGTGTCATCTGCAAAGAGACATACTTTTCCTTCCAGTCCCTCTGCAATGTCGCTTATAAAGACATTGAAGAGGACCGGTCCTAATACCGAATCCTGCGGTACCCCACTAGTAACCTCCCTTTCTTCAGAGTGGACTCTATTTACTATTACCCTCTGTGTCCTATTCTCCAGCCAATTCTTTACCCAGGCTATCATCTTGGGACCCACTTCCAGGCAGGCTAACTTGTATATTAATCTTTTGTGTGGGACTGAGTCAAATGCCTTGCTAAAGTCTAGGTAGGCCATGTCCACAGCCCCTCCCTGATCTGCTACTTTGGTCACCCAGTCAAAGAAATCTATCAGATTTGTCTGGCATGATCTTCCCGCTGTGAATCCATGCTGCCTTGGGTCCTGTGCCCCTCTGGCCTCTAGATACTCGACAATTCTTTCCTTCAGAAGTGATTCCATCATTTTCCCTACCACTGAGGTTAAACTAACAGGTCTGTAGTTTCCTGCTTCTGCCCTGCTCCCACTTTTGTGAAGGGGAATCACATCTGCCCTCCTCCAGTCCTTGGGTACCACCCCATCCTCCCATGATTTGTTAAAGAGGGTAGTCAGTGGTGTCACTAGTTCTATCCTTAGTTCTTTTAGAATTCTGGGATGAATCCCATCAGGCCCCATTGCTTTGTCCACCTTCAGTTTTAAGAGTTCTTTCAGAACCCTTTCTTCTGTAAATGGGCTGGTATCAACTTCTGTATCCAGAGTGTTTCTACTGTTTGCTTTAGGTACCTCCTCCTCTTCCTTTGTAAATACTGAGCAAAAATATTTGTTTAGTATCTCTGCCTTTTACAGTCACCCTCTGCCCACCCTCCCTCCCTCCCTTTATTAAGAAGAAGAAGAAGAATCAGCATTTATATAGCGCTTTTCATACATCCAAAGTGCTTTACAAGCAATGCTAGACTGGTAGTGAAGTGACTGAATGTGTGGTGGCAGCCATATTGCACATCATCACCCACACACAGCCTGGATAATTGCATGAACCGGTTTATGGGAAGGGGAATGCTGGCCAGGACACTGGGAATGTTCCCTACTCTTTGCGAAGAGTGCCCTGGGTTCTTTTACTTCCACCTGGACACCCACCAGGACAACACCAGGATGGGCAGAAGGGACCTCGGTTTAATGTCTCATCCGAAGGACGGCACACCCCAGCAGTACAGCACCCCCCAATACTGCACTCGGATGCCAGCGATTTTAGGTGCAAGTCCAATCCGGTGTGGACGAGACCCAAGACCTTCTGGTCCAGAGGCGGATGTGCTACCAACTGAGCCACGCTGACACCTAAGCCCTCACTATCCTCCCTTGGTCTTCCTTCGCCCTCTAATGTACCTATAAAAGGTTTTATCCCCTTCTTAACTGAGTTGGCTATCTTTTCCTTGGTTTGGGCCTTTGCTGTTCTGACTGCCTTCCCAGCTTCCTTTTGCTTTAACTAATACAGTTCTCTGTCCTGCTCCTTCTGTGATTCCTTGTACTTCCTGAATGCTTTCTTTTTCTCTTGAACTTTCACTGCCACTTCCTTTGAGAACCATAGTGGTTTCTTACATCGTTTCGTTTTGTTTATATCTGATGGGGTCAAAGAGGTTTATATCTGATGGGGTCAAAGAGGGTGAAAAGACCTTCTTCCATTATATCTGGGAGAAAAAAAACAACAAAGGAGGGCATAGTGAAGCTGAAAAAATGGACTGAGTAGATAGAGGAAAACATGGAGAAGGTGGAAGTACTAAATGAGTCCTTCAGCTCAGTCTTCATGAAGGAAAAGAACAGGCCACTTCCACTGGTGAAAATAGGGATGGGGTGCTGGAGATGATTCAAGAAGTATAATAAAAGACAGAGTCCTCAAAGGGCTCGAGGTGGGCAAGTTCCACACCCAAGGGAGCATAGAAAGCTTTCGCCAGTTCTTGAGGCACCCCTGGCTGGCCTGTTCAACTGATTTCTGGACAGAGGTGTGGTTCTACAAGAGTGAGGACAACTGATGTGGTGCACCTGCGTAAGAGTGGACCAAGGGATGAGCCTGGGAACTATGGGCCAGTCAGTTTGAAAACAACTGTTGACATGCTGATGGAAACCATCTTAAAGAAAAGGTTGGTCAAGTTCAGTGAGGCAAACAGGTTCCAGGATGGTTCACGAGCTCACAAGGTATGACAGCACCTCCACTATATAAAGAGAAGCCGACCAAGGGTGGTGGTGGTGGTGGTGAGGAGACTGCGCGTAGCGCAGGCGGGGCTACAGCTCCTCTAGGCTCTGGGAAGCAGCTGCAGGAAGAAAACTCCGGCTACCTTTCTGTTCCTCGGCGTGGTCCGGGGGGGTCTCTCTTTATTTTTCCAAGGGCTGTGGGGAGGGCTTGGGGACTCCTGCCCTCGCGACCCGACCTCTCTTGACATCCAGACTGCAGAATCTCCTTTCACCAGAGTCAGAGTGCTCAGTGAAAAAGACAGGCAAGGTAATGGTTTGGTTCAGGTGGAAATCAGAGACTACTGTAAAGAGAAATTTCCTGTTCATTCTCAGGACCACCTTATCCCTATGGAATGAGATGTAGTCCTGTTCAATGCAGAGCCTGGAGTTCACTGATTCTTCTTGCGGAAGTTATTGCCACTAGGAAAACTGTTTTCCATGTGACATATTTCAAATGAGCCAAAGACATGGGCTCAAAGGGAGGCCCCATGAGCTTAGCTATGCACAGATTTGGGTCCCATGCTGGCACCGGTTCCCTATGAGGGAATGTAAATGGGCCATGCCCTTAAAGAACCTCTTGAAGATGGGCTCTGAAGTCATTGACACATTCTGTCCAGCAGCTATGTAAGCAGATGCTGTAGCCAGGTGGACCTTGAGGGTACTGGACTGCAAGTCCAGTGACTGTAAATAAGTAAGGTAGTCAAGTACAGCTGGGACCCCAGCCTGTGCTGGTACCAGTTCCCTGTTTAAACACCAAATAGAAAACCTTTTCCATTTTGAGGCATAGGTTTTCTTAGTGAAGGGCTTCCTGTAACCCCTTAAAATGTCCAAAACACTTTCAGAAAGATGTAAGCCTGCATATTCTAGATCCTCAAGAGTCAAGTCTTGAGTTTGAGTGACTTGAGGTTCGGATACAGGAGCCTTCCCTGGTTGGAGGTTAACAGATTGTGCCTCTGAGGAAGGTGTATTGGCTCAGCCACAGACAGGGAGAGCAGCAGAGAGTACCATGGCTACCTGGCCCAGCCTGGTGCTATCAAGATCACTGATGCTGACTAGGACCTGAGCTTAAGCAATACCGTGTACACCAGAGGGAAGGGAGGAAAAGCATACAGATGCTTCCCTGACCAGTTCATAGCTAGAGCATCCACGGGGATTGTTCCCCAATCTGGTGGTCTGTAACAGTATTGTGGCTGGTGGTGGTTCTGGTGGGATGTTAACAAGTCTACCTCTGGGGTGCCTCACTCCTGAAAATCCTTCCACCACTTATCTGTTCAGGGTCTATTCGTGATGGGCCTGGTTGATTCGACTCAGAGCATCTGCGAGGGTACTGTCTTTCCTTGGCAGATGGATTGCCTGTAGGGAAACTCCCAGAGAGTATGCCAGGCTCCAGATTTTCATAGCTTCTGTGTAGAGAGGACATGACCTTGTACCTCCCTGCTTGTTTGTATAGTACATTGTGGTGGTATTGTCCATCCTGACTTGTACCACTTTTCCCTGTACTAGCGTTGAGAAGGCCTTTAGTGCCAGAAAAACTGCTCTGAGTTCCAGCAGGTTTATGTGCTGGAGTGACTGCACTTGACCAAGTGCCTTGGGTTGTGTGGTCCCCCAAATGGGTGCTTCACCCCAGCAGAGATGCATCTGTTGTGAGAACAACTGATGAGGATTCTTGCTGAAAGGGAACCCCTTCCCTTAGACTAGATCCTTCTTTCCACCACTGAAGTGCCTGTAACAAGGTTTTTGTTACTGGGATCAGCTTTGAGAGAGGATCTCTTCTCTGGCACCAGTGTGCCCTTGGGTGGAACTGGATGTCTCATTTGGAACCTGGAACCGAGGACTATGCCTGTGGCTGCAGCCATGTGGCCCAGGAGCTGTAAAAACTGCCTTGCAGTTTTTGGCTTGTGCAGGCTGAATGAGTCTGCAATTAGCTGGATACTTCTCACCCTGTCCAAAGGCAGTTACGCCTTGCCTTGGAGGGTGTTGATCTCTGTCCCTATGAAGTACAGCACCTGTGCAGGTAGAAGGACAGATTTTTTGTGTTTATCAGGAACCTCAGGGATTCCTGAAGCCTCTGGGTGATCTGCAGGTACTGTCTGACTTACTGTGGTGATTTTCCCACCACCGGCCAGTCATCCAAATATGGGAACACTGTGACACCCTGTCTTCGAAGGTGTGCCACAACCACTGCCAAGCACTTTGTGAACACTCTTGGAACTGAAGTGAGACCGAAACGCAGGGTTAAAAAATTGATAGTGATCTGATGGGAGTCTGAACCTGAGGTATTTTCTGTGAGACTCCCTTATGGGGATGTGGAAATAGGCATATTTTAGGTCCAGTGATGCCAACCAGTTGCCTTTTTGGAGTGTTGGCAGAATCAGTGCCAAAGCTACCATCTTGAATTTTGGCTTTGTCAGACACTTGTTTAATATCCTGAGGTCAAGATAGGCCGCCACTCCCCACTGTTCTTTGTGGTGAGGAAATATCTTGAGTAAAACCCCTTTCCTTTCTGCTGAGCTGGGACAGGCTCCACTGCCTTTGACAGTAGCAGGTTTCGAACCTCTTCCTCCCACAGCTTCTTTTCTGCAAGGGAAGATGGTCTGAATAGTCTGGTTCTCAGAACAGGAAGGGATTTAAAAGTCAGAGACAGTCCCTGACTCACTACCTCCAGGACCCACCTGTCTGTGGTGATTCCTTGCCAAGCCTGGAGGTAATGAGCCAGCCTGCCTCCAACAGGTAGAGAGGAGGAGGCGGCCTGTGAAAACACGTCAGGGTGTTTGGTTACTCTGGGGCTGAGACTGGGGTTGAGATCACAGCCTGGAGTCCCTTCTGCCCCTACCTCTGAAGTACCCTTGCTGGGGATATTGTTGGTATTGTGGTGCAGCCATTGCCTGGAAAAAGGGCCTACTGTGAAAGGACCTGCCCCTGCCTCCCTTCCCATAGGACCTGGTGGATGGAGAGGCCTTTCTCTTTAGCTGAATTGCTTTTGAAGGTGGCTTTTTATTTGTCCACCTTCTTCATGTAAGCCACTGTTTTGTCTCCAAAAAGGGAATTACCCTCCAGAGGGAAATCCATGGCCTTTCTTTGTGTGTCCTGGGTAAGATTTGTGGCTCTTAGACAGGCAAACCTCCTTTAGGCAACAGTATTGGCCATCCACCTAGCTGCTGTCATAAGTTTCAGCAGTCATTTGAAACTGATACTTGGCTGCCTCCAAGCCAAACCTAGAAATGTATGCAAGGTCAGCTGACAAGGGTGATGTGGCCTTATCTGCCATAGCCAGGATAGACTGCCACAATGACTTCAGATACTGTGCTGCATAGGCCTGAAAATTAGCCTACCTGATGGCCAAGGAAGCTGACAAATATACCTTCTTGGTTATACTATCAATTTCCTGGGCTCCTTTTCTGGTGGGTGAGATGCCAGAGGCACTTTAGCCTTGTCACAGGCTGCCACCTGCACCACCCCCTGGTGGTCAGGGTGGGAAAACAGAAATTCTACACCCTCCCTGTCCAGCTGGTATTTGTTGTCCAGTCTGTTATCAAGAAGGAGACAGAGTTAGGAATTTGTGAAATCTTCAAAGCACCCTTTTTGAAGAATTCATTCACTGGTAGGAGGAACTTTTTAGTTGGGGTTAACCCTATCATCTCGAGGTACTCCACTCTTCTATTTCCTCACTTGTGGTGATGTACAGGGCATCAGCCATCCTTCTCACAAAAGTGAAGTGTGAGGAATAATCTTCAGTGGTTCTGGGAGGAGGACCAAAGTCCTGCTCATGGAAAACCTCAGGTTCAATGAGTTCCCCCTCGTCCTCCTCCTCCTCACACTCACCATAATCCTCCTCTTCAAGAAATGAAGATTTGGCTGAGGTGCCACCTGTCTGGCTGAGGTCTGCCCAGTTGGCTGCTGGCCAGTAGAAAAAAATCTCTGCATGGCTTGTACCACTTTGAAAGCCTGTGCTATCTCCTGAGGAGAAGGGAGAGCCAGAGCACCCACAGAAGTCCCTTTTTTTTGTCCAGTAGGGGGTTCTGTGTGCTTTAATTTTTTAGTCTTTTTTGAGGGATCCGGGGAGTCAGCTGGTTCAGCAGGTTTCTTTGTCATTTTATCACCCGTCTCAGGGGTTGAATGTAACTTTGCAGTGGTTTCACCCACAGCAGACGAGGGTGTCAGCTGGTCAGAAACTGAGGGACCCTTAGGTGGAGGAAGGTTTTTCTTTAGTTGTTCCAGGCATTTCTCCACAGTTTTTTCTGGGAAAGTTTTACAAATTTCACAATTTTCTTTTAGATGATCATAGCCAAGGCAGGCAACACACAAACTGTGCTTATCTGCCTTAGCAAATACTTCCCCACAATCAGAGCAGTTTTTAAAATGAGGTTCACCAGTTTTCTTTTTAGGTTTTTCAGACATTTTATCGGGAACTGATAAAAAATTGAAACCGCTAAATAATTTTAAGTTATAAGTAATATTTAGCAGTTGTGGTAGGTTCCGGAACCAATAAGGAACCGGGAACCGCAAAAAAAATGAACCGAGGTTATCGGTTCAGTTACTGATAAAGTGGTTACTAAAATAAAGGCTTTTAAATAAAAATAAACTAAACTAATGGAATTTTTTAGTCAGGAAATTCCAATATGAGCTAAAATAACTCTGTTCCCCACCGGTTATACCGAACCGGGAGGAACCAATAAAAATACCAAAATTAACACTAGGCCGGCCCGGTGGCACAGAGGGTTGAGGCGCTGGACGCCACACCTCGAACCACGCCGGTGACCAGGGTTCAGGAACAGACTCAGGTCGCTGGGGGGCTGGCAGGGGAGGAGAGGATTGCGCGTTGGGAAAGACTGCTCTCCTCTCCTGGGGTGGGCTGGGGAAAGTGCTTTGCTCTGTAGTGGCCCCCGGTGGAGACCAGAGGCACTACAAGGAGCATCGCAATGTGGGCTCTCCAGAAAAACGTGAAAGATGGCACATCTCCATCTGGATGACAGCAGCCCCACCTCCCCGCACCTCTCTGCCACGAAGCATCCAGTGCTGCAGTATCCACGCTCTGCCCAGAAGCAAGACAGTGCTCAGGCACTCTATACTCCCCTCCCCGTCGCCATCTCCAGGGCAGGGGGGCACCCTCGGTGAAGGGATACACCAGATCAGCAGAGTGTTGGAGCAGCAGGATGGCGGGTTGGCGGCAGAGGCAACTGCAGGACTGGCTGCCTGAAGGAGTGGACTGAACGTGCCCGGTAGGCAGGGATAAAAAAAAATTAACACTAAAACTACGGTTTAGCCAGATTACAATAAGTAAAAGGCAGCAAATGACAGAAGAAAGATACTTCTATGATTTTATAAGTTTCTTCATGTCACAGGTAGAAGCTGAGGAGAGGAACTCCGAGCATCTAGACTTGACAGGCAGAGAGTGAAATCTGAGAGGTTTAGAACTAAGGAAGTTAGTTCAAGGCAGCATTTGAAAAGTTGTCACGTGCAAAGGCTTCCATCATTTGCATGTGTTCCATTCTCTCCAAGCAGTTCTGTCTTAAAGGGTCACTGCAGAAGTTATCAATACCCGAGTATTACTGGGATTAGAAGGCAGAATTTCCCGTTTGTTGATGACACAAAGCTCTGTAACAGAGTGGACAAACCTGAGGGTGTACACAGAATGAGGAGGGACCTGCAGAAGCTTGAAGAATGGTCAATGGTTTGGCAGTTGAAATTTAACGCAAAAAACTGCAAAATAATGCATATGGGGCACCAAAACGCTGGAACAACATATCAGTTGGGGGTGAGGATATAGCATGCATCAAGCAGGAAAGGGACCTTGGGGTTATTATCTCTGATGACCTCAAGGTAGGGCAATAGTGCGACAAGGCAGCAGGTAAAGCAAATAGGATGCTGAGATGCATAGGCAGGGGCATCACCAGCAGGAAAAGGGAGGTCATAATTCCACTATACAAGAGACTAGTGAGGCCTCACCTGGAGTACAGTGTCCAGTTCTAGAGACCTTACCTACGTAAGGACATAGACAGGGTAGAGAAGGTTCAGAGGAGGGCAACAAAGATGGTACAGGGATTGCATCTCAAGTCCCATGAGGACAGGCTGAAGGACTTGAATATGTACTCCCTGTTGGAGAGAAGGGAGAGAGGGGATATGATAGAGACATAAAGTACCTTACAAGGAGTAACAGGGTGCAAGAAAACACTATTTTCCAGCAAAAAAGATATTTCAGGACTAAAGGGCACAGGACTGTGGAGGGGTTGTGGGATAACAGATAGACCACACACCGAACTTCAGGTTCAACACATAATCTCTGTATGATGTTTATTCAAAATACAGGAAATAAGCTTCTGCAATGCCATGTTCCTTCTTCAGAACATCAGTTTGCAGCAACAGACTATATATGTCCTTTCTCTGCAGTTAGCCAGCACCTACTAACACTAATCTCTGATCTAACCACTTTTCAGTGAAAATCCTTCATCCCTATGTGGGCCCCATTTGCTTGGGTAGTGGGGGCTCAAAAAAAGCTAAAAACAAAGAACCTCAGTGCAGAAACACTGAAAAAAGGGTTACCCCAAAGGGCACTGGCAACAAATCAAGTTTTAAAGAAATACAACATCATACATACTTCCATAATGCAAAGCATCATGGGATATATGCAAATCACTATGAAATTTCAGACGTGTTCAGTTTACAGCAATTTACATGCATTTTAAATAGCACAACTAACTTAATTTCTATAGTAGTCACCTAGTACTTTTTACCATCATCAAAAACACCTAGTGCCATGGTATTTTCAACATTTACAGGTTTCATAAACAGAAGGTATATTATGACATAGTGCTATTACATACTAAATCCAACAACAATAAAGACAACCTCTTTTACATACACTTGGAGGTCACAACAATAACCTCCCTGTATGAGGACCTGAGAGGGAAAAGGAAAATTAAAGAGGCCAACCTTATGGACTAGAAATTGTAAAGGATAGAACAGACTAAGAAATAGAAGAACTGTTACAACAGATTTAAGAAAAGGTTGGTCCTCAAGAGTGGCAGGAGCTCCCTGTCATATATCTCCCACCTTAAGAGGGAAGCAGTTATTGCAGACTGTTTACCACCTTCCTGTCCCATGAAGGGATGTAGCTTCCACCCATCCATCTTCAGAAGCTCTGTCTCAGGGTCCCTATTAACGATAAACATGCCACCATAAACATAGTAGATATCATCATTCTTTACCCCGAGGCATTAACACATTTCTCAACAGAGACTAACAGTAACTTTCCTGAACGATCTCCTTTTAAGGAAAGTATGTCATATTTCTTAACCAAAAAAATATGTCCGGTTGTAAAGTCTAGTACCACAGAAAGACTTTCTCTGGGGTGAGTAATTACCTGCTCCAACCCCACCAGACAAGTTGGTTTTAAGCAGGGGCCAGTCCTAGGTTCAACCCCTCTACATAAACCCACTATGTCTCTTGATTCATTCATTTCACTTGCTACTGATACAGACACCTGAGGGTAGACACTCTTTGGTGTTACCCCAACACAGGTTCCAATCCATTTTCCACCCACCTCCTCCTTGGTAGGTTTTCCATTAAAAAAGTAAATAAAACTCATGTACCACCTCAGACTCCTTGTCTGCCCTTGGGTACCTCTTTCTTTGACATCAGGCCTGCCCCCTGACCAAACATGCTACACTTTTGCCTACAGAATGGGACCATTGCAGAGCCACATCTGGCCTTATGCCTGCAACTACCCTGACCCCTCTGTCTTGTGCAAAATGTCTGCTGGAATATTAAAGGAGCAACAGTAGCTTCTATTCTCCTATTTCAACCTATGACAACCTAAGACCCTAAACCTTTGGTCATCCTATCCCCGGGCAGGTCTCTACAGAAACCTACAGAAAACCATGGAACCTCCCATGCTGAGTACCCTGCAATGTTAAACAGCAGGTTCCTAAACCTTTTAACTCTGGAGTGCCTTAATAAACATCTATTTAATCATTGTGCTATTTTCAGCCATCTGTTACCATCTAGTACCTTGTGACATGAGAGTTTTTCCTTTTTCCAAGGGTGCCATTTTTTTAATGACCTCTACCCTCCTTAACCTTAACATACTGTAACAGTTTGGCAATATTAGCATTTTTAGCATGCAGTATACCCCAGTCAATACTGTTAATAGATTTAGCTGCATCAATACAAGAAAAGGTTCCTTCAGCTTCATGGGCTTCGTCTTGCTTGCTTGGAGTCTTCTACCCGAGCACAATATTACTAGGCACAGTATTAACTGAGGTCTTACATTCAAGTTCCATACTTGCATCTCCGACCTCCAACAGGTAACATCCTGGGAACACAGGTAACAAAGGACTATCCTGCTCAGTCAGGGGGTCCTCCTCAAACTGAGCCTACGAGCAATCCTCCTCCGGCTCTTTATCCAAACTTTCCGGCAGGAATCTCTCGAGCACCTGGCACCAGTGTTCCGCCTCTCTGTGTAGTCAGTCTGCCTCCAGCCATTGCCCACTCATCCAGTGGATCATCCTCATCAGGATCTCCTCCTCCTGGGTGTTGCCTCTCGCACCTCCAGTCTGCCTCGACCTGCATCTCTTCACCTTCAGGCTTGCCCTTCCTCCAAGCTCCCAGGTCCAGTCCAGGCAGCAGCTTCTCTCCGTCTGTCAGCCATGGTTCTGGTCACAACTCCACAGACCTTCTTCTCCAGGTTCTCCTCTGGCAACTTCTGGTGCATCGGTCCACCTGGGATACCTGGGCGATATCCACCAGAAAATGTCCCTCTTTGGCCAGTCCAGATGCTTCCAGCAAGTTATCCCACTGCCGACACCACGTCTGTGGAGGGGTTGTGGGATAACAGATAGACCAGACACCGAACTTCAGGTTCAACACACAATCGTTGTGTAATGTTTATTCAAAATACAGGACATAAGCTTCTGCAATGTCATATTCCTTCTTCAGTACATCAGTGTGCAGCAACAGACTATGTATGTCCTTTCTCTGCACTTAGTCAGCACCTACTGACACTAATCTCTGATCTAACCACTTTTCAGTGAAAACCCTTCATCCCTGTGTGGGCCCTATTTGCTTGGGTAGTGGGGGCTCAAAAAGGAAAAAAAAAAAAAAAAAGCTAAAAACAAAGAACCTAAGTGCAGAAACACTGAAAAAAAGGTTATCCCAAAGGGCATTGGCAACAAATCAAGTTTCAAAGAAATACATCATACATACTTCCATAATGCAAAGCATCATGGGATATATGCAAATCACCATGAAATTTCAGACTTGTTCGGTTTACAGCAATTTACATACATTTTGAATAGCACAACTTAATTTCTATAATAGTCACTTAGTACTTTTTACCATCATAAAAAACACCTAGTGCCACAGTATTTTTAACATTTACAGGTTTCATAAACATAAGGTATATTATAACATAGTGCTATTACATACTAAATCCAACAACGATAAACACAACCTGTTTTACATACACTTGGAGGTCACAACAATAACCTCACTGTACGAGGACCTGAAAGGGAAAAGGAAAATTAAAGAAGACACTAATAGCATAGTAAAGAAAGGGGAAGGGGTGCCCATAGGTGGCCAACCTTATGGACTAGAAATTGCAAAGAATAGAATAGACTAAGAAATAGAAGAACTGCTGCAACAGATTTAAGAAAAGGTCAGTCCTCAAGAGTGGCAGGAGCTCTCTGTCACAGGGATGAAGTTGGAAGGAGGGCGATTCAGAGGAAATGTGAGGAAGAATTTCTTCATAGAAAGGGTGGTGGACAAGTGGCGCACTCTGCCTGAGGAAGTGGTGGGTTCTGAAATAATCATGGGAGTTAAGAATGCACGGAACAGACATAAGGGAATCCTGAAGATCAGGGGTAAGGGGCAACAGACTTCTAGAAAAGCTTAATCTTACAAGCTCAAATGAGCAGACTGGGTTGGCCATAGGCCCTTTTCTGCCAACGGTATCTGTGTAACATGGATCAGCTGCATCCCTTCATTTCATAGGGGCAGAAAAAGATGACCTGGGTCCCAGGGGTGGGGACATGAAAACTAAGCTCCAACAGCGAGAGGCTTTTTGGATAGTTACGTTACATACCTTAGCCTCCTTTGGAGTTAATGATGACATCCCGATGCACAGTTATTTACAGCATACACAGAATAAAGGCATGATTTGCCAGCTCTGCCTTTTTGAAGACTGGCCTTTGAGATTGTGGCATGACTTGTCAGCTCTGGCACAGCAACATATAGCTCTTTAAGTTGTGGCATGACGTGTCTGTTCTGCCACACCGATCTACACCATGGCATGACTTGTCAGCTCTACCATGGTATCATGTGATATACAGATGTGGCATGACTTGCCTGCTCTGCCACACTAATGTACAGCCTAACTGTGCCATGACTTTTCAGCTCTGCCAAAAACATCCCTTCCAAAAACATAATTAGGCACATCCTGCTTTAACTATTTGTTTGTATATGTCTTGTACATGACACTGTCTATAACATTGGTTCCACTACACCTTGTGCTGTTGCTAACTATAGGCTGTCTCTTTAAGGGAAGCCCTTTTAAACACACCTCTAGACATCTAACTTCACGCTCTGATGATGACAACGGGTCGATACGTAGGCGCGTTACTTTTATCACTTGGATTACTCGACACGAACTTAGAACACACCGTCTCAAAGTCTGTTTTTTTTTTGTTTTGGAGTCATTTGGAGACACTTTGGAAATGTACAGGACTAAAAACAGATACAAGGCAGAGAACTTTAACCTTTTCAGCAACTCGTTTGGTTGCGGCCGTTCCGTTCATTTACAGCCTAGCGTATGTATTTTAACATTAGTGTGCTAGTCTGACATTTAACCATTCACAAACCCGGACGTGACTTGTTTCATGTGCAGGCAAGAATCACTCTTTCTTGTTTTTCAGGTGGGTGAGCAGTTTATACTTTTATCACTGCATTTGAATTAAAGGTAGTTATTTCTGGAATTTAGACTCCTGTCTACCGGTTAATTCAACATTTAGTGCTGCCCTCCTCACGGTCTGATTACAGAGCCTGTAACTTTGTTGTTGACTGTATTTCAAATTCCAAGGTACGTGCACACTTTTTTATTAATAGGAGCCACCAGAATCTCTGCCTTTGCCTTACATAGTTTTCGACAGAATTCTGGAGCTTATATTTGGGTATACTAATTAGTAATAACCTAAAATACTCCAGACACTGTAAGTTAATAATGGGTAGGGTAAACAGGATATTGAATTACATCAGGAAGGCTTTTGTCAATAAAGCAGAAGCTGTAATCAGGCTACAATGTAGATCTTATGTGAGACCACAGCTGTTCAAGTTCAAGTTGATTTTACTCAGGAAGAATCCATTGGGCATGCTCCTTTGCAAGGAGGTTCTGACACAAGCAATAAAAAACATCATTACAAAAGTGATACAGTAATACATGAAAGAACAATTAATACATACACAGTGAAGTAATACATAAACACAACTAATAAAAGTAAGCAATGGGTTCGGGATTACTGCTCACAGCTCTAGTGCACACACTTGAGAAAAGACATTGAACTCATAGAGAGGATGCAACACCAAGCCACTAAAACGATACTGAATTTGGCAAACAAAACATACGTATCGGTTGACATGTTTAGAATTTCATACACTAGAAAGCAGAAGTTTAAGGGTGATTTGTTACTATTATACACAATCCTCAAAGATAGGGACTTGATGTAAGATATGAGATTTAAACATAAAGATTTAAGGAATAACCTCAGAAGGAATACACAACAACAGCTGGAATACAGTATATACAAGGCCCCTGGAATTCTGCGATTCTGCAGTTGTGGAATTTTCCGCAAAATTTGCATTATGCCGCAGAATATATATAGTGCTGCAAAATTCATTGTTTTTGGTAAATTTTTCATTCAAATATACTGTTTGTCTGTGGTGTCAGGCTTTCTTTCCCCTCACGTTTATCCTGAAACCCCGCTTCTACTCGCAGCATGTGATGTCATCAATGACATCACATCA
The DNA here is from genome assembly GCA_016271365.2 of Neoceratodus forsteri. Lineage (NCBI taxonomy): Eukaryota > Metazoa > Chordata > Ceratodontiformes > Ceratodontidae > Neoceratodus > Neoceratodus forsteri. The sequence goes on along the minus strand of CM028132.1, from coordinate 874,267,065 downwards.
TATTTAGTCAGTGGCGGGACTGTGTTCTTCCAGAGAAATGAATAAATCATGCTGTAGAAATCAGAAAATGCTGCTGCAGAAGCCAAGGAGCCCTGCCACAGAAATCAGAAAATGCTGCCGCAGAGCACTGGGGCTCTGAGTACATAGTAGCAAAGAAGGATGTTAGGAGAAACTTTTTCACAGTAAGAGTGGTTGGACTATGGAATGCAATGTCAGATTCTGTTGCAGAAGCATTGAATGAAAATATAATAACTGGTGACCCCCCCAAATGACTGGATTTCCATTCCTGATAAGACACCTTAATAACCCACTGAATTCTGTGATAACTCAACAGTGGGCTATTAAGGTGTTTTCCTCCTCACGCTGTCACTTCACTCAAGCGCAAAAGAAAGCAGACTGTATTTCTGTGAGTACGGCAGCTGCTGAGACACACTCGCACAAACACAGCTTACAGTTTTTCTCTCTCTTGAAACTTTGCACCAGTTATTATAAAAAAAATAATGCCTGTGTAAAGTTTGATTTATGAGGATTTTTCACACACCTTCGGTGTTTGATAATTTCAGAAACCCCTCAAGCTTCGCGCTCGGGGTTTATGGATTATCACACACGTTGGGTATGTGAAAAATCCTTATAACACACATATGCACAGGCATTTCTCTCTATATAGTTAAAACTAGGCAAGACAGATATCTGGCTGAAAACAACATCAGTGGATACTACCACTGAGAAGTGGGGGGACTTCATCTCTTACTGGCCTTATTCTCCTGGTATTGATCCTAGTATTGATCAATGTGACAAAAGTGGCAAATCCCTTGTAGTAGTAGCCACCAGGACAATCAAAAATGATGTATTATGCAGCCCCACCAAGCATGAAAATCCTAAGTTACCAAGGGGAAGTTCAGTTATAACCCTCAGGCAGTAAATAAACAGCAGTGGTGATTAACAGGTTAACATTATAAATGTAATATGATAACTCTGATGGGTAGAAAATAACGGAGGCCTGAAAAGAGCCATGAGATCTGTCATAAAGCAAGGCATGGAATAACAGGAGCTGGGGGAATCATATGAAAGCCAAGAAGGTTCCCTCCTGATAATATATGCCCCCTCGGGGTATACCAGAGTCTCCACAAAGGAAAGGGAAGGCTGATTGCTCACATGCCAGCCACCCTGGCGAGGCTGGTGAGGAGAGGAGACACAGAGAATGTCATGGCCTACCCCTCCCTACTGACTCCCACCCGGGCTGGAAAGGACAACAACAAGCAGCATGTAATGGGCATAAACAACAGCCATGGGAATCCAGAGGATCTCAGTCCCCTACAGCGGCCCTGCCTGGAATAAGACAAGGAGTTAAAAAGAATAAACATGTCTCTTAACCTTCTGGTGCTAATCCCACTCATCATACCAGTATATCAGAGAGGCCTGAATGAAACTGTGGCCATAGAGCCCTCTGAGGACCCTCAGAGAAAACAACATTGGTTTGTAATCCTGTTACCATGATGAACATACTTATAAACAAAGGGGTAGATAATTACCAAAACCTTATTAACTATAAGATGGATTTAGGATAACAATTATATGTTGTTCAATTATTTCATTGAGATATTAGGGAATCTTTTAAAGGATTGTGGTTGGGACCTTAGCTGATATGTTTTGGGACACCTCACACACAGGGATATCGCCAAAGGACTGCAAAACCGCTTATGTTAGCCCCTATTCATGAAAGTGGAGAAGTAGGACCCAGACAACTACAGACCTGTGAGCTTTACTATTTGGCAAAGTGAATCACCATAAAAGACAAAGTGGTTTAGCATATGGAAGAGAAGGGACTTTGCACAAGCACAGAGCATGCCATCAGAAAAGACTGATCTTGCCAAACCAACCTGATTGCCTTCTTCGAAGGAGCAGTTAGGGAAGTGGCTAGGAGTAGGGCAGTGGATGTAGTTCATTTGGACCTCACAAAGCATTTGTCACTGACCAACATGGAAAACCTACAGACAAAGCAGTGCAATATGGAGTCCACAAAGTGTATAGGGGGTGGATAACACATTCACTGAAAGTAGTAAGCAGAGTGTGGAGGTCAATGGTCAAAATTTAGAGTGGAGGGATATGCCCCCAAACATAGAAGGAAGCATACCTGCCCCCAAATGGACTGTGGCATAAAGTTTCATACAAAAGTTTCTATTAAATAGTTGGAGCAGAGAAGGCTGATTGCCCTTATGTGCTCCTGCACGTTACCCATAGTAGGAAGGTTCTTGCCCCTTCAGTATGTGTTTGCCTAGTCTGGCTCTGAATACACTATTATCCTTACTAATAATTATATCAATAGGTGATTTATTCCACAGGTTAACTATACTCTGTGTATAGCAGCCCTTCCTTTTGTTAGTATGAAATCTTTTGAGTTGTAAAGGGTGCCCCCTGGTGTCTAGATTATTTTTAAATTCTATGCTAAGTTCATTAATCAGGTCCTTGTTAGCTGAGCGGTGGCCTTCATCTGTCAAAATCAGCACTCAAAAGTATTAACAAAGCCTTTAAAATGCCCCTATTATAGTCTATGGAGCTCACCTCTGCGCTCTTCATTTAACAACATCACAAAACATGCTAGCATGGGGGCATTTCTCCAAATAAGGAAGCAGGACTGTTTTAGATGTGATCTCCACAAAGCATATTACAATCATTTTTTTTTTGTGAATACAGATGGGAAAAAATTCAACTTTACGTCACTGTCCATTTAGGGACAGGTAAGCTTCTTTATATGTTTTTTTTGGGGGGGTGCGCAGAACTGCAGACTAGCTCTTTAAGTCCTTTATATTTTGGCAGTATTAGCTCTTTAAATAGCTCCCACAATAATATTGTTAACAGATAATTAGAAACTCATAGCAAGTGCGATCCAATATGATACAGAAGGCAAAGAAATGCCAGTTTAGACTTGGGGTTGCTCAAGGCAAAGTTAATAGTTATTATTATTAATGATGTTCTATCCAAAAAAACAAGATTAGGGTTGTATTTTTCATAAAGCCTTCACCATGCTGGAAAAAAAACTCCTTTTTCTGTGAGACACAAATCCCATTAAATGTAAGCTCATTAAGTAGAGGCAATCACTTAGAGATTTCGTAAGATACAGACACTCTTTTCATGTATATTTATCTTATAATTATTTCTTCAGATTTTGTTTGTTGAAGCTTTTTATCTGCTATAACAGTGTTACACTACATCATGTTGATGAGTGAATTTATAGTCAAGCAGCAAAATCTAGCAATGTGGGTATTCACATGAAATAAATGATTGCAGAAGGCAGTTATATACCCTAAGGAAATGTAATGTACTTGTTTTAGAGCATCTCGTTATTAACATTTGGGGGAGGAAAACATGGAACATACCTCTAATGAAAAGGTTATAACAACATTACAGTTTAAGATGATAAAAAAAATGTGTGCACATTCCGTTTCAGTTTCCATAAAATATGTAATAATAAATGCAGACTGACTCGTGTATGATAGCAAAGTTTATCATAGTAATAACAACTTCTTACCTTCAGTTCTATGTTTGCAGAGGCCAGTTTCTTGGCTTCAGTAATGGCTCGAAGATGCTGATAGTCCACTGGGTTGTACTTCTGACTGCCAAGACCATTCTTCATGCGAACTACAAGGCTTTCTGTTAGTGCCCGAAGGACAGAAAAACAAAGAGGCAAGATTTCTGATAAGAGCAGGTTTCAATTTGCAAAAATAGACCTACTTTTATTACAAATTCAGGACATACAGAATATCTTAGGTAGTTAAATGTACAGGAGGCTAGAAACGGCTCATATTTAAACTAGAACTGTTTCATTATCTTGGGCAGTGACCTTATACTGTATATCCATTACTAACCTGACTAATTGTGCCAAACAAAAAAAGCAAAATGTCAAAACGGAACCATTTTCCTTATTTATTGCAGACAATATCTGGATATGCAGTGACCTGACTGGAAATACTAATTTATTTCTAATAGTGAGGTCTAGGACCACGACTTACGAATGGCAAAGTCACAAGTGATTTATAAAAATTCCACCCCCAATGAGTGGAGATAAACAGTGTATTCTTTGTCAGATGTCAGTGTATTCAGTTTATATATAACAACAGTGAACTAGAGAAAGGGTGCGGTTCTCCATTATGGGAAAACCACTAGAACCTTTAGAGGTCATAGTCTTCCACAACATGTAACATATACTGTATCCCCAAGCCCCAGTTATCTCACACCCTCAAATACCCCCAACCTCAATATTTCCATGTAGAAATTCTGTTAAAAAAAAAAAAAGAGAAAGTTGCTATTCTTGAGTGTGGTACCTTCCCTAGCCTACCCACCACCACCACCACCACCTCACTGACCCCACATCTATGACTGTGGGGGGCACACTGTTTAAAAGTCGCATTGTCAAGTGACAGCAGCAGGGCATATTCCAAGGGGAAAAAAGAGGGAGGAGCAGTCTTGTGCTATTAAGGACACTAGGCAGACTGATTAATCCATCTACCAGGCATCATCAATGACACTGGACCACTCTCTACCACCTCTTTCTGGGGCATACATGCTGCTAACATCACATAACGTCACATAAGAAAAAATTATTTACTGCAGCAATGAAGTTTCTTCTCAGTGATCCATCAATGAGGCAATAAGTAATGGCATCAGTCCGCAGAAGTGTGCTAGCTGCCCCACAGATAGAACATTATGCAAATTGCAGAAATTTGCATGAAGTTAGAAGTTAGAACTCTGTGCTGTGGTCATGCTCCTGGCAATGGCTTTTTTTTTTTAATTCTAGTTAACTGAACAACTTGGGTAGTATGCAATAGTCAGGCAATCATATATTACATTTTATCATGAGCATCTCAGTGGTTGTTGACAAAACACAGCAAAAGCGCAGGAGTTCTACAAGAGTTAGTACATTCAATTCAGACCAGAACTGCAGAATAATATTCATCTCCACCCTCCACCAGCCACCTTGTTAATGAAACTTATAGAAAGTCAAATCGGTGGGGACCCCTAGGATCAAATCTAAGAGTACTCTCCAGTGGGTAATGTCTGGATTTCGCCCATCCAGGTACAGTACCCAGCATGCCCACCTACTTGTAAAGTGTGGCATCTATTGGTTTGCCTTTTAGGTTAATTCATACACATTACAGACCTCCCCCACAATATCCAGCCACAGTTTATTAGTTGAAGGTTATGTTGGTAGCCATTGTTTTGTTTTAGACTTGTGTGCAGAGACCAGCAGTATATGCCATAAATAGAGGATATCTTTGTGCTCCCACCACTGGCATAAGTAGAGGGTATCTTTGGCCCCTCCACTGGCATATGTAGAGGATATCTTTGCCCCCTCCCCCTATCGGTTTAATGTCAGATTTGCATATAAAGCCAAGGGAGCAGTGATCACTAATAGTATCTAATGACTACTAAAATATTTATACAAAAATTAGTTAACATTTTTGCAAAAACTGGAAAAAACTTTATTTGAAAATTGGTGACCAGGAGAGGCACACTGAGCTGAAGCTGGTTTCCAGGTGTGACCCGGGGTAGTAAGGAAACAGGAAATACAGTAAGACCCTTCACAGTCACATTACTTGGTACAAAGTAAACGCAGTGAAAGTACAATAATGACACAATTACAAGTGCAAAATAAAGCAACAAGACACAGTATGCAGTAATAATGTGCCAACAAAGAAACCTGTGTGGGGGAAGAATGGCAGTGGACAGGCTGAGAGAATGGGAGCCTGGATACGGGCTAAGGGGGAATATCCAGGAGGCGATCAAACACATGTACAGCATGGGCTGCAAGCAGGGGACGTGTCAGAGAGAGAGAGGTAACAGGTGGGGGAGGAGGAGGAGTTTCAGCCTATGCCTTAGGGAGTAGGGGTGATGGAGAGGTGGAAGGAGAAGGGAAGCTGGTTCCAGACTGGGAAGGCGACAGGAAAGGGCTGACTGCCCAGCAGAGGAGCGGGGATGTGGAATAGAGAAAATATGATGATCCCTGGAGCAGATGGAGCATAAGGCAGGGGGAATGGGAGAGAAGAGTGAGGACAGGTATGAGGAAAGAGACCCAAATCTGCATTTGGATACGAAGGACGCACAGTGAGACACGGGTAATGTGACGGTGAGAAGAGGATGGATAGGAAGGAGGAGAGGCAGCAATGATGGGGATGAGGTGGGGAGCTTGTAGCTAAGCAGCAAAAGGCATTACAAAGGGTGCCTAGTCTGGCAAGGGGAACAGAGGGAGTGGTGGCATACACGATTATCCACAGTCAAAGACTGGGAGCACCATTTCGGTAAGAAGCCCATGGAGGAACTGCAGAGACAGTCTTTGTTGCAGTACGAGGCACTGCATCTGGGACGCAACTTGGCCTGGATGGCATTGATGCGGGCAGAGACATTAAGCTTACTGTCTAACCACACACCAAGGTACTTGAAGAACTGAGCCACTTCAAGGGGGGTGCCTTCCAAGGTGAAAAAGACAGCGAGAGTGGGGAGTCTGTACAGACAAAAAAATTCCAGCACATAAAAACAGTTGCAAAATAAGTAGTAAGTTAATTCACAAAAAGGTGCAAAGTCAAATATACAAAGCCGCTTTTTTCCTGTATATTTGGAACACCATAGCAACCGCAGGTGTCTTCATTGGTATCTGCTTTAAAGCCTATAAGCAGCTACCTGGTATACATTCTGCATATTCCCTGTCGGTGGGTGTTAGTGATCTAGTTCTCTCGTGGTATCACAGTTCGTTTTACCCCCTGTACTTGTGCAACTCAACTACAACAGTGGTATTATCCTCAGTTAATAGCATAGCTATATTGCTCATGGATGCAGAAGCCGGACCTAGTGGTGCAGAAGCAGAACACTGGGCAGGAGGTCGCACAATCTGCCTAGGAGACATTACAGACTTGGCAGAAAGAAGGAGAACAAGGAAACCAGAACTACAAAGAGAAGGTAAAGACTCTAGTATTCATCCACCTGAATTAAAAACACTGTTCATAGATTTGAAGAGACTGCTTGTGAAAGAAATCAATCTCTGGTATAATTACACCAGTCTTGAGGACTATGTGCAAGTAGACAGAATCCACAGGGGAGTGAAAGTGGATAAGAAACCTTCAGTTGGCCTGCAAAATGTAGTACACGTAAGTCATGTTTACATGGCTGCCAAGTGTACATACGAACATATGAACAAGCCAGCAGAAGAATGCCATTTGGTTTATCAAGTCTGCTCGTATTGCAGGGTCCACAGCTTGAGCTACTGTCCCTGCCCTCACTCCCCATTTCTCCCATCCTCCCTATCCATGATTCTTATCTTCCCCCTATGCCTACCCCAGCCTCTCTTAAAGCTGCTCACTGTCTTTAACGAGATTACCTCTTCCGGCAGTGCATTCCAAGTGTCCACCACCTTTTCTGTGAAGAAGTGCTTCCTGACATCCCTCCTAAACCTCCCACCCTCCAGCTTAAGACTGTGCCCCCTCGTGATATGGTTGCCACTCAGCTTAAAGAGACTTTCCTTATCAACATTATTTATCCCTTTCAAGTACTTGAATGTCCCAATCATGTCCCCCCTCTCTCTCTCCTGTCTTTCAGTGAGTACATGTTCGGTGCCCTCAACCTCTCCTCGTATACCTTGCCCTGCTGACCGGCTATCTTTGTAGCCCTCCTCTGTACCTTCTCCAGCAGGTTAATGTCCTTTTTGATGTGTGGGCAACAGTACTGAACTCCATACTCTAGATGCGGCCTTACTAGTGCAGTGTAGTGTAGTGCGATCTCTCGCTCTGCTGTGGACTACACCTCCTGATGCGCTATGTATTCACATCCAGACGGCCCCTCGCAGCAGGGATGCAAGCTGAGGGAACAGCATTTTGAGGGTCCGTCACTTGGGGGAAGAGCATGGGGCAATGGTTACTTCCTGTGTTTGCATTCCAGAAGTCAAAACAAGAAAAGGAATATATTGCTATTGTTTCGATCAGTGAACAATTGGCTTGTATTCCTGAGAATAAAACAACTAATAGTGGAAAAGACCAAAATCAAGAAATTATACTACACTAATTGCTGGACAATGGACCTGTGGCTGTTTCCAACTGTGCTAGTTACTGAGCATTTCACACATATACATATACATATATACACACACACACACACACACACACACACACACACACACACACACACACAGCAGGGCAAAGTACCCATAAATGACTAACTTCTGATGCATTAATGATCTCAATTTATTTTTATTTAGTTGCTGTTTTACATTTTTATCTAAATAAACACTGCTGCAAGACCTGACTGTCTGCACCCTCACTTCCTGGTAAGTGACTTTTTGTGCATCATGGGAGGCACAGGAATTATGGGACATGGATGAGTTAACACAGAGCGAGTGGCACAGACAGTCCACACTGTAACTTAAGCCGCTCACTCCACTCAGTGTTCCCAGCTTGCCAGAGAATCTGGGAGCACCTTAATAAGCGGCTTTCCCCAATCAGGTAAGTGTCTACAAGGCAGCCTTTGCACCATAGCAACTCATTCGCTCAGGCTGCTCTACTGCAAATGCGACCATGTAAACCGGGCTAAAGAAACATAAAAACATGGAATTTGATGGCAGACAAGGACCACTTGGCCCATCCATTCTGGCCAATTACCCCCTACCTACAGTAGCACTGCAACCCTACTTGATCTATGGCTCTTCCCCACCCCTTTTCTTTTCCACTATGGTTCCCTTGTGCCTATCCCATGCATTTTTTGCCCCGCCCCCCACTGTTTTTGCCCTCAACACTTCCAATGGAAGGCTGTTCTAGGAATTCACCACTTTTTCTGCAACCCCACTGTTCTTGTGCTACTTAGAAGCCTCTCTGTTCCTAAGGGCCCTGTTAAAACACATCTAAAGGGGAAATCTTGGGTACTCTTACACATTATTTACTAAGACAACTCCTGAAACGCCTCTTTCTTTTACTTCTCCTTATCTCTGGGAGTGTATATCTTAATCTGGTCCCTCCTTCATATGGAGTCAATAGCAACAAAAAAAACAGGGTACACTTGTCCTGGCCAGTATGAACATCTGCAGCCTGTTAAAAAAATGTGATGCCCTCACTGCTTGGGTTGTAGTACACAACCCCAACATCCTGTCAGTCGTCGAAACATGGCTGTCACCATCTACCCCGACTCGGCCATCATCCTACCAGGCTACTCACCTTTTAGACAAGACAAACTATCTAGAAGATGAGGTGGCTGTGCCATATACCTAAAAGCGTCATTGTTGGCCTATCCACTTTCCCTTCCTGAACCAGCTATGGATATTCAGATCCTTGCTGTTAACGTTATGCACGGTGCACACAACAAGGTCCTCAACACTGGCTCAGTCTATATTCCCCCTGACCTCGCCAAACGAGGCTTAAAACCCCTAATGAACTGCGTCATGAGTCTAAAACAAGACACAGAAACCATCCTGTTAGGTGACTTTAATGTCAACTGGCTCTCATCAGGTACCAGAAGGCATAGGGTTGAGTTAACAGGCCTGAACTTTACCCAGTTAATAACAACTCCAACCAGGATAAACTATAAGACTGGGACTAGCACACCCCTGGAGTGGGTCCTAACGAATCGTCCAACACATATCTCCCATACTGAAGTACTGCCTGACACTATCAGTGATCACTCTCCTACCAAGTGTTATTGGTCTAACAAATTTATCAAGCCCCTTGCCAGAACAATCACAAGTGGAGTGCTCTCCCATGGCCGCCTGCAGCCACTAAAGTCTTTCCTCTGACAACAAGACTGGTCTTATATTGAAACTGCCCCTGACATTGACTCAGCTCTACAATATTTCATTGAACACTTCAATGTGGCCTGTGACATCCACATCCCTTTTAGGACACATAGGATCAGGGGACTTGATAGTCCCTGGATCTCTTTTAACCTTCTGGCTCAAATGAAAGCACATGACCACCTCTGACATAGGGCCAGGACCTCTGGCAGTCAACCTGACATACAGGCCTATAAGATAGCCAGGAATGCATGTACTAAGGCTATCCGTGAGCGCAACGCGCGTTACTATAAGGACATCCTTGCCAAGACTTGTGCAGATAGGAAAAAATTCTGGGAAAACCTTTCAGAAATCACTGGAAAAGCGTCCAAGCAGGCTCCAACTATGTTAAATGTTGATGGGTCTATCACCCATGACCCCGTGTTAATTGCCAACACATTTAATTCACCCTTCACAGACCTTAACCAAACTCTGCCCCCAAATTTCTTTGAATCGCCCAGCACAGCTCCTACATCCACCAAATCAGAAGAGGCCTTGACCCACCCATGTTTCTACTTCAAAGCTATCTCAGAAAATAAGGCCAAGACATACCTATGTAAAGTTCTAGGAGGAACTAGGACAAGCAGTGATCCCCTCGACCTGAAACTCTTACTCTAACCCTAGGTGAAGTCCTATCCCCCCTCACCAAGCTTCTCAATCACTCCCTCATACTTTCACAATTCCCCCAAATCTGGAAATCCACTCTGGTTACACCAGTTTTTAAGAGTGGGGACAAATTACTACCTGGGAATTATAGGCTGATATCTATTTTTCCCCTGTTGTCCAAAGCACTTGAAAGGATTGTTGCTGACCAGTTTGTGGAGTACCTGGAAAAATACAACCTACAATGTGTCCAACAACATGGTTTTTGGATAGGGCACAGCACATCTACAGCACTACTGGAATTCACAGGTTTCATTCACCATACTCTTGATCAGGGTCAACTTGTTGGTGCAACCTTTATTGACCTGTCTAAAGCATTTGACACGGTCAAGCACCATTTGCTGACATATCAACTTGCTGGGCTTGGTATATCTTCAGAAGCCCTAAAGTGGTTCACCAGCTATCTAGCACACCTCACACAACAGGTGAGAATAGGGTCTACCCTTTCTGCTAAACTGCCTGTCTGCTCTGGGGTTCCTCAAGGATCGATATTAGGACCCCTTCTATTGAGCACCTTCCTCAATAACCTTCTGGCATCCTGTTCCGAACCAGTACTCCTTTACGCAGCGGACACAGTCATTTTCTCAAAGACTGCTGACCCTACCCTCCTTCAGGGCCAACTTCAGAAAAGCTTTACTGAAGCTGAGTCCTGGTTCACCTCTCATAAGTTGGTGCTTAATTGCAAAAACACAAAGGTCATGCTCTTCCATGGTACCCACAGTAAGCACAAAGCCAAACAATTGCTGATTAAAAACAGTGATGGTGTAGTCCTTGATCAGACTCAATCTTTTAAATACCTAGGAGTTACTCTGGATAGCACGCTGTCCTACTCCAATCATGTTAAGAAGGTTGCCAAGGCAGTTAACATTCGCCTAGGCCTTCTACACAGGCACAAACACTGCCTTACTACTGAAGCCCTCAGACTGACTATCCAAAGTTCAATTATGTCTATTACTGACCATGGTTTGGTCATTTATGGTACCGCCACAGACACCACCCTATGGCGGCTCACCACAGCTCTGAATAAAGCATGCTGTCTACTAACTGGTGCGGTGTATCATACTCACACTTGTGACCTTTACAGACAACCAAACTGGCTTCAACTCCAGGCTCACACTGAATATCAAGCCTGCCTTCTGGCTAAGAAGGGAGATCTTAGTCTCCCACCACCAGGTTCCCTTCAGCTTTTCAGTCCCTTCCAGGGCTCTCGTAACACACAAAGTTCTGTGAGCCAAACTTTTACTGTTCCTCACTGTCGAACCTCGCTCTGACAGCGATCTATTGCAGTTAGAGCTGCTAATTTATTTAATTTCCCTCCTCCTGAGATTGAGACGACTGCAATCTTGGGACCATTTAAGCAGAAGCTGTGTCAATTCTTACTTTCCAGAGCATCTTGTGACTGCTATACCTAATCTTTGCAGACAGCTAAATGCACTGGGACCTCCTCATTTTACCATTCACCCCTGTATAGCCCTACCCTGTTGCTGCGCTATTCCACTTACAGCACTTCCTTCCTTCATCCCTTTCTGTCCCCATTCCCGCCCTCTTTTCATCCTACCTCATCCCCTTCCTTACCCCTCCCCACTCCTTTCTGTTTCCTCACCTTGTTCTCTCCCTCTAACCCCTCCCGGGTCTTTTCCTGCATAAGCTTCATTGTGGCAGCTCTCTCCTTGCTCTTATTTTGCTCCTTCCACCCCTGTCCTTCTCTCCTTGTAATCCCTTTCACCCCTCTTCAGACAAGGCCACTGGCTGCATTTGACACAATATTTACCTTGCCATATTATTCTTTTGTTTAGGTACTTTCCTCATGTTGTACTTCTTACTGAAACCATTGTAATTTGTTATTCTTGTGACTTGACATGGAACCTCTGTAAAAGAGTCCTTGGCTCAAAGGTCTTTTGGATTTGTTAAATAAATAAAAAAGTATATCCTCACATCTCTCCTAAATCTACCCCCTCCAGCTTGATAGCATGTCCCCTTGTTCTTGAGCACATTCTTTCTGAAAAATACTCCCCTCCTGCACCTTATTTACCACCTGTGAGGTATGCAAAGGTCTCTATCATATTCCCCACCTTCCAGGGTATACATATTGAGGTCCTTTTGTCTCTCCTCATAGAGCTTTTTTTTTTTGCACTTAGATTTTATTTTTCATGTAATACAATGCATTACATTGAATATCTTCAGGTAGGCACACATATAATCACATTAAATGTGTTATTTTTACAGTAACATCAAAGGCAATGCCCTTGTATAGTGGTACTACACTGAGAGGGTTATCAATAAAGTCCCCAAGATATCTAACCATATCAGTCCACATGTGCATAATGCACTTCTTCTTTAAGATCCAACAAATAAATACTCCTAGATAGGCTAGTACAGCCAGGAGCAGGAGAAACACATATTTTTAACTACATCGTGCACCCTATTAAAAGGGTTAACTTCCCCATCTGAAATCGTTATCAGGATATAATTATGCAGTTATCTCCACATATGTCAATGTCTGGACAACCTAAACAGTAAACAGGATACAACTTCCATATAAAACTCAAAAACCTTCAGTTCTTAATTTTAAGCATTTTATGTCTGACCCAATTATTAAGTAAAAGGGGAAGGGACACTATTGCATGTAAATGTACTTTAAACACTCATCACTGCAACCCAGTTAGGGCTAATTATAATTTTTTATACAGTAGATTACTCTCCTCTTTCACTCTCCTACTATAGCCCACCAGAGAAATACTCTCACAATTTTAGCCACAAGTCCCAGTTCAAGTGTTAGGCTCCTCTTCAGAGTCAGAAGCTTCATCTCATCGTGCAAACTGCATTTCTATTTTATCCAAACGTTTGGAGGCTTCTGACGAGTCCAAAAACTGATAAGTCTTGCCCCATAAACAACTCTCAAGCTAGCCGCATCAAAAGCACATGATGAACCCTAGAGCCCGCAACCTCTCCCGAATACCATCATATCTTTTCACGATTCTGGTCACATAGCTTAAATTCGAAAAACGTGGACTCTGTGCTCGCTCCATGTCAGAGGGCTAAGATTTTAGCTTGCTGTAACAAGGAGTCCCGTTCTGCTGTAGTACGAAGCTCCAACATTATAGTACGCGGGAGCATGATTCCTGTTGCAGCTCTGCGATTGCCACCATGTGGAGAAATCCTGTAGGCCTTGATTATTTCAAATGGTCGCTCCATCTGCAGTAGATCCTTCAGCCAGGCATTTAGGAAAGGTAATGGATGTTCACCTTCCAGTTCCTCTGGTAGCCCTAGGAGACGAAGGTGAGTAGATCTAGTGGCATTTTCCAAATTTTCTAGCCGCCTACAGAGCAGGCTGTTTTCTTTTGAAAGTCCTGCCATCCCCAAGAGAGCTTTGTCCGCTTTTTGAGTTGCCCCTTTCGCTTCCTCCGTAACAACATCCACTTTAGTGTGTAGCAGTTTAATTTCTGCACCAAATTCCTCTATTTTGCGATCCAGCCCTTGGATCGCTCGGAAGAGCGCTGCATTTGTAGGTTGAGGCCTTCAAGGAGCTGGATCCGCCTGTTGAGAAGTCTTTGTTGATCCCGCTCTAGTTTCTTTCAGGCGGTACTCCGTGATACTCCCAGTTTGTTTGTTCGCCCATATTTATCTAGCCGAAAGTCGCTCTGTGATCATTTTTAAGTTCTGGTGAAAGCACAATTGCCCCTCTTCCTTCTAATATTAGTTTAGAGACTTTTTCTTGTCAGACAGCTGAATTTCAATCGAAATTGAAGGGCCAGACGTAGAGCCGTGGAGAAAAACTGCTACCAGCTCGGCTGTTGGCCACGCCCCCCCCCATAGAGCTTTTGATGCAGACCCAGCACTGTTTTAGCTGCCCTCCTCTAGACCACCTCCATTCTGTTTATGTCCTTCCAGAGATGTGATCCCCAGAATTGGACACAGTACTCCAGGTGGGGTATTACCAGTGATCTATACACATGAAACACCACCTCCCTCTTTCTGATGGTGATAACCCCTCCTTATGCACCTCAGCATCTCACTAGCCCTTCAACTGCCTTGTCGCACTGCCTGGCCACCTTACAGTCATCAGACATGACTACCCCCAGGTCTCTTTCCTGCTTGGTGGCCATCAATACCACTCCACCCATTCTGTACTCCACCACTGGGATTCTGTACACAAGTGTATTGTTTTGCACTGTTTTGCACTGAAACCCAGCTGCCATACCCTTGACCATTCCTTCAGTTTTCTCATGTCTCTGCTCATCCTTTCCATCCCCAAGGAGTATCCTCCCTATCAGATTTTGGTGTCATTCACACAGAGGTAGACCTTCCCTGCCAGCTCACCTGCAATGTCACTCATAACGACATTAAAGAGGACTGGTCTCAGCACTGATGCCTGAGATACCCCACTGGTCACAGTCCCTTCCTCGGCGTGAACTCCATTTACCACCACACTCTGTCACCCATCCCCTAACCAATTTTTATCCAGTTTACCACCTTTGGACCCACTCCTAAGTTACCCATCTTGCTTACTAGTCTCCTATGTGGAACAGTGTTGAAATCTAGTTAGACCACATCCACTGCTCCACCCTGATTTTATTCTCTGGTCACCCAGTCATAGAAATCTATCAGATTCATTTAACATTACCCCCGGTGAATCTATGTTGCCTCAGGTCTTGTAACCCATTGATTCTAGATATTCCACAATCCTTTCCTTCAGCAGGGATTCCATAACTTTCACACCACCAATGTCAAGGTGACTGACCTATAATTGCCAGCCTCCTTCCTGCTACTACTTTTGTGAAGTGGGACCACATCTGCCCTACTCCAGTCCTCCAGAACCACTCCTGTTTCCAGTGAGCTGTTAAACAGGACTGCCAGAGATGCAGCCAGTATCTGCCAGAGGTGCAGCCAGTATCTCCCTGAGCTTCTTCATCATCCTTGGAAGCAACCTGTCTGGCCCCACTGCCTTGTCCACTTTCAGCTTAGAAAGTCCCTTCTCCAAAAAGGGGAAAAAAAACACCTCCCTCCCTCCAAAGCTCATATTACTTTTCTGTGTCCCCTCCCCTTCTCCTTCCTCCATGAACACTGAACAAAAGTATTTGCTTAGGATGGCTACCTTTTCCTGGTCCCCCTCTTCACAGTCCCCCCTTCCCTGTTCAACCTCACAATCCCTTCCCAGTCTTCCGCTTTTCACATATATATATATAAATGTTTGTCCCCTTTCATTACTGCCCCGACTATTCTCTCTTTAATTTGCACCTTCAAACTCCTTACTGCATTCTTTGCTTCTCTCTGTTTTCCCTGATACACCTCCCTATCCTCCTCTCTTTCTCTGCATCTCCTTATACCTTCTGAATGCTACCCTTTTAGCCTCTTCCTTTTCAGCGACCCCTTTTAAGAACCATAGCAGTCTGTTTTTCCTTTTTATTTTGCTCACTTGCTTGATGCAGAGGTATGATACCTTCACTATGCCCCTTTTAGTATCGCCCACTGTTCCTCCCTGTAGGACATCTCATCTGCAAGGTCTTCCCTGAGGTATTCACCCATCTTTATAAAATCTGCCCCCCTGAAATCAAGGACCTTCTAACTTGTGTGGTTCAATTTCGCAGCCATCCTTATATTGAACCACGCTGTACGAAGATCAGTGGTCCCCAGGTGGCCTCCCATCTTGACATCTGCAACACTGTCCCTGTTTTTGGATACCAGATTCAGTATTACCCAATCAGGAGTGGGTTTGCTACTCCTTTTGTAACTGTAATGGATCTCTTTATCTGCAGGTAAGGGGTATGACCATAGGCATGTCAATGGCACCCTCCTACACCAACCTGTTTATGGGTTGGGGGGATCCACAGCCCCATAGCTAACCCCTTTTATGAAAACAGTAATGTGGATGCATTTCATTGATGATATACTGTGTATATGAACGGGCTCAAAGGATAAGCTGCAGCAATTCTTGTCTTACATCAAGGATAATGATTTGGGACTGAAATTCACTTGTAATTCGGATAAAAATAAAATTTAGTTTTTGTTTTGGAGCTTATAGGTGAAGTAGATACAGTCTATACAACCAATGGCTGTCAGTGCAGTGCTGCATGCACACAGCTCCCACCAACAACATTAAATTAACACTATCCTATATGGGGTTAGTGAGGCTCCAAAGAAACTGTATTTAAAATGGTGATTTTGAAAAGGCAGCCAAATATCCCTGGACAGATTTAGGAATGGGGGTGTTAAATGAGGGTATGAAGAAGGGGTAATGGAACAAGCACTGGAAAGGGCTAGGAAACTGGATAGACAAGCCCTTATCAGGTCACAACAGAGGGAAGAGGGGATTAGAGAACAGTTCACAGTTGTGAGCATGTACTGTCCTGTCTCAATGGACATCAGAAAGATTATCATACACAATTGGCAGCTGTTAAGTTTAGATGCTGACTTGGTAAAAATTACTCAGAAACATCTGAGAGTCACTTTTAGTAGGGTTAAAAGTGTAGAAAATCATTAGTGCACAGCAATTTTACCCCATAAAGTAATACTGCATGGCTTCCAGTGAAACCTACGTTATCTTTCCATGTAAAAGATGTGTAACTTGTAAACACACAGTGCAGTCTAAAAAATGTGTTAACCCTGCACTGCAAAGTAAAAGAAAGGCACTTGTGAAACAGTTCATAAAGTGTACCACAAATGTTGTGGTCTATCTACATAAGCCACATAGTACAGACCCTGAAAGACAGGATCCAGGAGCACTACAGAGCAATGACAAACAGGAGAATGGACCACACTATAGCTGTTCATATTATGGAAAACATTCAACGAATGATTACAGTGTCTGTTACATGGGCACTGACTCAGTTCCCTTGAATAAAGGGGGGCACGGGGACGAATATATCTGCAAAAGGAATTGCAATGGATTTTTATGTTAAAGACAATGAAGTCATATGGTTTCAATAACCATATAGAATAGGAACCATTTCTGGGATAAAAACATGGTAATTACAAAATAAAGTAGTGGGCGCTGGCAAGTTTGTAATCCTACAGTACTGATAACAAGCAGCAAGCAGGGATTAACAACTACAGCTCTGTGTAACTCTGAGTCATTCTGCCTATTAGCTAGTGTTGCATTCAGCTGTAACTCATAGCCAGTGTTCCAGCCTATATTGTTAATGCCAGTCAATTGTGCTTGCTAGTCCATAGCCTAGTCAAACCTCTCCTTAACTCACCTTTCTGGTTTACTAATCTAGTTACTTTCACCATATTCAACACCTTTTCCCTCTATATTTCCTTTTTCACCCTCCTATCCCCTTCCCCAAAGCCTGCTCGCCTACATCTCTTCCCCTCGCTCACTTCTCCACCACTTCCCCAACCTCACCCTTCTCCCCGCTCTTTCCCTCACCCTCCAATCTCCTGTCCCCTCCTCCCCTATCCCTTTCCCCCATATCTACCTTGGGCGGCTGTATACTCCCTCCATTGATCTTGATTTCTTCATTGAGCCTGCCTCTCCTCTCCTCTCTCACACCTCTCTCACCCTTCCCCTCACTCAAACGGGTGGAAGTCTCACTCTATTCTCTTTCTCTTGCTCCTCCTTTTTCCTTTAGCTGGCAAGCACTGAACCCAACCCTGGCTCTGCCTCTTCTTCCTCTCTCCCACTCTACCCAAAGGCCTCAGTTATTTCCACCTCAATGCAAATAGCCTCCTCCCTAAACTTGACTTCCTTAAAGTTTGGGTCTCCTAGCAGTCTCCCGATCTCTTGTGCATCACTAAAACATGGTTGTTCTCCAGGGTACATGACTTCAGCTTAGCGCCCCCTGACCTCCACCTCTACCATCAGGACCGAGGCAAGCATAGAGGCCAGATCTTCACCCCACAAATGCTAATTTGTATCTTGGCCTGTGGGAGAGGGAGGTCTTATATGATAGGGACAGAAACCCATTTTGTGACCTCTTGGACCTCTGATGTAGGTACATTGATGATTGTTGATGGCCTGGCATGAATGGGGTTGTCAGAACTGCAGGAATTTGTGGAATTTTTGGAGACGTCCAATCCAAATATTAAATTCACTGTCCACTACAGTTATGACAGCATCCAGTTTTTGGATCTGGATATCTTGAGGATTGACAATGGCACTATTGTGACTGATTTGTACAGAAAATCAATGAACAGAAACAGCCTTCTACATTCTAGCAGTTGCCACCAACGCCACACCATTAACAACATTCAGAAGTCGTAATTTATACGAGTTTGGAGGAACTGTACTGAGGCAATAACCTACAGGAGGATGAGTGGAGAACTGCAGGAAGGTTTTCTGTCACAGTGTTACAACTATTCTGTTATAAGCGAGACTAGAGATATGGTACAGAGCTTGTCTAGAGAAGATCTTTTGGTGTATAAACAGAGGGCCTGAAGGATGCCACCTTCATTACACAGTATTGTGCAAAGAGTGGCATTATTAGGATGTGCCAAATATTGGCACATACTTACTAAAGAAATAACCCAAAATCCCCTCCAGGGTAACATACAGGAGGGGACAGAATCTGAGGGATTTACTGGTCCATAGTTTTTTGCTGATGGAGAGAGTGCCGAGACAAGATTGGCTGCCAGTTGCACCTAAGGACTGTTTTCACTGTAGCAGGTGCACGCATTGCAATTAAAATCAAAAACATTAAGCTGGCTCAGTGGCATGGAGGGCTGAAGCAGTGGGCACCTTACCTCCTGCCACACTGTCGACCCTGGGTCGGGAATGGAACCGGTTTGCTCAAGGGCTAGCGGGACAAGGAAGGAGCAAGCATCCCAAGACAGCTCTCCTTCCTCGAAGAGGGGGGGTTACGGGTGGAGCACTACTTGCCTGCCACCCAGCAATGGCTGGGTGGCAGCACATGCACATAACCATGCAGGGAAGGGAACCTACATTCAGGGTGCCGGGGTCATCTCCACGGAAGCAGAGCTAGGGCATCGCGCCCACTGCATGTTCATGGGCCCAAGGGAGAAAATGGAGGAAAAAAACACTCTAGGCAGCAGGATGAACAACCGACCCCCACAGGCCTGGCACCAGAGGATGGGCACAACCACAAGTCCTGTGGCAGAGGACGATAGTTAAGGTAAGTCCCGGGGGAGCCAGGTGACGGGGCCGGGATTGGTCAGAAAGGGGCCACTGGGGGGGGAGAACCAAGAGATAAATAGAATATGAAAAAAAATCAAAAACATTTACATCTGCCAACAGTAGCAAAGTGTACACAATTGATCAGTTCATTAACTGTTGTACCCCTAAAGTGATATATTTGGCTACCTGTGCTTGCAGCGCCTTTTACATCGGCAAAACTAAGAGATCTTTTAAACTTTGAGAAGGGGAGCATTTGAGTTACATAAGGACACAGGATGATCATAATGCTCTGTTCTGTCACTTAAATACAGCTAAGTAGTTGGGACAACATCAATTCTCTTTTTGTGGCACAGAGAAGGTCAAGATGGGACCAAGGGAGGTGATTCTGAGACATTGTTAAATAAAAGAGAGATTTTTGGGATATACTCATTAGGTGCAATGAAAGCACCAGGTCTCAATGAGCTGGCAACTTTTCTCAAGAAATGAATTTTACTGAAATGATTGCTTCTTATAGCCAAATGGTACTGTTTAGTCCTTATTTACATGATTGATTCAATATGATTATTATGAAATGTCACTATATGTGGTCTTTCTTTGGGTCCAACTGCAGCTGTAATGTTTATTTATATAGAATACATGTTTATGTATTTAATCTTATTATGCAGCAGATCTAACTGTTACTATTATATGGGGTCTGTACTGCCTTTTCATTCATTCTTTAACACTTTTTGTTTTTCTCACACAATATATGTATTTGAAGTTTATAATTAATTGTGTGCATCACTTTAAGTGCAGTATTTGAAATGAATGGGATTGTCTGTGATGGTCACTCCCTGATGTTGTTGTAAGCAAAACTGGTAAGAGTTTCTTGGGGTTCTGCCGGTATCCTCTGTGTCTGGTAAGAGGCCTTTGCACACAAGATGAATAAATTGAATCTTTATTTGATGTCTGATGACTGATGTCCAGCAGTGGTGATTTGGTGGTTGGTGGTGCTTGAGTGGTTGGTTTGGAGTACTTTAACTGTGTGGGGTCTGGGGTAGGTTGCAGCCTTTCAAAGCAGTCCGCCTTGAATTTGTACACTGTACTTTCGATAATGGTGCTGCCGTGCTTTCTGTTGTACAGTCTCTCAGCACTCATAACAGCTGGAGCAGTGGATGTGGCCTACCCAGATTTCAGTAAGGCCTTCGACACCGTTCCACTTAGGAGACTCATAAACAAGCTAGGGAGCATAGGAGTGGGTCTAAAGGTGGCAAACTGGGTGAAAAATTGGTTAGGGGACAGGAGACAGAGGGTGGTGGTAAAAGGAGTTCATGCCAAGGAAGGAAGGGAGGGTGACCAGTGGGGTGCCACAGGGATCAGTACTGGGTCCGGTCCTCTTTAATGTCTTTATTAGTGACATTGCAGAGCGTCTAGAAGGGAAGGTATGCCACTTTGCAGATGACACTCAAATCTGCAATAGGGTAGACACTCCAAGGGGTGGAAAAAATGAATAGAGATCGAAGAAAGCTAGAGGAGTGGTCAAGGGTGAGGTAGCTAAGTTTCAATGTGAAGAAGTGCAAAATCATGCACCTGGGGCACAGAAACCCAGGGGCGAGTACAAAATGGGGGGGGGGAATTAACCACCACCAAACAGGACAGGAGCCTGGGAGTAATCATACGTGATGACCTAAAGGTAGCCAGACAGTGTGACAAGGCAGTGGGAGAGAGCTAGTGGAATCATAAGGTGTACAGGGAGGAGTATCACCAGTGGAAAGAGAGAGGTGGTGTTACTGCTGTATACATCACAGGCGAGACCTCACCTAGAGTACTGTGTCCAGTTCTGAAGACCACATCTCCGGAAGGACACAGACAGGGTAGAGGCAGTCCAGAGGAGGTCAACTAAAATGGTGCAGGGCCTGCATCACAAGCCCTATGAGGAGACACTGAAGGACCTCAATATGTACACCCTGGAAGAAATGAGGGAGATGGGGGAATATGACAGAAACATTCAAATACCTCATGGGTATAAGGTTCAAGAGGGAAGCATTTTTCAGAAAAAAAGATACTCAAAAACAAGGGGACATACTATGAAGCTGGAGGGGGGAAAATCAGGGGAGATGTGAGGAAGTACTTCTTCACTGAAAGAATGGTGGATGCATGGAACAGCCTCCTAATGGAGGTGATGGGGGCAAACATGGTTACGGGTTTCAAGAATGCATGGGAATCTTTGAGGTAGGGAAGGGGAGGTAAAGCCAGAGATCAGGTAGGGTCTGCGGTGTTACAGTAGGTATGGCAAATGAACAGACTAGGTGGGCCAAGTGGTCCTTATCTGCCGTCAGTATCAATGTTTCTATGTTTCATAACCCCAGACTCTGCTTCATGTTTACTAGTCTGAAAACAAACCTCTTGAGGATACCAACTGTATTCTGACCATCGCTTCTTGCTGGGAGGCTACATGTCACCAAACTCCTGAACAACACTTTCTGTAACTGTGACAGGAACATCAGCGGCTTTACTAAGAGTCTCCAGGGTGAGAGTGGTAACAACTGCAAAATCTATCTCAGGTTCCCTTTTTTTGTTGCTTGGGACAAGACAGCCACTGATGTAAAGACAATGCTAACCGTTTCAGGTAACGCAGGTAAAACAACCAGTGTCTGCACTACCTGAGTAAATGCTGCTATTTATAGCCAGTCATTTCTTAATGAGCTTGCCGTTTTTAATCATCCGATCAACTGATTGCCCAGCTGTGGTTGTTAACTCATGCTGTCCATTGTCATTCTCTGTCATCCCCAAATTCCATTATAAGCAATCCTGAAAATACTCTCCTTAAAAGAAAAAAAAAAAAAAAAGGAAGAAGCCAGCCCGGTGGCACAGAGGGCTGAGGCACTGGACGCCTTACCTCATGCTTCGCCAGCAACCTGGGTTCAGGAATGGACTCGGGTCGCTCGGGGTCAGCCAGGGTGAGCAAGGATTGAGCACCCATTGACAGCTCTCCTTCCTTGAGGGTGCAGGGGTCTCAGCATCGCACTGTAGACTGACGCCCAGCAGTGGCTGGGGGTCAGCACAGGTGAGATGCTAGGATGGGGTAGATTCACGCACAGGGTGCAAGGCTGCCTCCACGGAGGTGGAGACAGTCGCCCCGCCCATTGCACGTGTACGGGGCTGGGAAGAAAATGGAAAAAGGCTTCGGAGCTGGCAGGCTCAATGATGGCTGGTACAGAGTTAAGGGTTTGGTGGCTGCGCAGGTCAGCAGCAGCAGGGTGGGGAGCAGGGGGGTAGACCGGGAGAGGGAAAAAAAAAACAAACTTATGGACAATACATACCTGGGCACATAGGGAACTCCAGGCAGACTAGATGGACCTTTTTTTTTTTGCCATCGCTGACTACGTTTTACTTTTTTTTTTTTTTTTTTTTTATCCTCAGGCTTGTTCTCATTCTCCTGCATCTTAACCCACTGAAGTCACATTTATATTTTTAAAGAGCTAGTATACTGAACTACTGTTTTGTAAACATTCTTAAACTACCTAGGTCAGAAATTGTCCATTTTGGTGGGGTTCTGTTATATTTAAGAATTAATTTGATGTTTGAACTATGTTTTAATCAATTTGTTAAAAGCAGGAAATTAATCTGACTGTCCAGCGCCTTTCACGGGCAAAGGATGCAGGAGTGATACAATGGGGGGAAGCCTGTCAATCTTCTCTGCCCTGCTGTGGAGGCACTAAACTCCCACTACAAACTGATATGTCCAGCAGCTTGTGTCATTTGTGTCCCGAGTGTTCTTGTACTCTCTACATCTACAGTACTTGTACTGTTTTAGCAGGTTCTGTGTCAAATGAAAGGAGGTTTTTTTTTTTTTTTTTTTTTTAAGAGTTGACTTAGGATTCATAATGAATTAAAACCATTTATTAATGTGTTTTACTGTGTGGTACTTTTTAAAGACAGTTTCAGCAGTTTTTTATATTTTGAACAGAAATGATTACAAGCAGGTCTCCCGAAAATCCAAGCCATTAGTGAACTATGTGCTCATTGTTCTGTCAAAAGAAGCTAAACAGTTATTCTCAGGGACAATTAAATGGTGGTTGCACGAGACATCTGAAGTGGGTGCAACTGCTTACAACCATACGCAACAGATGTGCAGAAATTGTCAGACCCTTCCCTCTCTATGGCATTTATAATCCACACTAATGGTCTGAGAACAAATACAAACTCATCCAATGTTACTTCATGAAAAACAAAACATGCAATCTACTTCTGTCTCCGATTTGTCTGCCTGCTGTACATGTACCCCAACCTCCATTCTTCACATAAACACTGTATTTGTGGCTAGAACAAGATGCTTTTGAATTTGTTCCTTTGCATTTGCATATTTGTATGAGGACAGAGTCACATTTGTATTGACAAACACCACAGCTGTTTCCTGTGCAGTACAAATTAACTATGTAAAATGTAATTTTTCTCAACCCTGTCTCTTCCTACTGCAGTCTCCGTCCTCTTATTTTGATTGGGGCACAAAACTCTGAAAGCATCCAAGCATTGCTGGTAGCTGTGATGCTAATGTCAGGGTGATATGTGACACCCTATTAGAAACTGACACTGTGTTGGAGTATCTATTAAAAAAAAATTACATTTTATATAGCCCGGTTTTACTAATGTGACTCTGTCTTCATGCAAGGACCAAAAATGCAAAGGAACAAAATAAAATTTATCTTGTTCTGGTCATGAATACCGTGAAATAACATTGAATGAGTTTTTATTTTGTCAGGACTAGAGCATTTATATGATGAACGGGAGGCAGATGCAGCAGAAAATTGATGACAAAAATCATACTTAATATTTGCTCTTGTAAAGTAACATGGTATTAGTTATTTTATTGAATCACTAGTGTGTGCTGAAACTCAGGCATCATTCCTCTTTTACAGCAGTACTAACTTGTTTTGCTTGCCTGCATTTCAACGAGATGTTATCAGTTCAGCTGGCTATAGTGACTTCAGTCAGTGTGAGTTCCATATTAATCAAAAAAATATAAACCTTTCAAATTTCAATTTGTTTAGTTTCGTAATATTTATTATTTTTTTTATTTTAATTTTATTTAGTTGCTTAACAAGGGTGCCGGAAGATGGTAAAAACTGAGGGGGCTGAGAATCAAAAGGGCACTTGTAAGGGAACAAAGGGCACTGTTTCTATACTAGTTTTTGCCATACAGAAATAAAAAGTGGAGGGGCTACCGCCCCTTCCGCCCCCCCGGTTCCGGCACCTATGTTGCTTAACCAAGAATAGCACACTAAGCTGAAAGGTTTTTTACAGGAGCGACCTGGGAGCACAGGGAAGTTAAGTGACTTGCTCAGGGTCACACAGTATGCAAGTGGAAGATGTGGGATTCAAACCCCACGTCTGATCTTCTGGATGTCACCAGAGTTGCAGCTCAGAGCCTTAAACCACTGTGCTATACTGCCTCCCTGAGTAGCACTGAGTAGCGCCGTGTTAGGTGCTACTGGCATACTTGAAATGCTAATAACAGCCGCAGCTTCTGCCTTTTTGTTTCAAGGCTTTCTCACTTTCTTGCAGTCTCAGTGGTAACAAAACATGGTCACGATGAGAAACTGAACATAAAAATAATCTGTTAACAAACAAGTAATTATAGTAACGGCTAACCTAACTGTACGAAGACCATCCTGTCAGTGTATACAGAATGAAAGCTAGTACTGACAGACAGCTTCGCTCCACAATTTCACATTCATGTCTGCTCTCCACTGCACGCAGCGAACACTCTGTACCCACTGGATGCTTGAAGTCTGATGGGCTCGTAGTGTAAGACAACCACTAACACAAACAGACTGTCTGACACAAAACAAATGACTAGAGCACTGTTAATAATTAATGACTCCAGTAACCACAACGTGGCTACAGCAGCATATTACACTAGCTCTTTAACATCATAACCTGCTCTTGTGGAAGTGACTATGATTTCATGAACAGAAGATTATTAATTTTATTTATTTAACGGAACTGTTTTACCAGGTAAACATACAGGGATACATAAGAAACCTCATTCACAGATGTATAAAGGTTGGGGCAGGCAAGGAGGCAGCTAGCAGCAACATACATACACTTCTGCTGGCATATCATAGCAACAGTGGCAGTCACTATACAGTATTATACAATATTAGATAATCTGGCCATGGTTTACGGTATCAGTTGGGGAAAAGCGGGAGGATGACATGAAGTCTGAGACACAAAGATCTTGTTTTCATGTAAAGGTTGTGAGTAATAAAGAATGAGGGGAGGTAATTACCAAAAATTAATTATAAGCTGAACTGTGTCGAAATAATGTATTTTCAAATATTTTCCCTGATACTATAAAAGTAAACTGGGAAACATAACCTAATTAAGCAATAATGACCGAAGAGCCAATCATTTTCTAGAGATTAACAACTGGCTGGGGGGGGAGGGTGGCCCGAGGCGCAGTCTAATCGCAATAATGGCTTCTTTTTTAAGAGATTTACTTACTTTTTCATGTGGTGGCAGTAGGCGCTGTGACAGCGGGAAGCACAGAGCGAGTGCCATGCCAGTTACTTCTTAGAGATTTCAGACCGGCGCGGCAACCAATCATGGATGGCACTGCCGTCACGAATAATTAATTAGACTTATAATTTCTTATATGGTATAGTGCAGTACAGACTTCCTTTACCACTGCACTAATCCCTCAAACCTATGGAAAACATTTCCCAAGCTGCCACAGTTTAGACATCAACATTCATACTGTACATTCAGCCTTGGCGCTTCTGCAAGCAAAAACTAGTTAATTAGAGCATATTAAAGCAGTCTTGCTATGTAATATGTGAACTAGGAATTGGAATGAGATTATCACAGCCATTTCTCACCTGAAGACTGTTATCTGTTCATTTGTGAAATCTGCTCCCTCACATCAGGCTGGGATGGATTATATGATGAGCCTCAATGGTGTTAACAATGCCACCCAGTCCCTTCATCAACATTACAATTTGAAACTTGCAAAGCACTCAAATCAGATACGCCAGACATACTTATTTCCTCTCATACATTAGATGTGCTGAAATAACCCATCTGGAGTAAATGGCCTGTAGCATTTTGCATTTCAGAAATGTACACATTTTCTAAAGCTTAATATACCTTCAGTATACATGAAGCAAGCATCTGAACAATTTTTAGGCCAGGAAAAATAAATATACTGCTACTCAGATTTTTCCACAGTGTTTTCTTAGAGTGGTTGAACATAGTATTTTCTCCTTTCTTTTCACTCAGTGCATGACAGGTGTGCATTAGACACTTCTAATTCATGGCCATGGCTTAGTGAGGCACAAGACCACAGACCAAGTGTCTTTAGCCCCTTGTCATGCGTTATAAGTGTCTAATGCACACCCTCGGAGTGTCTTACCGTGCTTTCAAAATGGGAATCTGCATTGCAGGGGGCTTGAAAAATTAAAACATATATGCTGAAATAGTTAAAAACACAATATTTAATTTATTTTAATGTAAAATAGTTCTTCAGCTGTATTTACTTCTACAATTGTGTTTTTAAACCAAGCATTTTTGTCCTGTTGTGGCCACCATAGTTGTGTTCTAATACAGTTCCTATGGGGGTATATATATATATATATATATATATATATATATATATATGATATATATATATATATATATATATATATATATACATACACACACACACACACACACACACACAGAGTCTTATACAATTAATAAATAGCCACTTTTTGCAGAAACCACCATTTAAAAATAAAGCGGAGGTGCTGATAGGGCTGGTAGAAAATTGAGAGAAAGAGTGGGCAACGTGGATGAAAGCCGTTGAGCTGCACAGGACTCAGAGATATGAACTGTAAAGCCATCTTGCTGCAGGGCCAAGTAGAAGCCACCTTTCCGTTAACTGGTAAGGCTGTTAAAAAACAAACTGCGGTTAAAAAAAGCAATCCTCTGAGGAGGTTACTGTGGCACTTGTAAGCATGATGCTGGCAGATCCAATTAGAAGTGAGCTGAGCAAGCGTTAGTGGTGCTGGTTGGCAAACAACAGCTCTTGCCCGATACCGAATGTGTCTAATGGATGGATTGTTTCCATCTGCCTGCTTTAAGACTGCGTTGGAGGACTGCTAATGGAAATGGGACTGAGTGTGTGGAAATGGATTTCACTGAACTCATGAAGTGAGTCATAAGCAGTGGAGATTCAAGAGAAACCAGATCCAAGTACAGAGCGGATGAGCTGACAAGCAGCAATCTGGCTGGGGGCTGGGAAACAGACAAATGACCACTACCTGTTTTACTGAGGTCCCATTTAAATGCGAGTGCTCCCTTCCATTTTGGTATATTAAACAGTGAAGTCAGACTGGCCATGAGACACTGATCGAGAGTGTGTTGGAGGGACACCGACAAGCGCCACAGCCGCAGTCAGGACCATGGGTTAAGAGCGATCGTACCTCACACTGCAGAGCAGATCGAATTTAATTTTTTTTTTTTTTGGTAAACTTTATTTAAGAACGAGTTAGCAGCATTTGACATTCAGTACATTTCATATGCCATGTGAGGTTCAGTTTTAAATGAACTCATGAGTTGTTCTTATACAATTTTACAGTTGTTTTAACATTTCACAATGTATGTTCAACAGCAGTGATGGAACAGGAGTATTAAATAGGTCACCTATTGAATAAACAGATTAATGTATTACTTCCTCCTGAAATACCTCTGTTAAAGTTAAAGTTTGGAATGCCAAGGGACCTTGTTGGTACATTCACCCAGATATGATCCACAGACCCTGCCTACCAAGTGCTGACAGGGTGGTAGGACCCAGAACTGCAGCTTATAGTACAGTTAAGCATTTCTGGCTATATTAGTTGCTTTATTGGTGAATGGTGAAGATTTTTTGTTGTTGCTGTTGTTGATCGGGTAAGTGCACTAGACAAATTCTGCCTATTTTCAGGCACGACCCGGGGGAGGGGAATACAGATGAAAGCTAATAACATTGAACCAGGTTAAGCTGTTGGTGGTATTTTTTAGTGAATTTGCTTTTGTATGGCTTGTTCCAATGGGTTCCAAATACGATGGTACTTCTCCATTTGGTTTCTCACCCTTAATTGCACATGCTCCAGCTTCATACACTGGAGAAGGGTTTGAGCCTATGTATTAAAATACCCTCCTGTTATTAATGTTCCATGAAATGGAGTTAAAACCAGTGACAAATGATGCAAAAAGTCTGGCGAGTCGAAATTAGGGCCATATATGGATATTAAAGTGTATCTAACTGCTTTGACCGTGGCATCTACTATAATATATCTTCCTTTTTTTTTTTTTTTTTTAAATCAGCCACAGTTTTGTGAATCTCCAATCTAAAGGTAGGGCGGAACCAGATTCCCACCCACCTAGCCCTGGATGTAAATGGGGCCATTTTCAATGTTCCCCCCCTACGAGGAGGCCAGCTCATCTGCTTCCTGCTGGGAAGTGTGAAGCTCCTGTAAAAAAATGATATCTCCCCTCATCTTTTTGATGTAAGTTATAATACGCTTATGTTTCACTACTGTTTTAAGTCCAATGACATTCCAAGACATAAAGGTCTAGTTATCCATAGTAGCTGAAGTTTAAACAATTTCCTCATGTGATTCTTGCTCCAAGCTTGTAAACCTTGAACTTGAGTCATCCTCTGCCAACTCGTTTTTAAACATTTCCCACAACTAGCCCACCCCCCCTTATTAAAAACATTAACCAACTTTGAACAACATTCCCTCCCGCCCCCCAAGTGCCTGGTCCAGCACCTCTTCACCCCATTGAGGGATGGAGTCTTAACCTTCAGACTCCTATACCCTATCATGTTTCTTGTACCCCAACGAGAGGAATTTATGTCCCCCTTTTCCCTAAGTAACCCAAAACAGCATAAAGTTAAACAAACAAGAACACTCCCCACCCCCTTCCCCACGGCCTATTTGGATAGGCATGTTTAATCCCACTGTCCTGCGTGGATGGAGCTGGGTCATCCATCCCATTTAAATTATGTATGTATTTCTTCTTTCCCAATTGGGTGAGGAAACTGTTGGTTTGCCTGCTAGTAACACTCCAGTTTCAAGGGGAACTCCCAAAGACTGAATTTAGTGTCTGGGAGTGTGGAGGAGCAAGGCCAGTGCTTCCTGCTGAGGTCCCCCTATCGGCGACTGAGTTCGCCAGGAATTCCTCCCGCATGAAGAAAATGCATTTACAGGTTGCTTTAATTGCTTAGACACAGTAACGTTCTGTCCTGCCTCACCCCACCCCCCAGTGCATCAAAATAATTAGTTCCCCTCTGTCAACAATTTGGGCTTGCTACAAATTCTAGTGTATGAATTATTCCAATAAATGCATTTCTACATTGAATTTACCTTTACCTTGATTGTGTCCCTTATCAACCTTCTGAGTAATTAACCACACTCTAACCAATAAAAAATGTTTTTTAAACTAGAAAAACATATTGGAGACAGCAAAACACTTATGTCGTTCCCTCCTCCTTGGTTTCCAGTAATAACAAATGTATGAGACTTATTCAGTTGTACTTTCTGAGATGCCTGGATATTATAGCCATAGTTCGTCTTAAATACCCTCACATTTGCAAAGGGCACCCCAGCCAAAACTATACGTTCTCTCGTGCTCTGGAAGAGGGTATCCCTCATTTTAAGAGACCTCCCAGGCTGTTTGCCATTGACCTAGGAAGGTATGTCCTCTTATGCCCCAGGAAAGAGAAAACTATTCGTCCATGAATTGAGGAACTCGACAAAAGCTGCATGCATTCCAGCCAAAAGACCCGCGAGTAGCCCAGAAAGGGAGGTGGTGCAATCCAGTCTTATAGGCCACACTTGTGTTGCGGTTTGCATTGCTAACAGCACCCCCCCACCCCAGTGCCACTCTGCCAAGTTACAGAAATACACAGTACTTTATAGATAATAAGGCCTCACAAGTTCACTCCTGGGCATCTTGATCTTGCTTTCCCTGCTGGTTCTTCTGCTTGGTCTCCTCTGCGATGTAGGTCATGGCAGCTTCTGGAATGAGAAACACTCATTGTTTCGCCCTCGTTTGTGAATTATCAGTCTCGCTGGGTACACAAGCGCAAACGGCCAGTCCAGGTTGTGTAATTTTCTTTTAACTGATTGGAAGGCCTGGCGTTGACTCTGGAGGGTCCTGGAGAAGTCGGGGAAAATAATAACCCTGGAGCCTCACACCATTACGTTACCTTTTTTCCGCACGGCCTCCAGGACCGACTGCCTGTCTTGATACCGTAAGAATTTAATAATAATATGCCTCGGGCACTGATCTGGAGGTGGTTTCGGGCTGGGGAACCAATGTGCACATTAAATTTCTAGGGAGCATTCTGCTGACAATGGTAGATTTTCCTGGAGCCATGACTTCATGTAAGTAGCGTAATCATTACCTTCTGAGCTCTCTGGGAGGCCTATTATCCACACTTTACATCTCTCATGATTGTCAATTACCTGCTTAAGGCAGGAGATATCTTTGGTTGCTTTTTGTAGTTTGGCCATTACTCTTGCCAAATCATCTTCTTGTGTACTGGTGCGGGATTCTAGTTCTTGAATACACCGGTCGTGTGAATCCACTGTCGCTGATACTGAATTAACGGTCTGTTGCAAGTGCTGAAGTTGTGAAGTTACATTCTCAAACCCGGCTTGCATTTTCATGATCAGTTTGTATTTTAAATCTCTAAACAGCTTCTCCAGCATTTTATGAGAGGGTTCGTTGGATGATTTTTCTTTACCAGACTGCCCGCTCTCCTCCTGCTGCTGGTACAAGTACCTTTGAGCGCTAAGCAGCTCATTTACAAAGGTTCCACGTCAATGGGGGGGGGGGTACAGATCCATAATGAAAAGCAGAGTTGTTTCACAAACAATTAAGCAATTTGTATTACAAAATACAGAATAAGAGAACAGCAAATAAATACACATTAGTTTAGCACGTGATTCAAGGCAGGGAGTGAAAAGAGGAGGGAATTAGGAGGAGATCCAGATCAAGGAAGGGCAGAGCAACCGGGCGGCATTGTCAAGTAGCAGTTAGGATAATAAGGGATGAAAAGCAAGGAAGACAGTTGGGGGGAGAAAAAGAGGGGGAGATGAGAGGGCAGGAAGGGAGAGGAGAATGAGAGGGCAAGACCAGTACAGAGAACAGTAGAAGAATGGTGGTGGTGGTGGGGGGAAACGACCCTCCATTCTCCATAGAAAAGGCCTACAGAGTGACACCACAGTGAGCAGTCATGGCACAGACCTCATTCAGGACCTTTATGGTGGTCTGTACTGGTGTGAGAGACAGGGATTGGGTGCTGATGACTGCCCATCGCAATCTCAAACATGATGAGGACATAATCTATTAATTTTCTGACCTCTCCTTCAGTGCACATCAACGGCGCAAGACGTTTGATGGGATCAGATGCCGAATGTGCGAACTGAAACTGCAGTACCACTTACTGTGACCGGCCAAGCTCTGTTTAACATGGAGTAAAAACCCATACTTATTCAATGACCCCAAAGAGGCCAAAAATCTGGTCGGATGGAGAGGGAGAGATGGAGACCAGTATGGAAGAAGAAGGGTCTCCAGACAGAGACTGAATGTGCACATGAGAACACAAGTTAAACTGGACTGAGTGGGTCCCAATAATCAGCTTTGACTCATACCAGAATGTTGGAACTATGCATAATGTTTCACTAGTCAGTACTAATACATGCTTGTCCACTTTACCAAATAACTGTTTTTCTGTTCAAGATGGTGTTTCCCAAACCCTTCATCATAAACAGTCCTGCATGCACTTTCTGTTTAGACTAGCCGCATGGCAGCTCTTCGCATGTCCTGTTTCTATGTTGGTGGTAGGTCTGGACTTTTGCTCATTATTAACCGTTGTTTAAATGATAAGGATGTTATTTGCTGTCACTCAATTTTTATACTTGTGCTCAGACATATGTTTAAGTTCCTAAGCAGTATATTGATTTAGTTTTCAGCTGTT
Source organism: Neoceratodus forsteri (assembly GCA_016271365.2). NCBI lineage: Eukaryota > Metazoa > Chordata > Ceratodontiformes > Ceratodontidae > Neoceratodus > Neoceratodus forsteri. The sequence goes on along the minus strand of CM028132.1, from coordinate 874,234,533 downwards.
TGAATATATGTCTAGGTGTTTTGGGGCAGATTGTTCCGAGAAGAAAATTTTTTCTGTTACTAGTTTCAGCTTGTATTTAGGATCTCGCTTTCAGACTCGAAGCTGCTTGTTCCAGAAGAAAGCATTACTCACTGTAGTAATGTTTCTCCCAAAGGGATCCACACTATGCTTGATAAATGCAATCATTACTGTCATCGAGGCACATGTCAGGAAGCATAGGAAAAACCAGGAGCAGTTGTAGAATTCACAAAAAGTATTTATTAGTACTAGCAGTAACATAAAAAAATAAAATTGTTCAGAATCAAAGGCAGAATTAACAGAAGAGATCCATCTGAGTTTTCCTTCAATCTCTGTGTCTCCCCAAAACATTGCAGCTCTCCCTCCCTCTCTCTCTCTCTCTCTCTCTCTCTCATAAGTCCTTGCAACCCCCTCCTTAACAGGCATCTGTTCTTTTTCTAAAATTTTCTTGTATTTGTCAGGCAGGTGCAGTTATAACACAATGTCCCAGAACTGAGACCCCTTCTCCACAGCTTCTGAAACAGGGTTTAAAAAACTGGTCTCAGGTTAACCCCTTGAATTCCTAATAGCTTTCTGCAATCATCTCAAACTATAATTATATATATTTCAACAGTAACATTACATAATTTCTAAACAAAGGAATTCCAATATTAGATAAATTTCCACATAATGATTTACATATATCTTTTATATATCTTTATACCAGCAGATGTGCAAGGGAGGAAAACACAGAAACAGCAAGGGAAGACTGAGAGGGATAGCAGGAGGCAAATAATTGTGAGACTGTCGGGATGATCAAATCCTAGGTCTCACAGGACAATCTGGTTGTGAAACCAGACAGAGAAGAGACAGGAAAGGAAAGAACAGAACAGATCCCTGCATTCAAACTTTCCATATCAACTGGGACGGGGTCCTATTCAACCTGTCACAATTACCCTAGAATGAGCTGCCCTGGAGCCTAGAATCTTATGCTAATTAGAGAACTTTAAAATGAAATTCAAAACTCTGCCGCATGGTCATGCCCTCTCCTGCCATCTAACAGCATGCTGTAGGAGAGCAGTGACCACTAAATCTAGCTAAGTGACTTCCAAAAACTAGAAAAGGGGCAACATTTGGAAAAAAAATGTTTTTTAAACAAAAACTGAATATGTGAAACACTGAGTTTCAATTGTGAAGCAATGCAACAAGTAATACTTCACTATAAGAACTGTCTATTGTGAGAATCTTTTCCAGGTTCTGGAAGGGGTGGTAGGGATAGTGAGTAATTTTTTCTTCAAACCCCAGAAATTTCTCACTATTGCTTGATAAATGCAGACTCCATAGCAGTATCTTGGGAGGCTAGGTACAGAACCTATTTAGGGAAAAAGGTTGTGCAAGACAACAGAGCCAAAGTTGGTATCCCTTTTGGACTAAATGGCCAGGCAGTAGTGCTTTGTGAAAGTGTATACAGTTTTCCAGGTAGCTACTTTACAAATTTTCTGAATGGAGACACCTCTAGATGCTGGCATAGAGGCAGAGATGCCTCTTGTGTAATGGGCGCTTAGATAGAAGCTTGCCAACTTTACCATACAAGAACTTGACACAGGCCACAATCCAGCAAGCAAGGTTCTCCTGGATGGTGGTTTTCCTTGGACTATGTCCTCATAGGTGACAAACAGCTGGCAGAAGTGAACCTGACATCCTTTGTGCAGTCCATGTAGCAAGTTAAAGCTCTCTTAACATCCAGGCTGTGGAGCTTCTGCTCCCCTGGTGTGGATTTTTCAGTAAAGAACATAGGAAGTGTGATAAATTGGTTGAGGTGAAATTCTAAAACTGCCTTGGGAAAGAACTTCCATTGGTCCTCAAGACTACATTATCCCTGTGGAAAATAATGTAGTTAGGATCTGTACAGAGGGCTTGGAGCTCACACACCCTCCTGGTAGAGGTGAGGGCTACCAAGAAAACTGTTTTCCAGGTGACAAACCTCAATGTAGCAGTTACTATAGGCTTGAAGGGAGCCCCCATGAGCTGGGCAATACATAGTTTAGAGTCCCGGGGGATACTGGAGCCTTAAAAGGGGGGTTCAGGTCAAACCCTTGAAGAACCTTTTGAAAAACAGCCAGGGAGGCTATGGACCTATCCTTGCCAGCTGAGGCATATGCCAAGACGGCTGCTAGATGCACCTTCCAGGTAAAAAAACTACCTTGCTGCCAATAGTTAGCTAGAGGACACTATTCATAAAATGTACTTTCAACTTGAGGCATTTTATCTGTCACATATATGTATAGCTGCTGTGTTTATTTTTATGTGTAATTATTTATTTATACAGATTTTATGTATTTTGTATATTGCATAACTAAATGACTAGTGTAAATGTCGGCAACTTGTTTTGAACATACTAACAGACCTCACTGTAAATGAATCTGCGGCTCAACTGAGTGTATATCCATTTTCATTATAATGATTAAAACTATTTTACTGCTTTACTACTACTACTTGAGGGCCGAAGGCCCAGGGACTGCCGGTATACCAGATAATCCAAGATGTTGGACGGGCTGGCCTGAAAAGGGTTAAGCTGTTTGGAGTAGCACCACAGTGAAAACCTTTGCCACTTTGAAGCATAGGTTTTCCTGATGGCTGGCTTTCTGGAAATCTTTAACACACTTAAAAGTACTTTTGAGAGGTTTAATCCAGAATATTTTAACTCTTCAAGTACCAGGCTCTGAGGTACTGGGTGCTCAGATCTGGAAATGTTATCCTGCCTGGAGGCAAGGTCAGCAAACTGTATCTCAGGGGAAGGGTGGTTGGAGGTTTGCTGGATAGGGACAAGAACAGAGTACCAAGTCTGCCTGGTCTAGAGCAATTAGGATCATTGTTGCAGGTTCTCTTCTGAGTTTCAACAGCACTCTCAATAGGAGTGGAAGTGGGAGAAATGCTTAGAGGAACCTCCCAGTCCAACAGAAGATCAGGATGTTCTCTGGGACTGTCCCCACTGATGGAGGCCTGCAACAAAAGAATGGGAGCTGGTAGTTTTGTCAGGTGGCAAACAGGTCTGCCTCTGGTGTGCTCCACCTTCTGAACACTGCTGAGAGTATCTGCCTGCTCAGAGTCCACTTGTGGTTTCCTTGACTGATCCTGCTCAGAAAATCTGCAAGGACTATCTTTCCCTGGCAGGTGTACTGTGGATAGTTACACCTCCAGCTCATATGCCAGGCTCCAGATCTTCACTGCTTCTTTGCACAGCATAGAAGATCTTCTTCCTCCCCGCTTGTTTATATAGTGTATGCTGGTGTTGTCTCTCCCGATCTGGACGAAATGATCCTTGAGGTGGGAGGAAAAAGCCTGCATTGCCAGATACACAGTCCTGAGTTCCAGAAGGTTTATGTGCTCCTGGGACTCCTGGGGTTCACACTCCACCTACAGTGAAGTCCTTCAGGTGTGTGCCCCAACCCAGGAGGGAGGCTTCCGTAGTGAGCACCACTATGGGTAATTGCTGGAGAAAAGGAACTCCCTCTCTGAGGTTCTACTCCTCCTTCTACCACTCCAGTGCCCTTAAAAGACACCCAGTAACTGGTACCAACCTTGACAGAGGGTCTCGTCTTTGGGACCAGTGAGACCCTAGGGAGTATCGAATATCCCTGATTAGAAATCTGGAACATTGTACCACAACTGAGGAAGCAGACATGTGTCCCAGTAACTGAAGGAAGACTCCTACTGATCTGGGCTGTCCTACTTTGAAAGACCTTGCAAGGCCTTTGAGGTTTAGCCTCCCTCTCCTGAGGGAGGAAAACCCTTCTTAGTTAGGTGTCCAGCTCTGCTCCTTTGAAGTCCAGCACCTAGACAGGGTTTGGCATTTTTTTTTCTTTTGCTTTTTTTAAATTAAAAACATTTATTAACAAGAAAACAGTACATGGTACAGCGGTATTAAAATATACATTCACAAGAATAATAGACATACAAAAATGGCTTAGCCCTTGGGATTAATACTTAAGGCAATTATCAGTAAATTATATTGCACAATATTTGGGACACACAGAGACACAAATAGAGCCATTTCACAGGGACATCTCAGCATTAACCAAGAAGTTAATTTTGGTTTGTTATTAGGGTACAAATTCTGGATCTGTCTCAAGCTGGTAGGTCACCCATCGTCTCCAGAATATCTTGTTTTTAGCCAGTTTCCCCTGAATATTAGCTGTTAAAGTCTCCATCCCATAAATATAATTCACCACCCTAATCTATAAAGCTTTTTTTGGAGGGAGATATCTGTAGCCATCACTTAGTAATTTTTTTTGGCTGCCAACACTGATATGAGCAATAATTTTAGTACCTGCCCTCTTACTCAACATATAAAAGCAGGCTGTGCTCCAGTAAAACAGCGGATGCAGGAAAAATATAAATTTCATACATAAACAAAGCATCCAGCACTCCAGACACCAGATAAAATTCAATGAGAGTAATTTATTGAAAATCTTTACAGATACTTACTAATGTAAGTAGTAAAATTATCACACACACATAGTGATTGTGGCAAATTTCAGCTTGACACCCCACTCCCAGCCTCACTGCTTCGGGGTTATACTACCCCTCCGTCAGGAGGCGTCTCTGTAGCCATCATTTACTAATTCCCTTTTTGTTTGCCAACACTACTATGAGCAATAATTTCAGTACCTGCCCTCTTATTCCCCTGGGAGGAAATGACAAAAGGGTGATGGATGGTGTAAGTAAGTCAAAATCAGACATACCATTTATGATCTTGCCAATACGTGCGCAACACTGGGCAGGACCAAAACATACGTGTAAACTCAGCATTTTTCTCCCCCACATTCTCTCCAATACTGCTCCAATTTGGGTCCCATATAAGTGGCTTGTATGGTGGGTGTACAAAAAGTAATGTGTTCTGCACCTCCAGAACAAATCCCTCCAGCCCATAGAAGAAGTTAGTCTACAGCTGGTCCATGCATGTTTAGTCCATAGTTCCTCACTATAGTCAGATTGTAATTCTTTGTTCCAACATAAGATTATAACGGATGAAGTCGGAAGTAATTCTAGTAAACTCTTCCATAGGGTTTTAATTAAATGTGGCCACAGTAAACCCTGTTGGTGATCTTTTAATGATGTATATATAGCAGGTGATTTAACCAGGAGTTGTTTGTACTTGGGTCCAAGTCCCAGTAGGTATGATCTAATTTGTATATGTCTACAATGGGTGGAACTGGGAAGATCATATTCCCTTTGCAGGTCTGCAAAAGTACAAAAACCTTGTGGGGAATAAAATTGGTGAGTCTATTTCAGCCCCCTCTGCACCCAGCTGCGGAGAACTGTGTTGTTCTGATTAGGCAGAACGGTCTTGTCATGTACCACAGACCGAAGCCAAATGGTTTAACATACTGTGGTATGAATTTACTCCAGCATTGTCTCCACTGCTTTATAACATGGCAGTATATCTGGAAAACTGAGATAACGGTAATTCCGATAAGGGTGAGCAAATATATATTGATCTACCTTGAAAAGGTCATTCAAGTAAAGTTCAATTGTTTTCCAGTGTGTGTTATATGTTGGAGTCAGGCCAGTAGCATACTATGGGTGGCTGGGCTGCCAATGAGTACAAATACAAACTGGTACGTTAGCCCTTCACCTCTCCTTAGGCAACTGTGCCTCCCCAGATAAATTGCAAGACTATTTTATTCCAATTCTGGAAATAAGTTTTATTTAGTACTACTAGGAGAGTTTGAAAATAATACAAAAGTCTAGGTAATATGTTCTGTCGGATGGCTTCCACCCTTGTCAACAGGGGAAGGGTAGGGTTTGCCACTGCTATAAGTCTTTGGCAATTTGTTGAGTAAGGGGCTCACAGTTTAGAAACTCAAGGTTTTGGAGATCTTTTACCAATTGAACCCCTAAATACTTAACCGCATTCCTGTTCCACCTCACAAGAAATGTAAGATTTCAGTGCCAGAAAGGGGGTAAAGTTTAGGCAGAGAGTTTGGTTTTGAGGTTATTCACTTTGAATCCCGATAGCTTCCCATAGGTTTCAATTATGTCTCAAGCACAAGGGAGGGATGTTTCAGGTGATGTTAAACTGAGAAGTATATCATCCACAAATAAAGTTTTCCTATTGTCTCTACCACCCAGGGGCAAACCTCGACCCCCTCCAACTGGCGCAGTGCTGCTGCTAGCAGCTCAATGTATAGAGCAAATAATAATAGGGAGAGAGGTCTCCTCTGAGGGGTTCCTCTAGTTAAGGACAAAGGTGGGGAAATGGCTCCATTTATCCAGATATAGGCCTTTGGAGTTGCATATAACACTCGGAAGATAGTAAGAATTTCGCCTGGAAAGTCCAGAACTGTCAGGGTGTCCCACAGAAAACCCCAACACACCCTGTTAAATGCCTTTTCATCATTTAAACTTACCATCACCATGGGAATATGATGTTGTGCAGCATAGTCCATTAAGTGAAGTGTATGACAGACACTTTCATGGGTCTGTCTCATGCGTACGAATCCTGCCTGGTCTACATCTACTAAGTTCAGTATTAAAGTATTTGGGAGGCAGTATAGCGCAGTGGTTTAAGGCTCTGAGCTGCAAATCTGGAGACCTGGGTTTGAATCCCAAAGCCCACACTTGCATACTGTGTGACCTTGAGCAAGTCACTTAACTTTCCTGTGCTCCCAGGTCACATCTGTAAACGAGCTTTCAGCTTAGTGTTACTCCTGGTAAAACAATTGAAAAAAAAAAGTGTCCAATCTACAGACCCATAACCTAGTGAATAGCTTACAGTCCACATTTAACATGGATATAGGGGACAGGACGCTGGGTCCTCCATTTTTTTCCCCCCTGGTTTTAATAAAGCCACAATTGTGGCATAGTGTCAGGACGGTGGTGGTGGTGGTGGTGCCCCCCCCCCCAATAAATGCCTAAACAGCTTAAAAACTGATGGAATTATAGCATCAGTATACTTTTTATAAAATTCAATGGAATACCCTTCAGGTCACGGGCATTTTCCCACTTTGCTTTTTTTTTTTTTTTAATATAACTGTTTTGTCCACTGTTACGGGAGCATTTAGTTTCTCCCGTTGGTCCTGGGTAGGTTGAAGGAGTTGCAGTTCTGTCAGGAATTGGTTATTGGTCTCTGAACTGGAGACAAAGTCCTGCATATGCAAAGTAGTATAACACTCTGAAAAGAGAGTTTGAATATCTGCGTGGTTTCCAATCAAGCGTCCTAAGTGTGGGTCCCTTATTTGGGGAACACAGGGCTTATTTTGTCCTGGTTCCCAACTGTCTAGCCAATCTATAAGTTCCCCCTGCACCTCCTTCGCAGCAATACTGATGAACATACGTAAGCGCTTACTCTACATTTTGATCCATTCGCTTTTGTAGCTCTCATTTAGTCTGGGCAACTAGTTGGATCACTGCCTTATCTCTTGGGATCACCAGTAACTGTAGAGTTGCCAATTTCTCTTGCAATTCCCCGTATTTCTGCTCCCTCAGTTTTCTTTGCAGGATGCTAAGTCTGTTAAAAACCCTCGCAAAACCATTTTCACGGTATCCCATAGCATGTCAGATGAAACTCTCTCCTGGGTGTTATCTACAATAATTTCCTGGAATTTATCTAGTATGTTTTGGGTGACATCTGGATCTTTTAATAGTGAGGCATTCGGTCTCCATAGTGTGGGCTTTCTGCATGTTCCCAAATGCAACTTTATGTAAACTGGGGAGTGGTCAGACAAAAAAAAACCGCCATGGGAGATATCCTGTATTTTTTCTAAATGTTCTATAGTTATGAAAAAGTAATCCAACCAGGCTGATGTGTGGTATCTGGGAGACCAATAAGTATGTTCTCGGTTGGCTGGCAAAAAAGAGTCACCACACATCTATGCACCCCAGTTTAGAGGCAGCAGTTTTAAATAGCTTCTGCACCCTGTAGTTCAATGCTGACCTGGAGCATTCATATCCAGAAAGGCATAGGTGGGCCAAACGGACCTTATCTGCTGTCAGTTTCTATGTTTAGATCCTTCCTCTCCCCGAAAGTAATACCCCTGGGGCAACTGCTAGAAGTTTTTGAAAAAAAGAGTTGAACCACCTTTTTATCAGATCCCAGAGGGAAGCATACACTCACCAGTGTTACTAGCTCCTCGTATAAATGACCCATCAGGATCACAAATCTCCCCTCATTGTCAGTATGTTTATCCTACATAACAAAAGGGGCACACCTAGGCAGAAGAAAGTACAGTTATGTAAGAACTTAACGTAACAGTAGATCTTTGAGAGAGGCTCTTGCTGTAGGTATTCACAAATAGGACTAAGCCATCGGGCATCAGGATCCCATGGAAAAATCTTCTAGCTAGCAGTCTCTGGTGGGGACCGACCCCGACTTCAGCTGACCGATGTCAGCATACATCAGTATAAAGGGTGCGGTCCCCTGCCCGCCCTCCAGTTCTCCGGCCAGAGGCCCACAGGGCATGACAGGAGCAGAAGAATTCCCCAATGATAAAAGAGAAAGAAGAAACTCGGGGATAGAGGGAGGGAAAGTAGTACCTATTGCAAGAGCCTCTCTTGAAGATCTAATGTTATGGTAAGTTCTTATGTAACTGTACTATCTTACTTCGAGAGGGCTCTTGCAGTAGGTATTCACAAATAGGACTGAGTCCCAAGCAGTTTTGAACAAACAGAAACCAGGAAGGAGGCAAGAAAAGCTGTCCACAAAGAGAACCCAGCAGACCCCAGGCACAGGAATGGAGCCTCTGTAAAACCACCATGCCAAACCCCACTCTGCAGTGAGAGGAAACGTCCAAGCTGTGATGCTTAGTAAAGGTATGGACAGATGTCCAGGTGGTCGCTGCACAGATCTCTGCAGCTGAGACATTCTTAAAACATATGGCAGAAGCCGCCATGCCCCTGGTAGAATGACCTTTCACCTGACCCAGAAGGGATTTGTTGTACTTGTTATACAGCTGGCCAACCACTTGGAGAGGCACTGCTTAGAAATGGCAAGGCCCTTCTTTTTAGAAGCAAAGGAAATGAAAAGCTTATCTGTTTTCCTGGAGTCTTTGGTTCTGTTAATATAATACCACAAGATCCTATGCACATCAAGAGTGTGGAGGAGGTGCCCCCCCCCGGTTGGAGTACTCCGGAAAAAAGACCGGAAGCTCAATCGATTGGTTGAGTGTAGACCCTGCCACCACTTTGGGGAAAAACTTGAGGTTGGTCCTCATGGCCAAACTGTCCCTGTGAAAAATCAAATAAGGGACTTGGCACATAAGTGCCTGAAGTTCGGAGATCCTCCAAGCAGAAGTAATGGCCATGAGAAAAAGTGTCTTGCAAGACAGAAAATGCAAGTCTGCCTCCACTGCTGGCTCAAAGGGGGACAGCGTGAGCTTTTCCAAAATGAAATTAAGATCCCAAGGGGGGGGCAGGATTGCGTATAGGGGGCTTCAAATGAAGAACCCCTTTAAGGAAAGTCTTGGAGACCTCCAACTGAGCCACATACTTATCTCCAACTGGGAGATGATAGGCTTAAATGGCCAATAGATGAACTTTGAGCGAGGAGTAACTGAGACCCAAGTCGAAGAGGTACCTAAGATAGACCAGGATCCTGGCCACCGGGCAGAAGAAGGGTTCCAAGTGCTGGGAATCTACCCAAATAGAAAACCGCTTCCACTACATGGCATGGGTTGATCTGGTGGAAGGCTTTCTGGCTTACACCAGAATATGAGCTACCTCTGGGGAAATGCCGAAGTGAGCAGCGGCTATGTTTGAAGGAGCCAGGCATGAAGATGAAGGGATCTGAGGCCTGGATGGACTAAAGACCTTTGGATCCTGGGTCAGCAGATCTTGGGAAATCAGAAGAGGAAGAGGAAGAGGAGGATGACAGTTGCAGTAGAGAGAACCAGACTTGCCTCGGCCAGAAGGGAGCGATGAGAATCTTGCGCGCCCCTTCCGCCCAAAGTTTGTTCAGGACTCTCGGAATCAAAGGAACTGGAGGGAGGCGTAAACAAATCTGCCCTTCCAAGACAGAGACCGCGCGTTCTGCCAAAAAAATGTCTCACCCTGGAGCGAGCAAGCAGAAGGCGGGAAGCTTGGCGTTACTTGGGGAGGCAAACAGATCTATCTGTGGTGTGCCCCATTGAGCGAACACGTCATTTAACACCTCCTGATTTATTTCCCACTCATGAGCGCTCACCGATGAGTGGCTGAGGGCGTCTGCCAGAGTGTTCTGATCTCCCAGCACATGGAGTGCTTCAGGTGGAGATTGTGCTGTGAGGCCCAGTACCACACCCTCATCACCTCCCAGCACAGGGGGTAAGAACGCGCCCCCCCCATTTGTTGAGGTACCAGACTACACATATGTTGTCTGACTGTACCAGAAGGTGGCCAGGAAGGATGAGGGTTTGGAGAGCCTGGAGAGCATAAAGGATCACCCTCATCTCGAGCACATTGATGTGCAACTGTAACTCGCTTTGGGAGACCCAAGATGGGCCCCCACCTGACCCCGGAGGCATCCGGTGTCAGGGTTTGGGAGGGATATGCAGAGCAGAAGGGAACCCCCAGAGTGAGGTTCTCCGGGATCAACCACCATCGGAGATCCCTGGCCACTGGGTCCGAGATGAGAATCTCATGGCCCAGTTCACCTATGGATTGGTCCCACTGGGCTTTGAGGGTCCTCTTCGAGATTCTCATGTGTAACCTGGCCAGCAGGACTGGCGAGATGGCACCCGCCATAAGGCCTAGAAGGCGAAGGACCTTCTGAGCTGGCACACGCTTTTGAGAAACCAGAACATGTACCTGCTGCTGCAGAGTCTCGATTCTGTCCAGGGGAAGGAAGGCTTTGTCCAGATTGGTGTCCAACACTGCCCCAATAAACTGCAGACGTTGGCATGGAACCAAATGCAATTTGGCATTGTTGGTGATGATACCCAGCTTGAAGAAAGTTTCCTGGATAATAGAAAGGGAGCAAAGCAGGTCCTCCCTGGAGGGAGCTGCAAGCAGCCAATCATCCAGGTAGGGGTACACCTGGCCCCCCCCCCCGAGTGCGCAGAAAGGCTGCCACCACTGCTAAGCATTTGGTGAACACCCAGGGAGCCAAGGAAAGGTCAAACGGGAGGGCCTTGAACTGAAAATGTTCCCCTTGAAAACAAAAGTGGAGGAACCTGTGATGTGATGGATGAATAGGAATATGCAGGTATCCATCCTGCATATCCAATGCGCATAACCACAGATTTGACCTCAGGAGAGGAACAAGGCTCTGAAGGGAGAGCATTCTGAACCTCCTGTACTCCACAAACAGATTGAGGGAGCTGAAATCCAGAATGTGCCTCAGGTCGCCCATTTTCTTGGGCACCAGGAAAAAATGTGAGTAGTAGCCTGTCCCCTGAAACAGAGGAGGAACAGGTTCTATCATGGCCTTCGAAAGAAGAGAGTTTATTTCTTCCTGCACTACAGAAAGTGATGTGGAGGGTAAGATGACTGAGGAGAAGGTCTGTCAGGGGGTTCTGAATGAACTCTATTGAGTGCCCCTTGGACATGAGTTGGAACACCCAAGAGTCTGAGGTTATCCTCTCCCATTCTGGCAGGTGGAGGGAAAACCTGCTGCCCACCGGCTCCCCTGGACCCAGGTCCAGAAGGAGAGGGAGAGGCAACGAGCCAGGAGGCCGAAGGCAGGGTGGCAGCTGTGGCTCCCACATCTCTACGGGTTTTGGCTGGGGGGGGCACTGGCTGCTGATGTAGCTCTATGCTTGGGCTGGCGACGGGCTTGTGTCTGCTTTGACTGATGATGGTTCTGGCATCGAAAGGAGCATTTCTGTCCCTGGTGAGCTTTGTACATGTACTGTACTGACCTCAGAGCTTGTCCTTTGTCCTGGAGGTAGGTGAGGATATCCTTTACATCACCCCTTAAAAGGACCAACCCCCTAAATGGGGTATCCTGGATAGCCGATTGCACTTCGGGTGCCAGGCCAGAAATATGAAGCCAGGCATGGCGGGGTAGCCTGACAGCAAACGCCGAACTCTGGCCAGCCATATCCACTGCATCTTAGGTGGTTCAAAGTATATGTCTGCAAGCAGATCTGGCTGAGCGAACAAGGTCCCCCAGTTCCTGTCTGACTCTGGAACCTGGAAGAGAGTTCAATTTTGAGGACAGCTGACTGAGAATGGACTTCTGGTAGTCCCCCATATGGGTAACGTAATAAAGAGCCCGGATGCCTATGGTGGAAGAAGAAAATATTTTCTTCCCATACTGGTCCAGGATCTTGGATTCTTGGTCAGGAGTGGTGGAACTGAGATGTTTCGGATTCACAGTTCTGTCATGAGTGGCACTGATAACCACAGAATCTGCTTTAGGCTGAAGGCTAAGAAAATCCTTACCTTCGGGCAACTGATACAGCCTGTCCTCCTTGCATGCCAGAGTAGCCAAGGAGGAAGGTTGTTTCCAAATGGTCATAACCAGGTCCTCGCGAGGTTCGATCTAGGGGGGGAATAAGGGTGGGAGAGGCTTCTGCCAAATTCAAATGCTCTGTGAGCCTCTGATGCTGGACATCTTGTTTCACTGCCTTCCAGTCGTAGGCCTCCTGGATCCTTTTCAGCAACTCTAGAAAGGAAGGATCCTCCAGAGGGGAATCCTTCAGTTTGGGGGAGTCTGGAGAGTGCGGTCACTCCCCAGAGTCCGAGGATTCATAATCCCCATCCAAGTAGGACGACTCCTGGGAACTAGAAGTCACCACAGGAGGGAGAGGGAGAGGGAGAAGGAGATCAACGGACCTGGAAACATCCAGGGGGCGAGAAAACTCCCTGGAAGAAGTGCCTGCTGACAGCCCTGGTCTGACATCAGGAACCGGCGTATGAGGCACCGTCGGAGGACGTCTAGGTTTCAGCACAGGGACCAGAGTCGGCTGATGCTTCTCCAGTTCCAACGTAAGCTGTGACTTGGCCTCAGCCCACCAGGAGGCAAGGACCGTTTTGAGGTCCACCTGCAGGGGAGGAGGAGGTGGAGGAGGATAACCTGGATACCTGTAAAATTGGTAACCAAAGCCCGATGGAGGGTAACCCAGGCCGGAAAAACCAAGCATCAGGTACTAAGGCATTGGGTACTGTGGCATCGGGTACCCCGGCATCAGAAAATGCAGCATCGGGTGGTTTGATGGACTCAAAGGCTCTGACGGAGGTCCGACCAGGGGAGCCGACGGGTCAGGCGTCGGTACAGTGGATGGAGGTGGCGGATGCAATGGCCCAAAGGAGGGGCCGGTAAACCAGGTCCTGCCAGTGGATCAGAAGGTTGGGCAGCAGCAAGCCAGAGGGCAACAGTGGAGGGACCGTCGTCGGATCCAGAATCAGAGGCTCTGGAGCTGGTGAGGGAGGCATCCCAGACATCAGAGGTGTCTCTTGGTCCTCCACCCCTGTGGGGAAGGAGGAGTGGACTCCAGAGGAGGAGGAGGAGACGGAGGAGCCTCAATGGCAGCTGGTTTGGCGTCAGCTGCAGTGACTCCTGAACGTCGGGTGTGGTGTCAGGACCCGACGGGGCATCACAAGCTGGGCAGCCATCGGACAGGCCGACGGAAGACTTAGAAGTCTTGTCCGTGCTTATCAGACCCGCCCACACTGCTAGACTGAGAGGCAGAAGCAGCTGTAACAGGGGTGGAGGCCTCCTTTACGCCGGAGGCTCCCGTCAGGCCCGAGTGTGAGCCTGACAGGGGGGCAAATGCATGCCTGGACACCACCAAGGCGGCCTTCAGAGACTGGTCCCCCAGAGGGGAAGATACCTGTAGGGCCGCGCCTCTGGCAGGAGTCGGCGGGGCTGTCGAAGGAGAATCCCAGTCCCTGTGTTTCTCCTTGTCCTGCTTTTTCTTATGGTGTCCCTTGGGAGAGTCTGACACCTGCCTAAGTTTCTTCAATTGTTTCTCCATGGAGGCCATTTTCTTCTCGAGAATATGGGCTTCCAGAGACTGTGGTCACCTTTGGCGGGAGGCCAAAGTGAATTTACTGCAGTGGTCGCACTCTTCCATGCAGTGGTCCGGGCCTAGACAGAAGAGGCAAAGGGAATGGCTGTCCTTATGCGGGAGCTAAGTTCCACATGAGTTGCACTTGTTTTTATGTGATTCAGAGGGTGACAGAGATGACATGCACAGCCAATAAAGGTAACTAGTTTAACTTGAACAAAATTTTTTAATTCAAAGAAATAGAAGATGGAGCGAATACTCATCCAAAATGGCGACGTCAGTAGCGCTGTTCTTCCGAGAGGTGACTGTCTGGAGCCGACGGGAAAGAACTGGAGGGCGGGCGGGGGACCACCCCCTTTATACTGACGTATGCTGATATCGGTCAGCTGACATCGGGGGTGGTCCCCGCCACAGACTGCTAGCTAGAAGATTTTTCCATGGGGTCCTGACACCTGATGGCTTAGTTCTATTTGTGAATACCTACTGCAACAGCCCTCTCGAAGTAAGATCCACAGTTCCTCTACACCTCCCACTACGGTGTGAAGATATCTCAACCACCAAGAACCCCAAACACGCAAATTTTTAATGCTCAGCCTGGAATAGGGGAGTCTCCTGGAGCACCAGAACATCCAGACACTCCCTAAGAAACATCTGCAACAAACAAGAATATTTTATGGGGTCATGAATACCACTGTCATAATCTCTGTATGAATAACTTGAGTCATTATACAAAACTTAAGGATGGAATGTCTGTCAATTTCATCAAAAGATGCTTCGGGTATTCCCCCCTGCTGGATTGGTGTGGCCCACCCCATTTGCTCCATATTGTATGCCCCACAAAACACTGAACAGTATTGTGCCTTTTATAACTAATAACCTGTATGTTTGCCAACTGGGCAAAGAAAGTGAAAAAGAGAAACTGAACCACACATAAACTAGGTTGCAGCTGCACCATACTGGATACAGCCATAAACATAACAAGCTCTGGCAGAGCCACTGCGCCTGTGAATGCATTAATTAGATAAAGGGTCTTTCATGGGCTTAAACATAAACATTTATTTATTTATTTAAAAAGTATCAGATTTACAAACCTTTGAGTCAAGAGACTCATTACAAAGGCACATCGTTGAAACTAATACAAAGACAGTAGAGCTAACAAGTCAAAAAAACAATGGCTCGGAGAGCAGACAGTTATAACGATCATTCACTGGAGATACATGGGTAGCAGTAGATAAACAGATTACATAGTTTAGGCACACAGGCACCACAACAGTTCAAACACTATACAATAGCTAAAGCAAACAGACATCAGGAGTCAAAGAGAAGCCCAGAGTGTTCACATGAAGGCTGTTGCATACACTAAGTGAATCAAAGTACAGTACATTGAGAAAGGGCATATTTAAACAATAAGGCACTCTAGGGTGTGTGTTATCATGTAATAACATCACTTCTGGGGTGAGTTAAAGTACGAGACAAAGCCGAGTGCTTCCACCACCCTAGGAGTGACATTATTACATGATAACACACACCCTGGAGTACCTTACTGCAATTATACAATGGCTTGTTGTTATATACAGAATAAAAAATAAATTTTAAAGGATGTTTTTGTTAGTGTGGAAAAATATTTCTTAAGAGAAAATGCAAGGAATGATTCAAATCCAAAGCTACGGTGATGTTATTGTGTAATAACACCACTGTTTCAATGGGTCAGCAGGCAATCAGCTTCTTAGATTTTTCCTTGCCATTGTATGATTAAAAATAATGCCATCTGTATTACAGTTACCTATATGTTTTGCATTTTATTCTATGCACTGTTATAGCAATCAACTCAACAGAACCAGGTCATCATATACATGAAGGTACTGTACCCTAACTGAAAATACTGCTGAGACAACTGTATGTTGTGACAAGGTAGAAGATAAACACAATGCTGAGACAAGTTTTTGAAGACATTTGATGTCTTTAATTTTTTTTTTTTAAAGACTGATGTACAGTTCACACACACAATTCATATAATATAAAAGTGCATTTGCTCAAATGCCAATGTAAATTTGACGCATTTCATTACAAGCTATTCTCTTGAAGGAAGATATTACTATATAAGGCCTAAAAATGGGCATCAAGTAAATGTAAACTGAGGTAGGTGTGTTATTGAGAGTATTGCACAGTTTATCTTTTATTGCTGCTCCACCGGATCAGCAATATTTGCATAAGCTGTACCCAGTCCAGATTTTGCAGCTCTGGCCTAGGTCTGGTGATCTGGGTTTTACCCATACCCCACTGCATGTGGCTTAGTTATATACTGTACAGATGGCTACAAAGTCTAATCCATTGAAGGCTGAAGTTTTAGAAAATCATTATGTTTAAGATACCAAGACTCACTCTCCCCCGTCACAATTAATCCTCTACCAAAGTCATGCTTAAATACTGGTGCTTCTACATCCATACCACTAAGCTTTTAATGCCAACATACCACTTCTGCTGTTATGAGCTCCCCCATCCGTGAAGTCCCATTCCACTTGTGGCAACCCCTCACCCCCAAAACCAGGTAATTTTCCAAGGAGCAGCTCTTTAAACCATATCAGCTACAATACTGCTAAACTCCTTATTTGTAAATATTTTGTTGAGAAATTTTTGTTGTAATATATCCATGATCAGGAGAAATGAATTTGTAAAAGAAACCAAAATCCCAATTTATCAGTTCACTGAATCACAATAAAGCATGTAATGAACTTATCAGATTCTATGTGTAACCTACAGTAAGTCAAACAGAAATTAGACACACACATGCCTACGTATTTGCAAGTGAAGCAAATGTGGTTACTATCATTCAGTTGTAAACACCTATAGTCACAAACTGCAAGTTAAGAAGATTCAGTAGAATATAAACAGTAGCCCAGCCCAGAACTGCCTGACTGAGAATGAAGTTGGTGTATTATTTGGAAAAAGGCAAGGCTGGGACTCTTGCTATGCAATGTCCTGCAAAGAAGCACACTGACTGCTCTTAGGATGGTGATGTCAAATGGCTTAATGAGGTGTTGTGAGGGGCCTAGGGGAACTTTTTATGCAGAAAGTTCTGACTGCTAGAAGATAATGAGTTAACTTTCTGTGGGCTCCATTAATTCCTCAAGCCAGAGGAAAAATAGTGCTCTAAAACTTCCTATACATACACACAGGTAGCATAGTAATGAGGCTTCAGCAGAGGAATCCATTTTTAACACACTATTATGTTGTTTGGTAGCAAAGATTAAATCAGCCTTTTTCTGAACACAATACTTTATTGCTGCTCCACCGGATCAGCAATATTTGCACAAGCTGTGCCTAGTGCAGATTTTACAGCACTGGTCCTGGTCTGGTGATCTGGGTTTTACCATGCCACACTGCATGTGGCTTAGTGATATACTGTACAGATGTCTGCAGAGTCTAACCCATTGAAGGTTGAAGTTTCAGAAAACCATTATGTTAAAAATATCAAGACTCACTCCCTCCTCCCTCACCCCCAGTCACAATTAATCCTCTACCAAAGTCATACTTAAATACTGGTGCCTCTACATCCATGCCACTAAGCTTTTAATGCCAACATGCTTCTTCTGCTGCTGTTGTGAGTTCCATCTGTGAAGTCCCATTCTGCTTGTGGCAGCCCCCCAAACCAGATAATTTTCAGGAGCAGCTCTTTACACCATATCAACTAAATTACTGCTAAACTCTTTATTTAAAAACATTTGTGGCAGCTCCCCCCCAACCAAATAATTTTCCAGGGAGCAGCTCTTTACATCATATCAACTAAATTACTGCTAAACTCTTTATTTAAAAACATTTTGTTCAGAAATATTTGTTTTAGTATATCCATGGTCAGGAAAAATGAATTTGTAAAAGAAACTAAAATCCCCATTTATCAGTTCATTGAATCACAATACAGCATGTTATGAATTTTTCAGATTCTATGTGTAACCTACAGTAAGTCAAACAGAAATTAGATACACAAATGCCTACCTATTTGCAAGTGAAGCAAATGTGGTTAACATTCAGTTGTAAACACCTATAGTCACAAACTGCAAGTTAAGAAGATTCAGAAGACTATAAACAGTAGCCCAGAACTGCCTGCCTGAGAATGAAGTTGGTATATTATTTGGAAAAAGGCAAGGCTGGGTCTCTTGTTATGCAATGTCCTGCAAAGTAGCACACTGACTGCTCTTAGGATGGTGGTGTCAAATGGCTTAATGAGGTGCTGTGAGGTGCCATGGGGAACTTGTTATGCAGAACGTTCCAGGAAGTGTTTAACCTATTCTACTTCTAATAGCTTTCTATGATGTCTGTACTATCCATTGGTAATCTGACACAGAATGACTCCCAGAAGATAATGAGTTAACTTTCTGTGGGCTCAATTAACTCCTCAAGCCAAAGGAAAAATAGTGCTCTAAAGCTTCCTATACACACACACAGGCAGTGTAGTAATGAGGCTTCAGTGAAGGAATCTATTTTTAACACGCTATCATGTTGTTTGGTAGGAAAGATGACATCAGCCCTTTTCTGAGTGCAATTCTCCTGTTGGCTCTGCCCACAGTCGTAAAAACTAGAATAACAGGTTCCAAGGAGAATAAACTCACCAGGAATGTTAGAAAAAACTACCCCTCCCCATTTATTCCCAGGTGTCAGTTAATGTATTTGTTAACCATGTGGGTTCATCTTCTTGCTTCCCTCATGGTAAAAATGTGAAACTACATTTGTGTTATTTTAAATGAGTGATAAATAGCTTGTCCAGGGGGGTGGCAGCTCTGATAGTAGTTCCAGTCTTTCTTTTTACTGATATAAACTGAGACAGGAAAAAAGTAAGTAGGAAAAAAACAGCATTTTGTTTCTACAAGTAGTTGCTAATTGCAGCTGGTATTTTTAACATGTGCAAGTCAACTCCACTTCTCAAACTTAAAAAGAAAAATACACTTCATCACAGAGTGTGTTTACCAAGTACTGTGCCCATGATTAAAATAATTTGAACCCCCTTCCCCCAAAAATGTGCCCTCACATGAACCTGCTTGATTTATCTGTAAAGACAATTAAAAATGTATTTCTAAATGCATTACTAACACCAATGCTTTCAAGGTTTTGAAACTACTAAAAAGACAAACTATACATATATAGATAGATAGAATATGGTAAACAAATATTTTTAATCCCAAAAGCTGAACTTTGTTTTTAGTATATAAATGTTTAAGAAATACCTGAAAGCTGTCTATTTTTCTTAGAAGCTGTAGTTTCAGACACTACTTAATCTTTCCTTTTGAGACACCAGGTGACTCTGATACATCATTTGTTCCAAGGGTTTATAAGTCAGTTTGAAGGCACTAAGTAACTTATTATTTTTTTTTTTATTTTTGATGCATCTTCTATTCTCCTGGTCCTTAACAAAATGCAGGGACTCCACAGACTTGTTCTGTTCCTTGGTCCAGATCCCAAACTAGTGAGTCTTCTTTTAAAATGATAGATCCACCTCATGCTCCTCCCACATGAATAAAAAAAAGGTGGGGTGGATCTTTAGGAGCTTCTTGGGTGGAGGTGGGTTGGATCTTACTTCCCCCCAAAAACAATGCTGCCTCCCACTACTCAGGTTCCAGTTCTTGTACCACATATTTGAGAAAGAAAATAGTACCCTGCAACCATTGACTAACATGAAAGCATATTTATTTGAGGGCGGAAAACATTTCTTGAAGGAGGGTAAGGTGGAGGAGACTATTTACACCTTCAGTCAGTTCCACGGACAGAAAACATGACATCACTCCTTTTGTACATACAATACTCCTGTTGGCTCTGCCCACAGTCGTAAAAACAGCAATCAGTCTAGTACGGAAAAACAACCAGAGTAACCCAACAGTCTAATATATTAGAAAATATAAATCAGAACTTTCTAGAATGTGACTTTCACGGGAGGGAGTGTTTTCTGCAGTGACACTCCTGACCAACGACCGATGACAAGGGTGCACTGGAAGGGGGTGAGTTGGGTGCACCCTGGGCCCTGTACGCATCACAATCTGGGTGTTTAAGACTTCACCAGAGAAGCAGTTTCCCATGATGGATTATTTCCAAAAGCTCCCATAAGTCATGGCAACTAGCCTTTCTGAGGGAGAGTTCAAAAGACCCAAATGTAAAATATATCCTAATCCCCCCCTCCCCAACCCTTCTTCCTCCCTCCCCTCCCTCTTCCCTCTCCCCCCGCTTTCCAATTAATTTACAGGTTCCCTGCTAATTAAAGAATATTCACAGTGAATTAGTTGTGCCCCTACGCTGATATTTACTGATAAAAGGTAGAAAGAAAAAAAGATAGACATAAGACGTTTGGGCCCACCTTCTTACAACTGCTTGTAGAGGTTGTTTTCAGTAAGGCTGTGGCCTTTAGGTGATCTTGGGCTACCACTCAACCTCTGGTAAGTTCTAGTGTCTTTTCTGTCCCAGTTAGGAGGGTATTTTAATGTTCATACCTCTAGTGTGGGGTCAAAGCCCTCTCCCATGGCAGTACATTACAGGTTGGGCGGGGGGGTAAGGCATGGTTTCTTTTCCTGGGGCCGAGAGAACAAGGCCCCTCTCTTTAGTTGATGTTGTTTATGGGTATATATGCCTTTGATCAGAGTGGGGGAGGCCTAGATGTACCTGCAACCCTTGCAACACCCCGCCCCTACTGTTGGGGGCAACTGAAGAGTCTGCTTTCGGACCCATTGGCTATGGGCCAAGCTTAATGTAATTTATAGAGAAAGGAACTGGAGGCATCAGTTATCTTTCTCTGTGCCCTCCCACCCATCCTCATAAAGCTTCACTGGCTTATCAGCCAGCCACCCCCTCAGGTGGAGGGTCCCAGCCAATCGGCCCTGGCGGATTATGCCACTGTTATGACATGATGGATGGTGGGGGTCTCTCTTGTTGAGGCTAACAGTAGTGCTTTTTTTAGTTCCTTATCTGGTTTACACTCCTCCATCCATTGTTTTACTAAAATAAAGCATTTATGAATATGGTTAGGCTCTGAGTTCAGGTCTGCTTTTCCTTTAGAAGAAGGATCTGATTTTCTCATTGGGACTTGACATTGGTGCAGTCAAGGTTGATCTGGTCTCTTGGCAGGATCATCATGCAATTGCACTCCAGTGTGGGGTCCCCTTTTCAATTATGCCCTCTGTGAAGACTATCAGGTGCCATCTTAAACATAAATTGGAGCCTCGCAAACTCCGGGAAACACTGGATATCTCAGGTATGTTGCTAGCTTGTGCACGAGGTCCACAGGCAGCCATGCAGCACTATAATATGTTGCTTATGACTGCCCTGGACTCTACGGCATCTTCCCATGTTCACCCCGTTCACCTCCCACCATATTTTACCATGGCACTGTGTAGAGCTGCAGTGGTTGAAGACTAAGGGGCGTAGGTCGGAGCATTCCTGGAGAAGATCTGGATCTATAAAGGGCAGACTGGCACTGAGCATCCACTATGCTGAATATCAACGGCAATCAACCTGAAGAAAAAATTACTCACCTTAGTAATGTTGTTTCTTCTAATGGAGTCTTGCTATATTATGACATATGCAGTGAGTCCCAACCTTCGAACTGCTCTGGAGGTGAAAGAGTTAACTTTCCATGCCAGGCATGGAACTTTGAGCACGAGCTCGGTTGAAAACTCTGTCTGTTGTTCTTCAAACTCAAACTGTCAGATCTTTACGAGCAAAACTCACTAAGGTTCTGTGTGGAAGCCGTAAACCTACACTAGCCAACTGGCTACTAAATATAAGAACACATTTTTTTTTTGGTCCCAAAACAAAGACTCAAGTCAGGGGATCCAAAAAATGAAAACACAACACCCAATCACCCCAAAAAGGAGGGTGAAAAAACAAGGTGGGCATCTACTAAGTGCCAACACTGCACTGCCCACCCACATCCCAAAAGCAGAGGTTCTGAGAGGGGCAGGCGGGGGTCATAATATAGCAAGACTCCATTAGAAGAAACAACATTACTAAGGTGAGTAATTTTTTCTTCAAACAACATGAAGTCTTGCTATATTATGACATATGCAGACTACATAGCAGTACCTCCATGGAGGAGGGACAGAACCTACTTAGGAAATAGGCTCTGAAGCACAGCTGTGCCAAACCGAGCATCACTCCTAGCCTGGATGTCCAGGGAGTAATGCTTGGTAAAAGTGTGAACTGTTTTCCAGGTAGCTGCTTGACATATCTCTAGGATAGGGATGTCCCTGGCAGCAGCCAGAGAACGCAGCTGTACCTCTGGTAGAGTGAGCCCTCAGGCCTGAGGGAGGAACCTTACCCAGTTTTTCATAGCAAAATTGGATACAAGAGACAATCCACCTGGCAATGGATCTTTTAGTGGCAGGTTTCCCTTTACCAACCTCACAATAAGTGAGGAACAGTTGGAGGGAGTCAAACCTGTGACCCTTGGTATGTTCTATGTAGTAACTAAGGGCTCTTTTGACATCTAAACTGTGCAGTCTCCTCTCGCCAGAGGAGGAATGGTCAGTGAAGTACACAGAGAGACATAGATTGATTAAGGTGGAAGTCTGAAACCACCTTAGACAAGAACTTTCTGTTAGTCCTGAGGACCACCTTATCTCTATGAAAGGAGATAAAATCAGGCTCCACTGACAATGCTTGTAATTCACTTATGCGCCTGGCAGAAGTGATGGCTACCAAAAACACAGTTTTCCAAGTCAAGTACTTAAGCTCTGCTGAAGACAAGGGCTCAAAAGGGGGTTGCATAAGCTGGGCAATGCAAATATTAAGATCCCAGACAGGGGCAGGGTCCCTGAATGGGGGGTTGGTGTGAAGCAACCCCTTGAAAAACTTGGAGAATACAGGATGAGCTGAAAGAGAAGAGGGTTTACCTGCTGATAAGAAAACAGACACGGCTGCCAGGCGCACTTTTAGGGTAGCTGGTCTCAGCCCCAAAGTATTCAAATGCACCATATAATCCAGGACTGTGGGTAAGTCAGGAGATTCTGGGGAGATATGCTTGTCAGAGCACCATATGGAAAATCTCTTCCATTTGGAATTATAAGTAGCCCTGGTGGAAGGCTTCCTAGAAGCCTTCAAGATATCAATACACCTTGGGAGAGTGTAGGTCAGCAAACTCTAACTCTTCAAGAGCCAGGCCTTGAGATTGAGACATTTGAGGTTCGGGTACCAAACTCTCCCCTGAGCACAGGTTAACAGGTTGTGATTTCTGGGAAGACACAGGGGAAGGTGGACTGCTAAGGACATAAGGAGTGGGTACCAGGGCTGTCTGGCCCAATCTGGAGCAATCAGGATAATCTTGCAGGGTTGAGATCTGATTTTGACTAGCACCTTGAACAGAAGAGGGAAGGGGGGGAAAAGCATAGAGAAACTTCCCTTCCCAACTGAGAAGGAAGGCATCCAGAGGGACTGAGCCCAACACTGGGGCCTGCAGCAAAAAGGGAAGTTGGTGATTGTCTGGGGCTGCAAAAGATCTATCTAAGGGTGCCCCATCTGGCAAATACTACCTCCAGTACTAGGGGATCCAGTGACCATTCGTGATGGCCCTGGGAAATCCTGCTGAGAGCATCTGCCAGGACATTGTCCTTGCCTGGGAGGTGAACTGCAATAAGGAAGGTGTTTAGAGTAAGCCAGAGACCACAACTTCATTGCTTGAGTGCACAAGCCGTGGACCGAGTGCTCTGCTTGCTGATGTACCACATTGTGATGGTATTGTCTGTTCTGACCTGAATAACTTTGTTCTGAACAGATTTGGAAAAAACTTGAAGTGCTAGAAAAACTGCTCTGAGTTCCAACAGATTGATATGGAGCAGAGATTCCTGGGGGACCACAATTCCTGGGTAGTGAAGTCGCCCTGAGCTCCCACCCCAAGAGGGATGCATCTGTAGTAAGGGTTAAGGAGTGAGACTGAGGGCGAGGAGCCCTGTCTCAGATTGCTCTGGTCCTGCCACCACTGAAGGGCTTGGATCAGGGTTCGAGTCACTGGGATCAATTTGGATAGAGGGTCTCTCCTTTGAGACCAAAAGGCTCTCAAATGGAACTGGATGTCCCTCATCTGAAATCTTGCTCCCTGCACTACTGCTGTAGAAGCAGCCATGTGCCCCAGGAGCTGCAGAAAATGCCTTGCTGGTCGAGAGACCTGCAGGGTGAAAGAGGAGGCCAGAGAGACCAGGGTCCTTGCTCTTTCCAGAGGAAGGAAGGCTCTGGCCTCTTTTGTGTTCAGTTCTACACCTATGAAGGTGAGAAGCTGGACAGGCTCTAGAACTGACCTTGGAAGATTGAGAAGGAAACCTAGAGATGTGAGCAGTTGCTGAGTTACCTGAAGATGTAATTTGACTTGGTCTGGAGACTGGCCTACTATGAGCGAGTCGTCCAGGTAAGGAAAGATGGCAATCTTTTGCCTTCTTCAGTGGGCAACTGCTACTGCCAGGCATTTTGTGAATACCCTCGGGGCAGAGGTGAGGCCGAAGGGCATTGCTCTGAACTGGTAATGGCCTGAGGGCAGTTTGAATCTGAGGTACTTTTGATGGGAGCTTCTGATAAAAACATGGAAGTAGGCATCCTTGAGGTCCAGGGACACTAGCCAGTCCCCTGGCCTTAGAGAGGGTAAAATAATTCCCAGAGTCACCATTTTGAATTTTGGTTTTAAAAGGTGCTTGTTTAGGTATCTGAGATCCAGGATGGGCCGCCATTCTCCTGTCTTTTTTGGGGTAAGGAAGTACCTGGAGTACAACCCTTTGCCCTGGTGTAGGGGTGGAACCCTTTACACAGCTCTGAGAGCCAGGAGGGTAGAAACTTCTGTCTCTAGGGCAAGTGCCTCTGACGGATTTGCAGGTGGAAAGGACCTGGTTCTCATCTTTGGAAATTATTTGAAGCTGAGAACCAGTCCCTGGCTTACTACTTCCAGGACCCACTTGTCTGATGTTAAAGACATCCAGTCCTGGACAAAGTAAGCCAGCCTGCCCCTACAGGTAGTGGAGAATTGGCCTGGCCACCCCATCAGGGTGCCTGCTTGGCAGGGGCTTTAGGCTGAGGGGTGGAAGCAGGTCTGCTTGTACCCCGTCTGCCTCTCCCTCTAAAGAACCCCCTCTGGGCGTAAGCTGAAGAGGAGGCCTGGGCTTGGTAAAAATGCCTATGAAAAGGCCTGCCCCTGCCCCTGGAAGGCTGCCTTGAGGAGTGGCCTGCCTTCCCTTGGCCTGTGCACTCCTATAGGTGGTCCTATACTCATCCATTTTCTTCATGTAATTCTCTGTCTGCTCCCCAAACAGAGAATTACCCACAACAGGAAAATCCATGGCCTTAAGTCTGGGTATCCTGTGACAGGCTAGTACATCTGAGCCAAGCCATTCTGCGAAGTGCCACAGATGTAGCCATGACTCTTGATGACACATCATTAGAGTCTACTGCAGCATGGAATTGCACCTTAGATGCCTCAATACCATCAGCGGCCACCTGCTCCAGCTCCTTGGCAAGCTGGTCAGGGACCTGTTTTGCTAGAGCCATAACAGTATCCCATCTGGATTTCTTGTATCTAGCAACATAAGCCATATAATTTGCCTGTATGAGTCCCAAGGATGATGCCATGTACTGTTTCTTTGCCATGGCATCAATCCTCCTGGAGTCCTTGTCAGGGGGGTGTGAAGCCAAGGGAATATTTGCCTTGTCACAGGCTGCAGCCTGCACTACCCCAACACGGCTGCATTGTTGTGTAAGGAACTCCGTATTAGAGCCTGACAATGTGTACCTCTTGTCCATTCTTTTATCCACAGGAGGTATAGTGTGAGGAGTTTTTAGAATTTTTACTGTCTGTTTCCCAAAAGATTTATGCAAAGGAATAGACAGTCTCTAGACTCTGGGATATCCATCATTTCTACATAGTCAGGCTCTTCTTGATCATCCACAGCTTCCTCCATAGGGAGCTGGAGGGTTTCAGCCACTTTTTTATAAAACATAAAATGAGAGGGGGACTCAGAAAGCCTAGGGGGAGACACTCCTAAGGTCTGTCTGGGGAGATGTCCGGTTCAATGGGCACATCCAGACTTTCAAATCCACATTCACTCTCCTTGTACTCCTCTTCCCCCTCCTCCAGTTCATAAAATTCCTCTAAATCATATTCTTGAACCGGTGGAACCGACCGAACCGTATGCTTACCTGACAGTGCCGGTTCGGTCGGAACCGGGGAAAGCGACTGGACAATTTTAATCGCTTTGGCTTATTTCTTCAGCGGTTGGAGAGGGAAATTTTGGCTCCACACCTGCTGATTTTCTAGTCCTTTTTGCTGGAACCGACTCCTCCGAGTCAGCTCTCCTTTTGCCCGAAGAAGTCTCGCCCTGGTCAGAGGGCACTCCCTCCGGTTCGGTTACAACTGAACAGGGCTGGCCATCCGGGTCAGCGGACTTCTTGGCCTCCCTTTCCTGAGCCTACCAACTCTCTTATCCAGGGTAGCTGCAGGAAAATTTTTGCAAATCTGGCAGTCTGCATTGAGGTGGTCAAACCCCAGACAATAAACACAGGTGGCATGGGGTCAGCCAGGCAGCAAAGGCTTCCCCACAAACACTGCAGTGTTGAAACCCAGTGGGCCCGGTTTTTCTTTTGGGTTTCTCAGACATAGTGCCAGCCTAACCAAAACTTGCCCGTTTAGGGCAATCGCCAAGCAGACTCTCTTATCGGTTCCCAACCGTGTCACGGGTCGTGGAAAAAAACGTAATGAAATCCGTTTTTTTTAGAACCGATAAGAACTGGGAACCGCACTCTAAAAGACAGATTAACGTATTTACAACAACCTGATCGGTTCAAACCGAACCGATAATACCGTTTACAAGTTCCACACAGAAAGTAAATGTAAAACCTATCTAGTACTTACAATACCACAGACAGAGCTTGAACCGATCGGTTGCAGTTTAAATTCGGTTAAAAAAATGACAAAATGAACCGAGCAGAAGGAGAAATCTCTGGAGCGACTGTTCAGTGAGGCGGAGTAACGAATCTGACAGTTTGAGTTTGAAGAACAACAGACAGAGTTTTCAACCGAGCTCGTGCTCAAAGTTCCATGCCTGGCATGGAAAGTTAACTCCTTCACCTCCGGAGCAGTTCGAAGGTTGGGACTCACTGCATATGTCATAATATAGCAAGACTTCATGTTGTTTGAAAGACAGAATTCTTGTCATGGTTGATTGCTGCAGTGAAAAACTGCCCAGCCCAGTTCCTTTGCACTGT
The DNA here is from genome assembly GCA_016271365.2 of Neoceratodus forsteri. NCBI lineage: Eukaryota > Metazoa > Chordata > Ceratodontiformes > Ceratodontidae > Neoceratodus > Neoceratodus forsteri. The sequence continues at coordinate 874,207,390 of CM028132.1, read as the reverse complement.
GGAAAGACTGTTAAAACCTCCCTGTTTGCAGTCCATTGGAGCTATTTCTGCAGAAAAGTATGATGTTTGGGTGCTTTTTCACTGACAAGGTGTCAGCCATTACATAGGGCATTTCTTCTAGCGGCCTGGCCTGGACTGGGATGGTCACACCTACAGTGATGCAGATCTGTGTACCTGGGATGAGTTTCAACTGGTTTCTGAAGCTGACGTCCTGCAGGTGATCTTCAGTTTGCATCCCACCAACTGTGTACTGGGCCCGAGTCCAACATGGCTGATTCTCAGCTGAGTTCCTACGTCCAGACTTCACAGAGATCATGAATGGTTCTTGAGGGAGGGTGTTTTTCCTTTGGTCTTGAAAAAAGCTGTGGTCAGGCTCCTTCTCAAAAAAGCCATTACTGGACCCTGATTTTCTAGTGAATTATAGGCCTGTCTCTAACCTACCCTTTCTAGGGAAGGTTATTGAGAAGGTGGTGGCTGAGCAACTGACAGATTGCCTGGAGTCTCTTTCCATCTATGAACCTCTCCAGTCGGGATTTCGGCCTCGGCACAGCACTGAGATAGCTCTTATTATGGTGACTCATGATCTCCTCCTTGCGAGGGACCAAGGGCACTGCTCAATCTTGGTGCTCTTGGACCTTTCATCACCATTTGACACAGTGGATCATGGGGTGCTGTTGGATCACCTGAAGAACTATGAGGGCCTCACCAATGCAGTTGTGCACTGGTGTGAGTTCTACTTAGCTGGGAGAACATAGCAGGTGGCTCTGGGAAGCTTTACCTTGGAGGCATCTGTGTTGCCCTGTGGTGTTCCACAAGGTTCAATCCTCACCCTCATTTTATTCTCTGTGTATATGCTGCCACTAGGGGAGATCATTAGATAGCAACATGCAAGATATCACTGCAATGCAAATGATACCCAATTGTAGCGTCTTGTGCCACTGATGATACATCTGTGGCTCTGGTGCTGAGCCGCTCTTTGGCTAATGTTAATGACTGGACGGCCTCAAACTGGTTATGTGTTAACCCAGATAAAACAGAGGTCATGGTTACTGAGCCTGGTTGATGGGGCTTTTCTGCTGCAGGGGACAGTGCTTTCCCTGTTTAGGGTGGGCAGTCTCCTGCTGCAGCCAGTGCAGTTAAGGACCTGGGGGTAATTTTGGATGACAGATTGACATTTGAACATCAAGTGTCTTCTGTCTGATCTGGCTTTTTTCGTCTATGGAACATCACCAGGATTAGGCCGTACTTAGCTCACTACGGCCTAGCAACTATTATCCATGCTTTCGTCACTTCTAGGTTGGACTACTACAATGCTCTTTACCTAACTAGGGGTATCTGGAGGTTTGATTTGTCAACTGCAGCTAGTGCAGAATGCTGCAGCCCAGATGTTGGTGGGCTCCTCACAGAGTGACCACACTGCACTGGTCTTGCGTGCTCTGCACTGGCTGCCTTTATGTTCGCATATCACCTTCAATATCTGCTTGTTTACATACAAGGCCCTATGTGGTCTGGGACCGGACTACTTAAAAGAGCTCCTGATTCCATACTACCCAGCCCACCCTCTCCGCTCCACCAATGCTGGTTTGCTGGCTGTCCCACCTGCCAGGCTTAAATCCTCAGGTGACAGAGACTGGATTGGCAGCTCCTATTCTTTGGAATTCACACCCCTTCCATATCCACTAAGCTAGCATGGTGGAGACCTTTAAAGCCTTGTTGAAATTTTCCTGTTTGAACAAGCTTTTCAGTATGACACATTTTGATTGTATATGCCAGTCACTGTCTCAGTCAATGTTTTAATTTAATGTGTCATAATTAGGATCTAACTCTGTAAAGCACTCAGAGCCCATGCTGGATTGAGCGAAATATAAATAAACTTGTCTTGCCTTAATATTAGAAGGACGGCGCAGTAGGAACTGTACCCCATCTGCTTGTGAGGAGGTTCCTCTATTTGAAAAAACATCAGGCATGCTTGTTTACTCAGCAAAAGTGCCAGGTTCACCCCAACTCCCCCTCCCCCCCCAACAATTCCGACCAGGTTAATGATAGTGAGAGGAGAATAAGAAATATAGAATCCTGTCTTGTCCCCCCCCAGCCTCCCACCACCACATACCTGAATACCCCAGCAGTCCGTGCTACAAGTGGCTTTTACTGCATGCCATCAAGGGAAGGGTTCGCCAAGGTGAGTCAGCACATCGGGTATGTCCGCCATGGGTCCCCTCATCACTGAAGGAGTATAGGAAAGTATCTGTGCTTGCCATTCAATCTCAAGGGGTCCTTTGAAAATTCTGAAGACGTTCTTTTATAGCATGAATGGTATCTGGAGCCTGGTATTTCACTTCCATTGAGGAGTGAGGTGGGGAGGTAGTCATAGTGGCTTTCTGCTGGGACTGCTGCAAGGTCTTAAACCATGGTTATTCGCTCCGCTGCAGTGAGGATGGCGGGGGATTGCCTGCCCCAACCTCACATGTCCTTATGGACATCTAAAAGACTGTGGTAGAGGAGTGTTCCTTCTGGGTAACTAAGGTAAGGGATATATGCAATTCTTTCATTTGAATCGTTGGGGCGTAGTCATGATCTATATAGATCCTGCTGGTATCCCACATAAATGTTTTTTGTCTCCAGGCTGCTAAAATAATTTTTTCCTTTGTGGCACATAGTACAGTTATGTAACAACTTACCATAATGGTGGATCTTCAAGAGAATCTCTTACAGCAAGCCACACCTTTGGAACTCTAGTCATCAGGCACTAGGATCACATGGAAACTTTTCTAGCTAGCAGTCTACTGGGGCCACCCACGACAATGTCAGACGATGTCACTCTTCCTATATATAGGTGGGTGACCCCATGCCCTCCTCAGTTCCTCCACTGGAGACCATTTACAGAAGATGTCCACTGAGGGAACTGAGGGAGGGCTGAGGTTCCTGCCACTGTAGGATGCAAAACAGAAGGTTAAGCATTCTGGAGAAGGAGACAGACACAGAAAGCAAAGGGGACAGAAGGAGGGAATGGCTTGGCATGCTGCAAGAGATTCTCTCTAAGATCTACTGTTACGATAAATTTTGATGTAACTGTACTATCTTCATTGAGGGTATCTCCTGCAGTAAGCCACACCTTTGGAAAGAGTCCCAAGCAGTTCTGACATAGGAACAGTCTGAGTGGCTGGAAGCAACAGGATCAAGAAAGGAGGCCTCGGAGCAGAGCCAGGTCAAAACCTGCTCTTCTTCTGGAAGCAATGTCCAGACTGTAGTGTCTAATGAAAGTGTGGACTGTACTCCAGGTAGCAGTTGCACAAATTTCAGCAGCTGAAACATTTCTGAAACAGGCAGCAGAAGTGGTAACACCTCGAGTGAAGTGGCCATGCACAGCACCAAGGAGTTTCTTATCATACTTCCTATAACAAAAAAGTAATGCAGTTGGCTAACCATTTGGATAAGCACTGGTTTGAAATTGGAATGCCCTCTTTCCCAGGGGCAAAAGAAACAAATGGCTGTGAGGACTTCCTAACATACTTCATATGGTGGACATAATTCCTGAGAATTCTATGTACATCTAAAGTATGGAACAATGCCTCCCTTGGATTGGCATACTCTGGAAAATAAACAAGTAGGTGGGTGGATCAACTTAAAGTAAACTCAGACAACATCTTAGGTAGGAATTTAGGATTGCTATGCAGACACACCTTGTCTTTCTGAAAATTCAAATAAGAAGGCTCACACCTGACAGCCTGAAGCTTAGAAATCCTCCAAGCAGAAGTAATGGCAACTAAAAATAACTCTCTCCACAACAGAAAGCGTAGCACGCAAGATGCAGCGGTCTCAAACGGAGCCAAAGTAAGCTTTTCTAACACAAAATTCAGATCCCCAGGTGGGGCTGGATTGCAAACGGGTGCCTCCAAATGAAGGATGCTCTCAAGAATGGACGAGACACATCAAGCTGTGCCACCGTATGGCCATCAACAGGCACATGAAAGGCCAAAACAGCAGACAGGTGCACCTTTAATGGAAGAGTACTGCAACCTGGCATCGAAGAGGGAGCACAGGTTCTCCAGAATCTGATCACTGGACAGGTGAAGGGCTCTGGATGATGAGAGGCAGCCCACAGAGCAAAACGCTTCCACTTCATGGCATAAGTAGCCCTGGTAGAGGATTTTCTAGCAGCCACCTTCTGAGAAACTCCAAACGTCACAATGGCTATGTCTTCAGAAGCCATGCATGAAGGCAAAGAGACCTGAGATCCAAATGGACTAGAGTGCCCTGCTGCTGTGATAGTAAGCATAGGGGCGGAGGTATAGGGGGTTCCACTGTCAGCTGCTGCAGTAAGGGGAACCAGATCTGATGAGGCCAGAAGGGAGCCACAAGGATCAAAGTGGCTCCTTCCATCTGAAGCTTGATTAGAACCCTATGAATTAGAGAAAAGGGAGGAAAGGCAAAGAGAAACCTCCCTTTCCAAGACAGGAACAATCAGCCTTGCCAGAAAACTCCAGGCCCTGGAGCAAGCGAGCAACAATGTGGCATTTTTGCATTGAGTGGGGATGCAAAAAGGTCCAATTCTGGATGACCCCACCTGTTGAACAGGGCCTCTGTGACTGAAGTCAGGAGCTCCCACTTGTGCATCTGAGACTGGAAGCAACTGCCTGGGCCTGTTCATTAGGATGCTTTGGATGCCTGGAACATGGACGACCGACAGTTCTAGGTTATGTACTAGAGCAGTGGTTGTCAAGCTTTTTTGGTCCGGGGCCCCCCGGCCAGCTGTCAGCCATGTCAGGGACCCCCTACCAATAGGCTACAGATTGGGTACGCCGCTGCACTTTTTGTACCGGCGTTATACATACCTGCATAAAAAGCTAGAAGCGAGGGGGGGGGGCAGCTTTCCACTTATAACAACTGAAATACTTAAAAAGCTCTCTCATTAGTTCTATAATTCAGTGGCACTACTCTCCTGTAAGTCATTATTGCTTTCTTTGAGACCGCAGTCAATGATCTACTACTGCTGGGGGGGGGCAGCATTCCACTTATAACAACTGCAATACATAAAAAGCACTCTCATTAGTTCTAATAGTTCGAATATGTCTCCATAATACAGTGGCAGTGCTCTCCCGTAGTCATTAATGATTTCTGAATGACTGCAAGTCACTGATCTACTACTGCTGTACGTATTTCTGTATAGCTGCATTCTGTCAAATGCATGTACCCAGCTAACTGACAGAGCTGCTGGAAAAAATCAACCTCACAGAAGTAGCTGCTATCGGTCTCTCAAGCTGTCTGTATGTGCCAAGCTAACACAGAAGATAAAACACTGGCACTGATATTTTTTGGTCTTGGTCTTACCCAGTATTTATAGGTATGAAGAGATAGCAGGCAGCAGATGCAGATATGAGTCCTAGATTGCGATCTCACTGTTCTTAAACTGAACGGAGGGAGTGGGCAGCATCGGGTGATTTTTTTTTTTTCTTTTTTTTCTTTGCCACTCACTGAGAAAACACCAGCTAGGAGACAGGAGCAGAAAGAGGTGAGAGAAATTGGTAACAAGCGCATGGGGATTTTATATGTACCGGGCTGTCACTGAACCAGGAAACACTAATGAGACACAAGGTAATCGACTGAATTTGAAGCGTATAGTGAGCACTTGTTTTAAATTAGTGCTATCGCGATCAAACAGCAGACATAAAAAAAAAAAAGATTTAACCGTGGTTGCAATTTCTCGGGGTGTTCCGCAGACACCCAGGCAGTCGCTCGTGGACCCCCTGTGGGCCGCAGACCCCCATTTGAAAACCACTGTTCTAGAGCCAGTACAAGACCCTCAAGGCTTCCTGACACAGAAGATACAAGTGGGTCCCTCCCTGTTTGTTGATGTAGTAGATGACTGATGTCTGTCTGCACTAACAGATGGCCCAGGGACAGATGGGTCTGGAAGGCTTAGAGAGCACACAGAACAGCCCTCATCTCCAGGACGTTGACATAGAGGGTGGCTTCCACTGCAGATCATTTCCCTCAAGTCTGATGGGGCCTACATGAGCTCCCCAGCCTAACCCCGAGGCATCTGTGGGGAGAATCTGTGAAGGGGACGGAATGAAGAAAGGAACCCCTCTCAACAGGTTGCTGGGTTGCATCCACCATAGCAGCACCTTTCTGACCATAGAGGAGACTAGAACCTGCTATTCCAGGTCACTGGTACGTTGATCCCACTGGACCTTCAATGTCCACTGGGGAATACACATGTGCAGCCTGGCAAAGGGTACAGTGACAAGGGCTGCAGTCAGCAGGCCCAGGAGCCTCAAGAAGGATCTGGCTGAGACATATTTATTGATGTATTTCATTCATTTTCAGAATTACAACCTTTGAGCCAATTGGCTCTTTTACAAAGGCTCCTTGTCATGGACAACACAACTGTACTTAAACCAAAAGACGAGCAGCGGCATTTAAAACAACAGTACAAACAAAAGGCATTGCAGTTGTAATATCATTGTGGGTAGTAAGTTGAGTACACAGTTGGGGGATACAATGTAGTGCAAACAACATATACAGGCTTGCCCGCCTGCTCAGAAAAACAAGAAACAGAAAGCATAAGCCATGTTATTAAGTGCTAGCAAGGAGGTTGCTAAGTGCTGAGGGAGGAAGAACGGTTGAGGGAAAGAGGATAGAAAAGACAACAACAGCCAGAAGTGGCTTTATCTTGTTGAAAGGCCAGGCGTTGATCCCTAGGCTGAACAGTCACAGTTGGGGGTGTCGGCCAAATGTAGACGGAGAGCTTTCTTGAACGGGCCAAGAGTTTCTTGCTACCAGATGGCGGGGGTAGGTCATTAAGCCACAGGGGACCACGGTACAAAAGGGAGCGTTGTGCCATGGTGGTTCTTTTAAATTGTACTTGTAGGTGGCCCTTCATGGAGCTCATCGTATTGTTTTTGGAAGGGTTGTATCGGAAGAGCGTAGACAGGGAATCAGGAAGAAAGAGTCCTGAAAGAACTCCTAGAACTCAAGGTGGACAAAGCAATGGGGCCTGACGGGATTTACCCTCGAATCCTAAAAGAGCTAAGGGAGGACCTAGTGACACCACTAACCACACTTTTTAACAAATCATGGGACGATGGGGTGGTACCTGAGGACTGGAGGAGGGCAGATGTGATTCCCCTTCACAAAAGTGGGAGCAAGGCAGAAGCAGGAAACTACAGACCTGTTAGTTTGACCTCAGTGGTGGGGAAAATGATGGAATCACTTCTGAAAGAAAGGATTGTTCGGTACCTAGAGGCCAGTGGGGCACAGGACCCAAAGCAGCATGGATTCACAGCAGGAAGGTCATGTCAGATGAATCTAATCAATTTCTTTGAATGGGTGACCAAAGTAATAGACCACGGAGGGGCTGTGGATATGACCTACCTAGACTTTAGCAAGGCATTTGACACAGTCCCCCACAAAAGATTAATAATCAAGTTAGCCAGCCTGGGAGTCGGTCCCAGGGTGGTAGCCTGGGTAGCAAACTGGCTGCACAACAGGACACAGAAGGTAATGGTGAATGGAACACATTCTGAAGAAAGGGGGGTTACTGGTGGAGTATCTCAGGGCTCAGTACTGGGTCCAGTCCTCTTTAACGTCTTTATAGGTGACATTGCAGAGGGTCTGAAAGGAAAGGTACGCCTCTTTGCAGATGACACAAAGATCTGTAACAGAGTTGATACACAAGGGTGGGGTAGAAAGGAAGAGAAGAGACTTGGCAAGGTTGGAGGAATGGTCAGACATATGGCAACTTAGATTCAATGCAAAGAAGTGCAAAGCAGCGTACCTGGGAAATAAAAATCCAGGAGAAGAGTACACAATAGCAGAGGAGGTACTAACAACAACAAATAATGGAAAGGGATCTGGGTGTAGTCATATCAAATGACCTAAAGGTGGGTAAGCAATGTGAGAAGTCAGTAAGGAGAGCCAAGGGGATACTGGGATGCATAGGAAGGGGCATCACAAGTAGAAAAAGGGAAGTGGTTATCCCTCTGTACAAACAGTTGGTGAGACCCCATCTGGAATACTGTGTGCAGTTTTGGAGACCTCAACTATGCAAGGACATAGCCAGGATGGAAGCAGTCTAGAGGAGGGCAACTAAAATGGTGCAGGGTCTACATCAGAAACCATATGAAGAGAGACTGAGAGAGCTTAATATGTATACCCTTGATGAAAGGAGGGACGGGGGGACATGATAGAAACTTTTAAATACCTCAAGGGAATCAACAAAGTCCAGGAGGGTAGCATCTTTCAGAAAAGAGATGTGTAAGAGCAAGGGACACAATTTAAAGTTAGAGGGAGGGCTCAGGGGTAATGTAGAAATTCTTTCACGGAGAGAGTGGTGGATGCATGGAACCGCCTTCCTGGAGAGTTGTAGGGTCTAAAACAGTGGGGAATTCAAACATGCATGGGACAGACATAAGGCAATTATAGTGGGGGGTTGCAGGAAGTAGGTTGTTGGTTAACTAGAATCTGCAGCTTATCCAATAGGTAGGGAAATGGGCAGACTGGGTGGGCCAAGTGGTCCTTATCTACCGTCAAACTCTATGTTTCTATGTCTTAATAGCGCTTTTTTCCCCAAGTAGGGAGGCTTGGTATTTGGTCCTTTGGGGGAGAGGGAGCCACCCAGTCGAGGAATACAGGCTGCATTGGTGAGTGTAATGATCAGCCCCCAAAACAAGTCGGCAGGCTTTATTAAGGAGAAGCTTTACTCGCTTAAGTGAGGTCTCAGAGGCTGCGCTATAAATGACTAGGCCGTAGTCAACAGTTGACAATATGGAGCTCTGTGTGACAAGATTGAGGGCCTCTGGGGTCACAGCTTTTCTGTGTCGGTATAGGATCCCAAGTTTGACATTTGCAGATTTTATGATATGGTCTATGTGGGTAGCAAAGGAGAGTGAGTCATCAATTTGGATGCCCAGGTGTTTGAAAGAGGAGACTTGTTCTAATATGTCACCCTTGTGACTATGGACAATCAGGGGGTGGGCGTTCTTCTTAGACCACTGATGCGAGAAATGCATGGACTTGTTTTTTTGTAATTTAATAGGAGCCTGTTGTGTGAGAACCACGACTTGAGTTTTGAAAAGCTGTCTTGAAGGGCAGCATTTATGTCCAGCGAGCAGTGTCCAGGGACTGAGATCACTGCATCATCTGCATAGAGCAACATTTTGGCAGGGCAGGCACTGGGAAGAGAGTTGATAAACAGGCTGAATAGTAATGGCCCAAGGAGAGACCCTTGTGGAACCCCTAGTGTTACACTCCGGGGTTCAGAAGTGACTCCGTTTATCCTAACGCATTGGTACCTATGGGACAGGTAGCTCGAGAACCATAAGACTGTGTCAGAAGATAGGCCAAGGGATGTTAGGTTGACGATCGGGATCTGGTGACTGACGGAGTCAAAGGCTTTGGTCAGGTAGATGAAAATAGACCCCACCATCATACCAGAGTCTAGGGTGCTGTAGAGATGTGTAGTGAAGTCTGTGAGTGCCAGGATGGTACTACGGCCTTTACGGAACCCATGCTGCTGGGGGGAAGAGTAGATTATATTTGGACAGATGTTCGGTAACTGGTCAGACACCAGTCTCTCGAGGGCCTTGGAAAGGGGTGGTAGAATGGAGATTGGGTGATAGTTACCCAAGGATGTTCTGTCCCCATTTCTGAAGGGCAACTAGGGCAGTCTTCCATGAGTCAGGGAATATGCCTGACCTTAAGGAGATGTTGAAGATATTAGTAAGGGGGTGGGCCAGTTCTTCCAGGGCAAGAGCAAGCAGCTTCATGTCAATGGAGTCACTGCCCATTCTAGTTTACCCAAGACCCTTCTAACATATTTGATGGTTTCAGACCTTGACACCTCCTTGAAGTAAAAAAGGGGTTGTGAGGGGTTTGCAGTTGGAGGAGTTTGGGAATTAGGATGCGTCCTGTTAGGATCATGGTCTAGGTAGTCTGGGGGTAGCACTGAACTTAGGTCCATGAAAGCTAAATTAAATGCATTAGCGAGGTCTTTTGGATGTTGATTAGGGCCTGAAGGAGTAACTATGAGGTTGGGTGGTGCTCTCGACTCCCTGCCTGTGAGTGTTTTTATGTTCTCCCAGAAATCTTTCCCTTTTGTTGTAAAGCAGCTAGGCCTAAGCCGTCAAGCAGTCCACCCTGTCCTGTGGTAAGAACGCCAAGCCCAGAGCTGTGTCCAGTACTGACCTGATGTACTGGAGGCAGTGGTAAGGGGCCAAGACTGACTTGTCAGATTGTACCTAGATTCCAAGGGCATGGAACAACCACTTGGAATGCTCTAGGGTCTGGAGAAGATGCTCTCTAGAGTGTGCTTTGCACAACCAGTCATCCAGGTAAGGGAAGACGTATAGTGCCTCTCTCCAGGGGCCACTGCTACCACCGCCAAGCATTTGGTAAAGACCCACAGCACAGAGGTACAAGGCAAAGGGAAAGGCTAACTGGCGATGCTCCCCCTGGAACTGGAACCTGAGGTACTGTCGGTGGGGAGCACACACCATGATATTCAGGTATGCATCCTGCATGTTGAGGGAGTATATCTAGTCTCCCTAGTGCAGCTGTGTCAGCAGGCCATGTAGGTCTGTCACCATGCTGAATTTCTTATACTGGATGTAGAAATGCAGGCTGCTCAGATCTAGGATGAGTCGTAAATCTCCTGTGGATGTAGGGACTAGAAAGAAGTGATAAGAGAACCCCCTGTTCCTCTGATCCTTGGGGGGATGCTCTATGGCTCTTTTCTGCAGCAACGTGCAAAATTCCCCTGCAGCACTGGAATGTGGTCTGGTGGGTCATGTGAGTGAACTGGAAGTAGATCTGGAGGTCCTCCAGAAGACCTAGAGCATGACCTGGCGCTACAAGCTGCAGGACCCGTGCAGCTGTAGAATTCCCCTCCACTTGTCCAGGTGGAGGGAGAAACAACCCCCTACCACTGCCTCATGTAGTGCAGAAGGGTGGGGGGCTGACAATGAGTCATGCTGAAGTAGCACCTGTGGCCAGGGCCATGCCACCTCCTCTGGAGGTGGAGGTAAGGGAGGTAGGGCTGTTGCTGCCTGAAGCTTGTCCTGAGGCCTGGTGCTCAGCTTAGGCTTGTGGTAGGCCTGGCGAAAGGGCACTTCCTGGCCAATTTTTGGTTTGGTGTGGAATAGAGAGTGGACTAACCGCAGTTTTTCCCAGGGCCCTCAGGTCAGAAAATATGTTTGGCACATCTGCCCCAAAGAGCTTGTAGCCCTGAAGGAGGCATTCAGGATGCACTGTTGCACATCAGTAGCAAACCCCAAACACCCTGAGCCAAGAGGGCCTGCAGGAATAGAGGGGTCCATCTGAGGGGCCAGGTACCACATGACTGGTTTTCTAGCATGTCAGGGAACAGGGTTAATCAGTGCCCTCAGCACCTAGAAGAGGGAGGGGAAAAGGTAGAGAAACAGGGAGATCTAGGAACCCTTCCCAGAGTCTCCCAGGATGCCTTGCTTGTATGCATCAAACCTCCCTGTAGTCTGTAGCTGTATCCCCATAGAAATGAAGGAAAGGATCCCAGGAAGGAGCTCCCGGGTACCCAAGAGGGGGATCCCCACTCCTGGAGAAAAAGGGTGGGGCCAGCCTAATAGACACGTCTCAACCCCAAGCACATTCCCCTCTTCCATCTGTGACCAAAGGAGGGATATGACTGAACCCCATCAACAGGCTCTGCAGACTGTGCGTTGGGAAACTAGAACAGCGACACAGTGCAGGTCAAAGGGTACGGCAATGGAACAGGCAATGACGCATGGCACAGGCTAAGAAGCCCCAACATTGGTGCACCTGGAGTGTAAGGTGCTGGATTGACTCTGCAAAGGAGGAGAGCACACTGTGACTAGAAGCAGTGCCGTGCAGTGTCAGTGGGGGTGACTAGAGCCCCTATGCCAAAAGACCACCACCAGCCAGCATAACGCTACTGCAACGCCTGCCTGGGTCAACCTGCTACAGTTTCTAAGGGCAGGAGATGACAACAGCAACCTATAAGCCTGGGAAATGCTGGGAGATTGACAGGTAAGGCAGGGTCCCAAAATTGATAGGCCCTGCAGGGACCTGCAGCTACCGCCGACCCATTGCGTGATGAAGTCTGAGTTTCAGGAGATGCGAGGGGTGGCCCGCATGGCAGCAGAGTGCTGCCTGGTGATAATGAAGGGGGGGAACTAGAGCCCCAGCATCAACCAGCCTAAGCTGACATAAGGAATCATTGGAGCAGGCAGCCCACAGCGACCCTGTGGAGGGGGAGGGCCTGAGGTGGGGAGTGGCAGCAGTGGACTGCATGTACAGGAGGCACCACACAGCATTGATGTGGGAGACAGAAGGCCCAACATTGACAGGTCAACGCTGGCCATGACAGCAAGCCGAGTGTGCTATGCAGAGCCGACCCTGAAGGACAGAGGTATGGGCTACGGGGGAGGCAGCAATGGTGGCCTGCATGGCAGGGCACCTCGAGATGTCGATGGGGAACCTGAGCCCTGGTATCAACAGGGAGGTACTGGCCAACAGAGGACCAGCAAAAGTCACTGCGGGAGCTGACCTGTGGGTCTGAGGTCAGAACTGCAGGACTAGCAGTGTCATTTGTAGCCCTGACATCAGAGATTCATCACCAGTCACAAGCAAGCCAGTGGGAAACAATGCCAGAGCTGTACCTTATGGGGAAGAAGATACTGGATTGCAGGAAGTCTCACTGCTAGAGTGGACGATGCTACAGTCATGGCCAGTACTACAAGGACTGATGACAATCCCAGGGAGGGGGGTTCCCCCGCTCAGGGCGAAAAGGCCTGTAGCTGGCCGACAGGCCCTGAGGTCCAGGTGAGCCAGAGGAGAGAACCATCGACAAGGAAGTCTTGTCCCTTGAGGTTCGCTCGGCTGAAGGATGACCTGCTAGCTCAGGCTCCGGAAAAGGCAGGGCTGGATGTAGATGTCGCCGGAAAGCTTGACAGAAGACCAGGTGGAGATGATGGGCCTAACAGGTGTAGGCCCAGGGAATCCACCACTGTCGAAGAAACAGAAGCTCAAGTTGACGAGACACAGTGACCAAATACAAAAGCAAACAATTATCATGAAGAAAACAACAAAGTGATTTGAGAAAGGAAAATAAAGAAAGTAAATGAAAATCTGGCGGTCGACTGAAGCATAGCAAAGTCGCCGTGGAGTCTGATGTGTGATAATCAATGGCAGACAAAGAACTGAGGAAGGCCTGGGGCCACCCATGTATATATAGGAGAAGCAACATTGGCTGACATCATTGTGGATGGCCCCAGTAGACTGCTAGCTAGGAAAGTTTACATGTGATCCTAGCACCTGAAGTCTTTAGTTCCAAAGATGTAGCTTTCTGCAAGAGATATCCTCGATGAAGATCTCAAAAATCTCATAACGATTAAATGTGGTCTGATGCCCTGCATAGGTTTTGGCCCCCAAGGCCCAACGTACACATTCAAGATGAAGTGGCTCATCCTGGGGAAGTTTGTGGAATTCTCTAAGGAGATGTTGTATGAGGTCAGTGTTATGCAATCCCTCCACTTCCTCTGAGAGGACCATATAATCGCAAATGCTTTCTGCAACTTCTTCCTTTTAGATCGTTACATTTCTCTTCGACCTTTAGCTGTTTTTTGTGCAGGCTAATAATTATGTTGCTGATGGTATCTGTTCAGTTTGTTAGGGTGCCTTGCATTTGTTGTTGCTCCCTTTTAAGGGAGTCCATGAGCTGGCCTGGTGGCGCTGAGGGTTGAGGCACTGGATGTCACACCGGCGATCCAGGTTCAGGAACGGGCCTGGGTCATTGGGGGTTGGCAGGGGAGGGAGAGGACTGAGCATCCAGAGGACTGCTCTCTTCCTGGGGTGAGATCCGGGGCCTGCTCGGTGCTGTCACGACCCCTGGTGGAGACCAGGGGTTCCCTGACGCTTAGCCAGAAGTAAGCGGCAGAGTAGCGGCAGACGTCAGCAACTTCGTGGTGCAGACGTCATTGCACGTCCACACTCCAAGGGGGAACCACACTCACGAAAAAATCCCCGTCCTTGGGGATAAGTGATGGCACCATGCCATACAGGCCACAGTCCAGTACACCGGGCGCTCTCTCCTCCACAGTCATCCAGACCCAGCATACTAGATTCTAGATAGAGTGCCCTGGGATAATAGGGTGGCCCCACCTCGCGGGGCTCAGTGCCGGGGCGGGGAGGTTCGTCAGGCTGGTGACATGAGCAGGAGACACTTCAGGTAGGAGGTAGAGCCTGTGATGGTGTGGATGTCGGAAAGAGTTCCCCGGGGAAGGTGCACAAATAGAATTGGGGAAAAAAAAAAGGAGTCCACGTCAGTTCTCATTGTCTGTAGAGAATTTACAGTTTTAGTGGGAAGACTTGAATTTCAGTTAGCAGCCTTTCATTGATACCATGAGAGGTTACTGACCATTGTAGGCTTGGTGGAGAGGAGTCCATGCTAAGCAAAGGAGAGGAGCTGCACGAATCCATCTCCCATAGTTCTTAAGTTTGACCCAGTAGTTGATTTTTAGTTTTCATTTTTTTGCTCCCTCCCATGGTTGTCTGACAGCTCCAATGAAGTACCACTGTAAAATCTGTTTCTCCTCAGATTTTGGAGGCGTTTTGATCACGACGAGATGGAGCTCGACTTAATTCACTCCATGCATCCTGGTGACATCCTCGAAAGTCCAGCATAGGGACTTTGGAACATTTACCAGGAAGCCTAGATCCTCTAGAGTTTTCTGGGTGAACTGAAGGGATGCTCAGGCCTCTTGGTATGCCCTCCAGAGACTAGACAGTCATCCAGGTGAGGGAAGACAACTACACCTTGCCTTCTCAAGTGTGCTGCAACTACTGCCTGAAGACTCTTGATGCTGAGGACAGACTGAAGGGTAGGGCTGCAAACTGATAGTGGCAGTTGCCTACCCTGAACCTGAGGTACTTTTCTGTGGGAGGGTCTTACTAGAATGAGAAAGCAGGCATCCTTTAAATCCAGCGACCCCAGGCAATGTCCCTGTTGCAGTCATGGGATCACTGTGGGCAGTGTCACCATCTTGAATGTTTCCTTTTTCAAGTGTCTGTTCAGAAATCTTAGATCTAAAATGATTTGCCACTCTCCATTTTTCTTGTGGATTAGGAAGCATCCTGAGTACAACCTCTTCACACACTGGGAAGGGGAAACTCGTTCTACTGCACTGGCTTGCAACAGCTTTTTTGCCTCCAACTCCAGCAGGAGCTTTTCTGTTGGGGTATGAGGTGGGAAGGCCCTGTGCGCCTGCAGTTTTGGGAACTTTTTGAACTACAGGGAGAGGCCCTGGCTCACTATCTCCAGAACCCACTTGTCTGTCATAATGTTTTTCCACACCTAGAAATCGTGAGCCAACTTTCCACCCACTGGAAATGGCTGGGTGACCTGGACAAACATTCCAGGGGTTCTGCTTTGCCTGCACCTTGGGGGTCCACTTGGCACCCCTCTTGCCTTTTCCCCCTTAAAAAACCCTCTGGGGAGGGTAATCATAAGCCACATAAGCTCTGGGAAAATAACCCTGGCCCCTGCCTTCTCTACCATAAGGCGTGTGGAAAGTGGATACCTTCTCCTTCTCAATGTTATTTTTGCAAGTGATCTTATACTGATTCATCTTTTTCATACAAGCCTCTGTTTTGCACCCAAATAAGGAGTTTTCTTTGCAGGGGAAATCCATGGCCTTAGTCCGTGTGTCCTGTGAGAAGTTTGTAGTCCTGAGCCATGCAAACCTCAAGGATACCGCATGTGCCGTGACTTGCTGGAAGCAGTGTCACTGGCATCCACAGCCATATGAAACTGGTACTTGGTGGAATCCATGGCAGCCTTTGCTGTGCCAGTCAGGTCCTGGGCTAAGTCATCAGCAACTTTCTCACTCATATCCACTACAGTGCTCCAGAGTACCTTCTGGTACTGATTTGTGTATGCCATATAAGCTGCCTGCCTCAGAAAAAGAGAAGCTGAAATATAGATCTTTTTGCCAATGCTGTCCAATTTCCTGGAATCCCTTTCTGGGGGTTGTGAGGAAAGGGGTACCTTGGGCTTGTTACAGACAGCAGTTTGCACCACCCCTTCATAGTCAGGGTGAGTATACAGGTACTCAGCACCCTATCTATCCAGCTGCTATTTCTGTTCCATGTTTTTGTCAATGCCAACTGCAGAAGTGTTGGCAGCCAGAATCTTGAAGGTGGCCTTCTTAAGAGGATTTATGAACAGGCAGAAACAATCTCTTTGTGAGTGTTAGGCCCATCATATCTAGAAACTCCACCTCATCTTCGTCCTATGCTTTCTCTTGTGGAGAAAGGTTGAGGGTGCTTGCCATCTGCCTCACAAAAGAGTAGTGCGAGGTGTAATCCTCAAAGGACCGGGTAGGGGAACAGAACTCCTGAACAGGGGAACTGTCAGGCTCTATATAAGTTCACCCTCTTCCTCATTTCCCTCATAAAAAAGTTCAGCCTCCTCTACCACAGGCATTGGTATAGGTACAGGAGCGTAGGGGGGGAGGGGGGTGGCATGGATATAAAGGCTCCCATAACATGGAAAGCCTGGAAAAATTACCATGCCTTAGTTATGTCCTCCATAAAGGGCATTCTAAATTTGTCAACTGGCGTCTCTTTTGCTTCTTCAGCAGGAGAGTCAGTGACATGCTTTTCTTTCTGCTTTTTCTTAGCAGGCACCGTTTCAGATGCCCACTCAACAGATTTTTTTTAGTCTTAGAGGCTCGGGGTCTCCCTGTCAGACACCATGACTTCTGTATCACCCTTAGCAGATTTACTAACATACTAACATACTAACATGCCAGCAGAATAGGCCTAATGGTCTTTCGTGTCTGCTCGTTTAGTCAGCCCCCACCCTGGGTGCTGACCTTGCTGTCCCCCTCGCCTTCTCTGGCTTCTCCCTTCCCAGTTCCGGATATTCTTGCTGCATTGGATTTTGCTTCCAGAACCCTTCCCCTGTACCTGTCCCACCCCCTCTTGAACCCCTCCACTGTCTCTGCCTCCACCAGCCCCCTAGGTAGTGCATTCCATGGCTCCACCACCCTCTCAGTGAAGTAGCACCTCCTCCTTTCTCCCCTGTCCTGCTTACTATGAGGAACCGGACTCTCCCCAGTGCTTGGCTATAAGGAACTGGCAGACTGAGAAGCCATAATCTCTTCAACTTTCTTAAGCCCTCTCTTTGTTTGGGGGCAGAACTTGATACAAAGCTCATAACTTGAAAACTCGTGATCAGGACCCAGACAATTAACACAACTCATGGCAGTCTGCTTTAGTCAGGAGTTTAAAACACTTGGTACAATTTTTAAAACCTGTGGGTCCTGTCCTTTTCTTAGGTCTGTCAGATATATAAATCACTGACAAGCCAAATAAAAAAAGTGGTTCCAATAATAGCTAGCGGTTTGGTTACAAACAGAAATAGGAACCACAAATTAAAATTATATTTTACAATGCAAATGCCCAAAAGTGAAAAATATCATCTCAATTCCCAAAAGTAGGAACTGGGACCTAAATACTAAGGAACCGAAAAGCGGTGACAGAAAAATGAGCAACCACTAACCAGAAGAGTAAAATTATTTTTTTAAATAAAATAAATGCAACTCCACTAAGGCAGGAACCAAGCCTCAATGCCTTTCCTCGGTTCCCTAGAAACACAGGGGAACCTACGAAAATTATAGAAATTAGACAAAAAATACCCTAACACAGAGTTATCGAAAACTAACTACAAAAAAAAACCTGACTGAATGAAATAAAGATATTAACCACGGGGGCTCTGTTGAGCTCCAACATGGCTGAAGCACCCGTTAAACTTCTCTCTTAGTTTACCGCAAAGTGCAACTTCTAGGAACTGAAAAGTCACAAACTTTACTTTACTTTACCTGCAATCTGAGTATCTCAGCAGAAGAATGAGCCCCAAAAAGTACCCAAAGCGATCAGCCCAGAGCCTAGATGCCTATCTTGTTTTATTTTTAACCAGGAAGTGGACTGGGCACAGCCCTTTTTCAGCCACACCTGACACATGGCATTACAATAGAAAATTTACATTTACACAACATACCGAATAATTATTCACATTTGCAAACATTATCACAATGTAACTTCTTTAACACTAAGGCCCAGATATTCAAACTGTGCCAGGCTGTGGCGCAAGCTTGGGCGCAGCTCAACTTAGCTGCGCAGGGGTGTGGACTGGGCAATATTCAACGGAACTGCGCCATGGCTCAGCAGCGTTGAATATCGCACCCTGGCCACCCCCAGTGTGCATGGCGCAGTGGCACTGCACCAGCGCAAGTGGCCAGAGTGGAGCATGGGGATGTGCTAGCGCAAGTTCCATTGCGCCATGCACAGCAACCGCAATATTCAAAAGTTGACATGCAAATGGGGCCATAATGTATGAAAGGTGCACACGGGGCCATTTGCATGTCATTATGGCCCCACTTGCATGCAGGTGCGCCGATCCCCGCCGACTTGTGCCTGGCGCCCTGCCAGGCAGCAGCCGTCGGGGACCGATGCCCCCTGCAGTCTGATCACGGGCATTTGTAATAAAATAGAAGCTATTCCATCCTATATCCCTGGTGGTCCAGTGGACCGCTATCTGCCCGATCGCAGGCATTTGTAGAAAGAGAAGAATACGTCCTATATCCCTGGTAGTCCAGTGGAATGCTATCTGCCCGATCGCGGGCATGTGTAAAAAGTAAATATTCCATTATCCCTGGTGGTCTAGCGGACCCTATCTGCCCGATCGCGCCATGTGTACAAACGAGATAAGTCCAATATCCCTGGTGGTCTAGTGGTACCCCACCCGCACACTGAGCCCCCTGCCCGCTCCCCGGTCAGCCCGGCGGGCGAGAGTACCCACCACCGCCTGCCACCCACGCACCGCTGCCGGCCGCGCCGCCCGCCCATGACACCTCGGTGGGGCTGCGCGCCGATTAGTTCTGGCGTGAGCCAATGGGCATGCAGCCCGTGCCGTACCATTCAGATTCATATCTGGAAAGTGTAGACGGTATGGTGCACGCCCATTGGCTCACGCCAGAACTAATGGGCGGCAGCCTACCGAGGTGTCAGTTGGCAGACTGTGGGCGCAGGCAGGTGGTACTATCACCGCCGGCTGACCGGGGAGCGGGCGGTGGAGCTCAGTGGGCGGTGGGGGTACCACCAGACCACCAGGGATATTGGAATTTTTTTTTTACAGATGCCCGCGATAGAGCAAACAGCGGTCCACTGGACCATCAGGGATATTGGACTTATCTCATTAGTACACATGCCCGCGATCGGGCAGATAGGGTCCGCTAGACCACCAGGGATAATGGAATATTTACTTTTTACACATGCCCGCGATTGGGCGGATAGTGGTCCACTGGACCACCAGGGATATAGGACATATTCTTCTCTTATTACAAATGCCCATGATCGGGCAGATAGCTGGTCCACTGGACCACCAGGGATATTGGACAGTTTCATTAATTTGTATTACAAGTGCCCGCGATCGGGCATGGGGGGGGTGCCGCCAGGTGCAGCCGGAACCCGGGTGGCCACCCACAGGTGGCAGCTGCCATGTTGCACCCTGCAATGCGGCAGCTCACCTGTGGGTGGCCATCAGCTGTTCCTTTTTTTTGTGTGCGTAACTTTGTGCTGGCGCGGGTAGGGGTTCGCATGCATGGCTCTGCACATCCTGGGCTGAATGTCGGGCTGTGCGGGTTGTCATGGGCACACCCCACCTGTGCCTGCACATATTACTGATGCGCTCAGACAGATTTGTGCCATGCGACTTTCCCTTTTGAATATCACGCCGTTGCGCCATGCGCAACCCTTTTGAATATCTGGGCCTAAGTGTTTAAAATGAGATACTGAATGTGCTTTTTCAATCAGCTTTTCATATTCATTTAAAAATGAAGGTGCACACCAGGAAAATGCTTTCCTACTCATTTGCAGTTTGAAAACAGGAATGATATAATGATCCAAACAATTTTGTCTTGTGCCCCTACCATGATCTTTAACAACAATCAATTTAGATAGGGACAGAGGAACTCCTGAAGTTTTTATCCGAAAGACGAAGTTTACTAACGTAGATTTTAAATGGTTAACTGGGGAAAGTATTGCCAGATCTAAATAAAACTGACAATGGTGAGTTGTAAATGGAGCAAGAAGGGCAAATCTGCAAATAACATAATATAAAATATAAAACTTTAAATTTTACTCAAACAGCTGATTACAATGTGCAAAAGTTATGCTTCCATAATCTAATGTTGGAAAAAGAACATGTTTAGCTATGACATGACGAGCTTCTTCTGTCAAAAATTTAATATTTCTATAGAGAAAGATGAGTTCCTGATGTATCTTGACACTCAGCATCTATCGGCACAGAGCTCGACCTCCAGCTCGGGGCCTATTGCATCTACCCTGGCGACCCCAGAGCTACCCACGATGCAGATCCTGGCGATGCTAGCAAAAATTCAGGCAACTGGAGAAGAAACGAATAAACGATTGGCTGCTATGGAGGCAAAACTTCAAGATAACAACCGTAGCATTCAAGACAATGCACATGCCATTAAAGAAATCAAAGAACGGTTGGAGAGACAACTAGAATGTAATGCTGCCTTTGTAACGGACATGCGCTTTGTCAAAGCGAAAATAGAAAAATTTGCAAAGGCAGGTGAATATTAGAATTGTTGGTTCCCCCTCAAAGCATGCAGGCTCTATGGATCTACAAAAATTGGTCCACAAAATGATCTTTCAGGATCTCCAGCTCTTACTTTCAGAGGTTGGAATTCAGATACTGAAACTATTTACAATTCCGCAAAAGCCTAAACCATGAGAGGACCACCAGCAGCCGTTTACCGCAATCACCACGCTCTCTATCCCAGGAGCACGGATTGCTCTTTTACAGGCAGACCGCTTTCGAGGAGAGATCAACTGGGAAAGACATCGCCTATCCTTTTTTCCGGATTTAGCAGCGCAGACACAACAAAAGAAAAAGGAACTCCAAATGATCAAAAAACAGCTTTTACAAGATGGTATCGAGGCACAACTTAATTTTCCAGCCCGGCTCTTGGTAAAGCATGGGGCCAAGTCGCATGTGTTCACTGATCCTGATGCAGCATTAGGCATTTGTGGATAAACTGATCTCCAGCCTTCAACCCACCAACAATTCATCTGATGAGGAAGGGTGACTTTATATTTCTTATTTTTGGACATTCGTTTTAAGAGCGGACTGAAGGTTAAACGTTCCTAGACTGTGACTAGTGCTGAATCTCCTTCTTCTTTGTGTGTTTTCTAGCACAAGTTAACGGAAGTGATATCTTTTTAAGATGGAAATGTGGTTAATGTCCTTTTCTGTAGCCATGTTGGTAATGCTATGCCTTATTTACCTAACAATTTACTGTAGGTGTATGCTGTGGAACTAATATCTTGGTGCATATGGCACCTCTCAGTTTGCCAGCTGTAAATTGTACTGATCATCTCCTGCCCCCACAGAGCGAGTTGCCATGTGTCACACAAATCTGTGGGTACTTATTCAGCCTAACTGAGGCCAGACTTTCTGATTTTATAGAGCACATAGTTATACAACCTATCTTCTACTCCCCCCAATACTAGTCCTTCAAGGGAACAGTCCTCCTGGTTTATTAGTCTTATGTTTTTCTTCAATTCGCAGTGAGGGTATTGTAACTCTACAAGATGTACAGTTTGGACTACATGACAAGTGGGTAAATCATGCTCTACCTGGACTTCAATATGTTTTCTTTTTCTAATAATTAGCTACCACCATTTCTGTACAAGTGATACAGAGGTTTGCATACCTCAAGTTGTTATAAGAAGCAGTGTACGCTGTATTATTATAAAATCATATAAATGAAAAGTTAAAAAAAAGAAATTAACCAGAAGGTCAAACTGTAAAGAGTGACTCAGGGGCGATGCTTCCTCTCAGGTGGACAAATTAATCTGCTGTTAGAGGGCAGAGGACAACGTGACCACAGCAGGGTTTCAAATTTCTTTCTGAAGTTCTTTAATTAGCATAAAAGTCCAGGGCGACTCGTTCTAGGGGAAGGACTGCATTTTTCAAGCCATAGTGAGGGATTCCTGGGGTTTGCAGTTTGGGGGATTTTAATAAGGACAGAATGACTTTTTATTTTTTTTTATTTTTATTTTAGTCTTTGATAACCGGCTAACACCCACTAGGCACAAGTGCCTGTTTTCAGGGGCGACCTGGGAGCACTGGGAGTTTAAGTGACTTGCTCAGAGTCACATAGTATGCAAATGGAGGTTGTGAGAATCAAACTCAGGTCTGGTCTGCTGGATGTACCAAGCTCATTCACACCTCGTTCCTCTAACCTCTAGGCTATACTGCCAGAACTGGGGAACCCACAGATCTAAGTGTCACCACGGCCAAAGGGTAATACATAGTCCTCCTGAAGCAGGATCCCCTTTCTCTTTCTGGGCTGCATGCATTTTGGACTCTATTTATTTTTTTTAATCATTATATACCAGGGCTTAAAATTCAGTTTCTGGTCTGGAGGACCCCCGGGTCTACCAAATGAGGGGAACCCACATTTATTCGGAGGATTTTCCTAAAAAAACTGATATTTTGTTTACTGATGTGTGCCAGTGTTAAATATTGCGTAACCCCTAGGTGGCGCTATCCCAAGGACTACTACCTTTGCTTGCTTGGCTAGTAGCAGGTTAAGGGGCCTGGGTACTGAAACGGGTGCCTCCACCTCGAGGTCAGGGTTGTTAGTGGTCATGCTAACTTGGGCACAGCCCTCCAGGACACTGTAACCCCCCTTTTTCCCCTTCTAGTGGCCTGAACAATACACAATACTCACTTTCACAATGACCCTTATTCACCAGGCAATTACCCACACTGTTTGCACTTACCACCAGGGCAGGTTCCTCTAGCTTGACCCTGTGGACCCCCTGTAAAACAAGGCTATGCACAGCAAACAGCAACAGTACAGAACTTTTGGCACAAACTGGAACTACAGTCAGGTTAAATGCAAAAAGAGGTAGATCTGATTTATTCAGGGTACTTGAACAAGGGAAGGGTATAATCAGGTTAATTTGCTTAAAGGCTATAGCAATCAAATAGTCATGCATGCACTTCAGAGTCCCCACACACTCTGGGTACCCAGGTAGGAAAATGGTGGGCTAGCCAGGAATGTTGCCCGGGGTAGGCCAGCTTCGCAGGTGGTTGGGCCCTATGATGGAAGAAAGCAACATTCACAACACACACTATTTGTAATCCGGAGCTGGAGGGCTGTTTGTGAAAGAAAAGGCAACAAGACAATCAGATGACAACAATTTAGATTTAGCTGTTGTTGCAGGGAGCTACCCTGATGTTTACTCACAATACCCAGTACTAGACACAGGCAGACCAAAATCGAGACTGCAGGTTGTTGAGCTGGAGTGCCAGGAGAAGCAGGGCCCACACGAATCACCGAGGCATCATTCCTGTTCAAGGCATTGAGCAGGGGGCTGATTCCCAGGCAGGTCTCTCGTCAGCTACTTTCTCTGTGTAGCGGGTATTCTGGCTGGGCCAGTGTGGCAAAGCCCAGACCAAACGGAGATGAATACGAATTTCAGTCCGTGGAGCTGGATGCAGCCTCCAGCAAGCAAAACACAGTTCAGACACACAGTGGGGAACCAGCTCATGACCCACTAACAGCACACAGCACATTCACATGTAAGGAAATTCCACTGTACCAGGCAAATGGCTCTCCGGTCGCAATTACAGAGTCTCTGCACAACCTGGGGAGTTCAGAGGTGGCTGGAAATCCTGATAGGCCGATCGCATTCAGCAAATCTTTGGTCTTCTTCAGGTAGGAGCCTGGTCACAATTCAGTGGCTTAACTCGCTTTCCAAATTCGGATT
Organism: Neoceratodus forsteri; assembly: GCA_016271365.2. NCBI lineage: Eukaryota > Metazoa > Chordata > Ceratodontiformes > Ceratodontidae > Neoceratodus > Neoceratodus forsteri. Next base: position 874,183,525 of record CM028132.1, on the reverse strand, counting down.
CAGTCCGAAAAAAGGCACAGGTTCCCTCTCAGGGACAACAGGCAGGCATGCAGGCCAAACTCAGGCCTTTCCACAGTTCTCCCGCGCAAATCCACACAGGATTGCTGCTCGATTATCCTGAGCTGTTACTCCTTCACTTCCCAACTCAGATCTGAACTGAAACTGCAAGCAGTCTGGGACTTTCCCCAGGATCTAAAAGGTTCGGTTGGCTAATTCCTCTGTCAGTCACAACAAGGGCTCCCCCTCCAGGTTCATTTAGGTGCCAAAAGCACAAAACTACAATTCCTACAGAATTTTGCTCCCACAAAGCCCCTGGGGACAGGCTCCATTTTAGAGTCCCCAAAGGTACTGATTGGCCCATTTCAGCAGTCCAGGACCAAGATGGTGGAGACAAACAGAAATGTCCATGCTGCAAAGAAGGCAGGTTAGACAAACTGCAATATTATTACTATTCTAATAAATGATCAGCAAACAAGTACATCTTATAAGAGAGCTCCCTCTGTGCAATTAGCGATGGCAGAATGGAGCGATTATCTGGCACCCAGGTGGGACTCGAGCATAGAAACACTCAGCCCCCTCCCAGATTAATTATAATTGAAATCTAGGCAGCTCTTAAAGAGACAGTACACAGAGGCTATACAGGCACTCTCTGGCAATACACTTAAACTGCAAAACGCAGGACACCAGCCTGGCAGTAAGCATTTAGGCAAACTGAAGGAAGACTGCTTGGGAACCCCCATTTGTAGGGAGGGTTACACCTGTACTTACAATTCTGTGTCTTCTGGTCTTTCTTTTCTTCCTTTTTTGGGCTTCTACATTCTCTGTCTTTGATGACAGATAACAGACTTGACAGACACGATGATGTTTAAAAATAAAAGAGAATTGGACAAACACAGCAGGAATGACAGTCACTGAAAGAGCGGATAAATGAATGAAAACACAAAATAGAGTTAAAACCTCCCTCCCTCAAACTTAAATTGGCCCTCTCAGTCTAGGGAGTGAAGAGCCTGAGGCCTAACTCTCTTTTCTTCTGTTCTTCATTTTTCACCATGTGTGTGCAGCTCATTCAGAATCTACAGTTCCTCTGCTGCCACTCAATTCTGAGATTATCATTACGTTTTGTAAGTTTTTATTGTTAACTTCAGAGAGTTCCTGAATTTAGCTTTTATTCGGTTCTGGGTACTGAAGCCACGTTCACATGCCACACTAGCCACTCATATGACCACTGCAATCTGATAAAGCCCTCAAACTATGGAAACGCTCCTGGATGCTCTTTCAGCACAACTTCTCTGCTGTTTTACATCCTGACGTGGAACCTTTGTAAAAGAGTGTATACTCAAAGGTTGTTTCCGAATATACAAATAAATAAATACAACTTTGGCAGACTGCTGTAATGACAGAGATAGGTAGTAATCATTTGAGGCCATGATCTGTTTTATTAAAAGGAATTCCCTTTTTGCAGATTATGCAGCTAGGTCAGAGAAGTGGAAGTGCTTCAGTATACTATCTAAAGACTCTTCACCTTATGTACTGAAATCATCTGGCTCATGTTTCACTACTGCAGCTTCCTTAAGTTCTAAAATAGAGAACCACCTTAATATGTCTAAGGTGTCTAGGGGGAAACGTCTGTCCAGTTTATCAATTAAAATGCTGATTCATGTGCTTTTTAAGTTGTCAAAAGCTGGTCTCTGAGTGTGAATGTCAAAGAGCTGTCACCTTTGTATTTACTGCCTTCAGGATTAGTACTGAAAAACTGTCTCTCTGAAGGACCTGGGTTTTCAAATTAAAGTCCTTACAGCCTGTTTAGTACTTGTGACCATTGGCAGCACTGTGAAGAAATCGAGCTTTTCCCTCTGGAAATGTTTTTAAAGAGGAACAATTTGTGACAAGGTGTCCTGCATTATGTGAGAAAGAGCCACACAGTTAAACTGATGTACAGATAGCAACAGTCCTTTTGCTTTGTCACTGTCAAGTGAATTGGAAGAAGAGTGTTCTAACACATCTCTTAAAGATTTGAGTCCTGCACACAACAGACACTGCACCATAAATGGACAGCCACTGAACTACGAGGCTGACAGTACTTCAGAACTGGTTCTTCTAACCGTTTCTGTAGTTCATGCAGTTTGCTGCTTCTGATAACAGAATTGCTGAACAATGAAAATGGACCTCAATTCTTGTTGATATTTTCTCACTTGTTCCACTGACTGAGCTGCATCACTGGTACGCGAGGCCAATGGTACCGATGGACTATATAGTGTACTCCAGTCAATTCAGGGTATAATCAGTTCTTAGTTTTTGCACTACACCTTGATGACAACCGGTGAACCGGTCATAAATGATGTTCCATCCGTACAGTCATCAGCAAGTTTTTTTTTTTTGTTTTTTTTTTTAACATGACATCCTTTTTCACTCCTACTGTGGAGCGGGTGGCGAGTCGTCTGGCTACCAGCACCTGCACTCTCAGACCTGGTCTGGCCAGCGACATGCTCTCCTACACACAGACCAGCACACACTGCCCTCCCCTCAGGGGGCCAGGATCCTGATACCTGGGAGTGCAGCTCTTGTGTCCGGGAGTGCAGAAAATGGCCATCAGCTGCCACGATCACCCCGCAATTTTCTGCCATTTTTTCCCCCTTCAGAGCCAGTCATGCAAGGGCATCAGAGCACTACATGCCACTGCCCGCTGCGCTCCAGCCCTCAACTGTGCATGCTACCTGCAGTGCTCCTGGGCTCCATCAGTTGCCGCTGCAGAGCGATGTGATCCCCCTACCCCCCCCGGGGAAGGAGAGCAGTTGCTGGATGATCGATCCTCCATCTCCCCTGCCGACCCCCAACAACCCAAGTCCACTCCTGAACCCGGGTCGCCGATGTGGCACGAGGCGTGGTGTCCAGCGCCTCAACCCTCAGCACCACCGGGCCAGTCCAGCAGCAAGTTTTTTTTACCTGTATTGTCCTTGTCATTCAGAAGTTGACAGAGTGCCTCATAAATAGTCTCAGCTTTTCCATCAGTAACTCCTACATTGCAATAAAAGTGAGTATATGGGGTACTGTTGCCTAAGTATCGTATGTAAGCTATGAGCAGGGCCACTCGAAAATTGCACCCACAATTTTTTTTTTGCGGAATCCGCAGTTTTCACCATTCTCTGCAAAAACTAACATGTTCTGCAATATCTTGCAATTTTTTAGTTTTTACATTGAAATGTGTAACAAAGTATTAACATTTTTAATAAAAATACTCTCAAATATATTGACAATTGTGAATGCAGACTTGGGTTTGGTCGAAACAATGTAGTGCAAAGTAGGGCAAAGGTTTTATGTGACACTGCTTTCTTCTGAATCCTTGTCTTGTTTGGTTTCAAAAGCTACTGGCCAAGCATAAGTACATTTAAACACTTAACATTTGTTTTGTGTTGAAACAGTCTATCAGAAAACTTTTTGTTGCAGCAGAGACTAAAACAAAAGGTGGTAGAAAAGGTGCAAATTATCTGATTCACCAAAATGGGGTGCTAACTACAGTATGAAGCCTTTTTGCAAGTGGTAGGACAGGTTTTTCCTTGTGAGCATACTTTCATTCAGACTAGTTTTGATTCAAACAGCAGAGGAGTTTTTGGAAAGCCCTGCTGATTTTAAACTTGAATAAGCTAGTTGCCAACAGTGATCTCGCTCTTAGCAATCTACCACCTAGATGCTCACATGTAAAGACTAATAAAAACCTGACTAAAGTCTAAAACATGCTTATAAAACACAAAATGTATCTGAACATTTATCTTTAACTAAACATGGGGATCATGGGAACAGCTATGGGCACTAAGATGCCAATATGCCAATCTTTTCACTGCCTGCTTAGAGGAGGATTTTTTGTAAACACCACCCTTACAGTCCATCTGTCTACCTCTAATTTATTGATGACAGATTCCTGATTTGGACCGACGGTGAAGACTCTCAAAAAATTCCATCATGATTTTTTTTCTTTTTCAATTAAGAGTTTATTGAAGGTTTTACACATATCGAAGAGACTGGAACATTGGTAACTGTAGAGGAGTAATACAATATTAAATTACCTGTTCTGCCCCCCCCCCCACACCTCCCTCACTCCCCTTCCCCTATCTGTATCACATTACCATGGAGATGCACACAAAATCAGTAGCATTACCTTTCACTAACAGTACCTCAGGACACTAGTAGAGTGTGTAAGGGATCCCAAATCCGCTTATACTTCTGCTGCCTATTATAAACGCTAGCAATAGCGTTTTCAGTTCTGAGGTTGGCAAGTATTTCATTGAACCATTTCTTGTATGACGGGCATTCCTTGTCCTTCCAGTGCTTAAGGATTACTTTTTTAACAGACATTGCTATCGTGGATATGTGAAACCTTCGTGTGTTAACACCAATAAGGGATAAGTCACCCAGTAGGCATATTTCAGGGGTGAAGCAATCGTGGAGACCCAACAATGGATCCAGCTTGGCCTTAATTGCGTTTCACAAGGGAACTATCTTGGGGCAACTCCAAAATATATGGAGAAGTGTCCCCTCCTCTTGAGAACATCTAGTGCATAGACTAGAATCCAAGAGGCCCCATCTGGCAAACTTTTGGGGAGAATAATCTAGGTTATGCAATATATGGAATTGCATGAGACGCAGTCTGTCCTGTGACACAAATCTATGACAGTTTCACCATAGTATCGACCACTAGATGGAAAGTTGTGGGAAAAGAGAGGACCAGTATTTTGTGGGACCATAACATTCCCCGAACTGTCACTGAAATAGGACCTGGTATACTTTGGAGACTATCTTAGGGGGGCATATCAAGGGGGTAAGCTCTGACTGAAAAAAGAATACAGGTGGGTGAAAATTCCATCATGATTTTAACAACTTTCATCATTCCATAAATCTCACTATTGAATACTCCACCACCAGCATACATTTTCTTGACTCCATAGTCAGTATCACTAAAAATGGACATATACAAACTGCTCTTTACAGAAAACCCACTGACAGACACCGCTACCTGCATAATTCCAGCTTCCACCCTAACCATACAAAAAAATCTGCAATCTACAGTCAGGCAATTCGATACCATCGAATCTGCTCTGATGAGAAAACAAGAGACAGACAGCTCTCCACACTTTGGAATTCCCCAGTTCAGCACGGCCATTCTCCAAGACAAACTGACAGAGAATTTGAATGGGTCATACAAATACCACGAGACAATCTGCTGGAATACAGGCAAATACATCAAACTGACCGCACACCGTTAGTGGTGGCTTACAGACCCATGCTTAAACCCCTTCAGGAAATTGTCAAAGAGCTACAACCCAAGCTGAGAGAAGATGAAACACTGAAATACATCTTCCTTGAACCACCTGTCATTGCCTATAAGCAGCCCCCCCAGCCTCTCAAACATAATAATTCATAACAAACTCCCAGCAGATCAAAATAACCAAGAAGGACAACACCATGCAACATGGCAAGATGTAAGACCTGCACCCACATATGCATGCAGGCCACCATTAAGACAAGTCAGAAAAACATGATACAAATTAATGGATCCTACACACGTCAATCCAGCAATGTGGTTTACCTAATTCAATGCAAGAAGTGCACAAATGGTTGCTATATTGGGGAAACTAGTGAACCACTGAAAACCAGGATGAATCACCATCATCACACAATAGTAAACCAGATTATCAGCACTCCAGTAGGAAACCATTTTTCACAAACAGATCACTCTCTCTTGGATTTTTCTGTCTTGATACTAAGAGGCAACTTCAGAAACACACAGGACAAAAGGACATGGGGAATTGAAATATATTAAACAATTTAAATCTAACATTTCTGGACTGAATCGGGACATCAGTTTCATGACACACTATGGTAAACTGTAATTCTTTTTTACTGTGTACTAAATCACGTCTCTATTTATCACACTTTGGTTCTGTATTTCTCTTATTATTATATTTTTTCTCTGAGTTCTGCCTGATCTGCTTTTTTTTACCTGTACCTCACATCCTCCCTGCCTCTTCTACTAACTCTTGAACTCAGTCCCACCCACTCCCTCTTGTTTTCACATCTCTGTTTACACTACCTCACACACTGTTTATCTAGGCCTTTGTTCTTTTGTTTCTCTTAATTTCTTGATTTCCTTGCATCTCTTAGGCATCTCCCGTTTATTCTACCCTTACAGCCATCCTCTGATCTCAGATCCTATCTGCGTGCTTTTGTCTTCCCTTTAGCTTCCTTTCATCTCCTACTGACCTGTTCCTACTTGCCCCCCTCCCCATTTCTTCTCATGTTTTTATTTGGCATCTTAGACTTTCATCTCTAGTCCCCTCAGCTGCAGGCTAAGAAGCGGAGGTCACGAGGGCGATGGCACCAGCCCTTCCCCACTCCCACCCCCCGAAACCAGCACCTGAAGCCCGCAGCTGCAGGCCCAAAGCCCGAGGTCACGAGGTGATGCTGACCCTCCCACCCCACTGAGCCAGCACCTGAAGCCCGCAAGCTGCAGGCTAAAGAAGCGGTCGCGAGGACAATGGCACCAGCCCTCCCCACCCCACCCCGAAACCAGCACCTGGAAGCCATAAAGGTAAAAACCTGTTGGCTTGCTTGTCGCCAGGAACTGTAAAAGCCGAAGATACTCAACGCTGCAATTTTCTACTGAGGAAAGCAGCGTTTTTCCCAGAACGATTTTGATTGGAACTGTTCTTGCTTGCTGCTCCTCTCGCTCCTTCCAGCTGCCGCACTGAGGAATCCTTCCAGCTGCCGCTATTGTGTCGACACACATGTGGAGATAGATTATTGCAGCACTTGCCTAGGGCTACACTAAATTTCCTCTCTTTTGGGTTTTGCTTAAAGAGGAGTTTAAAGGGGATTTTAGGGTAGTATTGCTGAATTAAAGCTTTTTAAACTCATACCTGTTTGTTCTGATCCTGGAGTGCATTTAGGTAGCACTGTATAAAAAATCCTAAGGGGAGTTTAAAGGGGATTTTAGGGTAGTATTGCTGAATTAAAGCTTTTTAAACTCATACCTGTTTGTTCTGATCCAGGAGTGCATTTAGGTAGCATTATGTTTAATCCAAACTGATAAGTGACTTAAGTTACCCTACCTGTTCTGCTCCAGGAGTGTATTTAGGTAGCCTTGTATAAAAATTCTAACTGATACCTTCCTGTTTCTCGACTGCCCCCCCCTCCACTGCTCTGTGTTCCCTCAGCCCTCTCTGTTTTGCAACTTCTCCCCCACCCCACGCCTTACTATATTAAGACTTCACCTTGCCTTATTTCTTTCACAGCTGCAGGCTAAGAAGCGGAGGTGCGCGAGGCGGCGGCACAGCCCCTCCCCACCCCACCCCACCCCGAAACCAGCACCTGAAGCCCCAAGGTAAAACCTCATTATAACGCCCAACGCACGCCAGGAACTGTAAAAGCCGAACTTACTCAACGCTGCAATTTTCTACTGAGGAAAGTGCTTTTCCAGAAACGATTTTGATTGGAACTGTTCTTGCTTGCTGCTCCTCTCGCTCCTTCCAGCTGCCGGCACAGGAATATCCGCCGGCTTTGCGGCTGCCCACCGCCCCCACCACCACCCTTGGTCGGCTTCACTTTATATAGCGCTGATCACGTGAGGCTAAAACTCCTATCAGCCTTCTTTCCCATTAGCAGGTTATAACGATCCACCACCAGGAGCATCAGTCTCTTGTACCTGCCAAATTTTTCATGCAGAACCTATCCTCCTCATACAGTGCTGGTTTTACAACTTGGCTCTCAGCTCCTTGCTCTGAAATTAATGCGTTACAAAACGCTTGCCTTGCCCCTCTCAATCTCCCTGCTCCTTGCTCTGTGATCTAACGTTCTAGCTGTGCTACAGTATAGCTGCAACACTTGTTCTTGCCCCTCTCGACCCCCTGCCTCCTTGTGCTCCCCCCCACCCATCATTTCCTTCCCTCTTCCCAGAAATCGGGGGCCCCTGCCCTCTCTCCCAGATGTGAGCCTCCCATCCCTGAGGCATTCCCGTGGTCCTCGAATTGAGCACCCGTCATGGCTCCCCTCTCAGCCAGCTGCCTAGGGCCCCCAACTTCACCTCCTCCTTACAATCCCCCCCGACCTGGCAAAACGCTAAGGGCCTAAAAATTGCCCACCTAAACATTCACAGCATCCTATGTAATCTAGCCGAACGTACGGCCTGGTCTGCCTACTACAATCCTGATATTTTGGGCATCACTGAAACATGGCTCAAACCCTGCACCCCTAACCTCGCCTGTGCCCTACCGGGTTACAGCCTTGTCTAGCAGGATAGGGCAGGCAGGAAGCGGGGTGGGGGTGTGCTTATATACTTTAAGTCTCACCTCAATGTTACGACTTTGTCTCACGCTCTCCCCTCACCCCCAGTCTGTGAGTTCCTCCATTCCCTCCTACTGCTGGGGAACACAAAGAAGGTGCATCTCGTCTGTGCCTACAACCCCCCAAAAAGTGGTGTCCCTGGGCTCTCCTCTCTACTGGAACTGATCAGAGATAAGGTGGGCGCAAGTGAACTAATAATACTGGGGGATCTCAACCTAAATTGGCTGAGACCCAATGCCAAGCAGTTTGAGCCGATTCTCTCTAGTCTTTCCCTCAGTCAGCTGATCACACATCCTACTAGGCCTTCCACTCAGGGGGTGGGGTCGCTCATTGACTGGGTCATGAGCAACAGACTGGATACTATCATCCACTCTGGGATCCTCCCCGCGCAATAACTGATCACTCCCCCACTTACTGCATCCGTGGTTTCAACTCTCCCAAAGTCGCCAGCAGAGTGATCCAAATGAGGGACTATTCTAAATTTATCCCCTTCGACTACCTTGAGGATCTGCGACGGGTTGACTGGTCCGGGATCCTGGCCATAAGCAACCCCGACTCGGCTCTGGATCTCTTCCTAGCCGCTCTCATTCCCTTGCAAAACAGGCACGCACCCCTCACCAAAAGGAAGGTGCGAGGCACTGTCACGAAACGGCTCCACGGTGGCCTTTACTCCTTCATGAAGGAAAGGGACAAATGCTGGGTAAAATTCAAAATTTGCCATGATGACCACGACCTCGTTAAGTATCGACGACTTAGAAACACCTGCAAGCGTGCAATATGTACCGCCAAAAGCGAGTACTGCAAGTCTGCCCTACTCGCCTCGGCAACCAACCCCCGCGGTTTCTGGAAAAATGTTATAAACCTTGTTGGTGGGACGGCAACGAACAGCCCTCCGACATGTATGTTGGAGGGGCTCACTGCAATAACACCCATACTATTGCCTCTGCTTTCAATCGTGCCTTCTCTGATCTGTCAGCCCCTCCTCCCTCCTGTCCCCCTGCCCCCATACCGCCACGGGGGCCCCCCCTTCCCGTCCGCTCTTCTACCTCAAGAGGATCTCAATTGGTGAGACCCAGGCACTCCTGGCGGGGCTGTCCCACCACATGGGTGCGGGCTATGACGGCCTTGAACCCAAGCTCCTTAGCCTTGGAGCTCCCCTCCTTGCTAGACCGGTCGCGCACATCTTTAACTCCTCACTCATCTCGGGATCCATCCTGGAGGTATGGAAGATAGCCAAGCTGGTCCCTGTCCACAAGCAAGGTGACCCCAAAGACATTAGCAACTATCGCTCCATTGCTATACTGTCTGCCACTAGCAAGCTCCTCGAACGGGCAGTAGCTTCCCAACTTTCCCACTACCTTGAGGAATACTTCATTCTCTCCCCGGCCCAACACGGCTTTAGAAAAGGGCACAGCACATTGACGGCGCTTGCTGTGGTCGCTTCCGAGATCAGATCCGCAACTGATCAAGGCTTCCTGACCGGGGCCATATTCATCGATCTTTCCAAGGCCTTCAACCGGGTGGATCACTCCCTCCTCCACACTACGCTGCACTCCCTCGGTCTCTCTCACCATGCCCTTGAATGGTTCTCAAGCTACCTGGCGGGTAGACAGCAGTTCACCTGCTACAACTGCACAAACTCAGCCTTATCCCCTGTTAACTGTGGGGTCCCCCAAGGATCCGTCTTGGGTCCCCTTCTGTTCTCTCTGTACATTAATGGATTGCCCTCCGAAATTACCCATAGTGTTCCTATCTTATATGAGGATGACCTCGCTGTCCTGGCCAGCTCCCGCGAAATCAACACCATCAACTCTCGGCTAAACTCCGACTTCGAGCTCATTCAAAACTGGCTCAAGGGCCAAAAGCTCATCATCAACTTAAAGAAGACCCATGCCATGCTATTTGGGTCAGTGACTCACACCTCTTCCTGCCCTACTCCCCTAGAAATATTTGGGGCCAATGGCGACATACTTCCAGTCTCTGACTCGGTCAAATATCTCGGGGTCACCCTCGATCCCCTACTCGATCTCACCACCCACATACGGAACATGTGCAATGCATCTAATGGCAAGCTCGGCCTTGCCTACAGAGCCAAGAACTGCCTCACCGCCTGCCGGCTAGCCATAGCTAGGGGGATACTCCTCCCCACACTATGCTATGGGCTCGTCGCTTTTGCCCCAGTCTCCAAAGCTCATCTCACACAATGGGACACTGAATACAACAACATATGTCGCTTCACTCTCTCTGCCCCCCGCCTAACGCATCGATGCGAGCTCTACTCACGTCTGGAGTGGCTCCCCCATGAAAAACACTATACTTTCGTCCTTAGCAACTTTGTTGACAATATAGTCCAAACTGCCACCCCCTCGGTACTTGCTCTCCCCTAATCCCCCCAACCCCAGCCTACCATCTCAGATCCTGTGCCTCTCAGGCCCGACTTGTCCCTAGGACATGCACCCTCACTGGTAACCGGGCCTTCTCAGTCCACGCACCCAAAATGTGGAACTCCCTTCCCGCGCATGTGCGTGCCTCGCCCTCCCACCACTGCTTTAAAGCATCCTTCTGGCGCTTTCTCAAGTCTATTGTGGCCTACCTATGCTCCGCCTAGGCCTGGCATACCCTCTATCCCTCCTGCCCCCGGGGGGGGAGGGGAGCTGCTACATTATTTATCTGTACCCTCCTCCAGTTTAGTACTTACTACCCCCCTTGTTGTTAGTTTATTAAATACTGTCTTTTTCTAGTTTATGTATTATCTTGCACTGCCGTTGAGCTGTGTTCAGCGTATAGACATAGTATAATACCTTGACTCCCAATGTTGTGTCGTATACTTCTACGTTGTTTGCTTGCCTAGCCTTGCCTGTGCCTGACCTGTACCTCTCACCTATGTTGAGACTGTGGCTCCTGACTGTAATATTCACTTTGCATTCCAGTTTCCTTGACTTGTATTTCGTTACCTGTATGCTCTGTAACTCTCCCGGGTCGCACCTGAAAATAGGCACTTGGTTGTCTAGTGTGCTTACCTGGTTAACAAAAGCAAATAAATAAATAAATAAATAAATATCACCTTCCTACTTCACTTCCTGATTTGTAATTGCTCCACAGTGGATATGAATACTGCTTATGTTGCTCAGTTTTGCTGTTCACCTGAAGAAGGGACCTGTGTAGCCCCGAAAGCTTGTGTATAATTCCATCTTTGTACAAGACACTTGTTGGTCCAATAAAAGGTATCAAACCTTCCAACTTCTCCTCTTTAACTAAACAAAATAATTGCAGCAAGAGTAAAACAAAGGCAAATTACAGGGTACACTGACTACTGCATGAGGCAGTAAAAATATATTGGTATTTTTTTTTATATATTTTTTGGTAACCGGGTAAGGCATACTAGGCACAGGTGCCTGTTTTCAGGGGCAACCCAGGAGCACTGAGGAGGTTAAGTGACTTGCTCAGAGTCACACAGTATGAAAATGGAGGTTGTGGGAATCAATCCCAAGTCTGCTAGATTCTGCTAGATGTCCCCAGCTCATTCACAGTTTGTTACTCTAACCTCTAGTCTATACTGCCAGCCCCAATAAACCCCAGATTTAATGTTTAAATATGTGATTTCAAAAATAGTGTGCAGCACCTACACTGCAAATTATGAACATTAAACACTTTAACATTTAACTAAAACTCAATTATTCACCACTCTATCTGCTTATTTTTTCTTGTACCAAAGTGGGTGAACAGTTAGTAGAGCACTGTTGATTAGGTTTCATTATTCTACATCCAGAAACAGAAAAAAATATTTCTCCTGGATTTATCGAATATTGATTTTCTGTGGCTCATTTCATAGAATCTATTTAGCACTCTATGAGGCACATGTTTTGAAATTTTGGAAGATAGGCAATGCTAACGATAGCTTATCAGTTTAGTATTCATTTTAGGAACATTTTTTTTCTTTATGTTTTAAACATATTCAAGTGGCAGTGTATTCATTTAGCAGTCTATGCTGAATAATATATGCTGCAGAAAACATTAAAAGATTTATTGTGAAGCACTCAGGGCCTATAGTAGAACTCCCGCAATTTCCCCACAATTTTTGTAAAAAGCTCCGCAATTTTGGGGAACTTTTTCTGCAATTTTCCAGTGGCCCTGGCTACGAGTCTCTTGCTATTACTGATGTCTGTTGACTCATCCAGTTTCAAGCTTACCACAGGACTATTCTTCACAGCAGCATCCAGCTTCTCCACCATGGTCTGTGCAATGGCCTCATGCACTTCGGACAGTCCAGCTGCATCCATGTAGGTGCAGTAAGCCCCATCTGCTTTGAAGTCTTTCATGAATGGACATTCCATTTCCTTCAGAAACTGAACACATTTGACAAACATAGAAACATAGAATTTGACGGCAGATAAGGACCGCTTGGCCCACCCAGTCTGCCCATTTCCCTACCTAATGGATAAGCTGCAGATCCTAGTTAACCAGCAGCCTACTTCTTCCTACCCCCAACCCCTAGAATTGCCTTATGACTGCCCCATGCATGCTTGAATTCCACCACTGTTTTTGACTCCACAACCTCCTCCGGAAGGCCATTCCATGCATCCACAATCCTCTCTGTGAAAAAATACTTCACTAAATTAACTCTAGGCCCCCAGTGTTCAGCAGTTCATTTTCAGCAACTAAATCTGCAGTTCTCACAAGCCCTTTAGGTTGCTCATCACTGTGTGTAGTAGCCTTATCTATTGCCTTTGCTATTGCCAGCCTATTTGATTCAGTGTCCATTTTTTAATGCTTTTTGTATGACTACTGCTACCAAAATGTCTTATTAGGGTCAATGTCTTGCAACGAGTGCTTTTAAAAGGAATGAATGCATAAGAGTTACAAACAGAACAACTCATCAGACCGCGGTCTTTGTCAAACAACAACCAGCGGTATATGGTTAGCTACTTTGCTGGAATGTATCTTGTTTTTTCAGAGGAGCTGCTGCAGGTAGGTGCAGTTGTCTGTTGTGTCTGACTCATCAATTATTAAGACGTGTGGCTTGAGTTCCGGTGCAGTATCTCGTGCATCCACTCCTCCTCCCTCATCATGTAGCCTGTTTCTGGTGCTCCTTCCTCAAAGGCCTCTTGCTTGTTTGGTTGCTCTCTTTTCAGGCAGGCCAGTATGGATGCATGTTGTGCCACGTTAGAGTGTATCCACGTAACTGCAGACCTTCCCACTCCTCAGTTTCTTCTTTGTGTTTTTTTTTTTTTTGTACCAGGTAACAGTCCTTCTTTCTCAGTTGCTACTCAGAACAGTTTTTTATCCTTTTTTTATTATTATAAAAAATACACCCCTCCACCCTTGTTTTAGGACTCACCCAAGTTACCTTCCCACCCAGTTGCTACTCAGAACACTATTTTTTATATTAAAACTCAATAACCTCTCACCCTTCTCTTGGAACTCACCCAAGTAACAGACCTTTCCACCCAGTTGCTACTCAGAACAGTTTTTATCTTTTTTCTTTGTTTTGAATTAAAAAAAACAATAATCGCCCTTGTCTTGGGACTCATCCAGGTAACAGACCTTCCCACCCTGCAGTCAGAAGTTCTTTTTTTTTCTTTTTTTAAATAAAAATGACCCCTGCCCCTTGTGTTAGGGCTCACCTAGGTTACAGACTTTCACCCACTTGTTTCATTCAAGATCTTTCTTTTTTCTTCTTTACACACCCAGGGACCAACTTTTCTTTCTTAGTACACAATCAGGACACACAAGACAGGGCACAGACCTTTTATTCCTTTCAACTCATTCCCCCACATACTTCTTGCAAAAAAATGTTTATGTTTTTCTTTTTTTTGTTAATTCTTATTCTAATTAATCCAGCTTGTCTTGGGATATACCTAGTTGATGGACCTTCCCACCACTTAGTTCCCCCCCCCCCAAAAAAAAGTTTTCTGGCAGCAAATGTTGTCAACCTCAGTGGGGCAGGTTCACTCACCAGACTTTTTTAGCTCAGTATTTTGTTGTTTCATCCATTTGGCTGTTGACTGCCCCAGTCACATTATGTCTGTTTGGCTGTTCTTCAGTACTGTTCAATGGCCCTGCTGACTGACCGCATATTCATTCAGCCACACCTCCCCTCCAACTTTTTCCCACTGCAAATACTGCACAACTGTTTTTCTTTTCTTTTTCGGTAAACTGTTTCAACCAGGACCAAATTTCTGAACGTAAGGGTGACCACATCTTGCTGCCGCCGATTCTGTCTCATCGCCATCTCTCTGATGGGCTCAATCTTGTCCTTGACGCCTCAGCTGTTCCCCCCTGAACTGCTCTCACCAAATGGTGGCTCCTCACGATCCTGCAACAACTCTCAGTCTCATTACATGAAGTCTCACGAGAGCAATGGAGGAAAGAGAGGCACATACACTAGATCACCAGGGACAGTCTACAGCAGCTCCAAAGGGACATAAGTGCCATAGAAGTCCTCAATGACACTTTGCCACTGCACTATAAGGGTGCGTGGTGTGTTCAGGATTGTCCCATGGGTCGTCCAAAATTTGCAGGGGTTAGAAAAAACTGTTATTTTCACAATGCCATCTGAATTTTAAGCCCTGTATACCAGGTACTGCCCCCAAAATTGTAACTAGAGGGGTGTCAAACATTAAGAGAATGTTTCTGCATGTGTAATTTCACATTTCTATCCTTCTATGTGTATCCGGTTTGTAAGGATTCTTGCTAAATCAATAAATAAAAAAAAAAGAATGCAAGTGTCCCTTCATGCATCAGGAAACATCTATGGAAAGGTCTGTTGGTAAGTTGAATTTTCTCCCACTCACCCCCTTCCCTGGCCTTTATTAAATGCTCTCACTCTAGTGGGAGACCACGGCCCTGCTTCATATAGGGCAATAATCTCAGGAGCACTCCTTGCTTTGGACAACCCAGTCTGTGCTCTTAAAGAGACACAACTCAACCTCTGGGTAGTCTCATTTGTCAGCATTCTAGCAAAGTGCCTGAATTTAAATGGAGGGGACAATCTCTCCACCAGCAACCACAAACTACCAAGCACAAGTTACCTCCTCAAAACAAATCACCATGTCATTCCGAGCTGCTATACCACCTCAGGGTACTACACTGGCGATGCCGTTTATCCTTACAGGACTCCTCAGTGGAAGTACACCCTTGCCAGCTTTCCTGACTCCCCAGCACCCAGTGCCAAATGTATATAGTACCATACCATTTATCATAAACTCGAGAGACACTACCCATGAAGTACATGGGGCCATCCATCCAGATCTAAGTGATCAATGTTACACATATTGGCAATGTACATGGACACTTCTCCCTTGACTCACATTCTTCCAGGGAACTTATGCACAGAGCCACTGTAGTAGAAGGAATCATACCCACAATAACAAACTGCTCAAGGAGAACATTAAAAGAATACTCTAAATGCTTCTACTGCTCTTGGGTAACTTATAACCTAATCCAGGATCACCCCATAACTCGATCTCACCATTGAAAAATACAGGGACACTTACATTGGCATCAATTAACATCTGCAGTCTCCTCCCTAAACTAGATAACCTACAGGAGTGGATCACTCGGCATAATTCTGATGTCCTTTCTGTAGTGGAAACCTGGATCACTCCTGACATACCTGATGCAGCAATATCTATCCCAGGATACCTAGTATTTCATCAGGACCGACTTTCCAAGAGAGGTGGAGGATGCACGACATACATCAAGGACACGTTAAAAGGCCTTGCCATTCCAGTACCTAACACTAGCGACCAAATACAAATGCTGGTTATCAAGCTGCTCCTTGGTGACAATAATAAAACACTTACAGTGATCTCAGTTTACATCCCACCACAGCATACCACAACTGGGTTCATGTCTCTGATGAACAGCTTAAGCAACCTGTGCCTGCACTCTGAAATACTAATGCCAGGTGATTTTAATATCAACTGGCTCTTCTCCGCAGCTGCTGCCCACAAGGATGCACTGTCTACCATCCACTTCTCACAGCTCATTGAGACCCCTACAAGACTAAATTACCGAGTTGGGTCTGGTACCTTGCTGGACTTGGTGCTCTCAAACCGGCCGGAGCATATAACAGATGCCATTGTTATCCCCGACTGCCTTAGTGACCACTCCCTGTCACCTACCACTGGTCCAATAAGTACTGCAAACCCCTTGCTAGAACCATTACCAATCGGGTTCTAATCCAGGGCCACCTCGAGCAGCTGAAAGCCGACCTTAGGTACCAAGATTGGTCTGATATTCATAACGCCAGCAATGTTGACACTGTGCTTGACCAGTTCATTACTAGGTTCAAAGCAGTCTGTGACAAACATCCCCCTCTTAAAACACAAAAAGTAGAGTGCCAGCAATCTATGGATTACCCCTGTCCTTACTGAACTCTTAAAATCTAGGGATCGCCTCTGGCACAAGGCGCAGGACTCTGGCACCCAATCCAACCACCAAAACTACAAAACAGCAAGAAATGAGTGCACCAGAGCAGTCCAGACCACAAGAAGTCAGTATTATAAAGATGCCCAGTCTAAAACCTGGAATAACAGCATGTCATTCTGGAAAAACATTCATGACATCACAGGGAAAGACCCCAAGTCAACACCCAACATGATAAACATAGAAGGAACCCCATCAATGGATCCAAAAGTAATCACCAACATGTTTCACAAGGCATTCTCAGATCTGAGCTTGTCCTACCAACAGACTTTTTCAACCCTACCACCACTAGTGACAACTCGCTGAACCAGGATCCCCACCATGATCACCCTCCATTCTATTTCAAGTTCGTCTCTGAATGCGAAGCGAGACGCTATCTTAACAAAGTGCTAGGGAAATCCAGATACGGTGGGAATTCCCTGGGTGTCAAATTTATCAACCTTGCACTTGAAGAAATCTTAGCGCCTTACTAAAATAATCAACCTTTCACTTAACCTCTCACAATTCCCACAGAGATAGAAATCTGCTATGGTCACCCCAGTACATAAGAGTGGGGATCGGGCACAGCATGGAAACTTATCGCCTGATTTCAATTCTCCCACCGCTTTCAAAAGCCCTGGAAGCACATCGTGGCCGACCAGCTGGAGAAGTACCTGGAAACCTATCAACCACAATGTGCCAACAGCATGGGTTTAGGCGTGGGCATAGTACCATCACTGCCCTATTGGAATTTACTGGTTTTATCCATAACTCGCTGGAACAAGGGCTCTTGGTTGGGGCAACATTCACAGACTTAACCAAGGCCTTTGATACTGTTAACCACACACTATTTAACTGACCAGCTTACCAGCACTGGCCTCTCCTCAGACACCACCAAGTGATTCTCCAGCTATTTAACCAATCGCTCCCAACAAGTAAAAATTGAACATGTCATCTCTGATTGTAGAACAGTATGATCTGGAGTCCCTCAAGGATCCATCTTGGGACCGTTATTATTTAGCATCTTTCTGAATAAGCTACCGAAGTCCTGTCATGGCAACACTCTACTATATGCAGAAGATGCTATAATATATACTAGTAACCCACATCCAAAACACCTTCAGGACCCGCTAAAGCAAGGCTCTGCATCTGCCAAAAAATGGTTCAGTGACCAAAACCTAATACTAAACTACAAAAAAACAGACTATGCTCTTCTCCAGCATCCACAGCAAACTTAAGTCCTTCCCCCTTATCATCAATAACGATGTGGGATCACCTCTGAAACAAGTACATCTTAAATACCTGAGTATAACCATCGACTCCATGCTGTCCTACACCCAGCACATAGATTCAACCATGAAAGCAATAAATAGGTGAACAGGCATACTTTACAGGCATAGACATAACCTGACCCCTGAAGCACTGAACCTAGCCATACGTAGTTCTGTTATCCCACTCGCTGATTATGGCATTGTCATCTACGGACCTGCATCAGACACAGCCCTCCGGCATATCAAAATAGCTCTAAATAAAGCCTGCCGCCTTCTAACTGAGGCAGAACGCTGAACCCACACATGCGACCTACAGTATATATCCAGGCCAACTGGCTCCAATTCAACAATAGACTCAGATATCAAACATGCCTGCTCACCCAAAAAGTCAACCTAGGTATGATGCCTCCTGGTATTCAATCCCTTCTGGTGCCATCGTTAAACCCTTGCACTACCAGACGTTCTGGCGGTCAAATTTCCAGAACTCCTAGATGCTGTACCTCGCTTAGACAGCATGCTTTCACCTATAGAGCCCCATTCTGGATAAATGCACTGCAATCAGACATTTCTAATGCAACAAAGTTGGGCTCCTTTAAGCGCTTACATTGGCAGCATTTAGTCGCCGAGACTACCTGTGACTGCTACCACTAGGCACTACCAAATTCTACCACACCTGCTCCTTATGGGTATCCCCCCTGACCCTCACCTACTCTAATTATTACCCTCATTTGCACTTATTTTACACTTACCTCTGGGGCCCTCCTACCACCCCACCCTACCCCTCCTCCCTCACTTCTCCTCCCCCCTCTCTTCCCTTATGGCCGTCTGTCTGTTTCACTCTGTATTTAGTAGACTAATAACATTTAGACTCAGGCATACATTGTACAATGCCTCTGCTGTATGTAAGATGTACCTCTGATCACTATTAGTGTCAGTTTCACTTTATTTTATCTATAGTAATCTCCTGAATCTTTGTCTCCCTTCTGTTTACACATAAATGTATTTAGTCCTGGTGACACTTGCAATGTAACTATTGTAAATGTTAACCTGGCTATGTTATCATTCTGGTGTGGAACCTATGTAAAGAGCATCTGCTCAAAGGTCTTGAATCCAAGATGTTAATAAATAAATAAAAATGTTCCCTACTCTTAACTCATTGTACCATGGGCAGTCGTTTTGTATCACGTTACGCAATGAACGGTTCAGACTTCAAATGGAGCTACTGGGTACAAAGAACATTAGAGGATTATGTTGTCAACCTTCTTTGGAAGCACTGTGCTTCTGAGAGCACTCACTGTTACTCCTGCTAGCCCAGTCAGGATTCAGCCTAGACACCTGAGTCAAGGTCACCTGAGTAGTCGGCAGGCACTTAAAACACTGAATTCAGCCCTAAAAATAAGAAGCAGCAAATCTCAAGGATCAATACATTTGTAAATTAATATTTGGCACAAGCTAAAAGTAACTGATGAGCCATATGAAGTCTTCATGTAAAATTCATCCTTGGTGAGGCCACACTTAGAGTACTGTACCCATTTCTGGAGTCATCTCCTCAGGAGGGCTAGGGATAGGCTCAAGATGGTGCAGTGCAGGGTAACAAAAATTATTCAAGGCCAGCAGGGCATGTCCTATGAAGAGTGCCTCAATGCTCTGACCATGTACTCACCGGAGACCAGAAAGGAGAGGGGAGATATGATATATGATATATATGAGACAGACCTTCAAATTCCTCGAAGGAATTAACAGGGTGAACTGGGGAGAACTGTTTAACTTCAATACCAGCTCGTGGTCACATGGTCATGCATGGAAGTTAACAGGAGGGAGATTCAGGAGGGATGCAAGGAAATACTATTTTACGGAAACGGTGGTGGTGCCGTTGAACAAGCTGTCAGCCAAGATGGTGGGTGCAAAACCTGTTCGTAGTTTTAAGCTTGGCTGGGGAGGAATGAAGGGTACAGTGGTTGCTCAGGGCGTTAGAATCAGGGAGGAGAATGGAGGGAGATGGGGAGGGCTAGGACCCTGGAGGAACAGTAGGCATCAGGGCTAAAAAGGGAACTCGGGCAGACTGGATGGACCTTTGGTCTTTTTCTGCTGTCACTTTCTATGTTTCTATGTCTGTTTTTTCTCCGTAATTAAATGGAAATGGAATGTAACTTTGTTTCTTCTAGAGGTATTTATCCATAACTACGCATAGTGAATCATTCCAGTTCAAGGAGCCTGAACCCAAAAAACAATCCAATCAGACTCAAACTGCAACTGCAACTGCATCAGCATCTCCGCTTACTGTGCACAGTTCCCTCCAACCACCATATATTTCACAACTGAAGGAAGAGCACCTGCAAGTAGATAAGATTAGCACAATGCAACAATCTCGATCCCAAATCCCTGCCACAGTGTTCCATGCTGCTCTCTTCCTGTTGAATTTCCCTTTCCTCCTCCTTCCCCTTCTCCACCACCCCCAAGCCAACTCTCCTTCCCTATCTTCCATCCTCCTCTCCACCAACCCTACCCTTCTCACCTTCTCCCTCCCTATCCATGCTGGTCTCCTGCCTTCCCCTTCTCTCAACCTAGAGCTTCTCCACCATGTACTCCTTTCCCCTTTCTGTTCTTCTTCACCCCACTGCCCAGACCACTCAAAGGGTAGGAAGCCCCACTCCATCCTTCTCCTACTTCACCTCCTCCTCCTCTTGTCTGGCAAAATGGAGCTCAATCCTAGACCCCCTACCTACTTCCTCCCTCCCTCCCTCCTCCACTGCCAAGGATCTTAGTGTAACAGCCCTTTGCCTCACCTGGACTGCTCTGGGGACCTTGGGTCAAACTTGGTACACACTTCAGAGGGGGCCGGCCTGGCTTTGACAGTGGTCAGCAAATATGGCGCAGTGCCTCCAGCTGGGGTAAGTGGCAATGGGTACCTGTGGACAAAGAAACAGGTTACCACCCCTCAGGAAAATATGTAAGCTACCCCCTGAACACTTCCCTCACACAGTAACACTTTCCCACAGAGTAGCAATCCCTGCACCCCAATCATTCTATTGCAATAAATCACAGTGACAATAGTTAAAATGATAACAATGAGATTACTGATTGAGGGAGGGGAAAAAGGGAGAACAAGAAACACAACACATGGGTTTCAATAAGGATTTTTTTCCCCAACGTAACCCCTCCTTCCCACCACTGAGTGCACCCAGAAAAGTCCCTATACGGTGGTTATCTCACCTAGGTAGTAATGAAGGCCTGGGGTCTTTCATCAGGGCCCAAATAACTGTGAAACACTTGTAGCTCTTTGGCTTTTAACCTGTGCACAAGTTTTTGAGGGACAAAGTCCTGTCCAGAATGGACCCCCCTTAAAACTGACTAGCTAATAAGATTCCCCAAAGCCACAGCTTGGAGTACTCACAGTTCTGAAGTTCACAAAGGGGGGTCTTCAGCCAGCCGAGCTGCAGACAGAATGATGTTGCACGGTACCATGGAGGTCCCTGGATGGTGGTGCACCACAAGGTTGTAGATCTAGGAGCCTAAAGGAACTTTAGGGTGTGCTGGAGTTCACCTGCCTTACCTTGCCAACTTCACCCGAGGGTCTTTGTAAACAGTCTTCACACAGGCAGGCCTGTCAATGTCTTCCCCACTGGTCTCTTCCTCTTCTTCGGTCCGAGGGAACAATGATGAATGTGGTCCCCTAGATCCATTGGCTGCAAAACCTGGACTCACAGCTCAGCAGGGCACTTGCTCAATCTTTTAATCTCAGCCCTCTCCCTCGGGGGTTCTCCCTTCAAAGAACGGCTGGGCTCTTCTGCAGTCACTCGCCACAGCACACACACTCTCTCTCCTTGCCAGAATCTTCACTCACCCAATTTCTCTGATGAGGGGCATAGCAGTTCAGTTTGTATACTGGGGGTCCCCAGCCTGTCCAAGCTCAGAAATACTGCCCAAACTTGGGTCCACACAGGGAGCAAATCATAAATGCTCAGCTGAACAACTCTATTCCTCCTGCACACACTTGGTGATTTTACTTTAAAGCTGGCAGCCAAGACCAGCAGGAGCACAAATGCAGGAAAAAGTTTGGCTCAGGAGTCCACAACAATCTTTTCCCTCACACCACACACTGCAGCTCCTCTCGACAACTTCTCCTCTTGGATGCAAAGCCGTTCTTTTTATAGCTTTCTGGCAGCCTCCTGCCAATTGGCCGACATTTCCCGGGTGAACTCAGTGCTTGCCACTTGTTTTACGCAGCAACCCCCGGTTTGTAGTTTTCTATGGCGGCTGCTATTTTGTATCTCCCAGGGCTTTAAACAGTTCGGCATTCTATTTTAATACATATGCCCTTGAAAGGGCAGAAAACATTCTCTCCTAAGACCAGTGGCCCCCCAGTCTTTAATGCGTGAATTTCCTGGATCCTCTAGACTCTCAGGAGCTGGGGATAGACTTTTAACTGATGGCTGAAACTCGAAATGGAGCAGGGCTCCTTTAAATTCTTAAACCCTGGTGTCTGCGCATGCCCAGTTAAAAGCAGTCCGCCGTACTTGTTTTCATTTTTTCAGTCCCAGTTTTCTTGCACACCGGGACCGCGCCAGTGCTGCCAATGCACCCAGAGGCATAGAATTAGTGATCGGACCTCGGCCCCTCTTGGAACATGGGCCGAGGTCCCAAAATATCCAACAGCTGCAGCTGCAGAACAGCGGGGGACAGCCAGGTTCAAGCCCCACCACAGTCACTACAGGAATGTCAGAGGGGATCAGAGGGCCGTAGCCCCACACAGGTAAGCCTATTTGGGGGCTTACATTAGGATCTTCCATCTGAATGCAAAGAGCCTTCTATCTAAGTTGGACCTCCTTTCTGTTTGGCTTCATTCTCACTCTCCTGATGTCTTCTGCATCACTGAGCCCTGGCTCGCCTCCAGAACTCCAGACACTATCTTGTCCCTTGCTGAATATCATTTTTTCAGTCAGGACAGGGGAAAATACAGTGGAGGGGTTACTATTTACATCCGACAGAATCTTTCATGTGGTCTGGCCAGTAGAGAGGCCTCACCCTCCTCCGATGAATTTCGAATAGTCAAACTCTCATTCCTCTCCTCATTACCTATATTAATTGTGGTTTTCTATAGATCTCTTAAGATCTCTCAGACATCCCTGTTCAACGCTATTTCCTCCATTGCCTCTCTTTCCTCCACAAGTGAACTCGTCCTCCTCAGGGATTTCAACACAAACTGGCTTTCCTTGTCCTCCAAATCCACTATCCAGAGAACCAAGTCTTTTAATTTGTCACAGGCTATTTCTGAACCTGCTCGGCTTAAGCCACACTCCACATATTATATCCTCTTGGACTGACTTCTAACCTCTCACCCACATCACATTGTTAAGATGGTATCTTGCCTGCCTTTTTAAGTGATCACTGCATGATGTTCTGCGTCAGCAAAATCCAGTATCCTCCCTCATCTCCAAAATACATCTGGACTAGGTCTCTCCAGTTGCTAAATATTAATGCTCTACTGAGCGACCTCACCGCAACAGACCAGCCAGCCATCCTCAATGCCTCAGATACTGACATGGCCCTTGCACTGTTCCACTCTAAATTTTCCTCTGTCTGGGACAAGTATGCCCCACTCAGGAAATCCAGTGTAAAAACCTCCCAACCCCTGGATTACCACTGATATCCTGGACCTGTGCAATGCCCAGGGGCCTTGCATGGGCCCATTACCAGCCATGCCACTCTGCTTCTGACCGCATTACTTACAGGCAATGAGAAATAAATATACAAAGGCTGTCCTGGCTGCAAAGTCACATTATTTCAATGCCAACCTTCGCTCTAACCTTAATTCACCAGCTAAATTCTGGAAGGTTATACACTCCCTCTTTGACTCTCCTACCCAGTCCACTCCACCAAGTCTTGTGGTAGATAGTTCACCTGTGTCTGACCCCTCCTTTGTTGCTATTCGCTTCAATGAGTTCTTCTCTTCTTCTTCCTCTCCTCCTTCTCTGCCAACCCTACCAGGATTATCACTTCCCCCCCAGTCACCATCCAAGAAATCCTGTTTGCCCTTTCCTCTCTCAACCCATCTACATCCAGTTCAGAAGGACTGGACTCCAAGCTCCTCCATCTCTCAGCTCCTGCCATTGCAACTCCCCTTACCTCGCCTTCGCCATCTGTTCCATTCCTCAGTCCTGGAAATTGGCCCAAGTTATTCCACTTCACAAAGATGATGACCCCTCCTCCAGTGGCAACTTGCGCCCCATCTCATTCCTACCTTCCCCCCATGGTAACTTACCCCCTATCTCCTTCCTTCCTTTCCTCTCTAAGTTACAAGAGAATCTGGTCCACTCAAGACACCACAACTTCCTATCATCCTCCAATCTCCTCTTACCCTTCCAGTCTGGTTTCCAGAAGAACCATTCCACTGTCTCCTCCCTGTTGTGTGTCACTGATATCATCTTGTCCAGGATGGATGGGGGGCTCATCACAGCTGTTATATTCCTCGATCTAGGCAAAGACTTCGACTCAATGTCCCATCCTCTCCTCCTGGACAAACCGAGTTCTGCTGGCCTCTGTGCCTCTGCTGTTGCTTGGTTCCGTTCATACCTAACAGGCCGACAACAATCAGTTTAGGCAGGTGGTGCCCTGTCTCTTCCCCTTCCTATCCAAGCTGGGGTCCCACAGGGCTCCATCATAGGCCCCTTCCATTTTTTCCATCTTCCTCAACCCCTACCCACTGCCTGTGCCAACTCACATATCCACATGTATGCAGATGACGTAGTCATCTTCACCTCTGCTCCCTCTACTGAAGCTGTAGTAGACCTACTCCAGTGGGACTTCAGCAACGCTCTGCACTTGTTCAATCTAACCAACTCCGGGTCAACACTAAGAAGACGGCCGGCCTGGTGGCGCTGAGGGCTGAGGCGCTGTTGCCTTACCTCGCTGCGGCCCGTGTTCAGGCGAGCGCGCGGAAGCCGCCAGGGGTCAGCAGGGGAAAGATAGAGCATCCGATGGACTGCTCTCCTTCTCGAGGAGGGGTTCTAGGTGGTCGGCGCTTGTTGGCCCCCCCAGGGCAGAGGCTGGAGGACAGGGCGCTGTACCACAAGCAAGGGAGAAGTTGGGCCAGACGTCTGGAGGGATCACATGGGGATGCATGTGCGCTCCACTCCGCTGACATCATGGCACAGTCCTGACTCCTGGGAGAGCAGGAGAAAAAGTTACTGCCATGCGGGATGGTGGAGGGCGCTTCACAGGCTCCTGTCCAGCTAGCCACAGCACTGGCCACTTAATCCGGTCCTCAGTGAGGGAGTTTGACTCCCCGCTGACCCCGCCGGGGGGGGTAAGCCCTGGGGCTAGGTCAGCGTCGGCTGGTGGATGCGGGGGGATGGGTCGGGGCGCCCTCCTGAAAGCAAGCCGGTAGGAGGAGAGAAAGTAAGAACTGAAAAAAAAAAAAAAAAAACACTAAGAAGACAGTGTTCCTGACCTTCGGTTCCAGTCACAAACTGGCCAGACTCACTGCCACCCAGTCTTCACCACTCTGGATGGCACTCCCCTTGAAGTGGTTCAGTTATTTAAGTACCTGAGAGTGTGATTCGATCATAAGCATGACTTCTCAGCCCACATTGATGGCATCCATGCTAAGTTCCATTCGAAGCTTGGTGCCTTATATTGTAACAAAGATGCTTATCCCTGCAGGTCCACAGGGACCTTGCTACAAAAATGGTGCTCCCTGTCTTCGATGACACAGATATGGTCTATAGTACTGCCTCTTCCACTTCCCTTGCCAGACTGGACACCCTCTTCAACTCCTTCTGCCATTTTGCTACAAACTATGGCCCCCCCATGCTCATACCACCATTCACTATATTCATCCCTTGCCATCTTTCCTCCACCCTCTCACCACCAAGCTCACTGTACCTCCTTCATTTCCAAATTCTGGTTTGGGTGCCTTCCTTCTTACCTCTCCTCTAACCTATCCCAACTTCCTACTGCTTCATGTTCCCTCCATTCCAGGAACCATCGCACTTTTGCCACTCTTCACCCTCGCACTTCTGCTGGATAATCTGTCTTCTCCTATTGACTTTTCTCACTCTGGAACAAATGCCCCTCCTCCCCCATCACTCCTCATCACCTGGCTCCTTCAAGCGCCAGCTGAAAACTCAACCCCTCCCACCTGTTTCTGTTTCTTTTTATTTATTTATTTATTTATTTAAGATTCAGATTAATACCTCTGAGCCAGAGGTTCGTTTACAAAGGTTCCAAGTCAGGTGTCACAATACAGAGCCATTGAGTTACATCAGTGAAAACATTGTACAGAGAGAGGAACAAGGGTGACATCAGACAGCAATAAACATACAAAAGTGAAACAGCTGGTAGCTACATAACAAAAAATACAAGTTACTAAGTGCAGTGAACAGGTTTCCAAGTGCAACTGGGCAGAAACAGGCAAAGCAATTAGATAGTGCATGGCAAAGCAACCACTTGTCTGCGGTAGTGAGGAATTGCCACATAGGGCAATTAGAGGGTCTAGACAGATCCAGGACAAAGTCGATATAAGCTGGGGGTTGCAACCAGGAAGGCATTGTCAGGTGGGGGGATGGGTGAAGTGGTGGGAGAAGGGGTAGGGGGAGCTGTTCAGGGCAGTATGGGGTGCTGAGGAATGTGGAAGGCCCTCAGGTGGCATTGATAAGTGCTAACAGTGGCAGGTGGTCTCACGTGCCAGCAGGTTGCAGAGTGCGGATTGCAAATGGTTGATTTTGCTGGACCCAAGGAGTTCAGTAGGTAGATTATTAAGCCATTTAGGGCCCCTGTAAGAAAGGGATCATTGTGCGAGTGTGGTACACTTAAAAGGCACTAGGAATACTCCTTTGGCAGCACTTCTAGTGTTCACAGTTGGTTGGGTGTAGTTGTATAGTCTGGAGGTGGACTTGGGCATAAGGCCAAGAAATGCTCCCCCCCCCCCAGTAGACAAGCTTGGTATTTGATTCTGTGATGGAGGGGAAGCCAACCAGAGTCTGAATACAAGGTGCAAGTACGCGTCTGATAGTCAGCACCCAGGACCAGGCAGCAGGCCTTGTTGAGGAGGGTTATGATCCTCTTCAGGGCGGTGTCAGAGCCAGCACCACTGATCACTAGACAACAGTCAATGGCAGATAACGCAGAACTGCATGTAACCAGTTTAAGAGCATCCAGGGGCATAGAGTGTCTATGATGGTAGAGAACTCCCAGTTTGGTGTTAGCGGTTTTGACGACGTGTTCAATGTGTGTTGTGAAGGAGAGCGTGTCATCAAGGTATACTCCAAGATATCTGAAGGTGCTGACCTGCTCTAGCAGCTCACCTTTTTGACTTGTTATGTGTAGGGGCCCATGCCTTTTCCTGTTTTGTGGCACCATGAAGAGCATACACTTGTTCTTTTTGTAGTTGAGTAACAGTTTATGATGGGAGAACCAAGATTCTAGCCATTTAAAACTGGCCTGTAGGTCAGTGGTTATAGTGGTGACATCTCTACCAGATGCAGAAATGACCACATCATCAGCATAAAGCACCATTTTTGCTGGACAGGCAACAGGTAGTGAGTTTATGAACAGAATTAATAAGAGTGGACCCAGTATGGAGCCTTGGGGGACTCCAAGGCTGACCTCCCTAGACTCAGAGAGAATGTTAAGGATCTTCACACATTGTCTTCTACGTGAGAGGTAGCTTTCGAACCAAGTAACAGTGCTAGATGAAAGGCCTATGGAGAGGAGACACTGGAGTAGGAGTTGGTGGTTAACGGTGTTGAATGCCTTGGTGAGGTCAATGAATATAGATCCTCCTGGTACATTGATGGCTGAACCTTCTTCCATCCAGGTTATTGCTCTTTATTCTACCACTGTTGCCAATTGTCATGTACTGCTAAATGTTCTCTGCACTTCATTTCTGTACATGCAAATGTGTTTATTTGTTCAGATTTCTGTATAATATTGTTGAGCTGATGTTTTCATACTTGTATTGTCCGTTGCTTGTTCCACTCCTCCCCACCACGTCGCACCTGGAAATGAGCCTTGGCTCAGTGTGCTCTTCCCGGTTACCAATTTTCAAATAAAAATAACCCCAGGTAGGAGAGAAAGGGTTGGTGTTGTATGGCTATGGATGAATACCCCTAGAAGAAACGATTACAACTGAGTAATTTGTTTTCTTGCAGGTGTGATGATTATTTTCTGTTTAATGGAATTTAATTATTTTGCTATTTGATGAAATCCTGGTCTGTGTATCTGAAATTTCACCAGCAGCAAGGCCAGAGTAGGCATGAATGGCCTATTGTTTGAAGCAGCCTAGAGAAGGAAAAAGAATTGGGGAGGCAGCATGGTTAGCAGCCAACCAAGTACGGAGTGCTCACTGAGAGCGCCATGGCAGGCTCTGCAAACATTTAGCAATTTACTACTTTCTTATTTTTTTGTGTGACCAAAGCTCTTGAGTGGTGCATTACCTTATCAGATATCACCAGAACTATAAACCTTTTGGGAAGTGGGTAAGCCTAGAAATCCAGCAGCTCCGGACACTAGCAAAGGGAAGCCGCCTGAAGCTCCTACCGAGCCGCCAAACAGCACAGTCCTGCAGGCCATTAAAGACCTTGAGAAATGTGTTAGAGACCGCGATAAGAAGGTCAACACATTCAGCAATAGAGTGAATGTTTTGGAAACTAAGATTGCGACCCTCACTATGGAAACCCAAACCATCAAAAATACTGCCAAAAAAGCTATGGCAGTTTCCTCTGGCGTAGTCCAGGAAAATAAAATTCTACGGTTATGCATTGAACAGCTTGAAAATGGAGCATGGCTGCTTAATCTACATTTGTTGGGTAGCCCTGAGGCCAGAAAGGAGCAGGACCCGATGCAGTATGTTACCAAATTTATCCAAGCTCAACTGAATCTCAGTTTACAAGGTTTAATTTTTTAAGTTTACCATGTAACTCCCCGCAGGCCTCCGCAGGATTCCACTCTGCCTCACACTCTCCTGATTGTGACGGCAGGAGTCCATGTTTGGGACCCAGTCTTACTAGCTGCTAAAACTAAGGGTCAGCTCACACTCTCTGATGGAACCAAGGTCTTTTGTTTTCCCGATCTATCTTATGCCACACAGCAGCACAGAAAATCCTTTGACTCGGTGCGGGCTGAATTAAGACAACTGGGAATTGTACATACAGTGTTACTACTGGCTAAGCTTCAACTTACCAACTCTGGCAAAACGTATCTCTTTACCGATCCAGGTAGCTGGTAAACGTGTCCTGAAAATCAAATAAGACTTTCACAGATGCTCCACAGAGGTTTCTGAAGATGCTGGTGACTGAGTTCTGGACTGCATTATTTTGTTTATCGGTCTAGTTCTGGTCCTGGTATTGTACCACAAATAATTAATGTAATGCTGTTACTTGCTGGTTGCATAATGATTTGGGTTTCTTGCTATATTAGCTGAGGTGAAGTAGATATGTGTTTATAGGTGGCCACTTCTAAATTTAATTCACTTTTTTTTTTGTAACTCAAGTTTATTGAACCAACATCATTGAACAACAATTTGTGGACACACATGTGACATCTAAGACATTTAAAACTGTTAATACATCTCTTACAATAACTTATTATGTCAATGTGATACTTTGCAATCTTAATTTCACCGTATAAATCCGTTATAGGGTTTAAAACTATATATAGACACACAAAAAAGAGGAAAAAACCAACAATAACCCTAGGGGGAGAAATACATACGTAGAATGCTATATTAAAGGCCAGTATTTAACACTGATTAAAACACTGTTCCTTAGGAGGGGTAGGGAATAAAGACAAGGGGAAGGGAGATGGTGGGAGGGAAGGAGGGGAGGGAGAATGAAAAAGAAACACATCAATCAACCAAAGAACATGTCTCAATGGTGACTTTTAGTTTAAATATTTATTCATTCTAATGAAGTGCCCTTAACTGACTTTTCTTTTTTCCTTTATTTTTAGGCATTTTATGAATTCATGAACTCGAGGAGGGTCTCGGGCGGGCTGCCTCCCAAACAATCCAGGGGCCCCGTATCATTCTAAAATTCTCTTCTCTAAGGTGCAACCTAGCTGTGATAGATTCCATGTCCATAATTTCATTAACTCTGGTGACCCATTCACCCATAGTTAGAGATTTCTGGTGCAACCAATGTGCTGTTAAACATTTTAGGGCTACTGCCACCAGTGCCGGTGCTAATTTCCGCTTGGGGGGGGGGGGATTCACTATTGTGGGGAAACCCAGCACCCAGTCTGTGAAGGTGTCTGGTATAAAATCCGACAACACCTCCTGTACTGCCTTTTTAATGTCTTGCGAAAAAGTGGGCAATGTTTTGTCTACCCCAGTATATGTGCCAATGTGTGCCCACTGATCCAGAGGCCCCAGCATTGATTTGTGTTAGTATTATTAAGGTGTTGGGTCACCACAGGCACTAAAAAGTATCAGACTAAGATTCTCCAAAAGAGCTCCCTCCATGCAGGAGAAGATGTCACCCTCCAGCCCTTTCTTAGTCTTTGGAGCCAGACGTCCTCTGAGATACTCTCCGATGATTCCTGTTCCCAGGTGAGTTTTATATCTTTGAGTGAACATTGCTCCCCAGGGCCCATAAGTTTATATAGCTGGGAAGTCTAAACTACTTTGTCTCTGAATTGTAGTACCAGGAGTACAACGTTTTCCCAGGAGTTTGGCTGACTGGAGCGCTCCCCCAGATTACCCGGGGTGTTAATAAAGTGCCATATCTGCAAGTATCTGTGAAAGTCTGCATCTTGCAAGCTAAATTGTTCTTATACTTGGGAAAAGGCAAGAACCCCCCCCCCCAATCAACTGGGAAAATCTCTCCAGTCCATTCAGTTCCCACCTAGCACAGTCTCCGTCCGTACGAGAAGGAAGAAAGTCAGTGTGGTGATGAATCAGTTAGAGGGGGCCCAGGGACTCCTCAGAAGTCAGTTTATGCCTAACTCTTGAATTCGTAAGGTTTGCTGTGTCCATGGATTACTCGACAACCGGGAAACTGGAGCCATCGGAAATGAACAGGCCAAAGAGTTCAAGGAGACCTCCACCATCCCCTGTTCCTCCATATCTAGCCATCCCGAGGAACTCCTGCCTGAGATCCAGGTATGGACTACTCGGAGCTGGCAGGCCAGGAAGTAGGAACAAAAATCAGGCAATCACAGCCCGCCCCCCTCCTGCGACAGAAACAATATCTGTCTGGATATTCTTGGTCGGTGACTCCCCGATATGAACTTAGAAAAACCTGCAGTAATTTCTTGCCAGAATAGTGGTGGGGTCAGTATGGAAAGATTAACAAAGAGGAATAGGAAGTGGGGGAGCAAATTCATCTTAATAAAGTCTATTCTCCCCGCGAATGACAGAGGTAGCAGGGATCATGTAGCTAGGTCCTGCTGTGCTGTAACCCATAACTTTTTATAGTTAATTTCAAACAATTTAGAGGGGTTCAACTGGACCTGGATGCCCAAGTAACAGATTTGGTTATTTTTGGCCCAGGGAGAGGGAAAGCCTCTATGGAAGTCCCAGGGGATGTTCCACTCAGTTTAAGAGCCTCTGATTCGGTATAGTTTAATTTATAGCCAGACAGCTCTCCGAAGGCTTCCAACAATGACAGGAGATGAGGAACTGACTCCTGAGGTTTGCTAAAAAAAAAAAAAAAGAGTCTGCGTAAGGACATGGACAGGGTAGAGAAGGTTCAGAGGAGGGCAACAAAGATGGTGCATGGATTGCATTACAAGTCCTATGAGGATAGGTTGAAGGAACTGAACATGTACTCCCTGGAGGACAGGAGGGAGAGAGGGCATATGATAGAGACATACAAGTATCTTACAGGGAGGAACAGGGTGCAGGAATACATTATTTTTAAGCGAAAAAGATGTTCCAGGACTAGAGGGCATGGGATGAAGTTGGAGGGAGGACAATTCAGAGGAAACATGAGGAAGAATTTCTTCACAGAACGGGTGGTGGACACATGGAACACCCTGCCAGAGGAAGTGGTGGGAGCTGAAACAATCACGGGATTTAAGAATGCATGGGATAGACATAAAGGAATTCTGGAGGTCAGGGGTAAGGGGCAACAGACTTCTAGGAAAACATAAACTGAACTTACAAGCTCAAATGGGCAGACTGGGTGGGCCATAGGCCCTTATCTGCTGACACTGTCTATGTATCTATGTATCTATGAGTCATCAGCGTACAAGGCAATCTTTTGTTCCCTCCCACCGGCCATCACACCCACAATCCGTGGGTCCTGGCACACAGCTGCTGCCAAAGGTTCTAGACGGACTGCAAATTATAAGGGGGATAAGGGGCAACCTTGCCTCATTCCTCGAGATAAAATGAAGTTTCTTGAATTCACCCCATTTACCTTGACTTGGGCCTGTGGCAGGGTATATAAGTTTTGGTCAATTTTTAGGAATTTAGGGCCGAATTGCACTTTCTCCATGGTAAATTTTAGAAATTGTCAATTAACCCGATCAAAAGCCTTTTCGGCATCCACGGAGATAGCCACCTGAAAAGCTAATTCACTTTCTGACTCCTTGGTTTGTGGGGAGCAGTTGACTTCTTTGTCGCTACATCACTGGAAAATTGGAAATTACAGTATGTAGGGATGGCTTAATGGCTTAAAATGGCCATGGCTGTAAGATGATGTGTGACTTCCTACACAGTTATTCTGTCTCCCCACAGCTCTTTTTGCCGCCATGACTGAGTTGGTATCTTGGGCACTTAAATTTCTATGGTTATACCCATTTCTGATTAGTTATCTGGGTATTTTATCACTTAAGTTTACTCCTGTTTTAGCCTCCTCTACTATATCAACCCTGTTACTGTTCTTCCATATATATTTTCTACTCCTCCTTCAGAGCTGGCAGACACATCTCTACAGCGGGCTTTCCCCACACCCGCCCCAACTGGCCATCCCCTATGGGTTGCCCCCCATGACAGGACCTGTGGTGAGGGGTGTCGGCCTCCCCCCCATAAGCCAACATCTAGATTGCCGGGGGGGGGGCACGGGCACAGCCCGCCATCACAGAGTCTGCCAGCTCCAAACCTTTTCCATTTTCTCCCCCTACCCACGCCTGTGCAATGGGCAGAGTGACTGTCTCCACCTCCGCGGAGGCAGTCTTACGCTGTGGGTTCACCCCACTCTGGAGTTGTGCCTGTGCCAATACCCAGTTTCTGCTCGGTGTCAGTTTACAGAGCAGTGCTTCATCCCCCATCCTCGAGGAAGGAGAGCTGTCAGCAGATGCTCAATCCTTCCTCGCCCCAGCTGACATCCGAGCGACCCGAGTCTGTTCCTGAACTTGGGTCACCGGTGTACCATGAGGCGTGGCATTCAGTGCCTTAACCCTCTGCACCACTGGGCTGGTCTCTTGTTCTTTTATTTTTAACAAATTTGAGAAAGCCACTAACTAATTTTAAGGTTGATTTTGTTTTTCCTTCTCTATTCTTTTCCTTTCCTATACTGGATATGGACTTGACTGGGGACTTCTTGGAGCTACCAAGAGACTGTTTCAGTTTCTCCGTACTTGCATTTTTTTTGGTTCTAAAACAAGTTTATGACTGTCTGTTTTTACAAAGTCATGAGTGTAGGTCACTCAGGATCTTGTCGTGTTTCTTTATACGGTTGCCAGCTTGTGGTCATGGTGCTTATTAGCACATTTAGTATCCTTTATTGGATAATATATTATTATGTAGTGTAATCATCGTGCTTATTGCCACATTTAGTAACCTTTATTAGATAATATATTATTATATAGTGTTAGTCCCCCTCTACGTTACAACACAGAGAGACAAGAATATTGATCTGTTGTATATACGTTTATCGTTCTGTAACCATTGTTATGCCTTGGGACCAAGCATATGTATTATGTATGTTTTACTGATAACTGCAATAAACAGAAATTATAAAGAAAAAAATAAAGGAAAAAGCATTTTCACATAAATAGACTAGCCTGCTTCATTTGTAGATGGCAAGGCATGGTATGGTTAACTCTTTCATTGTTTTAAATGATCTTCAAGAGGAAGTAGCTTGTCCAGCAATGCTTGGCTCCATGGTATTGAGACAGAGGTAGAACCTAAGAATTGGGTCTGAAATCTGCCTGAGTCAGTCTCAATCAGATACTGTACTGCAGTTTTTAGTGTTGAAAACCCTTTGCTATACTTTTATAAAAACAAAAACCACACTCAGAGGTTGTTTATTAAGAAAACCTATGCTATTTATTCCTAATAAAGTTAAAATACTCCCTAAAAACATACAGTATTCTTTCTTAGGTGTTTAAATATAGTTTAGGCAACCCATGAAATATATCTTTCTTACCAGAACAGACCTGTGAGATTTTTCAGTAGTGCCTCTAAATTTCATGGGGCCTTATTCATGAGAGCCAATCTCAATGCGACTGAGACGGTCGGCCACGCAGTTCAGCTTGTCTAGCAAATGAATCTTGGGGAGGTTGACGGCAAGTATAAAGAGTTTATCTCCACAGGGTTAGGGTTTCCTGATATAGCTTGAAGACTTAGCACCCACGTACTTGTTAACAAACAAACAAAAAAAAAAACACTGGAGTGATGTTGGGCATTTTTATCTGAACTGACTAATCCACCACTAGTGGACTGAGTGCCCAAATGATTAGGCAAACTGCCTGTTGCTCAAGGACACACAGTAAATGTACAGGGGTAATATCTTACTGTGGCAAGACCTAGGTACCCTACCTTGTCAGTAAGGTATCCACAGCTAGGAAGCATATGGGACAAGGGACAGGGGTTCAAAAATAACATACGGTCTGCCCCAGCTGCCACCAGAGTAAATGCGCCCACCTGCCTTGGGGTTACCTGTACATGGTAATCTATATGATTATTTCATTGAAACCAGCCTTCACTGAGGTACCACTGAATCAGCTTCATGTGAAGCCTGGCATAAGGGACTACAAGTACCAAGGAAGCCATGAGGCTAAGGAGGTGGGGGAATTCCCTGGCCATACTGCCGATCTACCAAAAAAGATCTGGGAAAGGACATTAGGTCCATGACCCTCAGCGGGAGATATTTTATCTTGACTTAAATCCATCTCTGCCCCAGTGAATGTGATTTTCTGAGTGGTGGTCAGTGAGAACTTGTCTAAAGACAGGGGAAAACCCTGTTCTCAAATACATCCACTCTGGGACACAAGTTTCACACTGCCTCTGGCATCCCTGCTCTTACAAGTCTGTCACCCAGATAAAGACACTGTCAACCTTATCCTGTGGATGCAAGCTGTAACCACTGCAAGGCAACTGATGAAAACCCAGGTAACAGGAGAAAGTCTGAAGGACATACTCTGTACTGGTATGTTCTGTCACTCAGATTCTCTGCAGAAACTACTGCTGGCAGGATATGACTGGGATGAAACAGCATGCATCCTTCCAATTCAGGTTCAGAAGCATTCCCCTTCCTGCAGAAACAGAATTATCTGGGGGCCATGCGATGGCCCAGTGGGTAGCACTATGTGCTTCCAATGTGTGCAGCTCAAGTTTGGGAAACAAGTTTGGGGAGTCAAGTGGGTGGCCCATTACCTGGGAAAGTGCTGCCACCCAGCAGCGCTCTTAGCATGGGGAAGGATGACTTGGGTTCCGCCACTCTGGTAATCACTGAGGTGGGCCTGCCTTTTCTACAGCAGACATCAGAAGCATGTTAAGGACTGATGGGACTATGCCCAAGGTCAGGGGAGTTTGGCAGGGAGAAATAATGTGGAAAACCCTGCCAGCAGGATGATGCCATTCTTCGCCATAGGCCCCCGCACCACCCTGCCACAGACTTTCAAACATATGAATGTGCCAGCAGATAAAGGCCTTATGGTCTATCTATTACTTTAGTATGCAGTTCTCTCTGTGTTTTCAGAGGGAACTGTCCCCTCCCCGTATCCCCCTTGACCCCTCTCAAATATCCACCCTTTCCCTCCCTCCCCCCTCTACACGAAACTTTCCCCCTCACCCTGCCCCAACCACTCTTGAAGCTGTCCACCATTTTATGGGATACCACTTTCTCCATCAACTAACTCCACTTTGCTACCACCCTCTCAATGAAAAAGTGCTTCCTCATCACCCTCCTGAACCCCCCCCCCAAGCTTCAAGCTGTTACCCTAGTGATCTTGCTTCCACAATGGTTGAAGAGTCCCAAGATATATTTTTAAGGTACCTGAAGGTCTCATTCAAGTCTTCCCTTCCCTTCTGTCCTCAGGAGAGTACATGCTGAGCCCACTGGGCCTCTCCTCATAGGTGCTGTCTTGCTGACCCTGGATCATGCTGGTTGCCCTTCTCTGGATGGTTTCCAGCAAACTTATTTATTTATTTTACTTAGCTTTTATTGACCAGGTAAGCACACTAGGCAAATATGTGCCTATTTTCAGGTACAACCTGGGAGGTTACAGAGATATACAGGTAGAGCAAACATTTAACAGTGAAAAGACAGCACCATAATAGATGATAACAATGGATAAAGATCACAGCAAGCTGACGTAGTATATACTGTACATAGGATACAGTTATACACAAGCATGGACCTGAAACAAGCCAGGCTAAGCAGTGAAGTCCACCACTCATTGCCGGAAAGGATACCAGAATTAAGTGCAATTACAGGCAGAGTTAGATTTCAAGGACCTTCTAAAAATGCGATGAAAGGTAGCACTATGAATAGACAGAGAGAGAGAGAGAGTTCCATAACCTAGGTGCAAAGACAGAAAAGGTCTGGTCCCTGATAGCCATGTGGGTTTTTAGAACAAAGAACAGAGAAGAATCACTGAACCTGAGTGGGTAAGTCGAATTAATAGTCCTTAATTGCTCTGACAAGACTGGAGGGATGGCAGTTCTGGCAATTTTCTCAATAAAACAGCTCATAGCAAATACGTGATAATTCCCTGGAGAAAAACAATCTAATTTATTATAGAGCTCACAATGATTGGTGAGATGAGCGACTGAGAGGGCAAACTGACATACATTTTTATAGGCAACATCCCACTTAGAGTGGACTTGGCAGCATGAGTAAAAGTAAGGAGTCCATAAGTAAGGGTGGGAAGGAGCACTCCCCTTGCCAGGGCAAGATGCACAGCTGGCATGAGAATGTGTTTGGCCCTATAGGCCAGGCTCAATTTATAATTTACTGCCAAACATATAGTGCAGATATGCAAGGAAAGGTCTAGCTGAGGATCAAGAGTGACTCCCAGATATTTAAAAGAGTCAGCAACCATTACAGAAGATCTGTCAAGTGATATCCAGGGGTTCAGAACAGGTTCTGAGTTTGGCTTGAGAGCCAAAGAACATAGCCTGTGTTCTCCTAAGATTAAGAATTAATTTGTTTGACAAGAGCCAAGATTGTATTTGGTGGAAATCAGTCTTTAATTGAGAGTTAATGATGTTGAAGTCTGGAAAAAATGATAGTTACGTAAGTACAGGGCCCCTACTTTTCTGCGGCAAAGTGGGACCAAGTTCTGCACAAGACTACCATTTGCCACAGAACTTCTGCGGCGGTTGTTTGTAATTTCTACGGAAGTTCTGCGGCACTGACAAACTACCACATCACAGTGACAGCTTGTCATCCCGACTTCACTTTCATGGCAGTTTGTATAGCAATCAGGATGGTGGAAAGCACAGTAACACTAGTTCAAAAAATAACAGACTTATAAAAATTATTTTATGCCTAAAAAGGCAAACCAAATGTCTCTCCCTTAAGGTCCTAGCCTGTTGCATAAATGACATATGCAGAGGGGATCATATGTGATAAACAAGTTATTTCTATATGCATGCTATCTATCCCCTAATGAGGTTTCCACTGTCTATCACTTATATATTTGCATGTGCTTTCTACACCACTCATGAGGTTCGCACTGTGTATCATTTATATATTTATATGCAATCTGTAACATACATACAAATGTGTGTGCGTGTGTGGTGAGAGAGACAGAGATACTTTATGTGTGTGTATATACAGTATGTGTATATATATATATATATATATATATATTTTTTTTTAATTTCCATGAACTTGCATCCTCATTCATACGGGTCCCATTAGAAATGGAATAGAGGAGTTATTGCAAAACTCATTTTTGATGTCAAACTGCTTTCCCTGACGCACTGCGTAACACCATCAGGCCATGACATGCATGTGAACTGATTGTGAGATAGAGCTCCCCAGACCAGCACAATGTGTCCACCATGTGACAGAACACTGCACCATACCTTCCCAGGCTCCGAGCAATGATGTGTTCCACCAATCCTTGTGCTGCCCAGCCAGCTCCCAGAGCTAATCTCTAAACCTGAGTTGCCGGCACGGAAACACAGCATGCTACCCTCTGGCCCAACAGCTGTCTCTGCACACAACATTTCTCCATAACTTTTAGGTGATTCTATCAACCAATGACAATATGTAATCAATAACCCTGGCAAAAATTCGTACAGTGCAACTATTTATTTCACAGGTCTATTCTTTCAACAGGTCTACACATTATTATATTCCACTTTTCTGGGCATAATTACTTTATTTTTCTTAAAAATGACAATTAAATTCATTTTACCAGCTATTCATTTCAGATGGCATCTCTATACCTTAAAGGCACAAATAGGTTTGTACAAAGTGAGGTATGGACTTAACAGGTCTGTGCTATTGACAAGGTTTTGTTTAAGTTGGCCCTAGTGCAATAATGTAAGACTGAAAATTGTATTAGGCTGTAGTGCAGGTTGAGCAAATATCACCATGCCTGATGTGCAGCCACCACCTCTGGCAGTGGGAGCTGTGGTAGATAAGTGATTGTTCATTTCTGTTGCAAATTGCAGCCATTTCATTAGCTAATGTGTGATGTTATAGCAATGATAACATCACATTCTGACTATATAGGGGTTTAGGATATAAAAAGAGGGAAAGGGAACCAGATTCTATGGAAAACAGAAATATTAATAAAAATCAACAAGAAGAGTGAATTCTGCGGCACCACAAGTTCTACGGTGAACTGCAAGTTCTACTTAAAATTCTGCGGCACGTAGGAATTCTAGAGCCACTAGTAAGTACTAACCATAACAGTAGAATCCATACCTCTTCAAAGTGTCCCACATTCTGCGGGACATCCCATATTTGGCCCAATTTGCTAAACTTGTCCTGCCAGCACTCGTCATTGTCCTGCATTTGACAATGACAGTCAGCAGGCCCTTTAAATGTGTGCAAGACAGTGACTGACCTCTTGCTGCTGGTCTGGAATTCTCGTGGGTCTGGCCAGGACTTGGAATGGGAGCGAGCGGGTGGGTCATGGCAGTGCCCAAGAAGACAACAACAAGTTAGTCAAGTTGGACAGGTCGCCCAGTGAGGCTGTTCCTCCTCCTTTTCTCCATTCACAGCCAATCAAGAAGGGTGTGGTGGCTTCAATGTGGTGGTGCTTTGACGGCATGCAGGCATGCATTGTCACACACTGGGTGAATGGAGTGAGGAGGAGAGCGCTGTGACTACAGTGCTGGGAGATTGGCTTCATTTGATTTTGAACCTCCCCCCCCCCCCAACGGCTCAGGCTCCACAGTAAGCAGATCTAGATTCCAGCGGTCCTGGAGGATCTCTCAATGGATGGGAGTCGAGCCACATTTGTGGTAGTGCTGCTGAGCTGACTGTGGTTATCTGGTTGTGGCCTATATATTGTCACCGCCACGCGCGCTTCCGGCCAGTCGGAGATTCAGTTCAGCAAGCGAGGGCCGAAACAGTGACTTGAGTGGCCCACCGGTTAGCGAACGAGGAGGGACAGGGAGTTGTTGCCGCCAGAAAAGAGAGAGGAGGAGTAAGGACACACAGGACTCGGAATCACACAGCCAGGATTTGTCTCGAAGTGCCACTGCTGCTGGTGAGGAGGTCGGTCAGTTAGTCAGTGACTGAGTGTGTAAGTCCAGGATCAGAGCATTTTGCCTTTGAGAGCTGACTGAAAGCTCTCAGCATGACTGTTGTCTGCTTGCTGCACAAACTTGTTGTGGGCTGATTGGATTAAATTGATGACTGTCCAATGAGGTGCTGGCCTGGTGCTGCCAGCTGCTGTGGTGTTTGTTAACTTGTGCACCGTTGGCACTGGGATTGCCAGTTGGGATGGAGGGATCCAGGATGGGGAGGAAGGGAAAGGGGTATCCAGGACAAGAGTGACATTACTGGATGTTGTGTCATGGCCAAAGGCAGGCCAGGGTCACAGGAAAATTGTGAGAAAATTTAGCCAAAATTCCAGAGATTTATTTGCAAAAATTGTGAGGAAATTGCAGTATTTCTAGTTCTATACTTGTACTGTACCCAGAGCTCTACCCACAATAAATCTTTACTGCATTCTGGCATTTGCAGCCTACTTTAGTGCTATTACATTGAGTTTCAGGCCCTTTTATGGACTTAAACAGTGTGTTAAATCATTAAAAAGCTGAAATTCTGATGTCCCTCATTTCATGGTGCTGTTTCCCTCATTGTTCCTCATTTTAAGGGCTGGTGTCCCTCATTAGTAAGCCGCTTATGATAAAAGGCCTTGCAGAACCACAAGACTGAAAACAGCCCTACGCCTAGAGGCGATGTCCAGACTGTAATGCTTGGTGAAAGTATGGACTGAAGACCAAGTGGCCACAGCACAAATGTCTGAAGTGGACACATTCCGCAAAAATGCCATCAAAGCAGCCATGCCACGGGTCGAATGGCCTTTCGCTTCCCCCGGAAGAGGCTTCTCGTGCTTTTGGTAAACGTACAAGATGCAATTAGCCAACCATTTAGAAAAAACGTGTTTAGAAATGGCCGTACCCTTACGTCTGGGTGCGAAAGCCATAAACAACTGGTCAGATTTACGAACCTCCTTCGTCCTTGAGATATAATATCTCAATATTCTATGCATGTCTAACGTGTGCAAAAGGTATTCCACCCTGCTAGAATACTCAGGATAATAAACCGGCAGTTGAACATCTTGGTTCAGTGTAAATACCGAGACTACTTTCAGAAAAAAGAAAGGGTTAGTTTTCAGAGCCACCCAGTCTCTGTGGAAAATCAAATAAGGCTCCCTACAAACGAGAGCTTGAAGCTCCGAAATCCTGCAACCTGAGGAAATAGCAACTAAAAAAGAGTACCTTGCAGGATAAATAGCGCATGTTGCAACTTGCTGCTGGCTCAAAAGGGGGCAAAGTAAGTTTCTCTAAAATAAATTTAAGTCCCAGGGGGAACTGGATTATGGACTGGAGGTTTAAGGTGAACAATCCCCTTAAAAAAAGTTTTGGAGACCTCCAACTGCATGGGGGTTTTGCACTCCACCAGAAGGTGGTAGGCAAAAACTGCAGAAAGATGGACCTTCAGAGAAGAGTAACTGAGGCCTGAATTAGACAGGTGCAAGAGGTACTCAAGGACCTGGGGTGCTGAGCAAGAGAATGGGTCCAGGCCTTTGGCCGTGGCCCAGATAGAGAATCTCTTCCATTTCATAGCATACGTAGACCTGGTGGAGGGTTTCCTGGCCTCTGCTAGGACTTGGGCGACTCAAGAGAAGATGCCAAAATGTGAGACTGCTATGTCCAAAGGTGCCACACATGCAGGTGGAGAGACCAAAGGCTCGGATGCACCAGGCTGCCCTGCTCTTGGGACAGAAGGTCATGTGAGAGAGGAACCGGTACCAATGCTAGCTGCTGCAGCAGAGGGAACCAAATCTGCCAAGGCCAGAGAGGAGCTATAAGAATCATGTGAGCTCCCTCTGCTTGAAGCTTCAGCAGAACCTTCTGAAGAATTGGAAAGGGAGGGAAAGGGTACAGAAATATCTCTGTCCAAGATAGAGACAGCACAACTCGCCAAAAAACACCATGCCCGGGAACGAGTGAGCAGAAGCTGATTAGTTTTGCATCAGATGGGGAGGCGAGGAGGTCTACCTCTGGCCATCCCCACTGATCAAAAAGATCTTCCACTAAATCCAGCTTTATTCCCCACTCTTGAGCCTGCACAACAGTGTGGCTGAGACTGTCCGCCAAGACGTTGTGAACTCCCGGAACATGGACTACTGTCAGAGACAGGCCATGCTGGACTGCCCTGTACCACACCCTCATCACCTCCCTGCAGAGGGGACACAACTGGGTGCCTCCCTGTTTGTTGATGTTTCAGACCGTGGCTGTGTTGTCAGTCTGGATTAGGAGTGTTCCCGGTAATAAGAGGGACTGAAATGTGTGGAGAGCACAGAGCACAGCTCTCATTTCCAGAATGTTTATATGCAGGTGCTCCTGTTGAGAAGACCATCTCCCTTGAGTCTAATGGTCTCCAAGGTGGGCTCCCCAGCTTGACCCAAGGCATCCGTTGTGAGGGTCTGGGAAGGGGATGGGGCAATGAAAGGGAATCCCCACAGAGAGGATGAGTAGTTCCTGCCACCAGAGTAGATCCCTCTTGATGCTGCCGGAGATTAGGACCCTCTGATCCATGTCATCCGAACGCTGGTCCCACTGGACTCTGAGTGTCCACTGGGTCACCTTCATATGCAGTCTGGCCAATGGAACTGTGGGGGTGGCAGCTGTCATGAGACCCAACGGGCAAAGGACGGAGTTCGCTGTGGTCCAACAAGAGCTGGACACAAATGCAGCTTGTTGCATCAAAATTTCTGCCCTGTACAAAGGTAAGAAGGCCCTGCCTGGACCGTATCCAGCACCGCCCCAATGAACTGGAGGTGCTGAGAGAGTGAGAGTTGAGACTTGAGATAATTCACAGTGATGCCAAGTCTGGAAAAGAGGTCTAGGGTGGTGGAAAGAGAATCCAAACTATCCTGGGATGGAGCTGACAACAGCCAGTCATCCAGGTAAGGGAACACGTAAATCCCCTCGTGGCGCAAGGCTGCAGCTACCACCACCAGGCACTTGGTGAACAGCCAAGGTGTTGAAGACAGGCCAAAAGGAAGGGCCTTGAACTGACAGTGGTTCTCCTGAAGACAGAACCTCAGGAAATGGCGGTGGGCCTGGAGGATAGGTATGTGCAGGAAAGCGTCCTGCATGTCCAGTGAGCATAGCCATTAGTTCTGCTGGAGCACGGGTAAGAGTCCCTGGAGAGTCAGCATGCAGAATCTCTTGTATTCTACAAAGAGGCTGAGCAAACTGAGGTCCAAGATGGGCCTTAGATCTCACATCTTTTTGGACACTAGGAAGAAGTGGGAGTAATATCCCCTTCCTATCTGCCCGGAAGGAACCTGCTCTATAGCTGATTTTTCCACTAGAGCCTGGAATTCCTGCTGAATGAGACTGTGATGGCCTGATGGGTAGTGAGACCTTCCAGAGGACTGGCCAAGGGTCTGTCCAGGAACTCGAATGAGTGCCTTCTTGCAATGAGCTGGAGTACCCTTAGCGTCTGCGGTTATCACCTTCCATCCTTCTAGAAGAAGGGCAAATCTTCCCCCCATCAGTTCCTCGCAATGCACGGGAGGAGGTGGAAGGGATCCCCTCAAGTCAGGTCATGGAGGGGAAGGCCGCTTTACTGCCTCCTATGGCCTTTTGGGCTTTTGCCTGGGGAGTCTGGGCACCAGACCCAGTGGCGCAGTGCTTGCCCTGGTGTTTGCCCTGGTTCTGCTTATTTCACCTCTTCTGGGAGTTACAAAAAGGCTGCTTGGGTTCTTGGCCCAAGTGATATAATGAGCGGACATCCCTCAGAGATCAGCCGCTTTCCTGTAGCTCCATTATTGTCTTTAGCGTCGCCACCGAATAGGATGGAACCACTGAAAGGGGCGCCCAGAAGAGTAGACTGGACATCTTGTGCCAGTCCCGCAAGCCAGAGCCAAGCCAAATGCCTCAAGCAAATGCCCGAAGCCATGCATCGGGACACCAAATCAACAGAATCATAGATGGCACACAGTGCATGGCGACAGGAAGACTTGTTTAGTCTTGCCTTTTCTAAAAGCTTATTTCTGAGATCCTCATCTGGAATAGCTTGGAGTTCCTTCTCCAAGTCGGATAAAGCCAACTTCTGGAAGGACACCATGTGGGCCACGTAATTCAGAGATCGAATGGTGCAGGTGAAGGAGGCGTACACCTAGTGGCCATACTGGTCCATCTGTTTGGATTCTTTGTCTGGAGGGGAGGTGCTCAGCTGCTTTGCTTGAGCAGACCTATCATGGGCCGCAGCGATAACTATGCAGTCAGCTTTAGGTTGACTTGTTAGGTGGCAAGTCCGGTCGGCCTTTTTTGACACCACAGGAATGGATGATGGCTGTTGCCATATTGTGGACTTTAAGTCCTCATGCGTCCCCGTCCACGATGGAATGGGGAGGGGGCCCACATCAGTGAAGTCTAGGTGCTCTGCAAGCCTCTTCCTTGTTGGGTCCATCTCCCAAGATGCCCAGCCACGGTCCTGCTGGATGGATCTGAGGAGTTCCGCAAAGGATGGGTCCTCTGGTGGAGACTTGGTAGACTCCTTCGGTTGCAGTTCTATAGGGGAATGAGGCTCTAACTGACTGGCAGAGTCAGAGTCTGAGTCGGAAGACTCGGTCTGCTGGGTCAAGAAGTCATGCCAGGTACCGCCTCTGTGACCTTTGCTCCAGAAAAAAACACTGTAGGGTGCCTGCCAGAGTCTCTGTCCGATGACTGGCGGTTGACTGGGGATGGACTCCTAGTAACTGCCCTATGGGTCAGGGTGGAGGTCACGACCAAATGGGGTTGCCCCAGCTCCTGCAGGAGCTGAGACTTGGCATCTTTCCACCAGGCTGGGATTGTCCCAAGTGGTTCCAGCTGGGGAGAGGGGGTGGAGGAGGCAGCGGCGGTGGTGGAGGCTGGTAACCTGGGTACTCTGTGGCAGAGTATGGGGGGTAGCCAGGA
Organism: Neoceratodus forsteri; assembly: GCA_016271365.2. Taxonomy (NCBI): domain Eukaryota; kingdom Metazoa; phylum Chordata; order Ceratodontiformes; family Ceratodontidae; genus Neoceratodus; species Neoceratodus forsteri. Next base: position 874,138,732 of record CM028132.1, on the reverse strand, counting down.
GTCTGGTACCAGAAGGGATAAGGTTGATGGTATCCATGGTACAAATGGCACAGCATCATATACCCTGGCATCGGCACCTGCGATGGGTAACCTGGCGATGGCTCACCAGGCGTTACGTAAAATGGGAACTGTGGTGACAGGTAGCTAGAGTAGTTGTCAGTGGGGCCTGGTAGTGGAGGGGCTGAAGGCCCAGCGAGTGGAGTGGCCGAGGGACCACTGGGGTATGGGGGTCCATCAGCAGGCCTGGAGTCTCAGGTGTGATCCCTGAAGGGCTTGGAGGGTGCTCTGAAGTCAGAGCATAGAATCCTGAGGCCATGCCTGAGTCAGTGGTAATGTGAATGGGAGATTGTCCTGGCATCAGGGGCTGTATGGGATCCGATGCCTGGTCCGAGAAAGGTGAGGGGGGGTAAGGGAATTGAAACTCCCATCGACAGCTCCGCTAGGGATGCTGAAATCTCAGGAAGGCCAAATGCAGGAGAAGTCTCCGTGAACTAGAGTCCTGGAGGTCCGAGGAAAATGAAAGGTCAGGCTGTCAGTGAGGCCCGGGAGGGAGAACACTTGCGGGACACAGGGAAGCCTGGAAGCTGGCTCTACGTGACGTCAGATACAGAGGTAAGGTCCTACGGGAGCACTTCGACCGAGCAGTTGACGGACAGGCCGGTGACTGACTGATTGGCCTTGACCGAGCGGACTTTGGAGGAGCCAGCATCTGACTTATCAGTCGTGGTCAGGTGGACAGCAGAGGAGCCGGAGTCCAGCTTATCGACCGAAGCCATGCACCCGGCCATGGAGCCGGAGGGAGACTTATCGACCGAGCTGTGTACAGGCCCCGAAAACAATTCCTCCTGAGAGGAACACCCTGGCTGCCCACTGACAGAGGCGGGGGGGGGGGAAGGCGACCAACCCGTTGGGGTGGAAGGAGACCTAGGAGGAGTCATACTCACCAAGGTGGAGGCCCCACCCAAAGTTTCGTTGGCTGTTTGGTGATGCTGTGTAGAGGGAGATCGGTCCCATTCCCAGAGCTTCTCCTTCTTCTTTTCCTTGTGCTCAGTGGGTGAAGAACAGTCCTGCAGCTCCTGAAGCTCCTTTTCCAACGATGCAAGGCGCTGTTTTAGGAGATGAGCATTCAGGGCCTTTTGGCGCAGAACATACGTGGCCTGGCTAAAGGACTGGCAAATTTGATAATCTGCCACCCAGTGTTTTGGGCCCAGGCAGAGGATGCAGCAGAAGTGATCATTCCCGTGTGGAGTCTGAGCGCCGCACTGTGAGCAGCTCTTAATTTTGCAGGTAGACATGCAACAAAATTATATGAGAAATACATTAAAAAGGCTAAGAAATGCTAATAGAAAATGGCGGTCGACTAAGCGAGGTTCACTGCGAGGTCCGATGAATGCAGGTCGATGGCAAGAAAGAACTGGAGGGCGGGCGTGGGGACCGCCCCCTATATACTGTCACGCCGATGCCCCATCATGTGACAACGGGGGCGGTCCCCCGCTAGGTATTGCTGGCTAGAAGTCTGCCGCACAATCCTGATGCCAAGGGGCACAGTCTTATATGTGAAGACCTACTGCAGGAACCCTCTCAAAGTAAGATCTGGTTAGTAGCACCAGGTCATCGACATAAGGAGTAGAGGTGCAATAGGTTGGCATCTGGGGTAAGTTGTTAATTAATAGGGAAACTATGATAGGTTCCAGGACAGACCCCTTCAGGACACAAACTCTGATAGGGGTAAGCTGAGAGTGTCTTGCTACACCTGCCTAGTTGCTGCCTTCCCTGTACATAGTTTGTGAACCAAGCTAGAGCATGGGCAGATGAACAAAGATATGCTTCTCAAGATAAGGGCACCAATATTGCAGACTGTACTCTAGGTGTGGTCTCATTAGAGATCTGTACAGCAGCAAAATGACCTCCACCTTCCTGCTGGTGATTCTCCTGGCTATGCAGCCCAGCATCAGATCTTTGGCTGCAGCTTTCTTGCAGTGTGCTGTTTCAGGTCACTCATGATAAGTGCACCCAGGTCCTTTTCTTCCTCTGACTTGGTTACATGCACACCACCCAACCAGTATTTGGTCCCTGGGTTTTTCACCCTCAAGTGTATAACATTACAATTTTTCATTGAGCTCTAGTTGCCAAATGCCAGACCACTTCTCTAGCATAGAAACATAGACTTTGATGGCAGACAAGGACCGTTTGGCCCACCTAGTCTGCCCATTTCCCTACCTACAGGATAAGCTGCAGATCCTAGTTAACCAACAGCCTATTTCTTCCAACCCCCCACAAAAATTGCCTTATGTCTGTCCCATGCATTCTTGAATTCTCCCACAGTTTTAGACCCTACAACCTCAGGAAGGCTGTTCCATGCGTCCACCACCCTCTCTGTGAAAAAACATACTTCCTCACATTGCCCCTGAACTGCCCCCCCCCCATCTTCAAATTGTGTCCCCTTGTTCTTGCACATCTCTTTTTCTGAAAGATGTTACCCTCTTAGACTTTGTTGATTCCACTGAGGTACTTAAAAGTTTCTATCATGTCCCCCTCTCCTCCTTTCCTCAAGGAATACATATTAAGCTCCTTTAGTCTCTCCTCATATGGCTTCTCTTGCAGACCCTGCACCATTTTAGTTGCCCTCCTCTGGACTGCCTCTATCCTGTCTATGTCCTTGCAGAGATGGGGTCTCTGGAACTGGACGAAGTTCTCCAGATGGGGTCTCACCAACTGTCTATACAGAGGGATAACAACTTCCTGTTTTCTGCTGGTGATGCCTCTCCCTATACATCCCAGTTTCCCCACAGCCCTCCCTACCACCTTCTCCCATTGATTGCTAACCTTAAGGTCATCTGATATGATTACCCCCCCGGTCCCTTTCCATTTCTGTTGTTGTTACTACCTCCCCCCCCACCCCCACACTGTGTAATCTTCCTCTGGGTTTTTGTTTCCCAGGTGCACTATTATGCACTTCTTTGCACTGAATCCAAGCTGCCATACTTCTGACCATTCCTCCAACCTTGCCAAGTCCCTTCTCATCCTTTCCATGCCTCCTTGTGTATCAACCCTGTTGCAGATTTTTGTGTCATTTGCAAAGAGGCATACTTTTCCTTCTAGTCTCTCTGCAACATCACTTATAAAGACATTAAAAAGAACTGGACCCAGTACTGAACCCTGCAGTAACCCCTCTGTCCTCAGAGTGGATTCCATTTACAATTCCCTTCTGTGACATGTTATCCAGCCAATGTTTTACCCAGGCTACCACCCTGGGACCCACTCCCAGGCTGGTTAATTTAACTATTAATCTTTTGTGTGGGACTCTGTCAAATGCCTTGCTGATGTCTAGGTAAGCCATGTCCACAGCCCCTCCCTGGTCTACTACTTTGGTCACCCAGTCAAAGAAATCAATCAGATTCGTCTGACATGACCTTCCCACTGTGAACCCATGCTGCCTTGGGTCCTGTGCCCCACTGGCCTCTAGGTACTCAACAATTCTTTCCTTCAGAAGTGATTCCATCACTTTCCCTACCACAGAGGTCAAACTGACAGGTCTGTAGTTTCCTGCCTCTGTTTTGGTCCCACTTTTGTGAAGGGGAATCACATCCACTTTCTTCCAGTCCTCGGGTACCACACCATCCTCCCATGATTTGTTAAAAAGAGTAGTCAGTGGTTTCACTAGTTCTCCCCTTAATTCTTTTAGAATTCTGGGGTGAATTCCATCAGGCCCCATTGCTTTGTCCACCTTCAGTTTAGGATTTCTTTCAGACCCTTTCTTCTGTGAAAGGACTGGGATCTGCTCGATCCAGAGTGCTTGTTAATTGGATTAGCACTTCCTCTCTCCTCTTTTGTGAATACTGAGCAGAAATATTCGTTCAGTATCCCTGCCTTTTCACTGTCCCTCTCTGCCCACCCACTGTCCATTTTATTCAGCCTCACTATACCTCCCTTTGTCTTTCTACACTCCCTGATGTACCTATAAAAGGTTTTAGACCCCTTCTTAACCGAGTTGGCTATCTTTTGCTCAGTTTGGGCCTTTGCTAATCTGACTTCCCTCCCTGCTTCCTTCTGCCTTAACTGGTACAGCTCTCTGTCCTGCTCCTTCTGTGTTCCTTATACTTCCTAGATGCTACCTTTTCTCCTGACCTTCCCGCCACCTCTTTGAGAACCACAGTGGCTTTTCTTTCATTTTGATTGTTTATTTGCTCCACACAGGCTTGTTGCCTCTGTGATGGCAGTTCTGATGTTTCCCCATTGTTGCTCCACCCCTCCTTCTAGCCTGTTTGCTAGTGCTTTTCTAAGGCACTCTCCCATCTTGCCAAAGTCAGCACTCCTGAAGTCCAGTACCCACACTTTTGTATGGCTTGACTCTGTAGCCGAGTTTATTGTGAACCACGCTGTTTGGTGGTCACTTGTTCCCAGATGGCTACCCACTTCTAGATCTGAAATCCTCTCACTGTCCCCATTTGAGAGTATGAGGTCTAAGATTGCTCCCTCATGACTGGGTTCCAAAACTAGCTGCCCAGGTCTTCCCTGAGTTCTTGTCTCCCCTCCACTGGGTCCACCCTCTCACAGAGCTCTGTGTCATCAGTGAACAGGCAGATCTTTCCCTTAATCCTACAGTACCTGCAATGTCACTTATGAATATGTTAAACAACACCACCAGACCAAGCACAAAGCCCTGCGGGACCCCAATGGTTACAGGCCTAACTTCTGAGAATCACCCCCCACCCCCGACTACCAGCTTTTGGCTTCTCTCCTGCAGCCAACTTCTGACCCACCCAACAAGCTTAGTGCCCACGTCCAGGTCTTCTAGTTTTCTGACCAGTTTCCTATGAGGTACAGAGCTGAAGGCATTGCTGAATTCCAGATACAGGACAGCAACCACTTGGCCCTTGTCCACCGTCCTGGTGACCCAGTTGAAGAAGTCTATTAGGTTAGTCTGGCAAGATGTCTCCAACACAGACCCATGCTGCCTCACATCCTGGAGCCCATTAGCCTACAGAAACCTCTCCAATCTCTTTCAGGATGGTCTCTAATGTCTGTCAGCTTGCCCACTACTGAGGTCAGGCCGACTGGGCTATAGTTCCCTGGTTCATCCTTTGGCCCACTTTTATGGAGAGGTACCACATGTGCAGTTCTCCAATCCTGGGGCACAATCCCCAACTCCAAAAAGGTGTTAAATGGGTTTGCCACAGCCTCTGCCAGTTCCCTTAAGATCCTTGGGTGAATGTCGATTGACCCTGGGGATTTATCCACCTTCAAGGCCCTTAGGCCCTTAAGTACCCCATCAGCTTGAATGATGCCCTCTCTGACATCTCTCCTCCTGGTCTCCGCCTCCCAGTTCCCTTGTGGCACTAGTCCGTCCTCTCTAGTGAAGACTGAATAGAAGTTCACTACTCTCTTATAAATCACCCTCATTTTTTTAATCTATCTCATTCTTTATGTTCCTTTTCTCCCTTATATATTAGAAAAAGGCATTCTCCCCAGTTTTTAACCCTGTGCTAGCTGCACTTCTCTTGCAACCTTTGCCACCATAACCCGCTCTGCTTGCCTCCCTGGATTTAGGAGAGTAATCTACCCTATCCTCCTTCTTCTGAGTACATCTGTACTTCTGGAAGGCTGCCCTCTTGACACCTACAGCTTCTGCCATCTTCTTGCTGAACCAGCTCAGCTTTTTGTCCTTAGTTTTCTTACTTTTGATTTTTTTAACTCAGCTTTATTCAGCTGTAACTTATCAAATGCATAGTGCAGCAGATATAAATGTAATAGACTGTTATCTAAAATAAGTCTGAATGAGGTTTGAGTGACTGAAGGAAGGAGGCCCCGACAGGAGGCACCACACCCAGATTACTCATAAACGAATCTGCTGAACTGTATTTGCTGAATTTCTGGCAGTCCAACCTAAACCCCTTACTGCAACTCCCGAAAGTCCCACTGCTGCCAAGCACTCCATTTATCCTGATGTTTTGTTTCCCTAAGTCTCAATTTGGCAGTCATCTGTTCCAGGTGATGTAATCGGCATATTCTGTTTCTCCGGTCAAAGACTGCGGGGGTGGGGTGGGGGCTCTTCTTGCAGTCAATGTGCAGTAATACACTTCAATGCTGCCACGATTAGAGTAAGTGCCACTGTTCTAATATCAAACGAGAAAGAAACTATGGTAGGAAACCCCATCACCCACTCTATGAAGCCATTTGGCATGTTTTGCCTAGAATAGTGTTAATACATTGTTGTGCATCTGTCCAAAAGGGGCGGATCTTAGGGCATCCCCAAAAAATATGCCAATGAGATCTAATCCCCCCACATATTCTCCAGCTGGCTGCAGTATAAGTAGAATTAAAGTGTTTAGTGACAGTAGGTGGTTCTGAAATAGCGAACTGGAATTTTCCAGAAGAGCTACCTATAAGTAGAAGAAGAAGTGACTTTTCCCCCCTTCTGTAATTTCCTATTCCAGTTTTCCCTCTGTGACGGTACGTAGCATCTGCCTCCCATGCCTCCTTCATATAAGTAAGTGTGTTAGATTTGCTAGTCGGCAACATCTTGTAGATATGAGCAATAATCTCTGTGCATCCCTCAGGGTCACCAGCCAAAAGAGAAAATCTTTCCATGTAGTCTTGTCTCTTGTCAACAAAGTTTTGTTATCCCCTAAGTTGACGAATGGTCAGCCGGCCCAGTGACGCTAAGGGTTAAGGCATTAGATGCCTCACCTCGCACTGGCAACCCGGGTTCAGGAATGAGCCCGGGCCGTCATGGGGTCAGTAGGGGTAGGGAGGGATTGTAGGTCCGGCAGATAGATCTCCCTTCTCGGGGAGGATGTAGGGAATATGCCACTCTTGAGTGACCTCTGACGGTAGTCAGGGATAGCCAGGAGCATGCGATCCTGCCTTATGGCACCAGGGGTGGAGTTTGGTGGACACTGGCCATCATTGCACGTCCGAGCTCCGGGGAGAGGGACAGAAAGCAGGAAACCCTGGCACCTGATAGGTGAAGGCGGGATCAGTGGTCAGTCCCAACGCCCAATGTTGGGCTTTCCAGCTGTATTTCGGGCACTCCCTCCACTCCCTGGTCGCTCCATTAAATTTGAGATAGAGCGCCAGAGGAGTCGGCAGTCCCACCCCGGGGGGGAGGCTCAGAGCCAGGGGATTGGGCGGCCAGGTGGTGTGACAGGTGGACAAGCCCATGTTTGAGAGATGAGTCTGGGGCTTCAGGCAGGCGGGAACAGACCACACCGAGTGTCCTCGCCGGAGGTCAGGCTGCCGGCGATAAGGGGGCATAAAAAGAGTTTACAAAAAAAAAAGTGGATGAACTGTCTCACCTGTAAATACGTGTGAAAATCCGTATGGGGTAAGTTACAATTTTGCTGCAACACTTGGAAAGGCATACAAGACCCATTCTCTAATAACTAAGAAAATCTAGTGAGACCCTTCATTTCCCAACCAGCATACCCTCTACCTAGTCGAGGAGGAAGGAAATCTGGGTGGTATCTGATTAGGGAAGTAGAACCCAGCCTATCAATTGTTTTAAGTACTTTCCTAACTAAATTCAATCTTCCAAGTGCATGTTTAACCCAAATACTGGGGATGTCTCTAATATATTGCTGGGTAAATGGCATCAGAGCTGGAGTGACAAGTGGTTGGCCTCCTGCACAAGCACTCTCAATTCTTATTTTTGATTTTGACACACTCACTAGTGGCCTCGATCAGTCCCTCCTTTATCAGAGCCCATTTCTGTTCCACATCCATCTTCCTTCTGATCCCAGCAAGTTGTCCTAATAGAATTTCTCCCATTCTTTTGGACTGTGCATGGGGGGGGGACGTCCCTCCCCCCTCTGGCCCTGTCATGGCTGGAAATCCATGGAAGATCACTGAAGTCCAGGTAAGTCCTGGAGATGGTGAGTGATGGAGATGGGCAGGCTAAGGGCTGAAGGGGGCCAGGATGTGAACAAGAGCTATAAAGTGTTAACCAAATTTTGAGTACATTAGGAATTTTTCTGAAATCGCCACCCTTTTGATGTTTTACAAAACTAGAAAATTGGGAAAAAATTCCTTTTAACCCTTTCAGTCTCTAGAATAGCCTTCACTGACTGTGACAGCAGGAGGCTCTGGATCTCCTTTGGCACTCTTGCTTTAGAACAGAAAAGACTATGTACAGTGAAGTCCATCAGGATGAAGCGCAACGCTGCAGAATTCTGCAGTAGAGTTAACTGCAGCAAACAATACAATTTCAATGAGTGTTAATCCCTTTTGTCATGCAGTAAACCTGTGACACTGCGCTTCATCTTGGTGATCTTCACTGTACTTACTGCATGACTTTGAGGAAGTGATATTAATTCAGTCATCCATTCTTCCCTGACAACATCGAGCACACACCTGTCTATGGTGAATGTGAGCCAGTCTGGGTAGAAGTGGGAGATACTGTCTCCAATGGAAGGCCTGAGGGGACTTGGGAGGTGCCAGTGAAGTGTCAGTTCTTCCGTCCTCCTGGCTGCCCTAAGGTAGTTAAAGATGTAGTAGCAGAATTCTCATCATGTGCCTTGCCCTCGCAGTGATCTTCAGAACAGTTTTGAGCCTGGTGTTCAGATATAGGTCCGAGATTACTCACAGCATTGCAGGAGGGACAACTACTGAACTCTCAGGCAGAGATTTGGTGGTCACCTTTCCTGCCTTCAGTATGAGACTACAACAACAGGATGTGTTCTTCAAAGAAGTTAGTGAACTTTAGCTAAGAACTTCACTTCAGCTGTCTTGTCCCGAACCGTGGTATCATCAAAATCTTATTGCTCTAAAAATTCTCCCAGACAACTAAAAAGGGCAGACAATATCATGCTGATCTGTGACTGGCTACATTACTCACACATGAAACCTGCCGAAGGCAAAGCAGAAAAAAAAATACAATATTGTCCCCTCTAAAAATTCTTTATTTGTTTTTATTTTGTTAATGTTCAGATGGAGATGTTCAACACAAGGAACTATTTGATCAATATATTTAATGAAGCATGCAACATATTTGCTTCTATCAAAAGGCGGAAGGTTAAAGCACTCTGTAACCCCTGACTCACCGGAGACCTTCTTAGGCAACTACAGGAAAGAGACTACCTCTGTTCACTCGCCAGAGCCTCTGGGAAACACACTGACATCACCAATTACAAACGTGCAAGAAATGACTGCACCAAAACAATTCGGGATAAGAAATCAGCCTATTTCAAGAATGCCCTCACCAACTCCTGGGGAAAGGGAAGAGATTTCTGGAAAAATATAAAAGAAGTCACTGGGCAGCAGACAAGATACACCCCTTCGGTTCTCAGCATAAACGGAGATACAACGCTTGAACCCCAACTTATAGCGGACACCTTCAATAACACCTTCACTGACCTTAGCTCAGTACTCCCTCCTGACTTTTACAATGAAACGGACGGTCCTTCCCCCCTTCTTCTACTACCCCAGCTAGTCACCTCCCCCTTCTACTTTAAAGCAGTTAAGATGCACCAGGTGTGTGACTATTTAACTAAAGCGATCAGCAAGTCCAGAACCAGCAGTGATTCCCTGGACCTCAAACTTCTATCCCTCACTCTTGATGAATTGCTTCATCCACTGACGAAGATTTTCAATCTCTCCCTCAGCCTTAGCCAATTCCCCCAAAAATGGAAACTAGCCACCGTAACCCCCATCCATAAAAGTGGTGCCAAAACTGTACCTGAGAACTTCCGACCCATCTCCATCCTCCCTCCTCTCTCCAAGGCCCTGGAGCGTATTGTCACTGACCAGCTGACAGATTACCTTGACAAACACATCCTGCTGAGCAGGCAGCAACGCGGTTTCAGAAAGAATCATAGCACCTCCACTGCACTGTTCAAAGTTTACTGGCACCATCCACCACTCCTTGGACAAAGGGCATCTAACTGGCACAACTTTCATCGACCTAACAAAGGCCTTCGATACTGTCCACCACAGTCTCCTGCTTGCCCAGCTCCGGAATTTGGGTCTCTCTCCTAACTCGGTAACTTGGTTCAAAAGCTACCTAGACAACCGGTCCCAAAGAGTTAGAATTTCCAACACCCTCTCCAATCCCAGACCAGTCCGCTCAGGTGTCCCACAGGGGTCCATCCTAGGCCCCCTCCTTTTCAGCTTGTTCCTAAACTCGCTTCCTGAGTCCCGTCCTCAGCATATCATTCTCTATGCAGATGATGCAGTCATCCTTGCCTCCCACCAGGATCCTCAACAACTGCAAAATAACCTTCAGCATGGTTTCACTTCAGTCGAAAGCTGGTTCCTAAAACACAAACTTATCCTAAACCACAAAAAAACAAAATCCATGATCTTCAGCAGCTCTCATCACAAATTCAAACAGTTCCACCTCACAATCAAAACTAAGCAAGGAGTCACACTTGAACAAGTACAATCCTTTAAATATCTTGGCATCACCCTCAACTCACACTTCTCCTACACTGCCCACATAAAAACCATGGCTAAAGCAGCTAACATCAGGACGGGCCTGCTGTTCCAACACAGGAAACACCTAATCACTGAAGCTTTAACAGCTGGCGTCCAGAGCTCCATCATTAGCATCATCGATTATGGATTAATTTTCTATGGCTCCACCACTGCCTCCTCTCTCAAGTGGATTTCTACCACCCTCAATAAGGCATGCTGTCTCGCCACCGGATCTCACCGTCTCACCCATACCTGTGACCTCTACTCTCTATCGGGGTGGCTACCGCTAAATAATCGCCTTAAATATCAAACCTTAATCACAGCGAAAAGAATAATGATGGGCAATGCCCCCCTGGAGTCTGCTCTCTCATCAATCTCACGACCAACAACTGCTACACCAGGAAATCCAAACCACACCTGCTGCAAATCCCACACTGTCGCACTTCCCAAGGCCAAAGATCCTTTGCTTATAGGGCACCTAGGTGGGTAATAATCTCAATCCCTCCTCAAACTGACTCCCCATTTACCCCACCTCCCAGCACTTATGCCTCCTCTGCCCAACTTATGCTCTTACCCTATTCTCCTCTTGACAAAGCTGCTTCTGGCTGCCGCATATTACCCCTCTCACCTCCCCCACTCCTTACCCCCTTGTGTCCCTCCAGCTTTCAATGTTTTCCTTCCCCATGCCTCTCCTGACCTCTATGTACCCTCTTTTCATTTGTTCACTTGTAAGAAACCTTGTATTAATCATGACAAAACCTTCTTTGTTAATGATTGCTTTATACCGATATTGTACCTCCAAGACTGTACACCCTGACGTGGAACCTTTGTAAAAAGGTACTTTGAAATCCTAGATTTGAATAAACAAACATTTCTGCTGCTCCTTTGACTGACTTCTATGAGCTGGTACAGGTGCAGTTAAACTGTCTTCCATACCTAGACTGTCAGGGTAGCAGATTGCATAAGTCTGACTGTCTGGTCCCTGCCGGAAAGACCTCATGACCCAACCAAGTTCCCTTACCAAGAAAACATAGCAAAATAGACAGTAGGAATAGAAGAAGCCCAAGTCCACTGAGTTTGCCCTGAGGCCCCATCTTATTCTAGTTCTCAACACTGCTACTCCCCTCCTTCCCACACTCCGCTGCCCTTTCACCAGTGATTACCCTACCTTTTAGGATTCTCTTGAAGTTGTCCATCAGTGTTTTGAAACAATTTATGGTGACTGCATTATCCATATTGCTGGGCAGGCTGTTCCATTTGTCCACAACTCTCTTGTGTGAAAAAATGCTTCAGGATGTCATTCATAAACTTCCTGTCTGCTAGCCTGAGATTTCTGACTCCCTAGTAGCTAAACCATTCTTCATTTTTAACAGTTCTGTATGGTTCAACCTTTTGTACTGTGAATACATTTATGTATCTCTACCATATTCCCCCTCTCCCGTCTAGCCTCCATAATTACATGATGAAGTCCTCTAGCCTCTCTTCATAGTTCTTGTAGGCTGTGGATCATTTGTCAGCCTTCTTTAGATTGTCCCCACTTTGTCTCCCTTCCTCCTCAATTGTATGCTCCAGAACTGTACTAAATACTTCAGGTGCCATCTAACAAGCAATCTGTACAGTGGCAGATTCACCTCCCTCCTGCGAATGGTGAAACCCCACCTGATAAAATGCAGCACCCTATTTACCTTACCCATACACTTCCCTACACTGAGAAGAGGATGTTAAACTGTTACTAAGTGTTACCTCCAAGGTCTACTCCCTGGACTGTTCTACCCTAACCTCACTGATCCAGTACCCCTTCTGCACATTTCTGTACCCAGTATGCATTCCTTTGTATTTTCTGGCACTGCATTTTAATTACCACATGGCAAACCACTTCTCTAGTCTCTCCATGTCTTTCTTTATACAGCTGATCCCTTCCCCACTGTCCACCCACCTGAAGAGCTTGGTGTCATCTACAAATAAACTCACTTTTCTATGCAGTCCAACTCCAATGTTGCCAATGTACATACTGAAGAGGACTGTGTACATACTAAAGAGGACTGGTTCCATGACAGACCTCTCTGGCACACCACTGGTCACTTCCTTTATCCCCGAGAACCTGGCAATTTGGACCACCCTCTGGGTCCTTCCCAACAACCAGTTCCCAAAACATCCAGTGATTTTTTTAAATCCAAGTCACCCACCTTCTTAACCAGTTTCCTGTGTGGTACCAAGTCAAAGACTTTACTGAAATCCACACATAAGATATCAACTGCCTGACCTTTTTCAACAGATTGCGTCTCTGAGTTAAAAAAGTGTACCAGGTACTAAAGGTTCATCTCCTGACTCGGGCAGAGCACCATGCTATGCATGAACAGCTTCACATACTTCAGCCAGGTCTTCTCACAGGCCATGGAGAGAATCTGTGGTGACTCATACATGCCATATTAAACATTGAGCAGAGCATGTCCTTTTGAGTCCTCAGGAAACAATTTCACCATGGACAGCACAGAAAACCAGGGGTTAAGACTGAACCTAGATGTGAAGCTCAGGTATACTGACTAACCAAAGGTAAAATAGGAAAAGTTTAGTTACATTCCAGTGACTACAGATCTTCAAGAGACTCTCCTCCATACAGCCACACATACTGAACTGTAAGCCATTGGCATCAGAAGCATCTGCCATATTTTTTGTCAACTTTATTTAGCAATTTTTGCAGAACACAGTTCGCATGTACAATGTAATATATACATTAATGATGTTGACATGTCTACATGCACATTGACAACGTCTATATAACGTAGGCGGCCCCATACTGCAGAGAAGGGTGCAGAGAAGAGCTACGAAAATGGTAGCCAATGTAGGAACATCATGCTATGACAATAGGTTGAAGGAACTGGACATGTTTTCCCTCAGCTAGAGAAGGTTAAGAGGTGGCATGTGCCTTGTCTGTAGGGCCTATGAAAATAATGACCTATGGAAATACCTGGGACTAGAGGCAAGGATATATGAAAGGGATTTTAGAGGTCATAATAAACAGTTGAAAGGGTTACTTTTTAAAAAGAAGCAAAGGGGTAACTGTTTTAACTAGATGGATGTTTCTGAATGGAATAGTTTACCAGCTACAGTAGTACAGTATATAGTGATGGCATGTCAGATTTTAAAATTGTATTAGACCGCTACATGAAGAATAAAAGAAATTAACTTCATATTTACCGTAATTTCCTTTTCTGTTAGCTCCAACATTGTCAATGGGTAATCGTAAAAACTGGGTATAGTGCACCCCTACCAGGGGAATCGCACAACATTTAGAATGTTTGGGCATATGAGGATTCCATGCTGCAGCAACTCTCCAGTTAGTGCCATAATAGCTACACATTTATACATTATTAATCTACCATTAACATAAACGCATTGCCACTTGTAAATAAAAAACTGTCTTACCTTCCAGGTAGACATCTGAGGAGGAGAAGACTCTCCATTGGATTCAAGGTTTAGAGAATTCGATGCTCCTTGCCTGAAGAACCATCCTGTATGAAAAACAGGTTCTAATCTTTTGCACATCTGAAAACTGAGGCTGATTGCCGCTAAGATAGAATTTCCAGGCAACGACTAGATGCAGTGAGGGCACTTGTAACAAGGAAAAAAATTCCTCAAAGAGTTACCAGTAAAACTGTTAACCTGTGGTCGCAGACTGATCGAAAACAATCCTTTTTTTTCTTTTTGATATTATATGATATATACGAGTACAGTACAGCAAGAAGAGGGATGTCTGGAAAAAAATAGTTTTTTTTTTTTTTTTAACAACAGGGCATCCCTCCTAACATACAGGATAAGATTCTCCTGCAGGAGCAGACTCCTGGGAGGGCCCCACTGACAATGCTGGAGGTAACAGAAAAGGAAATTACAGTAAGTATGAAGTCAATTTCTTCTTTCTGTAGCGCTCCAGATTGTCAATGAGTAATCATAACAACTGGGTTCAAAGAAGCAGTACCTAGAATAAACAGGAGGTGGGGAGAAGATTATCCCATATGTCAGAGGCAAGCACTGAGAATTACTTGCGAACTGCTGTCTGTAGTACTCTGCAACCTAACTAAAGCAGGAGGAGGCAGGGAAGGCAGTCAGAATAGTAAAGGCACAAACTGAGGAAAAGACATGTAACTCTGTTAAGAAGGGGGATAAAACCTTTTATAGGGATGTTAGGGAGCGAAGAAAGACCAAGGGAGGGATACAGAGACTTAATAAAGGGGAGAGAATGTGGGCAGAGTGTGCCAGTGAAAAAGCATGGATACTGAACGAATATTTCTGTTCAGTATTCACAACGGAAGAGGAGGGGGAGGTACCTAAACCAAACAAGAGAAACACTCTTCATAGGGGGGGTCGTTACCAATCCATTCACAGAAGAAAGGGTTTTGAAAGAACTCTTGAAACTAAGGGTGGACAAAGCAATGGGGCCTGATGGGATTCACCCCAGAATTCTAAAATAACTAAGAGTAGAACTAGTAATGCCACTGACTACTCACTTTAACAAATCGTGGGAGGATGGGGTGGTACCTGAGAACTGGAGGAGAGCAGATGTGATTCCACTTCACAAAAGTGGGAGTACAGCAGAGGCAGGAAACTACAGACCAGTTAGTTTGACCTCAGTGGTAGGGAAAATGATGGAATCACTTATGAAGGAAAGAACTGTCGAGTACCTAGAGGCCACTGGGGCACAGGAGCCAAGGCAGCATGGTTTCACAGGAGGAAGTGTCATGTCAGATGAACCTAATAGATTTCTTTGACTGGATGACCAAAGTTGTAGACCAGGGAGGGGCTGTGGATATGGTCTACCTAGATTTTAGCAAGGCATTTGACACAGTCTCACACAAAAGATTAATGTACAAGTTGGCCAGCCTTGGAGGGGGTCCCAAGGTGGTAGCCTGGATAAAAAACTAGCTGGACAACAGGACGCAAAGGGTAATAGTAAACGGAGTCCACAGTGAAGAAAGGAGGGTAACTAGCGGGGTACCGCAGGTTCAGTACTGGGACCGGTCCTCTTTAATGTCTTTATAAGTGACATTTGAGAGCACCTGGAAGGAAAAGTATGTCTCTTTGCAGACGACACAAAGATCTGCAACAGGGTTGATACACAAGGTGGGGTGGAAAGGATGAAAAGGGACTTGGCAAGGTTGGAGGAATGGTCAACTATATGGCAGTTCAGATTCAATGCAAAGAAGTGCAAGGTAATGCATCTGGGAAACAAAAACCCAGGGGAAGAGTACACAATGGGGGTGAGATAATAATAACAACAACAAAAATCGAAAGAGACCTAGAAGTAATTATATCAGATGACCTAAAGGTGGGCAAGCAATGTGGGAGAAGGCAGTAGGCGGGCTGGGGGATACTGGGATGCATAGGAGGCATCAACAGTAGAAAACAGGAAGTTGTTATCCCTCTGTACAGACAGTTGGAGAGCCCATCTGAGTACTGCATGCAATTCTGGAGACCCATCTCCGCAAAGACATAGACAGAGTGGAGGCTGTTCAGAGAAGGGCAACCAAAATGATGCAGGGTCTGCACCAGAAGACATACGAGGAGAGACTAAAGCAGCTTAACATGTATACCCTTGAGGAAAGGAGGGAGAGGGGGTACATGATAGAAACTTTCAAGTATCTTAATGGAATTAAAGTACAAGAGGGTAGCATCTTTCAGAAAAAGAGATGTGCAAGAATAAGGGGGCACAATTTGAAGATGGGGGATGACTCAGAGGTAATGTTAGAAAGTATTTTTTCACAGAGAGGGTTGTGGATGCATGGAACAGCCTTCCTGAGGAGGTTGGGGAGTCAGGAACAGTGGGAGAATTCAAGAATGCATGGGACAGACATAAGGCAATTCTAGTGGGGGGTAGGAGGATGTAAGCTGTTGATTAACTAGAATCTGCAGCTTATCCATCAGGTAGGGAAATGGGCAGACTAGGTGAGCCAAGCGGTCCTTATCTGCTGTCAAATTCTATGTTTCTATGTAAACTGCGTCAGCCAAACTCTAAACATCATGATGGATGTTTGTGCATGTGTGGACATGAGACCACAAATTTCCCTTGTATAACCTTAAAACGAATGCTTCATCTGCCTGTCCAGGACGCCGTCTTAGCCCTGGTGTGGTGAGTCTTCAGGAGAGCCGTGAGCCTCCTCTTACTACAATGTTGGCCTGAAACAACGCAGGCCCGCATCCTTTTAACGAAGGTGGCCAAAAAGGGGGGAGGCCTCTTGCACGTGCTTGTCTGTTCCACAAGAACAAACAAGACTCTCAGACTTACAGAATGCAGTCGTCCATTTAGCTTAGATCTTAACGGTAAAAGATAAATTCACTTGTGCAATTCCTTCCCTGAAATAGAGAAGGTTGTGGACAGGTGGACATAGAGCTATGTCCTGGATTCCTGGAAGGTAATGAGCACTTGAAGGACGAACACTATTCTGAGTACCACTTGTCCTATGCCTAATAAGGAATGGCTCCTTCATAGGAAACCTGAAAAAACAACACATCCAGTGATGTGTATAGGAGTGGTTCGGAAAACTCCTTGCCAAGAGCATTCAGAACCCAAGAGATCCCACAGCAAACCAGATCAGGACTGCAGATGGGCCCTACAAACATATGCCAATGAGTTCCTAAGCCCCTCCCCCCCAAAAAAAAGGGGCTGCGATAGCAGAACGCAGCCTCTTATTAAACCCAATGTCGACCTTTCCGCCTTCTTATAGAAAACCGAAAAAACTGCAGAAGAGGCCGTTGAAAGAGAAAACCTTCCCTGCTGGCCCAAGGTAAAAAGAAAGAGATGGCCTCTTCCGGAGCATAGGCCGCAGACACAGAGGATTTCTGGCAGCCATCAAGAAGTTAAGCAGTTTTTCTCGCGGGGAAAACTATACAAATATTTATTTGTATTTATACATAAATATTTATTTACTTATTATTTTGCTAAATAGAAGGGCCTCCTCCTCTCAGGAGCCAGGGTGTGAGCTGTATCATTCCTGGATTTTTTTTTGGGGGGGGGAGAGAGACCCTGAGGAGGTCTCTTCACATCAGAAGGCGTAAGGGTGCTTGCTGAGCAAGAATCTTGGTAAGTCTGAGAACCACAGTCTTCTCAGCCACTCAGCAGCTAACTCGAGGCAGCTCCCTCCAGAGCGTCTTTTGTTTCTATTTATTATTCTCTGTAAACTTGGAAAAAGAGAAGTAGAGGAAAAATACACTCTGCTGAGGGTCCAGTCTTGAGGCAGAGTGACAACCACCCCTGAGTGTTCACACCAAAAGGGCTGAAGAACCTTCTCGGATCAGAGCATTGCAGCTGGATGCGAACAGATTGATCTGAGGCCTACCAAACCGGTTGCACAGGAGTTAAAAAAACTCCGATTCAATCTCCACTCCACAGGATGAAAACATTTTTTTGGGGGGGTTAACCAGTCCACCTGAAGGTTCAACAACCCTGCCAGGTGAACGGTCAAGAGGTTGGTGACCTCTCAAAACATCTCCTATGCCTTAGGGTGATGTACAAATACACGCCATGTTTAGCCTCGTGGAGGAAAACTAGGGGAAGCTCGGTGGACCTTCTCCATTTCATGAACATTGATGTGGAGATGTTGTTTGAAGACTAACCAAGTTTTCCGAGTGGGAAAATGGCTCTGATCTGGCACCCCACCCCCACCCCCAATTCATCTAGGCTGACATTTGTTGTGAAAAGTAACTCTGGAAATTATAGTGGAACTTGTTCAGATCTTGTGCATCCACTCACTAACTCGGAGTGAGGAAGCCAAGAAAAAATAACTTACCATAGTAATCTTGTTTCTTCCAACGGAATCTTACTGTATTCTGACATATGTAGTATGGTCTCACCATTGGACTTCCCCGGAGCCTAAATGGTTAATAGAACCTATGCAAATCACAAAAGAAGCATTGGAACCACACCCTGTGCCCCTTGGAGCTCCTGTCATCTTCTTCTCTCACAAAAGAAGCATTGGAACCACACCCTGTGCCGCTTGGAGCTCCTGTCATCTTCTCCACTCACAAAAGAAGGTACGCTGAACCCGGACAGCACAGACTGAGCTAGACCCTACAGCCCTCTTTTTCTTTCAGCCCATTCAGAACTTGCCGACTTTTTACTTGGGTTCTTCCTCTGATTCTGTGAACCTTCTCAAGCCTATTTAATATCCGATTTACCTGGTTTAATTATTTTGTAGCATATCTATAGGACAGCCTGCTTTAGTATCTGTTTAGAGAGAGATAATTTTGGCTAAGAAAATCATTTTTACTGTTTTTGTATTAATTATGGGACAGTATTGCAATTTAAAGGGGCACTGTCAGCTTTACTCCTCGTTTTTTGAAAATTTACCATCACTAGCTTGCTATGCACGTGACTGTTGCATGGTTACTGAAGAATGCACATAAGTGAAACACAAAGGATTCCGCTTACCAATTTTCGCTAAATATGAATTATTTGTACTCCTGCTGTCCCGACTGAAAGTCTCCATGCACCAGAAGTGAGTTCACGTAGAGAAGGTGCCGAGAACGTGCATCTACCTGTAGCGCTGTCCCGCCGTGCATATTTTAGCATGGCCATTGTAAAAAAAAAAAAACTCTGTTAGCAATAGTTCCTCTAAATGTCTCTTTGTATCTGATACCCAAAACCGAAGGCTTGTTCTTGTGTAAAACACTTTTAAACACTGGTGCCCAAATCCCGTGTATGCGCAGCAGCAACCAGGTTAAGGATCCTGTGCATGCGCGATAATGTGCCGCTACTGCGCATGCACGGGATTTGGGTGCCAGTGTTTAAAAGTGTTTCCCATAAGAACAAGCCCTCGGTTTTGGGTATGAGATACCAAGACAATTTTAAAGGAACTAGCACTAACAGAGTTTATGATTTTTACAATGGCCATGCTAAAATATGCACGCCAGGACAGCGCTACAGGTAGACAAGCGTTCCCGGCACCTTCTCTACATGAACTCACTTCCCGTGCATGGAGATTTTCAATCGGAACAACAGGAGTACAACTAATTCATATTTAGTGAAAACTGGTAAGCGGAATCCTTTGTGCTTCACTTATATGCATTTTACAGTAACCATGCAACAGTCACGTGCATAGCAAGCCAATGACTGTAAATTTTCCAAAAACGAGGGGTAACGCTGACAGTGCCCCTTTAAGAGCTTAAAAGTTAATTCATCTGAAACCTAGGCCCTGTGTGTGTGTGTGTGTGTGTGTGTGTGTGTGTGTGTGTGTCTCTCTCTCACTTTCTCCTAGCCTGTTATCTGATTTCTGTACTTTTTGATCATCAACCAACCCCCTTCTCCCAGTATTTCAACTCCAAGCTCCCTTTCTACTTCCAGCACTGGAACCAAACTCTGTGCCACTTGGAGCTCATGCCATCTTCTCCACTCACAAAAGAAGGTACACCGAACCCGGACCGCACAGAATGCGTTAGACCCTACAACCCTCTTTTTCTTTCAGCCCATTCAGAAACTTGCCGACTTTTTACTTGGGTTCTTCCTCTAATTCTGTGACCCTCCTCAGCCTGTTTAATATCTGATTTACATGGATTAATTATTTTGTAGCATATCTACAGGACAGCCTGCTTTATTATCTGTTTAGAGAGATAATCTTGGCTAAATAAAAATCATTTTTACTGTTTTTGTATCAATTATGGGACAGTACTGCAGTTTAAGAGTTTAAAGTTAATTCATCTAAACCTAGGCCCTGTGTGTGTGTGTGTCTCTCTCTCACTTTCTCGTTGCCTGTTATTCAATTTCTGTACTTTCTGATCATCTATCAACCCCCTTCTCCCAGTATTTTTACCTCCAAGCTCCCTTTCTACTTCCAGCACTGGAACCACACCCTGTGCAGCTTGGAGCTCCTGTCATCTTCTCCACTCACAAAAGAAGCTATGCTGAACCCGGACCACAGACTACACAAGACCCTACAGCTCTACAGTGTCTATTTTCCCATTAGCAAGTTATACTCTACTACCTCTAGAGGGACATAATCTTTATATAAGCGATCCCTAACTGTTGTTCATATAGATAACTTCCTAAATTACAGCTCCCACCTCGATCTGACCAGCCCCCTCCTCTGAGCACCCTGCTTACAAATTCTTCTCCTTCCTAGATCAATTATTCACCAATTTCTCTGCCTTATGAACAATGCATCCCCTACTGTCCTCTCTCCCCCTTGTTCTGCTCATATCCCTCTCTTTACCACCTCCACTTGCTCTCTATTCACCTTTTCCTAATAACTCTCCCAACCCCATCAGTTACTATCTCCAATCCCCTACCCACATCCATGCTATCACTCTCTCCCTCCCATCTGAAATATGGTCTCACTCTACCTCCATTCCTCTTGCAGCTTTGATAATGGTGTCCACTTTCTCTGCAGTTCTCCACCTTCTTGTTATTGACTCATCCACTCCCTTCCACTCAAAACTCCCAACCTCCTTGCCAGCCCCTTCAAAATCACCTAAGCTCCACTTTCTTATACTCGCCCTCTTCTTGCTCTCCGCCGGGGATATCCACCCCAACCCAGGCCCTATTGCCCCTTGCTCCTCTAGTGCCTCTTCCTCCTCTACTATCTCCGCCCCCTCTTCTCTCAGCCCCCCAAAGGGCTTAAAGATCCTGCATCTAAACACCCGCAGCCTGCCTCAAAAAATAGACCAGATTCAGACCATGGTGTACACTCTAAACCCAGACATTCTAATCTTCTCAGAAACTTGGCTAAAGAGCAATATCCCTGACCACTCGGTCTCCATTTCTGGCTACTCACTGCTAAGGCAAGACCGTGCTGGCAGGGGAGGTGGTGTGGCCATTTATGTCCTAGCCTCCATCCAATATTCTATCATTTACTCATCCTCCAGTCCTGAGACCCATGATGCCCTAGCTATCCATGTGACCCTCCTCTTCACTTTCCCAATCTTCACAGCCGGCATGTACTGCTGCCCAAATGTCCATCCTTCGGTCACACTAGACCTCCTAACTAGGGTTGTCAGAACCCTCTGAAGTTCTGGGTTCTAGTTCTAGTCTAGAACTTTTGAAAAAGTTCTAGGGTTCTAATCTTTTTTAGAACTTTATAGAACTCGAACCCTATTTTTTTATTGTGCTGCCAGTAACGAAGATAGTAATAAAATACATGTAAAGGAAAAACTGTTCAATATAAGGGAGAGAAATTATCATGTGTGACATTGATAGAATACAACTAGGTTTATCTATGGTTTCTTCTGTTTGCTAAAGCCAGCAACTTAATACGTAACAGGCCCACCCACCACCCATATGTTAAAGTTTTCCTGCTGCAGCTGCATCATAGTTCCTTAGTGAAAGAAAGAGGTACATTAGCCATTTATGTACTCAGTTATATATACTCATCGTCATGAATTATGAGAAAAATAACTGATATTACCAATTTCCGCTATTTGCTGCTTTCTGTTTTAAATGAGTAAATCAAAAGTTGCTATGTTTAAAAGAAAGCTTTTATAACAAAGTCAGTCAAGTACTACAGCAGCAGCATGTGGAACTGTTGCAAACATATTATGTCATAACGTAGTCAGTCAAGACATTTGAATAAAAAAATATGCCAGTCATTGTTGCTGTAAAAAATGCATGCAATTTTCTAAGGTAATGCATACATATACCAACATTTTTGTTGGCAAATTGAAGTAATACATACAACTTTCTAAGATGATACATTTTGCAGCTGATACTTCAATAAAATCTGTATTTCAGTCACATAAATAAAAAGTGGTTTCCTCACCACATACTAAGGAACATTTAATGTAGCTGCAGCAGTTGGCATGTGATGTTTAAGGGACAGTGTCTGTCAACCCCATTATGTATCAAATTATCACTACTTGTAAAAGCAAAAACACTTTTATGATACGTCACATTCTGTGAAAACTGCTGA
The DNA here is from genome assembly GCA_016271365.2 of Neoceratodus forsteri. Lineage (NCBI taxonomy): Eukaryota > Metazoa > Chordata > Ceratodontiformes > Ceratodontidae > Neoceratodus > Neoceratodus forsteri. The sequence continues at coordinate 874,116,428 of CM028132.1, read as the reverse complement.
TGCAGATTTTCTTTTATTTCTGATTCCTTTATTCTTTTTTTAAAGGGGACAGGACAATTGTGCTAGGTGGCAGCAGTTTGCAATGTATTTAATAAGAATATAAATTATGTGTACAGTAGGTTCGGTCTGTCATCATTTTTTTCCTCACCATCCCCAGCTGATCACGAATCTGTAAATGAAAGAACTAAAACAACACCCACCTTTCACCCCATCACCCATTCCACTTTTCTTCCACCACCCTCATCTGTGCAGTAGCACCCATGCCACCCTTACACCCATGTTAAAACCAACCCACAACCCTCACCCATGTACTAGCATCCATTTTTTCGTTTATGGCTAACATTTCTGTAATTGAAAAATAATAAACAGCTACCAATTAGAACTCATTGTTTTGTCCTCTTTAAAATTGAAAATAGACCGTCTCCTGTCCCAGCCCATACTGATGCACCACAAAGTCACAGAAGGTAAATCCAAAAATATATGTTTGCACTTTAACTATAAACAATACGATCTAGGAAAGGACTAACGTGACAGTGTCCCTTTATGCCAAATTTGGGCCTGTTCCACTGATGTTAAAATTGCCTGTATATAAAACTTGTTGACTTTAGTTTAGACCCTAGCTACAAAGCAGTTTGCCATGAAACAGTGAAAGTTTTGGGGGTATGTAGTCAAGGTAGTAGATCGAGAAGGAGAGAGAGCGACAACCAAAGTCATCACAGTCTATAAAGTTTCCTTTTGGTGCAGAGAGACTCTGTCCACACAGTATTTACCAGCCACCACCATCTGAGTTGTCATCACCATCAACATCCACAACATCAATCACTTCAGGATCAGTTTGTATACTCTTGTGGGATCGAAAATCTTGACTTATTAACTTTAATAAAAGTTAGCGATGTGTACATTTTCTAGCAGCAACCTATTTCTGGTGTCTGTCACAATATTGCCAGCTGTACTAAACATGCGTTCTGAAGACACACTTGTTGCAGGACAACCAAGATATTTACAAGCTTCATCATACAGCTCTGTCAAATTGACTTTTTGATCTCCAGTATTCAAAGGGCATGCATCAATAGGAATAGGCAGTTCTTGCAGGTAACTGTCTACCATGATGGACAGAGACCGCTCAGAGGAGGAATCAGCAGAAGCTGATATGGCAGCAATTTGGGAAGGTTTGCACAAATTTAGCTTGCTACTAAGGGTTGAAGAAGTGGCAGTTATTGGAACAACTACTGTTAATGTTTGGTGACTTTTCCAGTTCTGTATCCCTTTGTGAAGATGAACCTGCATGTTGTAGGGATGACAACCTGAGGGTACTATGCGTGTCTGTGTTTGACTCCTGTGAGTGCTGCAGCTCATCTAGCAACATACATTTGTACTGCTCTATATCATCTGTTTTTGGAAGATGTATAGCCTTGAACCTGGGATCTAAGAGAGTTGCAAGGATGTAGTGTTTTGATTTCGTCATTACAACTAATTTGTAATTGGTTTTGAAGCGCTTGCTCATTCTCTTTACGAGATTCCCATGATACAGGCGACATGTTGTCTGCGCTTCAGATCTGTCTTTTTCTATTTCTAGATTTAGAACACTAAGATGATGTGAAATGAGCATTATGAGTGGGATAACCTGACTCACAGATGCCTTCAGAAGACATGTCCCTTGTAGCTGTCTCAAAAGAGCTAGGATACAGCACACTGTCTCCATTAATTTCCACTGCAGCACAGACAGCATAATGCCATCTCCAATAATGTAACTGGAGCAGTACTCATGTACAGCTTGCTTTTTGCTCAAGAGGCGCTGCAGCATATAAAGCGTTGAGTTCCAACGAGTGGAAACATTTTGAATCAGCTTTTGCTGGGGCAGCTTGTGGTTTTTGCAGTTCAGACAATGTCCGTATAGCCTTGGTTGAATGTGAAAAGTGAGTCACAATTTTTGCAAACAGCAATCATACCATCCACTTGTGTTTAGTTGCTGAGAAACCCATGACAATTAAGTGTAAGCAATGTGCAAAGCAAGAAGCATGCAGAAATCCTCCGTCCTGTACTGCTTTCAAGATGTTGGCTCCATTGTCACTTACTATGAAGCCACATTTAGACCGTGAGAATAAACCCATTCGTCAAGGAGGTCATTTAGTTCCTGCAAGATGTTTGCAGCAGTATGACTTTGCCCAAACTTCTTTATATGCAGCAGTGCCATCTTTTGGGGTGTCTTTGTTTTGAAGAAGCACAAGAAAACGTGACCAATGAGCAGTAAGGGACATGTAATCTATGTTTTGAGTGCTGGTCCACATATCTGTTGTGACATGAATAACCCCACCCTCTGCAGTTTTAGTGCAAGCATCACTGTAGCTTTTAAAGCCTGATAAATGTTTGGTATTTCAACATAGGAAAAGTACCTTCGATGAGGAACATTATGTGAGGCTCTGCTAATGTCATGAGCTCCTAAATCCTCATGATCTACCAAAGAGTATGGGAAGAAGGGCTCCGGCTAACAGTTCACCAATTTGGTGATTAAGATGAAGGGTCTTTGGATGATTTCTAGTAAAGGTATTCTTCCTTTCAAATGCCTGAGACAGTGTTAGCTGTTTGCAACATGTCCCTGCTGGTTTTATTATACACCGTGCTTGATGGGCAGATGGGCGCAGAGATGGTGGACTAGGACTTATACATTCAGTGCCATCACTGGATGTGCAACTGGTACTAATGGTGCTGGCATTGGTGGTAACAGTGATCCTAGGGCTGGCAGTGGTTCTGCCCGCATCAAGTTCAGACAATTCAGTATCCATTTCAGATTCCTGACCCTTCTCACATGCGGTCTGGAAGATGCAGGACATGGGTTTTGGATGATCAAGCAAAATCGAATGCTTTTTCAGATGGCGTTTAAGACCTGTAGTGCCAAGGCATGACACAACTTTACCACGGCTTACACTCTGTTTACACAGGGAACAAATTGCTCTGCATGGATCAGTTTTACTGACAGAGAAATAATTCCACACCTCAGATGTTACAGATTTTGTTCGAGTGCTAGGAAGATAGCTAAAGACTGTTTTGTCTTTTCACCTGTCCTAACAGAACCTGGGACATGCTCCTTGGTGCTAGAAGAGTGGGCAGAAGACTCTGATGGATTTTCATTGCTGGCCAACACAGAAGTGGTGGATTCAATGGATATGTCCTTTTCATTGCCAACAGTGCTGGATGTATTTGCAAGTGTACTACCTGATTCATTGTCAGCAGACTTGCTCATTTAACTTTGTTGAGGAAGTAATGATTTGTCGCGAGACACAACAGTGTCGGACTGAGACAAAGAGCTACTGTCTGAGTCAGAGAGGGACTCACTGTTACTTGCATTATTGCTGCTAGTCACAGGGATCTTAACAGCATGAATGGCATACCTTATGGTGCCTCTCCGTGTGACCCCAGCAGCTGTACAGGTTTTCTTAAAAGGTCCCCCTTTACCACACTTCACTGTTGCTCTTTGCTGTTTGTTGAATTTTTATCACGTGAAACATTTTGGTTATTTCTGCTAGCACCAGGATTACCACTACCACCAACACCTGCTCCAACACCAGCACTAGATGCTTCATCTATGTTAGTGTCAGCCATAACAGACAGTAAGTACCAGTATACTGCGGTGAACACACCCACACCCAAACAATTCCTGTGTAACAAAGCAATGTGATCTGTGATCGCTGGCTACAACTCCAAAATTGTATTTTGGTTGTGTGACACTGTGATACCGTGGACTGAAAGTAATTGAAGAATATGACAGTTTGCAACTGAAGGATCCCAGGTTCAAGGCTTACAGAATGATTGGGCTGCTGGGCATAGGCATACACATAGCAATCAAGGGGTGCACAGTAGCAGGGTGATGGGCTGACCACAGGAGACGGAGTCACATATGCAACCCAAGGAATGAGAATTATATTTCTACATTTCTGTCATGTAAGGTTAATGCCACCACACAACTGGGCACTGGGCACTGGGCTTCTCTCTGTAACACACATTGGGTAGGGTACAGAGCAGTCAAGGGGCACACAGCAGCAGGGTGATGGGCTGACCACAGGAGACAGAGTCACATATGCAACCCAGGGAATGAGAATTATATTTCTACGTTTCTGTCATGTAAGGTTAATGCCACCACACAACTGGCCACTGGGCTTCTCTCTGTAACACACACTGGGTAGGGTACAGTGCAGTCAAAGGGCACACAGCAGCAGGGTGATGGGCTGACCAAAGGAGACGGAGTCACATACGCAACCCAGGGAATGAGAATTATATTTCTACGTTTCTGTCATGTAAGGTTAATGCCACCACACAACTGGCCACTGGGCTTCTCTCTGTAACACACACTGGGTAGGGTACAGTGCAGTCAAAGGGCACACAGCAGCAGGGTGATGGGCTGACCACAGGAGACGGAGTCACATACATAACCAACAACTCAGGGAATGAGAATTATATTTCTACGTTTCTGTCATGTAAGGTTAATGCCACCACACAACTGGCCACAGGGCTTCTCTCTGTAACACACACTGGGTAGGGTACAGTGCAGTCAAGGGGCACACAGCAGCACGGTGATGGGCTGACCACAGGAGACGAAGTCACATACGCAACCCAGGGAATGAGAATTATATTTCTACATTTCTGTCATGTAAGGTTAATGCCACCACACAACTGGCCACTGGGCTTCTCTCTGTAGCACACACTGGGTAGGGTGCAGTGCAGTCAAGGGGCACACACTGGGCTTCTCTCTGTGACACACACACACTACACTGGGAAGGGTTCAGATTTATTTGCCTTTTTTTGCCCCCTTGTATGCTTGTTGCTGGCAGCTGCTGAGTGTGCAGTGTGCACCACTGACTGAGCAGTGCTGCAGTTTCAAATAATCACATTTCACAAAGGTTCTTTACTTCTTATTTTTTTTTATTCTCTCTCCGAGTCCTCTGAGTCCTCCTCCAGTCCTGATATTGATTGATCTCGGTCTCGATCCCTCCCTATTCCCCAGTCCCTTCCCAATTCTTGATTAATCCCTCCACCTGTCCTGAACCTCCTCCTAGTCCCACTCCCACCCAATTTTGAGCTTTTTTCAGCCTTTCTCTTGTTCTCACAGGAAAATGGATGACGGAAGTGGCCAGTATTGGACAAGAGTAGCGGTACGCTAACCGCTAACGCTAGTAGTACAGTTTAGCTAGGCTGCTGCTGCCTCCGCTCCGATCCTCAGCAAATGGCGCTCCTCCTCGTGGCACATCTGCCTAAATACCCCCACAGATCCCGCGGCTCGCGCAGCTTACTCGACGCCCACCACAAGCCCGTGCGTGGAGTCACAACATACATAGCGCAAACAGACAACATCTCGCATCTCGCGGTGATTCGAACCCTTTTGCTAACCTTTTAGTGTTCGAGTTCTAAATTAGAACTCGAACACCAGGGTTCGAGGAGGGTTCGAATCTTTACCAAACTAGTTCTGACAACCCTACTCCTAACCTCTATCACTTCCCTTGCTTGTTCTGGGGAATTATTCATCCTAGGCAACTTCAATATGAATTGGTTATCACCTAAAACTACCAAAACTAAAAATGAAATCGGAGCCCTAAACCTCTCCCAACTGATCTCCGAACCCACCCGCCCAAACCACAAGACACAATAACACTCCCTACTCGACTGGACCCTTACCTCCCACCCCACTGTGTCATCACCTCTGGCATCCTCCCCGATGCTCTCAGTGACCATAACCCAATATTCATAGTTAGGAAAGTCCACAGAAAACCATTCTACTGTGCTCTTTCAAGTCTCTTGACCTCGAACCTCTCTTGAGTAACCTTGCCACTTCTGACTGGTTCCCCTAACCTCCTTCCCCTCAGTTGATAAGGCCCTTGCCTACTTCTAAGAAATCTTTCTTGTAAACTGGAATGCCTTTGCCCCACTCAAACAAACCAGAGTCAGAGGTAACCACTTACCTTGGATAACCTCTGAATCTCTGGCCTGTCTCAGGGCTAGATGTAACCCCTAGATGGCGCTATCCCAGGGGCTACTACCCCTGCCTGATTTGCCACTAACAGGTTGAGGGGCCTGGATCCAATGGCGGGTGCCTCCACCCAGAGGTCAGGGTTTGCAATAGTTAAACTAACTTGGTCACAGCCCTCTGGGACACTGCAACCCCCCTTTCTTCCCACTAGTGGCCCACACAATATATCAGAATTACCTTCACAGTATACACTCCCCCAGGTCTGGTTCCGGCACTGGGACCTCCTGTGAAATGAGATACAGTGCAACAATCACAGTACAGTACTTTAACATAGACAAATACCTCAGGCAGTATAACTTTGCTGAAACAAGCAGCTCTGATTTATTTAGGGGATATAACAAGGACAGGGAAATCAGGTTAATTAGCTTATCACTCTAATAATCTACCTATGGCTCTGTGCACAGGCCTATCCCTATCAGTTACTGTCCCTGGGTACCCAAGCCCTCAGTGGCTAGTCCAAACCGTGGCAGCTGGTAGGGGCCCTTTCACACAGAGAAAAGGAGGAATTAAACAGTCAGCAGTACAGTAATTCCATTTGGATTTAATGTGGCAATTCAACAGGGAGCGACCCTGAATTAGTACTCACGACCTCCAAATAAGATAGGGTCCTTCAATGTCCTGGGGCTCACTTGAGGTACACAAACCTCTTCACACATCCATATAAAAGAAAGCACTATACCAGGCAGGCTGCATCTGTATCCCGATCGCAATTACTGCACAATCCGGGAGAACACACAGCAGATTCAGTTCCTGACAGACCGAGTGCAATTTTCAGCAATTCCTCCAGTCTTCTACAGGGTGAGCCTGGTTTCTACTCTTCAGAGATCCTTTGATTCTTTTCACAGGACGGATTCAGTCCTAACAAGCTGTTACACGCTGCAGACCGAACTCTGGGCCTTACACACGTTTTTGACTAAAACTGCACACTGAAAAAGCACAGGGCTCCTTCCTTCTTCACTGCCAAAGCTCAACTGAAACTCCAACCGACAAAACCGGCACTTCCTTTGAGTTCCTCCCAGTTCTTGACTGGATTGGCTGTAGCTCACAATAGACTGCTGCTGTTGGTCCAAAAGGCACTGAAGTCTAAACTACATCTCCCAGAGTCACTGCCCATACAATCCTCTTGTGGCTGGCTCAGATTATGAGTCCAAGTTCTGATTCGTCCAAGGCACCATTTTAGAGCTAGCTTACCCCACACTGATTGGTCCAGTTCAGCAGTTCAAAACTAGAATGGGGAACTAGCAGACACAGTTCTGACTGCAAAGAAAGCAGGTTAGACAAACTGTAATTTCATTATTACTCTAAATAATTTCCGGCAAACAGTTACATCTTTCAGATAGGTTCCCTTTGCACTCCTAGTGACTGCAAAAATGAAGTGAATTGGCAGCAGCTCGAGTGGTACTCAGAAGCACACAGTCCCCCATACAAACTAATTATGTCTGCAAGCAGACAGCTCTTAAAGAGACAGTACCAGAGGCTCTAAAATACTCACTGATAAATGGCTTAAATGCCAAACACCATTCAGGCTTGGAGCATTCAAGCAAGCTCCTGGAAGTCTTTTGGGAACCCCCATTTGCAGGGGGGTTACATAGAGATTGACCTTGGAAGCGTCATACAGCTACCCAGCATCCTAGTGACCTCGCAAACTTCAGCATGCTCAGAAACACTTGCACCAGGGCTACAAGGTTAGCCAAGTCTGAATATTTCAAATCTGCCTTCATCACCAACATAAATTCCCCTTCAAAGTTCTGTAAGGTGGTGCACACTCTATTTACCCACTCATCTTGCCCACCGCCCCCGGTACTTAAAGTAAATAGCTCACAAGTGTTCGACCCACTAGCTGTATGCGCAGAATTTAACTCCTACTATACCTCCTGTGCCACTGAGCTACTGAAATCCCTCCCCTCCTACCCCTCTCCCTCACCACCCTCAACCCTCTACCGGTGTGCCCCCTCCACCACCCTCCCACCTTCCCTTCTCTTTCGCTACTGTAACCCCAAATGATGCCCCCGGTGCTCTCCTCACCATCAACCCCTCTGAAGGTGTCTCCCCTGATGGCCTTGACCAAAAACTCCTCTCCCTCTCCGCTACGTCCATTGCCAACACCTCTCAATAATCCTAAATCTCCATTTTTCTACTACCTCTGTCCCCTCTTCTTGGAACCATGCTGTGGTCCTCCCTCTGTCCAAAGGGGGTGACTCCTCATCCCCTGGCAACTATCACCCCATTTCTCTTCTCCCTACCTTTGCCAAGCTTCAAGAACACATTGTCCTCTCCCAACTCACCTCTTTTCTCTCTGACACCTCCTTTTTCATCCTTTTCCAGTCTGGTTTCAGGAAAAAAAACACTCAACCACCATCTCTCTCCTACGGCTCACAGACTCCATCCTAACCATGATGGACAATGGGCAAATTACCTCTGCCATTTTTGTTGACCAGGCCAAGGCCTTTGACACCGTCTCTTACTCTCTTCTCCTCAACACACTCCCAGCAGCTGGCCTATCTCCCCTCCGCCACAAACTGGTTCAAGGCCTACCTTATTGGTAGAACCCAATCAGTTAAGATCTTGGACGTCACTTCCCTACCCCTCCCGATTAGCACTGGAGTCCCCCAGGGCTCGGTATTAGGGCCCCTCCTATTCTCCATCTTCTAAAATGACCTTCCCTCTGTTTGCTACCCATCCTCCACTATACATACGTATGCAGATGATACAGTCTTGTATGCAACTGGCTCCTGTCCTGATGAGGATGAGGTTACAACCAGCTTACAGCAACACTTCAATAAGGTTCAGCTCTGGTTTGCTAACCATAAACTTTTCCTCAATGCCAAAAAGACTGTTTCCATGATCTTTGGCACAAGGCAGAGACACTCTAGGCTTCCCTCCCTACCCACTTTTCACACCCTCGGAGGGGACTTTACTTGAGGACATATCCTCCTTCAGGTACTTAGGTGTTTGGTTGGACCAACACCTAAACTTCTCTGGACATATTGACGCCATCCAGAAACAACTGCACCCCAAGCTTGGTGCCCTGTTCTGGAACCATAATTGCATCCCTCCTACGGCTAGGTGTGAACTTGTTCAGAAGATGATACTGCCCATCTTTGACTACTTTGACATGGTCTATGGTGCTGCCACTAAGGGACTAGACACCCTCTTCAATTCCTTTTGCCACATTGCCCTGGATGCTCCCCCCTCGCACCCATCACTGCGATCTTTATCGTGCCCTATCCTTCCCCTCTCTTACAAATATGCAACTCTCCCACTGTGCTAAATTCACCTCCAAGCACTGGTTGGGTGAGCTCCCTTCCTACCTCATCCCCTCCTTTATAACACCCCACCCTCCCATTCCCTTAGATCAACCGATTCCCGCACTCTGGTTGTCCCCCACAGGGCCACCCAAATCTGCCAATCCAGTTACTCTCACTGCTTCCCAAAAATGTGGAATCCCCCCCCCAATCCGGCACTCATCCTCCGCCTACTCCATCAACTTTGCCCTCAATAATCACCTTGCACCTAGCTGCTCCTGCCATGTCCCTTCCTAATTTCCTCTTCTAAGCCCTAGACAAACCCTACCCCCCCACCGTCACCTCCATTTTACCTTGTGCACACCCAACCCTTCTCCCCTTTCCCCTAATTGCTCCCCCTTACTGACCTCCCTCGATCTCTCCAGAATGTAATGGACCTTGAATGCCCTCCATGGGTCCCTCTCCTGCCCCCCAAGGGGCTTGTATCTCTCATATACTTTTTTCCTCCCACCACCTCAAAGGGGTCTCTCTCTGGGACACTGTTTTTTCCCCTTCTCTCTGGTCCCCCTAGTCCCCTTGCAGGGTTCCTCGCATCCTGAAGGGGTCTCCAGGAGCACGACTCTTCCCCCTCCCCTTTCCCCCTTTTCTTTCATGTAAGCACGTGTTTACTTATTAACCCAACACTTATTATTGTCCCCTCTTTATTTATTTTTATTTATTGAGTAAGTCGGATTTACAGCCTTTGAGTCAAAGACTCATTTACGAAGGCTCCTCATCAGAGTACAATACATCAATATGCATGCAGTATACAATAATACAAAGTGGTAAAATGGAAACACAGGATATGACCAGTACATACAACAAAAAGGGTGAGGCCTATACAATCGGGTAGCTGTACAAGTCCATTCAAGGAGCTTGTAAATGTCAGTGTACAGTACAGGTAAATAAGGAGGGTGATGTCTATACATTTAAGAAGCTATACAGGCCCAGCTAAGGAGCTTGTACATGCCAAGATGCAAGCTGTCGAGAAACCGACTTTGTCATTAACACAGTCCATCTTTTGTTGAGAATAAACAGCAGTGGGATACACAGCACAATGGCCCAAACTTACTCCATGTGGTATGGGTGATACTGATGGTTTATGTGCACCTGCTGGCATCTGCATCCCAGCTCTACTACTGAGACAGGACCAGACAGCGCTAGCCCGTGCCCATTAGCCAGGTATTGGAGGTGCTGCGCAGCAACCTATGTTTAGTAGGTGCACTGACAGCAGCGGGTGGAGAGTATGTGGTCTCTGAGGGCAATTTTGAATGGGCCTAGTCTGGCAACAGAGACAATGGCCGGGGGGAGTTTACTGTACCATAATGGGGCTCTGTTGGAGAAGGACCTTTGGGCTAGTGAGGTCGCAACCCTGGGAACAGCCCATATCAGTTTATTTGCCGAGCGGGTATTTGCTGAGGCATGAGCAGAGTGGAGGGAGGCAGAAACTCCAAGGGGGGTTAGACCTAAGTGAATTTTTTTGGTGAGGAGACTTGTTTGGTAACAAAATCTTTAATCTAGAGTGAGGATATTAGTTAGGGCATACAGGGTGTAGCTGTGGGTACGCCTGTCTACACCAGCGAGGAGTCTGCAAGCTTTGTTGATGGCTAAGTGGATTTTATTTAGAGCCATGTGGTCAGTGGCCGCATATATGGTTAGTCCACAATCTACTAGAGAGAGAACAGAGGAGGTGACAGCAAGGTTAAGGGCCTCTGGCAGTAGGCAGTCTCTATGCAGATACAGTAATCCTGTGCAAATATTTATGGCTGAAGAAAGATTATTGATATGTGGGTGGAAAGAGAGGCTGGGATCAAATGTAAGGCCTAAGTATTTATAGGTATAGACCTGTTCCAGCAGGAGGAGGGCTTTGGAAAAGATTTTTAGTTGGGCATCGCAGTTCTTGCTCTGCCAGTGGGCAAAGAGCATTGACTTAGTCTTTTTTACATTGACCACCAGTCTGTGGTCAGTAAACCAGTTTTTGATGTGGTTGAAGACAAGTTGCAGGGAGGACTGTAGGATTGTGGGATCTGAGTGAAAAGCAAACAGTACTGTGTCATCTGCGTAAAGCAGAAGATTACTTGGGCAGGCTTTTGACAGAGTGTTCAGGAAGATGCTGAATAATAATGGACCGAGGATGGAGCCCTGGGGGACCCCAGAGCGGACAGGCAGAGTAGACGAGAGAGTGTTGTTTATCTTCACACACTGGGACCTATCTGAGAGGTAACTTGTAAACCACGAAATGGGTCCAGGGGACAGTCCGGTGAGGTGGAGAGTGTTTAGAAGCAAGGTGTGAGAGACAGTATTGAATGCTTTCAACAGGTCTATAAATACAGCTCCTGCTAGGCGTTTCTTATCTAGGGCATTGTGCAACGAGTTAGAGAACTCTGTGAGGGCGGTTGTTGTGCTATGCCCTGCTCTAAAGCCGTGTTGTTCTGTACATAGTATGTTGTGCGCAAGCAGGCAGTCAGTGAGCTGGGTGGCAATAATTTTTTCCAGAGCTTAAGAGAGGAGTGGAAGAATGGAGTTGGGCCGGTAATTATTAGGTGAGGTGCGGTCACCACTTTTCAGTATTGGTGTCATGGTGGCTGTCTTCCAGTCGGTTGGAAACTGCCCTAGACATAGAGAGTGGTTAAGGAGATCAGTCAGTGGGGGGAGTACAGAGTCTAGCACCAAGTTAAGAATTTTCATATCAAAGGAGCCTTTGCAGTAGTTTGAACCACCGAGGGCTTTTGCAAGGTATGGCCTTGCTTCACTCATTGTAATAATCCTGAGATGGAAGGGGGAGGTAGGCATTGTTAGGCTCAGGGGTCATAGGGGTGGGATCAAAGAAGTTGTTTGGAAGGATTGCACTCAGATCTGAGAATGCAGCATTTAGGCAATTGGCGATGGTAAGTGGGTCTGAGGTATTATCATTATTGATAGTTAGCTTGGAAGGGGGTGACATCCTGGCTTTTCCATTCAGAAAGTGAGGGTAGTTTTATAGCAGTCTGATTTGGCCATCCTTATGGCCCAGGTGCAACTATTGCAAGCCACCTTGTAGGCGAGCCTGTCTGCTGGCACCCCTGAGGCAACTGCTTTATGCCAGAGATCGTCACGGTTCTTTAGTTGCTGAAGCAGGGCTGGTGAGACCCAGGGGGCATTACATTTTTTGGATTGGACATTTGTGAGGGGGGCAAATCTATCACACGCATTGTTGGACGTGCTGGTGAAATAATCCAGGGCTTCATCTATGGAAGGGCCAGGGGCGTTGCTGATAGGGGACCAGTCATATTGGGCTAGGTGTCTCCTTAGTTTAGTGAGGCCTCCAGGTTGAAAGCGGCGTCGGGTAAAACTGTTAGGTTGTGGTATTTTCCGCTGACATGACCTAGTGAAGAGGATAGGGGAGTGATCACTTAATGAGTCTGGAAGGACAACCAGGTTTAAGATTTTGTTTGGACGACTGGTGAGTAGCAGGTCGATCAGGGTGCAAGATCCATTTCTGGGATTCACCCTGGTTGGCTGATTGACCAACTGGGCTAGATCTAGGGCAGCAAGGGTGTCTTTAATAGGGGAGGCCGAGCTCGACAGTCAGTTCGCATTAAAATCCCCTAATATAAATGTGCTCGGTTTTGGGAGGGAAGCTGGCGGTATAGTTGGCCAGGGATTGAAAGGCTGTGACTTGGTTTCTTGGTGGGATGTAAGCCATGGTAATAGTTACAGAGGCTCTGGAGGGGTCTGGTGCGAGTTTTATTGTCAGGGCTTGTGCCCCATGATCCAGGGAGGGAGCCGGTAGGTTTGGCATAACAGGGAGTCTCGGATGTAAAATGCACACCCCCCTCCCCACATGTTATGTGCAACACTGTTGTAACACTGTTTGTAACACCTGCCTTACAACTGTGTGTTAATGTTGATCCTGTAACTTGAATGTATAATGTTTCATTCCAGTTGCAACACTTCCCCCCAGGTCACACCAGGAGACGAGCGACTTGTTGCTCAGTGTGCCTTCCTGGTGAAACATTTCAATAAATAAATAAATAAAATGATGGAACGCTAGGCTCAAGCTCGGTTTTCAAACCACTGTCCCTGGAATACATCCTGCAACCATCAGATTCTTATGGAGTATGCATAAGAACATATCTAAATTATCCTAGTAAATAACTAGCACCTCCCAACAACTAAACAATCCCCTTACATTTAAGAGTGCGGGCATCACTAAGACTCAAGTCAAGATGCCCTAACAAGAAACAACTCAGAAGTCTGAAACAGCAAGGACAGCTGTAGTGCAGTGCCCATACGTTCTAGTACGAGAGGTAGGGTGGGAGCTCAGAATACAGTAAGGTTCCCTTGGATAAAACAACATTAGTATGGTAAGTAATTTTTTCTTCCAACCCCAGGAAATCTTACTGTAGTCTGACATATGCAGACTACCCAAGCAGTACCTTTGGAGGAGGACAGAGAACATATTTAGGAAATAGGATCTGCAGTACTGCTGTGCCAAATCTGGCATCACGTCTGGCCTGGGTATCCAAGCTATAGTGTCTGGTAAATGTGTGAACAGTTTTCCAGGTAGCTGCATTATACACTTCCAATAAAGGAATATCTCTTGCAGCTGCTACAGAAGCAGATGTACCCCTTGTAGAATGGGCCCTATGGCCTACAGGGGGTTCTTTGCCTGCTTTGCTGTGTAGCAGAACTGAATACAGGCAACAATCCAGCATGCAATAGTCCTCTTTGAGGCAGGTTTGCCCTTTCTCACTCTCCGTAGGTTAGGAAAAAGTGAGTATTATCCTGCCTATGATTCTTGGTGTGATCCAGGTAGTAGCTGATATCCCTCTTGACATCCAAGCTATGCAGCTTACGTTCCCCTAAACTGGAATGGTCAGTGAAAAAGACTGGCGAAGTGATAGATTGATTCAGGCAAAAATCCAGCACCACCTTAGGGAAAAACTTCCTGGTAGTCCTGAGGACTACCTTTTCCCCTATGGACTGAAATACAGTTTGGTTCTGTGGAAAAGGCCTAGAGCTCACTGATCCTCCTGGCTGAAGTAATAGCTACCGGGAACACTGTTTTCCATGTCACATACTTGAGCTCTGCTGAGGACATGGGCTCAAAGGGTGGCTACTTTAGCTGGCCGATGCATTTATTGACGTCCCATTCAGGAGCTGGATATCTGTGCGGGGGATGCTAGTGTAACAGACCCTTGAAAAACTTTCTGAATACCTGATTATCTACCAGGAATGAACCCTTACCCACTGAGAGGTGAGCAGTAGGGTTGTCAGAACCCTCTGAAGTTCTGGGTTCTAGTTCTAGTCTAGAACTTTTGAAAAAGTTCTAGGGTTCTAATCTTTTTTAGAACTTTTTAGAACTCGAACCCTATTTTTCTATTGTGCTGCCAGTAACGAAGATAGTAATAAAATACATGTAAAGGAAAAACTGTTCAATATAAGGGGGAGAGAAATTATCTTGTGTGACATTGATAGGAATACAACTAGGTTTATCTATGGTTTCTTCTGTTTGCTAAAGCCAGCAACGTAATACATAACAGGCCCACCCACCCACCCATATGTTAAAAGTTTTCCTTAGAGAAAGAAAGAGGCACATTAGCCATTTATGTACTCAGCTATATATACTCATCGTCATGAATTATGAGAAAAATAACTGATATTACCTAATTTCAGCTATTTGCTGCTTTCTGTTTTAAATGAGTAAATCAAAGTTGCTATGTTTAAAAGATAGCTTTTATAACAAAGTTAAGCCAAGTACTACAGCAGCAGCATGTGGAACTGTTGCAAAACATATTATGTCATAACGTAGTTAGTCAAGACATTTGAATAAAAAAAAAATATGCCGGTCATTGTTGCTGGCAAAAATGCACGCAATTTTCTAAGGTAATGCATACATATACCAACATTTTTGTTGGCAAATTGAAGTAATACTTACAACTTTCTAAGATGATGCATTTTTGCAGCTGATACTTCAATAAAATCTGTATTTCAGTCACATAAATAAAAAAAGTGGTTTCCTCACCACATACTAAGGAACATTTAATGTAGCTGCAGCAGTTGGTATGTGATGTTTAAGAGACAGCGTCTGTCAACCCCATTATGTATCAAATTATCACTACTTGTAAAGCAAAAACACTTTATGATACGTCACATTCTGTGAAAACTGCTGATGCAGATTTTCTTTTATTTCTGATTCCTTTATTCTTTTTTTTAAAGGGGACAGGACAATTGTGCTAGGTGGCAGCAGTTTGCAATGTATTTAATAAGAATATATATTATGTGTACAGTAGGTTCGGTCTGTCATCATTTTTTTCCTCACCATTCCCAGCTGATCACGAATCTGTAAATGAAAGAACTAAAACAAC
The DNA here is from genome assembly GCA_016271365.2 of Neoceratodus forsteri. Classification (NCBI taxonomy): domain Eukaryota; kingdom Metazoa; phylum Chordata; order Ceratodontiformes; family Ceratodontidae; genus Neoceratodus; species Neoceratodus forsteri. Next base: position 874,100,775 of record CM028132.1, on the reverse strand, counting down.
ACCCACCTTTCACCCCATCACCCATTCCACTTTTCTTCCACCACCCTCATCTGTGCAGTAGCACCCATGCCACCCTTACACCCATGTTAAAACCAACCCACAACCCTCACCCATGTACTAGCATCCATTTTTCGTTTATGGCTAACATTTCTGTAATTGAAAAATAATAAACAGCTACCAATTAGAACTCATTGTTTTGTCCTCTTTAAAATTGAAAATAGACCATCTCCTGTCCCAGCCCATACTGATGCACCACAAAGTCACAGAAGGTAAATCCAAAAATACATGTTTTCACTTTAACTATAAATAATATGATACAAGAAATGATTGATGTGACAGTGTCCCTTTTATGCCAAATTTGGGCCTGTTCCACTGATGTTAAAATTGCCCTGTATATAAAACTTGTTGACTTTAGTTTAGACCCTAGCTACAAAGCAGTTTGCCATGAAATGGTGAAAGTTTTGGGGGGTATATAGTCCAAGGTAGTAGATCGAGAAAGGAGAGAGACGACAACCAAAGTCATCACAGTCTGTAAAAGTTTCTTTTTTGGTGCCGAGAGACTCCGTCCCACACAGTATTACCAGCCACCACCATCTGAGTTGTCATCACCATCAACATCCACAACATCAATCACTTCAGGATCAGTCTGTGTACTCTTGTAGGGACACGAAAATCTTGACTTATTAACTTTAATAAAAGTTAACGTGTGTACATTTTCTGGCAGCAACCTATTTCTGGTGTCTGTCACAATATTGCCAGCTGTACTAAACATGCGTTCTGAAGAGACACTTGTTGCAGGACAACCAAGATATTTACAGGCTTCATCATACAGCTCTGTCCAAATTGACTTTTTTGATCTCCAGTATTCAAAAGGGCATGCATCAATAGGAATAGGCAGTTCTTGCAGGTAACTGTCTACCATGATGGACAGAGACCGCTCAGAAGAGGAATCAGCAGAAGCAGCTGGTATGGCAGCAATTTGGGAAAGGTTTTGCCACAGATTTAGCTTGCACTAAGGGTTGAAGAAGTGGCAGTTGTGGAACAACTACTGTTAATGTTTGGTGACTTTTCCAGTTCTGTATCCCTTTGTGAAGATGAATCTGCATGTTGTGGTGATGACAACCTGAGGGTACTGTGCGTGTCTGTGTTTGACTCCTGTGAGTGCTGCAGCTCATCTAGCAACATACATTTGTACTGCTCTATATCATCTGTTTTTGGAAGATGTATAGCCTTGAACCTGGGATCTAAGAGAGTTGCAAGGATGTAGTGTCTTGATTTCGTCATTGCAACTAATTTGTCATTGGTTTTGAAGCGCTCGCTCATTCTCTTTCTGAGATTCCCATGATACAGGCGACATGTTGTCTGCGCTTCAGATCTGTCTTTTCTATTTCTAGATTTAGAACACTAAGATGATGTGAAATGAGCATTATGAGTGGGATAACCTGACTCACAGATGCACCTTCAGAAGACATGTCCCTTGTAGCTGTCTCAAAGGAGCTAGGATACAGCACACTGTCTCCATTAATTTCCACTGCAGCACAGACAGCATAATGCCATCTCCAATAATGTAACTGGAGCAGTACTCATGTACAGCTTGCTTTTGCTCCAAGAGGCACTGCAGCATATAAAGTGTTGAGTTCCAACGAGTGGAAACATTTTGAATCAGCTTTTGCTGGGCAGCTTGTGTTTTTTTTGCAGTTCGGACAATGTCCGTGATAGCCTTGGTTGAATGTGAAAAGTGAGTCACAATTTTTTGCAAACAGCAATCATACCATCCACTTGTGTTTCGTTGCTGAGAAATCCCGTGACAATTAATGTAAGCAATGTGCAAAGCAAGAAGCATGCAGAAATCCTCCATCCTGTACTGCTTTTAAGATGTTGGCTCCATTGTCACTTACTATGAAGCCACATTTTAGACCGTGAGAATAAACCCATTCGTCAAGGAGGTCATTTAGTTCCTGCAAGATGTTTGCAGCAGTATGACTTTGCCCAAACTTCTTTATATGCAGCAGCGCCATCTTTTGGGGTGTCTTTGAAGAAGCACAAGAAAACGTGACCCAATGAGCAGTAAGGGACATGTAATCTATGTTTTGAGTGCTGGTCCACATATCTGTTGTGACATGAATAACCCCACCCTCTGCAGTTTTAAGTGCAAGCATCACTGTCGCTTTTAAAGCCTGATAAATGTTTGGTATTTCAACATAGGAAAAGTACACTCATGAGGAACACTGTAACGAGGCTCTGCTAATGTCATGAGCTCCTAAAATCCTCATGATCTACCAAAGAGTATGGGAGAAGGCTCCGCTAACAGTTCACCAATTCGGTGATTAAGATGAAGGGTCTTTGGATGATTTCTAGTAAAGGTATTCTTCCTTTCAAATGCCTGAGACAGTGTTAGCTGTTTGCAACATGTCCCTGCTGGTTTATTATACACACCGTGCTTGATGGGCAGATGGGACGAGATGGTGGACTAGGACTTATACATTCAGTGCCATCACTGGATGTCAACTGGTACACTAATGGTGCTGGCATTGGTGGTAACAGTGATCCTAGGGCTGGCAGTGGTTCTGCCGCATCAAGTTCAGAACAATTCAGTATCCATTTCAGATTCCTGACCCTTCTCACGTGCGGTCTGGAAGATGGAGGACATGGGTTTTGGATGATCAAGCAAAACTGAATGCTTTTTCAGATGGCGTTTAAGAGCTGTAGTGCCAAGGCATGACACAACTTTACCACGGCTTACACTCTGTTTATACAGGGAACAAATTGCTCTGCATGGATCAGTTTTACTGACAGAGAAATAATTCCACACCTCAGATGTGACAGATTTTGTTCGAGTGCTGGGAAGATAGCTAAAGACTGTTTGTGTCTTTTCACCTGTCCTAACAGAACCTGGGACATGCTCCTTGGTGCTAGCAGAGTGGGCAGAAGACTCTGATGGATTTTCATTGCTGGCCAACACAGAAGTGGTGGATTCAATGGATATGTCCTTTTCATTGCCAACAGTGCTGGATGTATTTGCAAGTGCACTACCTGATTCATTGTCAGCAGACTTGCTCATTTCACTTGGTTGAGGAAGTAATGATTTGTCGCGAGACAAAACAGTGTCGGACTGAGACAAAGAGCTACTGTCTGAGTCAGAGAGGGACTCACTGTCACTTGCATTATTGCTGCTAGTCACAGGGATCTTAACAGCATGAATGGCATACCTTATGGTGCCTCTCCGTGTGACCCCAGCAGCTGTACAGGTTTTCTTAAAAGGTCCCCTTACCACACTTCACTGTTGCTCTTTGCAGTTTGTTGAATTTTTATCACGTGAAACATTTTGGTTATTTTGTTAGCACCAGGATTACCACTACCACCAACACCTGCTCCAACACCAGCACTAGATGCTTCATCTATGTTGCTGTCAGCCATAACAGACAGTAAGTACCAGTATACTGCGGTGAACACACCCATACCCAAACAATTCCTGTGTAACAAAGCAATGTGATCTGTGATCGCTGGCTACAACTCCAAAATTGTATTTTGGTTGTGTGACACTGTGATACCGTGGACTGAAAGTAATTGAAGAATATGACAGTTTGCAACTAAAGGATCCCAGGTTCAAGGCTTACAGAATGATTGGGCTGCTGGGCATAGGCATACACATAGCAATCAAGGGGTGCACAGCAGCAGGGTGATGGGCTGACCACAGGAGACGGAGTCACATACGCAACCCAGGGAATGAGAATTATATTTCTACGTTTCTGTCATGTAAGGTTAATGCCACCACACAACTGGCCACTGGGCACTGGGCTTCTCTCTGTAACACACATTGGGTAGGGTACAGAGCAGTCAAGGGGCACACAGCAGCAGGGTGATGGGCTGACCACAGGAGACGGAGTCACATCAGCAACCCAGGGAATGAGAATTATATTTCTACGTTTTGTTATGTAAGGTTAATGCCACCACACAACTGGCCACTGGGCTTCTCTCTGTAACACACACTGGGTAGGGTACAGTGCAGTCAAGGGTCACACAGCAGCAGGGTGATGGGCTGACCACAGGAGACGGAGTCACATACGCAACCCAGGAATGAGAATTATATTTCTACATTTCTGTCATGTAAGGTTAATGCCACCACACAACTGGCCACTGGGCTTCTCTCTGTAACACACACTGGGTAGGGTACAGTGCAGTCAAGGGGCACACAGCAGCAGGGTGATGGGCTGACCACAGGAGACGGAGTCACATACGCAACCCAGGGAATGAGAATTATATTTCTACGTTTCTGTCATGTAAGGTTAATGCCACCACACAACTGGCCACTGGGCTTCTCTCTGTAACACACACTGGGTAGGGTACAGTGCAGTCAAGGGCACACAGCAGCAGGGTGATGGGCTGACCACAGGAGACGGAGTCACATACACAACCCAGGGAATGAGAATTATATTTCTACGTTTCTGTCATGTAAGGTTAATGCCACCACACAACTGGCCACTGGGCTTCTCTCTGTAACACACACTGGGTAGGGTACAGTGCAGTCAAGGGCACACAGCAGCAGGGTGATGGGCTGACCACAGGAAGACTGCATCACCAACCCAGGGAATGAGAATTATATTTCACGCTTCTGTCATGTAAGGTTAATGCCACCACACAACTAGCCACTGGGCTTCTCTCTGTAACACATACTGGGTAGGGTACAGTGCAGTCAAAGGGCACACAGCAGCAGGGTGATGGGCTGACCACAGGAGACGGAGTCACATACATAACCAACAACTCAGGGAATGAGAATTATATTTCTACGTTTCTGTCATGTAAGGTTAATGCCACCACACAACTAGCCACTGGGCTTCTCTCTGTAACACACACACTGGGTAGGGTACAGTGCAGTCAAGGGGCACACAGCAGCAGGGTGATGGGCTGACCACAGGGAGGCGAGTCACATACACAACCCAGGGAATGAGAATTATATTTCTACATTTCTGTCATGTAAGGTTAATGCCACCACACAACTGGCCACTGGGCTTCTCTCTGTAACACACACTGGGTAGGGTACAGTGCAGTCAAGGGCACACACTGGGCTTCTCTCTGTGACACACACACTACACTGGGAAGGGTTCAGATTTATTTGCCTTTTTTTGGCCCCCTTGTATGCTTGTTGCTGGCAGCTGCTGAGTGTGCAGTGTGCACCACTGACTGAGCAGTGCTGCAGTTTCAAATAATCACATTTCACAAAGGTTCTTCACTTCTTCTTATTTTTTTTTTATTCCTCTCCGAGTCCTCCTGAGTCCTCCTCCAGTCCTGATATTGATTGATCTCGGTCTCGATCCCTCCCTATTCCCCAGTCCCTTCCCAATTCTTGATTAATCCCTCCACCTGTCCTGAACCTCCCTAGTCCCACTCCCACCCGATTTTGAGCTTTTTCAGCCTTTCTCTTGTTCTCGGTCTCACAGGAAAATGGATGATGGAAGTGGCCACTGGACAAAGTGGCGATGCGCTAACCGCTAACGCTACAGTTTACCTAGGCTGCTGCTACCTCCGCTCCAATCCTCTGCAAATGTCATTCCTCTCGTGACATCTCCTAAATACCCCCACAGATCCTGACTCGCGCAGCTACTCAAACCCCACCCACCAGCCCATCGTGAAGTGCCAGTGCAAACAGACAACGTCTCGCGGTGATTCAAACCCTTTTGAGAACTGTTTAGTGTTCGAGTTCTAAGTTAGAACTCGAACACCAGGGTTCGAGGAGGGTTCGAATCTTTACCGAACTAGTTCTGACAACCCTAGTGAGCAGAAACAGCTGCTAGGTGCACCTTAAGGGCAGACGGCCTGAGGCTGAGGGAATGAAGGTGTGCCAGATAATCCAAAATGACTGGCAAGCCAGTCTAGTTAGTCTATATCTTCTTTTTGGCATCAGATAGAACACCTCCTCCACTTAGAGGTGTAAGTCTTCCTAGTAGAGGGTTTTCTAGAAACTCTGAGGATTTCTAAATCCCCCTTCAGAAAGGTTTAGGTCAGCATACTCTAAGTCCTCAAGAGCCAAGCCTTGAGCCTGAGGGACTGGAGACTGGAGTAAAGGATCCTGCCCTGTAAGGAGGTCAGTAGGGTGTGCCTCCTGGGGAGAGAGATTGGTTTGGATACTGACAGAGTCAGGAGCAGTGAATACAAGGGCTGCCTGGCCCAGTCTGGAGCAATGAGGATCACTGTCGCTGGCTGAACACTGAGCTAGTTCAGTACTCTGAGTAAGAGGGGAAATGGAGGGAAGGCATACAAAAACTTCCCTGTCCAATCTAACAGCAATGCATCCAGAGGCACTGAGCCCACTGCAGGAAGCCTGCAACAGAACTGTGGCAGTTGGTGACTGTCTGGGGCTGTGAAGAAGTCAACCTCTGGGATGCCCCACCTTCTGAACACAACTTGCAGGATCTGTCTGTTTAGTGACCACTCGTGGTAATTTTGATTGATCCTGCTGAGAGCATCTGCAAGGACATTGTCCTTCCCTGGGAGATAGACTGCTGAGAGGGAGATCCCAAGGGAATGGGCCAAATTCCATATTTTCATGGCCTCTGTGCATGGGGGGGGGACCTTGTGTGCCCTTGCTTGTGTATGTAGTACACTGTGGTTGTATTGTCTTGCCCTGCAGCATTGTGGCAAAGGACTGAATGTCCAGGTAAACTGTCCAGAGTTCCAATAAATTTATGTGAAGCAGGGACTTCTGCTGGAGCCAAGTACCGTGTGCAGTGTGCTCCCCCAGGTGGGCACCACACCCTAGTAGGGAAGCATCCATTGCTAACACTGCTGACAATGGCAGCTGAAGGAAAGGCACATCTTCTCTGAGGCTGTCCTTCTCCTGCCACCACTGGAGTGCTTGAAGAAGAGTTCCCGTGACTGGCACCATTTTTGACAGGGAACCCCTTTTCTGTGACCAGTGAGATCTGAGATGAAAATGGATGTCTCTCATCTGAAACCTGGCACTGTTGCTGTTGATGCAGCCATGTGTCCTACCAGCTGGAAAAAGTGTCTTGCTGGTCTGGGAATATGCAGTTGCAAGAAGCCGACCAACTGTACCAGACTGTCCACTGTTCCCTAAGGGAGAAATGCCTTTCCCTTTAATGTGTCCAACTCCGCTCCTATAAATTCCAGGAGCTGGACTGGTGTCAAAACTGACTTTTTCTGGTTTACCAGGAAGCCTAGGAACTGCAGGGTATCTTGAATGGTGGTCAGTGCATCTCTGACCTGTTGGGGTGACTGGCCTACTACTAGTCAGTCATCCAAGTATGGGAAGAATGGAACTCCCTGCTTCCTTAAGTACACTACCACTACTGCTAGGCACTTTGTAAACACTCTTGGAGCAGAAGTCAGGCCAAAAGGCATGGCTCTGAACTGGTAATGGTCTGATGGCAATCTGAACCTGAGGTACTTTCTGTGTGATTGCCTCATAGGAATGTGGAAGTAGACATCCTTTAGGTTTAGAGAAGCCAGCCAATCTCCCTGCCTGAGTGTAGGGAGGGTGTTAGCCATGGTGACCATTCTGAACTTTGGTTTTGTCAAATGTTTGTTTAGATGTCTGAGATCCAGTGTGGGTCGCCATTCCCCTGTTTTCTTTAGAGTGAGGAAGTATCCTGAGTACAGTCCCTTTCCCCTTTGGGTCAAGTAGATGGGCTCTTCTGCAGGAGTTTTGCTACTTCCGTCTCCAACAGAATTGCTTCTGATGGGGTGGCAGGTCTAAAACCTCTTGCCCTCAGCTTGGGCAAGACCTTAAAGCTGAGAGCAAGACCCTGGCTCACTACCTCCAGGACCCACTTGTCTGTGGTAACAGAACTCCAAGTCTGGAGGTAGTGAGCCAGCCTGCCCATTACTGAGAGTGGGAAGGTGACCCTGACAGACCCCTCAAGGGGTCTACTTTACTAGTGCACTCGGCTGGGGACTGGGGCCAGCCTGCCACCCCTATTGCCCCTGCCTCTGAAGTATTCTATCTGTGGCTGGTAGGCTGGAAGAGCCTGAGTTTGGAAGAAAGGTCTGTAGTGAGTTCTACCCCTACCCCCTCCACTCTGGTACTTCTGAGGTGTTGCTGCTTTTTCCTTAGCAGTAGCACTCTTGTAAGCCACCTTGTATTCATCCATCTTTTTCTGTAGGCCCCTGTTTGTTCACCAAAGAGAGATATGGACTCACAAGGGAAAGCCAGGGCCTTTGCCTGGGTGTCCTGGGAAAGATTGGTGGCCCTGAGCCAAGCAAACCTCCACAGGGACACTTAAGTTGCATAAGTCTGGCTGCTATGTCACTGGCATCCACTGCCATTCTAAATTGGTATTTGGAGGCTTCTATGCCTCTTTTTTCAGCCTTAGCTAGGTCAGATGCCATGGAAGCGGGGCAGGCCTTAGCAATCTCCAAAACCGTGTTCCAGAGACTTTCTTGGTATCTGGAAACATAGACTATGTAAGTGGATTGCCTAATGGCCAGAGAAGAACCCAAATAAGATTTCTTGGCCATAGAGTTCATTTTCCTAGAATCTTCATCCGGAGGATGTGATGCTAGAGGAATACCTGCCTTATCACTTGCAGCTGCCTGCACCACACTTTCATGACTGGGATGCCCGAGGAATTCAGCTCATGCCTTGGCAACCCAGTATTTTCTATCTTCTTGTCCACTGAGGGAATAGAAGTTGGGGTTTACAAAATCCTAGTGGCCTGTCTCTTTAGAGTCTTATGGATGGGTAATAGCAACCTCTTAGTTGCTGGTACATCCATCATTACCATGTAAGAAAAAATTACTCACCTTAGTAATTGCTTTTCTTCTCATGGAGTCTTGCTATATTATAACAATAGCAGTCAGCCACAGCAGCCGAACTGCCCCGGAGAGGAAGGAGTTAACTCCAGAGGATCTGGAGTTCTACAGCGCGTGGGCGCTCTGCCAAAGCTCTATCTGGCCAGTTTCAAATGAAACTGTCAGATCTTTACGAAGCTAACACTAAGCAACAAGTCTGTGTGGAAACTCTACACTAGCCAAATGGCTACCTACTAGTAGTAATAACAACAATATAAACAACAATAGAAACACCAATAACCATAATAACAATGAATAATGGTATTATTATTATTAGTTTTCCCCCTTGTCAACATCATAGACCCCTTCCCCAAAGACTCAAGTCCAGGAAGGGCCAACATATTACCTAAACGAACAAACCTAGTTCCCTAACCCTAAAAGAAAGAGAGAAAGGAAAAACTACAATGGCATGACACAGTGCTTGCACTAATTTGCCACCCCTACCCAAGTAGAAGTTCTGAGAGGGGCAGGAGGGAGGGTGGTTATAATATATGCAAGACTCCATGAGAAGAAAAGCAATTACTAAGGTGAGTAATTTTTTCTTCAAACACCATGAAGTCTTGCTATATTATAACAATAACAGATTACAGCAGTACCTCCATGGAGGAGGGTCAGGACCTACTTAGAAATAGGCTCTGAAGCACAGCTGTACCAAACTGAAGCATCTCCTGGACTGACATCCAGGGAATAATGCTTGCAAAAGTGTGAACTGTCTTCCAGGTAGCAGCTGACAAATTTCCAGAATGGAATGTCTCTAGCAGCCGCTAGAGATGCAGCTGTACCCCTGTGGAGTGGGCCTCAGTCCTGAGGGGTTCTCTACCTGGTTTTTGGTAACAAAATTGGATACAAGAGACAATCCACCTTGCAATTGTCCTCTTAGTGGCAGGTTTCCTGCCAACCTGCCATAAGTAAGGAAGAGTTGAGGATTGAACCTGTGACCCTTGGTGCTTCCAAATAGTAGCTAAGGCTCTTTGACGCCCAAGCTGTGCAGTCTCCTCTCACCTGAGGAAGAATGCTCAGTGAAAAATACTGGGAGAGAGATGGATTGGTTCAGGTGGAAATCTGAAACCACCTTAGGCAAAAACTTTCTATTAGTCCTGAGGACTACCTTATCTCTGTGGAAAGAAATAAAATCTTCTTCCACTGACAGGGCCTGTAATTCACTTATGCGTCTGGCAGAAGTGATAGCCACTAGGAAAACAGTTTTCCAAGTTAGATACTTGAGCTCTGCTGAGGACAGAGGCTCAAAGGGAGGTTGCATTAACTGAGCAATGCAAACATTCAGGTCCCAGGCAGGAGCTGGTTCCCGAAAGGGGGTTAGTATGAAGTAACCCTTTAAAAACTTGGAAAACACAGGGTGAGAAGAAGGGAGGCAGGCTTCCTGTTGACACAAAAGCAGAGACAGCTGCCAGATGAACCTTCAAGGTAGCTGGCCTAAGGCCTAGGGAATTTAAATGGACCAAATAGTCCAATAAAATGGGAAGATCAGCGGATTCTGGAATAATCTGCCTCTCAGAGCACCAGATGGAAAACCTCTTCCTCTTAGAATTGTAAGTGGCCCTAGTGGAAGGCTTCCTTGAAGCCTTTAAAATATCCAGGACACCTTGAGAAAGGTGTAAATCAGCAAATTCTAACTCCTCAAGAGCCAGGCCTTGAGATGGAGGGATTTGAGGTCCGGATACCACACTCTCCCTGTGCACAGGCCAGCAAGTCGTGGACTCTGGGCAGGCTCAGGGCAGGGTGGACTGTCAAGGACAGAAGCAGAGGTACCAGGGCTGTCTGGCTCAATCTGGGGCAATCAGAATCACTTTGCAGGGTTGAGATCTGATTTTCACTAGTACCCTGAAAAGAAGAGGAAGGGGAAAGGCGTGCAGGAACTTCCTTTCCAGTCCAACAGAAAGGCGTCCAGGGACTGAGCCCAGCACTGGAGGCCTGCAACAAAATAGAGGAAGTTGGTGGTTGTCTGGGGCTGCGAAAGATCTATCTGAGGGTGCCCCATCTGGCAAACAGACCCCAGCACCTGTGGATTCAGAGCCCATTCGTGATGGCCCTGAGAAATTCTGCTGAGGCATCCGCCAGGACATTGTCCTTCCCTGGGAGGTGAACTGCTATCAGGGAGGTGTTCAGGGAGTAGGCCAGAGACCACAACTTCATTGCTTCGGTGCACAAGGCTGATGACCAAGTGCCCCCTTGCTTGTTGATGTACCACATTGTGGTGGTGTTGCCTGTCCTGACTTGAACCACTTTGTTCTGGACAGAAACTGAAAATACCTGAAGAGCTAAAAAGACAGCTCTGAGTTCCAAAAGATTGATGTGGAGCAGAGATTCCTGAGGAGACCACACTTCCTGAGTGGACAGGTCGCCCAAGTGAGCTCCCCACCCTAACAGGGAGGCATCCATGGTGAGGGTGAGGGAGTGGGAAATGGGAATGAAGGGAACCCCTTGTTTTAGATTGCTTTGGTCCTGCCACCAGTGGAGGGCCAGGATCAGAGTTTGAGTCACTGGGACCAATTTGGAAAGGGGGTCCTTCCTTTGAGACCAATAGGCCCTCAAATGGAACTGAATGTCCCTCATCTGGAATCTTGCTCCTTGCACTACAGCTGTGGAAGCAGCCATGTGCCCCAGGAGTTGCAGAAAATGCCTTGCTGGTCGAGAGACTCGCAGGGTAAAGGAGGATGCCAGGGCAGTGAGTCTGTCTACCCTTTCCGAGGGAAGAAATGCCCTGGCTAACTTTGTGTTCAATTCTGCACCTATGAAAGTTAGGACCTGAACTGGTTCCAGAACTGACTTTGGTAAATTTAGCAGGAATCCCAGGGAAGTGAGAAGCTGCTGGGTGACTTGCAAGTGGGATTTCACCTGATCTGGAGACTGACCCACAATGAGCCAGTCGTCCAGGTAGGGAAACACAGCAACCCCTTGCCTTCTTAAGTGAGCCACTACCACAGCTAGACATTTTGTGAATACCCTTGGCGCAGAGGTAAGGCCGAAAGGCATTGCCCTGAACTGGTAGTGGCCTGAGGGCAGTTCGAACCTGAGGCAGCTCAGTGAGAAGGCCTGATCAGAACATGAAAATAGGCATCCTTGAGGTCCAGGGAAGCTAGCCAGTCCCCTGGTCTTAGAGAAGGCAATATCATTGCCAGAGTCAACATTTTGAACTTTGGTTTCAAAAGATGCTTGTTCAGGTACCTTAAATCTAGAATGGGCCGCCATTCTCCTGTCTTTTTTGGGGTAAGAAAGTATCTTGAATATAGCCCCTTGCCCTGATGGCAAGGAGGGACCCTTTCCACTGCTTTGCAGTCCAGAAGAGAAGAAACCTCTGCTTCCAAAGCAAGGGCTTCTGAAGGATTTGCAGGTGGAAAATGTCTGGCTCTCATCTTTGGAAACTGTTTGAAGCTGAGAACCAGACCCTGGCTTATTACCTCCAGAACCCATCTGTCCGAAGTTAAGGACAGCCAGTTCTGGCTGAAACAAGCCAACCTGCCCCCCACTGGTACAGGAGATCAGGGTGCCTGCTTGGCAGCAGCCTTAGGCTGAGGGGAGGGGGACGGTTTACTTGTGCCTCGTCTACCCCTGCCTCTGAAGAAACCCCTCTGCGCAAAAGCAGAGGAGGCTTGAAATTGGTAAAAAGGCCTGTGGAAAGGCCTGCCCCTACCTCTGGGAGCGTGCCTTTGTGGAGTGGCATGCCTCTCCTTAGCCTGGGCACTTTTGTAGGTAGTTCTGTATTCATCCATCTTTTCATATAGTTTTCTGTTTGTTCCCAAACAGAGAATTTCCACTACAGGAAAATCCATAGCCTTTGACTGACTATCCTGGGACAGATTAGTGCATCTGAGCCATGCCAACCACGGAAAGCTACAGAAGTGGCCATGACCCTAGAGGAGACATCATTAACATCAACAGCAGTATGAAATTGAACTTTAGAGGCTTCAATGCCATCAGCAGCCACCTGTTCCAACTCACTAGCCAGCTGGCCATGGCCTGTTTGGCTAACTGCAATATTGTGTCCCATCTAGATTTCTGATATCTAGCTACATAAGCCATATAATTTGCCTGCCTGAGTCCCAAAGAAGCTGCCATATACTGTTTTTTCGCCATGGCATCAATCTTCCTTGAATCCTTATCAGGAGGATGTGAGGCCAGGGGAATATTAGCCTTGTCACAGGCTGCAGCTTGTACCACACCTACATGACTACACTGTTCAGTGAGGAAGTCTGTATCAGAGCCTGACAAAGTATACCTTCTGTCCATTTTTTTATCTACAGGAGGGACAGAATGAGGATTTTTTAAAATCTTTGTTGTTTGCTTCCTAAATGACTTATGCAAAGGAATAGACAACCTCCTAGACTCTGGTATATCCATCAATTCTACATAATCAGGCTCCTCTTGCTCATCCACATCCTCCTCTAAAGGAAGCTGGAGGGTTTCTGCAACCTTTTTGTAAAACATAAAATGAGAAGGGGACTCAGACAGAATAGGAGGAGATTCTAAAGGTCTGTCTGGAGAAATGTCCGGTTCAATGGGCACGTCCAGACCCTCCCAGCCACACATATATTGATCAAATTCCTCCCCCCCTCCTGTGGTTCATAAAATTCCTCAACATCATACTCCTGAACCACTGGAACTGAACGAACCAACCTTTTACCAACTGTTGGTGGTTCGACAGGTCCCTGAGACAGTGACTGGACAATCTGAATGGCTTTAGCTATCTCTGCAGCAGTTGGAGAGACAATTTTGGACTCCAAACCTACTGATTTCTTTGTCTTTTTAACTGGGACTGGTTCATCTGAACCAGCCTTTCTTTGCCGAGGAAGTCTCGCCCTGGTCAGAGGGCACTCCCTCTGGTCCAGTGGGTGCTGGACCGGGCTGGCCATCCGGGTCAGCGGACTTTTTGGCCTCTCGTTCCCTGAGCCGGCCCAATCTCTTTTCCAGGGTGGCTGCAGGGAAAATTTTACACACCTGGCAGTCTGACAGGAGGTGGTCAGCCCCCAGACAATAGACACAAGTGGTGTGTGGGTCAGCCTTGGCAAAGGCTTCCCCACAGACATCACAGTGTTGAAACCCAGTGGGCCCAGTTTTTCTTTTGGGTTTCTCAGACATAATGCCAGCCTATCCAAAAACTTGCCCTTTTGATGGCAGTGCCAGGCAAGACACCCTTATCGGTTCCTAACCGTGTCACGGGTATTTGAAAAAACCTATTTAAAAAACAGGTTTTTTTAGAACCGATAAGAACGGGAACCGCACTCTAAGAGCCCAACCAAACACTTCAAAACGTTAAAATCAGCAAACTGATCGGTTCAAAACCGAACCGATAATTGAATTTCCACATAGACTTTAAATTTGTACTTACGGTTTACCAGATAGAGCTTTTAACCGAAATGCGGTAAAATAAATACTTTTTGCCGGTTCAAATGAACCGAAAAATACTCGCTTGAACCGAGAATGAACCGAGCTGAAGGAGCTGATCTCCGGAGCGACTGTTCAGTGGAGCGGAGTAAAGAATCTGACAGTTTCATTTGAAACTGGCCAGATAGAGCTTTGGCACAGCGCCCTCGCGCTGTAGAACTCCAGATCCTCTGGAGTTAACTCCTTCCTCTCCGGGGCAGTTCAGCTGCAGTGGCTGACTGCTATTGTTATAATATAGCAAGACTTCATGGTGTTTGAATCTGGTTCCTTCTCCTCTGTAGATTCCTGGGTGGAGAGGTCCAGAGTTTGTGCCACTTGCTTCATGAAAGCAAAATGTGAGGTAAAATCCTCAGGTCCCTTATCGGGGAATCAGGGCGCTGAGGATCAGGGGAATATCCGGTTCAGGGGGCTCCCCAAAGTCCTCATCATAATCCTCCTCTTCATCATCATCACCACCACCACCATCACCACCATAAACATCAGTGCAGTGTTCAAGAAAACCGGGAACTGAAGAGGAACCCGATGTTTGAAGGCAAGGCAAGATAAGGCAATTTTATTTAAAAGACGCCCAATCCTGGAGGCTCTGGGAGCCGTACATAAAAATCAGCACAAAACAACATTAACAAATAAGATAATCATAAAGCTACAATACAAATTAAGTAAAATTAAATAAATAAAGAAAGAAAATCGGTGACAAGTAGTGTAACAGGTCAGAACAGGGCAGTATTTACAAGGCTGAGTCAAGAAAAGCCTGCACAAACAGGAAGGCCTTGAGGCTTGCCTTAGATAGCTCCACCAAAGGAGCCTCCCAAATTGATGGAGGGAGCGAATTCCACATTCAGTCACTGGCATTTTTTAACCTCATCCTGGGAATCGCGAGGAGGAACAGAGGGAGTGGACTGAGGCAACAGGTGTAAGAAGGTCCGCCAGATAACCAGGACCCAGTCCATGTAGGGCCTTAAAGGTGAGCAAGTCCACCTTAAAGAGGATCCTCCACCTAACTGGCAACCAGTGCAGTTCACACAGCACCGGGGTGATGTGGCAATACTTAGACTGCCCCATCAACAACCTGGCAGCTGCATTCTGCCCTAGCTGAAGCCGGTAGAGGGTACCTCCCAAGACCCCGCGGTACAGTGCATCATAGTAATCAAGCCTCGACATCATAAAGGCATGCACTAAGGTAGGAAGGTCCAAGGGTGGAACCAGGGGCCTAATCCTGGTGATATTCCTCAGATGGTAGAAACTGGTACAGACCATGGCTGACACCTGAGCTTCAAGTGTCAAACCACTGTCCAGAACAACACCTAGGTTACGCACCCTGGAGGAGGCCTTCAAAGATACAGAACTCAGGACAAGTCCTGTCTCTGTGCCCGAGGCCATCCCATCATTCTCCTTGTTTGACTCCACTACCAGTACCTCCGTCTTATTGGGGTTCCATCGCAACCAGCTGGAGGCCATCCAGTCATTGATTTCAGCAAGGTAGCTGTTTAGTACGTCCACTGTGCTAGATGTCCCTAGTGCGAAGGAAAGATACAGCTGGGTATCAACAGCATAGCAATGAAAACCCAAGCCGTATTTCCTAATGAGCCCTCCCGGGGTAGCATGTACACAGCGAACAACACTGGTGACAAGACCAAACCCTGAAGTACTCCACAAGATAGGAAACTAGGGGAGGAGGAGAAATTCCCCATCACTACCCTCTGCCTCTTGTTTGTGAGAAAGGACTCAAACCAGCAGAAGACTGTGCCGGCGAGTCCGCAAAATTCTCTCAGGTTGTCGAGTAATACACAATGGTCCACCATGTCAAAAGCTGAGGAGAGAGATCAAGGAGAATGAGAACTTCCCCCTCCACTCAATCTCTCACCCTGAGAAGGTCACTGTGCACCAAAACTAACGGAGTTTCCATGCTGTACCTTGCCTGAAACCCAGACTGGAGAGCCTTGTATAGATCAAAGGCCATAAGGTGCTCCTCAAGCTGAAGTGCACAGTCTTCTCAACAACCTTACCCAGGAATGGAAGGTTGGAGATTGGATGGTAATTTGCCATGACGTCGGGGTCCAACGATGGTTTCTTCAGGAGGGGTCTCACCAATGCCTCCTTCAAGGCATCGGGAAAGATCCCCTCAGAGAGGAATCACTGGACAATCAAGGCAAACACCAGGCTAATGGAGTCCCATCAAGAAACACGTCAGCACCAGGTCCAGTTCACAATATGTGTGCCTCAGCTTGGAAGCAACCTCAACAACCTTACCCAGGAATGAAAGGTTGGAGAGTGGATGGTAATTTGCCATGAGGTTGGGGTCCAACGATGGTTTCTTCAAGAGGGGTCTCACCAATGCCTCCTTCAAGGCATCGGGAAAGATCCCCTCAGAGAGGAAGCACTGGACAATCAAGGCAAACACTGGGCCAATGGAGTCCCATCAAGAAATACATCAGCACCGGGTCCAGTTCACAATATGTGTGCCTCAGCTTGGAAGCAACCCCAATGACCTCAGCCACCTCCACTGGTCTAAACTCACCCCAACCAGGCGGCGTGCTCTCCGGGCATCCAAGGCGATCACCATCAACCAAATATTGGCTCACTGGTGGAATACCTTGCCTGATGGCGGACACTCTGTCCGAGAAGAACTGAGCAAACTCTTCGCATAAAGCATTCGGAAAAGCTTTTTTCTGCTGGAGACAGACTGGATTTAACAGCCTGTCTACAGTCCAAAAGAGCACAGTTGGTCAATTTTTCCCAGCAGCAATCTCCCTGCACAGGAACTCTGCCTTCCTATGGTTGATTGCCCCCAGGTACTCACCATAGTGAGCACACAGGGCCAGCTTGTCCGCCTCCAGGCCCATCCTCCACCAGCTGCACTCCAACCTCTGACCCAAAATCTTCGTTGCCTTGAACTCCCCATCAAACCCACGGAGTCCTCAAGTGAGAACATTTGAGTTGTAAACGGACCAGTGCAAGGGGTGAGCGCCCCAGACAACACTTTATTTTAGGCGACTACGCTTTCAAGCCTCCCATGTCGCATGCACAGTGCCCAAACTATATAGGTCAGCCACCGTCAGAAGACCCTCAGGGGTCACACCCCTCAAAGGATGGTAGCTTACCATCTCAGCAAGGGAGGGCTCTCGGGGGTGCCCTGAACGAGAATTTCACCGTGCAATGATCGGACCAACTGATCCAATCAATCTTGAAGTTCTTAATCTCAAGCCCCAGTGAGAAGACCAGGTCCAACATGTGACTACCCTGATAGGTCACAGAGCAAACTTCCTGCGACAGGCCCAGAGATGACATACTCTGGAGGAAGTTATAACCAAGCCTAGATGAATCCTCATCGGCCCAAACATTGAAGACCCCCAAAATTAAACATCTGGGGGCCTCCAATGTTTCACCGATGATGAAGTCGGCTACCTCCTGCAGAAACTCTCCTGCCGCCCCTGGGGGGGGGGCAGTAAATTAGGAGAATTCTGCAGCCTGCACCCAGACCCCCATGAATGACCACACATTCAAAAGAACCCGGTCTTTTCATTGGGTGCACGGTGAATCCCAACTCGGATCTAAAACAAACAGCAACTCCCCCGCCCCTGCGTTCCACTCTGGGGCAGTGCATAACAGAGTATCCGGGGGGACAGCGGCCTCAAAAACTGGGCCAGCATCATCACCCACCCAGGTCTCCGTGGTGCAAGCCATATCAACTAATGAAACCAAGTCCGCTATAATTGCGATCTTGTTTCTAATCGATCTGGCATTGCATAGCACTGCCCGCAGAAGACTGGTGGACACTGCAGCACCTTGAACCGATGGATGATGTGAACTAAGTCGTGGAACCGAACTGGCACCAGTTTGCAGTGACTGGATTATTCTAATAGCATTAGCAATCTCCTCAGCGATAGGAACCTTCGGGTCTGTCGGTTGCAGTTCCTTCCCCAGAGTGCTTTTTCTTCTTTTTCTTAGCGGTTGCTGGTTCAGCAGCAGTTTCCGCGGTTTGCTTCCTTCCAAGGGAACTTTCACCCTTGTCAGAGGGCTCGTCATCCGGTTGCTTGGGTTTTTCTTTTGAATGAGAAGGAGTCTGTTTATCTGAGGCCAGGTCAGCAGCCTTATCAGACATCTTTTCCCTCAGTCGGTTCAACCGCCTATCAAGCGTCAACTGAGGAAAGTTTTTTACAGATCTCACAGTCTGCATTCAGGTGGTCAAACCCTAGGCAGAAAACACAGATTAAGTGTGGAGCAGCTTTTGCAAATGGTTCGTCAAATTCTGTACAATGCTGAAACCTCATAGGGTCGGTTCTTTTCTTGGGTGTCTGTCACATAATTAAAAAAAAAACAAACAAACAAAAAAAACTGGGTTTCTCTGAGCCCAATAACTACACTATTAAATAAACTTCTCTGGTTTTCCGGTTTTTGGGGGGGGTTTTTTTTGCAGTCGGTTCAGCGACCAAAGCGAAACTGAGAGTTACACCGGTTAAATAACACAAAATAAATGTAATAAGAAACCAGCTACCAGAGAAGTAAATCTTAAAGTTTTACCTCGAAATGTAAACAAAGGCTTGGTTTCTTCCCGGATGCAAGGAACCGAAAAACTTAACGGAACAACACTAAATCTAGACTAATCTACCTGTAATACCAAATCGGTACTTAAAAAAAAAAATGAGAAAATAAAATCTTCAAGAAAGATGAAGGAGAGCTCGCCAAGGCATCTTACTTAGGCAAGTGGAGTAAAGAATCTGATGGCTGCAAGATGTATTCCAGGGACAGTGGTTTAAAAACCAAGCTCGAGCATAGCATTCCATCACTTGCATAGGTTCTATTAACCATTTCGACTCCGGGGCAGTCTTATGGTGAGACCATACTGCATATGTCAGAATACAGTAAGATTTCCTGGGGGTTAGAAGGGGTAAAAGGAAAACTGGCTGATAATCCTTCAATGAGGGATCCCAGGCCTATAGGAATCCCACTGAATAGACCGCATCTGGAAGTGAGCCCACGGGATTAAACTGCCGATGGCCATCCTGAATCCCCCAAACTGCAGTGAGCCAGTGGACATCTGACAGTCACCTTCCAGGAAAAAGGGCTGCAAAACCTTCCTGATTTGGTGCTGAAAAATTACCAGCAGACATCCAAGGTCTGAGACGGCTTGAGAAAGCTCTTCTCCCAGTTCACCCTTAGCCATGCGACTCTGGCATATCTAGAGTACTGAGTACCGCCCTCTTGCTAAGGAAAAAAACAGTGCCTGAATAAGCAGGTCATTCAATCAGGATAGACATTAAGCCACCAGGACTAACAACACCTTCAAGGGAACTCAGAGGCGCTATTGCTCGGGTGAAGATGCGCCCTATGCTGGAGGGTTGGTCCAGTATCAAAACTGGAGATACTCTAAGTAGAACTGATGTAGGGAATGTGGTGGCAGGCATCCATCAGATGTACTGGGGTTTAAGAAACCCTCTTGACTGAGCAGCCCAGCGACTGACCTCCAGGGCTGCATCTGGAAAGGTTGTGGAGTACAAACTGTTCAGGCTCTTGAATTTAAGAAAAAGCCTGACAGCTCCCTAACTTCTGGGGACCATAAAATAAAACAAACAGAACCCCTGAACTCACTGAATAGCAAGACCTGTACTCTGGTCTGAAGGAAAAAGGCCAGGCGCTCTAACAATATCTGACCTTCCCGCCACCCTTGAAAACTGAGTCGTAGAAGTGACTTTAATAAAGTGTCTGACATTGTTCTGGCCCATCTTGAGGAAACTCCTCTAATCTATCACCAGGAAAAGGAGTCAAGGATGGGTTACATGCTCTCTAGTGTGGCACCATGCTGTGGTGCTTGGCCTCCTGCTTGATACTTGGCCAGTGCTTCTCTGATACTGTAACCAGGTTACCCGAGTAGGCTACTGCATTCCCAGGAGCCAATTTCCGAAGGAACAGAACTCCCCTCAGAACTGTCTGCACTGGCCACTACCTTGACCCCATTGGGTTATGGTATTCTTGCGCCATTGCTTGACACTGGAGAAAAAAAAACTTTTCACTGCATTTGTTTTTTTTTTTAGAAAGAGAAAAGTAGCTTTGTCCCATTTGAATGGCACAGCTTAACTGGGGAGTTGCTGCAGCATGGAATCCTCACATGCCCAACATTCTAAAGGCTCGGGCTGTGCCATTCCCCTGGTGGGGGTGCACTATACCCATCTGTTTTTTCCTCCAGTCTCCCTCCCTCCCTCTGTGCCGGATGTTCTGGCACCCTGCCCCGCTTGCTGCCCCCATGCCAATGCTTACCCCCCCCAGGCAGGGGCACCTGGTTGGCACTCTGGGCACCCCTCCCCCAAGCAACATGGTCTCTTTAGCCCTGGCTTGCCCCCCAGGGTTGGGCCATGGGAGCAGGCCCCCCCAGTGGGCATTAGTCGCAGCTGGTGCAGCGGTGGTGGCCATCATGAATGGGCCCGGAATTTTTTTAGTATGCTAGAGAGATCCCTGAGGGTGGGGGCATGTAAAGACACCTGCGTCCGCCCCGCCTCCCTAGCGTGTGGTGCCGGCAGCAGCAGTACCCCCAGCCTTGGCCAGAGGTCCGCATAGTGCCGGACACTCTTCCCTCCCCTCCCCCCAGAGAAGGAGAGCAGTCCCTGGGATGCTCAATCCTTCCCCCCAGCCGGTTCTCTGACTCCTGGGTCCATCACTGAACCCGGGATGTCAGCGCCGCAAGCAGACGCCTTGCTGCTGCATCGGCAGGCCGGCATATACCCAGCTGTTATGATTAGCCATTGACAATATGAGAAAAAGGGAGAATAGGATATTGATCTCATGGTCAAGTCTATAGAAACATAGAAGTTGACAGCAGATAAGGACTGCAAGGCCCATCCAGTCTGCCCATTTTTTCTACCTTATGAATGTGCCATAGGCCTGTACTCTGTCAATGGCATATCTATTCATACTCATCTTTATTGCTCCCTTATGCCTGTTTGAAGCCATGCTCTATATTCATATCCACCTCTTCCTGAGGCAGGCCGTTCCATGCATCCACCACCCGTTCTGTGAAAAAGAACTTCCTCACATTCCCCCTTAATCAGCCTCCCTCTAATCTCATGCTGTGTCCTCTTGTCCTGCTATTTTTATTATATTGAAACATGTTAGACTCTTTCACCTTGTTAATGCCCTTAAGATGTTTCAATGTTTCGATCATATCACTTCTCTCCCTCCTTTGCTCTAGGATATACATATTGAGCTCCGTTAATCTGTCCTCATATGTTTTCTGATGCAGTCCCTGCACCATTTTGGTTGCCATTCTCTGGGCTGTCTCTATTTTGTTAATGTCCT
Organism: Neoceratodus forsteri; assembly: GCA_016271365.2. Taxonomy (NCBI): domain Eukaryota; kingdom Metazoa; phylum Chordata; order Ceratodontiformes; family Ceratodontidae; genus Neoceratodus; species Neoceratodus forsteri. The sequence continues at coordinate 874,079,274 of CM028132.1, read as the reverse complement.
TGTGCAGCTGCTGCCTCCATTACTGCATGCAGTACTCCAGAGGGGGCCTAACCAGTGTCTTGTAAAGAGGATTATTACCTCCCTCTTACGACTTGTGATACCCCTACTAATACACACCCCAACATCCCTCTAGCCTTACCTAGTGCTTTAGTGGTCTGCTTGGAAGATTTCAGGTAATCTGTGATGATGATGATGCCTAAGTCTCTTTCTTCCCTTGTGATTGCCAGCAACTCCCCTCCCAACCTATAGTGGCTTCATGGTTTCTCTTCCGTATGTGCATGATCTTGCACTTCTTTGCATTAAACCTCAGTTGCCACTCTTCTGACCATTCTGCCAGTTTATCCAGATCTCTTCTCATTCTGCCCACCCCATCTGGATCATCTACTCTTTTGCAGATCTTGGTGTCATCTGCAAACAGACAAACCTTACTCTCCAGGCCATCTGCAATGCCACTGATGTAGATATTAAAGAAGATGGGCCCCAGGACTGATCTCTGAGGTACCCCACTTGTGACTTGCATCTCTTCTGACTGTATACCGTTTACCACCACTGTCTGTTTTCTGCCCACCAACCAGTTTGCCACCCAGCTGACCAACGTCTGACCCAGTCTGAGCCTACCCAGCTTATTAATCAATCTTCTATGTGGAACAGTATCGAAAGCTTTGCTGAAGTCATGGTAGGTGACATCAACTGCTCCCCCTTGGTCCACCACTCTGGTTACCCAGTCAAAGAAATCTATGAGATTAGTCTGACAGGACCTTCCTGATATAAATCCATGCTGTCTTGGATCCTGTGCTCCTATGGATTCCAAGTGTTGCACTATCCTTTCCTTAAGGAGAGCCTCCATAATCTTGCCCACTATTGAGGTAAGACTGATTGGTGCAGTTCCCTGCCTCCTACCTGCTACCACTCTTACGAAGCGGGATCACATGAGCCTTCTCCAGTCTTCTGGGACCTCTCCTGTGCTCAGAGACTCACTAAATAGTTCTGATAATGGCTCTGCTAGTTCCACCCTTAGCTCCTTTACTACCCTGGCATGTATGCCATCAGGTCCCATTGCCTTGTCCACCCTGAGTTTAGCGAGCTCTTGTAGGACCCTTTCTTTTGTGAAGGGACCAGTGCACACCTCCCCCCCCCCCCAACGTGTCCATGGTGCTGAGCTGAGCTGCCCTAACTTTTCCTCAGTAAATACTGAGCAGAAGTATCTATTTAGGATATATTATTTTCCTTGGTCCTCCTCCTCACACTCCCCCTTATCCCCTCTGATCTTAGCAATACCTCCTCTGGACTTTCTCCCTTCACTAATGTATCTATAGAAAGTCTTGTCACTTTCTTTTACTGTTCGTGCTAGTGTTTCCTCGGTTTGGGCCTTTGCCTGCCTTACTGCCCTCCCTGCTTCCTTTAGGGAAGTTAGGTATGCCTCCCTATCTTCGTCCCGCTGCATTTCCTTATATTTCCTGAAGGCCAGCCTTTTGGCTCTGTCCTTTTCTGCTACTGTTCTTGAGAACCAAAGTGGTTTCCTTCTTCTTTTGCTCTTGCTTTTTTCTCTAACACAATGGGATGTTGCTTCAAGTATTGCACCCTTAATGCTTGCCCACTTTGCCTGTACCCCCTCACCTGTATTTCTTCTTGCCAAGGCTAGCTTAACTCTGTTGGCCATCTTATCAAAGTCATCTCCTCTGAAATCCCATATCTTTGCCTTGGAATGGGATGATTTAGTTCTAGTGGGCAAATTGAACCATACCATGTGATGAGTACTGGCCCCCAGGTGACCTTCTACCTGGAGATCTGTGATTCTTTCCCCGTTAGTCAGTACTAGATCTAGGATAGCCCTGTCTCTTGTGGGTTATTCTACCAGTTGTGTGAGGCCCTCCCCCTGCAACGAATCCACTATGTGTCTAGTTCTGGCAGATGTACCTGCTGGTATTGACCAATCTGTATCTGGCATGTTGAAGTCTCCCATTATCAGAACCTCCCCTTTAGCAGTCATGTTTTGTATATCTTCTAACAGTAATGTGTCTATGTCCTCCCCCTGGTCTGGAGGCCTGTAGACAACCCCAGTCCGTATGGCAGTCCCATTTCCTGTTTCCAGGGTGACCCATGGTTCTTCTGGCTCCTTATACGTATTCTGAATTTCTGTAGCTTTGATATTTTCATTGACATAAAGGGCCACTCCACCTCTCCCCCCTTTTTGAAACTATCTCTTCTGAACAGTACATAGCTGGGTACTGAAGTCTCCCAAGTGTGGTTACTGGTGAACCATGTCTCGCTAATGGCTACTATGTCCAGTTTAGGCTCTATCATTGTTGCCTGTAGGTCTGGGATCTTGCTTCCCAGACTGCGAGCATTTGTGTATGTGATTTTCCATTGGCCAGATTTTTGGGTGTTGGTTATTTAGGCGGTCGGTGTTTCCCCCAATAAATGGGTATGAGGCGGACTTTTTCCTTACCTGGTGACACAAATGAACTACAAACATGCTGAACACCTGTTTGATCACTAGCTGAGGGGAGAAGGGTGTTCTTCCCATTCGATGTATCGGGTGCTGCACCCCTCTCCCCATTTGCTAGTTTAAATATTCTGCAAAGACATCAAACTTCTAGTGCACCAACTCCCTCCTTGGTCAGATGCAGTCCATCGAATTTCAAATATGGGATTTCAGAGGAGCTGACTTTGATAAGATGGCCAACAGATCGCCCCTAAAACTGTTGTCAGTTACCTAAAAATTTGTGTCCTTTTTCCTGGCACCAGCTCTTGAACCACATGTTTAGCTCCCCAATCTCCCCTTCTCTGACCTTCTGTCCATCTGCCACCCTCTCCCAGACTGGCAGGATCTCATAGAATGAGATGCCGGCCTAAATGGATGACAGTTTGTCACCCAGCCTAGTCAGGTGTTCCTTGGTCTCCACAACTGACCAGCTGGCAAGATCGTTAGTCCCTATGTGTACCAGTACATCGATGTTTTCTCTTGCTTCCTGCACGGTTTTAGCAATGTGGTCAGTGTCTTTACATGCTGATGTACCTGGAAGACATCTGACCATTACCCCCGGCTGGATGTAGGTATCAACTCCCTGAATCATGGAGTCACCTATGATCAGAAGTGTTTTGGATTTCCTTTTTGCTTTTTTTGTTTTGGTCATTGTTTTGGGTGAGTTTTGTTGTGCTAGCTCCTGTGCTGCAGTGTCCTGCTCTGTAGTGTCCTCTGCCCTTTTGTTTGATTTCAGAGATAGAGGCAGATACCGGTTTGTAGTTTTTATATGGTTTGTGGAGGTGATACGCTGGAGAGCACTGAGTGATGGGGCACCCGATCTGCCCCTCCTAACCACCTGCCAACCTCCCAGATCAACTACCCTCTGTGGTCGAGGTGCTTCTGTTGGATGTTGGGGAAATGGCGGGTGGTTCTTATAATATATTTCCTCCTGAATATGCAATTTGAGGAGCGCAATCTCTGCCCATTCTGCCTGGATCTGAGCCCTTAGATCTCCAATGGTCTAGCATGTAGGACAGTATCCTAAATCCTGTATAACTGCCCTTTTGAAAAGTGTCCCACAGTACCTGCAGTTAATAATATCCATTCCAGATGAGTTGCTGGGTTTATAACCTGGTCAGAGTAATCAGAAGGAGACAAATGAAAGCAAAAATGTGATTCTGTGTTTTGTTTGTTTTGTATAACTTGTTAAAACAAGTTAAATTACTTGTGCCCCTGTAAAAGAGGTCACTGTGTGGATACTACTCTGATCCTCCCCTTCCTGTTTTGCTACAGGAAATGTCACAACTGTGCTACCCTATAAAAGGAGTGTATTGTGGAGTGGCTAGGGACAGGGGTGGGTGGCTGGGCCCTTCCCCTGCCAAAGAGAAGAACCACAGACAAAAGAAACAAGGAGGTAAGAGCAGAAACAATCAACCAACAACAAATGCAGTAGCCCTGAAAGCTTAGCCAAATGATAGATAAAACTATAAAACCTGTAAAGCACCACCTGTAATAATTTCACAGAAGATATACCCTGTAAAAAACACTTTGCAACAAAGAAAAATAAAGCAGTAACAGGCGTAATCTGTAAGCACAAACCTGTAGGCACACCCTGTAATAATGCAGCTTAAAGTATACCCTGCAACAACAATCTGAATCAGAGAAAAATAAAGTAGTAAAATGTTAGCAACAAACAGTAACAACCCCTGTAAGTACAAAAGAAAATAACACACAGTAAATCTGCCTAGCCAAAAGAAGCCTTACACTTTTTCCTTGCTCCGATAAGGTTTCTTGCTCTGTCCTTACAAGCAAATTAGAAGGAAAGAGCTCAGGTGAAGCTAGGTGCCTTTGCCAGCAAACCTAGTCTTCCACTATACAGCGTAAGCTTCTCGACTTGTGAATTTCTATGATTCTGTGATACTTTCTCAATCTCAAAACAGAAGGCTTACTGTGCAGCAACTGAAAAGTTTCCAATAGCATTCCTCCTGAAAATACAAAGGGGTATGTGAGAGGAAGTGCTGTGGTACTATGAAAGATCCTCTCAAATGTGTTACTGGTACGTAAGTAAACTGTCTTCTTCAAGGACATTTCTCTCCATACAGCCACATATTCTGAATGATTCTCAAGCAGTGCACAACTGCAGAGTGTGAGAAAGGTCATTTAGGAAGGACTTAGAACTCCCAAAGACAATAGCCTGTGGAGGAAGGCAAGGATGAAGTCAGCCCACCTATGGGAGACCACATCTAGACTGCAATGCTCTTTGAAAGTGCAGATCTGACTGCAGGTAGCAGCAGAGCACAACTCCTCTGCAACACAAACTAAAAGCCAACAACAGAAGTGACATTACCACAAGTGCCATGGCCACAAACAAGACCAGGAAGTGATGTACAGTATCTTGCTTCTGGCAGCAGAAAGCAACACAAGAGGCTAACCACTTGAACAGACACTGCTTTGAGACAGGGGTGCCCACCATCCAAGGGCAAAGTTTTCTCCAGCGAATCTGATGCCATCTCTTCATGGCCTGGCTGAAGCCTGGCAAACAGGACAAGATTTCCAAGTTTACCACTGATACCCCAGCGGATGCCTAGGAGAAGAAGGGCTGGCTGGACCGTGGTGGACTCTGGGAGTGGGGGGGTGTCAGAGGCACATTCATCAGCCTGTGCCACTATGGAATGCATTCGCCACTCTGGTGGGACAGGACTGCCAGGAGGAGGCACCCATAGTAGTTGCCAGGGAGGACATGGAGATCCTGTGGAGGGGAGGCCCCAAGGTAGAAGTTAGAGGCCCCCAGCAGAGGAGGAAGCAATGTCTGTTGGGGACTTGATCGTTATGGGGGTAGATTTGGGAACAGGAAGGGGGGGAATGGTGGTGAGATGCCTACCTGGCACCTCGGATAGGAAGGATGGAAAGTGGATCTCAAGTATTACCTGGATCTCATAAGTCCACATTTTTTCAAATTCTTTTCAGGATGACTTGTTAATTGGATCAGACCCTTTCAATATGTTTCAATTGAGTAAAATAACCATTGATCAGGTTAAGGATTACATGTTAAAATTGAATCCCAGACCAAATCTTGCTTCAGATAATATAGATTATCACCTGATTAAGGCTGGAATTGATTTCTTGGTAGTTTCTTTGACAACCTTGTTTAATTTATCCATTCATACTGGCTGTTTTCCATCCATGTGGAAAAAAGCTTTTGTAAGGCCATTCCAAAGGAAGGAAACCTATCTGACATTTCAAATTATATACCCATTTCATTACTTTCCCTCTTTCTAAAGTTTTAGAAAAAATAACTTTTGATAAGACAACTAAATTTTTAGAAAAATATGGTTTACTTTCAAATGAACAACATGGTTTCAAGAAAACACATAACACAGAGATAGCCTTGATGGGGTTTGTAAGCCGCATACAGAGTGCCCTTGATAATGGGCGCTTTGTTGCGCCTGTATTTATGAACCTCACAACAGCTTTCGATTTAATTGATTTTAGTATACTTCCTTCAGTTCTGAATGAGTTTAATTTTTCATCCTCGGTCATTTCTTGGTTTTCAAATTATTTACAGTTAAGAAGTCATTGCACTGTTATTAATGGTACTTATTCCAGGTTTCTTGATACTCATTGTGGTGTCCCTCAGAGGTCCATCCTGGGCCCATTAATTTTTTTCTCTTTTTATGAATTCTGCTCCTTTAAGTTGTAAGAATAAATTTATGTCCCTTTATGCTGATGATGCTGTTTTATATAGCATCTCTGATAATCAAAATGATGCTCTGAAGCTGGTCCAAGAGGATTTTGATTCCTTTCAGTATTGGTTATTATCCAGGTGCTTAGTTTTGAATTCTAGAAAGACAAAGTTAATGTTTTTTTTTTCAGGGCCCAGGATGGACCCCTTCCCCGTCTTCATCCATGTTAACAGTTTCAAATCTTAATGGTTATAAAATTGAGAGAGTTAATACATTCAAATATCTTGGGGTCTACCTGGATTCACATTTATCCTTTGAATATCATATTGATTATCTTCGTAAAACTTTACATGAGCAGTTAGGGATGCTGTACAGGATACGTTTGTTCTTAACTAATGAATCTAGAAAGTTACTTGCATATAGTTTATTACTTAGTGTGATGGATTATGGAATTAATATTTACTCAACTACTTCAAATACTGTACTTAACAAATTGAGATTCACATACAATGCTATCTTAAGGTTTCTCACAGGATTATCATTTAATACTCATTCCTGTGATTTATACAGGAAATCTGTCTGTCATTATTAAAGAGGATTTATTATAAATCCTCTTTATTCTTATACAAGCAGGTTTTGAATTTGACTCCTCCATCTATAATGGCTTTTTTCCTGGACTTCTAAATTCCTGTGGGACTCTGTCTCAAAATAATATAAAATGTGTTATTCTGCTAGTTTAAAAAAACTGTGGGTCAAAGATCACTTCAGTATACTGCTCATATCCATTTTAATTCACTTCTTCCTTTCATAACAAACCAGCCGTCTTTGCATACTTTTAAAATTACATTCCAGAACTGGCTTCTGAATAATGATAAGTGTAATTGTTTTCAGGAATAATTTTCATGTAGTCTTCTGTACTTGTGAACTGTTATTTATGCCGTTTATAATATGTATGTAAATGTATTTTGTAATTTTGTAAGCTTGTTGCATACAAAAACGGGCATTTATGCTCATCATGCTTACAAGTATAAAATAAATAAAGAAAGGATTGCTTGGGTGGTGGGGCAGGAAGGAGAACTGGATTTTACTGTCCACCTTAAGTAATGACCTGGCTAGGGATGGGACTGGGATTCTGCCAGGGATTTTAAGGAGCTATGGAGGGGTCTTAGGCAGGTAGCATGCTCAGTGACTTCCGCTGAGGTGCTACCTGTTTACGACCAGGGAGAGGACAGGCTTCTCCACACTAGAAGCTTCAAATCATGGTTGAAGGAATGGTGCAGATAAGAGAGGCTTGACTACATTGGAGACTTGGGAACAACCTGGAAGGATATTTTTTTTTAATTATTTATTTATTTAAAAGTTTGATAACCAGGAAAGGCACACTAAGCCAAGGCTCGTCTTCAGGTGCGACCCCGGGAAGGGGGGGATGGGGATAGGCATACAGGAAATTACAATCATCAGAACTGCAATAAGGGCAAAATATAAGTGCAAAAATACAATAGGCAACAATAAAGACCAATGGATATACATGGGTTGCAAAAGGGCTAAGAAGCCCACACTACACATGGGTAGGCAGTACTAAATCTAGTAGATGAGAACGGGTGAGTTTAACCCTCAAGAGAAAGCACACTGAGAGTCAGTAGTTCAGGGAACACCAGGAAAGAGCAGTCCGTGTCTGAGGGAACAGTAGAAGCAGTGGTGAGAAAGGGAACACAGGGATCAGGAAGGGGGGGTGACAGGTACATGGAGGGAGAGGAGAGAGCCTTTGTGATATGGGCCTATACAGGGGGGATGGCCTGCATCCATTTGGGAGGGGAAACAGAGTCTTCGGTGGACAATTTAAATGTTACTTTAATACTCTGAAACACCCCACCAGCTGCAGGGTGGTGAAAACAGAGTGGCTCTCACTACCTTTTTTTTTCTCTCTCTCAATTGTTTAACCAGGAGGGGCACACTAAGCTGAAAGCTTGTTTACAGGTGCGACCTGGGAGCACAGGGAAGTTAAGTGACTTGCTCAGGGTCACACAGTATATGCAAGTGGGAGCTGTGGGATTCAAACCCAGGTCTCCAGATTTGCAGCTCAGAGCCTTAAACCACTGCGCTATACTGCTTCCTTACCAATACTGTAAACCTCTTCCCCACCTCTGGACATCATAGCACCTTCTAAAGTAGCAACATGTGTCTCTAGAGTTCCTGAACCACACTGACAAGAAAAAAAAAAATCACTCACTATAGTAATGCTGTTTCTTCTTAAGGGACCCCTCATTGTGTTCACACTTCACGCAGTCATCTCGGCTGACAGTGATGTCCTAAAGATTATAATCTAAGCAAATTTCAGAATATGGAACGCAGGTTCAAACTCTGCACCCATGCTCTATTCTGGCCATTGTTCAGATCTATTTCCAAGCCAGAGTGGAGCAGCAGGTAGTGAAACTGGATAAAAAGGCCACCAAAGATTTTTGAAAATTTTATAGAATTTTAAAAAACACCAAACAAATTAAAAGCAAACATGAGAAAATGTGTCATATAAAATCATAACAACAACGTATAATTGTAGGAACTGCAATAGCGATGCTCAAGCAACTCAATGAAAAAATAACTGATTCTTAAGTGAACCGATTTCAGGTTCTGGAAGTGAAGGCAGGGTTAGGGAGTGTAAACATTGTGAAGGATCCTTTAGGAAGAAACAACATTACTGTGCTTAGTAATTTTTTCTTCTAACCCCAGGAATCCATTACTTAAATGTTTACACTTTATGCAGACTGAGTAGCAGTACCTTGGGAGGCTGGGTCCAGAACCATGTTAGGGAAAAAGGTTTTGCAAGACAGCAATTCCAAAGCTGGCATGCCTTCTGGACTGTATGTCCAAACGGTAGTACTTTGTGAAGGTGTGTACCATTTTCCAGGTAGCTGCTTTGTAAATGTCTAAAAATGGGAAGCCCCTTGAGGTTGCCAAAGATGTAGAGGTACCCCTTGTGGAGTTGTGGAGTGTGCCTTTAAACCTCTTGATGGCATCTTCCAGCTTTTCCATAGCAGAACTAAATGCAAGAGACTATCCAGCAAGAAACAGATCTCTGTAGCTGGTTTGCCTTTGCCAGCCTCACCACAGGTAACAAAAAGCTGGGTACTCTGGGACTTGAAATCACTTGTCCGGTCCACGTAGATATTTAGAACTCGCTCCAGGCTATGCAACTTTTCCTCACCTGCACTGGAATGTTCTGGATAGTGCACAGGGAGGGTTCACCGACTAATTCAGGTGGAATTCAGATAGCATCTTAGGAAGGAATTTTCTGTTGATTCAAGTTTCCTGCTGATTCTGAGAACTACTTTGTCCCTGTGTGGGATTATGTAATTTGGCTCGGTGACACACTTCAGGTCCGCAGTCTCCATGTGGTCAAAGGGAGCCTCCATAAGCTGGGCAAGGGATATGCTGGGGTCCCAGGGTGGGAGAGGAACTGACACATACAAATGGCTGAGGGCTTCAAAATAACTTTAGAAAATGCATTTTGTGTTTTGCTTTGACGTGTGTGGTATTTATGGGTGTGTATGGGAGGGTTTGTGTGAGAGTATAGATTATTATTATATAATCTGTATTTTTGGTTTTTTCTTTCTAGGAGTGTGGCGTATTTGTGTATAGGTATATAGGTGTGTTTGTGCAAGTGTGAGTGGGTGTACTGTCCATTGCTGGTTTTAGGCAGTTCGGTGGGGCTTAAGATGTGCTGGCAGGCTGCTCTCCTGGTCAGGCACTACTCCCCCTCAGAACTTCGGGACCTCTGCCCCTTTAACTGCCCCCCCCCCCCGCCAGCAGCAGTTTATAGATGCTGCAGGGCATTGGGAATAGTTGGCAGGAGGCGGAGGTGGACTGGGGGTCCTGAACCTCAGAAGGAGGGTGAGCGGGCGGCCGTATCAGGGTTGTTCAGAGCAGGAGATGTCCTGGGGCAAAATGGTTTCCAGAACGTGGCCCTTCATATCTGGTTTCCATACCCAAGGGCTCCAGCGTTTCTGGGCCGATAGCTCAGCTGGTCCCAGAATCTCATCTGACTCAAGTGGTGTTATGCAATGCCAGGTCTATCAGGAACAAGACAGCACTTATCACTGAACTTGTTGGGATAGCAGACCTGGCCTGCATCACCAAGACCTGGCTTGACGATAATACCGGCCCCATTTTGGAGGCGGCTGTTCCGGCTGGGTTCTCTGTGATACACCGCTCGAGATCTGACCACAGGGGCGAGGGTGTAGCCATCTGTTTTAGGTCAGAATTGGGCCTTACTGGTGTGCCAGTTGAGGAAGTCAGATCATTTAAGTTTACCGTGGTAGCAGGTGTGGGCTGTAGGATCGTCCTCATCTACCATCCACCCGGGGTGAGAAACAGTTTCTACAGGAAGTAGCAGACCTCATGGTCGACATGGCGTTTGGAGTCACCCAGGCTGATGGTCCTGGGCGACTTCAATGCCTGGGTCGATGACTAACTCTTGCTATTTGGGCAGGACTTCCTCCAACTTATGAATTTGTTGGGGTTCACACAGGTAGTTGCCTCTGCTACCCATAATCACGGTCACTCACTTGATCTGGTTTTCCTCCTGGGGATGGAGACCTCCAACTTGGTGGTGGAACCGGTCAGATGGTCCGATCACCACACCGTAAGGTTCACTCTCCAGTCTCCCCCTTATAGGCCTGCCCCTGTGTCAGTGGCTCAGTAGGTAGCACACTCGCCTCTGAGGCCGGGAGATCAGAGGGCTGTAGGTTCAGTTCCCACATCTGGCACTTGGGTTAATATCCCAGTACTGACACTGTAGTGCAGCATGAGAGGGGAGCTGCACTTCTGAGGTGCCGACTTTTTGATGAGATGTTAAACAGAGGTCCCATCTGCCTGGATTGGTGGTAGTTCAAGTGGATGTTAAAGATCCCATGGCACTTATCGAAAAGAGTAGGGGAATTTTATTAAGAAATCAATACACAACATCATGAAATAATAAAACAAAACAAACATAGTCACAATCAGGTGAATAAATGCAAAAGAAAAATACAAAGCAAAAATACAGTAAAAGAAAATCAGAACAGCAATACACAAGATAAATCAGGCAAAATAATAACGGAATCAAAGATACAAAATAATATATTCATCCAAGAGGAAATCCAGACAGAAAACAGCTCAGGGAAGAAAAGTAATATAGTTCCACAGCATTTAAAATTGAGCCTTCGGCAATCATCTTTGTTCCAGTTCCATAAGTCTAGAGAGAGCTGTTTCAATTTGCAATATAATACTCTGAGGAGAGGAGTGAAGTTGCTGTAAAACATATTGACATCTTGCTTGCTATAAAAAATATTTACAAATAGAAAAAATAACTCTCAAAGTACTCCTATGGAATTTACCCCATATACCAGAAAAGTCACCAAGTATCAAAGTCTGGTAAATAATTCTACTTAAAAAAGGCCATTGCCATTTAAACGCTAAAGTTTTCCATAACAGTCGAGCATCCCCACATTCAAAAAAAAAGTGTTGCATGATTTCTTTAAGTTGTATACACATTTGTTTAGGACAGTACCTCTCCTGAAAGGATTTATGTTTTAAATTACCACGGACATTCAATCTGCCATGACAACATAACCACGTGACATCTCACATATGCTGTGGAATCCATTTGTCAAGAATATGCTGTAAAGCAAACTTCATTCTTGAAGGGGTGCATTCTGGAAAGAAGAAAAAATTACTCACCTTAGTAATTATGTTTCTTCTATTGGAGTCTTGCTGTATTCTGACAAATGCAGTTAGCCCCAGCCTTTAAACTGCCCTGGGGAACAAAGGGTTAACTTTCTATGCAGAGCATAGAATGCTGAGCTCGAGCTCGGTTGGTGTCTCTGTCTGGAGCCCTTTGAGATCCAAACGTCAGATTCTTTACTCCACCTCACTGAACAGTCGATCTGGAGATTTCTCCCGCAGCTCGGTTCGAAAGTCGGTTAAAGTGTTGGTTTTTAACCGAAATTTATTTCCGCATAGTCGGTTCAGTCTCTGTCTGTGGTGCCGTGAGTACTAGATAGGTTTTGTGTTGATTTTCTATGTGGAACTTGTAAAAGTGTAGATTGGTTTGGCTGAACCGATCATTTGTTGTTATTACTTGTATCTTTCTTTAGTGTGTGGTTACCGGTCCTTATCGGTTCTAAAAAAAACATGTTTTTGTATGTTTTTTTCCAATACCCTTGACACAGTTAGGAACCGATAAGGGAGTCTTGCCTGGCAGTTGCCATAAAAAGGGTAAGTTTGTTAGGTTGGCCATGTCTGAGAAACCCAAGAAAAAAACTGGGCCCACTGGGTTTCAACACTGCAGTGAGTGTGGGGAGGTCTTTGCCGAGGCCGATCCCCACACCACCAGTGTTTATTGCCTGGGGTTTGAACACCTCGATACAGACTGCCAAATATGTATAAATTTTCCCAAATCTACCCTTGAAAAGAGATTAGGTAGACTGAGGGAAAAGGAGGCCGAGATGTCCGCTGACCCGGATTGCCAGCCCGGTTCGGTTCCAACCGAACCAGAAGGAGTGCCCTCTGACCAGGGCGATACTTCTTCGGGCAAAAGGAGAGCCGATCCCAAGGGTTTGGTTCTGACAAAAAGAAAACGCAAAGAGAAATCGACTGGTTCGGATCCAGAAGTTCATGTTCTGACCGCCGAGGAAATAGCCAGAGCGATTCGGATTGTGGAATCGCTTCGCCCGGTCCCGACCGATCCGGCACTCCAGGGCAGTTTAAAGGTTGGGGCTAACTGCATGTGTCAGAATACAGCAAGACTTCATGTTGTCTGAAGCAGAGGCTCCGTAATACCGACAATTGTCTGATAAATCTGCTTCCTAGTAAGAGGAAGAACAGATTATTTCTGCAGTTTCCATTGTCTTAGTTTCTTAAAACAACCAACTGCATAGGAAGGTATACTTGAATGTTGTGTAAGTTTAGGAGGCAAAATATCCCATTTGTTTATAACTCCCTCCATAGAACTACTCACCCAAAGATCCCAAGTATTACAAGTAGTATGTCTCCCACAACACAAGATGTGATAAAGAAAAAAAAGAGTGAAAGAAAGCAATGGGATTAATCATCCCAAGACCACCTCTCTTAACAGCTAAATATGTGGTATCTCATTTAATTGGGTTAAGCCTACCTCCCCATATCATTTGAAAGAAGGCACTTAATATACGTGTCTCCAGATGATTATGGGGAGAATAGATATAGCTTAAATATAAAAAAATAGGAAGTAAAAATTTCTTTACGATCATGACCCTTTTCCTCTTCCCCAATTTCCATGCTTTCCAAATCCTAACTTTATTTTCAAAATAATCAATATTTTCTCCCAATTAAAGGTAGGTGCATCTGAGACATTAAAACACACCCCCATAATTTTTGTGGTTCAGCGATTGTCCTTATAACCCCCACATCCGGAATCTGTACAGAATCAGCATCTAAAGGAATAGAAACACTCTTCTGTATATTAAGGGACCCCCTGATATATCCGAAAAGCTATGAAATATCTGGACCGCTTTATCACCTGCAGTTTTAGTCTAGACAAATAAAACCACATCATCTGCATAAGCAGATATTTTTTCCGGACATAAATCAGAACACGGGGCCAAACCAATAATCTGGGCATCCCACTTAATCTGTCTAATAACTGGGTCCAAAGCGAAGGCATACAATAATGGGCTTATTGGACAACCTTGCCTGATACCAGTACATTGAGGAATAAAGTCACCCAAACAACCATTTATCAGTGGCCTAAATCTGGCAAGAGAGTACAAATGTAAAGTCCATGTAAGAAACATCCGAGGTATACTGTATAGTTCCAAAACCTGAAATAAGTAATTATGATGTACCTTATCAAAAGCTTTGGCATGATCTAATGATAAGACAAAGTCTTTGATCTTATGTGTCGCTTTAGCTTCAACAATTTCTCTCAATAAAAATAAATTATTCTGAATATTCCTACCAGGAATGGCACATGTCTGTGAAATATCTATTACTTCCTGAGCCATCTTCTGTAGCCTACTACTTAGAATTTTGGTGAGAATCTTATAATCAGTGTTGAGGAGGTTCAGTGGCCTCCAATTATCTAAGGAACATCTGTCTCCCTTCTTATATATAAACTTCAAAACCGCAATTCCAAAATCCTGACCACCGTCTGCTTCATGCAGAATACCATTATATACCGTGGCCAAGACTGCAGTCAAATCCTCAGTGAATGTTTTATAAAATTCATGTGGAAGCCCATCTAAACCTGGGACAACCCCTAATTTGAGTTGTGCAATAGCCAGAGCTACCTCTTCCTGTGTAATAAGCTCTTCCTGTGTAATCGGTAGCACAGAATCCGAGGCTAAACGTGCAGACACCTTTGGAGCTGGTGCTATAAATACGTCTGCTAGGGACTTATCCAAAACAGGGGTAGAACCAAATATCAACTTTAAATGTGACTGTGTAATATATTGCATACCAGCAACTGAAGTATCTGCATTAACGTCAGAATTATACAGTCCCGACATTACTGTAGCATGCAACCGTTCTTTACATGCCATAAAAGGGTCTGCTGATGGTGAATGAAAAGCACCAAATCGCTATTCCATTTGGAGAGTTTGTGCCCTATCATACTGACTGGCAAACATACATTTCTTTATTTCTGCTATCTGTGCTGTATAATTAGCAAGAAGAGGAGGCTGATAAAGACAAAAGTGTATATAACTGATCCTTGTATCCAAGATATTGCATATATCTATCTCTAACCAGTCGTTTCCCCCACCCTCAGGAAAAAAGACATCAGCTCTTTTTTGGTATCCTTCCACCATACCCAAAAGGAATCATAAATACAGAGAACTGATATTCTAGCTTGTAAAAGGTTTGTATCTGTTGTACTATATCATGTTGTTGAAGAAGAGAACTATTAAGTCTCCACAACGACTTCTGAGATAGAAAGATAGGGGGAGCAGATCCTAAATTAAATATCCCAGTTAGCAAATGATGATCAGAAAATTCATTTGGCTGTACAAAAACCTGTACCGGTGTACAATATTTAGAGGTAAAAAGATAATCTATTCTAGTATTATTGATATATCTATGATAAGTAGCCCCTGCATCTGACCTCAGTGACCTACAAAGATCTGTTAAGTCTGCATCTTTAATTAAGTTCTTCAACACTAAAGAATCGCAATACATCTTCTTACCAATGTCCGTCCTGCAGGAAATATCCAGACTGCAGTTAAAATCTCCACCTCAAATAATATGTTTTTGCATACAAAGAAAGGGCTTAATTAAATCAAATAAGTGTATTCTAGCAGCTTTCGACTGCGGCGCATAAACATTCACTATGCGAAAGAAAAAATCCTGAAATCTACAATCAATTATCAAAGCCCTAACCGGAAGAACATCAATAATCTTAGATATTGAAAAGGCAGTGGATTTAAACAATATGGCAATGCCATCCGCCATCTCTTCTCCAAATGTCCAATAGGAGGGTGCCCACACCCAACCCCTTTGGGCCAGCCGAATTTCAAAAAGGGTTTTAAGTCTCGTCTCCTGTAAAAGGACAATATCAGTGTGCAAAGTAGCTGCATAATGAAAAAAGGCAGTCTGCTTCTTGTAGTTCCTAAAACTACAAACATTTAAAGAAGAGATCCAAAACTGTGCCAGCGCCGTATAGAAAAGAAATTATCCACTCCCATCCGTAGTGGCCATATTTTTGTGCTTTTTACCTCCCTTTTTCTTCTCATCCTTTTTCTTTCTAACCGCATCCTGAGGCCTTATACTCGGTACATCCACATCAGAGGGAAGCGCAGAGACCTCAGAGTCTACATCTGATTCCCCCCCACCACGCAATAACTCATAGGTATTAGATGTTGGGATGTCACAAATGTCCATATCCAGCACCTAAACTTCCATCTCCTCTTTAGGGATTTCCCCATCCACCTCCTTTTGTACAACCACCGAGGCTGCAGCCTGCTGTGAAGCAGATGGAGGTGTTTCCTGAGAAGGGGCAGGGATATTGACTTCCTGCTTCTGTTCCAGTTTGTCCCGTGCCTTCTGCACTAAATTGTCCTGATTCCATCCCTCAGACCTATTTATACTAGCCCAGGGACACTGGTGATAAGCGTGTCCCTTTTCGTCACAGAGATTACATTGAAAAACGTTGTCACAATTCACACTCGGGTGTCCAAACCCCCCACAAAGACTACATTTCAATAAATCACAGGTACTATTCAAGTGTGTGTGAGCTCCACACTTGTAGCAAGCCCTAGGCTGCCCCCCACAGAAACAGACACCCCTACCCTTTCCTAGAAAGAAACTATTAGGAAGATGTACTATCTCAGAATTAACCTGAAAAAGCTTAACTCGGAATTTCCATCCCCCCCCGTCCACAGACCTTCAGAATCAATGATAGCTTCAGGAGGGGACAAAATACTACACCTGTTTTGTAGCCAATGATATATATCACCAATACTAACCCCTTCATTACGCAACATGATTGTAACAGTCCTAATAGCCGGTTTTGTCAATGGTATAACATAAAAAGGGGTCCATAAGGGAGTCCGTTTCAAAGTGCAATACCTGTGCCAGAACTTCTCCAAGCCCATATTCATTTTAAAACTAACGTTGAATGTGTCCTCACCTGAAATATGTATAAGGGCATATATATCTGAGGCTTGAAAATGCATGGAATTCTTTAGAAGTGTTCTAGCTACATAGTACCTATCTGGGTGCTCAGTGAGACTTCCTTTATAATGAAGGCGCACAGCATTGCGTCTACGGGCTTGTTCTAGCTTATTCTTAAACAAATCAGAAAGAGTAGGCTCCCTGCCCGGGGCTCGATTATTACCTGAAGTACCCTCCCCTGGGTCATCCAGAAGGGGAGCAGAGCGCTGCCTCTTGCAACCATCTGAAACAGGTGTAGGCATCTTTCCCACAAGACAATGGCCAGGCTCACTCCCATGAGAGGCTACCTGGAAAGGAGCTGTCCCTGAGGCTGTAGAATTATTGCGTGGCAAGGGAGGAACAGCACCACGTTCACCACTACTGGGGAGGCTTTCCACACAGGGTTGGGACACAGAAGCAGAAGGCGGAGTACTAACTGAAGTCCCTACTGTAACACACCCCGTGGAATCCCCCCTCGAGCAGAAAATATCATTAACTGAAATAGAATCTCCCACAATCGAGGTAACAGGCATATTCCTACTATTTAACTCAGCATCCACAATATCCCCCCAGTCTCTCATTTGTGGAACAGTAACATTCAGTCCAGTCATAGCATGTCCCTGTAAGTTCAGTACCTTTCTGGAGCTCAAATGGTTCACTGCAGGCCTGTTTGGGGAGTAAAAACTCCATTCTCCTCTTCATTCCACGAACGATCTGGTATCCAGACACCCGCGGACGACCAAGTCCATCCTGCACGTTCAAGCACACCCGAAGCAGTCCAGGTATCCTCCACAGCAGTTTCTTTAGGCAGAATCCCAAACTGTCACCGAAAAACCTGCGACATGGAGACTGCCCGGTCTCCCAGTGAACTCGACTGCATCTCTCCCAGAAGCGGCCCAGGTGCTGCAGCAGTAGTCTCACCCCCCTGACAGGAAGTAGCATGGGGAAAGTCACTTGAAACAACACCTGCAGTTATGATCATTGGTTCCACTCCTTAGTCTTCCAGTTGGAACTACAGTTCCTACTGCATAACTGCCGATGAATCTCGAGAGAGCCCAAGCGCCTCTCCCACTCCGCTAACCACAGCTTCACATTCAAATTTCTCTGGTACAGAATCGACAGTAGTAGCAGTCTGCATACACAGGAGCTGCTCCACAACCTCCTCAATCTCCATCCCAGCACAAACTGAGACCTCCATCCACGAGACCAAAGGTCCCCCTACCGAAGAGCACGGGAATTTCCCCAGTGTCCTGGACAAATTTCCCTAATTCACTATAAATACCACCAACAGCTTAATCTGGTTCAAAGTCAGTTGGCATTCATCTGTATCCCCCTCCCCCGGGTCGTGTCTGAAAATAGGCAGGATTTGTCTAGTGCACTTACTCGGTCAACAAAAACTAAATAAATAAATAAAACAAATACTGCCCTTTGAGGGATTTGAACCTGGATGGTCTATTGGCAGTATTAGATCTATTGGGATTTCCAGGGGCAAGCAAGGACCCAGAGAGTTTGGTTCAGGCCTATAATAAGGCTGATACTTAAGCTCTGATCTCTATCGCTCCTGTCCATGTTCGTCCTCTCTCTCTCTGCCCGTGATCCCCTTGGTTTGATGGGACCTTGAAGGAGCTGAGATGAGTTGGATGAAGGTTAGAGTGACGCTGGCAGAAATCGGCTCTTGATGCTGACCACCTTAGATTGATGGAACATTATCAAATCTATCAATCAGCAATCACTCGTAAGAAGGCAGAGGTCCTGTCCGGGGAGACTGCTGTTGCTCAGAATCGACTGGCTCAGCTCTTCCAAACTGTGGACACGCTGTGCAACCCAACCTGTCTGCAGGTTTGAAGTGTGTTTTCACAAGCTAAGTGTGATGAGTTTGCTGGATTCTTTGTGAATAAGGTGGCCAACATCAGGGCTAAGATCTGGCCTGCGCACTCTATGGGGGCTGATGGTGATCTGTGCCTGGTCACTCCTCCTCGGTTTTCCTGGATATCTTTTGACTGTCTGGAGATTGTGGACATCGTGCAGACTGCCCAGAGTATGCGGCCAACATGCTGTAGTTTGGATCTGGGCCCAACACGCCTGATAATGGGGTGTACTGAGTCTATCAGCCCTGTCCTCGCAAAGATTGTTTGGTGCTCCTTAGAGTCGGGTGAGTTCCCTAGCTCCCTGAAGGAGGCGGTGATGACACCGCTCCTTAAGAAAACTGCTCTGGACCCAAACTGCTTTGCTAACTACAGGCCTATCTCTAACCTTCCCTTCCCTTTCTATGGAAGGTGACTGAGAAAGTAGTTGCACTGCAACTGGAGAACCATCTTACCATCCACGATATCTACAATCCTCTCCAGTCCGGTTTCCAGAAGAGGCATAGTACCGAGACTGCTTTAGTTCAGGTGCTCAATGATCACCTAATGACGAGAAATCAGAAGCGCCCTTCCATCTTGGTGCTTCTTGATCTCTCCTCAGCATTTGATACTGTGGACCATGGGGTGCTGCTCGAGCACCTGAGGGTCTTCTGTGACCTGGCTGGTTCATTCCTTAGAAGGTTTCAATCTTTCCCCACCGGCAGATCCCAGAGGGTGGTGTCAGGGATATTTTCCTCAGATACATTCTCTCTGCTGTGTGGGGTCCTCCAGGGCTCGGTGCTGTCCCCTATGTTGTTCACAGTGTATATGCTGCCCCTTGGAGACATTATAAGATGATATGGGCTGAGGTTTCACTGCTATGCAGATGATACCCAGCTCTCTCTGTCTTTTGTGCCTGACCAGGATAGTGCGATCTCAGTCTTTAACAGCTGCCTGGTAGAAATCCAGCTGGTTGAAATTGAATTCCGAGAAGACTGAGGTGTTGGTGGTGGATCCAGGTCACCAGATAGAAGATAGGTCGGTAGCGGGGTTGCCTTCTGGACTTCAGCTCGGAGATACCCAGCTGCTTTCCTCCGAATGGGTGTGAAACCTGGGGGTGGTTCTTGATGACGGGCTGACATTGCGTTCACAGGTGTAGGCAGTCATCAAGTCCTCCTTTTACCATCTGAGGAACATCGCCAGGATTAAGCACCTGGTTCCCTCTAGCGACCTTCCGACACTGATCCACGCCTTTGTGACTTCGCGCCTGGACTACTGCAACTCCCTATACCTTGGGCTTCTGGGGGTCAATATCCGCCGCTTGCAGCTGGTGCAGAATGCTGCGGCGCGGCTGTTGACGGGGACTCCTCATTCGAGTCATATCACTTCCGTGCTGTGAAAACTGCACCGGCTGCCTGTACAGTGGCGGATCACCTTTAAGGTCAGACTTCTGACCTATAAGGCCCTACATGACAGGGTCCAAGATATCTGCAAGAACTCCTGAATCCTTATAGCCCTAGACATCCTCTCCGCTCAGCTGACGAGGGGTTGTTAGAGATTCCCAGGGTACGGCTAAAAACATCTGGGGCCCGTGCTTTTATGTATGGAGCCCCCACCCTGCGGAATTCTCTACCTCATCAGATTAGAGAGTGCAGAACCGTGGAGAGCTTCAAGGTCGCCTTAAAAATGCATCTGTACCTCCAAGCATTTAGAAAATATGCAGCATAACTTAGATGTATTTGGTACTGTTGGAATCTTATGGACTTCTACTATTTTATTGATTTTAGTACTTTTTAGCACTTTGTTATTGTACAGCGCATTAGTTTCAGAAATGCTCTTCATAAAAAAAAGTTTATAATTATTATTGTGAGGTCAAAATGTTTCCCTTGCTAGCTCATATGTATGCTGATACTGCTGCTCCGAGCACCATTAAAGTTGAAGGCTGTAGGCCAAACGACTGTTGGTGTACTAGGAATTGCAGAATTACAGCCAACCCTGCCTCTATTGGGTTTATTTTTCAGGGGGGTACACCAATATGAAAATCTTTTCCACAAAGAGGAATATGTTTTCCTTGTAGCGGATTTCCTTGAAACTCCAAGCACCTTTAGAATGTCCTCTGAGAGATCCAATCCAGAAAATTCTAACTCCTCAAGAACCATGCCCTCAAGCGTAGGGTCCTGAGGTTTGGAAATGTTATTCTACCTGGGCAAAGTCAACAGATTGTGACTGGCAGGCCGAATGGATTTTTGCCAGACAGGACCAGCAGCACTAAGCGCCAGGCCTGTCTGGCCCGGTCTGGAGCTATCAGGATCATTGTTGCAGGTTCCCTCCTGAGTTTCAGGAGTACTTTCTGAATGAGTGGGAATGGTGGGAAGGCATACATAAACTTCCCCGTCCAGTCCCGTACCAAAGTGCCTCTGGGACTGTTCCTCTTGATGGTGGTCTGCAACAAACTGTGGGAGCTTACAGTTCTCCAAAGATGCAAACATGTCTATATTCGGAGCGCCTCACCTTCTGAATACTGTGGCCAGTACCTGCTAGTTTAAGGCCCACTCATGAGTTCTCTGGCTGATTCTGCTTAGGAAATTTGCCAGGACATTGTCTTTGCCTGGCAGGTATATTGCAAATAAGTTAGCTTCAAAGGAATATGCCAGATCCCAGAGCCTCACGGACTCTATAAGCAGTTTTGAATATCTTGTTCCTCCCAGATTGTTTATGTGGTACACTGTTGTGGTGCTGTCTGTCCTGATTTGGACAGACTGGCCCTGTAGGTGGGAGTAGAAATACTGTACTGCTACCAGTACAGTTTTGTGCTCCTGGAGGTTTGTGTGTTCTAGTGTTTTGACTGCTGTAGGCTCCATGTGTCACTCACTGTGAGGTCCTGCCGGTGGGGCACCATGCCCAAGGAATGAGTCACCTGTAGTAAGAATACTTGTTGGTGATTGCTAGAGGAAGGGAATGCCTCTCTAAGGCTGCTTTCTTCCTTGCACCACTCTAACAAATCCATTAGTACTTTTCTCAATGGCAGCTTTGCAAGTGAATCCCATCCTTGAGACCAGTTGTCCCTTAAGCGGTACTGGACATCTCTCATTTGGAACCTGGCCCATGGAACCACAGCTGTGGATGCGGCCATCTACCCTAGTAACTGTAGGAAGTCTCTTGCAGGTCTTGGCTGACCTGCTGTGAAAGACTCTGCTGTTGCTATCAAAGCTGTAACTCTGGGCTACAGAAGGAAAGCTTTTACCTGCAGGGTGTTTAGCTCTGCTCCTGACATCCAGTACAGTACCTGCATAGGCTCTAACTGGGAATTCTGCAGGTTTATCAAGAATCCCAGGTTTTCCAAGGTGCTTTTTACCAACTGAACTGAGTACCTGGTCTCTTGTTCTGTTTTCTCCGAGACCAGCCAGTCATCCAGGTAGGGGGAAAACCACACATTGTTTTCTCAGATGTGCTACCACCACAGCCAAGCACTTTGTGAAAACCCTTGCAGCTGAGATGAGACCAAGTGGGAGAACTGTGAACTGGTATTGGCAGTTCCCCAGCTTGAATCGGAGATATTTTCTGTGGGACGGCCTGACCGGGATATGAACTAGGCATCTTAGGGATCCCAGCCAATGCCCTGCCTGCAAAGATGGTATCACTGTTCTTAGTGTGAATCTGAGATCGAAAATGGGTCATCAGTCCCCATTTTTCTTGTGGGTCAGGAAGTATCTTGAGAATAGGCCCCTGCCCCACTGGGAGGGAGGGACTTTTTCTATGGCTTTTCTTCAAGTTCCAGCAGACTCTTTTCTGTGGGTGAGTGAGCTGGAAAAGTTCTGCAGATCCTCCAACTGTACCGTTTTGGCGGTACAGTACCGCATTTTAAACACAGGTACTGGTTTCTGTCAACTTTGTACCATGTACCAAATTTTCAGCCACTATCCAGCTTTAATATAATGTTCTCCCGCACTGAATATCTGTCTGCTCAGTCAGTTGGTTGCTGTGTGTGCCAGCACACTTAGGGGAGCGTCCGCAGTTCCCATGGTAACCACTGACACTTAAGGTGCATTGCTGTGGCGCCAGTGGCAGAGGAGTCGACTCTAACTTATAACATTTGACCCCAGAAGCAGCGGAGAGTACAATTGGTGGGAGTGGCACACCAGTCTGAGTGTCAG
Organism: Neoceratodus forsteri; assembly: GCA_016271365.2. NCBI lineage: Eukaryota > Metazoa > Chordata > Ceratodontiformes > Ceratodontidae > Neoceratodus > Neoceratodus forsteri. The sequence goes on along the minus strand of CM028132.1, from coordinate 874,056,464 downwards.
GTCATGTGGAGATTGACTGCACCAGATCTGTGAGTGTGGCACCATTTTGCTCAGCTCCAGCCGTCTGCCCCGAATCGCGAGCACAACTCAATTGTTCTGCGACTATATTTTAATTATTTATATTTCGGCACACACTCGGTCTGGAAGACATGAGTGGGACTGCACTGCTTTGTCATCCACCTCGGATGGGACCGCCAATCTCCCCTTCTGTCGTGCTTCGAGTCCATCTGTGGTCACTGCTGCAGCAGATCCACGATGCTGACTTACTAGCGGGAGTATGTGATTGCTGGTGCCAGCCCGACTCGCAGGACATTGATGTGTGTGACCAGGTTGGGATGGGAAAGATGGAGTTCAAGCTCAGGTACAGTAAGTGATGCAAATGCAACTGCACTCTGATCAGAACACAACCGCAATTTAATACTGTAATGACAGAAGATGCAGAAAAAGGTGGTGTTGCTGATCCCTGTTGCAGACAATCCATAATAGACCTACTCCTCCATGTACTCCAGGGTGAATATCTTAACCCTACCATACCTGTCAGCATTGACATGCATAGCACGGACCTTCTAAATTCAGAGCAAATGGCCAAAATGTTATGTGCAGCACTTTCATATTTTAAAGAACAATATATCTAACAGTGGGACTCATATGCTTAATGAAATGCCTCATATTCTTCAAGTTCTTGAATGGCAATGCTGAAAGCAGTGGTTCAGGCTTGATATGATTTTTTTTCATCTTGAAGAGCAGCTAGGTCCAACCACCTGAGCTTACAGAGCAGTGTGTGCAAGTCTGTGTATCATGAGGTTTTTTTTAAGACACTGTGGCTGCTGGGCACCCCTATCATTGTGCAGTGCCCCTTATCATTGTTCAGTGACTGTCACATTTTTTGTTTGGTTCTCATCTATAATGTGGGCTCAGATCTATGTGCAGTTGTGAAGGGCAGTTCCTTGGCAAACTTCCCACCACCACCAGTATTGAGTTCTTTATCTCCCCGTTGAGTGCAGCACAGAATTGTACCCATTTTGATCTGTCAGATGTTGGAGGGTCTACTTCTGTGTTTCTGCAGGTTTGGAAAGTGAATTGCAGACACAACCCATAGTCCACTACTTCTAGTACCCACTTGTCTGTGGTAATGTTTACCCATTCCTGGAAGTAATGTACAAGTCTTCCTCTCACTGACAATGGTGGGGCAACCTCAAAAAAATTGTCAACGATTTTGTTTTGGCCATGGGTTAGGCACTGGAGCAAGTGCATTATGCCTGGAAGCCCTTTTTCCCCCCTTCTCCTATAGTGACCTCTTAGTGACCGGTACTCATAGGGGGTATAAAAAAATTACTCACCTTAGTAATTATGTTACTTCTAATGGAGTCTTGCTGTATTCTGACAATTGCAGTGATTCCCAATCTTTGAACTGCCCCGGAGAACAAAGAGTTAACTTTCTATGTAGGGCACAGAATGCTGAGCTCAAGCTTGGTTTAAGTCTCTGTCTGGAGTGATTCAAACCATCAGATTCTTACGAGCCCAACTAAACTAAAAATTCTATGTGGAAATTGTAAAAATTCTTACTAGCCAACAGGCTGAAAAACGTTTTGGATTCCCAAGGAAGACTCAAGTCAGAAAACCCAAAAACCAAAACCCAATGGACTATAAATAACAATAATAAATCAGCACCCAAACAAAAAAGAGGAGGGTGCAAGCAAAAAACACCCCTTGGGTGCAACACTGCACCTGCCCACCCACTTCCCAAAAACAGGTTCTGAGAGGGGAGGCAGGGATGGAGGTCAAAATACAGCAAGACTCCATTAGAAGAAACATAATTACTAAGGTGAGTAATTTTTTTCTTCAAACAACATGAAGTCTTTCTGTATTCAGACAATTGCAGACTACCAAGCAGTACCTCCAAGGAGGAGGAGGGACAGAACCTACTTTGGGAATAGGCTCTGAAGTACTGCTGTGCCAAACCGAGCATCACTCCTAGCCTGGATATCCAGAGAGCAATGCTTGGTGATATTATGGACTGTTTTCCAGGTGGCTGCTTGACAGATTTCTAAGAGAGGGATATCCCTGGCAGCAGCCAGGGAAGCAGCTGTACCTCTTGTGGAATGAGCCCTCAGGCCTAAGGGTGGAATTTTTCCCAGTTTTTCATAGCAGAATTGTATACAAGGCACAATCCACCTGGCAATAGATCTTTGAGTGGCAGGTTTGCCCTTTCCCACTTCTCCATAAGTGAGGAACAACTGGAGGGAGTCAAACCTGTGACCCTAGGTATGTTCTATGTAGTAACTAAGGGCTCTTTTGACATCTAAACTGTGTAGCCTCCTCTCTCCTGAGGAAGAATGATCAGTGAAGAAAACAGGGAGAGCCACAGACTGGCTTAAATGGAAGTCTGAAACCACTTTGAGCAAGAACCTTCTATTGGTTCTAAGGACCACTTTATCCCTGTGAAATGAGATAAAATCAGGTTCCACTGACAGGGCTTGCAATTCACTGATATGCCTGGCAGAGGTAATGGCTACCAGGAACACAGTTTTCCAAGTCAAGTACTTAAGCTCTGCTGAAGACATAGGCTCAAAGGGGGGTTGCATAAGTTGAGCAATGCAAACATTCAAATCCCAGGCAGGGGCAGGGTCTCTGAAAGGAGGATTGGTGTGAAGCAATCCTTTAAAAAATTTTACAGAGCACAGATGAGAAGATAGTGAGGAAGACTTCCCCACTGACAGAAACGCAGAAACAGCTGACAACTGTACTTTGACAGTAGCTGGTCTGTGGCCTAGGCCATTAAGATGGACCATATAATCCAGAACCATAGGCAATCCAGCAGTGTCTGGAGAAACATGCTTCTTAGAACACCAAATGCTGAATCTTTTCCATTTGGAGTTGTAAGTCTTTCTGGTGGAGGGCTTCCGAGAAGCCTTGAGGATATCCAGAACCCCTTGGGAAAGATGCAGATCTGCAAACTCTAACTCTTCAAGAGCCATGCTTTGAGATTGAGAGACTGAAGATTGGGGTACTAAATCCTTCCCTGAGAGGATGTTAACAGGTTGTAATTCCTGGGAAGAGACAGGGGAAGATGGACTGCTAGGGACAGCAACAGGGGGGTACCAGGGCTGTCTGGCCCAATCTGGAGCAATCAAAATCACCTTGCAAGGTTGAGACCTTATTTTCACCAAAACTTTGAACAGGAGTGGGAAGAGGGAAAGGCATACAGAAACTTCCCTTCCCTTCCCAATTCAGGATCAGGGCGTCCAGAGGGACTGAGCCCAAGACTGGAGGTCTGCAACAAAAGAGAGGGAGTTGGTGATTGTCTGGGGCTGCAAAGAGATCTATCTCTGGAGTGCCCCACCTTGAAAAAATCACTTTCAATACCTGAGGGTGAGGGACCATTCGTGATGGCCCTGAGAAATCCTGCTCAGTGCATCTGCTAACACATTGTCCTTGCCTGGAAGGTGAACTGCTACAAGAGAGGTTTGCAGGGAATAAGCCAGGGACCACAACTTCATGGCTTCTGTGCACAAGACCGTGGACCGAGTGCCTCCCTGCTTGTTGACGTACCACATGGTGGTGGTGTTGTCTGTTCTGATTTGAACCACCTTGTTCTGTACTGACTGTGAGAATGCTTTCAGAGCCAGAAAAACTGCTCTGAGCTCTAGAAGATTGATATGGAGAAGGGATTCTTCGGGGGGACCACAGCCCCTGGGCAGTAAGGGCCCCAGATGGGCTCCCCAGCCCAGGAGAGAAGCATCCGTGGTAAGAACCACTGAACAAGGCTGAGCAACAAAAGGAACACCTTGTCTTAAATTGTCCTGATCCTGCCACCACTGGAGGGCTTGGATCAATGTCAGAGTCACTGGGATCAGTTTGGTAAGGGAATCCTTCCTCTGAGACCAAAAACCTCCCAGGTGGAACTGAATATCCCTCATCTGGAATCTTGCCCCTTGGACCACTACTGTTGAAGCTGCCATGTGGACCAAGAGCTGAAGGAAATGCCTTGCTGGTCGAGATACCTGAAGGCTGAAGAAAGAGGCTAGTTCCATAAGAACCCTTGCCCTTTCTAGAGGAAGAAAGACTCTTGCTCTGAGTGTGTCCAGTTCTGCCCCTATAAAGGTAAGAAGTTGGACTGGTTCGAGAACTGACTTGGGAAGGTTGTGAAGAAATCCTAGAGAGGTGAGCACTTGCTGGGTCACTTGCAGGTGAGACTTGACTTGGTCTGGAGACTGACCCACTATTAGCCAAATGTCCAGATATGGAAAAATGGAAATCTTTTGCCTTCTTAGAAAGGCAACTACTACTGCCAGGTACTTTGTGAAAACCCTTGGGGCTGAGGTTAGGCCAACGGGCATTGCTCTGAGCTGATAATGGCCTGAGGGCAACTCGAACCTGAGGTACTTTCTGTGGGAGCACCTGATGGGAATATGAAAGTAGGCATCTTTGAGGTCCAGGAAGGCTAGCCAGTCCCCTGGCCTTAGAGAGGGAAGGATTATTCCCAGAGTTATCATCTTGAACTTTGGTTTTAAAAGATGTTTGTTTAGATATCTTAGGTCTAGGATGGGTTGCCACTCTCCTGTCTTTTTCAAGGTCAGGAAGTACCTAGAGTACAGTCCTTTGCCCAGTGTAGGGTAGGTACTCTCTCTATAGCTCTTAAAGCTAAGACAGAAGAAACCTCTGCCTCTAGGGCAAGGGTTTCCAAGAGATTTGCAGGTGGAAAAGATCTGGCTGTCATCTTTGGAAATTTTTTGAAGCTGAGAACCAGTCCCTGGCTTACTACTTCCAGGATCCACTTGTCTGAGGTAACAGACTTCCAGTCTGGGACGAAGTAAGCCAGCCTGCCCCCTACTGGAATAGGAGAGTCGACCTGGGCAGACCCATCAGGGTGTCTGCTTGGCAGGGGCCTTAGGCTGAGGAGTGGATGCAGCCCTGCTCATCCCCCTTCTGCCTCTCCCTCTGAAGAACCCCCTCTGTGAAAAGGGAGAAGAGGCCTGTGCTTGGTAGAAAGGCCTATGAAAAGGCCTGCCCCTGCCACTAGACTGCTACCTTTGAGGAGTTGCCTGCCTTTCCTTGGTCTGAGCACTCCTGTAAGTGGTCCTGTACTCATCCATTTTCTTCATGTAATTCTCTGTCTGCTCCCCAAACAGAGAATTACCCACTACAGGAAAATCCATGGCCTTAGCCTGGGTGCCCTGCAAGAGGCTAGTACATCTAAGCCAAGCCATCCTCCGAAGAGCCAAGATGTAGCCATGACTCTTGATGACACATCATTAGAGTCCACAGCAGCATGAAACTGAACCTTAGATGCCTAAATCCCATCTGCAGCCCATGCCTCCAGCTCCTTGGCTAGCTGGAGGAAGGCCTGTTTAGCCAGTGCCAGTACAGTGTCCCACCTGGACTTCTGGTACCTGGCTGTACAAGCCATGTAATTCGCCTGCCTGAGTCCCAAAGAAGATGCCATGTACTGCTTCTTTCTATGGCATCAATCTTCCCGGAGTCCTTGTCAGGGAGGTGTGAAGCCAAGGGAATATTTGCCTTGTCACAGGCAGCAGCCTGCAGTACCCCCAACATGGCTGCATTGCTGATATAAGAACTCCATATCTGAGCCTGAAAGTGTATACCTCTTGTCCATTCTTCTATCCACAGGAGGTATAGTGTTAGGAGACTAAGATTTTTTGTGTCCGTTTCCCAAAAGATTTATGGAGGGGAATAGACAGTCTCCTGGACTCTGGGATGTCCATCATCTCTACATAATCAGGCTCCTCTTGATCTTCTACATCCTCCTCCATAGGAAGCTGGAGGGTTTCAGCCACCTTTCTGTAAAACATAAAGTGAGAAGGGGACTCAGAAAGCCTAGGAGGGTAAACACCTGAAGGTCTGTCTGGGGAGATGTCCGGTTCCACAGGCACATCCAGACCTTCACTTACATCATCATCCTCAAATTCCCCTTCCTCTTCAAATTCTGGTTCATAAAAATCTTCAAGGGTATACTCTTGAACCGGAGGAACCAACTGAACCACACCCCTGCCAGAAGGAGCCGGATCGGTCGGAACCGGACGGAGCAATTCCATAATCTGAACTGCTCTGGCTATTTCTTCGGTGGTCGGAACATGAACCTCTGGATCCGAACCGGTCAATTCATCTTTGCATTTTCTTTTTGTCGGAACCGATCCCTCGGAATCGGCTCTCCTTTTGCCTGAAGAAGTAACGCCCTGGTCAGAGGGCACTCCTTCTGGTTCAGTCGAAACTGAACCAGGCTGGCCATCCGGGTCAGCGGACTTCTTGGCCTTCTTTTCCCTCAGTCTACCTAATCTCTTCTCAAGGGTAGATCTGGAAAAGTTTTTACATGTTTGGCAGTCTGAATCGAGGTGGTCAAACCCCAGACAATAAACACAGGTGGTGTGAGGATCGGCCTTAGCAAAGACCTCCCCACACTCACTGCAGTGTTGAAACCCAGTGGGCCCGGTTTTTTTCTTGGGTTTCTCAGACATGGCCAACCTAACTAAATGCACCCTTTTTTCAGGAACTGACAGGCAAGACTCCCTTATCGGTTCCTAACCGTGTCATAGGTATTGGAAAAAAAAGTTTCAAAACACATTTTTTTCAGAACTGATAAGAACCGGTAACCACACACTAAGTAAACACACAAATTTCACTGTCAAATGGCCGGTTCAGCTAAACCGAGCCACACTTTTACAAGTTCCACACAGAAAAACAGAACAATTCCTATCTAGTACTCACAGCACCACAGACAGAGACTGAGCTGACTATGCGGATACTTTTTCAGTTTAAAAACCAACGGAAACTGAAACTTTAACCGACTTTCGAACCGAGCTGAAGGAGAAATCTCCGGAGCGACCGTTCAGTAAGGCGGAGTAAAGAATCTGACGGTTTAGGTTTGAATCACTCCACACAGAGACTTCAACCGAGCTTGAGCTCAGCAATCTATGCCCTGCATAGAAAGTTAACTCTGTTCTCCGGGGCAGTTCAAAGGTTGGGAATCACTGCAATTGTCAGAATACAGCAAGACTTCATGTTGTTTGAAAAGAGACATAAGATCCTTGGAAGTATCCCCTGCCTTTGCCTCCCTTCCGTAGGACCTGTAGTATGTAGAGGCCTCTTCATCTCATTTCTACTTTTGAGAGTGGTTTTATATTCATCCACTTTTTCATGTAGGCTTCTGGTATGTCCCCAATAATGAATTTCCCTCAAAGGAAAAATCCATGACCTTGTTTTGAGTATGCTGAAAAAGGATGGAAGTTCTCAGATAGGAAAACCTTAGGGACACGGCATGAATCAAAAACTCTAGTAGCAGTGTTAGTGTCCACCACAGTGTGGAAATTAGATTTTGTGGCATCCAGGGCTGATCTTGCTGTAGCAATTGGGTCCTGAGCCAATTTGCCATCTGGTCTTTCGGACAGTGCCAGAAGTGTGGTCCAATGTGTTTTCTGATACTGTGCTATATTTTCTGAGTAAGCTGCCTGCTTGATAAGCAGGGAAGCTGTAGCATAAACCTTTTTGGTCATAGCGGAGTCCTTTTCAGGGGTCTGCACAGACAGAGTGCTTTTTGCTCTCTCCCAAGCAGCAGCATGGACTACCCCATGATGATCAGGATGGGCATACAGTATCCCACTCCCTGCTTGTCCACCTGATATCTTCTTTCAGTTTTCTTATCTATAGCTACAGCTGAGGTGAGTGCAGACATGATTTCTGATACAGCTTTCTTAAGTGTCTATGTATGGGAAGTAGCATTTTTCTTGGTGGATCTACAACCAACATGTCCATGAAATCCACATCCTCTTCATCCTCCTCCTCTGTCTCTTGTAGTTGAAAGTATCGACCATTTGTCTGACAAATGAGGAAAAAGATGAGTAGTCTTCATTATGCCTTGGAGGAGGTTTGAAATCTTGCTCAGGTGCACCCTCTAATTCCATGAGGTCACCTTCCTCCATTTGTGTATAATATTCTTCTTCCTCTTCCTCTGCAGGCAGACAGGTTGGAACCTGAGCCAGGGGGGTGGGAGGGGGCAGAAGTGGAAGGAATCTTATTAAAATTTGCTATGGCCTGGATCGCCTTGGAAACTTGCCACATTTTTGATAGGTCTTCTGATGAGAGCATTTATCTGTGCCATTTGCCTGCTCCTTTTTATTCATTCAGAAGCAGTAGCAGTGACAACCTTTTCTTTAAATTTATTTCTGGCAGACACCACTTCCAGTGTCTGCTCTGAGGCTCTTTCATTTGTATTTTTGCCATCGCTGGATTCAGGGTTCCTCTTTTCATACACCCTGATGTCTGAACCATTTTTGCCAACCCCATCTGATGGCTCGGTAGCTTTATCTTTTTTTCTTGTCAGCATCAGCATTATTTGCTGCTGAACATAAGGAGATGGACCCTTCAGATGCATGCTTTCCACCATCACTGGGAACTCCCTCAAAGTCTTTTTTACCATGTTTAGGTGTAACAGAGGCAAATTGAGAAGGCCTGCTTCTTTTTAATGTTTTTACCATTTTTAATGAGGTTTGGGGGCCAAAAATATGACAGAACATATAATTTATAAAGTTGTGTTGCGGACCAGGACACTAAGCAAAGCTCATAGCAGTCTGCCCTTGCCAGGAGCTGGAAATAATTTTTACAATGTTCTTGATGCTCCGCAAGGTCTCTCTGATATACCATTTTGAGAGAATCTTGAAATAACAAAAACAATTCCCCAAAATGATGCAGCTAAGAGCCCAATAGTAATAAACATCTCCATTGGTACAAGACATTTTCCACCACCATCGGACAGTGGCCCATTAGCCTGCCAACTTCCTCTCCCTGTCGCACGCCTGCAATACTAACTGCCTATGGTGCCCTCTATCTCTTACTGTTACTGCAGCCAGCTGCCTACTCAAGCTGCTCGTTACATGAATATTATCTCAAAGTATGTTATAACTGAGTATCTTTATTTTTTCTTTTACTTGTTTTGGTTGTTTATTGTGCATTCTTTTACTACCTCTGTATGTATGTTGACCCTCATCCTTTGACGTGGAACCTTTGTAAACGAGCAGTTTCTGCTCAAAGGTATTTATAATCCGAGAATTTAATAAATAAATAAATAAATAAACAAACAGCTCTGGTATGAAGGAAACTGTGCCAAAGGTCAAACTGCGGCTCCACTGACAGAAACCGATTACGTTGAAAGGGCACAGGCAGAAACGGAAAGTGAAAGAGCTCCATTATTTGTAGCGCGTGTAATTAAAAAATACTAAACCACTGCTAAATAATTAAAAGGTGGTTTAGTTTAGCTGAAAAATAGATGAAAATAAAACAGTAGCCAGCTAGCATAGTCTCTGATCCCGCAGAATCAGTCAGGAATTGGAGAGTCTATATTTACTGAAAAAAAAAACTAACTAATAAAGAGTACTGAAAAAAACTAACTAGAATACATTTTTTTAAATAAATTACAAATAAACCTAACCAACTGGAGAATCATCTGTTCCCACAGTTGACTAAAGGGTGAGTGTTCTCTTCAGGTGGTCAGACAGAAGACAGGAGATGACTCATAAATCCCTGTTCAGCGGTTTACCTTGGTTAGGTTTCAAGACATCCAAACTTAAACTGCATCCCCTTGGGGACCGAGAGACAGCAGAATGCAACTAGTGCCAGAGACCCAAATGATTGTGTAACAACGGCTCAATCTGGTAAATCGAGAGCCAGTACTGGCCTACTGGCCTCGAACTGGAACCCAGAGGTGCCTTGAGACAGAGCTGATGCTCAGAATAAGAAATGCAGCTCTCTCCATCTGGTCTACCTGAGGAAGCTTGTTCTGGCAAAGAATATTGCAGGTGAGACATTGACAGATGTCTCTTGCCTGAGGATCCTGCCCTCTCCAAGCCGTTGATCACCCACCACTTACAGTTCACTGCTGCAAGGGGTCGTGAGGGCAACTGCCTGAGGATCCTGCCCTCCCCAAGCTGTTGATCACCCACCGCTTACAGCTCCCTGCTGCAAGGGGTCATGAGGGCACCTGCCTGAAGATCCTGCCCTTCCCAAGCCGTTGATCACCCGCTGCTTACAGGTATAACAGACATTCCATTGCGTCGCTATCATTTCAACAAAGGAACCATTTAAGTTTGATTTTTGGCACCAAAACCAGGACTGGACTTATTTTAAAAGAAAAAAACCTCCGCTGGACATAAGCTTTAAGTAATCCTCCATCTGTTTTCCATCAGCAGAGGAGTGTAGATAGTGTAATTTTGTGTAGTGCACTTAGCCTTTCCTGTTATTTCTGTTTCTTTGGCATTGTTCCTTAAAACCTCTAATTTATTTGACTGAGGGCTATTGTGAGCTATTAAGCTTAGCTAAACCTCAGGGCTGCAGATCAGTTTGCCATGAGGGCTGCTAATTCAGCTCAAGTTAAAGGTACATGTGTCTGTTTAATTCTGTTTTCTAACTTGCTCCATTGCTGCACCTAATTTCAGCTTAAATATAAGGTACATGAGCCTGTTCTAATTCGGTTCATTAACTTAAGTAGACAGTACATATGACTGTTTTAATTCAGTTTTGTTTAATTTACTACACTGCTATACCTAAACTCGGCTTAAGTAGAAGGTACAAGTGTGTGCTTAAATCCAGTTTTATTTAATTGAATGCACTGTACCTCATGTAAATAAGAGCCTGATTTCATTTTTCTCTCTCTCTCTCTCTCTCTGTGTTAAACTCTCTCTCTGATTTTCATTTTTACCTTTCTCTCTCTCTCTGTGGTAACTTTCCCTCACACTACCTGTCCCTCCCACTCCCCCTTCTCCTCCTCTCTTGTCTATGTCAGTCCCTCCGCCCTCCCTACCCCCGTTATCTATCTGCTGCATTCTGACCTTGTTCCCTTCTCTCCACAGCTCCCTGCTGCAAGGGGTCATGAGGGCACCTGTCTGAAGATCCTGCCCTCCCCAAGCCATTGATCACCCACCACTTACAGGTACGACGGACATTCCGTGGCATCTCTATCATTTACCACCGCCACTCTGCAGCGGCTTCCCCACTACCACCCTTGGCAGTCTCTCTCTCTTTTATAGCACTGGGGCTCCACCCCCATCTTGCCTTCCACCCGCCTCTGTTTTTCCTGTATTATCTAACAGGCTACTTTTCCATCTGCAGCTTATCACTGCTTGCTGCTAGATGTCGCGCTCTCCTCATATTTCCAACTCCAGTGCTGTTTCTCACCTAGCTGTACCTGCACTTTCCTTCAACTGCTCAAACTCGGCCCTTGCCCCAAGCCCCATGTCCTTCACTATTTCCACAGTTTACAATCTGCAATGGTCCTCATCTAGATGTATCCTGCCCTAAGCTCTGTGGTTTTTGCAACTTCAGCAGAGTTCAGTTCAGCACTGGTGTTCAATCTGTGCCTGCACCTCTAACTACCACTATTAACTGACTCCCCTTGCCATAAGCCCTGCAGCCCCTATCTCTAAGCTCACGGATGTTGCCTGCATACCCAACTTCCTTGCGGTGAATCCTTGGGGTTGCTACTCTACAGCAGCTCACAGCCCCATCCTAGCAACTGACAAACCCTCTGACTCACTGGTGGTCCATTCTCTCCCTCTAAGTTTCCACCATGCTCCTAGTCACTATATCGCTCCTTGCCCTTCTTGCATCCTTGGTGTCCCTTCCACCCTCTTCTTACCCAGGGCTGCTGTTCAGTCCTTCTCATCACCCTTTCCTACCTCTCACCAACCCCCTTCCCCCTCCACTGAGCACCCACTTGCCCCCAAACACCTGGCATCCCAGACATTCCATACCCCCCCCAGTTTCCATGCTGGTTCGATTGCCTCAGGTTTCTCACCCACCTCCTTCCTCCCACTGTAAAGCCCTGGTGGCCTTGTCAAGACCCTTGGTAATGCTCCTGCTGTTAATGGCAGGGACACTGAGGTCAATCCTGGTCCTAACCCCTCCCCTCCCCTCCAACTCCCTTGGGGCCTAAAGTTGGCTGACTTAAACATCAGGAGCCTTCTCCCCAAAATCCCATTGCTTCAAACAATTTACCATATTCCTCAACCCCGATGTACTGATCATAACTGAAACGTGGCTGAAGCTTGACATCCGTGATGCCTGTATCTCCATCCCAGGCTACTCAGCCATCCGCAACAACCGTCCCGCAAAGAAAAAAGGAGGAGGTATTTGCCACGTACATCTCTTCCTTCCTCCAATTCTCCCCTGTACCTATTTTACCTCTCCAGCAGCCTACTGAATCCTTGATGATACAAATCTCCCTCCCAACTCCATTCCCATTTTTATTGCTGGCTCTTATTGTTGCCCCAGCTACCCTATGTCCACCATCATTGACCTCCTAGCAGCCCTACAATCACACGCATCTGATGGTGAGGTCCATGTCCTAGGTGACTTCAACATGAACTGGCTCTCCTCCTCCAACTCAAAAATTCAAAACAATATAGCTGCTCTCAACCTGTCTCAGCTGATCAGTGAACCCTCCCATCTAAAACACCAAAACTCTAAACCACTCCCTAATAGACTGGGCACTCACCTCAAATCCACACAGGATAATCTCTGCCGGTCTTCTTCCTGACTCCATAAGTGACCATCATCTAATTTACGCAGTCAGGAAAATCCATTGGCCCAAAGCCCCTTCCCCTAAAACTCTGTTGGCTCGGTCCTATAATACTCTGGATCTTGCTCCCCTCCTAAATGATTTGGCCTCCACAGATTGGTTGTTCATCCTGCACATCATCTCTATAGACACCGCACTAGAATTTTTCAAGTCCAAGTTCCTTTTGGTTTGGGATTCCTATGCCCCACTCAGACAGATCCGCGTACGGGGCTCCCACCTGCCTTGGATCACCGCGGACCTCATGGCCTGCCTTCGGGCTAGGGATCAGGCGTGGAAGACTCAGAAAGCCACCGGCTCTGAGTCAGAGTACCAGTATTACCGTACACTTAGAAATGCCTGTACAAGAGCAATTCATCTGGCAAGGCAAACTACTTTAAATCCACCTTCCTTACTAACTTAAATCACCCCTCCAAATTCTGGAAAGTGGTACAATCCCTCTTCCACCCCCTTCCCAGCCCCCTACCCCCACCATTAAAGCTGGCAGTATCACTTTAACTGACACACTAGCAGTGGCAATCTAATTTAACTCCCTCTTCACTTCTTTTACTGCCTCACTCTTGTCTTCACCCCCCAGCCTCCCATGGCCATGACCCATCAACTCCACCTCTACCTACCCAAGCCCCGCTCCCATCTTTCTCCTTCCACCATGTTACCCCAGCTGAAGTATATAAGGCCTTTCTCACGCTAAACCCCTCCAAGGGCAAATGCCCCTTCGGGCTGGACTCCAAAATGCTTTTCCTGGCTGCCCTCGCCATCACTCCCCCCTCGCCTCTCTCTTTAACCTATCTTTCTCTCTCTCTTCTATCCAATCATAATGGAAACACACCACCACCATCCCTCTCCTGAAAGGTGGCAACCCTTCCTCCCCTTGGAATTATCACCCTATCTCCCTCCTCCCCATTCTGGCAAAATTACAGGAGCAACTTGTCCTCTCCCAGCTCTCCTTCTTCACTCCTTACCAGTCTGGGTTCAGGAAGTCCCACTCCACCACAACCTCCCCACTGAGGCTCACTGAATCTATCCATACTGGCATGGACCAGGGCCTCATCACCTCTGCCATATTTGTCAACCTTGCTAATGCTTTAGACACTGTCTCACATCTCCTCTCCAAGCTATCATTAGCAGGGCTCTCAAGTGAGGCTACCAGCTGGTTCCACTCCTATCTTGTGGGTAGGACTCAATCTGACAGGATTGGAAACTCCATCTCCTCCTCTCTCCTTATCACTACCAGTGTTCCTCAAAGCTTGGTCCTTAGCCCTCTGCTGTTCTCCATCTTCTTCTTTTATTTTTTTTATTTTGCTGTTTTTGGTCCGGCCCCGTCTTCTCCCATCAGATCCCGATTGCCTGCTACTCCCATGCCCAGGCTTACCCCCCCGGGCAGAACCACAGCGGGGGCTTCCCACTCTCTAATGAATAGTGTGGGCAAGCCCCAGATTACCCCCGGGTTGGGGCCATGAGAGCGGAACCCCCCCAGTGGGCGTTGGAGGCAGTGGGTGGTGAGTGGAACAGGCCGTCATGCCAGAGGGCCAGCATTTTTGTTGGTTTGCTGCCCTGGGGGCCGGGATGTGCAATGATGTCCAGCATCCACCCCACCCCTGAACGTGCTTCTGCCAGGGATCCATCAAGCACTGGTCACTCTTCCCCTCCCTCCCTCCCTCCCTCCCCCTCCAGAGGAGGAGGGCAGTCCTCAGGATGCTCCATCCTTCTCCCCCGGCCAGCACTCTGACTCCCCAGGTCCATTCCCGAACCCATGTCATTGGCATCACAAGCAGAATTCCAACTGCTGGACCAGCATATGTTCTCCATCTTCCTCAATGACCTGCCCTCTACCTGCCCACACACATCCATCCGCATGTATGCAGACGATACTGTTCTGTATACATCCGGCCCCTCAACTTTTGACGTGGCAACCAGACTACAGTGCAACTTCGAGAATGTCCAACACGCTCAATCAGCTCTTCCAGAATGCAAAGAAAACAGTCTCCATGAGCTTTGGCACAAGGCAGAGACTCTCTTGGCTCCCTTACCTCCCCACTTTCCACACCCTGGATGGGACAAAGCTGGAGGGCTGCTCCTCCTTTAGATACCTCGGGGTCTGGCTTGACCAGCACCTCGACTTTTCTGTACATATTGATGCTATCCACAAGAAACTGTGCCCCAAACTGGGCGCCTTGTATCGCACCCATGGGTGCATCCTGCTACTGGCCCACCGTGCAACAGTACAGAAAATGATTCTTCCTGTTTTCGACTACGGGGATATAGTCTACAGTGCCACTCCCAAATCCTTCCCTAACCAGACTGGACACCCGCTACCACTCTTTCTGCCATTTCACCCTAGACTGTCTGCCCTGTACCCACCACTGTCTTCTCTACCAGTCCCTGTCCCTCCCAGCCCTACTGGACAGGAAGCAAGCACACTGTTCTAGTCTCATGGCTAAATACTGGTATCAGTCCCTGCCCTTTTATCTCTCTTCTGTGCTCTACCACTCGCCCCCTCCCTCCTACTCCCTCAGACACTTCGAATCCCAGTCCTTGTCGGTCCCTCACATGTCCACCTCTGCAGGCCAGGCTGCCTTCTCCTATCGACTGCCTAAATTGTGGAATTCTCTCCCCTCTGCCATTCACCAAGTTCCTTCCCCAGGTTATCTCAACACTCTCCTCAAAGACCACTTCAGCACCTCCTGTTCCTGCTCCTAACCTTCTCACTGCTGTACTATGTTCCAGCACCTGCATACCTGCTCAGCCTGGGCTACCAGACACTGTGTCACCTCAGCAGCTTAATGATTAAATCCTACTGCACTCTTCAGTTGATGTAATTCATCTCCAGTTGAATTGTATTATACATATTGTATTTAAATTGTACTATATTGTTTTGTACTGTATGGTAAAGCACCTCTGTATTACTTACTGCTCAGTTTTTTTGTATACAAATGTTACTTTCCCAATGTTCCCCTTCCCCAGGATGCACCTGGAAATGAGCAGTTGCCTGCTCAGTATGCCTTACTGGTAAAACTTTTAAATAAATAAATAAGATACAATAAAGCAGATCAGTCCTCTTTGATGCTGGAATATGAGTCGAGAGATAAAGGCTTATCTGGGAGTGTGGAGTTCCCTTATCCCTACACAAAGTCCAGGAAAATAGGTCCCAATCTGATGACTGTCCATCTGGATGCTGACGTCCAGCATAGCAAACACATGCAGGGTTCACCCACAGGAAGGCCTGACAGAAGGAGGGAACTATAGAAAGAAAACAGTGAGACAGAAATAGAATAAAGCTTCATTATGGAGATGACAATGGAACTGAAGAAACCCTAAAATGATGTCAGAACCAAGCAGTACCTGAATCAAAGGCCAAAAAACTTACAGCAGATCAAGGTACAGCCAATCTTTTCGTCCAATTAAAAAAAAATTCAACAGCTGAAAGGAACTGCGCATAAGAAGCAGAAGCACTCATGTAGTTGTAGTTTCGATTCAACTGGACAGTTTTTGGGTTTCGGCTACTTGAGGCAGAATAGATTTCTTTGACTGGGTGACCAAAGTAGCAGATCAGGGAGGGGCTGTGGACATGGCCTACCTAGACTTTAGCAAGGCATTTGACACAGTCCCACACAAAAGATCAATAAACAATTTAGCCAGCTTGGGAGTGGGTTCCAGGGTGGTAGCCTGGGTAAAAAATTGGCTGGAGAACAGGACACAGAGGGTAATAGTAAACGAAGTCCACTCTGAAGAAAGGGGGGTTACTAGTGGGGTACCGCAGGGTTCAGTTCTAGGACCGGTCCTCTTCAATGTCTTCATAAGTGACATTGCAGAGGGACTGGAAGGAAAAGTATGTCTCTTTGCAGATGACACAAATATCTACAACAGGATTGATACACAAGGTGGGGTGGAAAGGATGAGAAGGGACTTGGCAAGATTGGAAGAATGGTAAAATGTATGGAAGCTTAGATTCAATGCCAAGAAGTGCAAAGTAATACACCTGGGAAACAAAAACCCTGGGGAAGAGTACACTATGGGGAGTGAGATATGGACAACAAAAATGGAAAGAGACCTGGAGGTAGTTGTATCAGATGACCTAAAGGTAGGCAAGCAATGTGACAGGGTAGTAAGAAGAAGAAGAAGAAGAATCAGCATTTATATAGCACTTTTCATACATCCAAAGCGCTTTACAAGCAATGCTAGACTGGTAGTGAAGTGACTGAATGTGTGGCGGTGGCCATATCGCACATCATCACCCACACACAGCCTGGATAATTGCATGAACTGGTTTATGGGAAGGGGAATGTTGGCCAGGACACTGGGAATGTTCCCTACTCTTTGCGAAGAGTGCCCTGGGTTCTTTTACTTCCACCTGGACACCCACCAGGACAACATCAGGATGGGCAGAAGGGACCTCAGTTTAACGTCTCATCCGAAGGACGGCACACCCCAGCAGTACAGCACCCCCCAATACTGCACTCGGATGCCAGCGATTTTTAGGTGCAAGTCCAATCCCGGTGTGGGACGAGAACCCATGACTTTCTGGTCCAGAGGCGGATATGCTACCAACTGAGCCATGCTGACACAGTAAGGAGGGCTGGCGGGATACTGAGATGTATAGAGAGAGAGGCATCACTAGTAGAAAACAAGAAGTTATTATCCCTCTGTATAGACAGCTGGTGAGACCCCATCTGGAGTACTGCATGCAGTTCTGGAGACCCAGTCTCCACAAGGACATAGACAGGATGGAGGCAATCCAGAGGAGGGCAACTAAAATGGTGCAGAGTCTGCACCAGAAGACATATGAAGAGAGACTTGAGGAGCTTAATATGTATACCCTCGAGGAAAGGAGGGACAGGGGGACATGATAGAAACTTTCAGGTACCTCAAGGGAATCAACAAAGTCCAAGAGGGTAGCATCTTACAGAAAATGAGGTATGCAAGAACAAGGGGGCACAATTTGAAGACAGAAGGGGGACGGCTCAGAGGTAATGTGAGGAAGTATTTTTTCATGGAGACGGTTGTGGATGCATGGAACGGCCTTCCTGAGGAGGTTGTGGAGTCAAAAACAGTGGGGGAATTCAAGAATGCATGGGACAGACATAAGGTAATTCCAGGGGGTGGGAGTAGGAGGAAGAAGGCTGTTGGTTAACTAGGATCTGCAGTTTATCCATTAGGTAGGGAAATGGGCAGACTGGATGGGTCAAGTGGTACTTATCTGCCATCAAATTCTATGTTTCTATGAGAGGCTATGATGACTCCTTGTGAGAATTTCAGCTTATTGTGCAAAATCCTTATTATACATTCAATACAGCATTAAATTCTGTGTTAGTTCTCAAGTTTCAAACCCTTAGGTCTGTTTACATGACGTCGTAAGTCAATCCGTTTTTTTAATACATCTCTTCATTAATTGTTTTTCTTAATAGTAAACACAATAAAGCAAAAGTAGCAAAGTGAACTAGACTACAGTAGTTACAGCACAAAGAGGAAAAAAACAACTAAATACAAGGGACAGTAAATGAATCTATAAATATGACATTACTTACAGCTGGTGGAAGTAGGATTAGCAGACAACAGAGAAAAGATAAGAGTTTTAACGGGAAGAACCTTTTAAATTAATCAGTGATGTTAGGGGAAGGTAACAATGCTGGGGCCCTCAGATTCTGGAGGTCCAAGGAAAGAGCTTTCAAATGAGGTACTGGGCTTACCTGTAGCTGTTGGCAGTCCTGAGCTGTAGACATCTAAATCAGCTGTCAATTTAAACATGGGAGCAGCCATTTCATGTAATCTTAACACAGAAAATGATGTCACTGAGGGGCAAGCTATACGTTGTTTAATTACAGCTTGCCCCTCAGCGACATCACTTTCCGTGTCAAGATTCCATGAAATGGCTGCTCCCTTGTTTTAATTGACAGCTGATTTAGATGTCTACATCTCAGGACTGCCAACAGCTACAGGTAAGCCCAGTACCTCATTTGAAAGCTCCTTTCATGGACTTTCAGAATCTGAGAGGCCCATCATTGTTACCTTCTCCTTCTTAATGGAATAAAAACATGGTGGATTGCATGGTGCCTCTTTGTGCAACAAAATAATAGGGATCCTTAAAATTCACATTCAGAATGGAAAAGATTCACAGGTTGCTCAAGGTAACGACAGCAAATTTACCAGACTGCTTGAATTTCATTTAAACAAAAACACAGCACTACTGGCAGCTGCAAATCATGATATCTTGCCAACAGTCACTAAGTCTGTACTGCAAGGAGAGGTTACATGAGATTGAGGAAGTTTAAGAAAAGTTAATAGAGGATAAAATAATGCGAGAGAAGTGGATGAGCACTTGGAGGTTAGTGACTCATAACAATTTGTTTTCTGATAAAGTAAACTCTATTATTAAAGATTTTTTTCCATTCAATCTTTCTTCATGGCCACATCTCCTGACTCTGGCAGCTATCCCGAAACAACTACAATCTGGCCCGTGCTTGCAGCTTACCCCATGCAAACCCAACACCCACCCACCCCAGCCTGCTCAGCTGTGCTGATTATTTCCAGATAAAACTCGTATCCATGCCAATATTCCATTTTCGGAATTGCCTATGCTGCTGCTTTGATTGTACTAATAAAGCTCATTACACATGAATAGAACCCCAAGACAAGCAGAAAAACAAAAACAAAGTGCTCTTTCAGTTGTATAATTTGTACTTGCCTTTTATTCAGCTCAGTACACAATAACGGACAACTAGTGACTGGCTGCAGAATCATTAAATAAGCAAAAATAATTACATAGTGTAGAAAATATGTACTATACCTTGATCTCTGGCTCTGTGTGAAGTAATGAATGTGCGAAGGTCCCTCCCACTCATTTTTTATCCAACTGTAAGAAACCAATTTAAAACTATTAGAATGTCATACAATTCATGTGAGAAGCAAAGGTGTGGACTAAGTTCTCTGGAACACTGCTCTCATTTCTCAAAACTCTGCTGAGAAAGTGTCTTGAAATTAAGATGAGCAGCCAACCTGCCGGCGCAGCAGCAGCACTTCTGCCTATGATGCCAAAGACCCAAGTTCAGTGCAAGTTCAGGAGTTGGAGGGACAGCTGGGGGAAGGGGATTGAGTGTCCTTTGGGACTTGGGGGTGGGAGGATGGATCTCAGTGCTCACCTGACACCTGCTGAAGACCAGGGACTGGACACACTGGGGCATCAAGATGCATGGGCGGTTCGGCAGCCATCGATGCATGCCATGCGGGAGTGTGCAGCATATGTCATGATGACATTACATGTCCGCACTGCCCAACAGGCACAACAAAATGGAACAAATGATGCTGAACGGTAGGATGGCATCAGTCTCCTGCAGGTCCTACAGCTTGGTATCAAAGCATGAGTTTAAGCAAACTGGATCCTATTGCTAGTGGGGCTTGTGGTCCCCACGGTGTGCCCTGGAGGAACAGCCAGAAATGGTAAGTCCTGGAGGATGCCAGGGCAACAGGGCTGGGGATACCAGAGGATGGGGGCTGGTCGGCGCAGGAGAGATAAACAAATAAAAAAATTAAGATATCCTTATGAACAATTGTAAAATACTCTTTTAAGGACACTGTTGGGAAAACTTTGAAAAATGTACTATACTGTTTAGACATGGCTCAGCTGTGTTTCATATTCACTGCAAAAAAAAAACTACATTAAAACACAAGTTAGGGTTTACTATTAAAGTGACAAAAGGAAGGAAATTAAATGTTAAGGTTCACTGAACCCTAACTCCACCAACCCCCATCAAGCACCACACAAGAATCTTACAAAATGTAAAGCCAAACACAACCCAGGTTTAATACACATGTTTTAAAACACTTAATAGCTAACACAGTACAATTAATACAGTTACACCCCATTACTAACACTATATAAGTATGTTGTGAGACATAAGGCTATAGTATTCATTTATTTTTCCCACTTTCACAAAGAAGCACCTTATGAAATATTTGTGAAAACTAAACAAGCACGAAAAGGGAAACTAATTTTGTTAATTTAAAATCTACTGTCTCAGACGGATTCTCTCTCAGAACTCAGCCTGCGACTGTTACCAGTTTTCTCAACTCTTCAGACGCCTGCATGGATACCTGGATATGCTGTCACCACTCAGCATGACCCACACTTGGGCTATCTCTGGGTCCAAATCCCACCAGAGTAGGGCTGAACGAAATTTATCTTCCACCAGTGAAATTCTGTAGAAATGGTGATTTTGCCAAAATTGTGATTTCAGTTATTCCCATCTAGTTTCAAATATATTAGTTCAAATTGCACAACATTTGGTATGCATAATTTAACTATGCCCATACAGGTGAGTACCAAGTATCAGATCTCTGTCTCGAAAGGTGACTGAGGTATAAGCCTTCAAACCTTCAGAAATGTTAAAATTACATGTTGCAATTATGTAAACTACAGAATGTCTAAAGTATTAGTCCAAACTGCACCACATTTATTCTGCTGACTTTAACAAGGTGACTTTAACTTATGAATAGCAAGGTTCAGATCTATATCTTTAAAGGTGACTAAGTTATAAGCCTCCAAACTTTCAGAGATTTTAAAATTACATTTTACAGTTATGCAAATTCTTTAGCCATGGACCATACCCCCTTTCAGTGCAATACCTACGGCGTCTGCAAACAGAAGAAACAAAGAAGTCCCTCTGGACCTGACTGAGCTACAGCTGGCACATGTAGAGAAAAAGGAGGTATACCAATATCTCTCCAAAGACACAGAGAAAGAAAGGTCTGCAGATAATCCATTCAAGAAACACACAGATAACCTCCATCTGTCCCAAGATCAACAATTGATCTATTAACACTCAGGTGATCAGAAACTCTGGGTAATTCCCAAATCACTTTGATCAGAAATCATTCATCAGGTCCATGATACCCCTTACAGGTGGACAACAAAGGGTGGACAAAACAGTCCAAAAAGTGAAAACTGTGGGCTGGTGATCTGGTATATAACACCAGATGTACAGCATTATGTGGACAACTGTCCCACCTGTGCACAGAATAACCAAACTCCAGGCAAGAAAAATGCCAGACTTTTGCCTCAGAGACACTCTGGTCCCTGGAACAATATCCAAATTGATTTCATTGGACCGCTGCCTCTCACCACCAGAAACAATAAGTTTGCCCTTATGATCACTGACCTATTCTCAAAATGGGTCGAGGCCTTTCCAGTTAAGGCTGCTAAAGCAAAAGCCACTGCCAGAATCCTGGTCAAGCAAGTATTTACCAGGTGGGGCCTACCTCTCAAGGTAGATTCAGACAAAGGGTAAACTTTCACAGGTGAACTCGCGATCTCCCCACAGAGCCTCCCAGACAGCATCTCGCCCTGAACTAAAGCACTCCCAATAGTGAGGCCTCAGCAGTGGGAAGATCTCCCCACAGAGACTCCCAGACAGCATCTCGCCCTGAACTAAAGCCCTCTCAACAGCCAGGCCTTAGCAGTGAGCAGATCTCCCCACAGAGACTCCTGGACAGCATCTCACCATGAACTGAAGCCCTCCCAACAGCGAGGTAATTGAAAATCCCTAGCAAGCCTCTGGCAGCAGGAGCTACCACTGGACTCTATGTTTGTTCCGTCGGCTGGCCAGTTTAGATAGAATTTGCAGCCTCAGATCATGAGCTTAACTGTGTTGTACTGTAGCTATTTTTTTTAATTGTACTTTTATTTATTTTAGAATATAAAATAAATGAATTGGATATAGTACATCTTGTAAATCACATAATAAAATCGAGCATAGCTCTAGCAGCATACAATGTGTTACAGTTATGAGTGCATGTCTAAAAATAATATACATCCAAAAAGAAATCGACCTGGATGGAGATCCTTTTATACCAGTACAAAAATAATACTTCCCCTTTATTCTTTCCCTCTCCCTCTCCCTTCCCACACCACACCAAGTCCTTTATTTGCCATTGTGGAACAAAGTGAGGATCTTGTACAGACATATAGAGGACCCATTTCCTCCACTGAAGTTCAAATATATCTTTTCTATTTAAATGACTGGCTGCTAGTCTTTCCGGTTTATACACTTCCTTCATAGCCATGAACTAGTCATGTCTGGTCGTCGGCGAGTTCCGTTCCCACATTCTGGTAATTGCTTTCTTAGCTATCAGTATATAGTTAACCAAGAGAGAGACCCCCTTGGAATACGGAGGTCTTCAGGGGGTATCAAAAGCAAGACCAGTTAAGGAGTAAGGGCTGCCTCTTCTCCCACTAACTCCCCTAAGGTTTCCGCCAGTTCTCCCCAGAATGGTCGAAGCACAAGGCATGACCAAAAAATGTGTATGTGTCCAGCCATCTTTATCTCACAGGATCTCCAGCAGCTACCCACTGGCCCATCCGTGAATTTTGCCAGTTTAGCTGGAGTATTAAAAAATCTAATCCGGACTTTCAAGATGAATTTCCGCCACTATGGTGCTAGAGATATCCCTCTGGATAACTTAACATATTTGAACCAAAGTTCTGCCGACACCGGCACTAATAATTCCCAGTTCCAGGTGGCTAGCACCCCCAAAGTTGAGTCTTTGGTAACCTCCTGTAATCCCTTATATAGTGCTCCAACCAAATGAGGTAAGGTTGTTCCTTTCATAGAGGATATAATCAATATTAATAATTGTGGGGATGGGGAAGATGGTGGTTCCATTGAGGGGTCTTATTTACTAAGTAAGCTTGTATCTGCTGATAAGCTACAGTAGCCTCTAGTGATAGCCCATAGGTACAGTTGTAGCCAAAAATATTGGCGCCTTGCACTTTTTCAAATAACTCACACTTTCCCTAAACATAAGTTGAAATTAACAACAGTACAGTATTTGGTCTCCACAATTCTTTATTTCTCTGTTAATATTACAGAACCCTTGTTTTTGATTCAGAATTTAATATATCCTTTTAAATCAGAAAATGAAAAGAAATGGCATTGACAAAATTATTGACACCCTAAACTTAATAATCGGTAGCACAGCCTTTGGTCAAAATAACTGCAATCAACCGCTTCCTATAGCCATGGATGAGCTTCCTGCACCTCTCTACTGGCAGTTTGGCCCACTCTTCTTGTGCAAACTGCTTCAGTTCTCCCAGATTTGAAGGGTGCCTTCTCCCAACTGCTGTTTTCATATCTCTCCACAGGTTTTCAATGGGATTTAGATCTGGACTCATTGCTGGCCACTTCAGAACAGTCCAGCATCTTATCTTGAACCATCCCTGGGTGCTTTTTGAAGTGTGTTTGGGGCCATTGTCCTGCTGGAAGACCCATGACCTTCGACGGAGACCCAGCTTTCTGACACTGGGTTCAACATCACACTCCAAAATGGCCTGGTAATCTCCAGATTTCATGATGCCATGCACACGTTCAAGGCGCCCAGTGCCAGAGGCAGCACAGCAACCCCAAAACATCACTGAATCTCCTCCATGTTTGACTGTAGGGAAGGTGTTGTTTTCTTTGAAGGCTTCATTTTGTTTTCTGTAAACACAGAGATGATGTGCTTTACCAAAAAGCTCTAATTTGGTCTCATCTGTCCACAGGACATTCTCCCAGAAGGATTTTGGCTTGTTCAGGTGTGTTTTGGCAAACCCCAGTCGGGCTTTCTTATGTCTCTCTCTCTCAGCAGTGGGGTCCTCCTGGGCCTCCTACCATATAACCCCCCTTTCATTGAGTTGGCGACGGATGGTGCGAGTTGAAACTGTCGTACCTTGTGCCTCAAGGTCAGCTTGAATCTGTTTGGCAGTTGATCAAGGTGCTTTCTCCACCATTCGAACAATCCTGCGCTGCAATCTTCGATCAAGTTTTCTCTTGTGGACACGTCCAGGGGAGGTTGGCTACAGTGCCATGGGCCTTAAACATCCTGATAACATTACGTACGGTGGAAACAGGAACATCAAGGTCTCTGGAGATTGATTTGTAGCCTTGAGATTGTCCATGCTTGGCTACAATCTTCTGTCTGACCTCCTCAGACAATTCTCTGGCTGTCTTTCTTTTCTCCATGCTCACTGCGGTACACACAGTGACACAAAACAGGAGAATGAGTCCTTTTCTCTATTCAAACTGGTTGAATGAGTGATTTTTATATTGCAGGCACCTGCAACTCACCACAGGTGAGTTCAATTCCAAAGTGAAGGAGAATCAACTGCTTGAAATCTAATTATTTCTAACTACTACTAAAAGGTGCCAATAATTTTGTCCGGGCCATTTAAGGATTTCTGTGTGGAATAAGCTAAGACTTAGTAAATTTTTCTGCTTTTTGTGTTTTATTCCACTGCAAACCAAAGAAATACATATGTGGATACCAAAATATTTTTTAATTTCAACAATTTTCTGGAAGGAATGGTGCATTATTAGAAAAAACTGCAAGGGCGCCAATATTTTTGGCCACGACTGTATATCTCAGTGTGGAAAAGGCAAAGTTCCCTGAGTGTCCAATACCTGAAAAATGAAGGTTAGGCCTCTATCATGCCAGCCATTAAGGGGCTCAATCAAGGGGACTTGAAAATGCCTCACCTCTGTCCCGAGTTGTCGTAAGAAATAAAAAACCATTGCAAGTTCCTTACATATTCTGTGTTTATCCCATACTGTTAAGATACTCTGCATTCCCCGGTGATAGATACTCTGCGGTGGGAGGGGTTCCCCCAGTTCAAAGAGAACATTTTTAATATCTTGAATTCGATTAAGTGTAATCGCTAGCCTTTTCCAAGGTAGTCTATAGTTTGGGTCATTCCACCCCAGTATCCTAGCAAGGGCAGTTGTTTGTGCATATTTAAAAAGATCAGGTAATCCCAACCCTCCTTTATCCCTAGAGAGCTGCAGAATGGACCAGTGGATGCGAGGTTTCATGCCAGCCCAAACAAATCGAGCTAAGGTCCTGTTCCAGGAAATAAAATATAAAAGGGAGGGCAGGACAGGGATAGTTTGAAACAAGTATAGTAATCTTGGCAATATACTCATCCAAATTAGGTCAATCCTAGAATAGAAGGAAAGATGAAGTTGGGACCAAGTATGGAGATCATTCTCTATTTTCTGAGTAAGAGGTTCGTAGTTTATTAGGACAGTATGGTCAATATTCTGGGGTAGCTGAACACCTAGATATTTCATTTTTGTCCCTCGCCACTTAAATGGTAAATAAGCTCTAAGAGGTGGAGGAGGGAAAAAAACAGAATGTCAGGACCTCTGTTTTTGTACTGTAGCTAGTTTGTCTTTGTACCTTAATGCCATTTTACTCTAATCTGCGTGTTTCAGCCAGGTTTTAGCAGAGCTTTAAGAGCTTGTGTGCCCATTACTCTGATGTACTTGCTTTACTATAATGTTTGGCGGACTTAGTCCTACCTTTTAGTTTTCCTAAATTGATGTCTGTAATTCATATTTTATGCTACATTTTACACAGCCTCCCATTTCAGTTTCACCCTCACTCTCCACGCATGTACAGTTGCTGGGGCTCCCATCCCCCACTCCTCTGTGATCCTTCCGCCTTACCCTCTCCTCTATTGTCCTTGCTGAATCCCTCCCTCGCAGTTTCTCTTTTCCCCCACTACAGGCCTTAGCAGTGAGCAGATCTCCCCACGGAGACTCCTGGACAGCATCTCGCCCCGAACTGAAGCCCTCCCAACAGCGAGGTAATCAAAAATTCCTGGTAAGCCTCTGGGAGCAGGAGCTACCGCTGGACTGTATTAGCCCATCGACACTGTGCGTCGACTGCCCCACCCACCCTGGTCCGTCCCCCGACTTATAGGTCACAACAATCACGTGACCTGTTCACCTGACCTCCCACAGATGAATTCCAACAGCCCTATTTACCATTAATTTGTTATACGAAACTGCCACTAGGAGTCACTGTTGAGCTCCTTAGTTCTCTACACTGTACTGTGCTTACTCATTGTTCCTGTGTACCCTCTCCCCCATTTTCCTGCTTCCTGACTTGCTGCTCCCCTGCCACCCCATGCTCTCTACCTTTCTGCCCCTTGCCAGCTCTGAACCTGCGACCTTCTACACCAGGGGCTAACACCCTACCCATTTCGCTATTGTAGCAGCCCTACTTTCCAACGATTTTTTGCTGGCCTATATTTAATAGCCTTCCCCTTCCCCCACCCTACTTCAATTTTCTGTTGCCTGACCCCTACCTTTCATCCACCCATATGCAGGGCTTCGGTAGATCACTCCCACGTACTGCCACCATGGTGTCCTTACACTCCACCACCATGGTCACCACCCTACTCCTATATCTAATGCTCAATAGCTACAAAATTCCCTCAGAACCAGTAAACAATGTCCAGTACAACATCACCCTTCCGACCACAGGTACTGTTCCTTTAACGTTGAACCTGGCTGGGTTTACTAATCCTACCACGGCCCTCCACCACCACTCTACATGCTTCTGTGTGCAATTAACCCCTTCTCCCATGTTCTTTGTCTCCCCCTCCTTCCATGTAGCTACAAAAATGCAGGCCTCTCGGGCACAATGTGCTAGGGTCAATCGCCTCAAACCCTACCTCTACATGATCACACTGCTACTACTACTCATCTCTGGTAATGTGCACCCTAACCCTGGTCCTCTGCATGCACCCCAGTCTGGTCCAGTGAATAGTGACCTCCTCAAACTGGCATCGCTTAATATTCGGAGCCTCTTACCAAAGCTTGATGACCTCCAAGTCTGGGTGTCCCAACACAGCCCTGACATGCTCATGTTGACTGAAACCTGGCTCTCGGATAAACTACCACTCAGTTTTAACTCTCCTCGGCTATACACTATTCAGGCAGGATAGGTTAGGCAAAAGGGACGGAGGGTTCGCCATCTACCTGAGTGACTCCCTGAAGGGTCAGGTACTCCCCCTTACTCCCTTAGCTACTCAGTCCAAAATTCTTGGAATTAAGATCCTCCTCGGGCAGCATGGCAAAGTGCTATATGTATTTTCCATTTATATTCTCCCTAGGGAAAATAAATCTGGTACTTAAACTTACTGAAAGCCTGCAGAATCAATCAGATTATTGTCATGGGTGACTAACATTAATTGGTTGGCCCCCCGAAGCCACCCAATTCAAAGATGCCATTGCCGTCCATAACATCTCACAATTGGTAACCTCCTCCACAAGAGCCAACCTAAGAACAGGGAGCAGCACCCTTCTGGACCTAATTCTCACCACGCACCCACAAAGACATATAAGCACCTTGGTTCTACCTGATGTAATGAGCACCATTCTCCTGTCATTAGTCTCTGGTCAAATAAAGCCACTAAACCCCTCCTAAAATCACCTATCAGTGGATAATGAAAAAAGGGAAACTTGACCAATTCTGGACCTTCCCTGCTCAGTACGAATGGTCCCCACTGGGCTCTTTCACCAATATTGACTGTGCACAAAGCTACCTTACCACACACTTTAACAAAGTGTGCAATATATTTGCTCCAGCTCGTAAATCTAAGTCCAAGGGAATAACCAACCCCTGGATCACAGCGGACCTGCTGCACAAAATGAAAACCAGAGATAATCTATGGCACCTTGCACAGGCCACAGGTAATCAGACAGACAAGCAGCAGTGTAGAGCTGCAAGAAATGCCTGCACCCAAGAAATCCACTGGGCCAAAAATTCCTAACATCAAAAAGAGCTTACAAACTCATGGGGTAACAGACGGAATTTCTGGTAATAAATTCAAAGAACCCTCTGGTAAGCCAAATTAGGTAGTCCCCTCAATGGTAGTTGTTAATGACACCCCCATGCAGGAACTTAACTCCATAGCTGAAGCTTTCAAAATAACATTCACAGATCTCAGCCATGTCCTCCCTTTCAACTTCTTTGACATAGCCAGCACTAGTGCCACCTTGACTGCAGCTACCCCCACCCACATCCCCCCCTTCTATTTCAGAACAATCACACTTTCTGAGGCCACAAAATATCTACTCAGGGTACTAGGTAAAACAAGGTACAGCAGTGACACCCTTAACATGAAATTACTCCATCTATCACTGGATGTCATGCTGAAACCCCTCACCTCCTTTCTGAACCTTTCCCTGTCCCTTAGGCAGTTCCCCAAACTGTGGAAAGCCATGATTGTCACACCTGTGCACAAAAGTGGTGACAGATCTCTAATCTCCAACTACCGCCCCATCTCAATTCTTCCACCTCTATCCAAAGTCCTAGAGAGAGTGGTGGCTGACCAACTGACTGAATTTCTCTCCAAATATAATATTCAATGCCTCCAGCAGCACAGTTTCCGTCCGGCACACAGTACCACCACAGCCTTGTTGGAACACACAGACTATAGTCACAAAGCCTTGGTCACATTGTTGGGTCAGTTTACATTGATCTGACCAAGGCTTTTGATACAGTGAATCACTCCCTCCTCCTTAACTCCCCCGCTCCCACCTGGCCTCTCCCCTGCTGTAGCAGACTGGTTCAGAAGCCTTCTTGGTTCCAGAACACAACAGGTTAAAATAAATGACACTCTATCGAGCTCTCTGCCAGTCCACTCAGCTGTCCCGTAAGGATCTATCCTTGGGCCCCTACTGTTCAGCCTATACCTTAACATACTACCCAAAGCCTGCGACTGCAACCTTGTCCTTTACATGGATGATGCAGTACTTTTCTCCAGCCACACAGATCTGGTCCCACTCACTAGCACTCTGCAACATAACTTCTCAAAAGCTGAATCCTGGTTTACCAACCACAAAGTGTTAGTGAACTACAAAAAGACAAAAATAATGCTCTTTGCAAGCACCCATAACAAATACAAATCTGCACACCTTACCATTTGTAACAACATAAATCAACCCCTGGAAATGATGGTCCATAACTTTAAATATCTAGGTAGCACGCTGGACAGCTCTCTCTCTTATGCCCTTCATGATAACCTTATTTCTAAGATTGTAAACAGCAGGACTGGTGTCCTATACAGGCATAGACACTGTCTCACACCAGTGGCTCTAAGGCTAGCTGTCACTAGCTCCATACTGTTCATTATAGATTACGGTCTGATAATCTACAGTGTTGCATCTGGTACTACACTCAAACGACTTATGATCTCACTTAATAAGGCCTGTAGATTAATTACTGGTGCCAACAAATGGACTCACACCTGTGATCTCTATCGTCAACCCAAATGGCTTCCCCTTCTTGGTAAAATAAGATACCAAACCTGTCTCTTCGCAAAAAAAAAAATCCCTTGACTTAACTCCTCCAGTTACTCAGTCACTACTACCCCTCTCAATTAACCAACGTAACACCTGCAGCTCTGCAAGGTTTGCTTTCCATGTGACTTGCTGCCAGACCTCACAAACTCAGCAAACTTTCAGCTGTAGTGTTCCTACCTAGATGAACGACCTGCCCCCGGAGATCTCTCAGAACCCAAACTCAGCACTTTCAAAGCCAAACTACATGGTCACCTTACAGCTCTAAGTAAGTGTGACTGTGCCCTATAGACCTAGCCCTGCCCCTTGTCTCCCTTCTTACCTTCTCCTGCAACCTTAACCCCCTCCACTACTTCCATGCCTCCTTCCTACCATGCTTTCTCATTCCTGCCTCTCCTTTCATATTCCCAGTTTGACAAAACCTACTGTTTTGTTTGACTGCATACTTGTTTGACAAAGTCTGCATTATATATGACTGCATAATGGTGCAGTAGATACTATTGTCTTTACTGTTAAATCACAGTATGCCGGCTGTTTCTCCAGTGCATTACCTCTGATGTTTTCCGCACATTAGTGTTATCTATTCAGAATGTACTATCTTTGTTCCATCTCTCGATTATATTTGTATTTGTCTTATTCACTTGACGTGGAACCTCTGTAAAGTAACCGCTGGTTCAAAGGTATTTGTAATCCTAGTTATGAATAAATAAATAAACTCATGCAGGAAACCATGAAGTTACTGGGAGGTAGTCAAAAATTTCACATAGCTTACCATTCTCGGTCATCAGGACAGGTAGAAAGAGCAAAGAGACACATAAAAGCAATGTTATGTAAATTTGCTACTGAAACTGGAAAGACTTGGGACACCCTGTTGCCCTTACTCCTAATGGCAATTAGAGCTACCCCATCAGCATCTACTCGATGTACCCCTTTTGAGGTAATGATTGGTAGACAAATGAGATTACCAGAACATTTGATGATTGACCTCAATGCTCCTACTACAGACACAGTGTCAGTAGACAACTATGTCACCCAACTGAAAGACAATCTTGCTAAAACCCACTTGTTTGCTGCAAACAACTTGGGCCAAGCCCAACTGCAGTCCAAGAAGTACTTTGATAAACTTGTCAAAGAAGACAACTGGCAACTAGGCGACAGAGTCATGATTCTGAAATTTGCCTCTACAGCACATGCCTTTGTGAACAAATAGTTAAGTGCATTTGACATCATCAATAACTTGAGTCCAGCTGTGTACCAAGTTCGAATCATTGATGGCAGAAGAAAGCCAATTAATAAGTGGTACCATGCAAACCAACTGAAGCTATACAGCAAAATGCATTATAAATGCTCCTTCCTCCAGTCCCAGGGGGAAGGAGCACCTTGTGTGCTTAACTGTCTTTTGCATTTTGTTCTCCGCTGCTGAACAATTCTGATAAACTGAAATGTTGATTGGCCTAGAAGACCAAATGACAGATGGTGGAGAAAAGCTGATGTGAAGACACTCCTTCCTCCACCCCCGGAGGAAGGAGCATCATTTACTAACAATACTTTTGTTTCCCCTTCTTCTCTTCCTTTTCTTAGCTCCAGTAAACCCCAAAACAGAAGATTGGACCATCCAGACTGAGGTTCCTGCTGTTCCTTTTATTCCTAGATTTATGGCTGAGAGACCTGGCATCCATCCATTTCACCCCTCACCAGAAGCTCCTGCAGAGTGAGGCATACCACAAGAAACTCCAGCAGACAAAGGCATACCAAACCCATATCCATGCCTTTCTTTATGCCATGAACCCCAATGACCCGGCCTACTCCCCTCTTCCAGATTCTACCCCACCCCCTGGTATACGCATAACCACTGATTTATCCTCTACTCATATTTCTGTTTAAGCAGGTTAGGACGCATACCTCAGTACTCTTGTTATTGCACCAGCATTGTCTACTTTAAAAATTGACCAGAACACTGATAGTCTTAGATAGACAGCAACTTCCAGTTGCCAGCCTTGACAAAGGGACTTTTAAAGGTTGGCCCAATACTCATATTTGCCCTAATGGAACTTTGTGCGTCCGCCAAGTTACACCACAACACGGGACTTTACAATCTCACAGCAACGATTAATAAATACTTTTGCACACGTTTTCAAAATATAACTGTACGTAAGATATGTTTAAACCACACAGTTGTCTCCACTGCTCTTTTACTTACAGTGACTCCACTTAATAAAGATACCCCTCTTCAATGCCTCACCTTGGAGCCTGGCCCAGAAAGTGGCCTGGCAGCAACATCTATACCTGGAACTTTTATTAATAACATGTAATACATGCACGTGCCAGAGATACTGAACCTAACCCACTGGAACCTGGCGGAGTTTGGACAGTGTGCTTTTACTAATGTATCTAATTTTCATTCTATCCTGTTATTAGATTTAACAGCAGCATATCAAGTTAGGACTCAAGACTCCTCCAATGCTTTATCTAGAATCTAGTAGGCGGCCGGAGGAGAAGGGAGAGCTGGAGGCCAGTCGGAAGGGCCCCAGCATTGAGCATGAGTGCCGTACCGCAGATCCTGCTGTCACGTGTCCGGTTGCAAGGGATTTTCCTGTTTTCTTGATTCTCAAGAGTGCGGACATGCAATGATGTCCAGCGCATAGCAGGTGCACTCCCGCACTCGCCTGCAGGACATCCGCTGTCGCCCCCATAACTTGAAGCGTGCTGTCGTAAGTCGTGATGCCACCAGTTACCACTGGGAGCTGCTGCACTACAGGAACCATGACCCACCTTCCCCCAGGAGAGGACAGCAGACCTCCAGATGCTCAATCCTCTCCTGACCCTGCAACTCCCTGATGATCCAAGTCCATTCCCGAACCTGGGTTGCCAGCGTGGCACGAGATGTGGTGTCCAGCACCTCAACCCTCAGTGCCACAGGGCCAGTTCCATGGGCCATCTTGAAGGCAGCATCTACAGAGAACAGATTAATCTACCTCCTCTGCTGGTGTTTCATCCTCACCTCAACTCCTGGGTTGCTCCACATACAGACTGTTGTGCTAAATATAGAATAATGCACATGTAGGTGGTTGATATGGAGTTTTTTTTACACACCCAAGATGTGTGATAATATATAAACCTCGAGAGCGTAGGATTGAGGGTGTGTAAAAAATCCATGTCAACCTACATATGCTTTATTTTATATAATGACTGGCTATGGTCAATATCAACCCGTTTTCAGGTATTTTCAAATGACTGCCTAAAGAAAACAAAAAGCTCTCACATCACTCCATATGCAGCGTTTATTATTTTATTACATATTTTACTAACAGAGAAGTGAACAGAATGCAATAACATTTAAATGGTACCTTTTTTTATCTTTGTTTCGAGGTTGCATCATCTAGATGTCTCGGGATAGTTTCAATACAACGGCAAAGGGCAAAGTTCATGAGACTTAACATATAACTCTATCCGTTAAAATCAGCAGGAGATAACTGTTTTTTACAAATTAGTATTCTTTAGTGAATTTCATTTTATTTAACTAAAATAACTTGTTACTCGTAGAAATCCTAGAGCGTTGCTTCCTCAGTTCTGAGGTGAAAGGTCGTCCAACCCGGGAATAGAGAAAGCGATAGTGATGAAAGTATGTGTTTTGGAGAAACATTTTCTTGGATTGTGAATGCATTTTATGTTGTTAGTTGCGGATTTTATGCTTTTACAGAACTTTTATTATGCATACCTGTTAGTCTGAATCTGAATCTACCAGCACACATGGACGTTTTCTTGGTGGCGCCATGGAGTTGTTGTAGATGTTTATAGATATTCCCTGGTGGAACACGACTTTTTTTCCAAACAAGGTCTACAGACTTCGTGTACGCTGGTCGACGGGGAGGCTGGAAGTTGAGGGAACTACTTGCTGGGCATTTCTCTTCACAACAGGAGTTGATTCTTTATGATTGCTACAACACGGGGTACTTTCTTGGGCTTGGTTAAAAAGATTGGCGATGCGTCTCTGTTTCTTTTCACTTAAGACAGAGTAATTATTTATACTCTGTATATTCTTATGCCCTGAAATCTGCTGGACTTCGGTGGGTGGAATGTCAGCATCAATGAGTCGCTGAATGCTGGTTTTATGTGTGCTGTGGTTGGTGATACGTTTTTCATCCGGAAGCCCAGCTGAAAGTTTCATTTTTTGCATCATTTGACGCAATTTATTCATCCCTATTCGCATGCTTCTGTACCAAAGAGATACGCCTGGTTTCAGATTTACATTGGGAGCTAAGTAGAATGGGGCATCATTTGTTTGCATTGTTACAGGTCTATTTGCCTTGTATTTATCATAAGCTAAAAGTGGATCTTTTTCTGGGTTGCTGTGGTTTTCGTACAAGCAGGGGTTTACTGGTCTGACATCTCTGGGGTTTTCACCCGTATGTGTTTTGGTTTGACGTTCCCTGTACTCCAGGTACCTGTTGCCTTCAGTGTCTCTACTCTCTATGATGTCACCCCATGCTAAATCATATTGCTCTTTGGTACGTAGAGCAAAATGCATGCCGATGTGAAAAAATAGGAAATTAAGTAATGAGACTGGGTTGCTTAATGAAATCATACCTGTAGAATATAGTAGATTTATGTCCTCCTCGGACAGTGGCTGGGCTTTTAGGGGTCTGTTTCCTTTTCCAAGTTTCTTTAGGAATTTTAATTTAGCTCTCAGTGTTTTTTTTTTGTTTCTGGAAAGTCAGTTTCTAGGCCCTAGAAAATTGAGGCAGTGTATTTGTGGCCCTGTAGATGGCTGTCAATACTTGCTATTATTCCACTTATGCTGCCAGGCTCATACTCCGATCCATCTGATTTTTTTATACAGAATATAAAATCGGCGAGAATTACATCTAGTTCTGCAGGTGGAATGATGTGGACATCTCGACAGTCTTCTCTGTGAGCAAGGTAACTTTTAAATATTCTAAGGTCGCTAGCTGTCTTACGAATTGTATTTTGATTTGCTTGCTCATTTATAAATGTTTGCCTGTCACTAGAACATGCGGTAACGAAACCGTTCTCCATTGTGCTAGCTCTTTAGATGGGGAGTCTCCCTGGTTTATTTGTGTTGTTTTTTTGATGACGAACTGCCTTTGTGTTTTGCCATTGGAGAACTGTCTCGCGCTGCCTGTGAGCTGATTTTTAATGATTCTCGACGCGAGGATGTAAAAGTCGTATCAACTCACAGGTTGATACGACTTTTTTCGTATCAACCTGCAAGTTGATACGACTTTTGAACATACCTAAAAACGGGTTGATATTGACCATGGTCAGTTATTATACAGGGATATCATCATCTATGCTGATGTGATGTCTTTGACGTAACCGCACCAGTTTGTGGTTACTCCTCTGATACAATGGACTGGTCATTACAGTTTAATGAACACCTAAATTAACTTTCTTCAGCTTTTGCAATGCCTTCTATGGATCAAAACAGACCCTCTTCGAGTCAAGCATAGCCATGCTTCAATGCCTCCAGCACAGCTTCCAGATATGCATCTAATAACGACATCCACACCAGCAGTATCGCGAATACTTCCATCATCTGCCCTGTCCAGCTCATGAAGTGGCACCTTCTTCAAGTTCATGTGACCTACATTGAAGCCCACCAAGATGAAGTGCAGTGTGACAAAAGGGATTAACTCCCATTGAAACTGCATTGTTTACTGCAGTAACTCTACTACAGAATTCTGCAGCACTGCGCTTCATCCTAGTGGGCTTCACTGTACAACTCTGATGGACAATACTGTATTGTGACTTCCTCCTACAAACCTTTAACTTGTGACGTACTCTTTCCAAACTACTGCTTCATAGGCCATACAGTTACCATCCCAGTTCCCACCCTAGAACATGATTATATTAATAGTGACCCTATCTGTATGCTCTAGCCCAGTATTTAATGTGCATATTAATCCACTTACTCTGAATCTCAATCTCTACTAGAAAGAAAGGACACACATTTACTTCACATAAGTAACAATGTCACCAAGACAGGAACTCATTAAATGCTCTATTTCATGATGGTGACCTTGAAACACATGGTTGGAGCTCACATTGGAAGGTTTTGTTGTTATTCAAGTGTTTCCCATTATTTTTCTTGCTATTATCCTGCTCTGTTTACATAAAACTCTAACACAACATAGAAATCAAATAAAATTTCTAAACGAATCTCATTCTGTAACAAAATAACCTACCTACCCACCTAGTTAGAGTTGCCTTTGTATCCAGGTAACGTCTTCAAATAAAAAGGGGTGATCTACTAATGCTTTTTAACATCTTGAAGGATCCAGACAACATGAGTGAGTATAATCTCACAGGGGCAACCAAGTCAGCAGCACTCAGATGCCATAAAAAGCAACTTTGCACCCCAAAAGTAAATATCAAAAAAAGGTATAATTATTTTACTATTAGAGCAAGTAGACTCTGGAATTCGCTACCTGAGTACTTGGTTATTATAAAGAGTCACTTGATAGATTCTTATTAAATAACATAAGGGAATAAATTCCCCCTGCAAGTTCAGGGAAGGTGGTCTTGATAGGCTTTGCCTTCTTCCACCTTTAAGCACTGACTAATACAGAGTAATATGTTGAACCAGCCTGCCCTGCCGTCCCATATGACGGCCATCATTGCTATCATAACAGACAAAGGATAATACTATAATGCTATATTTTATTTTTATTTTATTTATTCAGTTTTGATAACCGAGTAAACCCACTGAGCCCCGAAGGTCCCTTTTTCAGGGGTGACCCGGAATTAGTTACATAGAAGAGCATTTCATGCACCGAGAAAGTACATTGCAAGCAGTAGTAATTGGCCATTATAGGTTACACAGTAGAGCATATGATACACAGTGTGAGCTCACGGTAGGTAGGTAGGTGTATTTGACCATTGCAGGTTACAGTCTGGTCAACACAGTGTAGAGGGTCAGGTCTGTGTTACATGGTATTAAGTAGGTAAGCATTCATACATTAGGAATTAAAGTAAAATAGTATGGGGAATGGTCTTAGCCGACAGTTAGAACATACATTAGTCTTGACTCCGTTAGGCTGAGGACTTGACTGGCCCAACCCAGTATGGGGTTGTGTGCTAGTCTCTCCTGCTTAGTGTTCTTGCACACATACAAGTGCTATTCCTTATGTGGTGTGCCCGCAACCCAGATTGGAAGATTCCCAGGGAGGTTGTGTCCAGCAATTTTTGTGGGAGCATATTCCACAGTACCGGAGTTGCATG
Source organism: Neoceratodus forsteri (assembly GCA_016271365.2). Classification (NCBI taxonomy): domain Eukaryota; kingdom Metazoa; phylum Chordata; order Ceratodontiformes; family Ceratodontidae; genus Neoceratodus; species Neoceratodus forsteri. The sequence goes on along the minus strand of CM028132.1, from coordinate 874,019,522 downwards.
GGCGAAGGATTTGTCACCTGCTATTGTGCGTACCCTTGGGATTTCAAAGAGATTTCTCCCAGTGGTTCGGAGCTGTCTGTCTGTTCTTTTGGGGACCAGTAGGCCATTCAGTCCATCTGGAGGGCTGTTAAGTAGCTTATAAGTGTTACATAAGAAAAAATTACTCACCTTAGTAATGTTGTTTCTTCTAATGGAGTCTTGCTATATTATAGACATTAGCAGTTTGTTCCAGCTCTAGAACTGCCCCGGAGTACAATGGTTAAAACCATTCCAAAATAGAATTTTGGCACGAGACCAGCTCTATCTGTGTCATTTCAAACTTGAACTGTCAGATCTTTACGAGCCAAACTCACTAAGGTCTGTGTGGAGCTGTAACCTACACTAGCCAAATGGCTACCTAAATAATAACAACCATTGATGGTCCCAACACCCAAGACTCAAGTCAGGGGACCAGAAATACTAACACCATTCTAATAATATGAAAATGGAACATAAGTATAATAAAACACACACAGCGTACACATACACACCCCAAAGTCCCAAAGGGACAAAATGCTAACAGGACATAAGTAGTGCCCACACTAAGTTGCCCACCCACCAAGTAGAGGTTCTGAGAGGGGGCAGGTTGGGGGAGGTCTATAATATGCAAGACTCCATTAGAAGAAACAACATTACTAAGGTGAGTAATTTTTCTTCAAACAACATAAGTCTTGCTATATTATAGACGTTAACAAAATACAGCAGTACCTCCATGGAGGAGGGCAGAACCTACTTAGAATAGGCTCTGAAGAACAGCTGTGCTAAACCGAGCATCTCCTGGCCTGGACATCCAGGAGTAATGCTTGGTAAAAGTGTGTACCGTTTTCCAAGTAGCAGCCTGGCAAATCTCTAATAAAGGGATATCTCTGGCAGCAGCTAGAGGCGCAGCTGTACCCTGGTAGAATGAGCCCTCAAACCAGGGGGGGGGGGCTCTGCCCACTTTCTGATAACAAAATTGGATACAAGAGACAATCCACCTGGCTATTGATCTCTTAGTGGCAGGTTTGCCTTTCCCAACTTCACCATAGGTAAGGAAAAGTTGCAGGGATTCGAACCTGTGACCTTTGGTACGCTCTATATAATAACTAAGAGCTCTCTTAACATCCAGGCTGTGCAACCTCCTCTCACCCAAAGAGGAGTGATCAGTGAAAAATACTGGAAGGGAGACAGATTGATTAAGATGGAAATCTGAAACCACCTTAGGCAAAAACTTCCTATTAGTCCTAAGGACTACCTTATCCCTGTGGAAAGAAATAAAGTCAGTCTCCACTGACAAGGCTTGCAATTCACTTATGCGTCTGGCAGAAGTGATAGCCACTAGAAAAACAGTTTTCCAAGTTAGGTACTTCAGCTCTGCAGAAGACAGAGGTTCAAAAGGGGGTTGCATTAACTGGGCAATGCAAACATTAAGGTCCCAAGCAGGGGCCGGTTCCCGAAAGGGAGGATTAGTATGGAGTAATCCCTTAAAAAACTTGGAAAACACAGGATGAGAGGAAAGAGGGGATGACTTTCCTGCTGACACAAAAGCAGACACAGCTGCCAAATGAACTCTCAGGTAGCTGGTCTGAGACCCAAGGAATTAAGATGTACCATATAATCTAACAAAATGGGCAATTCAGCAGATTCTGGGAAATATTTTCCCAGCACACCAAATGGAAAACCTTTTCCATTTAGAACTATAAGTAGCCCTAGTGAAGGCTTTCTGGAAGCCTTTAGGATCTCAAGAACACCCTGAGAGGTGTAAATCAGCAAACTTTAACTCCTCAAGAGCCAGGCCTTGAGGTTGAGGGATTGAGGTCGGATACAAACCTTCCCTGGGCACAAGTCAACAGATTGTGATTCCTGGGGAGGCACAGGGAAGATGGACTGTCAGAGACAGAAGGAGTGGGTACCAGGGCCGCCTGGCCCAATCCAGGGCAATCAGAATCACCCTGCAAGGCTGAGATCTGATTTTGACTAGTACTTTGAATAGGAGAGGAAGGGGAAGCATAGAGGAACTTCCTCCCAATCCAGAAGAAGGGCATCCAGGGAACTGAGCCCAGCACTGGAGGCCTGCAACAGAACAGAGGAAGTCTGTGATTGTCTGGGGCTGCAAAAGATCTATCTGAGGGATGCCCCACCTGGCAAAAACTATCCCCAGCACTTGAGGATCCAGGGACCATCGTGATGGCCCTGGGAAATCCTGCTGAGGGCATCCGCTAGGACATTGTCCTTCCCTAGAAGATGAACTGCTATGAGGAAGTGTTCAGGGAATAGACCAGAGACCACAACTTCATTGCCTCGGTGCACAAGGCCGAAGACCGAGTGCCCCCGTTTCTTGATGTACCACATTGTTGTGGTGGTGTCTGTTCTGACTTGTATCACCTTATGCGTGGACAGATGCAGAAAAAGCTTGAAGAGCTAAAAGACAGCTCTGAGTTCCAGCAAATTGATGTGGAGCAGAGATTCCTGGGGGACCAAACTCCCTGAGTGGAAAGGTCGCCCATGTGGGCTCCCAACCCAGAAGGAAGCATCTGTAGTGAGAGTCAAGTCGTGAGAAGGGGAAATGAAGGGACCCCGCTCTTAAGTGCTCTGATCCTGCCACCACTGGAGCTAGGATCAAGGTTGAGTCACTGGGACCAACTTGGAAAGGGGTCTCTTCTCTGAGACCAAAAGGTTCTCAAGTGAAACTGAATGTCTCTCATCTGAAATCTGGCTCCCTGCACAACAGCTGTGGATGCAGCCATGTGCCCCAGGAGCTGCAGAAAGTGTCTTGCTGGTCGAGAGACCTGCAGAGTGAAGGAAGAGGCCAGAGCCACTAAATTCCTTACCCTTTCTGGGGAAGAAAGGCTCTGGCTAGCTTTGTGTCAATTCTGCCCTATAAAGGTGAGTACCTGGACTGGTTCCAGAACCGACTTTAGTAGGTTTAGCAGAAAACCCAGGAGGTGAGAAGCTGCTGGGTGACCTGCAGGTGAGATTTTACCTGTTCTGGGGACTGGCCTACAATGAGCCAGTCGTCTAGATAGGAAAAACAGCAATCCTCTGCCTCCTTAAGTGGGCCACTGCCACTGCTAGACACTTTGTGAATACCCTTGGAGCAGAGGTAAGGCCGAAGGGCATTGCTCTGAACTGGTAATGACCTGAGGGCAGTTCGAATCTGAGGTACTCGATGGGATCTTCTGATTAGGACATGGAAATAGGCATCCTTGAGGTCAGGGAGGCTAGCCAGTCCCTGGCCTTAGGGAAGAGTAAAATCATTGCCAGAGTTACCATTTTGAACTTTATCTGGAATACAGACCCTGTCCTGATGCAGGAGGAACCCTTTCTACTGCTCTGAGAGCTAACAGGATGAGACCTCTGTTTCCAGAGCAAGGGTCTCTGAAGCACTTGCAGGTAGAAAAGTCTGCTTCTCAACTTGGGAAACCTTTTGAAGCCGAGGAACCAGACCCTGGCTACTTCCAGAACCCACTTGTCTGAGGTTAAAGAAGCCCAATTCTGACTGAAATAAGCCAGCCTGCCCCCCACTGGTACAGGAGAATCGGCCCTGGGCACCCCATCAGGGTGCCTGTTTCGCAGGAGCTTTAGGCTGGGGGGTGGGAGCAGGTCTGCCCACCCCTCGTCTGCCCCTGCCTCTGAAGAAGCCCCTCTGAGCATAGGCAGAGGGCCTGAGTCTGGTAGAAAGGCCTGTGAAAAGGCATACCCCTACCCTGGGGCTCATGCCTTTGAGGAGTGGCTTGCCGCTCCTTAGCCTGGGCACTTTGTAAGTAGTCCTATATTCATCCATCTTCTTCATGTAATTCTCTGTCTGCTCTCCAAACAGAAATTTCCCACCAAGGAAAATCCATAGCCTTAGTCTGGGTATCCTGTGACAAACTAGTACACCTGAGCCAGGCCAACCTACGAAAAGCTACAGATGTGGCCACGACCTAGAGGAAACATCATTAACATCCACAGCAGCATGAAACTGAACCTTAGAGCTTCAATGCCATCAGCAGCCACCTGTTCTAGTTCACTAGCCAGCTGGTCATGGGCCTGCTTGGCCAACTGCATAACAGTATCCCATCTAGATTTCTGATACCCTAGCTACATAAGCCATATAATTTGCTTGCCTGAGTCCCAGAGAGGCTGCCATATACTTTTTTGCCATGGCATCAATCTTCCTGGAATCCTTGTCAGGAGGAGGATGTGAAGCCAAGGGAATATTAGCTTTATCACAGGCAGCAGCCTGAACTACCCCAACATGACTGCATTGCTGAGAAAGGAATTCTGTATCAGGGCCTGACAATGTATACCTTCTGTCCATCTTTTTATCTACAGGAGGCACAGAATTAGGAGCTTTTAAAATTTTAATTGTTTGTTTCCTAAAAGACTTATGTAAAGGAATAGACAATCTCCTAGACTCTGGAATATCCATCATTTCTACAAAATCAGGCTCCTCTTGCTCATCCACAGCCTCTTCTAAAGGAAGCTGGAGGGTTTCAGCAACTTTTTTATAAAACATAAAATGAGATGGGGACTCAGACAGCATAGGGGGAGATTCTAAAGGTCTGTCTGGGGAGATGTCCGGTTCAATGGGCACACCCAGACCTTCCCAGCCACATTCATACTGTTCATAATCCTCCTCCCCCTCCTCTGGTTCATAAAATTCCTCAATATCATAATCCTGAACCACTGGGACCAGACGAACCGACCTTTTACCAGATAGTGGTGGTTCGGACGGACCCTGAGACAGTGACTGGACAATTTGTATGGCTTTGCTTATCTCTGCAGCAGTTGGAGAAGGAATTTTGGACTCAGACCTGCTGATTTTCTTGTTTCTTTACTGGAATTGGTTCCTCAGAACCAGCTTTTCTTTGCCAGAAGTCTGGCCCTGGTCAGAGGCACTCCCTCTGGTTCGGTTGACACCGAACCCGGGCTGTCATCCGGGTCACGGACTTTTAGCCTCTCGTTCCTGAGCCTGCCCAATCTTTTTTCCAGGGTGGCTGCAGGGAAATTCTTACATACCTGGCAGTCTGACTGGAGGTGGTCAAACCCCAGACAATAAACACATGTGGGTGTGTGGGTCAGCCTTGGCAAGACTTCCCACAAACATCACAGTGTTGAAACCAGTGGGCCAGTTTTTCTTTTGGGTTTCTCAGACATAATGCCAGCCTAACCAAAACTTGCCCTTTTAACGGCAGTGCCAGGCAAGACACCCTTATCGGTTCCTAACCCGTGTCCGCGGTATTGGAAAACCGTAATAAATCCGTTTTTAGAACCAATAAGAACTGGGAACCGCACTCTAAAACAGTAACTTTTAGTTTTAAATGAGTTTAAACCCACTGATCGGTTCAAAACCAAACCAATAACTACAAGTTCCACACAGACAAAACCTTCATTTACGTCACGGTTACCACAGATAGAGCTTGAACCGAACGGTTTTGCGGTTAAATAAAACTATTCTCGGTTAAATCCAACAGAAAACACTTTTTAAACCGAGAAATGAACCGAGCAGAAGGAGAAATCTCCGGAGCGACTGTTCACTGAGGTGGAGTAAAGAATCTGACAGTTCAAGTTTGAAATGACACAGATAGAGCTGCTCTCGTGCCAAAATTCTATTTTGGAATGGTTTTAACCATTGCACTCTGGGGCAGTTCTAGAGCTGGAACAAACTGCTAATGTCTATAATATAGCAAGACTTCATGTTGTTTGAACAGTGAGTGCTGCAGTTGATCTGTAAGAGACGGCCACTTAAGGGAGGCCAATGCTTCGCAGTGGTGTCTCCTTTTGTGAGATGATGTAGCGAAGCAGGCCACCTTGTTGTATAGTACCTGCATTCTAGTGAGCTCTTGCTTTCCTAGGCCCTGCAGGACAGAGGCGGCATAGGTCAGGGTCGGTAACAGGATGCTGTTGGCTATTGTGATCCTAGTCTTGGGGACTAGCTGGGCATTCATATACTAATGGTTCAGTAATATACTGAAAGATTTGTTGTATTAGGGCCTATTCAAGAATCTCCTGTTTAGCCAAACAGCTGATGTATCAGACAGAAATATATTTGTGGTCTCTGATGACATCTACTGACAACTACAATATTAGCAACCTAACATAATATACCAATATAATATATTTAGCGGTCTGCAGCACCACCTATGTTCCGGAGTCAGCATGCTTTAGTTAGCAAATTATATGAGAAGAAGCCTATTGTTCTAATAACTAGTCAGCACATTGCTGAAGAACGCTACAAAAAGTATCATCCTGGGTGCAAGATGTCCATGTACTGTCCAATGGAATACAGAGTACAGAAACACGCTGAAGTCTATAAGCTCGTAACTTCAGTAACAGGATGTTCTTATCTGCACTGTATAATCCTAGTACACGGCCAAACCCCTTGGAATCCTTGGGAGCACCCAGCTTCCACACCTGGTGTATGACTGTTTCTGTATTCTAGTCGGTAAGATTTATCTTATGCTTCTGTCTTTTGTACTATTACTAGGGAGAAATAAACTGATTTCCTGCATATCTGTGCTTGTGGTATTTTACCATCAGGTTATCTCCTGAAGACTCTTACAAGCATGCTGCCTATAGTATCTTAATAGTCTCAATGCAGGACCTGAATGCTGGCAATCTTTCCCGATAGTATTTTTGCAACAACACTTAAAAGAGAGATTGCAGCGTTGAGACTGTTAAGATACTATCAGTGTCATGCTTTTGTAAGGATTTTATTACCATACTTTTGAACTTTTGGCAAGTTGCTGACTAAGGGTTGTGGGGCTGGGATGGGTGGGGAGCGGTTTTATCTTTTTACACTAGATCAATGGGCAAGCCAGGGAAAATTGCACTGGCCCAAGGCAGTCTGCACTAAGCCCTGGCGCCCCGGGGCAGTAAATTAATGCTAAGCATGAACCCTGCCCCTAGGCCAAACTAACAAATCTGAGGGTTTTAGGTTTCAACTTTCAGCCATTTTTCCCTATCTGTGAGCAAAAACAAGTCTCAAAATTCACATTTTTCATATTTTAAATGTCTAGAACCTTCAAATCATTTAACAGATTGTTATCAAATTGTCAGAATGCAGTGATCCTGGGCCCAAGAATGCACATGCCCAGTTTCAGGTTACTCTGTCTTAGGATGGTCATGGAATTAAACTGTAATAATCGTGGTTTAACATAAAGCACCTTCTCGATTTTGACTACTGTGGTTCTACAGCCCCACTATAATGCTTGTCTGTAATTCTGATCTGACCCCATTTCTTTTGTTCCCTAAAGCTTTTTTCTTTTTACTTTATTTTATACTTGTAGGCATAATGAGCATGACTGCCCATTTTCATACGCGGCAAGTTTACAAAAAAAACAAAAAACTTTTCCTGCCTCGGAGCCAGCCTTGCATCAGTCCTAGCTCACCCTCCAACCAGCAGATGACTCCTTGTGACAGGGAGATTCTGCCACTCTTGAGGACTAACCTTTTCTTAAATCTGTTGCAACAGTTCTTCCATTTCTTAGCCTAATCTGTCCTTTACAATTCCTAGTCCATAAGGTTGGCCACCTATGGGCACCCCCCCCTTCCCTTTCTTGACTATGCTATAGTGTCCTCTTTAATTTTCCTTTTCCCTCTCAGGTCCTTGTACAGGGAGGTTAGTGCAGTGACCTCGGAGTTGATGTAAAACAACAGGCTGTGTTCCTCATTGTTGGATTTAGCATGCAATAGCATTATGTCATAAAATACCTTGATGTATATGCCTTATGTGTGTATAACCTGTAAATGTAGAAAATACCATGGTACTAGGTGTTTTTGATAAAGGTAAAATGTTACTAGGGGACTGTATTATAAAAATTAAGTTACCGGGGTAGAGATAGTAGAAATCCCCCATTGTGATATTTAAAATGCATGTAAATTACAGATTGTTTGAGAGGCCCTTTGGCACCATGCATTCCTACTTTAAGCTGAACCAGCCAAAAATGTCATGCTGATTTGCATATACATCCCACGATGCTTTGCATTACGTGGGTATGTGTGATTTTGTATTTCTTTGAAACTGGGCTTTATTGCCAGTGCCCTTTGAGATAACCCTTGTTTCAGTGCTTCTGCAGTGAGGTTCTTTGTCTTTAGCTTGCTTTTGTTTTTTTTTCATTTTTGAGCTCACCATCACCCAAACACACAAGACCAACATAGGAAATAAAATAATTTTCACTAAAGAGATAGATCAGTGGTTGCTGACTAAGTACAGAAGAAGGACGTGCATAGTCAGTTGCTGCAAACTGATGTACTGAAGAAGGGATATGCCATTACTTAAGGTTTAACCCCTGTGTTTTAAATAAATATCACACAGCGATTGTGTGTTGAACCTGAAGTTTTGTGTCTGGTCCATCTGTTATCCCACAACCCCTCCAGGAATTACAGGTGGCAAATCCCCCATGGATTATCCCCCGTGGCAGGGCCAGGAAGTGGAGGTCCATGATTCTCTTGCCCGGTGTCCTCATCCAGATATCACCGGGTCCAAGTGGCAGCATGGGCTGGTGAATGGGCCAGGATTCACCCCATGGTTCCAGTTTCTGTTTTGTCCCCGCCCACCTCCCTGATGTTGGGCCCAACCCACATCCGGCCTCATATATTGCTGGCATGCCCGAGGGGAGGAGCAAGTTCCCCAGCCCACCTCAGGGGTCACCAGAGCGGGAGAACCCGATGTCTCCTCTCCATGAGCTGGGAGTGCTGTCACAAGGGAGTGATCTCCCAGATCTCGGGTTAGTCTGAGACAACTCCTGAGTCCACTCCTATACCCGGGACACGAGCACTGAACTGCAGTGTGCTACCTGCTGAGGAACTGGGAAGCTACAGGCCTCATTTATTTATAGTACTATATATGGTTAGCAACTATTCTTTATGGAAATCCACATACATTCAAAAAAGCTTTTGTTACTTCTGGTGACATCACCATCAGCATGGCTGCCTGATCTGAGAGCGCTAAGTACCCGGGGGTACAATTTATTACAATCGACCAGTATTTTTTGCATAAAAGTGCTTATCGTGACCTCCGACGATATTCCAAATCTAATACAAGATGCCAAACTTAAAAAAATTGGGGTGAAGCACTCCCAGCCTGCAGAAAATGGAATACAAAAAAAAACCCAGCCTAGGGAAAGGAGCCTGGCAGTGTCGCATACCTCAACTGGCACTGTGGGCTCTAAGGATAAAGATAACGACGTGGGGTCAATGATGGGGAGGGCCGAAACCACAGCCATTATGAGGATGCTGAATAAAATAGATGATAAAATAACAGGCATTCAAACAATTTACAAAAACTGGAGCAACGTACTTCACAAGTGGAAGGCCACAAGGACACACTGCAGATGGAGCACTCGGCCTTTGGTCGTTCCCTGCTATATCTATATAAAAGGGAAAGGGAGCTCACAGCCCAGGCTGAAGATGCAGAGACGGGATCCAGGCGCAATAATATCAGGATATTCAGCATTCCAGAAGGGCTTGAGCAAGATGATACAGCTGCTTTTATGGCTTTTTGGTTACAGAAAGAGTTGATCTGTCAGCTGATTCTGAATTGGGCAAAGAAAGGGCCCATCAAGCTTTAGTCTCCAAACCCAGAGCAGGGGCTCCCCCAGGTCCATCATTAAGCTCCTTAGCTTCCCTGTGAAGGAGAAGGTGCTACTTATGGCCTGGGTGAAAAAAATCTCAATCTCGACGGGCAGCATGTGTATGTGGACCAAGACTACCCCGCCTCCCATTACTGGCAAAAAGGAAGAAAGTATTAGTAGTGGTAAAGCAGCTAAAAAGCAAAGGGATGAAAGTGCAAGTCCAATATCCTGCAAAGTTATGGGTGCAAGACATGGAAAAAGTAAAGATTTTTGACCACTTGCTTGCGGCCTCCTCCTCCTTCCTACAATCAGCAAGAATCATGTTGCCAGACCTGAAGGAGGACCTGGTGGAACTAGAGGTGGAGGAGTTGATCTGGGACATAGCGTAACTATCTACAGCCAAGAGTAAACAGAAGCCTGGGGGTCTGCTGTCACTTCACTTGGACTTGGCACTATGGTTAAACAAACCAAAACCTACCACTTGAGAAGAAGCGGAGTCTTGTGGGGTGAGCAAAGGCTACTGTTGGTATTGTCTATGTATAACGAATGCACAGTGTCTATTTAACTTTTTGGATGGGACAGACTTAGACTGTATGTCCCGTGGCTACACTAGGACTCGTTCGTGATGAATAAGAAATGCTGCGCAGTTACTTTCTATCTCACCACGGGCCAACTGAACTTACGTGAAAAGCGGAAAAGGACTCTCATAAGCTGCGGGGCTTTGGTAACACCCTGGCCCCGAACATTACATTAAATCATCCGGTTCCCACAAGAAGTGGAGAAGGGCAAGCTAGGCGTAAGGTTCCCTAGCAAAAGCAAAAACTTTAATTTATCATTAAGATTCATGTTCTTTAGGGAAAGGAAACTGGCAGTTATATATATAGCTAGTCTATGATTTGGTAATATAGTGGGGATGACATCTATTGCCCTAGTTAACAAAAAATTGTCTTTACTCAAAATGGATAGTAAGTATAGGCATGAATATACCCAGGCAAGGGTTATCAAGGGTCATACATTTGGCTCTCTTTTTGTTGTTTACAAGCTGTACAGATTTCATGGAAGGGGTGAAGGAGGGGTTAGAGGCTCTGGTTAAGGGAGAAAGGAATGACATTATAGTACTTAAAAGCTGGTTGCTCAAGTCTGGAGGGGTCTGATTATTGTTACGTGGGATTTGGAAAGTATTCCAATTTGGGATACTTGCTGTAAATATAAACAGCTCTAGTTATAAAAATAAAAAAAGAAAAAATGAGAAAAGGGGGAAGCCTGTAAAAGAAAAATGGGGGGGGGGGGTTGCTTGTAAAGGGGAATGTTAAAGTGATCAAAGCATGGGAAGAGGAGACTAATATTGGGCTGAGCTTCTCCTCAAGGTTGCGTTGCTATATTTTTCCCTGAAGGGTTTCTCCCCCTTGAGCAAGGTATACTGCCAGGGAAAGGAGGCTGTGAGAACCTGGAAGTCGACTCAAGGGAGGAGACACAGGAGGGCCACTGGCCGCTCTAAGTCTCTATACCTGAGTTTCTTTGGGTGCTCTCTCGAGGAGAACCTTTTGTAGAGTGGCACACACACCACTAGAAGACATACTGTGTTCACTGTTCTTCCTGTTTTTCATGTTGTTAAACTTGTTTTGTTATGTTACGATGTTTGTGGGAATGGGTGGGCTGCTTTGTGTTTTTTGCTGTCAATATATTTTCAGGGATATCAAGAAGCATATTAAAGAGCAACACGTCTGTTTCTGTGGAGAGGTGGGAGGGGCAGAAGTGAATGTAAATATGGGTCATTTAAGGTGGCAACTCACTATTTTAAGCCATAGATAAGTTAATCAATGGTACTTGGAATATTAAGGGAATTAATAATGTAGTTAAAAGGGCCAGGGTTTTGCAGGAGCTGCAGCAGGCGAAATGTGATGTAGCCTGCCCACAAGAAACAAAACTGTCTGCTGCTGAACATTTAAAATTCAGAAGGATGTGGGTAGGGAATGTATATGCAGACTCACACCCAGATGCTAAGAAAGCAATTGTGGTGATCTTGGTGCGCAGGGGCCTACCCTTCCAAATTACACGGGTACACTCCGCAGGCTCTGGGAGATTGATTTCTATCTCTGGGTGCTTGTGGGGTAGAACTGTTCATGTAGTATCCATGTATGCACCCACCCCATCCTCAGGGGAATTTTTTAGACAGGTATTTCAATTCTTGGCAGCCTTACTAGATGGACAAATTCTGCGCTTAGGGAATTGGAACTGTTTGGAAGATGTAATGCTTGATAGGAATCCAGTGCAGCGTAGGGGTTATAAATCTTGTTCGAAATTACTTAGAACATTAAGGACAGAGAGGGGGTCTGGTGGACTTGTGGAGGTTACGGAACCCTAAGGGTAAAGAAGTCACATTTTATTCTTCAGCTTTTAATTCTTACTCCCATTTAGATAGAATATACACCCAAAAGAAATGGTCTCACACAGTGCAGGAGGATTGCATTAGGCCCATTACATTATCTGATCATGCTCTGCTGGTCTGTGAAATACAATGGGATACAGGGAGTTCTAAGGAAGGATGGAGATTTAATGTGAGTTTATAACATGATGAGGCTTTTATTACCTCCACTAAGGAGGTTATTTCAAACTATATTGGAGAAAACACAGAGAAAGATACCCCAATTAAGTATGTTTGGGACTGTCTTAAGGCAGTGGTGAGGGGTCATGTTATACCTTATGCCTCTCATAAGCAGAGACAACATGAAACTGTCCTAAAGAAAGCAGAGGATAATTTATGGCAATTGGAATCTGATCATAAAAAAACAAGGGATCCAGCCCTCTTACCAAAGTTAAAACAAGCTAGGGAAACACCAAATGGGATCTTCTTGAGGAAAATGGAAAATATACTCAGGTTTATGGGGCAGAAATATTATGAATGGGGGGACAGAGCAGGGAGATTATAGGCCCTACGATTAAAAAAACAAGAAGTGGATAGATATGTTTCTAAATTAAAAGTTAAAGATCATGTGGAGGGGTTCACTTCAGCTCCTGTAGAGATAGCGAAGGAATTTCAAGGGTACTGTGCCCAGCTATACAGTCAGGAGAAAAGTGAGGGGCACCTGGAAAGGATAGTTGAGTTTTTTGGAAAGGTGACTCTACTGAGGCTCACTCAGGAGCAACAACAAATGATGGTCCCCATTCACTGACTAACAAATTCTGGCCGTGATTAAGTCATTTAGCAAGGGCAAGGCACCGGGACCAGATGGGTTACTAGTAGAATTTTACCAAAAGTTTGCAGGAGAGATTGTCCCCTTCTGACTAAGGTTTGTAATAAGGCCCATGAGGAAGGGCAAATTCTGGATTCCTGGAGCAGGGTCCTGGTGTCAGTTTTACCCAAACCAGGCAAGGATCCCTCACTATATGAGAGTTACTGTCCCATCTCATTATTAAATCAGGATGCCAAGAATTTTTCTAAGGCCACTGGGGTACAGGTGCAGGGGGTCATTCAAGGTCTGGACCATCTGGACCAGACGGGTTTTATTCCTGGTAGGTATATTCAGGACAATATTCGCCTTCTGCTGAGTGTATTAGAATCTACCAAATCGTTTCCCTCTGAGGTTCTTTCTGCAGTCATTTCGATTGATGCAAAGAAAGCTTTTGACCAACTAGACTGCCTCTTTCTGTATGAAACATTAAAACAGTTTGGTTTTGGCCCTAAATTTCGTTCATGGATATCTAACCTTTACAAGCATCCAACAGCCCAGGTCAGGGTAAATGGAGTCACTTCAACACCTTTTGAAATAAGGAGGGGAACCCGACAGGACTGCCCCCTATCCCCCCTTTTGTTTGCCCTGAGTATTGAGCCTTTAGTGGCATAATTCGCCAATCCCCAGTTTATAAAGGTATTAGGGTGGGAGGCAAGGAAGTACGGGTCTCACTTTATGCGGATGATACGTTGTTGTATATTACAGATCCAACTCAAATGGTGCACAGTGTTCTGGAATTATTGAGAATTTGGGTCAGTATTGTGTTTCTGCGGTGAATGAGGCCAAGACTGAATTGCTCCAGTTGGGCTCAAACTCAGGTTCACTGCCGTTAGATTTAGGAGGGCTTCGGTGGGCAAACTCAGGTATCAAATATTTGGGTATATGGGTCCACTAAGATATTTCTAAATGATACCAGTTGAATCATGTAAGGTTACTGTTAGAAATACAGGCAGAATGTAAAAGATGGGAAGAACTCCCCTTATCTCTTTTTGGCAAAATAGAAACAATTAGGATGAATGTGCTTCCTAGATTTTTGTATATTTTCTCTGTGGTCCCATTACGACCCCCTAGTAATTTTTGGAAAACTTTGAGGTCAGTCCTTGCTAAGTTTATATGGGGAGGGAAGGGGCCCAGTGTTAAATGGCCCATGCTCATCATTCCTAAAAAGAAGGGGGGGGGTCCTGGCTTTTCCAGACTTTAAAGGGTACTAATGGGCAGCCCAATTACAACATTTTATACCACACACTTGTACTGAAGAGCCCCCAATGTGGGTCCATCTGGAAAAAGTATTGACAGGAATGGCCATCATGGGAGATTTATTATTTATGAATGCTGCCAATATCAAATTATGGACCACAGGTAATAGGTGGGCGGAGACCTTAAAAAAGACATGGGTGGAGATCTGTAATAAATTTAAGCTTCCCATAGTTTTTTCAAGGGACACCCCTTTGCAGGCTTGTTTAGATTGCTTCCCATTCAAACTGGTGGGTGGGTATCAAGCCTGGGGAAGGCAGGGGCTTTCCACTATAGGACAATTTTTTTGAGGGAGATGAATTTAAATATTTTCAACAAATCTGTCAAGAATTTCATATAAACAGGAAAGATTTGTTCCAATTTTTGCAAATTAGACACTATTTAAAGGACCAGGTATGTAGATCCCAACTACAGGAATTTCCCAATCCGGTAGCACAACTTCTCATTTCCCTGGTGGAGTCCCCTAGAGTTACAGGTAGAATTACACAGATTACAAGTTTACTTATGAGTATTGGGAGGGGACTCAACTGAACAGATACAACACAAGTTGCACCAGGAAGCACAAGAGGAGCTAACAGAGGCAGAATGGGTGAAGGTTTGGCAAGGGGTGTTCTCTACCTCGGCCACTCCAGTCTGGAGGGATTTTAGGTGGCGGGTGGTGGCTAGGTATTTTAGGACCCCAGTGATTATGAAACATTATGGAGCTCACCCCTCAGAGGAGTGTTGAAGAGGCTGTTCAGGGATTGGCACACACACTCACATTTTTTGGACATGCCCATTATTACAAAAGTACTGGAGGGAGGTGGGACAGGTGATAGAGAAGATATTCAAGGTGGAAATATGAAAAAATTACTTACCATAGTAATCTTGTTTCTTCCCAGTGACACTCAAGTATTCATAACTTCTGCAGTGTCCCTTTAAGACTAAGCGGAGAGATGGAATGCTACACAAATGATGGAATCTTTGCACATGCTGATTTTCAAATGCTTCCTTTGAACTAACTGCCTTGGTTCTAAACCCTCAGATTTCCTTGGAGCCTGGAAAGACAGGTCTCAGAACAACAAAATGATATCTACCACCCAAATGATTGGAACTGTAGCAATAATTAAGTAATACCCCATAAAATCCTCCCAAAGAGAGGTCAAAAACCCCAGAATTGAGAATAAACAAAAAACACCACCCCTGAATGTCAGAATCACCTGAAGGGGAAGAGGAACAACACGAATTACAAACAATAGTGCCTGATTGTGGCACCCACATACAGTCCCAGGAATGCAGAGGCTACTGGTTCTTGAAGGGGAGGCAGGGTGGGTAGTTATGAATACCTGAGTATCAATGGGAAGAAACAATATTACTATGGTAAGTAATTTTTTCTTCTAACCTCCATAATACTCAGGTATTCATAACTTCTGTAGACTACGAAGCAGTACCTTTGGAGGTGGGCACATAACCTATTTTGGAAACAGACTCTGCAAGACTGCTATCCCAAACCTGGCATCACTCCTGGACAAGATGTCCAAACTGTAATGCTTTGTGAAGCTGTGCACTGATTTCCAGGTAGCTGCTTTACAGATGTCCATTAATGGAACATCCCTGGCAGCTGCTAAGGTAGCAGCTGTGCCCCTTGTGGAATGGGCCTTCAACCCTGTTGGGGGTTCCCTTCCCACTTTAGATTAACAAAACTGGATGCACCGAACTATCCAGCAAGAAATGGACCTTTTAGATGCTGAGTTACCCTTTCTCACATCCCCATAAGTCAGGGCCAGTTGTTTTCTGTCCTGCCTATGGTCCTTAGTAGCTGTCATGTAATAACTAAGGGCTCTTTTAACATCCAGACTGTGGAGCCTCCTTTCACCAGAGGTGGAGTGTTCACTAAAAAATACAGGTAGGGTAATGGTTTGGTTCAGGTGGAAATCCGAAACCACTTTGGGGAGAAATTTCCTGCTTGTTCTCAGGACCACTTTGTCATTGTAGAAAGAAATGCAGTCCTTGTCTACAAAGAGAGCCTGAAGCTCGCTGATTCTTCTGGCAGAAGTCATTGCCACTAGAAAAACTGTTTTCCAAGAGACACATTTTAGATGAGCTGAAGACATAGGCTCAAAAGGAGGTTCCATGAGCTTGGCTATACACACATTAAGATCCCATGCAGGCACTGGCTTCCTGTGAAGGGGCTGCAAATGGGAAAGGCCTTTAAAGAACCTTTTTAAAATAGGATCTGAAGTCAATGAGAACTTTTGCCTGGCTGAAATGTAAGCAGAAGCTGCAGCCAAATGTACCTTCAGTGTACTGGCCTGAAGGCCCAACGAATGTAAATGAGTAAGATAGTTCAACATGACTGATATCCCAGCCTGTGTTGGTTCAATATCCTGAGCGGAACACCAGATGGAAAATCTTTTACATTTTGCAGAACAAGTTTTCTTAGTGGAGGGCTTCCTGTAGCATTTCAAAATATCCAGAACACCTTCAGAAAGGGTTAATCCTGCATATTCTATGTCCTCAAGAGCCAGACCTTGAGCCCGAGGGATCTGAGGTTCGGGTACAGAAGCCCCCCCTGATTGGAGATTAACAGACTGTGCCTCCCGGGAAGGTGTATTAGTTCGGCCACAGACATGGAGAGCAGTAGAAAGTACCATGGCTGCCTGGACCAGTCTGGTGCTACTAAGATCATGGATGCTGGCTGGGACCCGAGCTTGAGCAAAACCCTGTATACCAGAGGGAAGGGAGGGAAAGCATATAGGTACTTCCCTGACCAATCTAGAATTAAGGCATCCAGAGGGACTGTTCCCCTCTCTGGTGGTCTGCAACAATATTTCAGCAGGTGGTGCTTCTGGTGGGATGCAAACAAGTCCACCTCTGGAGTGTCCCACCTCTTGAAAATTATCTGCACCACTTGCCCGTTCAGGGTCCATTTGTGATGGGGCCTGGTTGATCCAACTCAAGGTGTCTGCCAAGGTATTGTCCTTGGCTGGCAGATGAATGGCTTGGAGAGAAATTCTCAATGAGTAAGCCAGAGTCCAAATTTTCATGGACTCTGTGCAGAGAGGACTGGACCTTGTCCCTCCCTGCTTGTTTATGTAGTACATGGCTGTGGTATTGTCTGTTTTTATCTGTACCACCTTTCCCTGTAGCGGAGGCGTGAAAGCTTTCAGTGCTAACAACACTGCTCTGAGCTCCAGTAGTTTTTTTTTTTTCTTCTTCTTTTTCTTTCCCCTAGTAGTTTTTCCACCTTCAGGCACGATGGGGGCAGGGCCTTCATCCCTGCTCAACACTGCCTCCACCCGCCTGACTACTCCGGCCATCCCCAAGACCCCCCACGGATTACCCCCCCCACCATGGCTGGGCCATGAAGGAGGGAACCCCCTCCCTGGAGCACAATCCAAATCTGGGGAGGCCAATGGTAGTGCGCAGGCAGAGTGAGGTCGTGGATCTCACAGAGACCCCATCTGCCGATTTTCCACTTTTTCTTTACCCCTTTCAGTTCGCAGGGCATTGCACTCGCATATCGGGGCATGCCACGCCAGCCAGGTTCTTACCTCCCTAGCCTGCATTGCCCCCCCAGTCCCCACTAGAGGGCGAGCGATAAACGGAATGATGTGCCCATCTTCCCCAAGAGAGGAGAGAAGTCCTCCAGATTCTCCATCCTCTCTCGCCCCCTACTGACCCCGGATGGCCCTGGCTCACTCCCGAACCCGGGTCACTGGTGTGACGCAAGGTGTGGCATTCCAGCACCTCAACCCTCAGCACCACCGGACCGGCCTGCTCCAGTAGGTTTATGTGCAAGAGTGACTCTGTACTTGACCAGGTGCCCTGATTAGTGTGATCCCCCAGATGGGCTCCCCAACCCAGTAGTGATGCATCCGTAGTGAGAGTCACTGAAGGGAGCTCCTGTTGAAAGGGAACCATTCCCTCAGATTGTTTTCCTCTTTCCACTATTATAGGGCCCGGTTTTTGTTACTGGAACCAATTTTGAGAGAGAATCCCTTTTCTGAGCTGGATCCTAGTACTGTGCCAGTGGCAGCCACCATGTGGCCTAACAGTTGAAGGAACTGTCTTGCAGTTTTTGACTTGTTCAGGACAAATGAACCAGCTAACTGTTGAAGGTTCCTTGCCCTGTCCAGTGACAGAAATGCCCTGTCCTGCAGTGTATTTAGCTCGGCTCCTATGAACTGAAAAACCTGAGAAGGTTGTAGAACCGATTTCTTTTGATTTATTAGGAATCCTAAAGACTCCAGGAGTTCTTGAGTAAGATGTAGTTGCTCCCTGATGTGCTGAGACAATTTTCCTGTCACCAGCCAATTGTCTAGGTATGGGAAGACTGTGACACCCTGCTTTCAAAGGTGTGCCACCACCACTGCCAGGCACTTTGTAAACACCCTTGGTGCAGAAGTGAGACCAAATGGCAGAGTTGAAAATTGATATTGACCTGAAGGGAGTCTGAACCTGAGGTATTTTCTGTGAGATTTCCCTTTGGGGATGTGGAAGTAAGAATCTTTTAGGTCCAGTGAGGCCAACCAGTCTCCTTTTTGGAGGGTTGGCATGATCAGTGTCAAAGTTACCATTCTGAACTTTGGTTTCGTTAGGTATCTGTTTAAAGCTTTGAGGTCTAAGATGGGCCGCCACTCCCCATTTTTCTTTGTGGTAAGAAAGAATCTTGAGTAAAATCTGTTTCCCTTTAAGTTTGTTGGCATTGATTCTACTGCTCAAGACAGGAGCAGCTTTTGAACTTCTGCTTCCAGGAGTTTTCTTTCAGTATTTGAGGATGGTCTGAAAACTTGAGTTCTTAGAGGGGGAAGGGATCTGAAAAATAGAGACAGTCCCTGACTCACTACTTCCAGTACCCACTTGTCTGTGGTGATGTTTACCCAGGAATGTGAAAAGTGTGCCAGTCTGCCTCTTACAGGCGGTAGGGAGGCGGCCTGTACAGGCACATCAGAGTGCCTGCTTAGCTAGGGGCTGAGCCTGGGGCTGGGAACCATGTCTGGAACCCCGTCTGCCCTTACCGCTAAAGTTTCCTTGCTGCAGATACTGCTGGTATGGGGTTGTAGCAATGGGCTAAAAGAAAGGCCTGCTTTGAAAGACCCTACTCCTGCCTCCCCTTCCATAAGGTTTAGTGGATGGGGAAGCTTTTTCCCTTGCAGAGTTGGTTCTGTAGGTGGCTTTACATTCATCCACCTACCTTTTCATGTAAGCCTCTGTCATTTGCCCAAAGAGGGAATTTTCCTCTAGTGGGAAATCGAATGCTTTGGTCTGTGTATCCTGGGTAAAGTTTGTGGCTCTTAACCAAGCAAACCTTTGAGCCACAGTGTTTACCATCCACCTGGCAGCTGTGTCATTAGAATCAGCAGCCATTTCAAATCGATACTTGGCTGTTTCCAGACCAAATCTAGCTGTTACAGCTAGGTCAGCTGAAATAGGGCATTGTACTTTTTCTGACATGGCCAGGACAGATTGCCAGAGTGATTTTTGGTACTGCACAGCATAAGGTTGGAAACTGGCCTGCCTGATGGCTAATGAAGCCGAGAGGCAACCTTTTTTGCCAATACTATCTATTTTTCTCGAATCCTTGTCTGGAGGATGGGAGGCTAGTGGGACTCTTGCCTTGTCACAGGGGGGCACATGTACCACTCCTTGATGGTCAGGGTGAGAGAATGAAAACTCAGCACCCTGCCTTTCTAATTGGTACTTTTTGTCCAACTTCTTATCCAGAGGTGGGACAGTATTAGGAATTTGCAGTAATTTTAGGGCATCTTTTATGAAGAATTTGTCAACTGGAAGAAGAAGCTTTTTGGTGGGTGTTAACCCCATAAGTTCCATATTTTCAGCTTCTTCTTCATTCTCAATAACTTCACTTGTGGGGATGTCCAGTGCATCCACCATCCTTCTTACAAAGGTAAATTGGAGAGGAAAATTCCTCTGATGCCCTTGGAGGAGAGCCAAATTCTTGCTTGGGGAAACCTCTGGTTCAGTGGGGTCCCCTTCTTCCTCCTCTTCAACATCCAAATACTCTTCTTGCTCATAAATAGAAGATTGAGAAGAGGAGCCAGTCTGCTTGGCTGGTGTCTGAGGCAAAGGGGTAGTCGCCCTTGTAAAGCCTGGATAACACAAAAGGCCTGTGCAATTTCATCTGCACTTGGCATTTTTACTGCAGGCACAGAAGTCCCCAATTGCTTATTGGCAGGGGGTTCTAAATGTTTTGTTTTTTTAGATTTTTTTTAGAGGGAACCGGAGAGTCAGTTGGTTAAGCAAGCCTCTTTGAAACTGCTTGTGTACCTGTCTCAGGGGTGGCAGTGACAGAAGTTGATATCAAAGTGGTTTCAGCCACAGCAACAGAGGGTGTCAGCTGGTCAGAGCTTGAGGGCTCCTTGGAAACTGACATCGTTTTCTTAAGCCTTTCAAGACGCTTTTCCACAGTTTTTTCTGGAAACGTTTTACAAATGTCAGTCTTTTTTTTCCCCAACTTTATTTCTTCACCCTGTGAACCCCCTGGAACTCTCTCAGGCTGCCTCCACAAACCAACCGCTCTACCGCACACCTGATCCCTTGCCCCCTCAGAGTTAGCTGTCTCTCCACCAGCCTCCGACTGGGAACCCCCCAGCTTTGAGCCCCTTGAGGTAGGGCCACCACCACTCTTGGTGCTCTATCTAGAGTCCAGTGCCAGCCAAGGAGGTGGAGGGAAGGGGAGGTGGAGTAAAGGCCCGGTATTGGTGTGTGGTGGTTGGCACTGAGAGGAGCGTCGCCTATCCAGGTGCAGGGGGTATTTCCTTGTTTTCTCCACAGGAGCGCGCACGTGCAATGATGTCAGCACGGAGCTCCCGTAGACGTCTGATGTGCTCCTCCCATAGTGTGCTCCATGCGCTAGCTGTACCCCCAATCTCCACTGGGGGTCTTCACTGTGCCAGAGAAACCCAGGATCCCTCCCCAAGGAGAAGAGAGCAGTCCTACGGATGCTCAATCCTCTCCCTCCCCTGCCAAATCCCGGTGTCCCAGGCTTATTCCCGAACCCAGTTCACTGGCATGGCGAGAGATGTGGCATCCAGCGCCTCAACTCTCAGCATCACCAGGCCAGCCACAGTCTGTTTTTAAATGTTCAAAACCCAAATAGACAACACAAAGAGAATGCATGTCTGTTTTGGCAAAAGTCTCACCACAATCAGTACATGATTTAAAACCGGGTTCATGGGTTCTTCTTTTTGGTTTTTCAGACATTCTGGGTGAGAAAAAGCAATTTTTAAACAACCGCTAAATAAGAAGGATTTTAAAACCTTATTTAGCAATAGCGGTCGGTTCCTGAACCGAGAAAATCCTTTTGGAAACAAAACCGAACCGAGAAACCAACCCGGAGCTACCGATTCGCGAACTGGGATTAGCGGTTCAAATTTAAAATATAAAAGACTTAAATTTAATAAAACTAAAGGGGTTCCTTAGTCAGGGAACTCCGAAAACACTAAGAAAAGCCCACCGGTTATATCGAACCAGGAGAAACCAAGAAAACAATGAATTTAACTCTAAAACAACGTTTAATAAACGGATAACTCTTAGCTAAAGGCAGCAAAAGAAAAGGATAAAAATACTAACATATTTTTTAAGGTTTTAACGCGTCAGGACTAGATGATGAGGACAGAAACTCTGGGCTTCTGGTCTTGACAGGCGGAGAGTGAAATCTGAGGGTTCAGAACCAAGGCAGTTGGTTCAAAGGCAGTATTTGAAAATCAGCACGTGCAAAGATTCCATCATTTGCATAGCATTCCTTCTCTCTGGGCAGCTTAGTCTTAAAGGGACATTGCAGAAGTTATGAATACCCGAGTATTACTGGGGTTAGAACCTTGGATTTCTGGACATGGGTTCTGGGGTTACCACCGGGTACACTAAAATCAAAGAAACGGATATATATTTTTAATATTTGTGTGGCGGTGGCCCTAAAGGCCATCTCCCAAAAATGGCTGACATCAACAGTGCCTACAGTGGCAGCCTGGATGGAGAATTGTCTACATTTGATGGAGATGGAGAGCCTGACGGTCAAAGCGAGCTTACAAAAGGATAAATTTATTGGCCAGTGGCTTCCTTTTTTCCACTTTTTGGCAGAGAGATAAAATAAAACCATCCTGGAGATACTGGCTGAACAAGATTAAAGGGGAAGGGTGCCCAGTTATGGTACCCCATTCCCCAAGGTCTGGATTGCAATTAATTTGATAATAGTAAACTTGCTTGTCTTCTGAATTCAGGGAGAACGGGGGGATCTGAAGGGGGGAGGAGAGGAGAGGAGGATGAAGAGTGTCCATTTATTTAGAAATTCAGACATGAGAATTAAAGATGATACATGCAATGATATAATAGAATTTTATTTTATTTTTGCCAGCTTTGTTCTGTTTGTATTTGGGCATATAGTTGCTATATGTGACTATATGGATGTGAAATTAAAACATTGAAAAACTTCAATAAACAGTTATTTTAAAAAAAAAGCTTTTGTACCACAGTTTTGCCACCACTGAAATTTACTCATATCTGACACTCCTACAGTGTTTCACCGACCACATAAATATGTCTGTTCACATTTTTCAGAAGTTTTAAAAACCAGGCTTATAACTGCAAGCCACTTCTCCGCTACACTATAGCCAAAAATAGAAATACATTAATTTTTCTACTTCTTTACCAAGTCCATCACTGATCTCAAATCCTTGCTACTTCCTTGTTATTTTTTCAATCCACATTGCTGCTTTAAAGTACGGCACCAGCAACATGCACTTAAAAAGGAAATGGCTAACATTTATAATCTGTGATGGATGTGTTTAAAAAGTTAAAAATATATATATATAAATTATAATATAATGGCTCACAAACTAGGCAGAAATTCAAGCACTACCCACCATCAATACACAGTAAGAACACAAGAAATGCAAATATAAATCGTAATTACTCACGAAGTGTGGAAGACCTCTCACCAAAGGAGGGATCGTTGTAGACTGACAGAAACTATGACTGGTTTCTCTCAAAGCATCATCAAGAAGTAACCCTTATGGCAAAAAGTGTGGCCCATCCTTGAGCAGCTGCTGAAACCATTTTGTTTGTAAATGTTTATCCAAGGAACCAAGGATTCCACAGGACTCAAAAAGTTCTGAGAGGCTATTTTTTTTTTTAGTTTACTTGCCGCTGAGTAATAGTGTTGGCCAATTGTCTGGCGCCGAGCAAGGGAAGAACAGCGGCAGGCGCATGCGTGGAGTGAGGGAAACATGGCATGTGTTCGCTGTTATAATATGCAGGTTCTAATGGTGAATTATAACCGGTTTTCCCCAATGGGAGAAAACACTCCCCAGTTATAAAAGGTAAAGACAACACATTGATGTATATTTTTTATAACTTTCATTTATTCATTTTTCATAAATAAAAAAATGATACAAATTTAAGGGAAACTACTATGGCAAGCCTACCAGGAAGAAAACAAAACACTAAATAAGCACAGGAAAAAGAATGCTATAATGAGTAAAAAGAAAGAAATATACAAGTGCCTTACTTAGCGCACCATGGAGCGAGTGGGTGCTAGTTCAAATAACTTTGAAAGCAGGGCACACAAAGAAAAGCACTCTTGCCACAAATCACACACCACAAAATGTATGTTTGGGAGAGAGAATCCACAGCACACTGCCCCAGCGCATTGTGTCCTCTCTGGGACACTTTGTCAGGAGGCAGGGTCTTGGAGCTCAGGATCTCCTTTTTATTTTGTTTAAATTAAAGTGACAGTGCAGAATAATATTAAATGACATTGATTCATACCACTGAGCATCAAAAAGACGCACAATAAAGTCATCCAAACAGCAATAAATAATATTTAAATCTAATAGTGCCTACAGGTGATAATCAATTACATTAATAAATAATGGTATATTGGAACGGCAGCATAAACTGGGAAGTCAATATTTATGCAAAAGGTCAAATTTTCAAAATTTCAAACAGAGAATAGAAGAAAATAGACTCGACAAATTATTCTAAATAAATATAACTAGAGGAAAACAACAATCTAAATTTCCATCATTTCAAAACAC
This sequence comes from Neoceratodus forsteri, assembly GCA_016271365.2. Classification (NCBI taxonomy): domain Eukaryota; kingdom Metazoa; phylum Chordata; order Ceratodontiformes; family Ceratodontidae; genus Neoceratodus; species Neoceratodus forsteri. The sequence continues at coordinate 873,995,420 of CM028132.1, read as the reverse complement.
AGTATAGCTCTGCTAGTGTAAAAAATATAGAAGTTAGTCTCCCTTAATTGCCAACCGAAAGGTCAGAATGGCATACCATAAAAAATGAATTAGTGCAGACCATAGTAATAGATGGAGAGAGACATCTTAAACAAAAGCTGAGCTAAATTTGCATCTAAAACTACCAAATACCAAGGATGGAATACCAACAAAATTTATAAGGGTATGTATGAAAAGGAAAAAAATGAATAAAAAATCTATAGCAATGGTGTGATGTCCAAACATTCATTCAAACCCACAGGGGACATGGTCCTAAGAATATAAATCCACCTGGATTCTTTTTGTAATAATAGATTGAGCCTGTCCCCACCTCTGCTCAGAGGTCGTACGAGCTCAAGCCCCCCCCCCCAAAAAAAAATCAGCTGGGTCACTATTGTGGCATGATGCAAAATGTACACCAATTGGTGTGTCTGGTTCTGTTTTCAAAATTGCACGAATATCTTCCTGCATCCTCTCTTTTAAGGGTCTCTTAGTGCGTCTCACATATAGCATAGAGCGAGTACACTGAACAACATAAATAACATAACAAGTTGTACAAGAAATACATTTCATAATCAACAATGTTTTTGTTTGAGGCTGGAGTTACAAAAGAGCTACCCTGAATGCAGTAGCAACAAATATTGCACCTGCCATAGCGGAAACTGCCCGTTGGTATTGGTGGAAACCAAGCTGGGCGACCAGTCTGAATAAGTTTTGTATATAGACTATGGTTTAACATCTTACAAAGATGTTTCCCTTTTCTATAAACAATCCTAGGGTTTTCACCTAATGTTTTGGACAAAAGTGAATATGCTAGTAAAACTGGCCAAACATTCTTAACTACCTTAGATACCTCAGGTGTAAACTGATTATATTCAGTTATAAATGCTACTGGTTGTTCATTATTCGATTCCCTATTTTTTGATTTCAACAGGGTTTTACATTCCAAAATCCTAGCTTAAGAGCAGAGGACAAAATTTCACTTTTTATAACCTCTCTGAAGAAAGCGTTCCTTTAACTCTAAGGGTTGTCTCTCAAAGTCCTCAATGGATGAACAATTTCATCTCAATCAGACAAACTGACCATGTGGGATGGCACTTTTAAGAGGTTCTGGGTGGGCACTTTTAGCATGTAACAACATATTCCCTGAGGTTGGCTTCCTAAAGGTTTCAGTTTTTATCAGTTGCCCATCTATTCATGTAAATTTCAAGTCTAAAAAAGAAATGGAGTATAACTCCATGCTGGAAGTGAGCTGTAAGCCTAAATCATTTCTGTTCAAAAAGTCAACAAAGGAGGCAGCAGAATCAATACTGCCCCACCAAATCACCAAGATATCATCCAAACAGTGCCCCCATAGATGAATATTGGAAAGAAAGGGGTTCCTGCCAGGGACAAACACCATGGTCCCCTCCCACCAAGCCAAAAAGAGGTTGGCGTAGGAGGGGTCCCCGAGGCAGTCTCCCTTGTCTGCAAATATATTTTTTTTTTATCAAATGTAAAATAATTATATGTCAAAATCAGATCAATAGCATCCATAATAAAGTCTTTTGGGAAATTGAAAGCCTTAAGGTTCCTATCAAGGTGGTAATCAATAACTGTTCAGCCCAAATCATGTCAAATACTGCTCTATAAACTAACCACATCAATGGTAAGCCAAATTTTTGCAAGCCATCCATAGAGTCCCTAATAAAGGATGGATGGTCCACTCCCACTTTAAGGAAGTGGTCAACAAAAATCAACAGTTTTTCTGTCAAAGACCCATTACTGGAAATAATGGACCTTCCAGGGGGGTTGGTCTGGTCCTGGTGAATTTTTGGCAAAACATAAATAGTCGGAGTCACAGGATGTTTAACCCTCATATAAAGTGACTCTTTTTGTGTGATTTCCCCACAATATAAAGCAGTGTCCAAAAAAAAGAGTCAATTCTTTTTAAACCCTCTGTAGGTTCATTTAACCTCCTGTAACTCTCTTGATCATTGAGCTGTCAATAGATTTCAGCTTCATACTTTGATTTTTCCATCAAAACTATTTTCCCTCCTTTGTCCACTTGTTTAAATTCAATATTACCCAATTTCTTAAGTTCATCAAGTGCTTTTATTTCTTCCTGTGTTAGATTTGACTTATGACGGTCCAATTTTGAAGTAAACAACTTGTTGAATTCCTGCAGTATAAGGGTTTGATAAATTATGAGAGCGGGAGAATTAGAAGATGTGGGGTTAAAGATGGATTTGGGCCTAAAAGGTGTCAAGCGAACCGGAACATTTGCATCTCTATATTCCAAATTAATGGCAGCACATTGTGTAAGACCAGAGTCAAAATCCAAAGTCTCTAGTTCTGTCCTTGCATCTAAATTGCCTTCAATTTGAGATTCATTCACACTTTGATCAGATTCTACCAATCGGTTAATTAGAGTCTGTATCAATGAAGGGTCTGAGGAACGCAAACATCCTTCCTGAAAGTCTGTCCCACCCATATTGCCAGATCTTGAAAAGGTCATTTCAGGTTTAGCTTTCTGAAGAAGAGTCAAGGTCACAATACATTTTAAATTAATTAACTATGGGATTTGGAACCATGATTCAACACATTTAAGGAGCAGAGGAACTTGATGAATTCACTTTTTGCCCTCTATTTTTGTTTTTGGTTTTATTTCTCCCTCTTAAGTTGAAGCGTGTTCTAGATCTGCCCCTACTTGTAAATCTATTCGGTCTCCACCATGAGAAAACTTGATTATTTTCATAATCTTTTGTATCTCTGATCAGTTTCATCTGCTTTTGCTCCACTATCTCCTTCTCATACAAAATTAATTTTTTACTAAGACTGGCTTCATAGGTTTTAAACAGGGCATTGCCCTGGTAAGACAGCACTTGTGTTGTTATATCTTCAATTTCTCTTATTAAGTCTTGGTATATTTTTTCATCTTGATCCACCAAGATGTCAGCCAATGTGTTACAATAGGTACTCAGTACTGTTTCTCAACGGTTCTAGTAAACAGGATTATAAAATTCCCCAGCTGGTTCTTTATCAATTGAAAGACCACGTGGTGCCCAAACTTTTTATTTGTATGTTGTTAAGCAAGTTTTGTTTTAATAAACATTTCCTTAACTTTTAGTTTTTCAAATCTATGAAACAGTTCTTTAAATGGTAAATCTGCATCAGTATTCTCACCAGTACTGCTGCTTATTTCAAATGCTGATCGGCGTCTGGCTGACGCTGCTGCGGATTCTAAGCAGGAAGATTCGAGCCGCAACTCTTTGGCATCATCTAGATTGGTGGGCAAATGTGCTCCTTGCATTATGCATTCCTTTTAGTGAAATTAGATCTCATTAGATTGTTGTTTTCCTCTAGTTATATTTATTTAGAATAATTTGTTGAGTTTATTTTCTTCTGTTCTCGGTCTGTCTGAAATTTTGAAAATTTTACCTTTTGCATAAATATTGACCTCCCAGTTTATGTTGCCACTCCGATATGCCATTCTTTATTAATGTAACTGATTATCACCTGTATGCACTATTAGATTTAAATATTATTTATTGGTGTTTGGATGACTTTATTGTGTGTCCTTTTGAATCTCAGTGGCATGAATCAATGTAATTTAATACTATTCTGCACGGTCACTTTAATTAAAACAAAATAAAAAAGAAATCTTGAGCTCCAATACCCCACCTCCTGACGAAGTGTCCGAGAGAGGACACGAAGTGCTGGGCTAGTGTGCTGCGGATTCTCACTCCCAAACGTACATTTTGTGGTGTGTGATTTCTGGCAAGAGTGCTTTTCTTTGTGTGCCCTGCTATAATGAATAACCTGTTAAAGGGAGACTGTTGCTCTCACAAGTAAATTACAGGATCATTACTTACAGGAGCCAACTAATGAAGAAATCGATTATCTTGATAGTAATTATTGTAGATACTGGCTTCAATATTCAAAGGTGACTGTTAGTACCACACAAACAATAGCAGGACGCTCAAGACTCCACCACCGTTAGAGTGCCATATTCGTACAGTCATTGTGTACCCTGTTTAATGCATGCTGCCTGTATGTATATAGGTCTGTGTTAGCACTACCAAAGTGAATATATATTTGGGGGTAACATCCCCTGCTGGGAACTGACTCCTAGAAGCAAAGGCAGTGAGCGCGTTCCAAAGGGGAAAGTACCTTTGCTGCTGGGAGCCATAATCAGCAGCTGGCATGCTAATAACCATATATAGCATGCAAAGTGCTAAGGGCGTTTGAATATCATTATGTGGCATTATTAGCGCTGCACAATGCCTCCGCACACAAATGTGTGGAGGCATTATGTAGACCCTCAACCCTTTCACCCATTCTCACCCGATCCCTAGCTTTTGTTGGGGATATCGAGACAAATTCTGGTCCGACTATAGCATATAATACCACCCAGCCTCAGCTGCCTGCCCAAGTCATCCTGCTTCACCTTTGCTTACCTTAACACAAGGAGCCTTACTGCCAACTTCTCAGAACTTGAGGCATGGGTTTGTTCTAATAAACCTGACATTCTTGCCTTATCTGAAACATGACTGAAGCCATCCATTGCTGATTCCCCCTGCTCCCTTCCGGGCTGTAATATATGCTTCGGGCAGATCGCGCCACCTCCAAAAGAGGAGAGGGCCTGGCACTATACTTCAAATCTCATCTCAATGCGACTATCTTACATAGTCCCCCTTTGGCTAATTGTGAAGTGCTTCATTCCCTTCTATTGCTTGGGGGTGCTAAAAAAATACTCATCTTCTGTGTTTATATATCTCCCAGAACTGCTAGGCTAGGTCTAGAGGAATTTATCAAACTATTGCCATCAGTGTCAGGGAAAAATGAAGTAATCTGCTTGGGAGATTTTAATCAGGACTGGGCCGGGCCTAGTTCCTCCCTCTTAGCCTCCATTACTAGCAAGGCAAACCTCACCCAACTTATCCAGGCCCCCACAAGGATCTCCCATCATGGTTCCTGCTCCATCCTCTTAGATTGGGTGCTGACTAATAGTAAGGAGAACTTCCCCTCTGCTGGAGTTCTACCCGACTCCATAAGTGATCACTGTCCAGTGTACGGCGTTTGGGACACCACCTCACCCTCATTCTCCTCTAAAGTCTTATCTTTTTTCCAGCCTCTCTAGGCTTAACCCCAATGTGTTTCTACAGTATTTAAAAATGGTTGACTGGTCTCCCCTCTATAGAACCAATGATATCAACATAGCAGCTGAATATTTCAATGCTGCCTTACTCTCTCTTCAGCACCAACATATCCTGGTCACCACATGCAGGGTAAAAGGGAAAGTCACCAAATGGCTCAAGCGCCCCCTTCTCCAGCTGCTAAAATGTAAGGATAAACTCTGGGCAACTTGGAAGTCCTTCTCCCTTCAAGCTGACTTCAAGGTCTACAGGTCCCTTCGCAACACCTGTAAAAAGGAGATTCAATTGGCCAAGAGCATATACTTCCGTAACCTGCTCAGTTCCTCTGCCTCTAACCCTAAACATTACTGGTCACAAATTAAGGAAATCCTCAGGAACAACAAGCCAATGTATCCAAATGAGATGCTAATAAACAATACCCACAGCAATAACCCTCTCACCATAGCAAATGCCTTTAACTCCCTCTTTTCCTCACTTCCCACCCCTCCTCCTCCTCATCACCCAACATTTTCCTAGAGTCCCCAACCCCACTAGCCACTGCTCCCCCTGCTCTTGTACTAGCTCCAATCATGCGTCAAGAGGTCCTTACGCTACTAAAGTCTTTGCTGGACCTGAGTGGTATTCATCCTAGGATCCTTAGGCAGTTTGCCTCTTGTCTGGCGGCACCTGTAACCCGGCTTTTCAACCTCCTGATCTGCTCAGCCTTTGTCCCCTTGGTCTGGAAAGTTGCCAGGACCATTACAGTGATTAAGAAAGGAGATGTCCGGTCCAGTGGCATAGAGGGTTGAGGCGCTGGCGCCTTACCTCTTGTCACACCGGTGGCCTGGGTTCAGAAACGGACTCTGGCACTGGTGGGTCGGCAGGGGTAGGAGCTGGATCGAGCATCCAGAGGATGGCTCTCCTCTCCTGGGGTGGGCTGGGGAAAGGTGTCGCTCAGTAGTGGCCCCCAGTGGAGACCAGGGGAAGCACAGAGGTTGCGCAAGCTGGGGAAGGCAGGAGGAAACACAGAAAAACATGGCATCTCCACCCCCCCGCTGGATGACAGCCACCCTGGGCCAAGTGCCTCCTTGGACTCCGCTACGATAGACTGCAGCAGCACCCAGAACCAATGCCTAGGTCATCAGGCTCTTTCTCCTTGGAAGAGGAGGACCCACCCGATGAAGGGTTACGTTGGGTTACTCTGTGGTGGCTGCAATATGCGGGCGGGTGGCGGAGATGAGAGAGGTGCAGGTCTTCGAGGGAAACTGGCCCGAAGGGAGGTGAGTGGAGTGGGGGGAAAAAAAAAAATGAAAGGAGACATCAAAATCTTATCGAACTACTGTCCCATTTCACTCCTGCCCACGCTCAGTAAGTTGCTTGAAAAATTGATTCATCGACTGATCTCTGCTCACCTCCTCAATTCCAACCTTCAATCTCCAGTACAACATGGCTTTAGGGCTGAGCACAGCACAACTACTGCTCTCACCCAGTTTACCAACTATGTCAAATGCAACATGGACAAGGTCTTACTTATTGGAGTGGTGTTCACAGACCTCTCTAAAGCATATCACACGGTGCATCACTCCCTTCTTCTGGCTAAGCTGCTTTCACTCTGTGCCTCTGACACTACCCTATCCTGGTTTGGCAGCTACCTAGAAAATTGCTCTCAGGCTGTCTCTATCTGGAAGGTTCTCTCCTCCCCTGCTCCTATCTCCTGTGGTGTTCCACAGGAATCTATTCTTGGTCCTCTTCTCTTTTCTTTAAAGATACCCCTACTCTGTTTACACACTGCAGTATTATCATGTACGCAGATGACTTGGTGCTTTACTCTGCCTCCAAGTCTATTGCTGACATCAATCTACATCTCTCATCCACCTTTCAGACCCTACAAGCCTGGTTTTCCTCCAACTTCCAAATCCTGAATTTATCCAAGTCCCAGGCCATGCTCTTTGGGTCCACTAGAAAGGTGCCTGCAGAGTCCCCCAAGCTCCTGGTCCACTGCTACGATGGGACCACTGTCACTAACACTTTATCCTTCAAATATCTTGGGGTTACTCTGGACCCGGTACTTGATTTTGCTGCTCACGTCAATGAGGTATGCCAATCAGTCAATGCCAAGATTGGAGCGACCTATAGAGTGCGTCACTCTCTCACGCCGGCTGCTAGGATCTCAGTAGCGAGAGGGGATTTACTCCCACAACTAGTATATGCCCTCCCAGTACTCTCTCATGCCAATGCTGGGGTTCTTCACCAATGGGACATATCTTATTACAATATCTGTAGATTCGCCTTATCGGCTCCTCGCCTAACCTGTTACTGCAAGTTCTATTCTGCCTTGAACTGGCGGTCTCCCAAAGCCCTCTGTTCTTATGCTCTTGGGTGTTTCGTTGACTCCCTAACCAGAACCCCCTGCCCCTCCTCTTTGGGCGACATGCTTACCCTGGTCTCTCACTCTCGCTCCCTTAGGTCCTCCAGCTCCCTCTTGCTCACTATTCAGCCCTGCTCCACTAAAATGGATGAGCAAGCTTTTTCATACTTTGCACCTCGGTTCTGGAACTCAGTCCCTCTCCATGTTAAGAACTCATCTTCTCACCTTACATTTAAGCATGCTCTGTTCTCTCACCTTTATGCTCTTGGAACCCATGAATGCACTTAACTTCTGCTTGTTCTCTCAACTCTGTCCAATCAGCTATGTACATGCCCACTGTTTATGTAAACCTTATGTGTATGAGTGTCTACCTGTCTTTTTCTCCCCAGCTAGGGAATATTTATTTATTTATTTGGTCTAGGATTACAATACCTTTGAGCCAGGGCTCTTTTACAAAGGTTCCACGTCAGGTTGCAATTCAAAACATAAGACATGTAAGTCAGATTACAAATTCAATACAGAGGACAAGGTTACAAAAGTGTAAGCTAAACAGAGATCTTACTTCAAGAGGAAGCTCTTGCAGCAGGCACCACAACCAGGACCGACGCCATCTGACCTGTTTATTTTGCTTATATGCCATTATTGTGCTATTATGCAATTTGTATTCAACCACAACTTCTCTATTCCTGATGTTATCTCTGTACTGCTATTAATTCCTGTAATCTGCTTCTGCTGATGTACAGTATTTGTTGCTTTGACAGTTATCTTACTTTATGTACCTGATTGTTGTTCACTGCTGTATTTTTCAACTTGTACTCTCCCGGGTCGCGCCTGAAAATAGGCAGGTTTTTTGCCTAGTGCACTTATCCGGTTACCAAAAGCTAATAAATAAATAAAAAAAGCCAGTCCATGGTAATCTAGTGATCACACCCCCATCCTCAAGACACTGTCATGCTTCCCCTGGTAGTCCAGGTCTCCACCCCCAAAAAAATCCCTGACTGAATAGTAAACATCTCTTGTAATCTGGTGCATCCCCCACCCATTCCCAACCGAATCGAAAGCATCACTGGTAATCCAGTGGCAACCCTTCCCATCCAATCCCTGTTACTAAAATCATACCCCCCAGAACCTTGTCAGTCCACTGACTTAGAACTCAATAGCCACATTCCCTGTGCTTCTGATCCACCATCAGATCTGTAGGCAGCGACCAGCAGACCCTCCACACACCAAGTGGCCAAGTTGCTGTCTGAATTACAGGCGGCAAGCATGAAAGTACTGTTTCTATGGGTCTGCATGTGTGTGTCTGTGTGGGTGTGTTACATAGCAGTTGTTGGCAGAAAAAGACCCCATGGTCCATCCAGTTTGCCCTGGTTCTAGACAAGGTTCTTACTTCTTTTATACACATCTTGTAAGACCTGCTTTTAAGTTACCACTTTTTTGACTTCACAAGTCCTCTGTTCCTTTCCCATGCATGTTTGAAAGCCTCCATGGTGCTAGCACCCACCACTTCCACTGGTAGCTTATTCCAGGGTACCACCACCTTTTCCATGAAGAATTACTTCCTCACATTACCCATGAATCCCTCCCCTTCTAGCCTCATATCATCTCTCCTTGTCTTTGTGCATTTCCGTTTCTGTAGAAGGCTGCCCTCCTCTACTTTATTTGTGTGTGTGTGTGAGTGTGTGCATGCATGCGCGTGTGTACATGTATGTGTTTTCCCTGCCATGAAGATGGTGAATGACCGAGTTAACGTCTGAAAGGTCTGTGCCAGTCACCATCTGCAGATCTGGTATCAAACCTGGAAGCGCTTGGCACAGGTCAAAGTCAAAAAGTCATAGTCAAAGTTTATTGGCAGGAAAAAAAACTCCATTGAGCAAGCTCATTTACAAGGAGGTCCTGAGAGACAAGTAATGTGCAATGCACATACAATAAGCCAAGGCCAAACATATGACAGGAATACACAGGGCAATATACAATAACATACTGCTTTCTAAGGGAAATATATACATGGAGTAGGATAATTTACAAGGTTAAGATATTGTGGAGCAAGAGTCAGGGATACAGCTTCACAAGGGAAAATATATACATGGAGCAGGGTAATTTACTAGGTTAAGACATTGCGGTACACAGTCAGGCATAAACAGTCAGGTAGATGGCACAGTTAGCAGTAGGCAGTAATTAAAACTTCCAATGATAAAAGAAGCAATGAGAAAACCTGGAAATGATGGTATGGGATTATAGGAGAGAAGAGAAGGAGGAGTCAGCCATGAGTAACAGGGAGGAGGTGGAGAGGAAGGTAGGGATAATAGTGAAGAGAGGGGGAGCCTGTGTTGTCAAGAAGATTGAAGGGGGGGACGGCCCTGAATGGTGGAGAGGAGGTGGAGTAGCTAGGTAGGGTAGCTGTGGTAAGGATGGATAAGGAAGAATAGTGTGGAAGGCAAGTAGGGTAGTGGTCAGGTGAGTAGAGATCAAGGTGTGGGGGTGCAGTTCTGGTAAGATAGGGGGAGAAGGGGGGAGCGTAGGTGAGTCAAGGTAAGTATATGAGGAGGGGACCTTAAGTGAGGTAACCCATGATGATGATGAGAGAGGGTGATGGCAAACTGACAGTGTAGAGCATAATGTTCAGTAGTATTGACATGAGTCACGTAACTTGCTAACAAGTAGTTTTTTGAAACTGCTCAGGGGGAGTAGCTGATGCAGCTTGAGAACAGACTGAGCTTTGTTCCAGGCCACTGGTAGGGCATGACTTATGGCGAGCCCCCAACGTGGGTGTTGATGCTAGGGATCTCCAGCGTAATGTAAGTGGTACAGAGTGTGTATAAGGAGGTAGTTTGCCGGAAGAGTTTGTTTACATATGGGGGGCACTTTAGCAAAAGGGCTTTATATAGCCAGGTGAGGGAGTGAGAGAGCCATCTAGTAGCTAATGAAGTCCAGCCCAGTGAGGCATAAAGGTCGCAGTGGTGAGTGCGACGATGAGCATTTGAAATAAAACATATTGCTCTGTGGTATAGTGTATCCAATTGGTGAAAGAGGGAGCTTGAACAGCAGCCATAAAGGATGTCTGCGTAGTCAAGGAGTGGCACAAAAGTTGCCTGGACCAGTTAAAGTCTAGCATCAATGGTAAACAGAGATTTATTCATATAGAAAAATCCAAGTATCTGCCGTAATTTCTAGCAAGGGAGGTGATATGCACAGAGAATGTTAGATGTTGGTCTAGATCGTAGCCTAAATATTTGAAATTGCTAACTACCTTGAGGTTGTCTTCAAAAAGTATCTTTATAGGGGGCAGGGACAATAGATCCCTTTGAATGGCATTTTATTTTTTGTACTTTTTATTTATAGCATTTAGCATATAAACATACAGAATACATCAATCCTGAATGGGTATACAGAGTTACAATGATATCAGTAATACATTACTTAGGACAGAGACTTCCCATTCTATTGGTACAGCATTGGGAAGATTCATCTATCAATTTATAAAAGACATCGATACATCTATTTCAGGAGCTATAATGCAGCCAACAACCAATCTGTATAGAGTAGAAATAGTGGAATCGACATGAAAAGCCGACCAAAAAAAGGTCCATTTGTAACTGTTATCAACCTTAGTACAAAAGAGAGTTCTTCAATCCAGAGCTCCCCTTAGAACTCAATGAAGGTGTATGGTGCTGCCTACAGCATTCCGGGAAATTAGCCCCTTAATAACTTCCACTAAGAAAGAATGACCAGTGCCTTATAGAGGAAAATTTCACTCACACCAAGACCAGTTTGTGCCCAGATAAAATATATTAAGTGGCACCGAGCTAAAAGGATTCACCTTTCTAGGGCTCCCAGAAATGACTGTACTACACCAAAGACTGAGCTGCAATAGGCACAGTGCACCTCGTACTCCACCTTGTGTCTAATAAAGAACCTTACACTATATTTCAGCATTCAAAACTTGTCAGTCAAATATGTCTCCCAGGGTTCCTTTTCATGTAAACTTCAGTGAAGCCTCAAATTTAACCAAGGGAGAAGGTGATAAAATGGATACAGTTGTAAAGTCAAAAAGAAAACACGTTCTCAACCACCAGTCCAAAAAAATAGTCTTATTTTTATTTTCCTCTGTGATTTCTCTTGTAACTTTTGCTCCTTAAATAAATGTTTTTTTCGTAACGTTTCAGAACATTGGTGACTTCATCAGACTGTGGAGCTTTTCTCTATAAACATAAAAAAAATCTTTAATATTTTTTAAGGCAAAAAAGATTTTTGCTCAAATTGGCTTAAAAAATTATACTAACAAACAGGTGGAACTAACCTGAAGATTCTGTGTAAATCAGTAAGTTTCTAAATGTACAATGTGTCTGCTATGGGGGCGGGGGTACTCTCATTTGAGTTACAACTCATTCAGTCCTATGCTGTGAAAGAAAAGATCCATTTTATGATTTATAATTAAATAAAAATGGAGCATCTTAAATTTCTTTAGTTTCTAATATTTACCGTTAGTTTAACTTGATAAATGGACATATGAATTTATGGTTCACAAGATTTCTCTGTTTCCACTGTTAAACTGTAAACCGAAACAATACCCTATCAATGCCAAAGCATAAAATGCAAAATATATTCAAAATACTCTCCTTACATATGAGGGGAAGAAATCCTACCTCTGAATTCCTGGAATAAATTGTTCCTTTGCCTATTTTAAAGTAATAATGTATACGCATTTCTTTTTGAATTTTCTACTCACCCACCGCCATTAGCAAACACGCTGAGACTGCTTTCTCTTCCTGGTTACTTTTCCAGGTATTAACGAATAGGGGCCAGGCTGCACAGGTGAGCACAGCAATGCATGCTGACATTACCAATGTAACTCCACCTCCTGTGGCCCGGTCAAAATGAAACTACCCTGAAAACTATATCTAGGAAGTCCCCCTTATTCTTAAAGACCTGTCTCAGTCCAAAGTCTCAAATGAATAAACTCAATAAATACATATATTAAGAGACCAAGGATAAATCCAAACACTAAAAAAACAATTATGTCTTACTTATTACTTTGCTTCAAATTATAAATTTAAACAATCCCCTGTCAGAATGAATATTAAAACAGATAATTAATGAACCAAAAATGTTTTACATTTTGCATATTATATAAATATAAACTTAATGATAAACAAGAAACGTTTTTTTTTTTCTTGGTTAAAAAGTGATATTAAGGGAATTTTTCCATGTGGTAAGTGTGTTCAATGTAGTAATGGTGTCAAGAAGAAGTTGATAAAGAGCACTTGGGATGATAAAGAATACAATATTAGAGACTTTATAACATGCAACACAGACTATGTTGTGTATTGAATGTATTGTCCCTGTGGCTTGTATTATATTGGTGAAACCACTAGAGTTTTAAAACTATGCATTTCAGAACATAAAAGTAACATTAGAAGGGGTGATTTAAGGTCACCTTTAGCTAGAAATATTTTGGAAGTATAGCATCAAATTTCGTGCCTTAAATTCTTTGGAATCGAAAAAATACATGTTCTTTAGAGGAGGAAATAGAGAATCAACTCTATTAAGACGTGAAGCTTGGTGGATCTTCACTTTAAAAACACACCAATGGAATACTTGTAAGAAAGGCTTCGAGCACATACAACTCATAAGAGAAACACGTAGTATAAAAAGCTTTATTTTACAAGACTCCTAACATGTTTCGGACTGCTCCCCCAGTCCTTTATCAAAGGAAATAAAAAAACAAGTGTCAGAGAACACCATATATACACACAATTGATTCAGGTGTATTCCATCAGAACAATGAATACTTAGCTAAACCATCAAACTAATTGTAATCCTCCAGAGAGACGTCATTCAATTAAATTAAATATTTTAAACATCTTCATGTCTAATACAATAAAACAAAAGTGCATATAACAATGTAGTCTTATACTACTTCTTCCAGAACTAAATTGTGAAAATGTAAAGATACAAAAAACTAAAACTCAAAAACTAAAAGGGGACACTGAACAAGGGGGAGTTTAAAAGATAGTCAGACCATATGGTTCATGCTAATCAGATATGACCAAAATTAACTGCGATCCTTTAAATATGGATAAAGCTCTAAGGGGCCATTAGTCCTGGACTTTGTTAGCTTTAAGGTTAAAATCAGTAATTTTCTCTTCTTAGTACTAGATTATTATAATCTCCACCTCTGGTTCCTATTTACCTTATCGAGTGCCATAAACTTAAGGAATGTTGTTCAGGTTCTCTAGTATTAGCAACATGTGCTGCAGTAGCATAAGTCACATGTCCCCCTCTGAATGACTCTCATATGTTCTCCTACTCTGATTTTAAAACTCCTAATCGTTTCCCACATAAAAAGCCTCACAGTTACATATTGCCAAATAAATAACTCCCACTGTGTCACAGTTCATGAATTGTCAATTTCAAAACTTCTATCACTGTTGTGACTGAAAAATATTACCCTGTAACATATGGCTGCAATAAATACATCGTTTGCATTTAAAATTACCCTTCCTTTTATCTAACCATGTACTTTTAGACTTATTTTCATAATGACTTCTAAATAGTAAGTCTCCTATAGTAAGAACTTTCTTCAAAACACATTCTGATAGGTTGTTCTATCACTCCTTGTAAACCTGATTCAGCTCCCAATATATGCCAATGCCTATTTATGATATTTTCAAGTTCTTCGCTTTACTGAATATCTTATAGAGAAATTAAAGCGGCAATCTTCATGCTGTATTTTGCACTTATTTCTCAAAAGATCATCCCTGTCAGTGTTTTTGGCTGTGTTGTAGCTTCTCTAATATAGTTCTTACCATAGCCCTCTGTGTCAGTCTATTTGTTAATTCTTTGCCCCTCCTCAAAATCTTCCACTTCTGTACAGTTTCGTTTTGTTCTTAAAAGCGTGATTGGTATATTTTTGATAGTGTGCCTGGGATGACACTTGTTAGCCCGTAATATAATATTACCATCAACTTCCTTTCGGAATAAAGAGTTTTATCTTATTTGTTCTACGTTCAATCTTTAAGTCTAAAAAGTAATTTGTTCCTTGGAGTGACTAACTGTGAACTTCAGAAAAGGATTTGTTCTATGTAAAAGTCTACAAACAATTTTAACTCATTTCATCCCCTTCCATATCAAAAAATATCATCAATAAAATGTTTCAAACCATCATAAAATTATGAAAATATTGACATTATGATTAAAAATAAAATCCTCTCCCACTTTCCACAAATAAATTCACAATCGATATGCACAAGTGGCTCCCATAGCTGTTTCTTATCTGTAGAAACAATTCTCCATCAAATACAAATACATTACATTTAAAATGCATTCAAGAATTTTAATAAAACATCAGAACCACTAATATTCGCTTTATTTAAAAAGCAAGCTATTGCATCTAGTGCTTCTTCATGTGGAACATTGGTATACAGTGATTCAATATCCACTGTGACTAAAATTCCTTCTTCTGGTAATGTCACGTCTTTCAAGAAATAAGGACTTCTTTTGTATCTTTGATGTATGATGGCAAGTTCCACACCAAAGGTTGCAAAAGAATCCACATATCTCGACAAAAGGTTCTGTTGTGAACCTATACCACTCACTATTGGACGACCAGGTGGATTAACTAAAGTTTTATGGACTTTGGAAGAATGTAAAAAAGTGGCCCTGGTGGGATTAGAAACTGTAAGGTAATTTTCACATCTTGGGTAATTACTCCACTAGACAAGGCATCTTCAATAATCTCATCAATTCCATGCTTGAACTCATATGTTGGATCTTCTTTTAGTCTGATATAGTACTGGGTGTTATAAATCTGTCTTTGCACTTCCAAATGTAATTTCTCTATCCATTAGGATCACCGCTCCACCTTGTCTGCTTGTTTTATCACTATATCTTATCCTTCTTTAAAGTATCTATAGCTTCTTTTTCACTGCTACTTAAGTTCTGATAAGAAAAATTATTCACTGAATGCTTAATGTTTCAATGTCTCTCTCAACCAACTCTTTAAAATAGTTACTGCTGCACATGGGGCACCAGACCGATGGTTTTTAAAAACATTTGTATCCTTCACCGAGATGTTCCATTTCTTGTAATCCAGCATTTCTCTTCGGAACAGAAAGCCTTAATATTATAGTTTCTGCAGTTTAATTCAAATCTATTAAAGTTTGTACTCGATTTAAAGGGGTAGTAGGAGCAAAACTCAAACCTTTTTAACAAGTTGATTTCTCCACTTGTCAGATCATGTTTAGATAGATTAATAATTTGAGTTGTAGGGTATCAAAGATTCAGTTCTTACCTCCTCTGCTGATGTGGACCCATTGCCATAAGGCTTCCTCCATGCATTCCGTCCCTGTAATTTCTAGAATCCCTGTTTCCATAAGGTTTTGTTCTTTCTTCTCCCTCGTCGGGTTCTCTCCTTCTTGAAATCCTTAGCTCTCCTTGAAATCTTGGACTCCTTCGTAAAAGGTGGTGGAATATAAGGCTCCGTGTACACCTGATGCTCCCCACTGGTTGTTGCTCCGTTGTTGATTGCTCCTTCTGAAAAGGATACATGTTGATGTTGTCTCCTCTATATCGCTATAGTCTGTACTGAAATCTGTGGAATACTCAAATGATACATTCTTAATTCTGTTCTTTAAAGTACCTTTCTTCTGGTTATTTTTCCATTTAAAATCGTACCCTTTCAAAATCTACTTTGTCTCGTAAAAACTTGGTCATTTTGATTTTTTAACTCAGAATCCAATTTAAAAATTGAATCTTTCAGTCTCAGTTTAAGCGCTCAAAGTCCAATGTGTATGAAACTTTAACACTTCTATTTCACATTTCTTTATATCTCTCAGCTCAGCTTTTTCTCCTTACTGTATTTAACAATGAGTTGCATTAGTTTAAAAGCTTGCATCTAAAGGATATTCTCATTCTTGTAAAACAAAGGGCTTTCAGTTCCACATGCTGGTTCTTTTAATAACCTTAAACCTCTGGGAACTCTTTTCACTTCTAAATATGCCTCTAAATTTGTACTGTTCCAAAAAGGCGTCTCAACTGATGTGATTTTCTAAATTCCTGAAAGCCTCCAAAGGCGATGACAATCAGTACAGTCTGCTGCATATCTTGAATCAATGTTCAAAAAGGATTATGAATATCTGCAGTCTTTAAAGTTGGTCCACATAGCTGGAGGATTCATTTGAGTTCCATCACTCATTGAATTAAAATCAAATTTGGAGTGTTCTGTAAAGACATCTTAGGTTTTTCTAATTCAATAATCTTCAAAACGTATATTCTCGGTTTTACAGGGCAGGACACAGGTAAGGTAAATACAGACACAATAAAAACCTTTACCTGTATGAATTCTTCTCCCTAACCCGCATGTAACACTCAAACATCCAAAGTTTACAACCAACTGAGTGCGCACTGGGACGTAGTGCTCCAGAAACCAACAATGGAATACTTGTAAGAAAGGCTTCCAGCACATACAACTCATAAGAGAAACACGTAGTATAAAAGCTTTATTTTACAAGACTCTACATGTTTCGGACTGCTCCCCCAGTCCTTTATCAAAGGAAATAAAAAACCAAGTGTCAGAGAACACCATATATAACACACAATTGATTCAGGTGTATTCCATCAGAACAATGAATACTTAGCTAAACCATCAAACTAATTGTAATCCTCCAGAGAGACCGTCATTCAATTAAATTAAATATTTGTAATTAATACTAATATTAAATCAGAGTAGGAGAACATATGAGAGCCATTCAGAGGGGGTACATGACTTATGCTACTGCAGCACATGTTGCTAATTCTAGAGAACCTGAACAACATTCCTTTAAGTTTATGGCAATCGATAAGGTAAATAGGAACCCGAGAGGTGGAGATTATAATAATCTAGTACTAAGAAGAGAAATTACTGGATTTTAACCTAAAAGCTAACAAAGTCCAGGGCTAAATGGCCCTTAGAGCTTTATCCATATTTAAAGGATCGCAGTTAATTTTGGTCATATCTGATTAGCATGAACCATATGGTCTGACTATCTTGTTAAACTCCCCTTGTTCAGTGTCCCTTTTTAGTTTTTGAGTTTTTAGTTTTTTTGTATCTTTACATTTTCACAATTTAGTTCTGGAAGAAGTAGTATAAGACTACATTGTTATATGCACTTTTGTTTTATTGTATTAGACATGAAGATGTTTAAAATATTTAATTTAATTGAATGACGGTCTCTCTGGAGGATTACAATTAGTTTGATGGTTTAGCTAAGTATTCATTGTTCTGATGGAATACACCTGAATCAATTTTGTGTTATATATGGTGTTCTCTGACACTTGGTTTTTATTTCTTTGATAAAGGACTGGGGAGCAGTCCTAAACATGTTAGGAGTCTTGTAAATAAAGCTTTTATACTACGTGTTTCTCTTATGAGTTGTATGTGCTGGAAGCCTTTCTACAAGTATTCCCATTGTTGGTTTCTGGAGCACTACGTCCCAGTGCGCACTCAGTTGGTTTGTAAACTTTGGATGTTTGAGTGTTACGACGGGTTAGGAGAGGAATTCATTACAGGTAAAGGTTTTATTTGTGTCTGTATTTACCTTACCTGTGTCCTGCCCTGTAAAACTCGAGAATATACACGTTTTTGAAGATTATTTGAATTAGAAAACCTAAGATGTCTTTACAGAACACCCAAATTTGATTTTTAATTCAATGAGTGATGGAACTCAAATGAATCCTCTGGCTTATGTGGACCAACTTTTAAAGACTGCAGATATTCATAATCCTTTTTGAACATTGATTCAAGATATGCAGCAGACTGTACTGATTTGTCATCGCTTTGGAGGCTTTCAAGAATTTAGAAAATCCACACATCAGTTGAGACGCCTTTTGGAACAGTACAAATTTAGAGGCATATTTAGAAGTGAAAAGAGTTCCCAGAGGTTTAAGGTTATTAAAAGAACCAGCATGTGGAACTGAAAGCCCTTTTGTTTTACAAGAATGGGAGAATATCCTTTAGATGCAAGCTTTAAACTAATGCAACTCATTGTTAAATACAGTAAGGAGAAAGAAGCTGAGCTGAAGGAAGATATAAAGAAATGTGAAATAGAAGTGTTAAAGTTTATATACATTTGGACTTTTGCGTTTAAACTTGAGACTGAAAGATTCAATTTTTAAATTGGATTCTGAAGTTAAAAAAATCAAAATGACCAAGTTTTTACGAGACCAAGTAGATTTTGAAAGGGGCACGATTTTTAAATGGAAAAATAACCAGAAGAAAGGTATTTTAAAGAACAGAATTAAGAATGTATCATTTGAGTATTCCACAGATTTCAGTACAGACTATAGCGATATAGAGGGAGACAACATCAACATGTATCCTTTTCAGAAGGAGCAATCAACAACGGAGCAACAACCAGTGGGGGAGCATCAGGTGTACACCGAGCCTTATATTCCACCACCTTTACGAAGGAGTCCAAGATTTCAAGGAGAAGCAAGGGATTTCAAGGGAAAGAGAACCCGATTTAGGAGAAGAAAGAACAAACCTTATGGAAACAGGGATTCTCGAGGGAATTACAGGGGACGGAATGCATGGAGGAAGCCTTATGGCAATGGGGGTCGACATCAGCAGAGGAGGTAAGAACTGAATCTTTGATACCCCTACAACTCAAATTATTAATCTATCTAAATATGATCTGGACAAGTGGAGAAATCAACTTGTTAAAAAGGTTTGAGTTTTGCTCCTACTACCCTTTAAATCGAGTACAAACTTTAATAGATTTGAATTTAAACTGCATAAACTTAATATTAAGGCTTTTATTCCCAAGAGAAATGCTGGGATTACAAGAAATGGAACATTCAGTGAAGGATACAAATGTTTTAAAAACCATCGGTCTGGTGCACTCCCCAGTGCAGCAGTAACTATTTTTAAAGAGTTGGTTGAGAGACATTGAAACATTAAGCATTCCAGTGAATAATTTTTCTTATCAGAACTTAAGTAGCAGTGAAAAATATGCTATAGATACTTTAAAGAAGGATACAGATATAGTGACAAAACAAGCAGACAAAGGTGGAGCGGTGGTCCTAATGGATAGAGAAAATTACATTGGAAGTGCAAAGACAGATTTATAACACCCAGTACTATATCAGACTAAAAGAAGATCCAACATATGAGTTCAAGTATGGAATTGATGAGATTATTGAAGATGCCTTGTCTAGTGGAGTAATTACCCAAGATGAAAAATTACCTTACAGTTTCTAATCCCACCAGGGCCACTTTTTACATTCTTCCAAAAGTCCATAAAACTTTAGTAAATCCACCTGGTCATTCAATAGTGAGTGGTATAGGTTCACTAACAGAACCTTTTGTTAGATATGTGGATTCTTTTGCAACCTTTGGTGTGGAACTTGCCATCATACAGCAAAGATACAAGAAGTCCTTAATTTCTTGAAAGATGTGACATTACCAGAAGAAGGAATTTTAGTCACAATGGATATTGAATCACTGTATACCAATGTTCCACATGAAGAAGCACTAGATGCAATAGCTTGCTTTTAAATAAAGTTAATATTAGTGGTTCTGATGTTTTATTAAAATTCTTGGAATGCATTTTAAAATGTAATGTATTTGTATTTGATGGAGAGTTGTTTCTACAGATAAGGGAACAGCTATGGGAGCCACTTGTGCACCATCGATTATGAATTTATTTGTGGGAAAGTGGAAGAGGATTTTATTTTTAATCATAATGTCAATATTTTTCATAATTTTATGATGGTTTGGAAACGCTTTTATTGACTTATATTTTTTGATATGGAAGGGGATGAAAATGAGTTAAAATTGTTTGTAGACTTTTACATAGAACAAATCCTTTTCTGAAGTTCACAGTTAGTCACCCAAGGAACAAATTACTTTTTAGACTTAAAGATTGAACGTAAAGCAAATAAGATAAAACTTTTATTCCGAAGGAAGTTGATGGCAATATTATATTATGGGCTAACAGTTGTCATCCCAGGCACACTATCAAAAATATACCAATCGGTCAGTTTTTAAGAACAAACGAAACTGTACAGAAGTGGAAGATTTTGAGGAGGGGCAAAAGAATTAACAAATAGACTGACACAGAGGGCTATGGTAAGAACTATATTAGGGAAGCTTACAACACAGCCAAAACACTGACAGGGATGATCTTTGAGAAATAAGTGCAAAATACAGCATGAAGATTGCCGCTTAATTTCATTATAAGATATTCAGTAAAAGCGAAAGAACTTGAAAATATCATAAATAGGCATTGGCATATATTGGGAGCTGAATCAGGTTTACAAGGAGTGATAGAACAACCTACCAGAATGTGTTTTTAAGAAAGTTCCTACTATAGGAGACTTACTTACTAGAAGTCATTATGAAAATAAGTCTAAAAGTACATGGTTAGATAAAAGGAAGGGTAATTTAAATGCAAACGATGTATTTATTGCAGCCATATGTTACAGGGTAATATTTTTTCAAGTCACAACAGTGATAGAAGTTTTGAAATTCGACAATTCATGAACTGTGACACAGTGGGAGTTATTTATTTGGCAATATGTAACTGTGAGGCTTTTTATGTGGGGAAAACGATTAGGAGTTTTAAAATCAGAGTAGGAGAACATATGAGAGCCATTCAGAGGGGGGACATGACTTATGCTACTGCAGCACATGTTGCTAATACTAGAGAACCTGAACAACATTCCTTTAAGTTTATGGCAATCGATAAGGTAAATAGGAACCCGAGAGGTGGAGATTATAATAATCTAGTACTAAGAAGAGAAAATTACTGGATTTTAACCTTAAAAGCTAACAAAAGTCCAGGGCTAAATGGCCCCTTAGAGCTTTATCCATATTTAAAGGATCGCAGTTAATTTTGGTCATATCTGATTAGCATGAACCATATGGTCTGACTATCTTGTTAAACTCCCCCTTGTTCAGTGTCCCCTTTTTAGTTTTTGAGTTTTTAGTTTTTTTGTATCTTTACATTTTCACAATTTAGTTCTGGAAGAAGTAGTATAAGACTACATTGTTATATGCACTTTTGTTTTATTGTATTAGACATGAAGATGTTTAAAATATTTAATTTAATTGAATGACGGTCTCTGGAGGATTACAATTAGTTTGATGGTTTAGCTAAGTATTCATTGTTCTGATGGAATACACCTGAATCAATTGTGTGTTATATATGGTGTTCTCTGACACTTGGTTTTTTATTTCCTTTGATAAAGGACTGGGGGAGCAGTCCGAAACATGTTAGGAGTCTTGTAAAATAAAGCTTTTTATACTACGTGTTTCTCTTATGAGTTGTATGTGCTGGAAGCCTTTCTTACAAGTATTCCATTGTTGGTTTCTGGAGCACTACGTCCCAGTGCGCACTCAGTTGGTTTGTAAACTTTGGATGTTTGAGTGTTACGCACGGGTTAGGGAGAAGGAATTCATTACAGGTAAAGGTTTTTATTTGTGTCTGTATTTACCTTACCTGTGTCCTGCCCTGTAAAACTCGAGAATATACACGTTTTTGAAGATTATTTGAATTAGAAAAACCTAAGATGTCTTTACAGAACACTCCAAATTTGATTTTTAATTCAATGAGTGATGGAACTCAAATGAATCCTCTGGCTTATGTGGACCAACTTTTAAAGACTGCAGATATTCATAATCCTTTTTTGAACATTGATTCAAGATATGCAGCAGACTGTACTGATTTGTCATCGCCTTTGGAGGCTTTCAGGAATTTAGAAAAATCCACACATCAGTTGAGACGCCTTTTTTGGAACAGTACAAATTTAGAGGCATATTTAGAAGTGAAAAGAGTTCCCAGAGGTTTAAGGTTATTAAAGAACCAGCATGTGGAACTGAAAGCCCTTTGTTTTACAAGAATGGGAGAATATCCTTTTAGATGCAAGCTTTAAACTAATGCAACTCATTGTTAAATACAGTAAGGAGAAAGAAGCTGAGCTGAAGGAAGATATAAAGAAATGTGAAATAGAAGTGTTAAAGTTTCATACACATTTGACTTTGAGCGCTTAAACTTGAGACTGAAAGATTCAATTTTAAATTGATTCTGAAGTTAAAAAATCAAAATGACCAAGTTTTACGAGACAAAGTAGATTTTGAAAGGGGCACGATTTTAAATGGAAAAATAACCAGAAGAAAGGTATTTTAGAACAGAATTAAGAATGTATCATTTGAGTATTCCACAGATTTCAGTACAGACTATAGCGATATAGAGGAGACAACATCAACATGTATCCTTTTCAGAAGGAGCAATCAACAACGGAGCAACAACCAGTGGGGAGCATCAGGTGTACACCGGCCTTATATTCCACCACCTTTATAAGGAGTCCAAGATTTCAAGGAGAAGCAAGGGATTTCCGAAGGGAAAGAGAACCCGACGAGGGAGAAGAAAGAACAAACCTTATGGAAACAGGGATTCTTAGGGAATTACAGGGGACGGAATGCATGGAGGAAGCCTTATGGCAATGGGGGTCGACATCAGCAGAGGAGGTAAGAACTGAATCTTTTGATACCCCTACAACTCAAATTATTAATCTATCTAAACATGATCTGACAAGTGGAGAAATCAACTTGTTAAAAAAAGGTTTGAGTTTTGCTCCTACTACCCCTTTAAATCGAGTACAAACTTTAATAGATTTGAATTTAAACTGCCGCAAACTTAATATTAAGGCTTTCTATTCCCGAAGAGAAATGCTGGGATTACAAGAAATGGAACATTCAGTGAAGGATACAAATGTTTTTAAAAAACCATCGGTCTGGTGCCCCCGCAGCAGTAACTATTTTAAAGAGTTGGTTGAGAGAGACATTGAAACATTAAGCATTCCAGTGAATAATTTTTCTTATCAGAACTTAAGTAGCAGGAAAAGATGCTATAGATACTTTAAAGAAGGATACAGATATAGTGATAAAACAAGCAGACAAAGGTGGAGCGGTGGTCCTAATGGATAGAGAAAATTACATTTTGGAAGTGCAAAGACAGATTTATAACACCCAGTACTATATCAGACTAAAAGAAGATCCAACATATGAGTTCAAGTATGGAATTGATGAGATTATTGAAGATGCCTTGTCTAGTGGAGTAATTACCCAAGATGTGAAAAATTACCTTACAGTTTCTAATCCCACCAGGGCCACTTTTTACATTCTTCCGAAAGTCCATAAAACTTTAGTTAATCCACCTGGTCGTCAATAGTGAGTGGTATAGGTTCACTAACAGAACCTTTGTCGAGATATGTGATTCTTTTTGCAACCTTGGTGTGGAACTTGCCATCATACAGCAAAGATACAAAAGAAGTCCTTAATTTCTTGAAAGACGGACATTACCAGAAGAAGGAATTTTAGTCACAATGGATATTGAATCACTGTATACCAATGTTCCACATGAAGAAGCACTAGATGCAATAGCTTGCTTTTAAATAAAGCGAATATTAGTGGTTCTGATGTTTTATTAAAATTTTGGAATGCATTTTAAAATGTAATGTATTTGTATTTGATGGAGAATTGTTTCTACAGATAAGGGAACAGCTATAGGGAGCCACTTGTGCACCATCGATTCAAGAATTTATTTGTGGAAAGTGAAGAGGATTTTATTTTAATCATAATGTCAATATTTTTCATAATTTTATGATGGTTTGGAAACGCTTTTATTGACGATATTTTTTGATATGGAAGGGGATGAAAATGAGTTAAAATTGTTTGTAGACTTTTACATAGAACAAATCCTTTTCTGAAGTTCACAGTTAGTCACTCCAAGGAACAAATTACTTTTTAGACTTAAAGATTGAACGTAAGCAAATAAGATAAAAACTTCTTTATTCAAAAGGAAGTTGATGGCAATACTATATTACGGGCTAACAGTTGTCATCCCAGGCACACTATCAAAATATACCAATCGGTCAGTTTTAAGAACAAACGAAACTGTACAGAAGTGGAAGATTTTGAGGAGGGCAAAAGAATTAACAAATAGACTGACACAGAGGGGCTATGGTAAGAACTATATTAGGGAAGCTTACAACACAGCCAAAAACACTGACAGGGATGATCTTTGAGAAATAAGTGCAAAATACAGCATGAAGACTGCCGTTTAATTTCATTACAAGATATTCAGTAAAAGCGAAGAACTTGAAAATATCATAAATAGGCATTGGCATATATTGGGAGCTGAATCAGGTTTACAAGGAGTGATAGAACAACCCGTCAGAATGTGTTTTAAGAAAGTTCCCACTATAGGAGACTTACTTACAGAAGTCATTATGAAAATAAGTCTAAAAGTACATGGTTAGATAAAAGAAGGGTAATTTTAAATGCAAACGATGTATTTATTGCAGCCATATGTTACAGGGTAATATTTTTCGAGTCACAACAGTGATAGAAGTTTTGAAATTGACAATTCATGAACTGTGACACAGTGGGAGTTATTTATTTGGCAATATGTAACTGTGAGGCTTTTTATGTGGGGAAAACGATTAGGAGTTTTAAAATCAGAGTAGGAGAACATATGAGAGCCATTCAGAGGGGGGACATGACTACTGCAGCACATGTTGCTAATACTAGAGAACCTGAACAACATTCCTTTAAGTTTATGGCAATCGATAAGATAAATAGGAACCCGAGAGGTGGAGATTATAATAATCTAGTACTAAGAAGAGAAAATTACTGGATTTTAACCTTAAAAGCTAACAAAAGTCCAGGGCTAAATGGCCCCTTAGAGCTTTATCCATATTTAAAGGATCGCAGTTAATTTTGGTCATATTTGATTAGCATGAACCATATGGTCTGACTATCTTGTTAAACTCCCCCCCTCCTTGTTCAGTGTCCCCTTTTTAGTTTTTGAGTTTTTAGTTTTTTTGTATCTTTACATTTTCACAATTTAGTTCTGGAAGAAGTAGTATAAGACTACATTGTTATATGCACTTTTGTTTTATTGTATTAGACATGAAGATGTTTAAAATATTTAATTTAATTGAATGATGGTCTCTCTGGAGGATTACAATTAGTTTGATGGTTTAGCTAAGTATTCATTGTTCTGATGGAATACACCTGAATCAATTGTGTGTTATATATGGTGTTCTCTGACACTTGTTTTTTTATTTCCTTTGATAAAGGACTGGGGGAGCAGTCCAAAACATGTTAGGAGTCTTGTAAAATAAAGCTTTTTATACTACGTGTTTCTCTTATGAGTTGTATGTGCTGGAAGCCTTTCTTACAAGTATTCCATTGTTGGTTTCTGGAGCACTACGTCCCAGTGCGCACTCAGTTGGTTTTTAAAAACACACCAATGTAGATATGGATTAAATGAAAATTTGAATTGGACCAATTTTCAGTAAAACACCACTAAGTAGTGTATTCATCTTCCATATTTGGGTAATGACTCTGCAAAGTTTAAACTCATAACTCCTTTCCACCCCTCTTCCCTATTTTTTCTTACCCCCCTTTTTTCACCTACCATTTGTACCTTGTCCCTCCTACCTCCCTGTTTATCATTAAGTTTATATTCACATAATATGCAAAATGTAAACATTTTTTGGTTTATTAATTATCTGTTTTAATATTCATTCTGACAGGGAACTGTTTTAATTTATAATTTGAAGCAAAGTAATAAGTAAGACATAATTGTTTTTCAGTGTTTGGATTTATCCTTGGTCTCTTAATATACGTATTTATAGAGTTTATTCATTTGAGACTTTGGACTAAGACAGGTCCTTAAGAAAAAGGGAGACTTCCCAGATATAGTTTTCAGGGTAGTTTCATTTTGACCGGGCCACAGGAGGTGGAGTTACATTGGTAACGTCAGCACGCATTGTCATGCTCATCTGTGCGGCCCGGACACTATTCATTAATACCTGAAAAGGTAACCAGGAAGAGGAAGCTAGTCTCAGCGTGTCTGCTAATGGCGACGGGTGAGTAGAAAATTCAAAAAGAAATGCATATGCATTATTACTTTAAAACAGGCAAAGGAGCAATTCATTCCAGGAATTCAGAGGTAGGATTTCTTCACCTCATATGTAAGGAGAGTATTTTGAATATATTTTGCACTTTATGCTTTGGCATTGATAGGGTATTGTTTCGGTTTACAGTTTAACAATGGAAACGGAGAAATCTTGTGAACCATAATTTCATATGTCCATTTATCAAGTTAACCTAACGGTAAATATTAGAAACTAAAGAAACTTAAGATGCTCCATTTTTATTCAATTATAAATCTTAAAATGGATATTTTCTTTCACAGCATAGGACTGAACGAGTTGTAACTCAAAACAGAGTACCCCCGCCCCCATATCAGACACACTGTACATTTAGAAACTTACTGATTTACACAGAATCTTCAGGTTAGTTCCACTTGTTTGTTAGTATCATTTTTTCAAGCCAATTTGAGCAAAAACCCTTTTTGCCTTAAAAAATATTAAATATTTTTTTATGTTTATAGAGAAAACCTCCACAGCCTGATGAAGGAACCAATGTTCTGATACGTTATGAAAAAAACATTTATTTAAGGAGCAAAAGTTACACGTGAAATCACAGTGGAAAATAAAAATAAAAATAAGACTTTTTTGGACTGGTGGTTAAGAAGGTGTTTTCTTTTTGACTTAGCATTCAAAACTTAACACTTTAAACAAGATTTACAGTGCAGTGCATTCAATTAGAAAAAGTTTATAAAGCAGACATTCTACCAGACAAGCTCCAATAAGAGGAGAGATTAATATAACATCAGAGAACGTAATCTTTTCTTAATGTCCCGGATTCTAGAGGGCGATATGGTAGAAGTCCAAGTTATTCAAGACTAAGATAAAACAAGCAAGACCGTAAAATAGTTTTAACCTGACTCAAAGTCCAAAACATTTCAGTCTCCTTCAGATTCTTCTCCCTCCAAGGAGCAAGGCTCCTGCTGCTGTTTAGCCATTATTCCCTCAACACATGCACCAGCTTCCTTTGGGTCAGAGAATCGATATTGGCGGCACCCAACAGTGAAACAAAGACAAGCTAGAAAGGCAAGAGAGTAAGTAATCCCCAGCTCCCGCAACCAATTTTTCACCCCATCAAATGCTGTCCATCTCATACATGTAGCATACGAGACATCTGGGAAAAATAAGATACGAGCCTCTTCCAGATGGATCAAGCCCCTATTCCTCAGGGATCACAATAGTAAATCTTGTTCTCCTGAGGACAGTAGAATAAGTAATACAGTTCTGGGGTTATTTAAGCTACTCAGAGTTCTTCTGGGGGTAATCTGGTATGCTTCAGTTATTTTGAACTCTGAGGTATCCGACAGTCCCTCTAGCCAAGTCTGGAGAAAGTCAATCAGGGAAGCCCCCTCCGATTCCTCGGGGAGACCAAGCACATGAACATTTGCAGCCCTCACTGAGCTTTCCAGTTGTTCCGTGCGGCTTCTCAAGATGGCCTGTTCTTTTAATGAGGAAGCAGTGGCAGCCAGGGCTTTTCCAGCGTTAGCCTCTGCCAATTTCATTACCTCTCCCATCGCATCAAGCCTATGTTCCATCATAAGAAATTTTTCGAAGAAGTCATCCAGTTTTTGATCCATTTGTTGTAATGTTTTAGTACAGGCATTCACTGCCATTTGCAAGGTGGCCAAGGTAGCTCCGGTAGAATCAGTGGTGGCCCGTTAGGCAGTTTAGCATTAGAGGACCGTGGTAGGAAAAAGTCTTGTTTGTTTTTGTTCGCCCCATTTTTAAAGTAAAGTTCAGTTCTCTAGATGCAGTGTCTTCTCTGCAATCAATTTCAGGCAATATGAAGTCTATCTGGCAACAAAATGATGCTTTTATTATAGAAATAAAGCTGAATGTAGAGAGCTCCAGATAGTTGCTGCTCCTGGCTGGGCTGCTAGCTCTGTCCCCCCTGAATGGCAGTTTGAAGGTTGGAATAGAAATACATGACCTTTATTTTTTTAGTTTTTTTGCATTTAAAAGAAGTTTAGACTGAGCAAGGCTGAGCTGGGGATGGTCAAATTCTGACTGGAACTCCAAGTGGGCTTTGGCTGCTGAAGGTTTGAATGTATATATTACCGTGTCATCCACGAAAAGGTGCAACTTTGCTTTGTTTATGTTGTTACCAATGGTGTTAATGTATAGCATAAACAGGAGGGGACCAAGGATCGAGCCTTGTGGTATGCCTCTCAAGAGAGGAAGGAGTGGGGAGAAAGAGCCACCTGCTTTCACTTGTTGCATTCTATTTGTCAAGTAGCTGTTGAACCATGCTAGTGCAGGTTCAGAGATGCCATGCCACTGGAGCGTGTCAAGGAGTACAGTATGATCGACAGTATCGAATGCTTTGCTAAGGTCACAAAAAAATACTCCTGTGACTTGTTTTTTTATCCATGGCCATGAGCCAGTCATTAGTAACTAAGACTAGGGCTGATGTGATGCTGTGGGCTGGTCTGAAACCTGACTTGTTCAGAGTTATTGTTTTTGTCAAGATAATCTCTTATTTGGACATTTACCAACTTCTCAAGTAGTTTAGATAGCAAGGGGAGGATGGATATAGGGCGGTAGTTATTTAGGTCTGTGTGCTCGCTTGACTTAAATAGAGGAAGTACCTAGGCAGTCTTCCATAGGTCGGGCGCAGTGCTATAGCAGACGGACATATTAAGCAAGTGCAGTATGAGGACTGTTAGGAAGTGGACACCATCTTTGTTGAAGTAAGGGCCTATGCCATCAGCACCAGCACCTTTGTTAATATCTAGTTGAAACAAGAGGTCTTCTACTTCTTTGAACTGGAATGGAGTGAAGGAGAAGATGCTGCTTGTCAGTGGAGGTGAATGTCTGTGTACGCTGGATGCTAGAGCGGCTGCTTTTGAAGTATCAAAAGCAAGGCCAGTAGTGGAGAAATGATCGTTAAAACTGCGTAGTATGCAAGGTTTATCAGAAACAGTCTGACCATTAAGGGAGATCTTACCAGGTAGTGTGGAGGAAGGTTTATTGCCCTCTGCTGCTTTAATAATATCCCAGAATTTGCTCGTTTCCCTTTGCAGTGTCAAAAGCAGCAAGGAAGTAGGAAGCTTTCGTTTTGTGCACTCATTTCAGCAGGCTCTCAAGACTGCCCATTCCGCTGGGAGTTTGGTCCTTCTGGCTGTAGCCTAGAGACAATCCCTTGGATTTAATGCAGCCTTTAGGACAGCGGTGAACTACGGGCAATAGTGCTTCTGGGTTCTACATTTTAACATAGGGGCATGTTTATTGATGATAGCACCTAATGTGTTGTTGAAGACGGCAGTCTCATTGTTGATGTTTGTGGCTAGATTAAAGTTGGTCCGGTCTTTGTCTCTGAGGCCCGCTAAGTAATGAGGCAGACTAAACTTGGGGAAGCCCCTTTTCCAAATGAATCTACTTACCGACTTGAGTGGTTGCTGCCCCCTGACACAGGCCACAGCACAGTGGTCACCGGCATCATTGTGGAACACTCCTAAGCATGTGAACTTATGGGGTCTGTTTGTAAGAATGAGGTCAATCAGCGACCCTTTTGAGGGTGTTTTGGGGTTCGGACAAGTGTACTCTGATACCAATTGAGTGAAGCCAGCCTTATCGCAGAAGTCCTCGAGTTGTGAGCATTTGTTGCAGGCTTTGTGCCAGTCGAGATTAAAATCACCCAGGATGATTACTCGTTCTGTCTTGAGTCAGACACGGTGCGCAGATGATTTAGGAGTTTCAGGCCCCCAGAGGGTGGGTGGTAACAACCTATTCCCGTTAGAGTTTCCATGGGGGATAAGAATAGGTTTATTAGAACGGATTCAAATTCCTTTGATATAGTGCTCGGGTGATGTCTGAGACAGTAAATTTATCTTTGACATAGATGGCTAGACCTCCTCCCCTGGTTGGTCTATCACTATGATAGATGTTATAGGAGGGGAGGGATACTGCAGTGTCGGGGTGTTTTTTTTAGCCATGTTTCTGTTAAGAAAAGGATATCAGGGTCTGTGTGGGAAATCCAGGTCTGGATAAAATCGACCTTTTTCAGTACACTGCTCACATTAATATGCAGACACTTCAAGCCCTTGGTGTCAGCAAAGGCAGCTGGTGAGTTTAGGGTTTATGGTAGCCCAGGGTTTAATTCAACATTCCCTGTGCAGATAAGCAGCAAGAAGATTATATTACTGATCCATCTACAGAGCAGTTTAACTTTGGAGGATTTATACTGCCTACGTATGGCATAGGTAGGTAGCTCATATGTACTGGTATAGTGAAGGAATGAGGGACACAGAGCGTAGAATAACTGCGATGCCTGGAATGATCTGGGATGGGGGGCTGTAAGCAGAACTGCCAATATGGAAGTATGGGGGGTTCTGTAAGCAGGGTAGGTGAAGATGGGGGACTGTGGTGGAAACAAGATGGTAAAAACTGGATGGCTCATATACACAGAGTTGATTCTCATTTATGAGAAATAGGGAGTGGTGAGTGTTAGCTTCAGCGTCCATACCTGTAAGGTGAGTTATGGTAAGTAAGGAGAGTAAGATGAGCACAGTGATAACTGTAGTCATTGTGTCTGAAGGGAGGGACTAATAGTGTAGTTTATTCTAATGGAGAGGTAAAGAAATCCTGGTATTGTGGATATAGGTATTACTCCTTTAAGAGATTTGCTGTAGCTCTTAGGTGCTTCCCCTTTAAGAGAGAAAGTGAAGTGTAACCAAGTAGGAGGTGGGTGGGTCTCTCAACTCTGGTACTGTATTTAATAAAGGAAGGAGGTGGGGGAGGAGGGTGGGCCGAAAAATCATTAAAAAACCAGTTCAAGGTAGGCAAATGCTGAAACAGTGCAGCAAAAGCTACAAGTCAGGCTGAGATTCAAGTCAGGCTGTGCAGCCCTGAGGACTGAGCAGCTGACAAGAAAAACAAGCAAGTAGCAGAGCTGCATTGTGCATCTCAGAGAACTGTGCAACTGAATGAACTGTGAGCAAAAAGATCAGGGCTTCATTACGCAGCTGCTAAAAGAAGAAAAGTGAGATCAATGTTTCTCTGCAGTCCAATGATTTCAGCACTGGCTGCAGCGTATGGCAGGAAACCAATGGCAGTGCTCCGGGGCCATCTGGAATCATTCAGGTACCACAGTGATGGGTGCCAGGTATTCAATTAGAAAAGGGAAGAAAGCTCCAAAATATCTTTTCCCTTGTACTGGGTCAGGGACCAGCCATTATGTTGCAAGCCAAGGAGGAATGCGGACAGCAGGTGCATTCTTGCCCCGTCCTGGGTGGGCAGGTTGCTTGTGGAGGGGACCGTGTCCATGGCACCAGCCCAGTGGGCTCTGATTAGCCTGCGAGAGCGACAAACAGCAGAGTGGGCAATTATAAGCCTGAGCAGTAGTCAGGGAGAGGTTTCAGAGCAGGGAGGGGTGAGGAAAAATTAACAGTTGAAATAGCTTGGGATGAAAGCGTGGGGAGGAGGCTTCTTTACAGACTCTGGCAAGGTGCCAGCAGTAAACTGCAACAGGGAGCTAAAACAAAGGGTGTTAAATGGGGGCGTGTATCTGACCTGATCCTTTGGTGCCAGAGTCAAGGGGGAAGTCTAGTAGCTAGACAGATTAGAAATGCAGAATCAGACTTAAACTTTAAAATACAAGAGCAGAAATTGCCATCAGAAATCTAATATGCAATGTAAACACTGTTCAACTCAAAATTAATTCAGAAAATCAACTCCACAGTCCATTTAAGGAAACCCTTAAGGCAGGAGAACCATAAATAATACAAAAAATCACTAAGAAACCAGGATAAGCAAATGTTGAAAACAGTGCAGCAAAAGATACAAGTCAGGCTATGCAGCCCTGAGGACTGAGGACTGAGCAGCTGACAAGAAAAACAAGCGAGTAGCAGAGCTGCACTGTGCAGAAGTACGGCAGCTTGGATTCAATGCAAAGAACTGCAAAATAATGCACCTGGGAAACAAAAACCATGGGGATGATTACACAATGGGCGGGGGAGGGGTAGTAGCAACAACAAAAATAGAAAGGGACCTGGGGGTAATCATATCAAATGACCTTAAGGTTAGCAAGCAATGTGAGAAGGCAGTAGGGAGGGCTGGAGGGACACTGGGATGTATAGGGAGGGGCATCACCAGAAGAAAACAGGAAGTTGTTATCCCTCTGTACAGACAGTTGGTGAGACCCGATCTGGAGTACTGCATCCAGTTCTGGAGACTCCATCTCCGCAAGAACATGGACAGGATAGAGGCAGTCCAGAGAAGGGCAACTAAAATAGTGCAGGGTCTGCAAGAGAAGCCATAGAAGGAGAGACTAAAGGAGCCCAATATGTATACCCTTGAGGAAAGGGGGGGGGGGGCATGATAGAAACTTTAAGTACCTCAGTGAATCAACAAAGTCCAAGAGGGTAGCATCTTTCAGAAAAGAGACGTGCAAGAACAAAGGGGACACAATTTGAAGATAGAGGGGGCAGTTCAGGGGCAATGTGAGGAAGTATTTTTTCACAGAGAGGGTGGTGGACGCATGGAACAGCCTTCCTGAGGATGTTATGGGGTCTAAAACTGTGGGAGAATTGAAGAATGCATGGAACCGACGTAAGGCAATTTTTGTGGGGGGTAGGAAGAAATAGGCTGTTGCTTAACTAGGATCTGCAGCTTATCCTGTAGGTAGGGAAATGGACAGAAAAGGTGGGCCAAGTGGTCCTTATCTGCTGTCAAAGTCTATGTTTCTATGTGCAGCTCACAGAACTGTTCAACTGAATGAACTGTGTGTCTTATGCCCTAGTCCAATGATTTCAGCACTGGCTGCAGCGTCTGGCAGGAAACCAATGGCAGCACTCCGGTGCCGTCTGGAACCATTCAGGTCCCACATCGATGGGTGCCAGGTATTCAATTAGAAAAGGGAGGAAAGCACCAAACTCCCCTTTCCCTTGTCCTGGGTCAGGGACCAGTCATTACCTTGCGAGCCAAGAAGGAGAACGGGCAGCAGGTGCCTTCTCACCCTGTCCTGGGAGGGTTGCTTGTGCAGGGGACCGCGTCCATGATACCAGCCCAGTGGGCTCCGATCAGCCTTGCGAGCCAAGGAGCAGAGCTGGCAGCTGGCACCTTCTAGCCCTGTCCTGGGCGGGCGGGTTGCTTGTGGAGGAGACCATGTCCATGGTACCAGCCCGGTGGGTTACGATCAGCCTGAGCCGGGGGGGGGATACAATTCTTATAACTGGGATCAGGCTGGAGGGGGGTACTACTGTATGACCAGGGATGTTTTCAATTCTGTTGAGGATTGGGCAGAAAGGGAAAAGTGGACTTATCAGGAATATTTTTGATTCAGTCACGGACTGGGTGGGGGGCAGCTACTGAACTACCAAAGATGTTTCTGAGTCAGTCAGGGATTGGACAGAAGGCCCACTAGACTTCCAGGGATGTTTTTGATTCAGCAGGTGATTGAATGGGGAAGGCCACTGGGCTACTAGGGATGTTTTTGATTCAGTTGGGGATTGGCAGGGGGGCCACTAGACCGGTTTACCCATGATGCAGCGACAGCCATTACAGAGACATCCCCGACGGCGACAGCCGCAGTGCCGACTGTCAGCACTGCAGTGCCAGGGATGCCTCCATGTGTCCATCAGGGGGCTGCGCCCCCTGAACTCCCCCATGTCTTGAAGGACTTCCAGGCCTTGTCCCTGTTCCTGAGGAGGGCTAGGATTTTCGTTGAGATCCATGGGAGGTGGACGCCCCTGACTCTGGTTCGTCTGAGAGGGGCACAGTGGTCCCAAGCGGCAGAGAATTTAATCTTAAAAGAACTCCAGGGCCTCACCAATGAAGGTGGATTGGCTGATGAAGGACCAATCAGAATTGGCCAGGTCACTTAGTAGGAAGGTAAGGTCCAGGGTTTTGTAGGATCCAGTCATTAGGATTCTGGGTGGGGGAGCTTTTGGCCTGATGATTTTTCTTACCGAACAGATGGTGTGGTGGTCGCTTAGGGCATCCAGTAGGAGGTAAGAAGCTAATATCCTATGATGGTGTGAGTTGAGGGACCAGTCCAGAAGACTCCAGAACCTTCTGAATATTAAGGCCACTGTCTAGGCTATAAAGTACAGTTGTGTAAGAACTTACCATAACAGTAGATCTTCAAGAGTATCTTTTGCAACAGACCACAACACATGGGATATCCATCCATAGGCATCACTTCCTCTGGATCATTTCCCAGCAGTCTCTCTCAGAGGCCTCCTCTTTCTGTCATCTGATGTGCTCTTGCACATATATAAAGGGGAGGCCCCTGATACTCCTCAATTCTATTTTCCATCTTAGCGACGGATATGAAATATAAATCATAGGTCTCCGATGGGAACCGAGGAGAGTAATAAAAGGCAGTACCTAAGGCTTCCATGAGAGGATAGAGCAAGGTACCCTTCTGAAGCAGGATCAAGGGGGGATGGTAGGCAGGTAGCATGGCCTGCTGCAAGAGATACTCTCGAAGATCTACTGTTACAGTAAGTTCTAATGCAACTATACTACCTTCTTCAAGTCAGTCTCTTGCAGCATGCCATAACCTATGGGAAGAATCCCAAGCAGTTATGATACCCACGGGAGGAGGTAGCGAACCGCAGCAGATTAGGACAGAAAGCCATTGAGGATGGCCTGCCCAAACGCGGCATGGTTCTTAGAAGCGATGTCTAGACTGTAATGTTTTGTGAATGTATGTACAGTAGACCAGGTGGTGGCCTTGCAAATCTCTGAAGCAGAGACGCCTCGGAAACACACTGTGGAGTGGGGTTTCACAGATCCTATGAGAGGTTTATCATATTTGTTATATACGAACGTAATGCAGTTGGCCAACCATGTGAACAAGGACTGCTTAGAAACCCAATCGCTCAGTTGTCCTGGGTGAAAGAAACAAAGAGTTGCTCAGTTTTATGCAACTGTTCAGTGCAAATAAGATAAATTCTCAATGTTCTTTTCACATCGAGAGTATGAAGCAGGGCTTCCCCTGGATTCTCAGGCTCTGCAAAATTGTACTGGCAACTGAATCAACTGATTTAGAGTAAATTCAGAAACAACTTTAGGTAGAAAGGAGGGGTTAGTACATAAGGACACCCGATCCATATGAAACTGTAAATAAGGTGGCTCGTACAGAACCTGTAACTCAGACATACGTCTACCTGACATAATCGCCACCAAAAACATTGTTTTCCACAACAAAAACTGGAGCTCACATATTTCAGCGGGTTCAAAAGTTAATTTTTCAAGAACAAAATTTAAATCCCACACTGGGAGAGGGTCCCGAACAGGGGGACGCAAATGTAAGATACCTTTCAGTAAGGTTCTAATGAGAAGTAACTTAGACAATGGTTTGTTGTTCTCAGGTAAATGGGAAGCAGTAATAAACCAATACGTGTACTTTTATTGATGAATATTTTAGACCAGCTTCTGACAGAGAGGAGGTAGTCCTGTATTCTCTGTGGGGAACAGGCATAGGGTTCCAGTTCCTGAAAAGAGGCCAAAAGGGAGAAACATTTCCATTTCATAGAGTAGGAGGCCCTAGCAGAGGGCTTCCAAGCTGCTCTCAGAATCTCCGCTACTCCTGGGGACACCTGATAATGAGAGAGGACTACATCCTCAGGAGCCAGGGGTGCAGGCGCAAGGAGCACATCTTGGTATAGTAGGGAGCCATCCTCCTGTGAGAGGAGGACTGGACAAAGAGGTTTAGGAAGAGGATCCCAATCCAAGATTTGCAACAGTAGGGGGACCCAAATCTACCTCATCCAGTAGGGGGCTATGAGAATCATTGATGCCCTGTCTCGGACCAGTTTCAGCAGTACTCTCTGTATGAAAGGAAAGGGCGGGAAAGCGTAAAGAAATTTTCCAGTCCAGGAAGGAGATAAGTCATCCAGCCATAAAGTTCCAGGACCTCGCTCTAGAGAGCAACAGAGAGGCAGTTTTGCGTTTTGTGGAGAAGCAAACAGGTCTAATGCTGGGCGACCCCACCAGAGGAAGACGTCTGCTAAGATGTCTGAGTGGAGCTCCCATTCGTGAGCCTGAGCATGAGTTTCAAGTTCAAGTTCTTTTATTAATATAAATGTATAAAACCAAGTTTGTTACATTCTAAAAATACTTAACATAAAATATACCATATTATACACACATAATTGTTACATAACTAACAATCAATTTAACACCATACATGATGAAGATAAAGACAAAGAAACCATAAAAGCATAGCCCACAGTTTTAAATTCATATTTTTTTTTAAAAAAAACAATATTTGGCAATACCATAAATTAGCTTAACTGAATCTAATTTTAGCAAAGATTTTTTTATAATCCAAACAATTGCGAATAAGGTACGATGGCATTAACTGGGAGAAAATTATTTCACACTGTTGAGCCCAGGATTTGCATTCAAATAGAATATGCATAATATATAATTCTGATCTAACAGTACAATTCCAGCTATTTTACAATTTTTTGCAATACCAGTTATTCAAATTAAAATAGGAATTGCCCAAACAGGCCAGTCTAATTCTGCATAATATATTTCTATGGATGCCATTTTCACAGACAATCAGATAATTTTCTACACCCCAACTAGATTTAATACTTGGGTACAACCCCATGGAATCCATCTCATGTATACTTTCAAAATCCTGTTGAATAGTTACATCATTAAATTCTTTGCACCACTTCATTCATATACCCATCCATGTTATTAACTGCTGAGCTACTCCATAGATCAATAAAAACAAGCCATTTCAGTCTACTATTCAATTTGTGAAACCACAACACATTTTCACTTCCAATATTTAAATCATTCATACTTTCTTCCCAACAAAGCAGTGGAAGTCTATTTTTATTCATTTTTAATAATCCAGCCCAAAATTTAACTTCCCTTATCAAAATCCTTGCTTTAATCTGGATGAGACTAGACTCTAGTCTTAAGAAGCTTGATGGACAATCATGAGGCAAATTTAAAGTAGATCTTAAAAACTGATTTTCTAAACATTCTACATTAGCTTTTTCCAAATACAAACCCCATACCTCATTGGCATAAAGTAATTGGTTTATTAATTTAACTTCAAAAGTTTTTTCAGAGAGAAAAAGGAGTTATCAGCAAATCTTGCTGCAATGTTTTGAATTGCTCCCATCGTTTTATAAGAATTATTCTTTACTTCCACCAAATGTTGGAGCCACGTCACTTTACTATCAATTGTTACACCTAAATATTTTAATTCCTTAACCACTTCAAATTGACAACCCTTAATTGTCCATAATCTCTCCTTTTCATCTTTCCCTATAATTAGGAAATTTGATTTACTAACATTTAATTCAAAGTTCAAATACTTTAACATACTTATAATGTTAGCAATACCTTGTTTAAGACCTAATGGGGTTCTAGAAATAACTAACACATCATCAGCATATAATAATAATTTAATTTCTTCTTTATTCATAGATGGTGCAAAGATATCAATCTGGCTGATATTCTTAACTAGGTTTTCTATATACAAATTGAACAGAATAGGAACCAACAGGCATCCTTGCTTGACACCAGCTTCAATAACCAGCTCTCTTGTAAGTGCACCATCCCTTCCATACCTTACCTCAATTGTTGAATTTTGATGTAAAAGTTTAAGAATCTGCAAAAAACTGTGGGTCAGTGTTAAGTGCTGCCCAAGTCTCCAATAACCTAACTCTGTTTACCATGTCAAATGCACATTTTATATCTGAAAAGTCAAAATATAAAATACCCTTTTATGTCTGACATATTTGTCTATCAAAAAATTTAGCATAAAAATCAAATCTGAAGTACTGTGTCCTCTTTTAAATCACCCCTGAAATTTTGAAAGCAGATTGTCTTCGACCCAGACCAACAACCTATCCAATATTAATCTAGAAAAATGTTTCTGTAAGACAGGTAGAAGTGTAATAGGCCTATAACATTTGGGGTCTCGCTTATCACCTTTTTTTAAAATGGGGTACAATAATACCTTTGTTCCAATTTTGGGGAAGAATCAGGTGTTCACTTATTATTATACACACTGGAGTACACAAAGAAGCCCAATAATCTGGATTATTTAGAAAGACTTCTGCAGGAAGTCCATCAGCCCCTGCTGGTTTATTTCTTTTTTGTGCTAAGACAGCAGCTTTGGGAGGCGCTATGGCCCCCGAGCTGAGAAGCAGCAGATTTAAGCAGTTCTGGTCCAACAGAGGATAAAAGTTCAAAAATCCACTATTTGAAGCAACTTTTGGGCAAATTATTTCACATAGTTGGAAAGAGGAGCGAAAACTGATCAAGAATGGACAATCCTAGAAAGGATCAAGGTGCTGGGACTGGAGGGAAATTAGGCAATGCCCCTCAGCACTTGAGACCCGACATGAGTGCATAGGCCAAGAATACATTGGACTCAGGAGAAACTCTTAATTCTCTAGGTCTAAAAATCCAAAGATTGATTAATACAGTGAAAGACCTTAATACCAAGATAGACTCTTTTGGAACTCATGTAGCAGCTGTGGAAGTAACGGTTGACCACCTAAAAAATATGGTGCAAGAAGCTAAAAGTCAAGCAGACTCTGTGGCAGTAACCTCCACGATACTGGTCAAAGAGAACGCACATTTCAGGGCCGGGTTGGAAACTTTGGAGAACAAGGCCCGATCCTCTCATCTGTGCATATTGGGCCTCCTGGAGGGGATTGAAGGTGATCCCCTACATTATTTCTGCAGGACTGGCTCAATGAAAAGTTAGTGGATGGAGGGCAAGATTTCCAGTTCGGTCTCCAGAAAGCCTACCGAATCTCTCCTCAGAGATATCATGAACAATCTGATGTCCCACATACCCTACTAGTAGTGACTGACGGAATCGGAACCCAAGATAAGATACTTCCGATGGCAAGACAGTCGGGTCCCCTCACACAGGATGATCAGAATACTTACATCTTCCCCGACATTAGTTATGCGATGAGGATCCGCCGCAAGAAATTTGACGGTGTCCGCCTAAAGCTATGAGAGGCTGCTATACCCTATACGATCATCTACCTGGCTAAGCTCTGGATCATCTTTGAGGGCAAAGTGTGGATTTTCACCAATCCTACCGAAGCCGGAAAATGGGCCTCTCAGCTACAAATCAGTCAGCAGAAGGGAACAAGGGAAGAAGATGAAGATGTGGACCCAGCAGGAGATGGGGACACTTGATCTTGTATTGGGCTAAGTACAGCTCTTATTTGTCTCTAATCTTGATGTTACCCCAGTACTGTCTGTTGTAATACGGATAGTTAAGAATCCTTTGTATTTTGTTGATAATATAAATCGAATAAAGTAGAATGGGGCATCCTATGTGGGTGGTTTAAGATCAATCGTTAGGATGGGAGTTAAGTAACGTTCTCTCGTTTCTTTTACTTTACATTGCATTGTTGTATTTCCAAAATGTGCTTAAATATATATATTTGAAACTGCTTGAATTATGCTGCTGTAAAAGTTAAAGTTTCTCTCGATTTCCTATAATTAAGTCTAAACTATGACACCATAAGCCCTATAAAAGGGTGTGCTTAAGTTGGACTTGATTCTGGACTTTAGAAACATCTTAGTCATATGGCTCATGGGCTCAGGAAGCAGCAATTATGGTTTGGACTTTTAGGAAAGACATTTTAAGCAATTACCCCCTGAATGTGGTATCATAACATCTAGATACTCCTCCCATATGATTAAGGGGGCTGAGTCCCCCATTGTACTGTATTGTTATTTTATTATATGTCTATGATGTGACTGCATTGTTTTCATCAAATAATGAAAAATAATTTAAAAAAAAAGACAGCAGCTTTTACTTCATTAGGTGAGAAATCAAACGCTCCATCCCTAATATCCAAGGGTGACATACTAGGGTCCAACGCTAATGCATTATTCTGATTTGAATTCATTTTATATATCAAGCTAAAGCACGATACCCACATTTGTTCACTTATCATACCTGGTATATTATAGGTAGTATTACTGTCACTGCAGCCAAAAGCGACCATAGGCCAAAAAGACTTTATGTCATTTGTTAATATGCAATCCTGAAGCTTCCCCCACAAGTCATGCTTATAGCTTCTTTTTTTTATAATCCAGCATTTTTTATACTATGATTTCAAGTGTTTGAAGGCTCCCAAAATTGAGTATGATGGGGCATTAACCCTCGGTTTCCTTCATTTCGCATCCTATGGCACTCTATATCAAACCATGGTTTTTCTTGACCCACAACAATTTGCCTTTTAGGTCTTTGCCTCCTGCTAAGTTCAGATGAGATAAGGGCAATTAACTTATTACAATCTTTAACTTGAAGGTCCACACTCAACTGACTTCTATTCTGAGTTGTGTTCACTTTTGCTCTTAACTGATCAGTCAAGATAATACCATCTAATACCTCTTTTGAATAGGAGTCCCATATAATTTTTTTCCCATACTTAATACACATATGTGAGTCTGCAATGGTTTCAGATGCTCTATCTAATGTGCATTTATTAAAACCTAGAGTTTTAGGAAAATGATTGCTATCCCATAACTTAATGACATTAAATTTACCAACTAAAGGATAATCTACTACTTCTACTGCACAAAGGTCCAAAATCTCTCCTCATTTTGCTGTTAGGAATGTATATTTCCCTTCCCAGTCCCCTTCTGTCCTACCATTCAAAATTCTACAATTAAATTTTTCAAAAAACTGTAGAATTCTTTTTTCCTTGCTTGGAGATTATTTTGTCTTGTGGTTGTCTAATGGGGATATTCAGTAAGTCATCTATATACCATGCATTTGTTTGTTCTTCTATAAGGTTACCCATGTGGGCATTGAAGTCACCTGCTAAAAAGATTTTTACCCCAGGAAATCTTATTTTTAGAGACTCAATACTACATCCCACTATTTCAGTAATCCTAAAATAGTTTGCTGCCTTTAAGCCTGGCAGAATATATATACTGTATATATATATATATATATATATATATATATATACACACATGAAAAAGAGCCCACTTGACATTATTATTTATGATCACCACAAACATATAGAATTCATTGTATGCACTTACTACAACTGTACCATTTTTCAGGTTTGAGTTACTATAAATAGCTAATCCACCCTTATAGTGGCCATGGGATTTTACTTTATATGCTGGAGACAGCCAGGCAGTAAAGCCCTCAAGCAATTATTCATCTATATTTTTCAACCATGTTTCTTGGATAAGTAAAATTGTAAAAGATCTCATCCACTGATGGCACTGCTTGTCCATACATCTCCTCCTTAACCCAGTTACATTCCAACATAATATGTTAATTTCCTCTTTATGAATATTTGTAGCTGGCTGTCAAATGGAGTCATCTTCCAAAATTATCGTTGTATTTGAGCTGACCTCACTAACTACTGAAGTTTCTACTAAAGAGCTTGAGGAGATGAGTTCACTACTTTTCTCCTCCTCTACTATACTAGTGTTGATCCTTGTTCTCATCTGTTTCCTTCCCCTTCTAGTTAAAGTTATCTCATCATCACCTTTTAAGTTGTGAACTAGTTCACTTGGTTTTATGTAAGTTGTGATCCGGGGTTGCTTAAGAACAGCCCCGCCTCTTATCTCCATACCCTTTGGCATCCCATTCTTTTTCGCTAAGCTTTTCATTGCATCTTTTACTTCTTCCCTTATTGTTACATCTAATATTACTCCTATATCCATAAACCTATATATCAGTAAAACAACTTTAGATCTTATAGTAGCATTTTTAAACACCACACACATCCAACCTTTAAAGGAGCCATCTTCATACCTGTAGGTAGATTTGATATCCTGTCATCCAATTCTGGAACCTGCGAGACCTTTAATCAGATTGTATGTGACAAATTTTAAAATGTAATTGCTCTCAGATTTGCTTTTGGGTAGCCCTTTTATAAATAAAGTTAGTAATGTTTCTCCTAAATTAATCAGTCACTCTTTTCTTTCTTCTGTTGTTTCAAGTTTCTTTCTATTGATTTCAACAGATTTTGCTTCACTTGTTTTTCCAAACTTCACTTTCCTTTTCTTACCTTCCTTTGAGCCTTTTGTACATTCTCCCCCTTTTTGAGTTCTCTCACTATTCCCCATTATGTCATTTTTTCCCCTTTTACCTTCTGGGCTAGATCCTTGCTGATTATTTTGTTGTTCACTTTTTCTAACTTTATTTGACTTTTTCTTCATTATACCCTCCTTAATTATAAATCTCTTGCTTTCTTTGAGTTCTTCCACCAATTTTTCTATTTCCAAAACCTTCTTATTAGCTATACTGTCCATGATAGTTCTAATGCTCCTGTTAGCCCTATCACTTTCCATACCACTAAATATAGGCATGCTTTTCTCTACCTCTTTGTTGGTCAGAGCCCAATTGATGCCTTTCATGTTGGGAGATTTCTACCTGAGCATTTACTACATTAAAATTAACTCCCTGACATTTAAGGGAGTTATATTGTACACTATCTTTCATAAAGTTGTTACAAAGCATCTAAGTAATGTAACTAGTTCCAAGAGCTGCTCATTACCAAATCGCATTCCCATTTCAGCCCATTGAATATTGCGAAGAGTGAATTTTCTATAGCATGATCTTTAAGGTGCGTTCTCTCAGAATCACTTGCATTTTACTTCATAATATTCAGGAAGTGTATTACATCTCCCAGTGCAGATAGTAGGGAGAGCACTACTCATTACCTGTTTAATGTATCTGTCCCTTCACATTCTGATTGGTAATATACAGATTCAAAAAATATCAAAGTTATTAAGAAATGAAACATTTTTTAAAGATACTACTTCTTGCTGATTTTTTAGGTCAATACCCTGCATAGATGATATAGCTCCTGAAACTGGTTTTCCAGAATGTCACCTTTCACCGTTATTCTCTACACAATCTACTAAATCTATTAAATTAGAGACACTTCTGTTTGGTAATGATTTATTCATTCTAATGCACATCGGGGCCTCTGATGGATGTGTTAAATCTGATAAGTGAAAATCTGGGCCCGTAATATTAGTGGCATTAGTCACATTAATATTTTCTACTATTTCTTGGTTTTTAGAAGTAATGATTTTTTCTAACTGTTTAGACGCCACTGATTCTTCCAAACTTCTGATTTGCTTTGACAGAGGGTAGGTTAAGGAATTACTACTTTCACATAGTGTCTTTGCTGGGGATGAAGTTCATTTTGGCTGGAAATTTTTTGCCACTTTCTTATTGCCCCAGAGTTCAATGTGAGCAACTGAAGGGCACATAAACTGAGTTATTTTCTGATTACCAGCCTTATCACTCCCCAGATTCACTCCACTCTTCTCTTTTTTCTTAGCATTTTTATTATGCCTTCTACTATATGTTTTAGTTACTCCCTTGCCTATCTTACACGGCATTATCACACCAAAAGCACCCAAAACAATTTAACTAAACAAGTTAGAAATTCAGAACATATTATAACCACTCTTTCTGAGTTTGGTGCTTTTGTTTTGTGTATTTTGATTTTGGTAAGCCTGTGGAATGTTTAGGCCTTCTCCCCTGGTCGTGCGCTAGTCGTCCTCTGCCCACCATCCACCCCCCCCACCTCTGATGTTGTCAACTTCCCAGCGTTGGGTATTGTTCATGGGGGGTGTGGACTTCAGAGGACGAATGAACGGATCTCTCACATCGGGGTAGTTACACCTAGAAGACGCCCTGGGATGAAATGGAGCCTGGAGTGTGGTTCGCCACATCTAGTCCCCATACCCAAGGGCACCACTACTTTTGGTGGGCAAGTAGCCATGCGGCTCTCGAAAACCCATCCAACTCAATCAGTGTTATGCAACACCAGATCTGTTAAGAATAAGACTGCAATTATTGCTGATCTTATTGGAACAACCGATCTGGCTTGCATCACCAAGACCTGGCTGGATGAAAATGCTGGCCCCACATTGGAGGCTGCAATTCCGGCCGGG
Organism: Neoceratodus forsteri; assembly: GCA_016271365.2. Classification (NCBI taxonomy): domain Eukaryota; kingdom Metazoa; phylum Chordata; order Ceratodontiformes; family Ceratodontidae; genus Neoceratodus; species Neoceratodus forsteri. The sequence goes on along the minus strand of CM028132.1, from coordinate 873,951,041 downwards.
TACTCGGTGATGCACCGCTCAAGACTGGACTGCGGGGGGGGGGTGGCAGTCTGTTTCAAGACTGAGTTGGGCCTCACAAGTATACCAGTTAAGGAGACCAAATCTTTTGAGTGTACCGTGGTAGCAGGTGTAGGTTAGCTCTCGTCTACCATCCACCCGGGGTCGAGAAGAGATTCCTACAGGAAGTAGCAGATTTCATAGTCCACATGGCGTTTGAGTCACCCAGACTGATGGTTCTGTTCGACTTTAATGCCTGGGTCAATGATGAACTCTCACAATTTGGACAGCACCTCCTCCAGCTGATGACATCGCTGGGCCTTACACAAATGGCTACCTCTGCTGCCCATAAATATGGTCACTCTCTTGATTTGGTTTTCCTCCTGGGAATTGAAGCCTCTGATCTGGGGGTGAAACCTGTTGTTGGTCCGATCACTACACGTGAGGTTCAACTTTTGCACCTCCTTCCATAGGCCTGCCCCTGAAGAGATAGTCAGTTACCACCCTTTACGGGATGTCAGCCCTGAAGGCCTAGCGGCGGTGACTGACCTCTTGGAGTTTCCTGTGGCAAGCTCGAGTCCAGAGACTTTGGTGGTGGCCTATAATAAAGCCATCTCTGAGGCTCTGGACTCGATTGCTCCAGTCTCTGTTCGTCCCCTCCCCCTTCGCCCTTGGGCCCTATGGTTTGATGTGACCTTGAGAAGTTGCGGCGACTAGGACAAAGGTTAGAGCAGTGCTGGTGGAAATCCACCCTGGAGGATGACCACCTTAGACTGGTAGAACTGTAATGCTCTACCAATCAGCGATCTCCTGTAAGAAGGCAGAATTCCTGTCTGGGTATGTTGCTGCCACTCAGAACCGACCAGCTCAATTCTTCCAAACGGTGGACAGGCTATGCAACCCAGTCTGTCTGCAGCTCCATAGAGTTTTTTCACAAGTGGAGTGTGATGAGCTTGCTCGATTCTTTGCGAATAAGGTGGCCGACATCAGGTCGGAGATCCTCTTGACTCACTCTGTGTGGGATGCTGTTGATCCGTGCCCAGTCACCTCACCTTGTGCTTCCTGGAGTACCTCTGACCAGCCAGAGCTCATGGATGTTATGCGGATTGTCTGGAGTATGCACGCTACATGCTATAATTTGGACCAGGACCCAACTTCTCTGTTTATGGGTTGTTGTGATATTATAGGCCCGGTCCTGGTACAAATAATCTGGAGCTCCCTTGACTCGGGTGAGTTTACAAGCTCCCTAAAGGAGGTGGTGGTAACACCCCTCCTGAAAAAGGCTTCTTTGGACCTGGACTCTCTGGCCAACTACAAACCAATCTCAAACCTCCCCTTTAGAGGGAAGGTTATTGAGAAAGTAGTGGTGGTACAGTTGGAGAACCACTTGACCATCCATAACATCTACAAACCTCTCCAGTCTGGTTTTTAAAAGAGGCACAGTACCGAGACTGCGCTGGTTTGGGTGCTCAATGATCTCCTGATGGTGAGAGATTGGAGAAGCTGTTCTATCTTGGTGCTCCTTGATCTCTCTTCAGACTTTGACACTGTGGACCATGGGGTGCTGCTTGGGCACTTGAGGTCCATCTGTGTCCTGACAAGTACAGTCTTCAGGTGGTTTACATCCTTCCTCACTGGCAGAACTCAGAGAGTGGTGTCTGGAATTTATTCCACTGACCCACTCTCTCTATCATGTGGGGCTCCTCAGAGCTCAGTGCTGTCCCCCATGTTGTTTGCAGTGCATATGCTTCCCTTCGGAGACACTGTAAGACGGTATGGGCTGAGGTTTCACTGCTATGCTGATGATACCCAGCTCTACCTGTCTTTTGCATCTGACCAGGATAGTGCTCTCTCTCTCTCTCTCTATATATATATTTAAAAATTGCCTTGTTGAAATCCAGGATTGGATGAATACGAGCTGGCTAAATTTGAACACGGGAAGACTGAGGTGATGGTTGTGGATTCGGGTCGCCGGATAGAGACGATGAGGGCTGGTCAGCCCTCTGAACTTTGCTTGGGGGGACTCCCAGATCCTTACCTCTGAACGGGTGCAAGACCTGGGGATGGTGCTTGATGACAGGCTGACTCTACAATCTCAAGTGTTGGCAGTCGTCAAATCTTCCTTTTACCATCTTAGGAACATCGCCAGGATCAAGCACCTTGTTCCGTCCAGGGATCTGCCTACATTGGTCCACGCCTTTGTGACCTCACGCCTTGATTATTGCAACTCCCTGTACTTAGGGCTACCTGGGGTAGACATTCGCCGCCTGCAGCTAGTGTAGAATGCTGCAGCGCAATTGTTGACAGGGACTTCTCGATCCTCTCATATCACCCCTGTGCTGCACAATCTGCACTGGCTGCCGATTCGGTGGCAGATCACCTTTAAAGTCAGATTACTGATTTTTAAAGTCCTACATGAACTTGGACCTGACTACCTGAAAGAGCTTCTTGTACCTTACCGCCCTGAGTGACAGCTCCGTTTGGCTGACGACGGGTTGCTGGGGAATCTGAGGGTGTCTTTAAAATCCTCTGGGGCCCGTGCATTTATGTACGTGGCCCCTACCCTCTGGAATTCTCTACCCCTGGCAGCTGCGGGAGTGCGCAACTGTGGGGGGATTCAAACAGGTGCTGAAAACTTTTTTGAGGTATCATGCCTTTAGTGGAATGGATTGAAGGGACCTGACAGATAATTTTATTACTGTGTTTACTGATTTTATTATTGTTGTTTTAATCTTACTGTATAGTGCCTTGATATTTTGAAAGGTGCTTAATTTAAATAAAGATTAAAAAAAAAGAAATAAACTCCTAAATTCCTGGATAGAAATACAAGTCCTGGATATTTGTAGAGTCGTCTCATTCTCTATAAATAAGAAATAGTCAAATTTTTCTTCCTGGAGATTTTCCAAAACAGATGTATATCCCAACTAGCGAAAAAAAGCAGCACACAAGGTTCAAAGTTAGGATCAGAAGTTGAGCAAATATTAGTTCATAGAATCCAAACCAGCGCCATGAGGGAAGACCAGGTAGATAGAGGCCAGTAGAATTTCTTCTTCGCTCTACTATGCAGGCGTACATATGTTACACGCGTGGAAGTTCAAATAAGAAAGACCAGTAATAACCCCAAATCCACTTCTTAAAAGGCACGTGGTACTCCCATTCTCCTACTTTTGAGAATTACAGGTGGAAGAAGGACTTGGCGTAGCCCCTCGCTAATAAGTGTCCCCGCAGCAAAGACACAGCAAAAGAACACTTCACCAAAATCCCAAGGACATTACAGCAAAGTGTCTTGGTAGCTTAAAATTAAGTACAGTATAGGGTCAAGAAGAACCATCCATTATAAAACAGCTCCTGTAAACACTTCAAAAGTAAAGAACTTGGCTACCCGTACTTTTAAAATCAGATTCCCAAGGTTTCCTTTGCTGCTGTCACTTCAGGGATTCAAGAGAGTTCTGCTCAGGGTATTTAAAACCCCAGGAAATGTGAACCACCAGAAGGTGAATGCCTCTATGGATTGCCCAATGCCACACCCTCATGGACTCCCAGCACAGAGGGTATGAATGGGTGCCTCCTTGTTTCTTCAGATAGTGAACGACTGTGGGACTGTCCGATTGCACTTGAAGGCAACCTTGAGGGAGTAATGTCTCGAACACCTGTAAGGCATACAGAACAGCCCTCAGTTCCAGGATGTTGATGTAAAGATGAGATTCCATCACTGTCCAAGAGCCCTGGGACTGAACCCTGGAAGATGAGCTCCCCAGCCCATCAAGGAGGCGTCTGTTGTTAGAATGAGGTCTGGGATCTGAGGATGGAATGACATGCCCTGAAGGAGATTGTTCCTGGACTTCCACCATGGTAGTGTACGAAGTGCTTGGGAAGACAGAAGGACTGGGGCATCGAAGTCATCCCATTTTTGATCTCACGGGACCCTGAGGTTCCACTGAAGGATCTTCATATGAAGTCTAACATGAGGGACAATGGGAATGGTAGCCACCAAATGTCCCAGGAGCTGAAGGAAGTCCCTTGCAGAGACATACAGACAAGGTTCCAATCGGAGAATGAGGGTCAAGATGACATCTGCCCTGGATTCGGGGAGAAACACCATGCCTTAGGAGGTATCTAATACTGCTCTGATATACAGGAGTCTGTGATGGGGTCAGCATAGACTTTGGATAGTTGACCGTGACGTCCACCATGGAGAACACCGTCATGGTGTGGTCAGGGTGTATTCCAGCATGGGACGAGTAGACGCTTTTCAAAGCCAGTCGTCAAGGTATGGAAAGATAAACAGACCCTCCTGGCAAAGGGCTCTTGCCATTGCTGCCAAGCATTTTGTGAATGCCCTGGGGGTGAGAAAAGGCCAAAAGGGAGAGACCAAATTGAAAATGATGGCTTTGAAACTGGAATCTTAAGAACCACCTGTGCGCGGGGTGGCTCAGGATATGAAGGTATGCGTCCTTCATGTCCAGGGAACAAAGACAATTTCCTGTGTTTAGAAGGGGAAGAAGGGTGGGCAACGTCACCATCCTGAATTTCTGGTACCTTATATGGAGGTTGAGGCCTCTGAGATCCAGAATGGGAAGCAAGTCCCCTGTCTATTTGGGAACCGTAAAAAAATGGGAGCATCCTCCCCGAGCCTCTTTGATGGGCAGGAACTGGTTCTATGGCATATTTTTGTAACAAAGCATGTATTTCTGCTTGTAATACTAGAGCATGGTCCAGAGGGTAGTGTGAAACCTGAGGAGGTAAAGGAGGAGGAAAACTTATCTAGTTCAATGTATGACTGTACTGGATCAATTAAAAGATCCACCAGTCTAACATGATCCTTTACCAACCTCTGAGGTGCAGGGAGAACCTGCCCCCAAACAGCAGAGGAGGGGGTCTCTGCCTCCACGGCCCGAGACACACCTTCAGGCCAAAGGCTGACCCTGCAGAGAGACAGTAGAGACATATCAGGAGTTCTTTGGGGCAAGCCTGTTTAGTAGAGCTAATTGAGCCTTGCATTTGTGAGCCAGCTATCACTGGCTAGTAGGTTTATCTTTAGAAGAATGGTTCCAAAAGGTACCCTTGTAGGCAGGCTTCGCCTGTGGGAGAAATAGGGTCCAGCAGACTGAAGGGCATGACCCGAGTCTTGCAGGTATTTTAGAATGTCTTGGGTCTGTGGTCCAAAATGTTTGTCTCCTTTAAAGGGAGCATTCAGAATGGATTGTTGGACATCTTGTGAAAATCTGAAATCCTCAGCCATGCATAGCATCTGAGGCAAACACCCGCCAAGGAGACCCTGGCCGAGGTATTGAAGGCATCACAGGTGGCCCTAAGCAGATGGTGACAGACAGCCCCAGCAGTAGAAAGTGTGGCATCAAGGTCCTCCTGAGGCTCACCAGATGGAAGGGATTGGACTGATGCTTGAGCAGCCTGAAGGCTCCCCTCCTGGTATTTGAAGAGATGGCCCATACCATTCAAAATGTGAAGGGACAAAGTGGTTGAAGCATAGACCCTCTTTCCCATGATATTCAATTTCTTGGATTCTTTATCTGGGGGTGAGCACTTATGTGTTGCAGTCTAGCAGACTTATCATGAGCCGCATTCTTAACTACAGTGTCTGCCTGTGGAAGTGTAGAAAGATAAGGGTGGTCCACAGGGGCCCTATAAAGCCTGTCCACCTTGCAAGAAGAGAGGGGACTTGGAAGGGCTGTTGCCAGGCAAGCAACATGGCCTCCTCAAAAGCATCGACCAGGTGAGGGATGACAAGTAAGGGGCTATCAGGAAGGCCTAATTACCTGGCCAGCTTGCTTCTTGAAGCATCCTGTTCCATAGTCTGGAAACCAAAGTTTTTCTGCAGAAGCACCATAATATCTGAAAAAGATGGGTCATCAGGAGGAGAGCAGGTCAGCACTTTTGGGCATCCCCAGGTATGGTAGATGTCTCTGAGGAAGAGACTTGTGAGCCATAATCCTGATCAATTTCCTTATCCCCCTCATCCTCCAGATCCCAGTCTCGGGGGGATAGGTCTTCAGGTTTGGGACGGAACCAAGAGGAGAAAGGAGAGGAACTTCTCACCCGAGAGGCTGAAGAAGGCCTGGAGGGGACTGAGGCATGGACCACTGCCTCCCCCAAAGGAGGAGGAGGGAAGGATCTAGTAAGGCCCATGATGCAGTGAACTACAGCATGGACGTTCACCATGGCCAGGTGACCCCCCCCAAAGAGGGAGGGGCCATGGACTGGATGGGCACCACAGAGGAGACAGCCAAGGGTAAAGGACCCAGCCGGCTCGAGGATACCACGGGGTGAATGTAAGACCCCAAAATAGAGGATGGGGGAGCACTCAAAGAAGACGTCCCCCAAGCTGTCTGGGGTGGTGCCATGATCATCAACAGGGAAGCCATCGATGATGGAAAAGACAAGAAAATCCCATTGATGGGAGGACTGTTGATAAGAACGTAACAGAAGCCACATGGTCCACCGTAGATGACGGACAGCCAGATTGCATGGTCAATGTGAGCATTGTTGACAACGCAGCTGAGGAGAGGCTAAAGTGCCCTGTCAATGGGAGGACCAGGGAATGCTCTGTTGACAGAAGGACCGTCGGAGCAGATACAGCCATCATCAATGGACAATGGCTGACAATGCAGGTTGGTGGAGGTAGCGGTGGAAGCTGCAGCACAATTGCAGCTGTCGTCAGAAGAGTCGATGACTTAGAGGGGCCAACTACCATTGCCAGTGGAGAAGATGGTGGATGATCAGTGGGAGCCCTCCTACTTACCACTGAGGAGCTCGAGGCCTTCGCCGATGAAGATGGCAGCGTGGGGGAAACATGTTTGATTCTGGGAGAATGTTCTGCCCAGCTCCATGCTCTGTCGATGATGAGGGTTCACCCTCTGAGGCCCTGAGGAGGAGGCTGAAGTCTCCCCTGCAGAGGAGCATTGTTGCTGCTCCAAAGGGGCTACCTTCTGCTCCATGAGGTACTCCCTTAGCTGTTGGAGACTTCGTCGCTTGGTGGCCTTGTTGAACCATCCACAGAGGATGCACTTCCAGGTGTTGTGCTCTGGACCTAGGCACAGAACACACACATCGTGGAAGTCCTCCGATGCGATTCTCCAGCCATAGGAACACTTCTGAAACAAAGGTTCCGAAGACATCGGTGGATGAAGCTTCTCAGGTGGCTTGTAGAACTCATCGTCGATGGAACAGGGGAAGGCTGGTACTCTTGAAGGAGAACTTGACGTGAACTCTGTCGCTGTTGCAAAAGAACTGAGGAGTGTCAGGGGCCTCCCCTTTATATGTGTGCAAGAGCACATCAGGTGACAGGAAGAGAAAACCCTTGGGAGAGACTGCTGGAAAATCATCCAGAGAAAGTGATGCCTATGGCTGGATAGCCCATGTGTTATGGCCCGCTGCAAGAGATTGACTCGAAGATCATCTTTGGTATACAAATAAAAAGAAATGCTTTCCTAGCACCCCATTACCAAATTTTGAAAGTCTGTCAAAAGATAAGGATCTGGGTTCTCAAAGGGCTGCGAATGCCACATGCCCCAGGTGCACAGAACATATGGTGCCCAGGGCTTGCAGTATTCTCCAGGCTGATGATCAGGATTCTCGATCCCCTGCGCCAATTATTTATTTATTTATGAGTTTTACCAGGAAAACATACTGAGCAACATGCTCGATTCCAGATGTGACCTGGGAGCCGAGGCCCACATACAATTTGACATACATAGACTGTACAGACATGAGCATAGGTTTGTACAATTAGCAATTTAAGAGAAAATCTGAGAGTAAATTGCAGACATGGGTAGGAAAAATACATACAGTGTAATGACATTTAGATTGAGTACTTACATTAATAAGAGCATGACATTTGAGAAAACATACTTAGATTAAAATAATCCTAGTTTGCCAAAAGTTAGACTAGCCTTTTTTGTCTAGCTTGAGGTGATCCCGGGTACCATTTTTACAGGGTATGCACAAAATATTTGGTGCAAGCTGCTGTTAATCAGGAAAAGTGCTGTAAATGTGCCTGATCTACTAGAATTGGGCGCAGTGTGAGGCAAAGTTGTTGACGCAGCTGCACCACCAAACAGTGTCACCCTTTGTGAATCCGGCCCCAGGTGTTGATTAGGAATTCTACAGTAAGAGTAAAACAAAAATAAAACTGTATAAAAGAAGCTAGAAACCACAGTAATTGTCAGAGTAATACATATGAGCAAGGAGCATCTTTTTCCAGATAAAGTAAAATATATTGTATTAGCCAGGAAACACCACCTCCAAATCCTCACTAGCCAAACTATTATAGGGGATGAAAGAAGGGGGAAAGGATTTCTTTAAATACATTAGGGAATAGAGGAAGAGCAAGGATCAAATCGTTAGGATCACGACAGGCAGTGGGTGGGCAGATAAGGGGGATGAGATGGCAGAAGTACAACACGACTTATTTATTTGCTTTTGGTAACTGGGTAAGTGCACTAGACAGAACTGCCTATTTTCAGGCACAACCCAGGAGAGTACAAAATCAAGTAACAGGTAAAAACAAATACATATACAGTGCTGTACAACAGGAGATTCCAAACAGTTATACAGAGGTGTAAGTTACATAGTACTTAGAGGAGGTACATATCACACAGTATAATAGGAACAAAACAGACAAAAAGGCACACTTTATGGTTAATAATGTACAAAACATAACAGTGCTGTTGGTAAGTCAGCAAGGAGACAATTCCCAGACAGAGACAGGGAACAAAGTGCATAGCTGCAGCTGAGGTAGAATGGGGATGGGAGGAATCAAGAGGCCACAGGAAAATTTAGGTGCAGTACAATGGTAGATTTGCATGACTCGTGAAACTAGGGACATTTGCAAATGTCAAGGGAGGTGAGGTAATTGGAGAGGCCTGTCTTGTAAGTGGGATGGGATTTGGAGTGCCTAAGATCAAGTGGGAGAGAGTTCCAAAATTTGGGGGCAGAAGGAAAAGGCAAGTTCACCCATCCTGGTAGAGCATTTTGGGACAGATAACAGAGCTAAAGAAATGGAACGGAGGGAATGAGGGCAGTCCATGGGGGTGAGCATAGCAGCGAGTGTGGAAGGGATAGAAGAACAAATGATGTTGTCAGTCAGACAACCAAATGAATAAGCCTGACGCAAGGAAGTAGACAACCAGTGGAGGTCAGAGTGCAGATAGCACAAATCTACAGACACTGTTGTAGGCAACGTCCCACATTTGCAAGATGCTTGCCTGTGCATAGCGAAGACAGGCAGAGCGTAGCAGAGTCCAGAGAGAAGAAGGCCTTGGGCGACAGAGATCCTGGCGGCAGGGTTGCTCAGTATTCACAAGGGAGAGGGACAGGACAATTTCTGAAAGGAAAGGTGAGGCAGGAGATGCAACCATAGATGGGGTTATCACAGTAGAAAGGGTGCTGGAGGGCCTTAGGTCACTGAGCATGCACAAGACACTGGGGCCAGATGGATTTCATCCCAGGGAGCTAAGGGAGCTGGCAGAGGTCCTGGCAGGATCACTGGCAGACCTGTTCAACACCTCGCTAAATACAGGGTGTGTCCAGGGAGTGGAGGGAGGCGCATTTGGTACCTTTCTATAAGAGTGGGCCCAAGGATGAGCCGGGGAACTGCAGACCAGTGAGCCTTACCTCAGTTGTTGGAAAAATGATGGAGACTATCCTCAAAGAAAGGCGGGTGCAATTTCTGGAGGACAATGGCCTCTAGGATGACATGCAGCACGGGTTGCCTCTGGTACATCCTGTCAGACAAACCTGATTGACTTTTACGACTGGGTCATGAGGGCACTGGACAGGGGCCGTCCGGTGGATGTCCTCTACCTGGATTTCAGCAAGGCCTTCGATTCAGTACCACAGAGTAGGCTGATCTGCAAGCTGGAGAGACTGGGGGTAGGGAGGAAACTAGGCAGATGGGTTGATAACTGGCTGCGGGATAGACAACAGAGGGTAGTGGTGGTGGTTGGGGACATCAGAGCCCAGGGCAGTGACAAGTGGTGTCCTACAGGGCTCATTACTGGGACCGGTCTGTTTAACATTTTCATCGCAGACATAGCAGTAGGGATCAAGAATAAGATCAGCCTCTTTGCAGATGACACTAAGATCTGTGCTGAGGTAGACGGGGGTTGGGGGAGGAGTACTTCAGGAGGATTTGGCAAAACTGGAGGAATTGTCACACAACTGGCAGTTCAGGTTCAATGCCAAAAAGTGTAAAGTGATACACTTGGGAGCAAGGAACCCAGGATACAGTTACTGGCTGTGGGGGTGTCCAACTAACCACATCCATGGAGAAGAAGGATCTGGGGGTGCTGGTGACCCAGAAAATGAACCACTCAGTCCAGTGCAGAAAGGTAGTGGCCAAGGCAAACAGGATGCTGGGGTGCATAGCAAGGGGGATTACTTCCAGAAGTAGTGAAGTCATATTGCCCCAGTACAGGTCACTGGTGAGACCGCATTTGGAGTACTGCGTGCAGTTCTGGTGCCCATATTTAAAAAGGGACATCAAACTGCTGGAGGCAGTGCAATGCAGAGCAACAAAGATGATCCAGGGTTTGGAGGCTAGACCTTATGAGGAAAGACTAAGAGAGCTCAATATGTATACCCTGGAGGATAGAAGGGAGAGAGGGGATATGATTGAGACCTTCAAGTATCTGAAGGGGATGAACAGAGTGAACAACAGAGGTGTGCTCACTCTTAAGAACGGTAGAGAAACCAGAGGGCACTCTCTGAAATTGGAAAGGGGCAGATTCAGGAGGGAAATGAGGAGACACTATTTCACAGAAAGGGTGGTGGTAGGGTGGAACGCGCTGCTGGAGGAGGTCACATTGTTGCAGACAGTGGGGAGCTGTAAAAGGGGATGGGACAGATTCAAAGGGAGAGTACAACCCGGGATAGGACATGGAGGGGGGAGGATGGTAACTGATGGTGGGGGGGGGCAGCTGCAGTCTAAGGGACTGATGTGCTGCACACTCGAGCAGATTAGATAGACCCATCCTGAATCTGCTGGCAAATCCATGTGTTTGTATTAAAAGGAAACAAAATCAGCTAACAACTGTAAAAGGATTTTATTTTATTTTTAATTGCAACCGGTATACCTAAAGTTATTCCATATGTATTTATTTAAAACACAATAAAAATACCAACATTCAAAAATAAATTACAAACACAACACTCCTCATACTACACATACTATACACTAATAACAGAGACAAGACAACTATAACAGCATCTCTACAATTCCCTTCATGGTTTCCAAATTTACCATACATCCCATCATAGGTTGTTTTTTTTTTTGTTTTTGTTTTTAATTGTGTTTATGCCCCTTCACTTCTGATACCTGGACCCCCCATTGCCCCTTACCAGACAGCAGTCCCTTGACCACCCTGTAGTCATGCTCACCCCACAGGTGGGGTCAGAAGGGTGGCAGAACTCTGTGCCAGGATATACAGTTTAGGTCATATTTGTGATGGCCCCGTTGAGGCTGGGGGGCTGGAAATCCCAGGACTGCCTAGCACCCATTGCCAAGGCCCAATCTGCCATTCCCCCCCCCCCCCATGTCTGGAGGCAGTGGGGGGGGGGCAATGCCATGACATGCACATGCCTGAATATGCCTCATGTCAACATCCACAGCTGCCACCTCCCTGAGTATTCCTCCAGCCGCACTACCACCTGTGGTCACCTAACTGGCACTGTAGCGGCGAAGAAAGCAGCTCACCCTCACTGGAGGAGGACAGGATCCTCTGGGATGCTGGATCCTTCAATCCCCGGCCAGCCCCACCCCCACCCCCAGTGCCCAGGGATTGCTCCTGAACCCCGGTTGCTGGCATCATAGGCAGCAGTGTTACCACTGTGCCAATGGGATGGCACGCTTATCCTAGTTTAATAAAGTGCCCGATAATACCAAGGCCTCAGAGCTCAGGGAAATGTTTCAAATGGATGACATCATAACCAGCACTTTAATTCCACCAAATGTTTTTACAGCCCACACGATACAACTGTAGTTGTAGCTTTTAGTTCACCTTTTTGTTTTTGCACATTTTTCATAATACCTGTGGTTGAAAGAATGTTACTTGTTTTTTATTATTTATGTTTATTCATTTTGTCATGAACAAGCCATTGAGCTACAATTAATGGGCTCCAGTTACATTATACATCATTTGTTAGCTACAGGAGTATGTTATCCATTAATTAATGATACCTCATATGGGGATATAAACAGAATATCCATCAATATTTGTATATTTAAGGAGGCTAGCCACACTACCACCTATGGAGTAAAAGAAGAAAAGAAATATTAACATGTTTCAACATGGCCCTATCTTAGCCATTATCTCCACAGAACACATGTGGTTTTACCAGGCAACTGATGGGTTCATGCAACTTTTCTTGAGTCCCAGAAAAGGAAAATACACTTAATAACAATGATAGTAATGCAAGACAGCTAGACGTTATGGCCCCCCGAAACAGACTTAATTTCTACATCTATAAAAAAAATATCACCGTAAGAAATCGTTCAATCAGAAACAAGTTAGATTAAGCAGAACCTTGGTAGCATTATAAAATTAACTTTGGCTGTCGGGAGGTACCAAACTTGTATAAAGAGCAGATAAATCATGGCCATCCGTGTGCAATTACATTGCACCTCATGTTCGGCACCATTTTCAGGCAAGTCTATTATATAGTCTCATATCAACTGACACTACAAAAGAAAAGTTTTTAATATGGCCAACATAAAGGAGGTAGCCAACTAATAAGTCTTCTTGTATATTTAGCACTCAAACCTGCAGTAACAATTTGAGTGCCATATAGCCTCCACAAGGTATTTCAGCCCTCTTCCTCCGATTCCTCAGCCCCCGGTAACGCCTTCAATGGATCGCTGTGAAATTTGGCTACAACTCTGTCCACTCTCTTCTTCGCTTCTTCCGGGTTTTTAAACTGGAAAGTCTTACCACCACAGGTGATTCGGAGGTGTGCTGGGGTGAGAAGGGAGTGGGAAACCTGAAGACTTTCAAGTTGCAGTTTTAATGGGTCGAACAGCTTTCGGCCATTTATGGTCACGTATGAACAATCTGGGAATAGCTTGATCTCCTATTTTAGATTTTTACCAGGTATTGAGCTCTAGCCCATCCAAGAATAGTATCCCGAATTTCCTGCCCCTCTGCTACCAGTAATATCGTCTACTGGCCTCTCGATTCAACTGTGCTCTGTGAAAGTTCACCCTGTAGGCATGTTTGAGTGACTCCGGAGCTGGGCATATTTCTTCAGGCATTGTGATTTGAAGCCAATTCTGGAGAAAACATAGCAGGCTGTTACCCTCTTCACCTTCCAAAAGCCCAACAATACGTATATTCATCACTCTACTGCAGTTTTCTAATGTTTCCAACATGTGCATTTTCGGTCGTCATTTTGGCAAAGGTGCATCTGTGTGCATTGAGATCTGCCATCAGCTTCAGATGCCACCTTCATTGCTCCCTCGATCTTGATGTCTCGTGCGGTAAGTCTATCAAGGACTTTCTCAATTTTGGTGTCCATCTCTCTCAAAACTGCTTTTAACACCATATCCCACGGCAGCGGATTGCCATCTCTGCTGGCCTGGCCTGTAGTGGTAGGCCCATTTTCCGTAGTCTGCTGAGGTTGACGCTGCTGCCCTGATTTTTGTCCCGCTCCGGTAGTTTGTTTTTTTTGTTCTGCCCATAACAATTCTGATGTCTACAGGTTCCTTAAAACATGAACTACCCGTCTGAAGCAATTAAATTCTTTTAGATTTCCTCTGAATTTAGTAAAATAGATTTTTAGAGGAACTCGATGTAGAGCCATAACGAACACATACTGTCACAAGCGTGGCTCACTAGCGCCCCCCCCAGAATTTTACTCTTTCTAACCAAAACCAGCCAGACAATTTTCCTCCTATGTTTGTAATGTAAGAAAGAGGGATTTGCTCATTTCTACTCTTCAAACAGAAAGAGGCTAGAGCCCAGCCTATTCAAGGATTCCTGATATCCATTGTAAAGGAGAACCCCATACAATAATATGGTAAGCTTGTTTTGAATACTTTCCAAACTACCACTGTCCTTTACTTTTACCCCCATACAGGGCTGTAAAAATGGTAAGGGCCCCCCTTCAAAATATTTTGTGGGGCCCTACCTCCCCACTGGTAAGTGTAAAAGAACCATTAGTGCATTTAAAATATTTATAGTGTAGGTTCTTCTGTAGCAATCCTGCTGAGCAGCCGTAGTTTGTCCATGCTGCCCCCTTGCTCGCGCCATGACCAAGGAACTGAAAAAATGTAATTTGCCCCCATTCTTCCAGGGAACAAGAGTACCAAGATCAGATGTTTCAAGTAACAGACTCTATTGCTTCTTTGCTCTGTACCCTCACCACCCCATGATATTGGAATTGGAATCTGCTCCATTGCTGTGCCACTGCTGATGGTCACAGATTCAAATGGATGAACGCTGTACAAAAACAAAGATGCAACTGTGTCTGTAACAATCATTTTTTGTTCTTTAATAGTGACCTCTGAGGCAGTGGGCCACCTGACAGTGAGGGCTGTTCCGCAACAGCATTTCTTGCCCCCCTCCCCCCGGTCAAAGCCCTGGCTCCATGTGCCATATGGGGGACTTGTACACCAAAATTAGTCATATTAGGGTCTCATACATAATGGTAAACTCCCTCTCACATAGACCAGCTTTTTACAGAACCATGAGAAAGTATAGCATTTTGTTCAGTTTCACCCATATTCTATATGGGCATTCCAGGTTAGATCATTCGAAAGTACAATCTCCAACAATTTTGTTTAGTTACTGTTATGGTTTCCAAATTATTAACCTGCAATTTAAAATCAGTGCTTATTTCTTCAGTGTGAAATGAATTCTCCCAGGTACAGTCTTACTTTCACACATAATCATTTTGTTGGTTTAAGGCCAGAATGATGGTTTATTCAGGTCCAACTAAAGGGAACACTCCTTTTTTTGTTATTATGCAAATACACTGTAGTATCATAAACATAAGGAACGTATTTAAAATCTTGTGAGAAATCATTAACCATGATTTAAAAAAGCAGAGGTCTCAACTCTGTCCCTTGGGGGACTCCTCCATTAATATCACTTCAGTTGGATCATAAAGGCCCAAACATTCCCCTTTGCTTCTTACCCAATATCAAAGGAACTCAATATTAGATAAACATCACGCTTATTTATTTTATGAATGAGAAGACTATCTCATTGGGTCCAGTAGATGCCATATGGCGTCGGAATCATCCATTACAGGACCTGACCCAAAATCGCCACCAGGATTATGATCAAGACTATCAAAGGCTTTGCTAAAGTCTACCAACACCAAACCAAATCAAAGGAGAGACCTGCTTGGCAGCCACATGCATGTCATGCAACAACTTTATTAAACATAGAAGAAACGATAGTCAAGCTTCCCTTCAAATTCTCAAACTGAGTTGGGTTAAACTATCCTGAATGGCTTCCAGAATGTGCTCATGAACTGCCTATGCTTACTGTAAAGCCAGTGAAGTCAAGAATATGGGTCTAAATTGCTCAGTTACTCCTTGTTTAGGAATAGGCACCACCTCTGCTCTTGCCCACATCTCTAGTACCACTCCTTCCAATAAAGAGGAATTTATTACTGAGCACAGATGGGGCCAAAAAGGTTGAACCCTCCTTTGACAGTCACCTTGGCATTTTATCAAGTCTACTGGGTCCAGTGGTTTTTATGAGATTAATCAAACAAAATCTTTCAAGTGCCTGTTATTCTTCCACCATCAAATACCAATTTGGTACAATCACCTGTTTTTAGCACATTTCCTTACGTTTTCAGATTGCCTGACATTGCACAAAACATCATCCTCATGTGCACTGGTATTCTGGTCAACTGTTTTCTTTTTCTACTCCAAAAACCTCATCACCCCCTCACCACCACCTCTGGGGTTAGCTGTTGGACCTTTTCCTTATAATTCCCATACGTTTTTTGTTCAGTCCATTAACTTGATTCCTATAGTAACTGTACAAAGTCACACAGCCCTTTTGCAGAGCAGTCTGCCTATTAGTGATCATTAACTTAAAATGTGGGGTTGACCGCCCCGATGGTCCAGCAGCAGCAGCAGTACACCATGCTGCAGTTCAGGTGACTTGATTTTGGGAATGAACTGGGGACACCGCATTGAGAGGTAGGACAGATTGTGGCAGTTGCCACCCAGCAGTGAGCTGCAGTCAGGGACGGATGGTGTTGGACTGTGGTACCACAGCAACCCCTAAGGTGGGCCAAGGGATCCTGCTGCACAAAGCAGAGGCTGCTTGATGGACTGTACCTACACCAGTTGGAGGGGAAGAACTGGGGAGGAAAGTTGGGAGGAAAAATCCATGTCCATCTCTATGACAACCTGGACTCTTTGGGCTTCCCCACGTCCTGATGCCCCACCCCCCCATGAATACTGGATCATACTCCACACAGAGAACTGTCTCAAGGGGAAGGGAGGAAAGCTCTCTCCCAGAGCCCTTGCCATGGAGGGGATAGCCACGGAAGATGTCAGAGGAGAGACCCGGGGGGGGCAGGGAGGGTGTTAAAAAGGCCATAACAGGGTATATCCCTTGGAACAGGGTGTACCCCTGACAGACAAGGACAGAAGAAAGAACACTATGGGGGGAACAATTGTGGGATCTGCGGCAGAGCTAATGCACGTTCCTATTACTTTTCAGGAATTCTCACCAACTTGCTGCTGTATTTGTCTGGAAAAGTTCTCCCATAACTGCTCACGCCCTTTTAAATAATTCCTTCCATAATCGGAACGCCTCTTCCAGTTACTGGATCATGGCTACTTTATCAGTACCACTATATCTTCTTATTCAGCCTTTTTCTTTTGCCATTTGTTGACAGACAAAAGCTAAAAATGAATGGCTCAGTGATCAGATAGTCTGATAAATTTCTCAATCATTGAAGTCATAAAGGGGCCTAAATTCATTAAAATTAGATCTAAAATTGCTTTTTGTCTGGTTGATTCACTTACTAACTGCTCGAAATCGTGAGTTTTTTTTTCAAAATTGTTTATTGGGAGACCAAAGAAATCACCCATTGCCAATACTGCAGAGATGATTTTCACTTTAATCGCATGTAAAGTCTGATTCAACATATTTAACACAAGATGTATTTAATGTGAACAAGCCAGAGTCGTCAGAGGGATGACTGCGGGAGGAGGACTGAGCATCTCACAGGATGCTGCCCTCCTCCTCCTGGGATGGGGGGAAGGGTGTTCTCTGCTGTGTGACCAACATCTAGGTGACTATGGGTGGTGGTGCAGGCTGGAATGCAATCAGTGCTAGGCAGGGACGTGATTGCTCAGGCTTGACTTTGCCACACAATGTGTGCACGTCTGCCCTGACCTGCATCCTGGTGGGAGGGAGGGGAGAAATGGGGGAAAAAAAGAACCTCTAGCTGCCACATAATGGCAGTCCCCAGTGGTTCGCAGACCCTATACCCACCAACCCAGGCTCTCTCTCAGCTACAAACATGCCTGTTTCCAAAGGTATGGGGCCAGCCTGAGGACCTCTATCGTGGGAGAAGATACTGTGAGTGGACTGGCTGGGAGAAAGGTAAGCCCACGGAGAAGGTAGAATGACAGGGTATGGGCCAGATGGGGGTCTGAGAAATTTAATGCAGGCCAAGGAGGGAAAAACAGAAAGTTAAAAGAACAATGTGGGGCCTGGGTATTTAACATGTAAAATAAAACTTTACTGATAAAAGTACTGCAGGAAGCAGAAAAAACAAAGTCTATAATGCTGAGAATTCAAAATATTTAAGCTTTTCATCAGCGAAAGAAGAAAGTTCAAGCCACTGCAATGTAATAACACTCTGCTTCTATCATACCCAATGGAAATTGACAGAGGATTTTAAATATTTTTATCACTTTCCAACAGAAGATCGATTGTTCCAAATGACTTTTCAATTTTTTCATATTATCCAATACAAGTTTTCCAGTTGTATGCTAATCCTGCAACTGGACTAAAAAGAAGTTTTTTTCTCATTAGGGAGATGCTTCAACTGAGGGCTCAATCCATGGACAAGTGCTGGATATGCACCAAACGCACATATACATCCAGTTGCGTTTCCCCACATATCCCCAGATTCAGCAGTACATGGCTGATTCCACTGTCCCTGGCATCCCCAATCTGTGCACTGAGGGCATTCGGGGGGGGGGGGGAGATGGAATGAGGCCAGACAGCAGGCATACAATCAGATGTCCAAGTGAGCTCCTGAGTGGATCATTTTCTTTGAGCCATGCTGGGGATTATGGGGAACTCCTCTAAGGATTGCCATATACCAATATGAGAACATTCTTTACATTTATTTCACCTTTTTTTTTTTTTTTTAATTTTAGAATTTTTTGGCTGGGAAAGGAACACTGAGCCACAGCTCATTTCCAAGTGCGTCCTGGGAGCACACAGTGGTTAAGTGACTTCTTTAGGGTTACACAGTACACAAGTGGTGTCTGTGGGTTTCAAACCCAGGTTATCTGGGTCTCCAGACTCACAGCCCAGTGCCCTAGGCTAATAACAAATAAAAACTATACAGTTATGGCCCCCAGCCCTCTATGCCATCTTGGATCATAGGGGGTATTGGGAACTGGGGCCAAACAAACTCTGCAAATCTCTAGGGGGGGGGAGGAGAGAAGTGAAGGACACATAAGCATTTCTACTAGGCCCACCTCAGACATGATGCTACTGCCCTTCGCACCCCCTATGCAGCACAGAAAGCTACCACGGGTCATGCCGACCCCCCCCCCCACCTTGAGAGTTTGCCTCGACTGCCAAAGTAGACGTGAATACAGAGCAGGTCGGAAGGCTGGCACAACACACACTGTGGTGCCACAGGTGCTCTGCATGTGCAGAGTGGGCACTCTGTAGCTTCTGTCAGCCTTCCGAATCCGCACATGTGGAAGGATAAAATTTTCATTTTCGGCATCAAGTCGTATGACACAATAAATACAATGAGCTAAAAATCGTAATCACAAAATTAAAAATACTAAAAAATATCCTGACCTTGGTATCACACAGAATCAGAGCAGAACATAACTCATTAGCCTTAGGGAAAATAAAAAATTAGAAAGTAACCATGTTTCATATTTTATTATTATTATTTATTTACTGAATGTTGTTACCGGTGGGCTCACTGAGACTGAAAACCCTTTTTAGGGGCAACCCGGGATTAATTACATAAATACATCACAGAAAATACAGAAAGAAAAGTGTTACAGTACAAGTATTCACAACATTCTCACGAGTACAAGACTTGTCAAAAAAAACAAACTATGACATAAGTACAATTAACCAACAAAATGCACAGGCATATTAATAGGACACTGTCAACAGGGTGAGCTGCAGAAAGCTAACAAGACACATGTTACAAAGCAGGTAGGGTGAGCAACTTTCAGTAATACCAGTGACTATGTAAGTAGGCCAGTTGGGACTTATCAGCAACAGCAGGAACACTGGCTTCACTCAAGTAGGTATACTTTAAGCTCTTTTCTGAAGCCTCCAAATGTGGAGCACTCTTGAAGGGTTGCAGGGAGAATGTTCCACAGCGATGAGGCAGAGGTGGCGAGGGATCTTTTTCCTGCACTAGGCACTTGACCTCACTGGGATATCTTTAGTAGAGTGCTACTAGAGGGCCTGACAGTTCTCCTCAGGGGGTTGGAAAACAGGATAACTTAATGGGGAGACAACCTTTACAAGCTTAAAACCTAGGCAGAGAAGAGAGTATTCCAGTCTTCCATCTAAGGAGGGCCAATTTAGAGTTTGGGAACCACACAGTGATGCTCCCTGGGTGAGGCACCATAGGCAAATCAACGTATTTTGTTATAAAGGACTTCATGTTTGCTGAGTTCTGAGCAACTCAGTGTCTGGAGACTAGGGGCTTCATACAATAGGAGAGGGAGTAAAGTACTCTCGGCAACTGCTAGCTGTGATTCATTTGATAGGAAGTTATCTAGATGGTACGGCAAGCCTATTTTTTGGTGCACAGTTTTCATGACAATGTAGGCCATAGAAGTAACTTCCTGGTCCAGGTAAAACCGAAGGTATTTTAACAGCCTCAACTAACTAAATTTGGGCATCCACTGATGTAGTACAAGTGAAAAAAATGAACTCTGATAATTTAGAGGGCTTCTGAATTCTGTTCTCTCCCTTGTGACTCATTTCTCTAGTACATCATTGATTCACTTGTAAAAATATCCTTAAATTAGATGACTGGTGACAATGAGATGGAAAGACAATTAAAATGTGAGCCATGGATCTCTTCTGACAGTGTTCAGAGAGATTTTTTTACTGTCCTTTACATCTTAATCATCGTTTTTATTTTTAAACCTGAAGGCTGAAGATCTGGTTATTTTAATAAAGGTTGTTATTATTTGAATCACTACATTCCATACATTTGACAATTTTTTTGCTCAATTGTTTAACCAGGAGTAGCACACTACGCTGAAAGCTTGTTTACAGGTGCGACCTGGGAGCACAGGGAAGTTAAGTGACTTGCTCAGGGTCACACAGTATTCAAGTGGGGGCTGTGGGATTCAAACCCAGGTGTCTAGATTTGCAGCTTAGAGCCTTAAACCACTGTGCTATACTGCCTCACTATGCATTTGCCTCATACTTGCAAAGCTGCAAACTGAAGTGCCTTCATAGGCGTGCATGGAGGGGGGGGTCACCCATCCATCCCCACCCGTTAAATGACTTTTTTTTTTTTAGTAATTTGATGCAGCCAGTAAACGTCTAGTCGGCTGAAAAAAAAAAAAAAGTGATGCTCCGCATCTTTTTTTTTTTTTTTATGTTGCAACCAGGTCCCGCCCCACCAGACTCCCTTCCGAGTCTCTATCCTAGACTGCAAAAGGTACAGCTGACAGCTCTCAGTCTCCCATCCCAAGTCCCATACTGGTCCCAACCAGCGGTGGTAACAAATTCAACATTACAGGTACTGCTATCAGCCAGCCGCGAAGACCTCACCCCACCCTCCTCATCATCTCAAGACCACAAGTCTCTCTCTGTTGAGAGTGAGTAGCACTGTAGCAGACACTAACTTACCACCACTGCTATGATACTGTCCACCGCTGGAGAGGGACTAAGACTCGGGAGAGATGACGACTCTTGCTGCTCTGCTCAAAGAGTGAAGACAGTGACTGAGACTGCATCCCACATCAGGTCCACTCCTCCCATCGCCAATTGCCCTGATGTTTGGCTACCAACAAGTCTGTCTTCTGTCTCCTCAACTGGCAGCAGCTGCAGGCTCTACACACACACACACACACACACACACACACACACACACACACACACACACACACACACACTTGTTCCTTCCTTGAATCCTCCCAAGCTCCATACGTTCCTTGTTCTGTTCCGTGGCTCCAAGTGATTGGGGGGGGAATTCAGAGATTGTGCTGCTGATGATCTGTGCTACCTGACTATTCCTAAGTGTTGTGAGTCGACTCGTCTCGACTGTAGTGTCCCGGTCAGGCAGCCACTTAACATTAAACAGACATAGCACAGTAGTACTCCTACACGGTCCTGCCTGGTTCTACTGCCCACTCGACAAAAATAAATAAAGGGAAAGCCCTGAATAATTACATTCTTTTACAATTTAAAGATAATAATAAAAAAAAAAACTTGGTTCATCACTGTAACTTCACGCCATTTCTTCTAGGTTATGATCACACATGCTGCTCTACCCGACTGCGCATGCATATCTTTTGACCATGGTTGAAAAAAAATAGAAATTGGGGATTGCAAAACAAGGCTATAAACTACAAAATCAAACTGGAAAATTTATACTTGGGTGCAAAAACAAGGTGCATCAGAAGGGGAGGGTGGAGCATAAACACACCTCTAAAATGCAGGAAAATGTACCATGTACACCAATTTTTTTTTTTTTTTTTTATTTCTGGGGGGGATCATGTCCCCAGACCCCTAGTTTTCTGAAGACTGAGGCCCCACTTCTTAATTGACTCTGTGCACGCCACTGAGTGCTTTTTTACTCTGTTGGTGAATAATGAGTATATACTGCAAAAACAAACAATGTAATCAATAAGACAGCTACTCTCATTTCATTATTAGGACTAGTCATCGTGATACAGTGTCTGAAATTACAATCCATTAAAAATATTAGTTACGGAGACTTCCAGTTGCATTACCCACGTAGATGATGGTCTAAAGAACGTCTCCCAGCTCCGGTGATAAAATATTATTGCATCGTTCTACATCACGAATGCTATCAGCCAGAAAAACTCACATTACAGTGTCTTAGAAGCTCTCAAGGATGGGTCATACAAAAAAGTCCCCCTTTCAGCACAATGAGCAAACAAACCTCCTTGGACGATTGTCGGCCTGAAAGCCTGGTTCCCTCCCGCTCCTGTATTAATACTGACTTGGGTGAGGATTCAGATAGTTCGGGTTCCGACATAGCCTCCAACTTCACAAAAGCAGATGGGAAAAGAATGATCACAATACTGCACCGCATTGACACGAAGACTTCTGGAATACAGAAGGACTTTAAAAAATTAAAGAACAGAACTGCAGCGGTGGAATCCCATATGGAGGGCTTGCAGGCTGAACATATGGACTTCGGCAGATCCTTTGCCTACCTACACAAAAGGGAACGGGAGCTAACGCTGAGGGCAGAAGACACGGAGGCCAGAGCCTGCCGTAATAATATCAGAATTTTTGGGGTGCTGGAAGGAGTCAAATCCCCAAACATGGAAGAATACATTGATTCCTGGATCCACAAAGAGTCAGACGTGTCAGAAGATTGGAGCTTAGAAATTGAGAGGGCCAATTGAGCCATAGCCCCTAAACCTAAACAAGGGGCTCCACCAAGGTCTATAATCATAAAGTTCCTCAAATATACAACTAAGGACAAAATCCTAAGGCTTGCCTGGGCCAAAAAGAATCTCAACCTGGACGGCCAAAAAATCTACATGGATCAAGACTTCCCTCCTCAAATGCTATCGAAGAGAAAGAAGGTACTCCAAATAGTAAAATACCTAAGACAGAAGGGGTTCAAAGCGTATTTGAGATACCCTGCTAGACTATGGGCCCAAAGCAAGGATGGTATTAAAATATATGACTCTCTGCTGGAAGCATCGACCTTTCTCACTGAATTGGAGACCCCCTGCCCAATCTAAAGGAGGAGCTTGCAGAGAAGGAGATCGAGGAGCTCCTCTGGTCAGTTGCACCAGGTCAAAGGAAGAGATCAGGGAGAAGCCATGTTACAGCTCCATGCCGACTGCGCAAGATGGCTTGCAAAGGGAAAGGACACCTGAGGATTCCCGAAGCAATATATGGGCCAAGTTGTTCGTTTTGACTTAATTCGACAGCCAGCACTCATTTCCAGAGGGAGTTTTCTGCAATAAATCAACCTGGTTCAAGATATTTACTTTAATTCATTTCTCCTGTTGAGAACTAACCTGCCTTTTTTTTGGGATGTTCCATTCAATGGTTTCCGTGCTGTGGGAAGGGCTAGGAGGATTGAGTACTCCCCAGTTGGTAGCGTGTGTGCACCTGGAACGAAGCTGATGGAGGGCTGAATTCCACAGGACTGTATTTTCCCAAGAACCCGGCTAGTGATCCATCCCTAATAGATTCCCCTGAAGGTAGTTACTTCCTCCTACACGAGGGGAATTACATCTGCGACTCCAAAAGGAGACAATCAGAAGACCTGAACGGCTGAGACTTTATCAAACCGAGTAAAGGAGCTGTGATGTACTTTTATTTGTTATCCTCTGTTTTTTATTTCAATGCACAGCTCTCATAATTTCAGAGGTTACATCAGGCCAATTGTATAAACAACTTACCTAGTGTTTCATTGCTGATCTGGGGTCTCCTGAATCCCCCCTCGCCCATCACGCTAGTGTATATGATGGGAGTATGATGTTTGCTGGTGGGGATGGGGATGGGGGGAACGGGAGGGGTTTCCTATGGCTCCAGGTCTGCTTTTGAATGCATGGGGACCAGATGGGTGGGTCTGGGTGGGAGAAGGACCAGGGATGTATTAGTAAAATGACAGTTCACCTATTTTTAAAGATATTTGCTTGGAGATCGATTATAAATGGGAGTTAATACTCTGGAGGGCTGGGGGAACTAGCAGCTATGTTTATCTCCCTAATAGGGGATTGTTCTAGACATGGGAATCGATTCCCTAGCTCTCCAGACACCGGAATTTCACTGGGGCAGGCCGGTTTGGCTGCCAGTGCTTCTGGAACTCACTGGGAGGGGAGGGAAGGGTCTGAATTCCTAGAGGATCTGTGAGTACAACCCTCAGCATATCTATGCTGTTCGCCTCGTTACAAGGGACTTTTGTAGTCCATTCTTCAGGGGGTAAGTAGTTAGCCCCCTCCGGTACTGTCTGACTAAGGCAGTACATCCCGTTGGTAGACAAAGTTTTTACCTACACTCCCTTTGGGGGCTCCTAATTGGGGTCTACAGGGGGTTGATTTGGACCGGTTTTATGGTCATGCAAGTTCTGTTTGTTGTCATATATGGGCACCAAGTTAGGTACCCGTTTGACTGTTCATATCCCAGCTCTAGAATCGGAAGTTGGGCTTGTCTATCTGTGTTTATCCCTTTTTTATTTTCTTTTATTATTTTCCAGGACCTTATTATATGTAAACAGTTATTCCAGGAGATTCTGTACAGGGAGGTAGGGCTGAACGCGTTACAAAGGAGGCCGAGATGGATGGATGGAGAAAAAAGTGTTCTAACTATATTAAATGGCCACCTTAAAGATCTTCTCAGTGAATGTTAAGGGCATCAACAGCCTCATTAAGAGAATGAGAATTTTAACTGAATTAAGAAAGGTTAATTGCAAGATTGCCTGCCTACAGGAGTCTAGACTCTAAAATATAGAACATTTGAAGTTGCGGAGATCTTGGGTTGGGTCGGTTTTTGCTGACTCCTACCCTAGGGAGAAAAAAGCGAGAGCGGCCACTGTGGTTCGGCATGGGATCCCATTCCAAGTACAGAAGGTTATGAGGGCTGGCCTAGGGAGAACAGTAGCCATCTCTGGTTTGTTTAGTGGCCGTCCACCCCATATATTGTCTATATATGCCCCCACACCCCTACAGGGAAATTTTTTAGATCCCTGTTTAGTTTAATTGCAGGCCTCCCTGAAGGCCAGGTAATTTTGTGCAGGGGACTGGAACTGTGTCAAAGATCCGAGGTTGGACAGGAGCCCTCCTGCTCTCAAGGGCTTGCTCCAGGCTTTTAAGAAACCTGCATAGCGAGGAAGGTATGTCTGACTCATGGCGGTTACAGTATCCAAACAAACTCAATTACACCATTTATTCAGCTTCAACGAGATCTTACTCAAGATTAGATCGATTTTATACACAAAATGGTTTAGCCCATACTTTTACAGAACTCACGATACATCCGGTCAGTTTTTCTGATCATGCCATGATCTCTGCAACTTTAAATTGGGGAGAGGGGGCAAGGAGAATGGGCCAATGGTGTTTTGACCCAGGTTTGGTTAAATGACAAAACTTATGTTGATTCTACTAAAATAATTATTAAGAATTATACACAAGAATACGGGGACAAGACACTGCTTTAAAATGTGTTTGGGATGGGCTGAAGGCAGTGGTCAGGGGGCACAGAATTTCGTATGCAGCCCATAAAAACAAACTACATCAAGCTGCATTGAGAGCAGCAAAAGTAAAGGTTGCCAAATTAGAGGCAGTACACAAGAAATCCAAAAATCCAGACTTGTTGCCCCAACTTAGTGAAGCTAGAGCTAAATATAATGGTTTAATGTTGAGAAGGACGGAGAATTTAATGAGATACTCGGCTCAGAAGTATTATGAACGGGAGGAGAGGGCGGGCAGACTCCTGGCCCTCTGCCTTAGGAAGCGGGCAAGCCGATAGATATGTCCCAGCCATTAAACCATCTGACCCGACCAGGCCCATGATCTCTCACCCAGAGGAGATAGCAGAAGAATTTGGTAAGTTTTACAAGGAGTTATATGGGGGAGAAAGGGATCCAGATCACCTACACAAAATAACAAATTTCTTGGACTCAGTGGATTTACCCAAATTATAGATTACCCAAAAAGAGGGCTTAGAAAGATTATTTACAGAGGGAGAGATACGTCATACAATTAAAAGTCTAAAATCTGGTAAAGCCCCGGGCCTGGATGGGTTCACAGTGGAGTTTTATAAATGTTTTGGAACTGATTTGGCACCCCTTATGGTTAAAGTTTTCAATGAGGCTCATACAGTGGGGTCATCTCCAGATTCCTGGGGGGGGGGGTACGATGGTATCTGTTATTCCTAAACCAGGCAAAGATTTCTCCATATGTGCCAATTATAGGCCCATCTCCCTATTAAGTCAAGACGCTAACAGTTTTTCGAAAATAATTGGAACTCACCTACAAAATATCATATGTGAACTAGTTCATCCTGATCAAACCGGGTTCATGCCAAGGAGGCATATCCAAGATAATATTCGGTTACTACCTAATTCCCTTTCTACCCCCAATCCCCTTCAATTAAAACCCTAAGGGCAGTGGTCTCACTAGATGCCGAAAAGGCATTTGACCGTTTAGAGTGGCCATACCTGGATAGTACCTTGAATAAATTTGGTGTAGGGGAAACATTTCGTGGGTGGGTTAAGAACTTATATCGGGACCCCAAAGCCCAGGTTAAGGTTAATGCAGTTTTGTCCTTGGCCTTCACATTGGGTAGGGGGACCAGGCAGGGCTGCCCGCTCTCTCCCCTTTTATTTACTCTCACTATGGAGCCACTGGTGACGGCCTTACGTCAGTCAAGTTTGTTTCAAGGAATAAAACTAAGAGATACAGAATTAAAAGTCTCACTGTATGTGGATGATAAGCTTCTATATGTCACCGACCCTGTCCAGTCGTTGCTTAAAATCTTTGATTTTCTAGAGGAGTTTGGGGTTTTCTCTGGGCACAAAGTCAATGTTACCAAAACTGAGATAATACCGGTTGGAGTAACACCTGGTGCTCCCCTACCAGATCTGGGTAGGGTAAAATGGGCCGAGACAGGGTTCAGGTATTTGGGGGTTTGGGTGCCTAGGGAGCTGAGTAAATTATTCTCAATGAATCATCTTAGACTTTTACAGAAGGTACAGACAGACTGTAATCGTTGGACAGAACTTCCATTATCCCTCTCAGGTAGAACTGAATCGGTGAAGATGAATATTCTTCCAAGGTTCTTATTCCTTTTTATTACACTGCCAGTCAGGCCCCCCAAAAAATTCTGGGTGGAGTTAAAAAATACTATTTCCAGATTTGTGTTGAATGGGAAACCACCTAGAATTACGTGGAGTGTGTTAACAGCCCCTAAGATTAAGGGAGGTTTGGGACTCCCAAATATTCGTAATTATTATTGGGCGGTTCAACTTCAGACTGTAATTCCTTTGTTAAGAGAGGGTGAGTCCTCAATTTGGGCAGAAATAGAATTCTGTAATCAGGAAATAGTAAGGGTGGGTGATTTCCTCCTTCTGGATGAGAAGAGGTTGTCCAGGGTATTTTTTAATAATCCCTAGACATCTACTCTGAAGCACATATGGCTGAAGGCATGTCGAGCAAATATGTTTTCCCTGGCTTTGCATGTTTGGACACCTCTTGGTAGCTGTCTGGACTTTACTCCTTATAAATGGAATAGAGCTTTTAAACATTGGGCTGGGTTGGGACTGTCCTGTTTGGGACAGTTTTTTTAAGGAGGGCAACGTTAAATCTCTTCACTAACTGCAAAAGGAGTACAGGGTGCCTCAAAAAGATTTTTTTTAGATTTTTACAACTAAGAAACTATCTCACCCTAGAAAAGATGTCAACCCAGATAGGCAGACCCCTGAATCCCCTACAAGTCTTTTTGCTTGACCTGGTCCAGGACAGCAGACCTTTAAAACCAGTTTCTCAGATTGTGATGGCATTGTCCTCCACAGATGTAGATGACATTGGTCATGTTAAGGACAAATGGGAGGAGGAGCTGGCAGTCTCCCTTTCAGAAGCCCAATGGAACCAGGTGTGGGGGGGAATACACCATACCTCAGCGTCCTTATTTTGGAGAGAGTTCAGGTGGCGAGTAGCTATCAGATTTTTTAGTTTCCCAACATCTTGGTAATCATATCTCTGACAGATGGTGGTGCTGTATAGGTAGGGGAACACTAGGACATGTTATTTGGGAATGTCTTCTTCTTGCCCCATACTGGAAAGATCTGGAGGAAGTGCTGGGCAAGATCTTTGAAGTTACCCTTCCATCCACTCCTCTCCTCTGGATCTTTGGTCTGCCTCCTCCTCAGTTGAACTCCCAGGCCCAGAAATACCTGTTTTACATCCTAGTGGTGGCAGCCATGAAGGCAATCACTTGTAAGTGGTTGACCACTATAGTGCCCAAGGTGGAAGATTGGTACTCTGTTTGCCAAGAAAATAATGCTTATGGAATGACTTACTGCCAAATTGAGATTAAGTCAGGAAAAATTCAAGGGCAGATGGCTACCCCTTTTTTCACCATATGGCAAGGACGGAAGGGAAAGATATTTTGGAAATTCTGGCTAATTATGGGTAATCCCCCCCCCCATCCATATCTTAACTGCTCAATATGGTGGTTAAGATAAGATTTAAGTGCAAAGGTGTCATAATGAAATGAACTAGGCCAAAAGGCTATTTTAGTTGAGGAGGGTCACGGAGGCAAATTCCTGTATTAGAGTGCTCTTAAAAATATTTACAAAGCAACCATAAATGTGTCCTATATTTCCCCTTCCTTTCTTTTCCTTTTATCCCTTTCCCCTTCTTATTTCACCTTCCTAAACCCATACCATACCCCCTCCTTTTTTTCTATTGTAAATAGGTTATATAATTATGGTTTTATGTCTTGTCTTTGTGTTATTTTTATTTTTAAAAGCCTTATAAACATGGAATATACACAAATTGACCTTATTTTGAACTGACTGGGCATTATACAGAGATTGTGTAGAAGATATATAACTAGGACCTTTTGGTTTTTTTTTCCTATATGTTCTATATAAAACTGTGGGTATAAAATCCTAATAAAGTTTGATTTCTAAAAAATATATATATCAGTAATGTAAGAACTTACTGTAACTGTAGATCTTTGAGAGAGGTTCCTTCAGTAGGTCTTCACATATAGGACTGCACCCCCTGGCGTCGGGTCCACATGGCAAACTTGTAGCTAGCAATCTTCAGTGGGGACCTCCCCCCATCGTCAGGTGACGCGATGTCAGTGTGACTATAAAAGGGGCGGTCCCACCCCGCCCTCCAGTTCTTTTCCACCGAAGACCTAAAAAAGGAGTAGAAAAAAAAGGAGTACAAAAAGGACTCCCATCTCCTTTAGCCCTGGAAGTCAGAGACCTGGGTGAGGCGAAAGGAAAAAAAAACACAGCAGCTGGGGGTAAGGTGGGTGGGAAACTAGACCTACTGCAGGAACCTCTCTCAAGATCTACTGTTACGGTAAGTTCTTACGTAACTGATATATTTTACTTTGAGAGGGTTCCTGCAGTAGGTCTTCACATACAGAACTGAATACCAAGCAGTCAAACATAAATCAGGAGTCTGAGACGAGGTTCCAGGAGGAGGAAATGTCTGAGACAGTAGACCTTGCAAGACCACAAGGCCGAAGCCAGCCCGACGTCTAGAGGCAATGTCTAGACTGTAATGCTTAGTGAAGGTGTGGACAGAAGACCAAGTGGCTGCTGCGCAAATGTCTGCAGTGGACACGTTTCTGAAGAAGGCAGTAGAAGTGGCCATACTCCTCCTGGAGTGACCTTTGACCACCCCAGAAGGGTTTTACCATACTTCTGGTAGGTGTAGTGGATGCAATTAGCCAGCCATCTAGAAATGGTCTGTTTCGTGATCACCTTGCCCTGGCACTGGGGAGCAAAGGTGATAAACAGCTGATTTGATTTACAAACCTCTTTAGTCCAGGAGTACAGTACCTCAAGATCATGTGTAGGAGATATTCCCCCCTGTTGGAATGCCCAGGAAAAAACACCGGCAGTTCCAACACTCTAGTTCAGAGTCACTTCAGATATAGCTTTCATTAGAAAAGAAGGGTTGGTCCGCAGGACCACGGGGTTCCTGTGGAAAATTAAATAAGGTTTTCTACACACTACAGACTGAAGTTCTGACACTTGTCGAGCTGAGGTGACAGCAACAAAAAAGAGCATTTTCCAAGCCTGGAAACGCATCTTGCAGCTCACTGCAGGTTCAAAAGGGGGCAATGTGAGCTTATCCAGCATAAAATTGAGATCCCAGGGAGGAACAGGATTCTGGACTGGAGGTTTTATATGAAGGATTTCCTTCAAAAAGGACTTGGAAACCTCTAGCTGGTAGGTGGTATGCCAACACCGCAAAGAGACAGACCTTCAGTGAGGAGTAACTGAGGCCCAACTCTGAAAGATGCAAGAGGTACTCTAACACCTGGGAGGCCGAGCAAGAGAATGGGTCCAAGCCTTTGGAAGTAGCCCAAATAGAATATCTCTTCCATTTCATGGCATAGGTAGATCTAGTAGAAAGCTTTTGGGCTTGTACTAGAACTTGAGCAACACTCATAGAGACACCACAGCAAGAAATTGCTATGCCCACAGGTGCCACGCATGAAGATGGAGAGATCTGAGGCTCAGATGTACTAGGATGCCCTGCTCCTGGGACAGAAGGTCATGGGAAAGAGACAGAGGTACTGGAGGTTCCAGAGCCAGTTGTTGTAACAACAGAAACCATATCTGCCGAGGCCAGAGAGGGGTGATGAGGATCATGTGAGCCCCCTCTGCTGGGAGTTTCAGAAGAACCTTCTGCAGCAGAGGAAAGGGAGGAAAGGCATAAAGAAACCTCCCTGTCCATGAGAGAGACAGGGCATCTCACCAAAAAACACCATGACCGGGAACAAGTGAGCAAAAGTTGGGTAGTTTTGCATTGGATGGGGATGCGAACAGATCTAGGTCTGGTCGACCCCATAGAAGAAAGAGATCTTCCACTACCTCCTGTTTAAGTGCCCACTCATGAGCCCTGGCAACTGATTGACTGAGACTGTCCGCCAGAATGTTGTGAACACCCAGCACGTGGACTGCTGTCAAGTATAGCCCATGCTGAATCACCCAATACCACACCCTCATAGCTTCTCTGCAGAGGGGGTACGATCGGATGCCTCTCTGTTTGTTCAGATACCAGACAGTGGCCATGTTGTCTGTCTGGATGAGGAGTGTTCCCGGAAGGAGAAGAGACTGGAAAGCCTGGAGAGCATACAGGACTGCTCTTGTCTCCAGAATGTTGATGTGAAGAGTCTCCTCTATGGGGGACCAGGAGCCCTGAGTTCTGTGGTCCCCAAGATGAGCTCCCCAACCTGTATTCGAGGCATCCGAGGTAAGGGTTTGGGAGGGAACCGGGGGATGGAAGGGGGCCCCCACTAACAAATTGGAGGGATCCTTCCACCAGATGAGATCTTTCTGAAGACTGCTGGAGATCATGACCCCTTTTGGTCCATGTCATCCAAACGTTGATCCTACTGGATTCAGAGAGACCATTGGGTTACCCTCATATGCAGCCTGGCCAAGGGAACTGTGGGAATGGCAGCCGCCATGAGTCCCAACAAGTGAAGAAATGACCGAGCTGTGGTCCACCAAGGGGATGCCACTAAGGTGGCCTGGGAAATAAGTGTCTCCGCCGGGTCGAGAGGGAGGGAGGAAGGCCCTGGTCTGGATCGTATCCAGCACAGCTCCAATAAACTGGAGGTGCTGGGAGGGTACTAGTTGGGATTTGGGAAGGCTGATCGACATACCCAGATTGGAAAAAAGATCCAAGGTGAAGGAGAGGGACTCCTTCAAGCTGTCCAGTGAAAGTGCTGAAAAGAGCCAATCATCCAAGTACGGGAACACATAAATGCCCTCGCGGCGAAGAAACGCCACTACCACCGCTAAGCATTTGGTGAAAACCCGAAGTGCTGAAGACAGGCCAAAGGGGAGGACTCTGACCTGGGAATGATCCTCTAGGAAGGAGAAACAGAGGAAGTGGCGGTGGACTGGGAGGACAGGGATATGGAGGTAAGCATCCTGCATATCCAGGGAGCACAGCCAAGTGTTCAGGAGGAGCTGGGGCAACAGACCCTGGAGAGTCAGCATGCAAAACCTCTTGTATTCCACGAAGAAGTTGAGCATGCTGAGGTCTAGGATAGGTCTTATATCCCCCATCTTCTTTGGAACAAGGAAGAAATGGGAGTAGAATCCCCCTCCTATTTGATCGGGAGGCACAGGCTCTATGGCTGCTTTGAGCAGCAGAGTATGGATTTCCTGCCTAACCAGTGGGATCTGAGCCAAAAGGTAAAAAGACCTTCCTGGAGGGTTTGAAGGAGATTTCTCCAGGAACTCGATCGAGTGACCTCTTTGTATGAGCTGTAAGATCCATAAGTCTGCGGTGACGGCCCTCCACCCGTCCAGATGGAGGTCAAATCTTCCCCCTACCGGTTCCTCCAATGAAGATGGAGGGAGTGGGTGGGACTAATCAGGATGCAGAGGGGGGTGGTGCCTTTCCTCCTGAGGTGGCTTTGGCAAACTTGTCCTGAGGAGTTTGGGTCCTTGAACCGGTGTCACGTCATTTGATTTGACGCTTGCCCTGGTTCTTGTTCCAGTTCCTTCTGCGGTGAAAGGGCTGCTGTCATGTGTTTTAGCTGGAACGATACATAGAGTGAATGTCCCAGAGGGACTTGCTGCTGTCCTGCAGCTCTGTGATTATATCTTTGGTGTCGCTGCCGAAGAGGACCAGTCCCCTCAAAGGTGCGTCCAAAGGGATGATTGGACATCCTGTGCCAAACCTGCCAAACGCAGCCAGGCTAAGTATCTGAGGCAGATCCCTGATGCTGCAGCCCGAACCACAGGGTCTACGGAATCATAGGTGGCTCGGAGAGCAAGATGACAGGATGACTTGTTCATCCACACTTCCTCCAGGAGTTTGGCCCTGAGTTGCTCATCAGGGATCTCCTGAAGATCCTTCTCCAGATCTGATAACAAGGACTTTTGAAAGGCTACCATGTGTGAAACATAGTTCAATGACCTGATGGCACAGGTGGATGAGGCATAGATTTTCCTGCCGAACTGATCCAGCTGTTTGGTGTCCTTTTCCAGGGGAGAAGCACTCAGGTGTTTGGGCTGAGCCGATCTGTCATGGGCAGCGGTAATGACCATGGAGACAGCCTTAGGTTGTGCAGTGAGGTGAGAGACCCCTTCTGGGGGAAATAGGTCCTATCAGCTTTGAGGGAAACAGCCGGAATGGATGAAGGCTGTTGCCAAATGGTTGATGCAAGATCCTTGTGTGGTCCCATCCAAGGAAGGATGGGGAGGGGATCCACACTAACAAGATCTAAGTGCTCTGCCAGCCTCTTATGCTGGGGTCCAGTTCCTTGGATGCCCAGCCACAAGTCTTCTGAATGGTCCTCAAAAGTTTCCCAAAGGAAGGATCCTCGGGGGGTGACTTAGGAGATGCCTTAGTTTGCAGTTTGACTGGAGAATGAGGTTCTGACTGGTCGATGTCCGAATCTTCATCCGACTCTGAAGACTCTGGCCTGCTGGGCAGGGAGGGGTCCATGCCATTTCCCTACCCTTAGGAGGAAAGATGTCAGAGGCTTGACTAGAGTGAACTGGGCTAGGTGGGGGTGCTTGAGGAGGATGAGGGTCCCCTACAGGAGGCTGCGGTTGCAAGAGATCCAACAGGAGCTGCGACCGTGCATGCATCCTTCCACCATGTTGGAATGGACTCACAGTCAGGTGGCAGAGGTGGAGGAGGTGGGGGTGGGGGCTGGTACCCTGGAAACCCTGGAAAAGAGGGGTAACTGGTTGGCTGGTGCCAGTAAATGTAGTGGTACATGCCCTGCCCCGAAAGCCTGGTGCAGGGTATCCTGGTGCTGGATATCCCAGCAATGGATAGCCCGGTGTCAGGTAGCTCGGTGTGGGGTAGACTGGCATCAGTGGGTAACCTGATGTCGGCAGAGCATAGCCCGGCATCAGAGGAATGTTGTCCAGTGGAGGGCCTCCTGGAAGCAGGAAGTGGGGATCAGGAGGGTGTCCTGTGAAATCGCGTGCAGAGCCCGCTGGAGGAGGAGCTGAAGGGCCCACCGGGGGAGGCACCGAAGGGCAGCTAGGGAGGGGCAAAGGAGCAGGCATAGGGCCTGAAGGTCCCATGGGAGGAGGGTCCATACCTGGTCCATTAAGGTCCGGCGACAGATCCACAGGAAAAAGGGGGTCTGGCAGTGGAATGGAACCTGGCAAAGGGGAGGAAGATCTGGAAGGGTCCCAAACAAAAGGTCCAGAAAGGCATCCGACAGGAGAGACAAGTCAGGTACCAGTGGTGAATCCCTGGGGGTTGAGACCAACAGGGATGAAGGATCCTCCGTGAGCACACTCTTCCCAGGGTCAGGGTCCACAAGAGAGCCTGACGGGAGAGTAGACGTGTCTATGCGGTCGACGGAAGAACCGTCAAGCAACTCATTAGGTGCAGCCGGGCTAATCACAGTGGAAATACTGTGGTCAGGTTGATTGGCCTGGGCCGGGCACCTGGCAGCAGAGTCAGAGGGTGGCTTAATGGCAGTGCTCTTAACAGGAGACCCAACAACTACCTCTAGGGAGGCGACCCCCAATTGCCCGCTCACCTCAGTGGGGGGGGGACATTTTTTCTGCCTGGGTGGACGAAGGCCCAGCAACTGGGGTACTCACCGAAGTAAAACGCCCACCTTGATAATCAACAGGTGTCTCTTCTTGTTTTTTTTTTTCCTTCTCTTTTCAGGGGCTTGTGAAGACAACCTTTCTCTCAGCTCCTGAAGTTCTTTCTCCATGAATGCCAGTCTCTGGGTAAGAAGATGGGCCTCGAAGGTCCTTCTGCGATGGGTGCACGTGGCCTGGTTGAATCCCTGGCAAATGGCACACTCAGCCAAATTGTGCTTAGGGCCCAGGCAGAGGACACAGCAAGAATGGCCATCCCCATGTGAGATTTGCACGCCGCACTTGGAGCACTTCTTTTTGGTCCGAGATGACATACACCATTGCTGGGATATTTTTTAAAAAAAGGTATGAAAACGTCTGAAAAATTTCTAAAGAATTCGAAAAAATTATGGCGGGCAACTGACTGCTGCTCTACCACGTCTGTCGAATGATGCTGAGCGGTGGCGGGAAAGAACTGGAGGGCGAGCACAGAACTGCCCCTTTTATACTCACGCTGATGTCATGTCACCGGACGACGGGCAGGGGACGGTCCCCACCGAAGATTGCGAGCTACAAGGTTGCCGTGCAGACCTGACACCAGGGGGCGCAGTCCTATATGTGAAGACCTACTGCAAGAATCCTCTCAAAGTAAAATCTACTCTTTTGTTTACATTTTAAATGCACTTAAGTTATGGATGAGAACAGTAACCAAAAGGAAAAAGTTCAAAAGACCATTATGGTTCTCAGCTAGGGTAAGGGATGCAGTGAGAGCCATGAAAAAGGCCTTCCACAGGTGAAAAGAAAAGCAATGGGAGGAAGAATGGGGAGAAAATTTGCTAAGGCATGAGGCAAAGAGGATGGTTAGGGAGGCAAAAGCAAACACGGAGCTGCATACTGGCGGTGGGGGTCAAAGGTGGAGGAAAACATTTCTTCTGCTATATTAGTAAAAAAGGAAGAAAGCCGGGGGGATCATTAGGCTATCAGAGGGGGGCAGGGTGACAGAGGAGGACAGGCAAAAGTCTGCCATCCTAAATGATTACTTTTGCTCTGTCATCACTAGGGAGGAGGGCACAGTCTTGCCAGAGAATGGTATCAAACCAGCCACAAAGGAGGTCCCAGAGAGAAGGAAGCCATTATTTATAAGTGAAAGAACTAAAGCTGCTCTAAAGACAATAAAGCCTCGGGACCAGATGGGATGCACCTGAGGGTACGGCTATTCAATAGGTCATTACATACTGAGGTAGTATCAAAGGACTGGAGGGTGACGGATGTAGTTCCGCTCCATGGGGGAAGGGGGCAAAGAACAGGCAGGGAACTACAGACCTGTTAGTCTTACTTCAGTTGTAGGGAAGCTGACAGAGTCACTGGTCAAAGAGGACCTCATGGACTACCTGGAGAGTAATGGTCTTCAAGATAGTAAACAGCATTAGTTTGTGGCAGGAAGGTCTTGTCAAACTAACCTGATAGTTTTCTTTGACTAGGTGACGAGGGCATTAGAGGGGGGTCATGCTGAGGATTTATTCCAACTTCAGAAAGGCTTTTGACTTGTTCCTCAGAAATTATTGCTGAAGAACAAGGAGGATCTGGGCACAGCTAGGTACACAGTAAGATGGGCAGGTAACTGGCTAAGGGGGAGGCAGCAGAAGGTTGTGGTAAAGGGGGTCAAGTCAGTAGAGGCAGGTCATGAATGGGGTACCAAAGGGATCAGTCCTGGGACCGGTCCTCTTCAATATGTAGTAGGGGTGAAAAGGGCAGACCAAATGGGCCTGGTGGTCCTTATCTGCTGTCAAATTCTATGTTTCTATGTTTCTGTCAGCAACACTAGAGAGGGAATCTGAGGCAGGTTGTGTCTCTTTGCAGACTGCATTAAGTTCTGTGGGAGAGTGGCTAGCAAAGAGAGAATCAGAAATGCTAAATGACTGGGAAAGGCTAGAGACGTGGTCTAGAATATGGTAATTGAATGCCAAAAAGTGCAAGGTGATTCACCTAGGGAACAAGAACCACAGTACTGAGTACTGGATTTATTTTATTTATTCATTTAGTTTTTGTTGACCAGGAAAGGAAGACTAGACTATTCTGCCTATTTTCAGCCTCATCCCAGGGTAGAGGGATACAGATGGATGCCAACTGAAATTGAACCAGATTAAGCTGCTGGTGGTATTTTCAGTGAATGGGGGAAATTTGACCAGGACACCAGGGAAATTCCCCTACTCGGCTGCTGCCTTGCTGCCAGTAGGGGGACTGGTCATTTGCAAAATGGCCACTGAGGATTTCCAGGATGGAGGAGGACGTCTGCAGAGTGGGAGAGGTTGCCTCGTCTCCCACTCCAGTTGTGCTAGAGGCTGCAGCCGGAGCTTTGTCTAAAATTGTTTCTGATACTGAGTCCCCAACAGAAGATTTACAACAGGAACGCTCCGAGGAAATGGTCAAGATAAGGAAGATTTATTGCCTGATATGCGTGCCTCTATAAATGTGGAGGAGATTTTAAATGTGCCTAAACACAGAATGTTGGGGAGAAAACTCTTCTTGGAAGCTGCAGGTTTGAACCCTGAAACTACGTTAAACATTGGTAACAAAACAATGGAGGAAGCGGAGGACATGATGGAAGATACAGCGTTGAAGAAGGGTTAATGGAAAATGAAGAAGGACAGCAGGGATTGGAACTGTCTGAGTATAGGTCTCTGACCAATGAGAAGGAGTTTAAAGTCAAAGGCGCCAGTTTTCAAACAGGTACTGTGTTTTTTCTGCAAAGGAAGATTTGCTTGCTAAACCTGCTTGTGCTGAAGAAATGAGTGTAAAACTAAAGTTTGCCTGTCTCAGTTTGGCCCGCGGTCGTTTCAGAAAGAGGACAACACTTCTAGCAAGATAAATGAACAGAAAAAGGTGGAACTTATGTTGGCTTCTGTAACCTCAAGTGAGTTTGTCTCCCAGCCTACTGATTTGAAGGTAAAACAAGCCAACAATACAGACTCAGAAGGAAGAGTTGTAGCACTTTATGTGCCTAAAATTGACTTTACAGTGACTTTGGATAAATATAAAGGTTTTGTGCTTGATAACAATTTTGCACAGGGGGAAGTTTTGGAGGGTAAAAACATAGTATACCAATCTGGTGCAGGTTCACAAGCAGGGGTCACAGAATTTGTTTTTTCTGAGGGGAAAAATAACAAACATGATGATGAAAAAGCTAACTCTTTGGGTTTAGTAACAAAATCAGAGCCAAGAAAGGAACAAACATTATGGTCTCCTGAAAATGCTTTGAGTGGGGCTGGTTGGGTTAGGTCTGATTCAGGTGGGTGGCAGCCTGATCCTACATGGAGCCCTCAGTTACCTTTCTCACAGAATTCTCCTGACTGGGCTCCAAGGATAGCGCAGCAAGGGAAAGCATTGAATGAGGGGAAACATGAAAATGTGTGTATTTCTAATGATTTAGTTGGTTCCGACAAGGTTTCATTGTCTAAAGAAGTTTCCATGGATTTGCTAGTACCCCCCAAAAAAACTCCAGAGAAGAAGCCTTTAATGTCGGAACTTTTTTCAAATGTACAAAGAGAAGCTGCACCAAGACGGAATGCAGTGCATTTACGATATAAAGGTGGGCTGGAAGAACGTCCTGATAGACACTATGTGGGGAAAGTTCTTTTAAAAGATTCTTTACATTTTTCTCCCAAAGATGTCTATGCTTTCATAAACATCTCGGGAGAAGATAATTACGATATCAGCTTCAGGTCTCAGCAAGCCCTTGAACTTTTTTGGTTAAGATATGGGCAAGTTAAATATTCCCCAAGATGGACCCCCTTCATTGTCATACCACTGTCCAAACCTTTGATTAAATTCGTAATGGTAATGTTCAGGAATGAAGGGGTTTGGGTTGAGGATATCACATTTTGGTTAAAGAAGAGATGTGAAGTTTTAAGTGAACCTGAGCCCATTCTGGACGCAGAACAGTTTTGGAAGGGAGGCTGGAAATACAAAGTAAAGTTAAGGCAAAATGAAGCCAGAATTGAACATATTCCAAACTCCTTTTGTTAGGGAAAGACAGGGAGTATGTTTTACAGCGGACAGCCTCGGCCTGTTATAAATGTGGAGCAAAACCCACCTTTCTAGTGTCTGTGACCAACCCAGATGACATAACTGTGGAGAGGTTGGGCATGTAACTATGTTTGTGGCAACCAGTCCTGTTAGCGATTTGTGTGAAGCAAAAGGTCACGCAAGTTCTGTCCTTGGGCTGCACATAACTCATCCAACAGCACTGGGTCAGAGGGATATATTCAGAAGGCGAAGATGCCATGGTACAACTCTTTCTATAAAGGATGTTTCACTTACTCTAAGTCCTTCAGATTATAAACCTGAAATTGGTAAAACAGTGGGAAGGGAAAAGGCTCTACCTCAATAAAGACTGTAACAGAGGGAAAAAATATCCTGACAGTAAGACAAAAATGCAGGCTGATGATACAAGCAAAAGACCACTCAAAAAGGAAGAAATGGGCCCTCAATATTTTAAGTATCCCCGCCTGTTTTCTGATGAGAATACAGGGAAAATAGAAATGTCCAAAAAATCAAATGAATCCTTTGTAACCATCCCACAGAGAAGATCGGCTAGAAATCTTCATCCTAAACCCCCCCCCCCCCAGATGTTCAAGTGGAGACTAGTAATACTTATGCAGCATTGTTTACATCTTGGGGAAACACGGAGGGGGATGATTCTGATTCGCAAATATCCTCTATTTCATCTAAATCTCAGGTTATGGATAACTACAAAGATAAAAAAAGAAAAAAAGGGAAAAGTAAAGGGTGTGGAATGTATTAAAAGACAATGAAGTGTTTATGGGGTTCCTTGAACACACATAGCTTATTAAATAAAGCAAAGAGGCAGGCCTTGTTTCATTATTTTCATAGCTTTCCCCTGTCAATTTGGTTTTTGCAGGAGACATGGATGTTCTCACTTGAACAGAGGGCATCATTTAAAAAAGAGTGGCTTTGGGGCCCATCCTATTGGTCTTTCGGGGAGGATGCTGCAGATGGGTTAGGGATTCTGTTTAACTCCTTTGCATTTCAATTGCACAATCTGATAGATCTAATACCTGGGAGAGTTTTAATTTTGGACGGGAAGTGGGGAGGTGTGTGTTTTCGTTTCATAAATATATATAATCCTCAAACCAAATCTGGTAGAGTGAACTGTTTAAAGTTGGTGCAGCCCTTCCTATTCACGACAATGAGGGTACTATGGGGGGGACTTTAATTGCATAGTCCCAGATCTTACAAAGAAACAAGATGGAAAAAAAGTTTATTGTGATTCTAACGCTCTAAGTAAAATTATTAAAGAGGCTAGGTTAGTAAGTTTTAACAACTCCTTTAACAATAACAAATTTTCCTTTAAAAAAGGGAAATCCTTTTCACTAATTGATCATATGTTTGTTTCTTCTAATGTCCAAATAGAATCGTTTAAGATATTCCCTTAAATTCTCAGACCATTTATTTTTGTTAAGTACCTTCTCCATTCTAGAAAAGCAAGAACTAAGGTATAATAGATGGAAACTGAATAGTGCTTTGCTGGAACTGAACTATATTCAGACAGGAACCAGGAATTTGTTGAAGGCCAGACTGTCAGTAGCTTTTTATATACAGATATATGTCAATGGTGGCTGGATACAAAATCAGACTTAAGAAACCTGTTTAAAATTCTGGGAGAAGGATTAAAATGGCAAATTTTTAAATTACCTTAGTTTGAGACAGCAACTTCAAAGACTTTTGTCCATTGCTTATACTACTAAGGGGACTACTCAGCTCAAATCTCTTTATTGAAAAATAAAATGAAGGAGTATCAGTATGATAGAAGCAAAACAATGCAGGCCATATTAATCAACGGAGTTAAAAATCACCTATAGGGGACCCCTTTAAAATGTGCAAAGAAATAAGAGATTCATTGGGATTGAAAGAATTAAAAAGATCAGACGGAGGGTTGTAACCACAGATAAGGACTTAAGGGAGGTAATAAAGGAACATTTCAATTCACTAAACTCAAAAACAGTATTTCTAATCATAACATTGAGGCGTACTTGAAAAGTTGCCCATTCCTTTGAAATGGGCCCAAAAACAGAAAATGGGACAGGATTTCAGGAAGAAATTATGAAGACCATTAGGTCATTAAAATTAAATATATCCCCAGGCTTAGATGGACTCTCACATAATTTGTATAAAACTTTCCCGGAAGAATTGAGCCAATGTCTAGGTCTATTGTTCCAATATTGTTTGACAAAATATTATCTACCCCTCATTTTCGGATGGGTTACTAACCTATATTTTCAAATCGGGTGACAAGCAAGACATGGCTAATTGAGGCCAATCACCCTGCTTAATACAGATTACAAAATATTTGCCAAAATATTAACAGAAAGATTTAAAACATATGCAGAGCAAACTATTTCACCTTTTCAGTATTGTGGTTTACGGAGACAAAAATACAGTCTGCTATCATGTTAATAAGAGATGTTATAGATTATACCTCGAGATGGGGTTAACAGGCTGTTTGATTGCAGCAGATCTTGACAAAGCATTTGATAGGGTTCATTTGCCATTTCTTTTCTTAACATTAAGGTATTATGGGGTTCACGATAAACTGGTTACTTTAATAGAGAAATTATATAATACTGGGTTGGTATTCCCCTTTTTGAATGGCCACATGGCAGAAGGGTTTCATTTAATCACGGGTGTCAGACAAGGGTGCCTTTAAGCCCCTGTTATATATATTTGCAATAGACCCTTTTACAAACAGTTTTGGCATCCCAAAAATGGAAGGGAATTTATCATAAGGAAAGCAATCTTGTACAGTTGCTTATTCAAGCTTATGCTGATGATCTTGTGATCTATTTGGAGGACAATACAGAAATTAAGGGTTTTATAAATGCTTTTCAGGATTTCGCCTCAGTTTCTAATGCTAAACTGAACATTAACAAAACAAAAGGACTGATTATTGGGGCAAGTAGCATTTCAGACATATGGTTAGAGGGGATTCACTTCTCTAGAAACCCACTTCGAATTCTGGGGATTACCTTTGGTCCCCAGAACATACCTAGGGATAACTGGGAGAAGGTACTTAAGAAAATTGAGACAAAAGTAATAAGATGGAAGCAATGGAGGATGACTAAAATCAAAAGAGTTCAAGTAATAAAACAATTCCTTTTACCTAGTATACAATTTGTGGCAATGATATTTCCATTACCGTAGAATTTGAAACTAAGTTATATAGCCTTTTTTTCAGATGTTGTGGGCAACCGCTAAACCGATAAAAGAGGTTTTACATATCTAAAAACTAAGCAGGGTGGTTTAGGGATGATTGACCCAGTGGTATACGCATGTTTTTTTATATCCAACTCCATTAAGGAAGGTTTAAAGGCAGACTCAAGAAAGGATAATTCATGGAATTTAAAAATTATGGGGAAATATTTTAAGACTTGGTCTTTACTAGCTCCAAACTGAATAAATATTTACAGATTCCAGAGCATTTCAGGCCTACTGCTCAAAAATTGTATAAATGGGAAGCACAGAAGAACGATGCTCTAACATTTAATACAAGGGAGTTGTACAACCATTTAATGCAAAAATTATACCCACAAGAACCTGAATTTAAAAATGTCCATTAAATCTAAACCCCAGAATTTTGGCACAATTAAATGATCAAGGTTGCCTAGAAATCAATGGGAAGTGCAGTGGCTAATATTTTACGGAAGGCTGAATGTTAGGGGTAATGCTAAATATAAAGCCGCACAAGAAAGATTATGTATTTCATAGAGTGTATAAATAAGGAGGAATCCATGGATCATTTCTTTTTAGAATGTTCTTATGCTTTGGGATTGTGGGATTATTTAGCGGCGATATGGAAGTTTAAGTAGCTAAAAAACATGACATATGAATTTTTAATCCTTGTAGTGAGTCCAATAGGCTCATTTGGTTTACATAACGGGACTCTGACTTTATTTTTAGGATGTCTGAAATATTTTTTACGGCAAGCTAGAACACAATGGGTTCTATATCAAAAGAAAATGTCATATATCTGTTTTAGTCGGTTAATAGTTAAAGAGTTGGAGAAAATCTATGCTGCAGATATGCTAAGAACGGCACCAGGAGCAGTGAAAAAACTGTGGAAAGGTTTTTTTCATGTTATTAAATGTAAATAAAGGAGTAGGTATTGTATGTAAAATGGAATGCTGTAATGTAAATGAGAGTTCAATATGGATTTAGGAAAGAACATATGATTTGTTATTCTGTACTTCAGTAATCGTTTTTTTTTTTTTTGTGATCAAGTGTTGTTCTTTATGTTTATTGTGCTAATAAAAACTCCCCTAATCTGCAGTAGGGGGTGCTGTGTTGCTCCCAGTTGATGGCTGACATGGACAGAGACGCTATGGAAGTGGATGGAGGTGCGGCTGCTCCTGCAGCACCAGCTACTATTGTCTTTTGTAGTTCTATGGATATTCCGGATGATATTACTCATATGGATGTTTCTCAGGATATGGTCTTACCTACAAAGGAGCGTGTTCCTGCTTTGTAGCACATTTTTGATTTGGACTTTACTGCGCCACAGGTCACTGAGTTTTCTAAGGATAAAATGCAAGGACTTCCTGCTGCATGTTCTCCAGTGAGCGCTGGCTTGCAAAATCATCCATTGCCGCTTGAACGGCAAATTCATAATGTTTGTGGGTCTGGGGTGCCAGTGAATTCAGATTGTGCAGGGTCTACTGATTTACGGCCTGGGAGCAGCCGCTGTGACTCTTGGTCCCCGGAACGATCCTTAAAGGCTGCAGGATGAACTCTGGCTCCCAGTGGTGAACGTTGGCTTCCGGGTGACCCCCCCACCACCACCAGCGTGCTTCCTAGGATGGTGGATGGGGCTGAACTGGGGCTGTATTGGCTACTTCTTCTTCG
Organism: Neoceratodus forsteri; assembly: GCA_016271365.2. Lineage (NCBI taxonomy): Eukaryota > Metazoa > Chordata > Ceratodontiformes > Ceratodontidae > Neoceratodus > Neoceratodus forsteri. The sequence continues at coordinate 873,907,415 of CM028132.1, read as the reverse complement.
TCAGCTGTTTTATCAGTGCAACCTTCTTCTTCAGATGGTTTTCCTGCATCTCTCTCTCAGACGGTTCACCGACCTGTTGTCCCACCTCTCCAGGTAACATTATTCTTCCTGATGCTAGTGTATTGCCTGTAACTTCACCTGTATTGCAGACTGTTAAAGATGTTGATTCCCTTTCTTCGGGACCCCCTGTCTTACTGGTCACCCTGGCCCTTTCTGCCCCTGTGTTACCTGAAGCATCTACTTCTTGGGTAGATTCAGATCTTCCCCATTCTGTACCAGACCCTCTAGACTGGCCTATTCCTGACCCCCTCCAGTTAGTCAGGGAAGGGACAGGCCTTATACCAACCCTAGACGTCGGATGGCTGATCTTTTTCAGAATCTGTGTAAACCCAGGGCTAGATGTAATGCAGTCCGGCTGAAACATGTCAGTGGCCTTGAATTTCCACCAGACAGGATTTATGTGGCTAGGAAGCTATTTAAGGAATCACTGAACTTTCTGGCATCTGACTTTTCGCTCGTATTCATATTTCTGGGGATACCATTTTTGATGTTTCCTTTAATACTCCTGCTCATTTGGAAAGATTCTGGTAGAAACACAATAATTTACGTCATTCTACACTTTGGGCCCCTTTTATTGCTATTCCACTCACTAGACCTTCAGATAAGACTGTTACTATTCTATTTTGTAATGACAATTTTCATATTCAAGATATTCTACACTGGGTTAAACAATGGGCTGATGTTTTGGAGTGCCCTGCGCCCATTCTGGATACTGAACATATTTGGACAGTGGGGGGAGCCGAGGCTGAATTTCGTGTGTCTGAAGCCGGGCCACAGCATTTGCCTAGTTGCTTCTATCTGGGCCTGGATTGGGCTTTTGCTTCTACCCTGGGCAGCCTAAGACTTTGTCATCGGTGTGGTTCCTTCTCCCACCTTAGTAACACCTGTGATGTTTTAGTGAGTAACTTTTGCTTACAAACTGGTCATCTGAGTAATTGTTGTCAGAATCCTCCGAAATGCAATCTCTCTGAGGAAATGGGTCTGCTTTTTCTCTAATGCCCATGGGCAGTGCACAACAAGGGTACTTTCTGGGACCAGGACAATATTTTCCATTCTGCACAAGATAAAGTGGCTTCAGCCCTTCCCTCCCTGGCTCTCTCTTTGGGTGAGGTTCCTACGACACCCTCCACTTCTAGTGCGAAGGCTGATTCTGTCCCCCGTCCTGCCTGCTCCTTCTGAGGATCTGTCTGTGGCCCCTGTTGTACTACCATATTCATCTGTACCAGATCCAGTCTTATTCCCTTGCAAGACTTGGATATGCCACCTCCACCCACACCTCACAAGAAGAGTTCTTGCCAGTCAAAGGGAAGAGGAGATCCTCCCGAAATCTGGCTAAGGCCAAACTGCCCCAAACTGGATGATGTGTCTTGCTCAAATCAATTCTCTGCTCTACAAGATCCCTCGGCTGCACATGAAAGAGATTCTGAATCCTCTATTGTTGCCTCCCAACCAGATATCACTGATGTGGACAGTGTGTTGGCTAAAGTTAAAAAGAAACTTCTGAAGAAGAAAGATTTGAAATAGAATTGACTTTGTGACCTTTTCTCTATCTCTTTATGCATCATTTGTCAGGGGATTCCTTGGGTGTTGTTTCCTTGAATGTTAACAGCATCCAGAACTACAAACGTAGAAGTATTGCACTTCGGGCCCTACATGACTCTAGGGCTGATATCTGTTTCCTTCAAGATACCTGACTTCGTTCTGAGTCTGACATTCATCAGACTCAGAAATCTTGGCCTTGGGGTACCTCCTTTTGGTCACTGGGGACAGAATTATTCACTGGAGTGGGGATTTTGTTTCTGGCCCGGTTACCATAAAGTACATGATGTGGTCCCAGGGAGGGCACTGTTTTTGGATACTTCTTTATGACAACAAAATCTTCGGATTGGGATTATATATGCACCCCAAACAAAGGCTCTAAAATGTGATTTGTTTCGGCTCATACATCCCTTTTTACATTCCCATAGAAAGCTTATTCTGGTGGGGGGGGGACTTTAATTGCCCTTTAGCCCTAGCGGATAAGACAGGTAACACTACCAAACTTTACTGTGACACAACCACCTTACAGTCCATTATCTCTACAGCAGCTCTAATGGATTCTTATAGATCATTACACCGGTTGGGAGGTCATACCTATCATAGCGATGACCCTTCTTCCAGGATAGATTATATATTTCTTTCTAAGCTTTGGAAAGTTCTCACGGCTGAGACACTCCCAACTGCTACCTCTGATCACCTCGAATTACATGTTTGTTTGGGTCATTTACATGCAAATAACATTGATCCGGGGTACTGGCACCTTAATACGGATATGTTACAAGATGACACAGTACAGGCAGACACTTTAGAGCTCCTGAAAGCACGAGAAACTTTAGTCACCTGGTATGATTCTGTTGTGGAATGGTGGGTGGAGACCAAATACTCGGTTACACTCCTCTTTCAATGATGGGGTAAACGAAAGGGTTGACAGGACTACTACCACTTCTTATCCCTTCATAAAAAGTTATTCCATCTTATTTCTTTGCACAACACGGAAGGAACTGATAGATCACAGCAAATTATTGAGGCTAAATCTGCACTGACAGCTGCTCTTTATAGTAGGGCACAATTTTAAAGATGGAGCAATTAGCGGGCACTCAGGGTACCAAAACTTCCCTAGATATTTTTCAGGACTGTTCTACATGGGTCCAGAACAAGTCATGGGATGTGGTACGTGACCAAGCTGGTATAGTGCATACGGATTTTCAGTCTATTTTGAGGGTTATCGCTGAACATTTATTTTCTCATTTTGGTAACTCTGCCCTACTGGAAGGGAACCTTCAAGATTTCTTACTTCATCTTGATTTGCCTCTTTTGCCACAGGGCATGGATGATTTAACCTGCCCTGTGACAGAATTAGAGGTTAGACGATCTATCCTGAAATTGAAAGGTACTACGGCTCCAGGACCGGATGGCCTGAGTCCAGCCTTTAGTAGAGCTTTTGTAGATTTACTGACCCCATTGTTAACTGAAGCCTTTAATAACATTTTGTTAAATGAGGACATAAAGGAGCCTTTAACGCAGGCCTTTGTCATTCTCTTATACAAAAAGGGAGATAGAGTGGCCCTCCCAAACTGAAGGACAATTTCTCTGTTGAATGTGGACTTTAAGCTCCTGTCTATGGTTCTTTGCCATAGATTGGGAAAAATTGCCCAAACATTGATTTCCCTGCTCCAGTCTTGTACCACAACAGGCAGGAGCCTACGAGATAACATTTTGTTTATGGGAAGTTTTCACTAGAGGTCACAGGGGTTCATTACAGGGTTATGTTTTAGCCTTGGACCAGAAGAAGGTGTTTGATGCCGTTTCCCATGAGGTCCTTTTTCATACCTTAACTGCTTATGGGATTCAACATACTTTTGTGGGATGGTTACATCTTATTTATTCCTGGGCTCATTTTTTTCCCTTCATTAATGGTACGGTGGGATGGAAAATTTACATCAAGAGAGGCGTTAGGCAGGGGGTTTCCTCTTAACCCCCCTGCTTTACACATTTTATATTGATATTTTGATTCATAAACTACAGTTTGACACAGTCTTTCAGGGTATGTTAGTCTCCCCCATTACTCCAGCATTGAAAGTTCTGGCGTATGCTGACAATCTTTGTGTATTTTTGGGAAAGGATAGCGACGGCCCCCTGGCAATCTCCATTCTTCAGTCTTACTCTCAGGTGACAGGGACGAATATAAACATTCAGAAGAGTGCGGCATTACGGATCGGGGAGGCTTCCCTGGGTGTGGGTGATTTGATTGGGGGTATCCAGATAGTGGCAGGAGCCACTATTTTAAAGGTACATTTTGGCCCGAGTGACATGGTGACCCATAACTGGACACAGGTTCTGTCTCTCTGTGAACACCGTGTGTTGTTGTGGAATAAAATTCCAACTCCTAAGTTAAAACGGGTATATCTGACCAAAACATTTCTTATTCCCGTTATTGGTGCCGTTTTTCGGATGAGACGTTTAAAATCGAAGTCCCATCTGCCTGGATTGGTGGTAGTTCAGGTGGATGCTAAAGACTCCATGGCACTTATCAAAAAAGAGTAAGGGAATTTTTTATTGCAGACAAATAACATCACAAGAAAAACACAATGTACATCCCAAAACATAAAACCCTCCAACTCAATACAGAAACTAAGAAACAAACATATTTATACATCATAAGGAACACAGAAAAAGAGAAAAAATTAAAAATATTCACAACAAATATAATATACATAATAATAATTTCTATTTTTTAGGCGCCTTTCAAAAAAACCAAGGCACCGTACATAATAAAATCAACACTTCAAATATATAAACAGTCATTCATAAATAAAATCATACACATATCATAATACAACCAACACACTCAATTAATAAAAGCCTGAGACCACAAATAAGTCTTTAGAGCCTGTTTGAATGACTCCACAGCAGCGCACTCCCGAATCCGACGTGGTAGAGAGTTCCAAAGGGTAGGCGCAGTGAACTCAAACGCTCTTGCACCAGAAGATTTTAAACATACCCTTGAAACCTCTAGCAATCCCTCGCCGGATGAGTGGAGTAATTGACCAGGCTGGTAGGGAATCAGGAGCTCTTTCAGGTAGTCCGGGCCAAGTCTGCGTAGGGCTTTAAAAGTCAGCAAGCTGACTTTATAGGTGATCCGCCACTGAACTGGCAGCCAGTGCAGCTCGCACAGCACCGGTGAAATATGACAAGATCGCGAAGACCCTGTCAAAAGTCGGGCTGCTGCATTCTGCACCAGCTGCAGGCGGCAGATTTCTACCCCAGGAAGCCCTAGGTAAAGGGAGTTGCAATAATCTAAGCGAGAGGAAACAAAGGCGTGGATCAATATCAGAAGGTCATCAGACGGAACAAGATGCCTAATCCTGGTGATATTCCTAAAATGGTAAAAGGAAGTTTTGACAACCGCCAACACCTGCAAATGCAAGTTCAACCCTTCGACAAAAATTACCCCCAGGTTACGCAACCGTTCAGAGGTTGGGAGTGAGGCGCCACCCAGAAAAATTCCCGAAGGCGCACCCTCCCCCAACCCCCCTATCCAATGACCTGGATCCACAACCAACACCTCAGTTTTGTCTGGGTTCAACCTTAGCCAGCTGGAATCCATCCAGTCTTGGATTTCTTTCAGACAGTTGTTAAATACCGATGCAGCTCCATTCTGGTCGGGTGCAAAAGATAGGTAGAGCTGGGTATCATCAGCATAGCAGTGAAACCTCAGCCCATACCTTCTTACAATGTCTCCGAGGGGCAGCATATACACCACGAACAACATGGGTGAGAGGACCGAACCCTGAGGAACTCCACATGACAGAGAGCTAGGGTCCGAGGAATAAAACCCCGACACCACTCTCTGAGATCTACCCATGAGGAAAGATGAAAACCACCTGAGGACTGTTCCAGATAGCCCACAGATGAACCTCAGATGACCCAACAACACCTCATGGTCCACGGTGTCAAAAGCTGAAGACAGATCAAGAAGGACCAAGATGGAACGTTTCTTCCGATCTCTAGCCATCAGGAGATCATTGAGCACCCGAACCAGAGCTGTTTCGGTACGATGTCTCTTACGAAAACCAGACCCGAGTGGTTCATAGATGTCATGGATGGTCAAATGGTCCTCCAGTTGCGCAGCCACAACTTTCTCAATAACCTTCCCTATAAAAGGAAGGTTAGAGACAGGTCTGTAGTTGGCATGGCAGTCTGGGTCCAAGGAAGCTTTCTTCAAGAGAGGTGTCACCACCGCCTCTTTTAGAGAGCTAGGAAACTCTCCAGACTCCAAGGAGCACCAAACAATCCATGCTAGGACCGGACCGATAACCTCAATACCTCCCAAAATTAGGGAAGTAGATCCAGGATCCAATCTACAGCAAGTGGGGTGCACACTCTGAATAATACGCATGACATCCATGAACTCCAGATGGCCAAAGGTACTCCAAGACACCCAAGGTGCAGTAACCTCACACTGTTTAATAGCAACGCCCATAAAGTGTGCCGGCTGGAGTCCTGCCCTGATGTCAGCCACCTTATTTGCAAAGAATCAAGCAATTTCATCGCACTGTAATTGCGAAAAAGCTCTCCGCACTTGAAGACAGGCTGGGTTGCATAGTCTGTCCACAGTGCAAAAAAGCAGAGCTGGTCGATTCTGAGCAACTGCAATCTCCCTGGACAGGAATTCTGCCTTCTTACGGGAAATTGCAGATTGGTAGACTTGGTAATGTTCCAAAATCTAAGGTGGTCGGCATCAAGGGTGGACTTCTGCCAGCAATGCTCCAACCTTCGACCTAGTCTCCGCAACTCCCTCAAAGACCCATCAAACCAGGGAGATCGAGGGCGAAGGGGGAGAGGTCGAACGCGGATGGGGCAATAGAATCCAAAGCTGTCGAGACAGCCAAATTATAGGCCATCACTAGAGTCTCCGGATCACTGCTGGCAAACGAGGAAGACGATAGGTCAAGCACCGCCATTAGGCCCTGAGAACTTACATCTCGTAAAGCGCGGTACCTGACCATTTCCGTATACTTCCAAAATATAGTAAAATGTCTCCTGTCCATCTTCAAAAATTCAGTAGATTTAATCTTTCGTATTGCCATCTCAATTTGTGAAATAATGACAGAACTAGGTAGAACAATATGTTGCGTATAATATTGACACCGGGGCTTGCCAAAGGTGGAACTTTATACAGGCAACAATCACATCGAGTGTACTAGGGTGATACCTCCTCAAAAAACCTGAACAGTCTCCCAGAATCAAAGATTCATACGTAATAGAACCCCAGTTCCATTTTCTCCCATATACTCACAACTAATAAAAATTTTTTCCAAAGATTCCAACATACCCTCACACCCTGGTCTCAAACATTCCCTCTCTTCCACAGCCTTATGTTTCCAATTCCCTCTCATCCCCAACCTACCATGACAACAAAGCCACAGTACATCCCACATATGCACCGGAACCCGGAGATTTCTTAAAAGCGTAAGAGCAAACTGCAATCTAGATGGACAACGTTTAGGAAAATCAACTTGAACTGTAAAGTTCTTTTCCATAATCCTATGATTTATCTGTTTCCTAGTCAATAAAAAGGCCTCCACTTTTTGTAATTTCCATATTTTCAACTTTTTAAAACCAGGAACTGCAAACTCAGGAATACCTAACCCTTTAACACACTGAATTCCCCGATCCCCCCAATATTGAAAAAAGAATGAATCAACTCATCCGTCCAGCCAGCCCACACATCCTCGAGATCACCCGGACCATCATGCAAATTAGAACTAAAAAAAAAAGAATAATAAAACACCACCAGTTTCGCCAAGGCCAAACCACCATCTCGAATACGTAAATAAGTAAAGTCCTTCTTAATTGGGTTTAATCTATTGCCTCAAAGCATTTGAATAAAACAACTCAGCAACTGAGTTTCAAGTTTCAATGGTAATGGAAAAACATAACTAATATATAAAAATATAGGAAGAAGAAATTTCTTTATAATTAAAACCCTTTTCTTTTTAAAAGGGGCCCAGGATTTCCAGATCTGTACCTTCCTTTCCCCTATCAGCAATTTGTCTTCCCAGTTCATAGAGGCAACATCACTACTCCCAAAATAAAACCCCAGAACCTTAATCTGAGAATGTACTATTTTCACAGATCCAAGCACTGTAACTGGAGCGCCCCCTCCCAACTGTAAACCTATACATTTGTCATAATTAAGACCAACCCCCGAAAATCCTGAAAACTCCTTAAAAATTTGCAGTGCTCTAACACCCGAGACTGAGTCTCGAACCATGAGACAGACATCATCTGCATAAGCAGAAACTTTTTGAGGAGGAATATCAAAGGCCAGAGAAATCCCATGAACTGAATCATCACTTATAATCAATTTTACCAGTGGGTCCAACACAAAAGTAAAGAGTAAAGGGCTCAAAGGGCAACCCTGACAAACCCCTCTTTTCAGATCAATACAAGTCCCAACCAGTCCATTAACTATAGGAGAAAAAGAGGCATTCCTATACAAGGATGTAATCCATGCCAGCATCCGGTTAGGGATCCCATAGTGCTCCAAAATAGTAAACAAAAAATCATGGGAAACAGTATCAAAGGCTTTTTGCTGATCCAAAGCCAATAAAAACCCAGATAATTTATTCTGTTTACCAAACTCTGTCAGAGCCCTCAACAACAGCAAATTTTCCCTAACATTCCTACATGGGACAAAACATGTTTGTGCAGGATTAATCAACACAGATGCCACCCTTTGCAACCTACCACATACAATTGAAGAAAAGATCTTGTAATCTGTGTTGAGAAGGCTTATAGGTCTCCAATTACGAAGGTCACACTTATCCCGTTTTATAAATGAAAACTACTAATGCTGAGACAAAGTCCCGTACGAACCCCTCTTCAGTCTCAGCTAAAGCATTAAAGATGTGGTAATATGACACTCAATTTCTCCACATATTGTTTATAAAATTCATGTGTCAGACCATCCACTCCTGGAGAGACCCCCGGTTTTAATTTGGCAATGACATCCTTAACCTCCAATTCAGATATAGGCCTTTCCAACTCAGCTATTAAGACAGGATCTAATTGAGGAATCAAAAAAGGTACATTATGTCCCCATGGCTTTAAAGAAACTTGTTTTGAACCTAAAAAATGAAATAAATGGGAATGAATAATATCTAAAACTTCCGTATCAGAAGTTTTCAAATTACCACCACTATCATTTAATACTGTCATAACCTTACGAAACACTGAATCCTTGCAGGCAACATAAGGATCTGAATAAGGCTGTTTAATCGTACCATATCTAAAATCCGCATTCAGAGTGGTCGCCCTAGTACAATGATAAGAAAACATTTTGGATTTAATCTCATCCAACTGAGATTTAATCCGACAATCTGAAGCGTTTGGTAAAGACATTAATTTACAGAATTTATTTCTCCAATTCAAATATTGTAAATAATCTCTATTACCAGTAAATTTTCCAAACTCAATAAAAAAGCGTTTTAAATTCAGCTTCTGTATCCACCCACCACTGCATCCAGTCCTCATACAGTTCAGCCACTGATTTTCTATAAAAGAATAATTCAGCCTTTTGCTTTATCTCCTGTTGCTGTAGTAAACAAACATTCGACTTCCATCTCCTCTTAAATGCAGGAAATTTAGGAGTAATATTTTTAAAAGAGATGTCACACAACAACAAAACATATCAGTAAATTCAGAAAAGGAAAGCTGAAATTTCTGAGGGTACAAAAACAGGGACACAAAAACAAAATCTATACGAGTGGATAAAGCACTTCTATAATACGTAGCCCCTTTATCCTGATGTAAAGATCTATATGCATCCTTTAGGCCTGCAAGTAATAAAGTGTCCCGAAGGGCATGCAAATCACAGTATACTTTTTTCTGAACATTATCTTTAATCCTTAAATCCAAACCACAATTCATATCTCCTCCCCAAATCACATGTTTCTCGGTAAAAAGAAAAGGTTTAATTATGTTAAACAAATCCACCCTAGCAGCTTTACTTTGTGGAGCATAGGTATTAATCAAACCCAAAGAAAAACCATGCCAATGGCAGTCTACTAAGAAAGCCCGTCCAGGTGCAATGTCCACAATTTTCTGTACCTCAATATGGGATACATGGAATAAGATCCCCAGACCATCTGCAGCATCCTCCCCAAATGTCCAAAAAGAAACTCCCCAGGGCCACAATTTCTTAGTGTGAGAAACATCTTGTAAGGAATGCAACCTGGTTTCTTGCAAAAATACAACATCAGCTGTAACATCCTTACAAAAAGATAAAACTGCAGCTCTTTTTTTGGTGTTCTTTATACTCCGAACATTGAGAAATGCTACACGTAGAGAGGCCATACATCAAACTAGTGAAAGTTACTCTTTATCCTTTTTCCTCTTTCTTACCACTTTCTTTTTAAACACCCCTACCCATCAAAGTAGTCTCATCCTCAAACTCCATTTCTGAAACTACCTCAGACCTGGATGAGACATCGGATTCAGACCCAACATCACCATCTTGGAGTAACTGAAAGGTGTTTTGGAAGGGGACCTGCGCAGATTGGGCCTTATACTTACTCCCAGACCTGGTCACCCTCTTAGGGAGTTGAAATTCAGGTCCTGGGGTGGGGCATAGGTTGTAGAAGATCATCTACTTTAGAAGACTGCAAAGAAAGGGTTTCCTCAGGTGTTTTAGAAGGGGAACTATCCTTACCCTGAATGGGGTCCTGGGCAGTCTGATCACGATCAGAAGCAGGAGCATCAGACTGACTGGCTGCCCTATCCCGGGATTCCTCCTCAGTTGTGGGAGTACGCCTCTGTGGCCTACATCTATCTTGGACCTAATTAATAAGAGTATCCTTATCTGGACCACAAGACCTATTCTGACCTGCCCAGGGGCATTGATGGTACGCATGACCCTGCTCATCACATAAATTACAACGAAATGCATTCCTGCAAACAGCACTGTCATGGTCATAGTCCCCATACAAAACACATCGTACCCTATCACAGGTACTACTAAGGTGCCTACCACTCCCACACTTAAAACAGGCCTTCAGCTGACTAGGATAAAAAAACACACCCCTCTGTCCTTCCCTAGAATAAAACTGTTTGGGATATGACAAACTTCATTTTCAACCATCTGTAGTTTCACCTTGAACCTCCAATTCCCAGTCCAGACACCTTCTGAATCCATTATGGCCTCAGGGGGGCCCAAAACATCACATTTCTTTCCCAACTAAAAGAGAATCTCCCCCACATTTACAACCTAATTTCTGAACATAACATATACAGTTTTAAAGAGAGGTTTAATCAAAGAAATTATCCAAAAAGGTGTCCATAAAGCAGTCATTCTGAGTGATTCATATTTCTTCCAAAAAGCATCCAAGTCCATAAAGTTTTAAAACTAATGTCAAAATAGTGTTCGCCCCGATATTGATAAGGGCAAAAATATCTACTGCACGAAAGTGCATCGAATCTTTTAATAAAGTCCTGGCCACATAGGTTCTGTCCAGATGCTCCTGCAGCCCGCCTCTGTACTGTAAACGAACAGCATTTTGATGAGAGGCCTGCTCAACTTCATTATTCTTGAAAAAAATCTGAGAAAAAAGGCCCATTTCTATGTTTTCCCCCACTCGGGAAATGGGGGGGGAGCCCCAGGAGATTTCTCCGAGGAACGCAATTCTGAGGGTCCAGGCACAGTATCTTGTTCCTCCCTCTCCACATCCAACCCTTCATCCTCAGAAGCCCAAGAAGTAATCTCAATTGAGGGCATCTCTGTATCTGGGATTGCAGAAACACCTACATGACCTGCCACAGCGGGCTGAGAAACATTGTCAGAAGTACCTGAAAAGTAAATCCATTCAGAATCAGGAATCCAGCTACCATCTTCCTTCATAATCCATCCAGCTTTCACAAGAGCCGCATCCTTAGACCAGTCGACGCCCATAAAGGGAGAGCGTCCTGTCCCGACACAGAAATTAGCTTCCACATTTCACCAGTGTTCCTCTCCGACGCGTCATGAACTACTGATGCAGTACCCTCACTTCTGTCAGCCGCTCGCTGACTCACTGAACAAACTCTGGTACTGTCCGACTGACAGGAATCCCTGTCTAACAGAGAAACAGTGTCACTGGAACAATCATTCCCCAGGTTAGCCGCAGTAACCAGAGGCTGCACTTGCCGGAATGATGAAATCGCCGTCTCCGCTACCTCAGTCCCATGAGGTACATCTATCAGGACCACCAAACAAAAATCACTGAATTCTGTAGTCATCTCAGTATCCCCACGAACATCCACAGCCGAGGTCAGGGATAAAACCACCAGCTGCTCAGAAAGCACAACCTCCTCATCTGCCATCCAGACCCAGACTGCCGTCCATTCCCTAGGAAAGCAGCTCCCCCTACCAACGAGTTGGGGAATTTCCCCGGTGTCCTGGCCAAATTTCTCCCATTCACTAAAAATACCATCAACAGCTTAATCTGGTTTAATTTCAGCTGCTTACCATCTGTATTCCCCCTCCCCCCGGTCACTCCTGAAAAAGGGACTTCTAGGCCCAGCGGGCTTACTGGGTCAACAAAATTCAATAAATATTGTTTATTGGTATGGTGTCGTTCCCCCCACACACACACACACCGGCCCCGTTTCTTTAGAAACCAAATTGTACAGTGTCTTTTTCAGAACTCTTTGGGGCAGTAGACTTAATCCGGTTAAACATAACATCACATACCAGGGGTCTGGGTATGGTCAATCCTTTACTTTATTTTCACATTTTGTTTTGGTTTTATAATATTATACCTGTCCTGCAGGGTGTTGACAAAATATGGGTTCACTGGGAAACTGAATGGTGGCGGGCCCTTGTCCCTCCTTGGTCAATGGCTATTTGGACTTTTAAGCTACCGACTACTTGCTATCCAGATTAAGTTGTACTTTCCATGAAGTAAATTAGACAATGGAGAGTGTTACACAGGATTTACTACCCCTTAGTATGAAGCTGTATGAAGATTGCTATGCTGAACATTAACAGCATTCTCAGTCTCATACGACAGAAAGTACTTTTGCAGGTCCTAATAGATTCTGGAGCAGAGTTACTTTTCTTACAGGTTACGTTGCTACCACACGACTTTGGACATCTGGTATTTCTTATTTTTTGCTCGGCGCTGAGAAGTGCTCGAGTGTAGCCATCCTGTTTAACCATCTTTCTCCCACAGTTTCTCAAGTAGTAGAGGTGCAACCTGGTTGGGCTCCCGTACCTGATTGTTATCTTAATCACACGGCTTTCAGATAGATTGTAATTTATGCTCTTCAATCTAAATTTGACAGGGTTACCTTACTTAAGTCCCTTCAAGCTTCTTTATGTTCCACCAGGACAATTGTTCTTAGAGGAGATTTCAATTGCCCAATCCACCTCCATGACAGGGAAGCAAGGACGTCCAAGTTGTACTGCAACCCCTTATGCCTGCAAACCCTTTGTAGAGAGTCCCACCTGGTGGATTCATTTCGTCCCTTCCATCTGACTGGTGGATTTACCTACCATAGAGCACAAATGGCTACACATATTGATTATGTTTTTGTTTCTCATAGGTATACCATCTTGTCAGCATCTGTTTATCCTGTTGGGCTCTCCGATCACTCACGGCTCCATTGCACTTTGTCCATTGACCCATCCACACTGCCAGGAAAGCCTTGTTGGAGGCTGAACAACATCCTAACAGACTCTTCCCTTACAGAGAGATTGGGATCCCTATTGTGGGTTGTACATCTGGCTTGGATTTCTACCCTGATGTACTACACTGATGGGATCTTACCAAACACTCCATCGGTGAACTGGCAAAAAGCTACTCTAAGTCAGTTGGCAGAGCCTCCTACCAGGCATACCTAGATTTACGTTATACTCTCCTCAGACTTCTCACCCTACGGGCTGATGGGGGATTGTCCCTTGCAGCCCAGACCCAATCTGTGACAGAACTTATGAACACCATTCTGTATGACAGGGTGAAATCCCTGACATTTAACGGTCGTACGGCACTCAAGAGTCAACATCTGACAGGAGACATATTTACTAATTGTTTTCACAGAGTTAAGTTGTGACAGATGAAATCCTTATGTGACCCTGATGGGATTAAACATTCCTCTCAGATTAGGATGCAATGGGTGGTCCATGACTACCTGCATCATACTGTCAGTAGAAGCTTTCTGCTAGAAGACTCAGTAACACATTTTTTGGACTCCCTACATTTTCCATGGGTGTTGATCTCGGACGATGCCCTTCTTACTCAGCCAACAACTGAAGTTGAAGTTCTCTCAGTGGTTCATTCACTTTGTAAATGAATTTCAGCTGGAATGGATGGACTCACGTCCGAGTTGTATCAGTCATGTCTCTCCATCTCTGGCCCTACACGTACTTTTATTTTTAATTTTATTTTGGCTCTCTTGCCCTTCACCGGCTCAATTACAGAGGCTATACAAACTTATTTGTTCAAATCTGGAGATAGACGACACGTGACCTACTGGCGACCAATCTGTCTCCTTAACACTGATGCGAAGCTGTTAACTCATATTTTTCGTAGATGTTTAACCTGACTTTTTCCCTGACATTATACATCCTCTCCAGTCCTGCGCTATCACAGGACATAGGATCCAAGACAATCTATTATTAATGAGAGACTTGATAGAATCCTATCAGTCGCAACGAGTTGGCCACTGTCTCATCATGTTAGATCAAGCTAAAGCTTTTGACAGGTATCCCATGACTATCTTTTTCTCGTACTGCATGAGTATGGATTCTTAGACATATTTATTCGCTGCGTCCATCTTTTCTAGTCTCACTTCTTCATCCTACCTAGTATAAACAGCGGGAGAGGCTCCCGCATTCACCTGAAGCAAGGGTCCGTCACGGCTGCCCGTTGAGTCCTCTTCTTTATATCCTGACGTTAGATCCATTGTTACGGGCAGTGAACACAGCCCCCCCATATTTCCGGCCCCTCTCCACTGCTTCAGTGAAACTATCTGCATATGCGGATGTCATCTGTTTATTTGTTCAGAATATACTAGCAGATCTATTTAATAGTTCACTAGAGTCAGGTGTGGTACTGCAGGACTGGAGAACAGCATATGTAGTGCCCTTCCACAAAAGTGGTCCCAAGGATGACCCAGGGAATTACAGACCAGTCAGTCTGACCGCCACTGTGGGCAAACTTATGGAGACCATACTAAATGAAAGGTTGGTGGAATATCTAGAGGAGCATGGTCTCCAGGATGACAGACAGCATGGGTTCATGGGGGGGGGGGATCATGTCAAATGAATCTGATTGACTTCTTTGACTGTGTCACTAAGACAGTAGACAGGGGCCAAGCGGCAGACATCCTCTATCTTGATTTCAGCAAGGCCTTTGACTCAGGGCTGTTGCCAGGATTTTCACAAGGGGGGGTTCTTTTTATGCACTCTGCAACCTTTAAAAAACAGCTGTAGGTGTTAGGGCTGCCAGGACCCCAAAAGCCATAGGGTCCTAGATGCTCTGTGTTTCATTTTGTGGCTTATTTTGAATCTAAAGAAGTCAAATCTGAGATCTCCTACACCCCCTGCTCTAAGTGAAATTATTATCTGGCTGGCTGCTGGGTGAATACACATATATATGTATTCAGCACTGGGGGGCCGCAATATGCTGCTAACGTAATATACCTAAGGCATTGTCTCAAATATGTTATGTTATCAGTTTTAATATCTGCAGTTGTATCTACTGGTGTGTAGGTAAGAGGTCTGGGGGCTCATTTTGTGGCTTATTTTTAACCAAAAGAACTCATCTGTGAGCTCCCCTCCACCTCTTGCTCTATAGACAGTTATTGCTATCTGGGTGACTCAGAGTGTGTGTGTGTGGGTATGTGTGTATATATGTGTGTGTGTGTGTGTGTGTGTGTGTGTGTGTGTGTGTATATTCTATGCAAAAAAACCTTGTTAATGCATCAATTAGGGTTCTTCTACAGCGAAAATAGCGAGGAAATTCGATTTAAGGATTCCCACCTCTTGCACCCCACCCCCACCAACGGGCATCGGGGTGTGCGTTGGAGTCATCGGCCCTAACTCTCACCCCATCCCATGTGTAAACAAGCTGAGGTGGTGCAGTGTAGGAGAATGGGGTGAGAGTTAGGCCGATGACTCCCAACGCACACCCCGATGCCTGTTGGTGGTGGGTGCAAGGGTGAGAACCCTTAAATTGAATTCTCGCTTTTTCATTGTGAGAAGAACCCTAACTGATGCATTAATTAAGTTTTTTATAGAATTTTCTTTTAAGAAAGAATAGAAAAGTAGAAAGTTGCGCAAGTTGGTGGGAGTGCGGGGACCAACTTGTAAATGTCAGGTCACATTACACACCCAATGACTAAAAAGTACATTCACAACAGTAAGGCCAGCCACCAAACAAATATTAATCTAGTAGAACAACAGAAAACGCTGTCCACAAAATGTAAACTGCGCCACACAATATCTCCGCAAAAAATACATTGTCTGACACATATACACCTCTATTAACATCTACAGGACATGCCGTCAACACCCTCCAAATTTCAAGTGAAAAGACCAAACCGTGTACGAGATATAATATTTTAACGTATGAGATTTTCATTCATTAGACTGGCACAGTTACGCACCTGTTGACATTTAACACATACAACAACTGAAAACTACATCCATGACACTAAGGCTAGGTATCCTATCAATTTCAAGCCACCACCACAAACAAAACATTATCTGCAACATGTAAAGTGCATCACGCAATATCTCCGCGACAAAAATTTTCTCCGACACATAAATACCATAATTCACATCTACAAGACATGCTGTAAACACCCTCCAAATTTCAAGTAAAAAGACCAAACCATTTCCGAGATATTCAATGTTAACAATCGGTAAAATGTCCCTATCTAATCCATTATAAAAAATCTGTCCATCTTGTCCTTCCCTCGCGATCAAGATGGCGATCAAAGAATCTCACGATCAAAGAATTTGCAGGCTCGCGATCAAAGAATTTGCAGGCTCACAAACAAATAATGACAAATCTTATAAATCAAAAAATGTATGGAATTGCAGTATACCACCACCATGGTTCAATAGAATGAAGCCCCCTGAGTAAAACCCACCCTCATTTGACTTCCCAGGACACCCTTGTGCTGAGAAAATACAGGTTACTCACCTGTAACAGGAGTTCTAGGAATGGTATATGTTGTTCATCCACTCTGTCTGGCAGGTTCCTTGCCGCTTTAAATCTTGCCGGAATGTCTTCAGTTGGCTCCTCCACCCACCCGGTGGTAAAACTCTTGGCTCCGCCCCATGACGCCAGATCTAGCCCGCTGGAAGCCAGGTTGTGCATCAAAGCCAGGGAGGTCGGGTGGGTCGTGTGGATGAACAACATATACCATTCCTAGAACTCCTGTTACAGGTGAGTAACCTGTATTTCTAGGGACATGGATATGTTGTTCATCCACATTGTCTGGCAGACTCCTAGCAGTTCTCCGGGAGGAGGGAGGCAAGGCGCACACCCCCTACTTAGGGAATAATGACTGGATAACCGAGGCCCCAAAACCAGCATCCCGGCGTGACTCAAGGTCGATGTGGTAATGGGTAATGAAGATGTGTGCTGACTTCCAGGTAGCAGCCCTGCAGATTTCCTGGATAGGGACATCCCTGGAAGCAGCCACCGATGCAGTGGTATGGCGGGTAGAATGAGCTCTTATCCCTCTGGGAGGCTCCATGCCCGCCAACCGATAGCAGAGATCTATGCAGGAGGTGACCCACCTGCCTATCGTCCGCTTGGCTGCAGGTCTGCCAGGTGTGGCTTCAGCGTAGGTGACAAACAGCTGGCTAACCTCTCCCTAATCTCTCCAGCCATACGCCCTTGTAATAAGCTTACGCCTAGGGTCCAGCATGGAGCCTATATTCGGCCTCCGAGGTGTGATTGGGGTAGAACACCGGCAGAGTCAACACCTGGTTAAGGTGAAACTCCGACACCACCTTCGGAAGGAATTTCGGGTTGGGGCGCAGGACAACCTTGCCCCTGTGGAAGACCAGATAAGGAGACTCAATGGAAAGTGCCTGGAGCTCTCCCAGTCTTCTGGCTGATGTGATAGCCACCATGAAGGCGGTCTTCCACGACAGGTAAGAGATGTCACACATGTGCATTGGTTCGAATGGCTTGCCCATGAGCTTAGCCAATACCAGCAGTAGATCCCACGGAGGTGGAGATTCTCGCACCGGAGGGGATATGTGATCAAGGCCTTTGAAAAAGCGCCCGTCCACCTTCTCCTGTGCCACTGACTGCTTCCCGGCCCACGCCCGGCAAGCAGAGATGGCTGCCAGGTGCACCTTGAAGGTCGTTGACCGAAGCCCTTGCTGAGAAAGAGACCACAGGTAGTCCAGAATGCTTGCCAAGGAACAGGAGGGAGGGTCCAGGCCTTGCCCTGACACCAAATGGAGAATCTCTTCCATTTAAAGGCGTAGCATTTCCTGGTCGACTCCTTACGGGATGCCTCAACAACGTTGAGAACCTCGTCAGAAAAGACCCAAGGCCTGGAACTCTAGCCGCTCAGGAACCAGGCCGTCAGGTGCAGGGATTGAAGGTCCAGATGGAATACCTTCCCCTGATTGACTGAGACCAGGTCCGGGCGGACTGGAAGCCGCCTTGGGAGCCTGGAGCTGAGACTGAGGAGATCTGGATACCAGAACTGGTGGGGCCAGTCTGGGGCTACCAGAATCACCTGTACCTTGTCCCTTCTCATCTTGAGAAGCACCTTGTGGATCAAGGGAAATGGGGGAAAGGTGCAGAAGAGGCCCAGGATCCACGGCCTCGAGAAGGCATCCCACTGCAGCGAGCCCTGCTGAGGAGGGCGGGCATGAAACAGTCTCAGCTTCGCATTCTCCCTGAAGGCAAACAGGTCCACCTGAGGCATGCCCCAGTGGGAGAACAGATCTTGTACTACCTCCGGCAGGACAGACCACTCGTGGGACACAGACCCTATCCGGCTTAGGGCATCAGCCAGAATATTGGAGGCTCCTGCCACATGGATGGCAAGGAGATCCGCCTCCAGGCTGCGCACAACGGACCAAATGCGGAGAGCTTCCCTCCACAGAGGCATGGAGTGCATCCCGTCCTGGCGGTTTAGGTAGTACATGGTCGTGGTATTATCCATCTGGACCTGGACCACTTGACCCCGTACAAACGGAGCGAAGGTGGTGAGGGCTAAATGAACCACTCGAAGCTCCAGCAGGTTGATGTGGCATTGGGACTCCTGAGGGGACCAGAGGCCGTGCTCTCTGTGCTCCCCCAGAAGGGCACCCCAACCCATCAGAGAGGCATCGGTCAATAGAGAGACCATCGGCTCGGGGTGGACAAACAGGATGCCCTCCTGCAGATGAGCAGGAACGGTCCACTACTGGAGGGCATTCCACATCCCCTGGGTCACTGTCACTACCTGATCCAAGGGATCGGAGTGCTGTGACCATTGGCTGGCCAGTCCCCATTGTAGGGGACACCTGTACCAATGGGCCCAACAGACCACACTGGTGCAGGCCGCCATGAGGCCCAGGAGGCGCAGAAAGTCCCAGGAAGGTTTGAGACCTTAGGAACCTGTTCAGGTCGTGCAGCCCCCAGTCTGTTCCAGGACCAGGAAGTACCTGGACACAAACCCCGGGTCTGATGGAGGGTCCACCACCTTCCTGATCACCTCCTTTTCGAGGAGCAGGGCAATGCCCTTTCCTACCACCTCCAACACCCAGCGGTCCGTGGTGATAGCGGACCAGGCAGAAAGGAAGTGGCGGAGCCATCCCCCCACGGGGGGAACCCAGGGGAGAGTGATGAGGCTGGGGGCAACACCCTTCAACCCGTCACTGAGCAGGCTTGGAGGAGGGGCCGGCCGAGGGACCTCCTGGGCCTTTTCCTCCCTGCTTCCTGTTAGAGGAAGCTGCAGACTTGGCTTTGGGGTGTCAGGCACGAGCCTGCTGGCCCTGATGCTGGTGTTGCTGGGCCGGACGTGCCGCAGGTGCACAAGGGCGAAAGGACTTATGTTGCTGACGACAGCCCTTGTCCTGGGTGGAGGTGACCGAGTCCAGGGTAGCGTTGGACTTTTCGATCCGTTGGAGGTGGCCTTCCACTCCAGGGCCGAACAGGTCAGTCCCCAAGAAGGGGACGTCTGCCAATTTGTGCTGGGTATCCGCTCTGAAGGTGGATATCCTCAGCCATGCTCTGCAGCGCATGGCCAACGCGGCCACTACTGATCGGGCACAGGAGTCTCCAATGTCTAGAGCCATTTGGCGCTGCTGTTTCACCACCGCCCTTCCCTGATCCTGCACCTGCTTGACCGCAGTCTGCAGGTCGGCCGGGAGATGAGGGATCACCTCATCCAGGGAGCCCATGAGGGCGTGGGAGAAGTGTGCCATCAGCACAGCTGAGATGGCCTGGCAGAGGCCTAGGGAGGATGCAGTGTACACCTTGTGCCCGGCATAGTCCAGCTTTTTGGACTCCTTGTCGGGGGGCTTATCCACATCCATAGCGTTCCCGGAACGCCAGAAAACGCTATTGGTGACCAATCCCTTCGCAGAGGGGTGCTCAAAAAAACTGGACAAAGAGCCGGTAGGAACCGCATACTTCCTGGCCATCCTGGCCGAAGGTGCAGGACAGGAAGCCAGCCGCTACCAAAGCTCCAAGGCTGGGCCAACAATGGCTTCAGCCACCGGAAAGGCCTCCGTGGGCGAATCCCCTCAGTCCAGTATCTCCGTGAGGGGATACTTGGCCCGCTTGGATACGGGCTCGAGCTGCATCCCAGTGGACTCTGAGATGAGCCGAAGCAGACCCATGAACAACGATGGGCTCTCATCCATCGACTGTCCCCCGGAGGACTCCGGGTCAAGGGGCCTGGAAAACAGGGAAGAGTCATTGTCAGACTCCGAGGAGTCTGCGAAGAGCTGCCTGGGGCCTGAGCCACCCTCCACCTGCCGAGGATGGTCGGGAGTGAGGGTGACTGACAACCGGTGGGGCAGACCCTGACCCAACCGAGAGTCCTTGGTCGCGCCCGATTTCAGTTGTGGAGGTGGAGGTTCCACCACAATCGGTGCGGGTAGCTGGTTTCGCCAAACAACCAGCCCAGGCTTGGGCACCGCACCACCACGAGGGGTTGTTTCGCCTTTGGGTGACAGCCACTTAATGGCCAGGAAGGCGACAGTGTCGGCTTGTTCCCGGACAAAAGGAGCTGCTGCCACATTAAATCCTCATAGCGTCGACGCAATTTGCGCCAAAGCCTCTCCTCTTCCGAGGAGGAGGACGAGCGGTGCCGCCGCTTACCTCGGTGCCGAGACCAAGACTGCCGAAGTCGGCGGGATCGGCTGGACCGAGACGAGGTCCAAGACCGAGACCGAGACCCTTGGTGTCTCCGAGAGCGGGTCTGGGAGGGAGTGGGGGACACCCGCTCCTCCCTCGGCTCGGGAGCCTTGACCGGGGACTCCGGCAGAGGAGGCACAGGCAAGTCCTCGGTTTCCACCGGGGGAACCAGTGAAGAAGGGTTGTCGGCTTCACCAGTCGACAGCCCGTCCGACGGGTCGAGAAAAATCTCGACCGCGTCGATGGGTGTCTCCCGGCCGGCTGACCTGACGGGACACTGTGAAGCCAGCGGCCTTAGCCGCAACCTCGACCAAGTCGGTGTCGACTGTCCAGGAAGGGACCTCTCCCGCTCCCACGAATGTCGACGGTGGGACTTACCCTTTGAGTCCTTCTTTTTCGACCGAGAAGAGTGTCCCGATGGCCCCTCTCCCTTCATGGAAAGGGATTGGCAAAGCTCCTTAAAAGAAGCTGTGTAGGAGGATCCCAGAGAGAGTGGGATAAATGCCGCAACCGAGGAAGATGAGGATGCGGCCTGGGCCGCCTCCTCCTCGAGGGCGAATATCTGCTCGAGTTGCTCAGCCGAGCCAGCCGCAACAGACAACGCCCAACGGGCCTCCTTGGACTTCACCGTGGTAGCGCTCGGGCACCTGCTGTAACCGGGCAATGCGGTTCTCAAGGACGCTACAAAAACGATCTACATAACTCGCAGGCCTGCGGGTCGTGATCAAGGCCAAGGCAGTAGACGCAAGTGGAATGCGGGTCCGTCCTGGACATCTTCTGCCCGCATGGGCACCGCCAAAATCCGGGAGTTGATTTGTCCATCACAGCCATGAGGGAGGAATTTGACCGAAGTCTTGAGAATTTTAAAACTATTTTCGGGCAAACCGAAGAATTAGGATCCAGTCTATTCGCAGAGTGTTAAGGAGGGAACCTGAGCTTCCAAGTGGTAAGGAAGATCTGGCATCATGGGGCAGAGCCGAGAGTTTTACCACCCGGATGGGTGGGAGAAGCCAGCTTGAAGACCTTCCAGCAAGATTTAAAGTGGCAAGGAACCTGCCAGACAGTGTGGATGAACAATATATTTATGTCCCTAGAAACAGATTTTTAAATTGGGCCATGTCGTCCCTCACTCACGATGCACGATGATCAAAGAATCTCACGATCAAAGAATTTGCAGGCTCGCGATCAAAGAATTTGCAGGCTCACGAACAAATAATTAAAAATGGTGAAACGTGAATTTTTCATCGATTTGAACAGAACCAATGGCATGCCTCAATAGAACGGAGCCACCTGAGCAAAACCCACCCTCATTTGTGTCCCTAGCCCACCCCTGAGCCGAGATATTAGTGTTTTTAGGTTGCGATGCAAGTTCGCGATCAAAGAATCTCATGATTAAAGAATTTGCAGGCTCATGATCAAAGATCGATAGTGAGCCGCAAATTAAAATTTTTAAAGCTTATAACTCTATTTTTTGACCGATTTGGATGAAACCAAAGGCATGGCTCGATAGATCAGAGTTCCCTGAGTAAAACCCATCCAAGTTTTACTTCAGAAGTGACCCCTGAGCCGAGATATTTATGTTTTTCCGATCGGAAATTAAAAAACAAGATGGTGGACCTCACGATCAAAGAATTTTGAACATTCTCGGGGACAAAGCTTCTTGAACCGCGGGGCTGCAAATTCTTTGATCACCAGGTGGGATGAGATGGCCAGAACCCCATTCTTTGTTCGCAAAACATACATATAAATTTTCCTATTGACTTATAATGGGAACTTAAAAGGGGGCATAACTTTTGAATGCCTTAATATTTTTTCACCAAACGAAAAGCGGCATGTTCGGCCACCAAAGCTCTTTCAAACAAGGCATCTCACAGAGCAGCATGCCACACGATGGCAGCGCAGGGCAACATCCAAAATCCCAAAAGCTGCCTCCAAAAATGGATAATCTTACATTTTTCAGTGATTTTGTACACAAAGACCGTAACTCCAACCAAAACGAAATTTGGCAGATCAAGAGATCTACCATGCCCCATCGCGCATTCCAAATTTCAGGTAAATCAGTTGAACTGGTACAAAGTTATTAACGCACAAACTTTTGACTTTAGTATGTAAGTGAACCTAACTATAGTGGCTAACTACGCTACTATAATATATATATATATATATATATATATATATATATATATATAGAGAGAGAGAGAGAGAAAGAAAAATACACACATATATGTATATATATGCAATGGGGTGGAGATAAACAGAGTGTGATAAATCCGTTTATCTGAGTAACTTCGTACATAAATTTCATTTATGTATACAGTGCTTATGTCATCAGCTGTTTATCCACACAGTGCTTATGTCATCAGCCATTTATCTATACAGTGCTTATGTCATTTAGAATGTTCGGCCTCAGTAGCAGTATTAACCATATTCAAATGCGAATAACTTTAAAACAAAAAAAGATAGCATGGTACTGTGAGCATGAGAGTTGTTCAGCACAGAAATATCTTCAAAATGAGTGGTGTTTCATTTATTGATACCTTTTAGATTTTTTGATAATTGGCAAAAAAACTGCAGAAAATTATTATTTTTTTCATTTTGTCAACAAACAAATGTAAATACCTTTGAAATGAAAAATGATACCATGGTACTGTGAGCATAACGTTTATTCAGCACAGAAATATCTACAAAATGAGTGACGTTTCATTTATAGATCCTTTTTAGCTTTTTCATAATTAGTGAAAAAACAGCAGAAAATTCCATTTTAGTGCACTTTTTCATCAACTAAATGCAAATAACTGAAAAACAAAAAATTAAAGTATAGTACTTTGAGCACAAAAGTTGTTCAGCATAAAGATTTTGACTAACAAATACCTCCTCCAAAAGCAAAAACAAAAGAATTGCATAAATGGAATATGCAATGGAAAACTTGTGTAGTAAATGATTTATCCGCACTGGTGCAGTTTGACCTCAGGTACCTCACTCGTGGCTTATGCCACTCGTGAGGTTATCCGAGGTCAAACTGCTCCTGTGCAGATAAATCATTTATTACACTTGCTGCGATTTCATATCCCATACACCACACGCACGCACACACAGAACCTCAATGCAGAGTCTATAGCTGGTTTTGGCTGGGTATTGTACACTACTAGCTTACTGCAGTGCTGGCTTGCTTCTAGGGCAGGGGTCTGGGGCTCAAAGGCCCCCAGAAACCATGTTTTATGGTATGCTGTGTGGTGCACTTTTGTGGCTTAAGTCTAAATAACTCATATCTGAGCTCCCTCTACCTCTTGCTGTAACCTCCACCCTCCCCAACTCAATATACAATTTAAGCAATCGAGTCAGTGCAACATGGCCTATAGCAAGACCAGCAGGATGCCGGGATGTATCAGTAGGGGTACTGATAGCAGAAGAAAGGAGGTAATACTTTCCCTTTACAGATCTCTGGTGAGGCCTCACCTAGAGTACTGTGCCTGGTTCTGGAGTCCTCACCTCCAGAAAGGATAAGAATATGTTGAAGACAGTGCAGCACAGAGTAACTAAAATGATTCAGGAACAGCAGGGCAGATACTATGATAAACTCCTCAAGGCACTAAATATGTACTCATTGGAGACCAAAAGGGAGATATGATAGAGACCTTCAACTTCCTTAAAGGAATTAACAAAGTGAACTGTGGGGAACTATTTAGCCTGAGTACCAATTTGCAGTCACATGACATGAATGGAAATTAACAGGAAGTAGGTTCAGGAGAGATGTGAGGAAGTACTACTTTACGGAAAGGGAGGTGGAACTTTGGAACAGTCTGTCAGCTGAATTGGTGGGTGCAAAAACAGTTGGAGGATTCAACTAGGGCTGGGACATAATGTAGGGAACAGTGGTTACCAGTGGTGACAGGACCAAGGAGGATAAAAGAGAGAGGATAGGGAGTGCTAGTACCCTGGAGAAATGGTAGGTTCCAGGGACTATAGGGAACTTGGGCAGACTGGATAGACCTCTGTCTTTTTCTGCCATCATTGTCTATGTTTCTATGTTTCTATACCAGGCACCCTGCTTGGAAAAAAATCTGTAACATAATTCTTAGCTCAATATATTGGGTACTACACTTGTTGCCCCCACTCCATTCTCCAGTGTGGTAGGCATGACAAAGGGAGTGAGGGGAAAGGTAATTTGAAAGTGGTGGGGATTCCCAGTGCAAAGTTACCGTCTCCTAAATGCCTACCCCCCACAGTGGTTATGTTCATAACACTAAACTGTAGAAATAAATGTCATTCTACTGACACATGTGGTCATCTGGAGAAAATGCTTATCACGACTTATTTGTTTTAACAGCATCTGGCACAGATGACACATACAAAAGTGGAACTGAATGTCAGTAAAAATGGGACCACAGTGAAGACCTCTCTGAACAGCACAATTAGTGAGGTGGCACTGTAGCTCCCAGACAGACCCTTCCAAACACTTGCATTGCCTTTCCACTGTGGTACCTCATTTGCTTAACTTATGAAAAAATCAAACAGGCATATGAAACATGACAACTTTGCATTCTGTATGGAGGAGGATTTAAGTAATTTATTTCTAAATCGTCAGCTTGCATACCCAAACAGCTCCCTTGCCCAATTGCATAACCTATCCCTTGATATACAGTTATTAAGGGACACTTCTTCGGCAATAGTGGCCAGCAAAGTTTACCTGCTGGTGACTGATAATATTATAAGCTGAGGTCCTCTACTTCTTTTTTGCTCTCCTGGAGATGTTGTCTCCGAGCCTGTCGCCATGCTCAGTCTTCCTTGAGTGCTAGCTGACAGTGTGAATTGTGGGCAGTGGCCATGCTGTACTCCAGTCATATTCATGATACTGACGTGAGCGCCAATTGGCCAGCCAGTCATAGGGCGAAGGTGCAAAGAAAGATTCACAAAGCAGCTCCAGTCATCTTACTGGCACTGAGGGAGCTGATGGCAGCAAATGGGGGGGGGGGCATGCAGAGAGAAAGTACTAGGGTTCATCTTGTGCGTATAAGCACTCTGTGACAGTCATAGAATAAACAGAAAAAATGAAAAAAATGTTACAAATGATGAGAAAGGGGGAATTTTAAAACGGGGGTTCTTTCAAACCAGATGAACCCCTCTGGCAACGGCTATGTGACTCATCACAAAAGGTTGATCAAGAAGTTGGTGGATCTCGGGGTTGGGGAAAACATGGTCAGATGGGTGGAAAACTGGCTGTGGGACAGAACCCAGAGGGTGGCTGTGGAAGGAAGAGTCATCTGGCACCAGAGAGGTAACCAGTTGGGTCCCACAGGGCTCGGTGCTGGGGCCGGTGTTGTTCAATGTCTTCATCAATGACATTGGCGATGGTACTAAGGGCAAAATGTGCCTATCTGTGGATGACACCAAGCTCTGCGGGAGAGCGGACACAGCTGAAGGGATACAGAATCTACAGGAAGATCTGGAAAAGTTGAGGAGGTGGTCCAGGATCTGGCAGCTTGGCTTCAATACCAAGAAATGCAAAGTTATGCACATTGGAGCCAAGAATCCTTGGGCAGAATACTACCTGGGTAGAATCCAAGTATCTGCATCAGAGGAGGAGAAGGACCTGGGAGAGATGATCATTAGTGACCTGAAGCACTCCAAGCAGTGCAAGAAAGGAGCAGCAAAGGCAAACAAGATGCTGGGATGCATATCTAGGGGGATCAATAGTAGGAGACAGTAGGTCATACTGCCCTTGTTCAGGTCACTGGTAAGGCCACATCTAAAGTATGGAGTTCAGTACTGGTGCCCAGACCTCAAAAAGGACATCAACCTGCTGGAGAAGGTACAGAGGAGGGCTACAAAGATGATAGCAGGTCAGCAGGGTAAGGCATAGGAGGAGAGGTTGAGGGCACTAACCATGTACTCCCTGGAAGACAGGAGAGAGAGGGAGAGAGAGAGAGAGAGAGGGAGAGGGGACATGATTGGGACCTTCAAGTACTTGAAGGGGATAAATAGGGTTGATAAGGAGAGTCTCTTTAAGCTGAGTGGCAAACCTAAGATGAGGGGGCACAGTCTTAAGCTGAAGATGGGAGGTTTAGGAGGGAGGTCAGGAAGCATTTCTTCACAGAAAGGGTGGCGGACACTTGAAATGTGCTACCAGAAGAGGTCATCTCATTCAAGACAGTGGGCAGCTTTAAGAAAGGCTGGGATAGGAATGGGGGAAGGTAAGGATCATGGGTAGGGAGAATGGGAGGAGTGGGGAGGGAGGGCAGGGACAGTAGCTCAAGCTGTGGACCCTACAATATGAGCAGACTAGATAGACCAAAAGACCTTATTTGCTGGCTTCTTCGTATGTTCGTATGTATTTTGAGGTGAAAATGCCATAGATTTGATAAATAATACTGCTTTGATTACAAGTTCTAGCATCAATTCTTCTAAATGTAGAGTGCTACCGATCGGGCAAGCATGGGGTTCCTCCTCCATCTATTGGGAAAATAACTAACACTTGAACCAATTAAAATTCTTGGTTTCTATTTTGGGAGTTTGAATTTGCTGAACCTTAACTGGACACATACTTTGGATACTGGGGCCTCCCATGTGGCGATCTGGAAATCACGGCAGTTGTCCAAAAAAAAGAGATTGGGTGTGACTCAAGACCTTTGTGATCCCTATTTTCCTGTATGTTAGTGCCATTTTCCCCTGCCCTTGTGTTATGAAACTAGATTATACAGTATATTTTTTTCCATGGTTTGGGGGAGTAGACTTAACCCTATAAAATGGGACATTCTCTACCTCCCTTATGCCAAAGGCGGATGTAATATGGCGAATCCAGTAGTTTTCTTTAAATAATATTTCTTCCACTATGATATAGTTCCTTGAGTATGGGACCCCCTCCCCATGGAAGGAGTGGGCTACAATTTGGATGACACTCCTTACCTTTGAATGGAGTAGGCCACGCCCTTTTTTTCAGCAAATATACAATTTTCCACGGTTTTTGATACCTTTTCTGTTGTTTAACAAATGCCGCCGATTATCATGTGATTTGATTCACACCCAACATAGGAAGGCCTTTTATAAAGCGTTACTTCCCGTGGAAGCAGACGTTATAACGGGTATACCTCCTGCCCTCAGACAGCGCACTCTGTTATATTTAAATGACAAGTATTTTCCACCACAGTATTGGGATGTTGTATGGTTGTGCTGCCAAAGTAGATTGAATGTTAAAGGTAATAATAAACACAAGAGTGTCATGGAACAATTATGCCCAAGAGGCAGTTGCCCGACTACCGTTCAATCAATTCAACACTTGTTTTTTGATCGCCCTTACATTCATCCTTATTGGACCTTTTTGGGAACTACTTGGGTGGACCCATTTTGGGGTACACTTACTTATGAAGCTCTTATTTATGGCTCTGTAACTGGTCACCCCTCCATGCATGATCCTTCTGTGTTGCTTTTGCTTTTTTTTCCTGTCTTAAGGTGATGATTTGGAGAGTTCGCTGTAAATATGTACTGCAGCAACAAGTTTTGGATCACCCTGCCCTATTGAGGATGGTTGAATCTGATCTTCGATGACAGTGCACAGTAGAATGGGCCAAACTCTCCCCGACAGCGTGGATTCGCCGTTGGAAACACTGCCCATGGGTGCTTTTTTGATGCCTTTTCTGAAACTTTCTTTTCCATATGGATATTCGTACTTGCATTGCTTTGTTAACCTTGTTTCTTTTTCCTTTATACTGTCTCCCTTGTATTTACTACTTCTTTTTCGAAGGTAGCTCCATGTGGTTGGTTTGCTTTTCCTTTGGTTTTCTTTGTCCTTTATTGTTATCTAGCCCTACCATTTTCACAGGTTTTTTTTTGTTGTTTTTATGTATTGTTCATATCATTAATCAATATTTTTTCTTTAATAAACTATTCCCCTACTCTTTTTGAGAAGTGCTATGGGATCTTTAACGTACACCTGAACTACCACCAGAACAGGCAGATGGGACCTCGGTTTAACATCTAATCCAAATGATGGCACCTTAAAAGTGCAGCACCCCCTCGTGCTGCACTGCAGTGTCAGTACTGGGAGTTAACCCAAAATACCTGGTGTGGGGATAGAACCCACAGCCTTATGATCTTCTGGCCTCAAAGGCGAGTGTGCAACCTTCTGAGCCACTGACACTGACAGCTGGTGTAAGACTGAGCACTACAGCTGAAGAATGGGGCCTTGGAGTTATCATCAGTGACACCCTCAAACAAACAAGCCAGTGCAACAAGGCCTACAGTAAGGAAAACTGGATGTTGGGGTGCATTGACAGCAGAAGGAAAGCAGTAATTCTACCCATTTATAGATCTTTGGTGAGGCCTCACCAGGAGTGCTGTACCCTGTTCTGGAGTCCTCACCTTAGAAAACATAAGGACAGGCTGGAGACAGTGCAGCAAAGGGTGACTAAGATGATGCAGGATCAACAGGGCAGGTCTTACGAGGAGCACCTCAAGGCACTGAACATGTACTCACAGGAGACCAGGAGAGAGAGAGAGAGAGAGAGGGAGGGATGTAAAAGGAATAAAAATGGTGGACTGTGTGGAATTATTTAGCATGAGTAACATTTCGAGATCATGAGGGCATGAGTGGAAACTGACAAGAGGGAGGTTCAGGAGGGACATGAGAAAGAATTATCTTTACAGAAAGGGTGGTGGAACCGTGGAACAAATTACAGACCAAGGTAATGGGTGTTAAAACCATCAGTGGTTTCAAGCACGGTGGCGACAGAGTAAAGGACATAGAGGTTGCTCAGATGACACAAAGATCCACAACAGGGTTGATACACAAGGTGGAGTGCAAAGGATGAGAAGGGACTTGGCAAGGTTGGAAGAATGGTCAAATGTATAGCAGCTTAGATTCAACGTAAAGAAGTGCAAAGTAATGCACCTGGGAAACAAAAACCCAAGGGAAGAGTACACAATGGGGGGTGAGACGCTAACAACAACAAAAATCGAAAGGGACCTGGGGGTAAGTCATATCAAATGACCTAAAGGTGGGTAAGCAATGTGAGATATGAGTAAGGATGCCTGGGGAGATACTGGGATGCAAAGGGAGAGGCATCAGCAGTACAAAACAGGAAGTTGTCATCCCTCTGTACAGACAGTTGGTGAGACCCCATCTGGAGTACTGCGTGCAGTTCTGGAGATCTCATCTTCACAAGGACATAGACAGGATGGAGGCTGTCCAGATTAGGGCAACTAAAATGGTGCAGGGTCTGCACCAGAAGACATATGAAGAAAGACTAAAGGAGTTTAATATGTATACCCTCGACGAAAGGAGGGCGAGGGGGGCAATAGAAACTTTCAAGTACCTCAAGGGAATCAGCAAAGTCAAAGAGGGTAGCATCTTTCAGAAAAAGATATGTGCAAGAACAAGGGGGCACAATTTGAAGATAGAGGGGGACGGCTCAGAGGTAAAGTGAGGAAGTATTTTTTCACGGAGAGGGTTGTGGATGCATAGAACGGCCTTCCTGTAGAGGTCGTGAAGTCAAAAAAAGTGGGGGAATTCAAGAATGCATGGGACAGACATAAGGCAATTCTAGTGGTGGGGTAGGAGGAAGTAGGCTGCTGGTTAACTAGGATCTGCAGCTTATCCATTAGATAGGGAAATAAGTAGACTAGGTGGGCCAAGCGGTCCTTATCTGCCGTCAAATTCTATGTTTCTATGATAGAAACTTGGAGGGGAAGGGGGAGATGGATGGGAAGGACTAGGACCCTCAATGGATAATAGTTCCTGGGGTTAGACAGGGTACCATGAGCAGACTGGATGGACCATTGGTCTTTTTCTGCCATCATTATCTATGTTTCTATGTTCTATGTTTCTGTTTTAGAGTAGGAATAGTTAAAAATCTACAAGTTGTAAAAAAAGATTAAAAAAAAAATTATGAACCTATAACATAGAATTTTTTTTTGTAATTCTTCTTTTTATTAAGTTTTCAACATATATACACTTAGGTCACCATTAATTAGACATTTATGTATTCTTCAGATGTTGCAGATATTACAGTCAGGTAATACTAGTGTTATAACATTCATTCTGGGTTATCCCCTGCGTGGTTCTATTTCTGGATTGCAGTTACACTCTTAATTCATTGTGACTGAATAACCAGTTGCTTCACCCAACTCAAGGCCTAGACCGCCAGGGCATCTCCTCTGTGTGGGTGTCGCCGCCCCATGGGGGACCGGGAAGGCCAAGTGGGGCGCAGCCGGCATAATAATCCGCCCCCCCCACCTAAAGGCCACAGCTAGTTGTCCCTCTCAGATACACTAGGGTACGAAAGTAGGGTCCTTCAGCATATAATGTATCTGCCACCGTGTCCATCTAACCTTAAATTTCTCCCCCTGTTCATTCAGGTTGTGCGTGATTTTTTCCATATTATAAATCTGCAGTGTGATGTCCCACCAGTCTTGGACTGTGGGGACCTTTGTAGTTAACCACTGCCTAGTGATCGCCTTCTTTGCAGCTGTTATTAGTAAAACAAGCAGATATCTGATAATAGGTCCTCTAAATGCTCTGGGGAGATCCAGATATAAAAACATCTCCAGGGTTAGCCGGAGTTGTGTATCAAACAGTTCCTGTAGCTGGGACTCGAGCTGTACCAGGAAACCTCGCAGAACCGGGCATGTCCACAATACATGTGTCAAAGTGGCACATGGTTCCCCACACTGCCTCCAGCACTCCGCTGTATAACTGGAAGAGTAGTGCCGTGTAACCACTGGGGGGCGAAAGTAACGAACTAGGACTTTCCAGGCAAATTCTCGCCATTGGTGCGAGCTAGTAGCTCGGCTAGACAAAATGCATGCTTGTCTCCAATCTTCCAGGGAGAACTGGTGTCCCATTTCCTGCGACCACAGGGAGAGAATGCCCTCAGTGCGGGCACCTCCTTGTGTGTTAAGTGCCTGATAATAACATGAGATCAGGTGCTCTTGGGCCCTTGTGGCATTTAACTGTATCTGGCATTGGATCAACACCGGGTATCCCTCAGATTCCCACAACGTTCGCGGCAAGCTCTCTATGTAGTGTCGCAGGTGAAGATAACGAAAAAAGTCCCCATGTGGAAAGTGAAACTTTCTTTGGATCTCTGCATATGACCAGGTATTCCCCTGAGTCATTATCTGCACCAGGTATTTTAACCCTTGTTTTTCCCAGCGAGAGAAACCATTATCCAAGTTGTTAGGGGTAAAGTCTGTTAAGCTTGTTATCGGACAGATAAGTGCCTGATAGGGCGCTAAATGCTGTGCCTTTTTTATAATGGCCCAGTTCTTGAACTGCGCTCCAAGCCAGGGATCAGGAATCCCTGTACTTCCCTTCCCCTGATCCTGTCGGTATAGGATCCTGAGGTACGCCCGATCGCTGATTAGGGTCCTTTCTATCTCAAGCCAATGCGGTGCAGGTATTCCCCTCTGCCTGGTCATTATGTGCGCGAGGGTGGCTGCTTGTTGGTATAGCCTCAGGTCTGGGAGAGCTAAGCCCCCTTCCTGGCGCGGGAGAGAGAGTATCCCCGACTGAATTTGGGGTCTCCGAGAGGCCCATATGAAGTTCCGTATAAGACGGTTTATATCCTTAAAAGTTTTTAATGGTATATTGAGGGAGATATTTTGGAATAGATACAGAGCCCTCGGAAGGACTGTCATTCTGATCAGGTCTACTCTCCTAGAAAGGCCAAGGGGCAGGGTGGCCCAGGCTTGTAATTCTTGTTTTAACTGGGAAATAAATGGCGTATAATTATGTTTATAATAATTCGTGGGGTCTTTTGGGATATGTATACCGAGATATTTCAGTTTTTGCAGGTCCCACCTACCCGGAATGATATCCCGGGTGTCCTGCGT
This sequence comes from Neoceratodus forsteri, assembly GCA_016271365.2. Classification (NCBI taxonomy): domain Eukaryota; kingdom Metazoa; phylum Chordata; order Ceratodontiformes; family Ceratodontidae; genus Neoceratodus; species Neoceratodus forsteri. Next base: position 873,874,623 of record CM028132.1, on the reverse strand, counting down.
GGGGGTGTAGTTGAAGGTAAGGATCTCCGTTTTGGCGAAATTGAGTTTATATCCAGATACCGCACCATATGCGTCAAGTAACTGTCTCACAACTGGGATAGTGCTATCGGGGTCTCGAAGATATAAGAGTATATTGTCCGCGTACAGAGCTACACGGTGTTCAGTGTCTCCTATCTTGATCCCCCAAAGTCTGCGCGATTCCCTGATATGCTGTGCCAGTGGCTCGATGACTATGGCGAACAGCAGGGGTGACAATGGGCATCCCTGTCGGGTGCCCCTCTCAAGTTGAAAAAATTCAGAGTGGTGCCCGTTCACCTTGACGCATGCCCTGGGGGTGGAGTATATGTTTTGAAGAGTTTGAACAAACAGGGGAGGAAAAAGAGTGTGATACAGGTAAGGCCAGGAGACCCTATCAAAGGCCTTCTCTGCGTCCAGACTGATTAGGGCTACCGCCTCTCCAGTCTCCTGCATCCGCTGTACCACATAAAGAGATCGTTTAATACTGTCTGAGGTGGTCTGTGATTTGACAAACCCCGTCTGATCTTTGTGTATTATTAAAGGTAATATGCTATCGAGACGGTGTGCAAAAATGTTCATAAACAGTTTATAGTCCTGATTAAGCACAGATATCGGTCTGTATGAGGCACAATCTTGTGTATTCTTACCTGGCTTAGGCATCACCGAAATTGTGGCATATGACCACGACTGTGGAGGGGGTTCTCCCCTCAAGACCGAGTTAAAGACCCGGAGAAGCAAGGGGTCGATCTGGCCTCTTACCACCTTGTAGAACTCTGGACCGTACCCGTCCGGGCCTGGAGCCTTCAAAGATTTGGCTTTGGTGATTGCCTGGGCTACCTCCAGGTTTGTAATAGGCTTCATCAGATCTTCCCTGTGTGCCTCGGAGAGAGAGGGAAGGGAGATCGAATTCAGGTGCTCCAGCATATGTTCAACCGAGTCTGTGGTCTCTGGGGTGTAGAGGGCTTTATAGAACTTTGGAAATGCATCTACTATGTCCTGCACACGGGACAGCTGCTGGCCTCCACTGGGGTGTCTAATAGATGCAATAGAGTCCCCTTTCTTCTGCTTACGCACTTGGTAAGCGAGTAACCGTGTTGCTCTTGGCCCCACTTCATAAAATCTTTGTCTCAGGAAGGTTAGAGCTATTTCAGTTTGTTGCTGAACCAGCTGGTCCAAATCCCGTCTAGTTTGTTTTAGTTGGGGAAGAACTGACTCATCGCCCTGCTGGTGCGCCATCTGGAGAAAGTGAAGCATTTCCTCCAACTTACGCCGGCGTTCTTGTCGCTGCCTCCTTAATTCCACCGTGTACTTAATGATGTGTCCTCTGAGGACAGTTTTAATTGTATCCCAGTGCACTGAGGGAGTGGAATCCTGTGGTGGGTTATCCGTCACTATTTCCGTGATTTTATCGAAAAGAAACTCCCTAAATTTTTCCGACCGCAAATGGACAGGGTTTAAGCGCCACTGCGTGTTCCTCGGTTGAAGGCCCCAATTCCAGCAGGTTGTCAGAGGCGCATGATCTGAGATGGAGATATCTCCCAATTGGGCCTCCCGCACGTTGCCTAGGTTTTCTATCTGGGTAAATGTATGGTCTATTCGGGAATACGTATGGTGTACCGGGGAATAATAGGAGAAGTTTTTGGCATTCGGGTGTAATTTCCACCAGACATCGCACCATCCGACCTCCGATACAAACTTATTAAAAAAACTTTTGGGTAGGTGTTAGCCTCCGAGGTCTTCGGCTAGTCGAGTCGACCTGGGGGGCCATAGTCAGATTAAAGTCCCCTGCCAGCATAAGAATACCTTTGGTTTTCTGGATTACCTTATCCAGCAGTGGTCTTAGTTTTGAGACCGTGATACCCGGCGGTAAGTAGACGTTTGCTAACGTCACCTCCACCCCGTTAATTTTCCCTTGGGCAACCACCAGTCGGCCCTTGAATCCGACCAAGTGGACTCCACCTGAAGTGGAGTATGCGGAGACACAATGATAGCCACTCCACGTTTCCTGCCGTCTTTGCAGGATGAATGAAATACCTGTTCCCTGCTCAGTTTGGCTAACTTGGTATGCTCGGCTGGGTTCATATGTGTTTCCTGCAAGAAGGCAATGTCTGCCTTAGCCCTTCTAATGTAAGTCAGTGCCCTGGATCTCTTGATCGGTGAGGCCAGGCCCTTGATGTTAAGGGATAGCAACTTCAGTGTGTGGGCCTGCATTATGCATGTCCATGGTAATATTTGGTACCCAGCCTTCCCAGTCCCCCGCAGGAACCCCCTCTAAAGTCTAACATAGCTTGCGACTGTAAACCACGTTGTAAACATTTGGTGACTCCGAAACAAACAATACAATACAAACATAACAATAAGTAAAGATCAACAGTGAGCATAGAACCAAACATATCTCGCTCTGGCCAACCTGGCCAACTCAACTACTACTGGCACTTCCACCGGTCTGGGCTTAGCCCTGACCTGAGGTTGGGTTTATGACCCAACCTAAAGGCCCTTAATTCAGGGCTCAAGGCACCTAGGTACCTATTTGGGTAAGGTAGTACGGGAGAGTGTCCGTCATGCAGATGTCGCAGGCTTCCCTTAAAGCTGTACTGCAGCTAGAGGGACTACCGCTGTGTGTCTGGGGCAAGGGCTGTCTCCCTTCGGCCCAGCTGAGAGCCCCAGACCGCGAACCGATGGCACTCACCCCGTCACAGGGCTCCCCCGAACCGAGTGGGTCCTCAATTGTGAGAGCACAATTCTCTGTCCCCATGGTGCCCCTGCTCTCCCACCCCCTGTGGTTGTGCTGTTTATTTCCTCCGCCGCTATCCACTTGGCGTCGGCCAATCCTCACTAAGCGGTGGGAGAGGAGGGGGAACTCCTCCACCCCCGCCAAGGCTCGACCGGGGCAGGTAGTATAATCATTCTTGGTTCTGGCCTGTGGACAATTTCCCCCCCTTCGGGCAAGGGTGGGTTTGCGCAACTACATCGGCAACCTGAGGACCCATCCTCCCGGCCCAACCTTCTTGCTTCCTTATCTATAGCTGTATTTCATCTGCCTGGAAATCTTACCCATCTCAATTAATTAATTATTGCCTGTCCTCTAATCCCATTCTCCCCCCCTTCACCCCCCTCAGGCCCACTCCCATTAATGCACTGCAGGGTGCTGTCCATATTTGTCGGGGGGCCAACTTATATCCCCCCCTCCCGATGTTTCCCCTCTACCCTCCTTGCCGTTCATGCAGGGTTCACCCGGTTCTCTCCCAAGGGGGCGTCACTGTAGAGGCTTCCCCACTGGCCCTAGAATCAAGAGTCGTGTGGCGCTCATGGGATGAGTGGAAATGCGATCCCCAGCTCCGCATAGGATCCCCCAGACCCCTCCCACTCCCCCTTTCACCCCAATGGTCTTCCTCTGCTGGGTACAAGGTTTTTTGTATGACCACCTTTGAAACCAATGCCCTCCCCCTTCCCCTCCTCCCCTTCTCCTTGCCTCTCAGAGTGGTCCCTCTTAACTTCCACTTGTTCCCTGCAGCCGGGCAGTCCCGCATAGCAGGGCCATGCTGCCATTCCCGCCCAGGACTCATAGTGGCTATTATGCGTGGTACCCCGATCCGGGCCAAGGTTCACCCCAGTCATACCTCCGGTTAAGTTAACTCCCAGCAGGCGTCGCCCTTGATACTGCACGTCCCTCAAGTCCCCCAGGATCGACCCACATACCATCACTCCCCTCTTCTAGCGACCATGCGGGAGGTGGACTGGGGTCATGATCCGGGCAGGCATCAACCCCGTCCCCACCCCCCCAGCGGGCTCCGGGAAGACACGGGGCCGCTCTTGGCCATGCCACCGTTGATCCCATGCAGACGCCTCGTGGTTTCAGCGTCTCCCCTCAAAGTCTCCCAAGCAGATCTCACCACTTAGTTCTCTTAATGACTCTCACTCCAGCCCCCCCTACCAATTCCACCCCGATAAATTTCCAGATTCGACCCAGCACATACCCATCATACTCCCCCCCCCCACCAACTCCCATGCCAAAGTCCAGTCAGCATAAAGAGCTTGGCTGAGGACCCAATTGAAACAGACATTTTTCCAGTTCATATTTAAGTAGGCCCAGTCCTTAAATATACTTGCGGTTAGCTCAGGTATCAAGTGCAGCCGTGCCTCCCTCCGCTGAGCTACCGGATCTGGCCCTCAGTGATTCCACGATTGACTGGATGGCTTCTAAGCCCTGGCGGCGTCTAGCGTCCCGGTGTCCAGCATTCCAGACCTTCTGGGCCAACCTGGCGGCAGGGGTTGCTGCAGATCTCCTTTGTTGCTGCACAATCTCCATTTTCCTCTTCCTGAGCTCCGTTATCGCTTCCGCTGCATTTTCAAATGTGTGGGCCCCCTCCTTAAAGTGGATCACCATTCTCGCCGGGTATAACATTTTAAAGCGCACTCCTGCCGTTTTAAGGGTCTTCATTACCGGGATATAGGCATAACATAGAATAAATAATTTTTTTTTTTTTCCACATACAGTAGCTGCTTCCCCCTGAACAGTCATCCCTTTTCCTATGGTTACATGTGCCAGCAACCTCCCTGCCCCATCTGCCCCATCCCCTCACTGTCGTGACCCACAGGGGTGCACATGGAGTGATGCCTGAGAGTGCCAGCAACCACTATGCGGATGCCTTATGGTACATAGTTGTTCCATTTCTGGTTTATTCCCTTCATCCTGCCCACCTCCCACCTCTGTCACAGGGCCTGGGTGGTGCCCTGAAAGGCTTCACAAGTATGCAGCATGCCCACTGTGGAGACGGCAAGGCTCAACAAAGGGGTCACTGCTGCTGTGGAACCTGCGGCATGCCCACCTTAGCTGAAGTGCTTTGCAGTGCCACCCCAACTCCCCCCAGCCATCCTGCCAGCTCCCAAGTCCACTCCTGAATCTGGGTTTCCAGTATGGCAGTGTGACACGCTGTTGCTGCACCATCGAACAGACCCTGAGATAAATTAGTTTTAAACACACACAGGCTTGAGAGGTAAGGCAAGTATACTTTATGATGTGCTCTTGCTCTCCTAACAAGCTGCCCAGAGTGTTGCATGGCATATAACTATTCAATGGTGCAAATCATAAAACTTAGCATCTGTGAAGAAAAATATTCAAAATCATAAATACTAAGAGCACAGCCAAAATTGAAAAGCTTCCCCAAGAGATAAGAAATACAGGCAATAGAATACTGACTGTTGCCCTACCACTTACTGTGGCTTTGAAACATCAAATTTGGGACTGCCCCCAGCAAGGTTCTCAGTAGCTTTTGCCTCTTGGGGGTTAGGGACTCCCAAAATACAAAAATGATGGCCACAGATCAGATTCTGGAAGTTCAACAGTGTCATTTTGGAACAATTATGGTGCATTCTGCTACAGTGTGGGTACATAGAAACACAGAATTTGATGACAGATAAGGACTGCTTGACCCACCCAGTCTGCCCATCTTTCCCTACCTACAGTGTCACTGCAGCAGGTAGCAGCTTGTGCATCCTAACAAGCAAGCAGTACAGTGCATCCTGGGAACCATCCTCACTGACACGTGTCCTCGTGACTGTAGGCAAGTCAAAGATGCAGGAACCCACATTCTGAAGAGCCCTGCCCCAGTTCAGTACAGAAAGAGGGTGATGTCACACCTTTTCAGAAGAATGGTCACAGCTGCCCTTAATGTTTTGACCAGATAATGGCCATCCCCAACCATTCCTTTGGTGGCAGAACATATTCTCCTAGCTAAGGAAAAAGCAATTGTGGAAAACACACCCAACAGATGGACTCTCGACCCGAACTGCATATTCAAGTGATACGGCTTTCAATTACATCTGAATGGGGTAAGTGACTGAATTCACTTTTAAAATTGAGAACAGGACACATCTTTATACAAAATAAAATACAAAGACCGAGTGTATGTCCTGAAAGGTTATCTTGTTTGCTTTGGCTGTGATGTGTGCAGTAGTAATAAATTGTTAGTTCAGCACACATTTATCAAATGACTGTGACGTACAATGAGTACGTTACAATTCTGTTTCTCTTTCTTAGTTGTCTTTAACAAAAAACTGGAACTTAGGTCTTGGTGATGTGCACTTCATGGCTGTGTCTGTATATTTTTCATGCAGACTTTAATAAACTTCCAGTTGAAAAATATTTCTTAAATAACAAGAGGCCTGATTCAGAATCCCAAAACTGGACAAGGGGTTCGATTTTCAAAAGCCCACATTTGCCGCAAATCGCAATGATATAGTGCACGGGGTTTGTGGCATCCCGTGCACCGAATACTGCAAATTAGATAAACTTTTCCTGATCTAGCTTATGGCAGTCCCGGGGATCCTTTTTATGATGCTTGTGACAAAGAGCGAAAACGGCTGTAAACTGGGTAAAGTGTCACAACTGTGCCCAACCTACCAAAATTAGGGGCAGCTGCAGCAAAGGTGATTGGCACAGCTTCACCAAAAAAAGGGTTTGACACACACAGCTTGACGCAAGTGCTGCATCGCCCATTCAAAATCGAGCCCAAAGTCTGAAACTCCGTCAAGACATGCTCAGTGGGGTCACAAATGCTTTTTGAGCACTCACAAAGAAATTTGCAAATGCCCAGGAAACGGGGCCAGTCCCATTCACAAAGCATTATGGCCCCCGCAAAAAGGGTCACTGTCCACAACGGATATACTGAGTTACAAATTAGTAACAGCAGGCAGTAACTCTGTGCAACTGCTCTTTACCTCATGAGCCATAGGCATAGGGCCACCCCGGTATATGAGTTTGGGAGGCAAACTGAACCAAGTAAATAATTCTTTACGGGGTCAGGGAGTGGGGGTACCACTAAGCATCGGTGAGTAGTATGACAACAGGGACAGAAGGCGGAGGGCCTCGCACCAGAGAAGTGATGCTATGTTGAGCTGCTCCTTCTACCAGGTGCGTCAAGGCCAGCGCTACTTCTACACTCACTTGTTGGGCTGTTTGGGTATTATTCCCTAAAGTGTCCACTAACATCTGGAACAGCAAACTGCATGGAAAGATTGCTTTTAGGTATACTAATTCAGGGAGACAGTGTGATAAACAGAACTATAGACAGGAAACCATGCATAGCAAAACTGCTGCCATCAAGGGATTCTGATGACATTAGAATCACGAGAGTGAAACTTGAGTGTTTCCAAGATGACAACAGAATTTCAAGATAGAAACTTAAGCATCTTATGTGTAGAGTTTCCGATCTGTTGTTTTTGACAGTTTTATATGGTACTCTACCCCAGTTTTATATGATATCCCAACCCTGATTAACAGAAACACCACCCACATCCTCCACAAACACAAATCACCAAATCTTTACTAGATTTTCATATTTTTGTAAATGAAATGTTTAAAGAAACAATGGCCTTTTTCAATATTTAGAAACAACTTTTTTGGGCTGGCCCATCAGCACAGTGGTAGCGCCACTGCTCACAACGCAGACGACCTGGGTAAGGAAACGAGCCGGAGTCACTGGAGGGCCAGCTGAGGGGCGGAGGACTGAGTGTTCCATTGGATGCTCTCTTCCTCCTCCTCCAGGGAGGGGAAGAGCTCACATCCCATTGCAATGTTGCTGTACCCCCACCTAAGTGATGCCAGGTGGAAGTACAGGGAATCGTGACTTGTTCCGGTATCACTGGAGCGCGCCAAGTGACTGGGTGCATCACATTTGCCAGCACCCAAAGATGTGTATTGCTACTGGAGGGGGGCAAGGCTGAAAATGGAAAACTGTCTCACAGAGCAAGGCAGATGACGCTCCACCAGTGGTCCACATCCAAACCAGGCCTTGAGTTACTGATCCTGAGGGGGAAACTCCTCGCTTTCATCACTACCACCGATGGACAGATAGACAGTGGAGAAGAAATGCCATGGAGCTGAAGACATGCATGGCCCCAGGGTGTAAGCTGGGGAGGTGGGCAGCACAGAGGTGAGTTGCCAGTGGACCGGGGCCTAGAGATATGGTAACCAGCCTCAGCAGGATGGGCAGCTCATTCTGGTGTGAGCAGGAGGTCCCCTCCAGAGCCCCAGAGGAACATAAAAACAAGGTTTAATTAAAAAAAACAAAAAAGAAACAACTCTCTTTTTTATTAATTATAACCTCTGGCTGTCAGAAAAGAAAACAAGTGACCATCTCAAAGTACACCTTAAGAGTCTTTTTCTTGAATGCTGTTGAACTACTGATGTGACGTTAGAAAAATGGTACGACAGCATGATGACAGCAGAACAATGGTACGACAGCATGATGACATCAGAACAATGGTACGACAGCATTTTGTTGAGGGGGTAATCTTCACTGACAAGAAAAAATTACTCACCTTAGTAATGTTGTTTCTTCTAATGGAGTCTTGCTATATTATAGACATTAGCAGTTTGTTCCAGCTCTAGAACTGCCCCGGAGTGAAATGGTTAAAACCATTCCAAAATAGAATTTTGGCATGAGAGCAGCTCTATCTGTGTCATTTCAAACTTGAACTGTCAGATCTTTACGAGCCAAACTCACTAAGGTCTGTGTGGAAGCTGTAACCTACACTAGCCAAATGGCTACCTAAATAATAACAACCATTGATGGTCCCAACACCCAAGACTCAAGTCAGGGGACCAGAAATACTAACACCATTCTAATAATATGAAAATGGAACGTAAGTATAATAAAACACACACACGCTACATACATACACCCTCAAAGTCCCAAAGGGGACAAAATGCTAACAGGACATAAGTAGTGCCCACACTAAGTTGCCCGCACCCACCAAGTAGAGGTTCTGAGAGGGGCAGGTTGGGGAGGTCTATATATAGCAAGACTCCATTAGAAGAAACAACATTACTAAGGTGAGTAATTTTTTCTTCAAACAACATGAAGTCTTGCTATATTATAGACATTAGCAGAATACACAGCAGTACCTCCATGGAGGAGGGCAGAACCTACTTAGGAATAGGCTCTGAAGAACAGCTGTGCCAAACCGAGCATCTCTCCTGGCCTGGACATCCAGGGAGTAATGCTTGGTAAAAGTGTGTACCGTTTTCCAAGTAGCAGCCTGGCAAATCTCTAATGAAGGGATATCTCTGGCAGCAGCTAGAGACGCAGCTGTACCCCTGGTAGAATGAGCCCTCAAACCGGGGGGGGAGGGGGGCTCTGCCCACTTTCTGATAACAAAATTGGATATAAGAGACAATCCACCTGGCTATTGATCTCTTAATGGCAGGTTTGCCTTTCCCAGCTTCACCATAGGTAAGGAAAAGTTGGAGGGATTCGAACCTGTGACCTTTGGTACGCTCTATATAATAACTAAGAGCTCTCTTAACATCCAGGGTTGTGCAACCTCTCACCAGAAGAGGAGTGATCAGTGAAAATACTGGAAGGAGATAGATTGATTAAGATGGAAATCTGAAACCACCTTAGGCAAAAACTTCCTATTAGTCCTAAGGACTACCTTATCCCTGTGGAAAGAAATAAAGTCAGTCTCCACTGACAAGGCTTGCAATTCACTTATCGTCTGGCAGAAGTGATAGCCACTAGAAAACAGTTTTCCAAGTTAGGTACTTAAGCTCTGCAGAAGACAGAGGTTCAAAAGGGGTCGCATTAACTGGGCAATGCAAACATTAAGGTCCCAAGCAGGGGCGGTTCCCAAAGGAGGATTAGTATGGAGTAACCCTTAAAAACTTGGAAAACACAGGATGAGAGGAAAGAGGGATGACTTTCCTGCTGACACAAAAGCAGACACAGCTGCCAAATGAACTCTCAGGTTAGCTGGTCTGAGACCCAAGGAATTAAGATGTACCATGTAATCTAACAAAATGGGCAATTCAGCAGATTCTGGGGAAATATTTTCCCAGCACACCAAATGGAAAACCTTTTCCATTTAGAACTATAAGTAGCCCTAGTGGAAGGCTTTCTGGAAGCCTTTAGGATCTCAAGAACACCCTGAGAGGTGTAAATCAGCAAACTCTAACTCCTCAAGAGCCAGGCCTAGAGGTTGAGGGATTTGAGGTCCGGATACCAAACCCTTCCTGGGCACAAGTCAACAGATTGTGATTCCTGGGTAGGCACAGGGAAGATGGACTGTCAGAGACAGAAGGAGGGTACCAGGGCTGCCTGGCCCAATCCGGGGCAATCAGAATCACCCTGCAAGGCTGAGATCTGATTTTGACTGCACTTTGAATAGAGAGGAAAGGGGGAAAGCATAGAGGAACTTCCCTCCCAATCCAGAAGAAGGGCATCCAGGGAACTGAGCCCAGCACTGGAGGCCTGCAACAGAACAGAGGAAGTTTGTGATTGTCTGGGGCTGCAAAAGATCTATCTGAGGGATGCCCCACCTGGCAAAAACTATCCCCAGCACTTGAGGATCCAGGGACCATTCGATGGCCCTGGGAAATCCTGCTGAGGGCATCCGCTAGACATTATCCTTCCCTGGAAGATGAACTGCTATGAGGGAAGTGTTCAGGGAATAGGCCAGAGACCACAACTTCATTGCCTCGGTGCACAAGGCCGAAGACCGAGTGCCCCCTGTTTGTTGATGTACCACATTGTTGTGGTGTTGTCTGTTCTGACTTGTATCACCTTGTCGTGGACAGATGCAGAAAAAGCTTGAAGAGCTAAAAAGACAGCTCTGAGTTCCAGCAAATTGATGTGGAGCAGAGATTCCTGGGGGGACCAAACTCCCTGAGTGGAAAGGTCGCCCATGTGGGCTCCCCAACCCAGAAGGGAAGCATCTGTAGTGAAAGTCAAGTCGTGAGAAGGGGAAATGAAGGGGACCCCGCTTAATTGCTCTGATCCTGCCACCACTGGAGAGCTAGGATCAAGGTTCAAGTCACTGGGACCAACTTGGAAAGGGGGTCTCTTCTCTGAGACCAAAAGGTTCTCAAGTGAAACTGAATGTCTCTCATCTGAAATCTGGCTCCCTGCACAACAGCTGTGGATGCAGCCATGTGCCCCAGGAGCTGAAGAAAGTGTCTTGCTGGTCGAGAGATCTGCAGAGCGAAGGAAGAGGCCAGAACCACTAAATTCCTTACCCTTTCTGGGGGAAGAAAGGCTCTGGCTAGCTTTGTGTCCAATTCTGCCCCTATAAAGGTGAGTACCTGGACTGGTTCCAGAACCGACTTTGGTAGGTTTAGCAGAAAACCCAGGGAGGTGAGAAGCTGCTGGGTGACCTGCAGGTGAGATTTTACCTGTTCTGGGACTGGCCTACAATGAGCCAGTCGTCTAGATAGGGAAAAACAGCAATCCTCTGCCTCCTTAAGTGGGCCACTGCCACTGCTAGACACTTTGTGAATACCCTTGGAGCAGAGGTAAGGCCGAAGGGCATTGCTCTGAACTGGTAATGACCTGAGGGCAGTTCGAATCTGAGGTACTTTCGATGGGATCTTCTGATTAGGACATGGAAATAGGCATCCTTGAGGTCCAGGAGGCTAGCCAGTCCCCTGGCCTTAGGGAAGGTAAAATCATTGCCAGAGTTACCATTTTGAACTTTGGTTTCAAAGATGCTTGTTCAGATATCTGAGATCTAAAATGGGCCGCCATTCTCCTGTCTTTTTTGGGGTAAGGAAGTATCTGGAATACAGACCCTTGCCCTGATGCAGGGGAGGAACCCTTTCTACTGCTCTGAGAGCTAACAGGGATGAGACCTCTGTTTCCAGAGCGAGGGTCTCTGAAGCACTCGTAGGTAGAAAAAGTCTGCTTCTCAACTTGGGAAACTTTTTGAAGCTGAGAACCAGACCCTGGCTTACTACTTCCAGAACCCACTTGTCTGAGGTTAAAGAAGCCCAATTCTGACTGAAGTAAGCCAGCCTGCCCCCCAATGGAACAGGAGAATCGACCCTGGGCACCCCATCAGGGTGCCTGTTTCGCAGGAGCTTTAGGCTGAGGGGTGGGAGCAGGTCTGCCCAACCCTCATCTGCCCCTGCCTCTGAAGAAGCCCCTCTGAGCAAAGGCAGAGGAGGCCTGAGTCTGGCAGAAAGGCCTGTGAAAAGGCCTACCCCTACCCCTGGGGGCATGCCTTTGAGGAGTGGCTTGCCGCCTACCCTGGGCACTCTTGTAAGTAGTCCTATATTCATCCATCTTCTTCATGTAATTCTCTGTCTGCTCTCCAAACAGAGAATTTCCCACCAGAAAATCCAAAGCCTTAGTCTGGGTATCCTGTGACAAACTAGTACACCTGAGCCAGGCCAACCTACTAAAAGCTACAGATGTGGCCATGACCCTAGAGGAAACATCATTAACATCCACAGCAGCATGAAACTGAACCTTAGAGGCTTCAATGCCATCAGCAGCCACCTGTTCTAGTTCACTAGCCAGCTGGCCATGGGCCTGCTTGGCCAATTGCATAACAGTATCCCATCTAGATTTCTGATATCTAGCTACATAACCATATAATTTGCTTGCCTGAGTCCCAGAGAGGCTGCCATATACTGTTTTTGCCATGGCATCAATCTTCCTGGAATCCTTGTCAGGAGGATGTGAAGCCAAGGAATATTAGCTTTATCACAGGCAGCAGCCTGAACTACTAACATGACTGCATTGCTGAGAAAGGAATTCTGTATCAGGGCCTGACAATGTATACCTTCTGTCCATCTTTTTATCTACAGGGGCACAGAATTAGGAGCTTTTAAAATTTTAATTGTTTGTTTCTAAAAGACTTATGTAAAGGAATAGACAATCTCCTAGACTCTGGAATATCCATCATTTCTACAAAATCAGGCTCCTCTTGCTCATCCACAGCCTCTTCTAAAGGAAGCTGGAGGGTTTCAGCAACTTTTTATAAAACATAAAATGAGATGGGGACTCAGACAGCATAGGGGAGATTCTAAAGGTCTGTCTGGGGAGATGTCCGGTTCAATGGGCACACCCAGACCTTCCCAGCCACATTCATACTGTTCATAATCCTCCTCCCCTCCTCTGGTTCATAAAATTCCTCAATATCATAATCCTGAACCACTGGGACTGGGCGAACCCACCTTTACCAGATAGTGGTGGTTCGACGGACCCTGAGACAGTGACTGGACAATTTGTATGGCTTTTGCTATCTCTGCAGCAGTTGGAGAAGAATTTTGGACTCCAGACCTGCTGATTTTCTTGTTTTCTTTACTGGAATTGGTTCCTCAGAACCAGCTTTTCTTTGCCGAGGAAGTCTGGCCCTGGTCAGAGGGCTCTCTCTGGTTCAGTTGGCACCGAACCGGGCTGGCCATCCGGTCAGCGGACTTTTGGCCTCGCTCCCTGAGCCTGCCCAATCTTTTTCCAGGGTGGCTGCAGGAAATTCTTACATACCTGGCAGTCTGACTGGAGGTGGTCAAACCTCAGACAATAAACATATGTGGTGTGTGGGTCAGCCTTGCAAAGACTTCCCCACAAACATCACAGTGTTGAAACCCAGTGGGCCCGGTTTTCTTTGGGTTTCTCAGACATAATGCCAGCCTAACCAAAAACTTGCCCTTTAAGCGGCAGTGCAGGCAAGACACCCTTATTGGTTCCTAACCGTGTCACTGGTATTGGAAAAACGTAATAAATCCGCTTTTTTAGAACCAATAAGAACCGGAACCGCACTCTAAAATAGTAACTTTTAGTTTTAAATGAGTTTTAAACCCACTGATCGGTTCAAAACCGAACCGATAACTTACAAGTTCCACACAGACAAAACCTTCATTTACTTACGGTTACCACAGATAGAGCTTGAACCGAACAGTTTTGCGGTTAAAATAAAACTATTCTCGGTTAAATCCAACCGAGAAAACACTTTTTAAACCGAGAAATGAACCGAGCAGAAGGAGAAATCTCCAGAGCGACTGTTCACTGAGGCGGAGTAAAGAATCTGACAGTTCAAGTTTGAAATGACACAGATAGAGCAGCTCTCATGCCAAAATTCTATTTTGGAATGGTTTTAACCATTTCACTCCGGGGCAGTTCTAGAGCTGGAACAAACTGCTAATGTCTATAATATAGCAAGACTTCATGTTGTTTGAACACATGGGACAGCTATATGGGCCTAAACAGAAGAGGAGGGGTAGGGCAGAGAAGAAAATGGTAGGAGGGTGGGAGGTGGTGGGCCATTTCTCTTGCAGGCTAGATGGGCCAATAGGTCCTTTTCTGCTGGTGGTATTCTATGATTTATAGTACTACAGAACAGTATCAGAGCACCTGTTTTGCACTGCTCCTGAGATCAACTCAGAATCAGGCACTAGATTTTTGAAGTCCTTAAAACAAGAAAACGTCAAAGTCAAGCAAATGCTCTTCAGAACAGTATTCTAGTGCTGTGGGGGTCAGAATTACAAAAGCATGACTGCCTGCTGACTTCATTCTTGACCTTGGCAGGGCTAGAAGCAGCTCCACAGAAGACTGAAGGTAAAGGGAAGAGACAGATGTCGACAGGATATTTCAGAGAAAGAAAGGGTCTAATCCATTTAGAGCTTTCCATGTCAAAATTAAAACACTGAAGTTAATTCTCTATGCTGCATTCAGTGCAAAGCACACAAAACCAGTTAAATACGATTTGACATAGTGGGAAACGTCAGGACACTGAAGCAGCATTCTCAACCTGTTGTAAATGGCTGAGCAAACTACTAGGTAAGTCCATGTTACTGTACTATAATCATGCTGTGAAAAAAGTATGAATATGTGTTGCCAGACTATCAGATGATGATAAGCTAGCCAGCCCAATCAAAGAATGAGCAGAATAATGCTAGCTAGATTATTAAAAGGACTTGGCAAGAGTCGGGTACTCGGCAGATGAATGCAAATGTGGTTTATGGATTAGAGAGATACTGTGCAATTGAAAAAAGGGGACAGGAGGAAGGCAATAAGGAAAAATCATAACAGCTGCTGTTCCCAACCCCTTTGTCCTCATCTCCCGTTTCCCGCCACTGGCCTGTCCCGTTGTCTCCAAGGACCCCTTAATCCCTATACCTTATTGTGCTTCTCTTCCTCCTCCCAGGAAGTTGGGGCTTGAGAGGGCCAAGGCATCTGATCAGGCCCTCCCCAGCTTCAGCAACGGAACCGCAACAAACCTGGAGCAGCCTGCTACACTTTGTGCAGTGCAGGTACAAGTGTCGGAGGCACTGAACCCGCGGCTGCACCACCCACCCTTGGCTTGCACTCCCTATATATGTGGCTGTGATCATGGGATTAAGCCACGTGTTCTTCACATTATTTTCTATCTCCCCCCTTCTCCTGTTGCAGCCTATACCACACGTCCACTCGAGGACACTGCAGCCTTACACTGTACTCTCCCTCAACACTCAATATAAAGTCCTATGCCCCATCCTGCTCTGTTTATAAGCACCTACTGCTCCCCTGCACTTACAAGCCTCTGCCTCAATTGCTACTGATCCTCCCCAGAATCGCCCCATAAGACTTGAACTCCCAGCCCTTGAACTCTTACCCACTCAGACTGTCCCTCTGACCTCTGGGTTATACTAGCAGGAAGAGCTCCTCTGTGTCAGTCTCCACCTGTACCTCAGCACCCCTACCCGACCCTTGGTACACTCCTGCTGTCCCACTATTTATATTTTGCTCACCCCCCCCCCCGCTCCCTTGGTATATCTTGTTCCTCTGCTACACAGCTAGCCTGCAGTCCTGTGTTTGTACTGCTCACTATCCCCTCGCCCCGCTTATCTGGTCTATCCTACTGCACTGCTGATGTACAGCTTGCCCTAATTCAGCTAATCTATACCAGCTAGACAATTTGAGCTACTGCCCTATCATATATATATATATATATATATATATATATATATATATATATAAACACACATACATATATGTGTATGTATGTGTGTGTGTGTGTGTGTATATATATATATATTTTTTTTTCATTGCAAAAAACTTCATTTAATACATAAGTTAGGGTTAAAATGACAAAAGTGGGAAAATGAGACATTAGGGTTGAGCCCCTAACCCCACCACCCCATCCTCCACAGACCGACAGAGCGGGGGCATGCCATGGGGTCACGAGGCTAACTCTCACCCCATTCCATGTAAACAGGTTGACATGCTACAGTAAAGGAGAATGGGGTGAAAGTTAGCCTCACGACCCATGGCACCCGGCGCCTGCAGTCTGTGGAGGATGGGGGTGGGGCTAGGGCTCAACCGTAACATCTCATTTCCCCACTTTTGTCACTTTAACCCTAATTGATGCATTAAACAAAGTTTTTTGCAATGAATTTCCTTACTTTGTAAGGGCCCTGTGCTCCCACCAGGCTGCCCAGTTCTGCATCATGACATGCGTCTGTGGGAGTGCAGGACCTCTGGGCCCTGCGCTCTCACTTACACACAGCTAGAGAGCCATACAGCAGCCTCTAGAGCAAGGAATCCTTGTAAAACTAATTTGCCAATATCTTGGGAACTGTAGCAGTTAGGAAAAAAAATTCAAGTGTCATTGCAATCATTACAGCTAGACGTCCACACAAGGTACCAATCAACCAAATCCGTATCTCGCATTGTTTCCGAGATACGGTCACCTAAAAGCACTGTGGGTGCCACAATATTATCCTATGGGAAAAATCTCAACTTTGTGATGGCATATCTATGGAACCGATCAACTTTTCAACACCTAAATAGCATAATTCACATATCTGGTGCATCCCCTTAATACCCTGCAAATTTCAAGTCAAAAGACCAAACTGTTAATTTACAGAGCAGTGGGAAAGTTTTTAAAAGTTAAAAAATTCCTACTTCGTGAGGTAGCAAAATCCCCAACCGTCAGATCAATCCCCGTTCGTGAGCTGTCAAAATCGCCATCCGCAAGAAATCCTTAACCATCAGATTGTGGCCATCTGGTCCCTAAGTGACGGTGAAGGATTTTGTTACCTTGTGAAAGAGGGATCGGGTAGCAGACTATGATTTTGACAGCTCACAGACTGTAATTTTGTCAGCTCATGAAAGAGGATTCATAAAACCAACTTTCGCGAGCTGACAAAACTTTAGGTCTCATGGAAGCCGATCCTTTTTCGCAAGGCAGCAAAACTTCTGACCGACACTCAATCCTTGTCCATGAGAAGGGCCATTTGGTCCCTAAGTGACAGTCAAGGATTTTGCTACCTCACGAAAGAGGAGTGGCTCGAGGACCTGGATTTTGTCAGCTCGCGTAAGAGGATCAGAAGCAAGTCATGGACAAAGAATTTTTTAATTTGAAACTGCTGTTTTTTGGACAAAACGAAGCAAACCAAATGTATGGGTTTGTAGAGGGTGTCACCCTGAACAATACCCATGCCTTATTACAACAAGAAGTCACCCATGGAGGAAGCTACATTTTATTTGGGGGGAAAAAATTAAAACAAGATGGCAGCTTGCGGACAAGGAATTTTTGCTGACGAACAAGGATTTTTTAAATCCTTGTTCGCGAGCTGACAAAATCCTTAACCGTAAGCCCAATCCTCTTTTGCAAAACATACATATAAATCTTGGACTGAACTGAGCATGTTCAGAACCCAAAAATTAAAAATTAAATAACTTTGGAATGCATTAATATTTTTTAACCATATCAATGCTGGATTGTTCTTTGACCCAAACACTTTCTGTGTTCAAAATTTCAGACCAAAAGACTACACGGTGTGGTCACAGCGTGATGGGCAAAACACGTGCCAAAAGGGCAAAAAACGTGGTTTTTAGCACTTCGCTCAAACCGCAAGTCCGACCAAAACACAACTTTGTATATCAAGAGATCTACCATATGAGACTGCGCATTCCAGATTTCATGCAAATCCATTAAATGGTTGCAAAGTTATTAACGTGCCTACTCAACCTTAACTATAGGGGCGCAACCGCATCATTGTAACACATATATATATATATATATATATATATATATATACACACACACACACACATATGTATATACACACACACATACATATATAACTATACACACACACATTATATATATATATATACACACACACACACACACACACACACACATTGCAAAACACTTCGTTAATGCATCAGTTAGGTTTCTTTCTAAAGCGACAAAGGCAAGAAAATGAGGCGTTAAGCTTTACAACCCCAACGCCTCACACCCCACGCCCACCCTGCACACACCCACAGGCATTGGGGGTGTACCTTGGGGTTGTCAGCCCTAACGCTCACCCCATTCCATCGGTAAATAAGCTGACATGGGTACAGCATAGGAGAATGGGGTAAGCGTTAAGGCTGATGACCTCAAGGTACACCCCCGATGCCTGTGGATGTCACACAAAATGTGGCAGGTACTGACAACTACCCCTAGAAATTATGCATGCCAAATTTCATGCAAATCTGTCATATAGTTCCAAAGCTATTAAGATTCAAATATTCAGGTTTAACATAGAAGTTACCTTTCATCCTAACTATACTGGCACTACTGAGCTAGTATTATATATATACATATATATATATATATATATATATATATATATATATATATATATATCTATACTGTATATATACTGTATGTATATATATATATATATATATATATAGAGAGAGAGAGAGAGACAGAGAGAATGAATAATGTCTGGGTAGAAATTTTACACATTCCCCAAAGAGTGAGATGCCACATAAACCCTGAGAGCGAAGCTCGAAGGGTTTATAAAAGGCATCCCACACCAAGGGGTGCGTATAAAATTCAAGTTTTACATCCCTACCCAGCCTTTATTTTATATAATTGCTAGGGAGCGATTTTGCTGCAGCAATTGTATAAAATAAAAAAAAGACACGTCTGCTGTAAGCTGCCGTCCTTTACTCTCTTCTTTTTTTGTATTTAACTTACCCCCGAATGCTAGTTGCGGTGAAGTGTCCAACAGTAAGTTACAGTGGCTGGCAGCTGAGGAAGGAAAGACCAGAGGTTTGCTCATGTGTGGAGCATGTGAAACCCATCGCATGTTTGCCATTATAAACAGCTAGTTATAACGGTAAATTATAACCAGGTTTCCCTATGGGAAAAAGCGCCCACAGTAATACATATATATAGATATATATAAATATACACACACACATATATATATATATATATATATATATATATATATATATATATATATTTTATAAAATGGGTAGGAAAATGATGCCTGGTGATTGGTTGAAACAGATCACATGACCGTACGTATATCAGAGCGCAACTGCACACCTGTAATTTCACCCCCCGTCCAAAACAGTTTAGCCATTTTATAAGACAGATAACTCACTCTAGGGTGTGTGGTCGCACTCTGATATACGCATGCCTTTGGTGGTAGACACACTCGTTCTGCGGCCTCATGCATAACAACGCACACCAAGGTGTGCATATATCAGAGCCCGACCGTACACCTTAGAGTGGGTTACTACATATACATACACACACACACACACACACACACATATATATTCATTGCAAAAAAACTTTGTTAATGCACCATTAGGGTTGAAATATCAAAAGTAGGGAAATACAACCTTAGGACTCCCAAGCCTAAGAGCACACCCCCACTGTGCATGCAGGAACAGGGGTGAGGGGTGTGCCTTGGGGTTGTGAACCCTAATGCTCACCCCATTTCAGCAGTTAATAACCTAACATGGGTACAGAATAAAACAATGGTGAGCATTAGAGCTCACAACCCCAAGGCACACCCCTCACCCCTGTTCCTGCATGCACAGTGGGGCTGGGGTCTTAGGATTGGGAGCCCTAAGGTCACATTTCCCTACTTTTGATACTTCAACCCTAATGGTACATTAACAAAGTTATTTACAATGAATTTCCTTACTTTTTGAGGCAGTATAATCGTAGACCTATTTGATTAGAGGGCCCTGCGCTCCCATCAGTCCATAGTGAGCGGTAGAAGCACAGGGCTCTCCCATCCATGCCTCTTGTAATTGTCCCTCACTTCCATGTGCAAGCGCGGGAACCTTCATGCCCTGCACTCCTATCAGTCCATAGTGAGTGGTGGTCACACAGGGCCCTCTGTGTGTGTGGCAGCGCCCATCAGTGCATAGTGTGTTGTGCTACCACTGTGCCCTTCAAAGCAGTACTGCTGTCATGTTGAAAATGCATGCCACAGTATACTGTAGGTCACATGTGCCCCATTTTTTTGTTTGTTTGTTTTTTTTAACTACTCTATTTGTCCTCCTCACTCTCTGCGATCTCTGGCCACCAGCACCCACACCCCCCCGGGCCCAGTCTGGCACCCCCACAGAGCCAGCCATTATCGCTCATGCTACTCTGTGGCAGGATCCTCCCGGGAACTGGGGGGCGTTGGCGCGGCCATCAGGCACCAGATCATCGCTCTGCCATTTTCCGCCTGGTTTTTCCAGCCCTTGCGGAGTGTGGGCATGCAATGACGTCTGGGCATGATGTGTCAACGTCTGCTGCACTCTGCCTCCCTTGCTGCCATCACTCTGGTGGTACCCCCAGTCATCACCAGGGGCCGCCACAGAGCGGTGGTTCCCTAGATCCTTCCTTGGGACAGGAAAGCAGTCCTATGTACGCTCGATCCTATCCCTTCCCCTGCCAACCCCTGGCGGCCCAGGCTCACGTCCGAACCCGGGTCGCCAGCATGGTGCGAGGTGTGGCGTCCAGCGCCTTCAACCCTCAGCACCACCGGGCCGGCCACAAGTGCCCCATTTGTTACAGTTCACCAACAGCTTGAAACAGGGCCTGGTAACATGCAAAACAACTTAGTACACCCAAAGATGTACTAAACTACCCATAGCACCGAAGCCATATCTCAAAGCATTTTTGAGATACAGCATCTGAAAAGTACCCCAACCATCACACTGTTACCCTAAGGCAGGGCTCCAGATAAAGTGAGTACCGACCTATTTTACTCATCTCATTTTAGGAAATATTCTTCAGAATTTTTTCTTAATGAGTACAAATACTCACCCAACATTTCTAAATGCTCTACACTCCATAGAATAGTGCTTCAGAACATAACTGGTGATTCAAAAGCAGTTTTTCCAGATTTACAGTACTCATATGCATCCAAAAACAACAAACATGCGAGCACCCATACAGCAAATAAAATGGCCATAGACGGAATATAAATCCAAAATTTAATGTGCAGACCAGCACAAATACAAAACAGTGGCTAAAAAAGTACTAACGTTTCACCTGGTGCGCTGCCAGGCTTCTTTTTTTTACTCATATACATCCCAATTTTGTTTTACTCACTATATTTTAAAACTGGTGAGTAAATTATTCCTACCTGCCAACATTATCTGTAGCATTGTTAGCACCTGATCAACTCTTATCTAGAAAAAAACTACATTGTTTTAAAAAATGTACTTCTCTCTCTGATCATGCCCCAATCACTCTGGAACTGCGGACACTCCCAGAGAGAAAAAATACATTTTGGAGATTAAATAACTCCTTACTTAATGATCATGAGTTTAAAGATCTTCTACAGCAGAAAATACCAGAAATTATAGCAGATAATGCCTCCCCACAGGTCTCTTCACAGACTCTGCGGGATATGGTGAAAACCATACTAAGTGGCTATATAATAGCCATTGTGGCACGCAAAAAGAAACAATGGGAATCAAGACTTAAAGAACTACAGGAACAGTTTCGTAGGCTGCAGGAGGCCCACATGCTAGGGGATGCCTCCATGCTGGACCAGATAACTAGCACACAAGCTGAAATACAAAAGATACAGCCAAGACAGAGCAAGCACTGCTCTGGTTGCAGCAGAAATACTTTGAGGGAAGGGCTCATAATAACACTACAAAGAGCTTTACAAACGGTAAGAGTCCAGGACCAGATGGGTACGGGGTTGAATTTTATAAGACAATGTGGGAATTGATAAAAGTTCCCTTAACTCAGGCACTGCAGGAAAGCCACTTGAAGGCAGTTTATCCGAGATCATGGGCCCAAACTATGATTTTGGCGGTGTTTAAACCAGATAAACCTGACCATTTGTGCGAGTCATATAGCCCAATCTCAGTGCTAAATCAAGATTACAAAATTTTATACAAGCATTCTTGCACATACATTGGATGATATCATGCCAACTTTAGTTCACCAAGATCAATCTGGCTTTATAAAATCTCACCAAACTGCAAATAATATCAAACGAACCATTTATCTGTTAGAGCATGCCTCCGTAATTAAAAAACTCTGTTAATTCTTAGCCTAGACACCCAAAAGGCTTTTGACAGGGTGTCAGTCTGTTCTGTGTCATACCTTGGAAAGATTCACTTTTCCCAAAAATTTTGTTAAGAACATAATGGGAATATAATCGAATCCCGAGGCGGTCATTAAGGTTAATGGCTCATGCTCCTCTCATTTCCCCCACTCTAGGGGCATGAGACAGGGGTGTCCCCTTTCGTCCTACCTTTTCGCAATTTATGCAGAACCTATTGCACAATATCTTAGACAGCAAACAAGTATTAAAGGGTATAAGATTTTAGATCAGGAGCATAAGGTCGCGATCTATGCTGATGACCTATTACTTTTTATTACAGACCCTGAGGCATCTTTAGACGATTGCTATAGTCCCTAGCAGAAACAGAAAAACTCTCAGGCTATAAAATTAACACAGTGAAAATGGAGGCGCTGTTCTTAGGGGGTACTCCTTCGCTTAGGATGCAGAACTTTTTTAAGTGTAAGTGGCACTGTTCCCAGATTAAATACCTGGGGATATACATCCCTGCCGATCCAACCCTAATATTCTCTAGTAACTATGACAAGCTCTTTAGAGAGGTGTGGGAAGAATTGCACTCCTAAAGACATTTGCCTATACCCCTTATAAGTAGGGTACAATCAGTGTAGATGAATCTGCTCCCTTGGCTGCTATATTTAATGCAGACCATTCCTTTGCCTTTTCCTAAAAAGGAGTCCCGCTGGAACAGATTAGTTTCCACATATTTATGGTAGGGGGAGAGACCTCGAGTGGCCCTTTCTAGACTCCAAGCTCCCAAAGAGAGATGGAGTTTGGCCCTTCCATCATGGTCTGGCTATGCCCTTGTGGTGCAGTTGTCACATATGGTAACCTGGCTACCAGCCACGGCACCAACACTCCAATGGGTGGACATAGAAAGATCCCAATCAACGCTCCCATTAGATTATACAACACTGTTTCAGCCATCCAACATTACACCTACATCCGTGAGATCGCGGTACATTAGAGATCTTGCATAGTTGGGCATCCTATTTAAGGCTGCCTAGAAATGGGAGGGGTGTGAGATGGCTGGGACTGCTGGCCTGGGACCCCACCTTTCTACCAGCAAAGCTGGATCATGGCTTTCAGAGCTGGGCGAGGAATGGCTTGGCCCACACCTTTCAATTTTATAACCGAGGAGAGTTTAAAACTTTGGAAGGGGTCCCCAGGCATCAGATCTCACTTTTTTATAAAGGTTGAGATGAGCTCGCCTAGACTGGAATGGGAAAGAGTGCAGGAGACCTGGGAATTAGATTTAATCACCGAGCTAACATAACAGGATTGGCTCTGGATATGGTGCAGGCAACATCGTATAACAAATTTGTATTTGTGGTGAGAATTTGGATGGAAGGTAGTGGGGAGGTATTTTCGTACTCCTCAGATTACAGCAAAATTTCTGTCCACTGCTGATTCCTCTTGTTGAAGGAATTGTGGGGTGGAGGATGCCACTCATGCACATATTTTCTGGTTCTGTCTGGTCCTGCACCAGTTCTGGAGCAGAGCAGCCCAAGTAGTTGCTGAGTTGAAAAGATCTAACTCCGTAATTCGCAGTATTATTACACTTCCCTCAACATATTCGATCTAAACATTAGATATACTATTCTCCTAGCAGCAGCGAAGAAGATCATTACTCGAAACTGGCTTAAGCCTGATGCCCCTTCAGTTAACTCAATGGGAAAATTTGATCTATGACATCTACAATATGGAAACCATGACAGCAAAATTGCAGGAGAAATCTGAGACAATAAGAAATAGATGGACGTCATGGTTTCTGAGTATCGCCTGTAGTAGGCCAGATAGAATTCTCTAAGGGGAATCAGGAAAAGGAGAGATACTATTTAGGTATACCGGTCAGGCTTCTACATAATTACACCATGAAGGATGGGTGTGGGGGGCCTGGAGGTAGCCATTCTCGGGGGCCCCCAGTTTATCTCTTCCTGGCTCTCCTCCTGGGCCCTCCTCTGCCGCCCGCCATCCACCCGACCAGCTAAGGTACCCAACAGATGGCAATTAGAATTAATTAAGATGATAATCTACAGCAGGATGTTGGCAGCCAAGATAAAAGAGTATGTTGCAACCTGCATAAACAATTTATTATAATTATTATGGGAGGTAAGCAGTGATATGGATATAATTAATGTAATGAGGCCTGCTCCTTTTAAAACCACAATAAATACTTAAGTTTAAAAGGAAAAAAGAATGTACTCCTCACTGCACTCCGTTCAGACATTTGTACACATCTGAATTTGGTTTTACTCACCTCACTTTCAAAGTGAGGAGTACAGTACTCATCCCCAAAAATGTTATCAAGAGCCCTGCCCTAAGGGAAATTCTGAAACTTCAGTGTTATAACTCTGCCGCGCAGTATATTTTCCCTCCAAACTAGCTAAAGGCACATCTTTCGGGTAAGTCCTTTGTACCCTGACAATTTCAGCCCAAACCGTTTTTTAAGTTATGAAGTGACAAAGAAACAGACATACAGTATCTGAAAAAAGTAGTGTCGCAAACTGCGGTAGTACACTTGTTCTTTTGGCAAACAATGTTGCAATTAAGCAGTTCAAACTAAGTTAGCCACATCAACAGAACTACCCCACGAGAGTATGCATGCAAAATCTCATACACAGCTGTTAAAGGGTTGCAAAGTTATTAAGGTGCAAAGTATGCAAAACTGGAACACTGCGAAAATGGAAAAAACATGTAAATTTAAGGATGTTAAAGGCACAATATCTCAGAAACCACACAAGCAATTCAAAGGAAATTATCAATATCAACAGACCTACCCCACAAAATTATGCATGCAAACTTTCATGTATATCCGAGGAATGGTTGTATAGTTATTAAAGTGCAAAGTATGCAAAACTGGAGGACTGCGAAAATGGGAAAAATCGAAAATTTAAGGATATTTCAGATATAGTATCTTCGAAACCACAAAAGCGATTCCAATGGAATTAAACACATCAATGGACCAACCCCACAAAATTATGCATGCAAAATTTAATGCACATTTGTTCTAGGGCTCCAGAGTTATTAAAGTACAAATTAGGCTCCGTGGCACTGGGCAATAGGGGATCGCCTGGCACGCTGGAGACCCAGGTTTGTGCCCAAGCCTGGGCTGTCAGGAGCGGAGGCCGGCAAGGAGGGTTTCAGAGTGTCCTCTGGACGCTCTCCTCCCGAGGGGATTGGGATGGATGCACCGCCCTTTCGTGGCTCCTTGTGGCCGGATTTGGCATTGCGCTTTGCAATATGGGTGACATACGCCACATGCGCGAGTAGCAAGGACACCACAGCGTGCTCCTCAGTAGGCCAAGGGAAGAAAACTCATGAAAATGGCCACCCTTGATGGCCGGATGATGGCAGCCCCACCTCCCCTGGCCGCGAAGACCCCGAGCTGTGCCTCACTGACCAACATAGATGTGAGGGTGTGCCTTCGTGGCACTTCGATCTCCCCTGACTGAGATCCCACGCAGATAGGGCCCCCCCCCATGAAGGTATACACCAGGCCAATCGGGACAGCATGAAAAGGGTGCGGCAGAAGGCTGAACAGGAGAGAACAGGCTTGGATGCCTGAAGGAGTGGACGGCAGGGTAGCAGGGAAGAAAACGGATCATGCAAAACCGGAAGACTTTAGTAAAAATGGAAAAAAAAACATGTACATTTAATGATGTTTGAGACACAATATCTCACAAATCACACAAGGGGCTCAAATGAAATTTATCACAGCAACAGACATACCCCCTGAGATTAAGCATGCAAAATGTCATGCACATCTGTTTAAGAGTTCTAAAGTTATTAAGGTGAAAATATGCAAAACTGAAAGACTGCAAAGATGAGAATAAAACATTTAAGTTACTTGAGACACAGTACCTCAGAAAAAGCACAACAGATTCACATAGAATATACCACAGAATGTGATCTACCTCCAGAGCTTATACTTGTCAAATTTCATGGAAATACGTTTAAGGGAGGCAAAGTTATTGAGGTGTAAAGTATGCAAAACTGGATGACAGTGTGAAAATCACTTTCACTTTCACATCTATATTTTTCCCCCATAGGAAATAATTGAAACTTAAAATTGTTATAACTTCTGAACGGATTAATATTTTTTCACCAAACCTTCAAAAGGCACATCTGTGACCGAAAGGCTTTCTACCCTGAACATTTCAGACCACAACATTAAGGCATTTCTAAGATACAGGTGGACAAAGAAATGTCAAAAAACTGGTGAATGTATGATTTTTTGACAGTTTCTATCTCAGAAACCACACAACAGAGTTGCAAGAAATTTAGCATGTTAATGGACCTACCCCTAGGGATTATGCATGATGAATTCTGTGGAAACTCTGTTGAATGACTCCAAAGTTATTATGGTTCAAAGTTTCAGGTTTAACATAGAAGTTTGCACTCAACCCTACTATACTGGCGCTACTGCACCAGTATAATATTTATTGCAAAAAACTTTGCTAATGCACCATTAGGGCTGAAGCATAAAAAGTAGGGAAATGCGACCTTAGGGTTCCCAAGCATAAGACCCTGCCCCACTCTCGGTGCATTAATGAAGTTTTTTTGCAATGAATTTCTTTACTTTTTCAGACAGTATAATAGCATCCTTATTTTACGGTGCAAGCGCACCCTCCATTGAGATAGTACAGTATCCTTATTTTACAGTGGGAGTGCAGGGTCATTCAGAACCTGCACTCCCATTTGAGCAAATTACATAACTTTCACAAGATACTGTTGTATTTTGGCAAATGACATACTGTAATTTGCGCAAAATACAACAACAGTATCTTTTTTTTTTTTTTTTTAATCACATCTCTATTTTATCCTCCTGCTTTTTTGCTGAGCGGTCCTAGCGAGTGCCCGACTGCTGGCACCCACACCTCCAGACCAGGTCTGGCGTGCAAATTTATACGCCCTTCCTACACAGGCTGAGCGGTAAGCAGGATCCTCCACCCCCATGGGGACCTGTAGCAGACACCCGGTGGATGTGCCTCTCGTGTCCGGGGGCACCAGGCATGACCATTAGCCGCTGCGATGGCACCGCAATTTTTCCGCCAGTGTTTACCCCCTTAGGAGCCGGATGTGCAATGGCGTCAGAGCACAGCTGTGCAGACGCCTGCCGTGCTCCTCCCCTTTACTGTGTACACAACTGTAGTGCACCTAGCCTCTGCTTGATGCCACTACAGCGTGATGCAGTTCCCCTACCTACCCCTGAGGAAGAAGAGCAGTCATGGGACACTCAATCCTTCCTCTCCCCTACCAACCCCCAGCAACCTGAGTCCGTTCCCGAACCCAGGTAGCCGGTGCGGTGCGAGGTGTGGCGTCCAGCGCCTCAACCCTCAGCACCACTGGGCTGACCAAAATACAACAGTATCTTGCGAAAGTTATGTAACTTGTGCAGATTACAACTTTTGCTCTTCAAAGTATCTTGCGCAAGTTATGTAACTTGCACAAATTACAACTTTCCTGCCTGACATATAAATGTTCCCATAGGAAATAATGGGAAATTAAAAGTTTAATAACTTTTGAAAGGATATTTTTGTCATCAAACTTTCAAAAGGCAAATCTGTGAGGCAAAGGCTTTTTACCCTTTCTGAGATACAGGTGGACAAAGAAATGTAAAAAAAAAACTGGTACATTTAGGATTTTCTGATGCTCTGTATCTCAAAAACAACAAAACAATTTGCATGAAACTTGGCACGTCAGGGGATCTTTCCTATAGAGAATATTCATGCCAAATGTTGTGCATATCCGTGACGTTATTTTCAAGAATTCGGTTTTAACATGTATTTGCACAAATTATATAATTTGCACAAGACACTTTTGTATTTTGTGCTAATTACGTAATTTGCGCAAAATACAATGGTATCTTATGCAAGTTACATAACTTGCGAAAATTACAACTTTCATGCTGGACAAACAGGTTACTCATCTGTAACAGTAGCTCTAGGAGAGGTATATGTTGCATCCACACTTCTTGGCATGTTCCTTTCCCCTTTAATTCTTGCCGGAAGGTCTTAAAGCTGGCTCCTCCCACCCACTCAGGTGGTATAACCCTCGGCTCTGCCCCATGATGCCAGATCTCAGCCTGCTGGAAGCCTGGTTGTACGTCGTAGCCGGGGAAGTCAGATGGTTCAGTGTGAATGAACAACATATACCACTCCTAGAACTACTGTTGCAGGTGAATAACCTGTTTTTCTAGGGACGTGGAAATGTTGTTCATCCGCACTTCTTGGCAGACTCCTAGCAGTTCTCCGAGAGGAGGGAGGCAAGGCGCAGACCCCCTACTTAGGGAACAGAGATTGGAGAACTAAGGCCCCAAAACCAGCATCCCGGCCTGACTCAAGGTCAATGTGGTAGTGGGTGATGAAGGTGTTTGCTGTCTTCCAGGTAGCAGCCCGACAGATTTCCTGGACAGAGATGTCCCTGCAAGCAGCCACCGACGCAGCGGTATGGTGGGTGGAATGAGCTCTTAGCCTTACAGGAGGCTCCCTACCTGCCAACCTATAGCAGAGACCAATGCAGGAAGTGATCCACCTACCGATCGTCCACTTTGCTGCAGGTCTGCCAGCGTAGGTGACAAACAGCTGGCAAACCTCACCCTGAATTTCCACCACTCTCTCCCTGTAATAGGAGACAGCTTGTCTCAGGAGTCTGTACTCGGCATCCGAGGTGTAGTTCAGGTAGAACACAGGCAGAGTCATCACCTGGTTGAGATGGAACTCTGACACCACCTTTGGGAGGAATTTCAGGTGGGGGCGCAGGACAACCTTGTCCCTGTGGAAGACCAGGTAAGGAGACTCCACCAAATGTGCCTAGAGCTCCCTAGTCCTTCTGGCTGATGTGATAGCCACCAGGAAGGCGGTCTTCCACAACAAGTGTGACATTTCACACTTGGGCATCGGTTCGAATGGCCTGCCCATGAGTTTTCACAAAACCAGCAGTAAATCCCACGAAGGTGGAGGTTCATGCACTGGAGGGGCTATGTGATCTAGGCCCTTGAAAAAGCACCAAACCACCTTCTCCTGTGCCACCATCTGCTGACCAGCCTGCGCCCGGTAAGCAGAGATGGCTGCCAGGTGCACCTTAAGGATCGTAGACTGAAGACCCCCTTTGAACAGAGACCAAAGGTAGTCTAAGATGCTAGCCACTGGACAGGACAGGGTCCAGGCCCTTGTCCTGACACCAAATGGAAAACCTTTTCTATTTGAAGGCATAGCACCTTCTGGCTGACACCTTTCTGGATGCTTCCACTACTATGAGTACATCCTCAGAGAGACCCAAAGCCTGGAACTCTAGCCACTCAGGCACCAGGCTGTCGGGTGCAGGGAGCAAAGGTCCGGATGGAATATCTTCCCCTGACTGACTGAGATCAGGTCCGGGCATGCTGGAAGACACCTTGGGAGCCTGTTGCTGAGGTTGAGAAGATCTGGATATCAGAACTGGCAGGGCCAGTCTGGGGCTACCAGGATCACCTGTGTCTTGTCCCTCCTCACCTTGAGAAGCACCCTGTGGATCAAGGGAAATGGAGGGAAGGCGTAAAACAGGCCTGGGGTCTACGGCCTCAAGAAGACAGTACCCCTGAAGCAAGCCCTGCTGAGGGGGGGTGGGCATGAAACAGCCTCAGCTTGGTGTTTCCCTGCAGGCAAACAGGTCCACCATCACTTTGCCCCAGTGGGAGAACAGACTGTGAGCCACCTCTGGATGGAGATACCACTCATGGGATGTCTCGCCTACGCGGCTAAGGACATCCACCAGTTGATTTGAGGCTCCTGTCACATGGATGGCTAGATCATCTGCCTCCAGTCGGCTCACGAGTGTCCAGATGCAGAGCGCTTCCCTGCACAGCAGCCGGGAGTCCATGCCACCCTATTTGTTGAGGTAGTACATGGTCATGGTATTGTCCATCCAGACTTGAACCATTTGACCCCGAAGCTGATGAGTGAATGCTGACAGCGCCAGTCTGACCACTCTGAGCTCCAGCAGGTTGATATGGTATTGGGATTCTTCAGGGTCCAGAACCCATGGGCACTGTTATTCCCCATGTTGGCTCCCCAGCCCGTGAAAGAGGCATCAGTTGTGAAGACAACCATCAGCTCAGGGTGGACAAATGGGATCCCTACCTGCAGATGATCCAGGATGGTCCACCACTGGAGGGCGTCCTACATCTTCTGGGTCAAAGCGATCAGCTGGTTGAAATGACCTTGGCGCTGAGTCCACTGGGCAGCCAGCTCCCACTGAAGGGGGTGCATATGCCACCGGGTCCATCAGACCATGGTGGTGCAGGCCGCCATGTACCCCAGAAGGCGCAGAAAGTCCCAGGCAGAACGCAAATGCCCAACCAGAAATGATTGGGTAAAGGGGGAGAGAACCTCTGCCCTGTCCGCCAGGAGCCGGGCTCTGGCTTGGCAGGAGTCTAGCTCTGCCCCGATGAAGCATATCACCAGCGAAGGCACAAGCTCTGACTTGGCCTCGTTGATCAGGAGGACAAGCTTAATGCAGGTCTGGAAGGCAAGATCCCTGGACCTCTCCACTGCTTGCTGGGTGGAACCTGCTAAGAGCCAATTGTCAAGGTAGGGGTAGACTCTGACCCCTCAACGCCTGAGGTGGGCTGCCACCACTGCAGTGCATTTAGTGAAGACCGGTGGGGCCCAAGACAGGCCGAATGGCATGGCTCGGAATTCGTATATGGTTCCTTCTGCTCTGAAGCAGAGGAACTGCTGGTGAGACAGACAAATTGAGATATGAAAAAACGTGTCCTGGAGATCCAGTGAGCAGAACCACATGTTCTGCTCCAGGGGTGATATGATCTGGGACAGTTACCATTCTGAAGGTGAGTGGCCTGAGAAACTGGTTCAGGCTATGCAAATCTAGAATGGGGCACCAGCCCCCCGTCCGCTTTGGGACCAGGAAGTACCTGGAAATGAACCCTGGGTTGAATGGAGGATCTGTCACTCGGGCCACTACCTCCTTGAGAAGAAGTTGGGCTAAGTCGTCTCTAAGAGCTGACCGAGTGCGAACTGACATCCTTTCCTCCCGTGGGACGTGGGCTCAGCTGGGAGGGTACTGCTCGAACTCTAGAGGCAGACCCTGGCCGACCACTTCTAAGACCTACCGGTCCGTGGTAACAGCGGACCAGGCGGAAAGAAAGTGTCGGAGCCGGCCCCCCACAGGAGTACCCAGAGCAGGTGTGACAGGAATAGGGGTGGCAGCCCCTATACTGTCACTGGGCAGGCTTGGAGGAAGAGGGTCCAGATTGGAAGCTACCTGAACCTCGACCTCCTCTACAGGTCGCTGGAGGCCAGGACTTGGGCTGAGGCTGCCAAGCCTGTGCCTGCTGTTGCTGCTCACCCTGGAAGGAGGGCTGCTTGGTCGCAGAAGCAGGGTGCCGAAATGGCTTCTTCTTCTGCTGTTTCTTGGCACCAGGGGCATCTTTTTGAGCAGAAGTAACTGAGTCCAAGGTGGCACTGGACTGCTCAATTCACTGAAGGTGACCATCCACACCTGGGCTGAAGAGATTGGTGCCCAGGAAAGGAACATCAGTGAGTTTGTGCTGAGTATCTGCCATGAAGGTGAAAAGACTCAGCCAAGCCCTGCGGCACATGGCAACCGCGGCTGCCACCGAACGGACACATGGGTCCCCAAGGTCCAGGGCCATCTGAAGTTGCTGCTTGGCAATGGCCCGGCCCCGATCCCAGACCTGCTTGACCGTAGTCTAAAGATCCATGGGTAGGTGCAGGAGAACCTCATCCAAGGAGCCCAGCAGGGCATGAGAGAAGTGTGCTATGATGACGGCTGAGCTTGCCTGATGGAAGCCTAGTGAGGAGGCAGCATAAACCTTCCTGGAAGAGTGGTCCAATTTTTGGACTCTTTGTCTGGAGGTCTATTAGTATTGGAAGAACTGCCTGTGCATCTGAACACAGAAGCAGTCACCAACCCCTCCGCCAAGGGGTGTTCTGTGAACCCTGAGAGGGACCGAATGGGCACCACGTACCTGCAAGCCATCCGGGCAGATAGCACTGGGCAGGAGGCACAGTGCTGTCAAAGCTCCAAAGCTGGACCAACAATGGCCTCAGCCACTGAGAAGGCTTCCATAGGGGTATCCCCTCTCTTTAAGAATGTCTGCAAGAGGGTACTCCACCCATTTCTGGACAGGCTCCAGGGGAATCCCCCTGGATTCGGAGATGAGGCAGAGAATTCCCAAAAAGAATGAAGGACCTTCCTCCGTCGACAGACTGCCCACCAACTCATCATCAAGTGGACGTGAGTCTAGGTCAGAGTCATCAGAATCCGAAGTAACCAGATAAATCAGCTGGCCACCAAGGTCCCCTTCCATGCGCCTGGGGCAATCAGGCGTGAGGGTGACCGAAATCCTGCGGGGAAGAACCAGAACAGTCCGAGCATTCTTCAAAGGAGCCCCTCCCGTGGGCTGTTTAGACAGCAGCTCCACCACTATCGGTGGAGAGGTCGATTTTGTCTGAACCGGGGTGGGTTCTACCTGCTCTGTGGGCAGAGGAACCGAGATGATGGATTTCGATGGAGCCGACTTTGGCCTAGAAGGCGCAAGCCAAGTAATAGCCAGTGTGGAAACTGAAGCCAGTTTCTAGCCAGACAAGATCAGCTGTTGCCACATGAGATCTTTGTAGTGTCAACGGAGTTTCTGTTGAAGCCTCTCCTCATCCGAGGAGGATGAAGATGAATGTCAGCATCGCCTTTTCTTTCAGCACTTATGCGCCTTCATCGGCCTATCAGTCGAGGGGGTCCGAGACCTCGACCTCGATTGGGCTGGCTGACCAGGCTACTCAGGAGACACCGGGGGGAACGGTGATTTTCCCAGATCAGGAACCATTTCCTCATTGGGATTACGAGCAGGCTGGGTCTCCTCACTGGGAAGAGGCAGGACCAGAGTCCTGGTAGGTGAGTTGTTGGCCTCATTGGATGACAATAGATCGACAGGGCAAGAGTAATGTCCACCGTGTCATCGATCGAGACTTTGTCTGGCTGACCAGTCGACAAAGTTGGGAAGCCAGCAGCCAAAGTAGCGGTCTCGACCGAAGTCGGGACTTGAGATCCCTGGGACCAAGATCACTCTTGATCCCAAGAACGTCTTTGCTGAGAGGAAGAATCTCTCGGTTCCTTGTCCTTTTTATGGGACTGGGAGACATGCGCACCCGAAGGTCCCTTGCCCTTAGTAGGGAGAGACTGGCACATCTTCCAAAAGGAGCCTGGAAGGTGGAGCCCAGAATGAGTGGAACAAAAATCAGCCGAGAAGAGAGCTCTGCAGCCAGTGTGGCCTCTTTCTCGAAGGCCTGCATTTTCTCTAACTGCTCGGTGGACCTCGCAGCCACAGAGACCGCCCATTGGGCCTCCTTCGATTTCACCAGTGGATTCCATTTTTCCGGCCTGCCCAGCTTGAGTCGTGCGAGACAGTCATCAAGAACGTTTGGGTAAAAAGTGAGACAAATCTCGGAGGCCTGAGTGTCATGGCTGACACCGAAACAGTAGACACATGAGGTATGTGATCTGGGCGTGACATCTTCTAGCCGCACGGGCACCGGCAGAAAGTGGGGGAAGATTTATCATCCATGATCGAGAAACAACAATCACAATCACTAGCTCGAACGGACTTAAGCTTCAAAGAATCTGAAGGAAACAAAGCCAGGCCCTACAGAACACGGGAGCAATGAGGAGGCAACCTGAATCTTCCAGTAGAAAGGAAGATCTGGCGTCATGGGGTGGAGCCGAGGGTTATACCACCCAGGTGGGTGGAAGGAGCCAGCTTTAAGACCTACCAGCAAGAATTAAAGGAGAAAGGGATATGACAAGAAGTGTGGATGAACAACATATCCACATCCCTAGAAATATAAATTTTCCCATAGGAAATAATGGGAAATTAAATGTTTAATAACTTTTGAATGGATTATTATTTTTGTACCAAACCTTCAAAAGGCACGTCTGTGAGGCAAAGGCTTTCTACCCTGAACATGTGCCCAGGTGCCGCACAACTATGACCCAGCGATCCTTTGCTCACCGGACCCCTCTGTGGACACATGGTCTACCACCTGACATAGCTGGAGCCACAACCCTTGGTTCCTTTAAGCACAAACTCCATTTGCACCTCACTGATAACAGTACCTGTAGGTGTCCCCACTAGTCTGCACCCGAAGCTTTAGTCTGCCTCAACACTTTCAACTCCTGACCCGCCAAGTTAAGTCTTTGCCCAAGCATTTGCCTCCCTCACCCTTTTGCACTAGCACTTGCCTCCCACTCCCTACCTCTTGGCTCTTTTCTTTTCCTCTGCCCTTCCTATCCCAGCTCCCACTGCCCCTCCCTACCTCACCCTAACAGTCTGCCTCTGCCCTTCTCTCTTCCGCAGGACACTGGCATACCATGTACAATGCCTTAGCACAATTTGTGTAAGTGTTCGTCATTGCAACCCATGTACTGCTGAATTTTTTGTACTCTGTATGTATAATCTACTGTAACTATATTGTGTCTTCTTGTGTTAATGTATCTGACGTGGAACCCCTCAACGAGCATTTCGCTCACAAGTATCATCCAAGATTTCAATAAATAAATAAAAAATAAATAAATAATGGCTACAATACCTGATCGGCCCCCGCCATGATGGCCTCTAGGTCTGAAATATTTCTTTGTAGACTGCACTATGCTTGTTATCCTCCCTTTTTTCTTTCTGACCCCTTCCCCCTATCTTTTTAATGCTCTTGTTCCTATCCCCTTTGTCTCTATCACCCTGCTTCCTTCATTACTTTGCACCTTGGGGGTGGTTCCTCTCCCCTTGGATTCTCTGTACTCTCTGCCATTGCTTTGCACCTTGGGGGTGGTTCCTCTCCCCT
Source organism: Neoceratodus forsteri (assembly GCA_016271365.2). Lineage (NCBI taxonomy): Eukaryota > Metazoa > Chordata > Ceratodontiformes > Ceratodontidae > Neoceratodus > Neoceratodus forsteri. The sequence continues at coordinate 873,839,646 of CM028132.1, read as the reverse complement.
TGGGTTCTCTGTACTCTCTGCCTGTGGGGGGTTTCTGCCTCCCTGATTCTTCCATCACACCCCTCGACTAGTATAAATGTTCAAAGTAATGTTTAAACTTCCATATTGATATGTTTTTGGTGTCCAGAGTACATCTTCACCAAGTTATGAAATGCAAAGCTATGCCAATGGCAGCTTCAGATCATTCTCCCTTGCTGCTATATACAGTATTTGCCTGATCCCCACCCCTCTAAATTCTAAATGGCCACTGAATTTGGAATATTAAATTTGCCCGATTTTAAACTGTTAATTGGCCAGACTGCCAATGCAGTGGCAAGGCGACTGCTTGTGACGCCAATGTCCTGGGTTCGGGAACGGACTCAGGGAATCAGAGGGCAGGCCGGGCGGAGTAGGATAGAGCACCCGAGGGGTGGCTCTCCTTCTCCATGGGGAAGGGGAAGAGTGCCCAGCTTGATGGCATCCCCTGACAGAGGCCAGGGGAACTGCAGGAAAAACCCAGTGCCTGCTTGTGTGGGGAGGGGGGACAGATGCTGGCGTCACTGCACGCCCCTCCTCCCAGGGGAAAACAGCAATAAAAATCTCTAGTCCCCCGGCCATGACTCCCCCACTCCGCGCTGCTCCCAATGCCACCAGTGTCCACCAGGGGGCATGCTCGGCCTCGCCCGGGGGAGAGTAAGCCTGGGCAGCAGGGTCGAGCACGGGTAGCTGCCAAAGCTCCATTAGGGCTTGAGGGGAGGACCAGAAGCAAAAAGCAGAATAACTAAAAAAAACAAAAAAAAACACCTGTTAATTGAGACCACTATCAAGGAGTATATGCAGCAAAACCTGTTTGGGGGCACATCCCTTGCAGTTTGTTGGGATACACTGAAGGCAGTCCTCAAAGGGGTTGCCATTAATTATTGTTCTGGGACAAAGAAGCAGTAGCAGTCTCGGCTGCTGCAGTTAGAACAAGTGCTCAGAGACGCTGAATTTCAACACTGACTCACATTGAATCCCAAGGCAAAAGCACATTGGGAATCGAAAAAGTTGGAGCTAAACTGACTCTTGGACACACAAGCGAAGGGGGCGCTCCAAATGATGCACCATAGATATTATGAGGGTACAGCGGAACTGGTAGACTGCTGGCCCTTCCCTTATAAAAGCAACAAGGTAGTAGTGCAATGTTAAAGTAAGGATGTGGGGGAGAGGTCAGCTTACTACTAATCCCTTAGATATTGCTGGGCTGTTTGCGGAATATTACTCCTTGCTGTATAACCAGACGAATACCCAAGACACGGCAGAGAAAGTAGATACATTTTGGCAGTGTTTGCCTTCCCAGCTCTTACGGTCATGGAAAGTGATCAGGTGAATAAGCCCATAGGGGCAAAGAAACTGGAGAATAAGGTTAAACATTTAAAGAACAGGAAATCTCCTGGCACAGATGACTTGCCAACAGAGTTTTATTCATGACTTTGCTCCTCCCAGTCCTGCCAGATTGTTTTCAAGCATACTTGAAGGGGGACAATTCCTGACTTGTGGTGGCTTGCCCAGATTTCCACATTACCTAAAGCTGGGAAAGACCCAGAGCTCTGCAGCTCCTACCACCCAAAATCATTACTTAACGTAGACTTAAAACTTTTTACCAGTATTTCGGCAGACTCCAGTAGGTGGTCCCCTCAGTTGTGCAGCTGAATCAGACAATATTTATTTCTGAACTGTTCTTGCAAGATAACATACGATGATTATTCAATATAATTTCTTCACTGAGGAGGCAGAGGCCATTCCAACTGGCAGTCTCCATGGATGCAGACAAAGCATTTGATCGGATTGATTGGCAATTGTTCCTAAAAACCGTGGAGATTTTGAAATTCAGCCCTAAAGTTTTACAAGCTCCTTCTAGCCTTTATACATAACCAAAGGTGAAGGTGTGTGTTAATGGCATCAACTCCACCCATTTTCCCTTTCTAGAGGCTCCAGACAGGGATGCCCTCTGTTCCCTCTGCTGTTTGTTCTGTGTATGGAGTCACTTGTGGCAGCAGTGCAGCAGGACATTATTTATTTATTTGCTTTGGGTAACCGGGTGGGTGCACTAGGCATAGAAATGCCTATTTTCAGGCACGACCCGGGAGAATACAAGTTAAAATACACAAGCACACCACATGATGCAGCACATGAAAGAGATAACAACAGTAAGAAGGGGTCAAATACAATCAACATAGGGACTGGGAGAAATACAATTAGAACAAAGTCAGGATACAGGCAATACTGTGTTAGATAAGGTCAACAAGCATAGACATGTGTAAAACAAATGAATATAAAGTACAAAAATGGATAAATGGACATGTTATATACAATATACAATAAGTGTCCTTAGAGGTAGTAAGCTTTGAGAGAGTAAAGACAGAGAGGAGGGGGAGAAGGGGTAGTAGAAGTAGAGGAGAAAGAGGGGATAGGTGAATGAGAACGAATAAGGGGAGGGTCAATAGAGAGAGGTGAGGAAGAGGCAGAAGGGGAAATAAATGGCAAGTGGTAAGGAGGAATGGGGAACAAATGATCTAAGGTAGGTAGAAGCACGTGCAGGGGTTTGAAGCACGTAGATGGTCACGGTGAAGTTTCTTGAAACCAGCATGGGTGGGAACTTGGCGGATAGATTGAGGTATGGAGTTCCAATACTTAGGAGCAGTGTGAGAGAAAGCTTGTGCACCCATAGAAGTTTTACATCTGGGGATATAGAATGGGACTAGGCATTAACATCAGGGGTGAGATATTCAGACTGCCAGGCAGGGGTGCAAGCCTGGGTGCAGCGCAACTGGGCTGCGCCAGGGCATGGACCAGGTGATATTCAACGGTGCTGCGCCATGGCTCAGTAGCATTGAATATGGCACTGAGGGTGCATGCACATCGCAAGGCGCAGTGGCACTGCACCAGCGCAAGTGGCAGGAGGGGAGCAGGGGAATGCGCCAGCGCAAGTGCAGTTGCGCTGGACGCATCAACCGCAATATTCAGCACTGGGCATGCAAATGAGGCCATTATGCATGCAAGGCACAAATGGGGCCATTTGCATGTCATTATGGCCCCATTTGCATGTGGTGCGCCGATCCCCGGCGACTTGCATCTGGCTCCCTGCCAGGCTGCAGCCATCGGGGACAGACGCACTGCCTACCCTAGGCGGGTTCCACACCCATACACCCGATCGTGGGCATAAGTTGTTTAAATCCCTGGTGGTCCAGTGGACTGCTATCCATCACCCGATTGCGGGCTTTGGAGAAGTTTTACCCTGTTGGTCTAGTGGAACCCCTCCCAGCGCCCGATCATGGGCGGATAGACAAAGGACATCCTGGTGGTCCAGTGGTACCCCCTCCCCCACCCACTGAGGCCCCATACCCTGTACCCCCCCAGTCAGCCGCGGGTGGCAGCACCAGCTACTTCAAGCCACCACGCCGACTGACAGGGTACAGTAGGGTCTGGCCACCTACTGGTCCCTCGTGGAGCCAATGGGCATCAGACCATGCTGTACTACAGGCCCAAAATGTGAATGGTTCATCCATTTCGGGCCTTGTAGTACAGGATGGTCTGCCAGCCCATTGACCTCACGCAGTGGACCAGTAGGTGTACAGACCCTACTGTACCCTGTCAGTCAGCAGGCGGCCGAGCAGCTTGCGGGCAGGGTGCTGCCACCCACCGCTGACTGGGGGGGTGCAGGATGGCGGGAGCCTCAGTGGACAGGTGGGAAGGGGTGGTACCACTGGACCACCAGAGTGTCCTTCGTTCATTCCGCCCATGATCGGGCGCTGGGGGGGTTCCACTGGACCACCAGGGTTATATTTTTCACCAAGTCCACGATCGAGAGATGGACAGTGGTCCACTGGACCACCAGGGATTTATGTAACTTATGCCCACGATCGAGCGATGGATAGCGGTTCACTGCACCACCAGGGATGTATCTAACAGATGCCCGCGGATGGGGGAAGGGGGCAGGATGCCCCCTGGGCAGGCGGCATGTGGACTGTGTCCTGGGTGGTCGGGTGGCCACCCACAGCAGAAGGCTGCCGTGTTGTGCCTTGCAATACAGCAGCTCACCTGTGGGTGGCCAGGACTTGTTCCTGGATTCGCCAGGCAGAACTCTGTGCCCCCCTAAGCGGTGCAAGGTGGGTATGTGCCAGCATATGACTGCACATCCCGGCTGAATATCGGGATGTGCCGCATATGCATGGGCATGCCCCCCGCACTTGCGCCGCATACATTACTGTTGCACCGTGGTGCATCGGGGGTTGCGCAGTGCAACTTGCCACATTGAATATTGTGCCAGGGTGCATCGGTGGGTTGCGCATGGTACAACCCTGTTGCATCATGCACGACCCTTTTGAATATCCCACCCCAGGGGTATAATGGTGAGGAAGGAGCAAAAACTCTCTCTTTATGCTGACAACACCATCTTTTTTTTTTTTTATCCACCCACAGGTCTCCGTTCCTCATCTGGTTCACCTGTTGAAGGCTTTTGGCCAAGTCTCAGGCTATAAAATTAATTATGAAGCATCTGAGGCCCTTATCATTACTGATTCCTGTCCTAGAGGGTTCCGAGAACATTTTCCTTTTACCTGGGCCAAAAACAACCAAATCAGATACCTAGGGATTAACATAAATGTTAACAGCTGGCCTGGTGGCACTGAGGGTTGAGGCGCTGGACGCCACACCTTGCACCACGCCGGCGATCCAGGTTTGGGAGTGAGCTCGGGTTGTCGGGGGTCAGCCGAGGAAGAGAGGACTGAGCGTTTGGAGGACAGTTCTCCTCTCCTGGGGGCGGGTGGGTTGTAGAGATCTGGTGTCAGCGACGCCCAGCGGAGGCTGGGTGAGCTGCAGCTTGGGGACCACGTCAAGAGGCGTGGAGGTAACGGTGGATGTCCTGCGGGGTGGGTGCAGGACGTCATTGCACATCCACGCCTCTGAGTGGGGGGTCATGCTCATGAACAAGGAAACACCCTGCACCGCCGAGTAGATGACGATGGTGCCTGGCCCCCATACCCACCACCGGATCCAACCCACCTGGTCTCCTGATACTCTCCGCCCCTTGCCTTGCTGCAGCTAACTGGATTTCAAGGTCAAGGTGCACCAAAGTACGAGTGGTGAGCCCGCCTTGGGGGGTACAAATCAGGGGGTTCACTGCAAGGTAGATGCAAGGGTTTGGAGTACCACGGGGGAGACGGCTCTCAGGCAGGCAGGAGAATGCTGGGTCATCTGAGGGAGTCTCAGTGGAGCAGTAACCGGAGGGAAAAGTAAGTAAAAAAAAACATAAATGTTAACTCGTCTAAATTATTTGCTATCAACTATCAAAAGCATTGGGGGAAGGACCAACAGGATGTAGCTAGGTGGTCACTGTTACCCCAATTATTGATGGGTAGGGTGGACACTGTTAAAATGAACATTTCACCGAGGTTCTTGTTTTGAGAATCTACCCTTACCCATACCTATATCACACTGGACCCACCTGCCCAAAAGTATATAAAAAATTAATTGGGGGAACCATAAGGATCGCATTAGCCATAAAATACTGACAATGCCTAAGGAACAACGAGGCTTGGCTTTGCCTGACCTAAAGCAATACTACTTAACGGAGCAGATGATGGTGGTATGTTCCTGGGTCAAGCAAAGAGTGGCTTCAGGATGGTATGAAACTGAAAATGTGAAGGTAGGAGGACCTCAGTCCTTTAAGTACTTGAAAGGGATGAACAAGATTCGAACAGAGGGGATCTTCCAATTAAGAAGAGGAAGGGACACGAGAGGGCACAATCTCAGACTGGGGGGGGGGATTCAGGAGGGAGGTAAGGAGACAGTTCTTCACAGAAAGGGTGGTGGGCAAGTGGAACACTATCACAGGAGGTGGTGTCCTGTAAGATGGTGGGCAGTTTCAAGAGGGGATGGGAAAGGGTGAGGGGGAGGGTAAATCTAAGGGGAGGAGTGGGAGGGGCAGCTGCGAGATGAGGGGCTAGCTGCACAATCGAGCAGACTCGATAGACTGTAAGGCCTATTTCTGCTGGCATTTTCATATGTTCATAACCCTTGTTCACTCTGGCCCTTCACTCAGTTTTGCAGGATTACCTCCACATAATCTCAAATGAATGGGTGAAGCACACCCCTGCAATGATGTGGAAGGTGAGGGAATTTTAAACTCAGATGAGTCCCTGGGGCACAATCCCTTGATCAGATAGCACCCTGACTTTCTTCCACCCCGGCTAGATAAAGGATAGGATAGATGGAAATGAGGTGTTCTCACCCGCTTCTCCCAGGTACTTGCAAATAGGATCTGAATGGCATTTCAGGCATTGAAGCAGAAATTTCATTTAGAAAACAAAGACTTTCACAGATATTTGTATGTGAGACACTTCATAAACTCATAGATGAGCAAAATCTCCTTAACTAGACCTATGTCAGCCTGGGAACAATATTTTGTCGGGGGTGGCTTCCACCAGGGGCAAACAGTGGTATATTTCAGTTATTTATAAAATGCTTCAGTCTCCCAAGGAGGATTCTATAGACAAGGTGAAGGTGGCTTGGGAGACAGAGGAGGCATGTATAATTTCAGAGGACTGGGCTAAGAGACTACAAAAAGGCTGGAGGGTCACCTTATCCCCTACGTGATGAGAGGTTGGAAGGTACTAGTCCACTATTTCAGAACCCCCACAATCACTAAATGCTTCAGCATAGTATACTGCGGGCAGGGGGGTCGCATTGGCAAATCTCTTGGAGCTGCTCCAGGTTGCAGCCTTTTTGGGGAGAGGTACAGGATATGGTCTCAAGGATCTTAAACAAAGCTATCTCAAATACCTTTACAGACTGGGTGCTGGGTCTCCCCATGATGATAAAATGACCTCCTGACATCCAAAAAGTGGCCCTCATCTTTAGTGCAATGGCACTTAAATGCTTCACGTCCCATTGGCTACAAAATCCCCCCAATAAAGAAGAATGGAGGGCCAAAGTACATTCCATACATGATATGGAGCTCCTCACGGCCAAGCTGTCTCTCACGGAAGAGAATCACCTTACCAGATGGCAGGCTTGGCAGCAATGGGATTCAGGAAAGTCTGTAACGACAGGGCTTGCTAAGGCTGGAGTACAGGGAACAGTGAAATTAAGACTGGACCACATGCCTGACTTGCAGGTGGGGGAGGGTGGTAGTTTCCTTCCTCGGCTGGTGCTCTGGACGAGATTGAAGCTTCAGGACAGCAAGTTTTGGTTTGACAGGAAGTAAGCCTTTCATCTACAACTCCCATACCCTGATCCTGAAACTGTCCTATCTGATCACTCCCCATTACTCAGGGACCCTAGTAATAACTCTTTGCAATTGCTTAAGTAAAAGTATCAACCAAGAATATGAACTGTAGTTTTAATTGCTTAATGTGTTTAATGCTTGTTGCTACCATACTTTGCATCTACCACAAGATGTACTAGATGCTTTATCACTGTGATTTAGTAGTATTCTGTGAATCGTATCGGTAAACAGACCTATAATTTGAGATCTGGAAAAGTAAGTACAATGTATACCAAACATGTATTGATGGTAATGGGATGTATTGAATGTCTGTCTACTCTTACTACTGCCTGAATAAAGCAGAGTTACGAAAAAAAAAAGTTTAAACCATTCACAGAGAACTGCAGTTCCCCTCCCAAATGGATGCAGGCCATCACCCCTGTATGGGCCCTTATCCATCCAGGCGGATCCCCAGTCCTCAGTGTTACTGAACCCCTCCTATCTGCACCATTTCTTCAACCATGAGTTGAAGATTCTGGTGCTGAGATCCCTCTCCATCCCGTCATAGACAGGCAGCACCTCAGAGAAAGCCACTGAGTGCACTACCTATCCAAGACCACTCCCCAGCTCCCTAAACTCCCCAAGTACTATCTTACCCCATCCCTAGCCAGGTCATTGGTCCCCAGGTGGACAATAACATCCAGCTTCTCCTTCCAGCCTGCTGCCCTAGCGATCCCCATGATCCACTTCCCATCCCTCCAGGCAATGGCACCATGTAGGCACCTGACTTCCCTTTCCACCCCTCCTTTCTATTCCCAAATCTATCACCCTGACAATTAAGTCCCCCACCAGAAGTTGCTTCCTCCTACTTCTCTGGGGTCCTCTCCCACTTTCCATGGGTCTCCACTATGGAGGACCCACACATCCTCCCTAGCCACTACCAGGAATGTCTCCTCCTGGTAGTCCTGCTCCACTGGAGCAGCACAGGAATTTTATAGTGGAACCCATTGAGGAATGTGTCTCTGACCCACCACCCCCAGCCTTCCAGAGCCCACCATAGTCCAGCTGTTCTTCCTATCAGTAAAACTGATATTTCCTCACATCCTCACTGAACCTTCCTCCTGTCAGTTTCCACTTGTTTCCTCTTGACCTTAAAATGTTACTCATGCTAAAATAATTCCCCACAATTTTCCTTGTTTATTCCCTTCAGGAACTTTTTTTTTTATATATTCTTCTTCCTCCCTGGCTGAACTCAGGCAGCTGGCTCTGTTCCATCTCTGCCACCCCTCGACTGGATACTGCCTCCCCCAGTACTCACCTGATCCAGGGACCCCAACGTATTCCCCGTGGCAGGTCCAGGAAGGGTAGGGCTGTCGTCTTCACACCTGGAGAATCATCCAACACTGACTGATGGTCCGGCTAGTGGCGTGGGTCGGGGAGGCGGGTGGAACATCATGGAGCCCAAGTCCGACATTTTTCCCCTCAGTTTTTAACTCCCACCTCCCCTGGCAGGAATGATGCCTCAGTTGGTCTCACACAGCTGCAGCAATTCCCATGTAGCTGACGCAAACTCCCTGACCTAGCTGCAGGGGTCGTGTAGTGGTGAAGTCCACTGCCAACCCTCCCCAACCAAGACATACAGCCGAGTGGCAACTGTCTCAGCCATAGCCTGTTCCCGATGAGACTTCCCAGGCTTGCTTCTGAACCCAGGTCACTGGCACCTGCACTGCCGCTGAACCACTGGGGCGGTTTCCCTTCAGGAACTTGAAGGTCTTTATCATGTCCATCCTCTCCAGTCTAGTTTCCAGTGAGTACATGTTCAGTGCCTTGAGGTGCTCCTTGGAAGACCTGTCCTACTGACCCTGAATCATCTCCATCACCCTTTGCTTCACCGTCTTCAGCCTGCCCTTTTCTTTCCTGTGGTGAGGACTCCAGAACTGGGCACAGTACGCCAGGTGAGGTCTCACCAAACATCTATAAAGGGGTAGTATTACTTCTTCTCTTCTGCTGTCAGTACCCCTCCCGATACATCTGAGCATCCTATTTGCCTTACTAAAGGCCTTGATACACTGGCGAGACTGTTTCATGGTATCAGTGATGACAGCTCCTCGGTCCTGTTCCTCAGCTGTAGTGCTATGTCTTACCCCAACCATCCAGTACTCTGTCCTGGGGTACTTTTTCCTTAAGTGCATCACCTTCAGGGATTGTCAAGGCACTATTTCAACACATTATTTCCAATATTTGTGACATTGGACGGCAAACCACTGTTTGAGAAGAAACCAGAGGCTTTTCCATTGTTACCCCCTACAAGAACATTCAAACTTTGTTTTTTGAATTTTTATTATTAATTTTATGAAAATCTGTAATTTATTATTTCTTATTGTTTACTTGCATACGAACATACGAAGAAGCCAGTAGAAGAAGGCTATTTGGTATATCACGTCTGTTCGTACTGCAAGGTCCACAGCTTGAGCTAATGTCCCTGCCCTCCCTCTCCACTCTTCCCATGCTCCCTACCCATGATCCTTACTTCCCTCCTATGCCTATCCCAGTCTCTCTTAAAGTTGCCCACTGTCTTTAACGCGATGACCTCTTCTGGTAGTGCATTCTAAGTGTCCACCACCCTCTATGTGAAGAAGTACTTCCTGAATTCCCTCCTAAACCTCCCGCCCTCCAGCTTAAGACTGTACTCCCTAGTGTCATGGTTCCCAATCAGCTTAAAGAGACTCTCCTTATCAACCTTATTTATCCCTTTCAAGTACCTGAAGGTCCCAATCATGTCCCCTCTCTCTCTCCTGTCTTCCAGAGAGTACATGTTCAGTGCTGTCAACCTCCCTTCGTATGCCTTACCCTGCTAACCCATTATCATCTTTGTATCCCCCCTCTTGACATTCTCCAGCAGGTTAATGTCCTTTTTGAGGTGTGGGCACCAGTACTGAATTCCATACTTTAGATGCGGCCTTACCAGTGACCTATACAAGGGCAGTATAACCTCCTCTCTCCTACTACTGATTCCCCCTAGATATGCATCCCAGCATCTTGTTTGCCTTTGCTGCTGCTGTCTTGTACTGTGTGGAGTGCTTCAGGTCACTAGTGATCATCATTCCTAGGTCCAACTCCTCCTCTGATGCAGATACTCTAACTCCACCCAGGTAGTACGGGATTCGTGGCTCCAATATGCATAACTTTGCACTTCTTAGCATTGAAGCTTTAATAATACTTGCTCTGATAATACATTTAAGCCCTAGCTCTAATTGAATTGTATTACTAACATTGGAAATGTGTTACATAATCCTTAAATTGCATGTATGAGTGAAGGAATTTTTTGATGTGATTAATTTGCTTACTACTAATAGGACAAACCGATGTTGGTATATAGAAAGTGAAGTAGACAAAGCAGTAGGTGGACACAAGAGTAACAAATTAACCCAGAAACCATTAGGTGATAAAGCCTTGATCAAAACATTAGAAAGCCTCACATAAAAGGATTTAAGATTAGAATAGCACATTATTACCGTCACCGAATAATTGAGAAACAGAAGATCTCACGTGGCTTGCATGTTTTGATACAGCCAAATGCTGCTTTACATTGTGATATTCTTAAAGAAGCATGGGACTTGATTAGGGAAAAATGCTCCATCAGTTTCTTGGTGGGAGATACGGAGGCCATGGCCAGGGAAAGAAACGGGCTAAAAGCAGAAACTGATAATCTGGAGTCTCAGCTTACATCCCAGCTAGCGCTTGAAGAATTTAAATTACCTATCCAGCCAACCCAGTCCTGATATTCAAGGCACTTATGTCTCATAGAAACATAGAATTTGACGGCAGATAAGGACCGCTTGGCCCACCCAGTCTGCCCATTTCCCTACCTAATGGATAAGCTGCAGATCCTAGTTAACCAGCAGCCTACTTCTTCCTACCCCCACGCCCCAGAATTGCCTTATGACTGTCCCATGCATGCTTGAATTCCACACTGTTTTTGACTCCACAACCTCCTCCGAAGGCCGCTCCATGCATCCACAACCTCTGTGAAAAAATACTTCCTTAGTTACCTCTGAGCCGCCCTCTATCTTCAAATTGTGCCCCTTGTTCTTGCACACCTCTTTTTGAAAGATGCTACCCTCTTGGACTTTGTTGATTTCCTTCTTCCTCACATTGCCCCAAGCCTCCCCCATCTTCAAATTGTGTCCCTTGTCCTTGCACATCTTTTTCTGAAAGATGCTACCCTCTTGGACTTTGATTCCCTTGAGGTATTTAAACGTTTCTATCATGTCCCCTCTCCCTCCTTTCCTCAAGGCTATACATATTAAGCTCTTTAAGTCTCTCTAGTATGTCTTCCGTGCAGACCCTGCACCATTTTAGTTGCCCTCCTCTGGACAGCTTCCATCCTGTCTATGTCTTTATGGAGATTGGTCTCCAGAACTGCACGCAGTACTCCAGATGGGGTCTGACCAGCTGTCTGTACAGAGGCATAACAACTTCCTGTTTTCTACTGGTGATGCCTCTCCCTATGCATCCCAGTATCCCCCCAGCCCTCCTTGCTGCCCTCTCACATTGCTTGCCCACCTTTAGGTCATCTGATATGACTACCCCCAGGTCCCTTTCCATTTTTGTTGTTGTTAGTATCTCACCCCCCATTGTCTCAACCAGTTATGCCACTTAGACCAAACTGTTGTTTACTGTTATCTGAACCTTGTTTTGTATCCGAACTCTAAAACTTTACTGTAAACAACCATGTACTTGTGTACCTTGATTTCACTGGAGTACCATTCTCTCCCCTACCCAAATGTATTCCCATTAGTTCCACCTCTTTGTCACTTGAAATATTGACTATTGTGAAGTATGTTGTTCTCAGTCACGTCCATTTCTGTATGCATTGATTGTACTGTACCCTCCCGGGTCGTGCCTAAAAATAGTCATTTCCATGGCTAATGCACCTACCCAGTAAACAAAAACTAACTAAATAAATAAATAATCACTTGCTAGGATCAAAGTAGCATTAGAAAAATCTGCAGAAGAATTTAAAGCACGTAACCTTAAAAAACAGGGGAGAGACACACTCGTCTACAGAGATGAACAAGTCTATAACTGGAGTAGCCAAAAAGAAAAGCGTGGTCACCTAAACCAGCCTTCTCTGACTCATAATCCTCCTCTTCTGAAGCAGAAAAGGCAACAGAACAATACACAAAGAGTTGAGCACGAACATGACCAGTAGGTAGAGGCACACGGGACACCCGGTTCAGGACCTATCCCCAAATCCACATAAGGTCACACAAACCAAACCCAAAGAAAACAAAAAAAAAACACAATAGAGCTAAAAGCAGAAGAAGGTGCAAGCGGGGGAATAAACACAAGATCGAAGACAGGGTAGTCTTCAACATCTCATAAAGGGATTTAACAGAGTGTGAGGAGAAAGTCTTATCTAAAGGTTTAAGTTTTGCCCCCTCAGCTGCCCCCAACCTATTTCATATTAAGCATGACTTACAGCACTTTTACAGAAAATTATGTTTAAAATATAATTTTTCTGATTCCGATAGGATAGTAGACCATGTTAAATTAGACATTAGGCAAAAGTTATATGTGAAATCTAAGTTTATTCCTCCTGTACCTGTCCAACAGGTGACTGACACCTTTATGAAAGCTGTGGACAAACAGGTGGAGTTCTTACTTCACAAATTAACCACCAGAAAATGTAATTTGACTAGACTGGAAAGAGCAGCCCTCAGAAGAATAGAGGATGACACATCAATAGTTATTAGGCAAGCAGATAAGGGCTGGGAGAGGCAATCATGGATAAGGATGATTATAAAAAAGAATGCTCACGACAGATAAACAATGAGTCTAATTATCAAAAAGTGGATAGAGACACTGGCCCAGTGGCACGGAGGGTCGAGGCACTGGTTGCCAGCACCTCACGCCACGCCGGCGACCAGTGTTCAGGAACGAGCATGGGTTGCTGGGGGTTGGCAGGGGAGGAGAGGGATCGAGCGTCCGATGGACTGTTCTCCCTCTCTGGGGTGGGGGGTCCATGACAGATGGTGCACGACTGCCCCCTGGCAGAGGCTGGGGGACAAGATGCATGCTGTACACTGGGGAGGGGTTGGGGGCAGACGCCAGGAGGGAGAGCATGCGGATGTATGCGCGCTCCCTGCTGCTGGCCTCATTGCACTGCCACCAACTGGGGGGGGGGTGAAAAATGAGGCATCCTAGACAAGCGGCTTGATGGCCGTCCAATGTAATACCAGCTCTGGGACTTTGCCCGAACTGAATCCGGACAGGGTGGATGAGTAGGGGGCTCTCCACCACCCCGCTGTGGAGGGTAAGCCGCAAAAGAAGAGGGCAAGGACCTAAGGGGGTGTGGTGGTGACAGACGGCGGCCGGAATCCCACAGGATGCCAGGTAAGGGAGCAGTCCAGGGGTGCCAGGAGAAGGAATAGCAAAAAAAAAAAAGGTGGATAGAGACCCCACCAATACAGTGTTGGCAGATACAAAGAAAGTTGTGCAGAAAGGTATCGAGGCAGATACCTCTTTGGGTTGGAGAAGCATCAGTCACAGTAAAAAAACTGAAGATTCCTATGTTTTATTGGGTGCCCAAAATCAAAGAAGCAGTGAGACCACTTCCAAGGAGACCCAGAGTGTCTGGTCTGGGGTCAGCTCTGGAGCCACCCTCCTGCTTTGTGGATTTTTATCTGCAGGGATATGTACAAATTATGCCTTCATATTTGCATGATTCACGTGATGTTCTGAACCTGTTAAGAGAGCTGAATTACTGTGACAAAAGACTGGGGTGAGGTGCTGCTGCTCACCATGGATGTGATGGGGCTATACATCCCTATCCCACAAGGTGAGGGGTTGCAGGTGTTGGCTGGGATACTAAATCTCAAAAATGCTGATAAGGAACCCAGAAGTAAAAAATTACTTACCACAGGTAATATTGTTTCTTCAAAGGGATCTCCCAGTAGGATTAGACATATACAGTCAGCTCAGAATCTCTGACTACCCAGGAGCTAGTGATGTAATGTGAAATATATGCAAATCATGGAAATAGAATGCCACTTCAAACTGTTGCCTCCAGTTGGACTGTGTTCCACCTAACAGTTAGATTCATTTTTGTAGATGAAAAAATACTAGACTATCCGAATTAAGTAACTGTAATCTAAAACAATAATAACAATAATGTCCTCCCCTGGTAAAGAGAACAGGTTCCAAACAGGATAAACAGAACATAAAAGGAGAGCTACACCCCCTAGTCATACCTGTGTGCATCAAAACGTTAAGCCAATGATTAATGGCAACATTAAGAACCCCCATGAAAGTATTGCTGAACTTTATTCAGGTTATGTAAGGGGAGGTAGGGATAGGAGGTCTAATCCTACCAGGAGATCCCTTGGAAGAAACAATATTACCTGTGGTAAGTAATTTTTTCTTCAAACCCCAGGAATCTCCCAGTACGATTAGACATATGCAGGCGACCAAGCAGTGCCTTGGGAGGTGGGTACAGAACCTACTTAGAAAAAAGGTTCTGCAGTACTGCAGTGCCAAACCTTGCATCACTCCTGGATTGGACATCCACGCAACAGTGCTTTGTGAAGGTGTGGACTGTGTCACCAACCCGCTCAGCAGGTCAGGCCCTCTGCTCCCACAGTGCCAACCCCCCGAACGCAGTATTGTGAACAGGTAACAGGCAGGGTAATCCTCCTGTTTGCTTGTGGGTCCGAATCACCTTTAGTCTCAAGTTCTGGGGGGACTCAAACTGTGAACCTTAATCTAGCATACCCAAATGTAGAGGCTCAGATAATCTGCTCTTCCGGGGGTGGGATGCCAGATATCTTTCGCCTAAGGGCACCTAACCAGATATCCAAAATGAACCCTTAAAACTCTATAAAAGACCTTAGGTATATTCTTATCTTTTCCCAGTTTGGGTAACACCATTAAGCTTATGAACAGCTCTCAGTCTTAACCCTCCATACATCACATGCAAAAAGGAACTTCGAAGACACACACACAGGCAGTCTTTTTAAATACAGATTTACCAGGGCCGGCCTTAATCATTCTGGGCCCCTGTGCAGCCCCCTGCCAGGCCCCCCCCCAACATATCCAACATTTACACCTACCTAACTAACCCTCCTGTCCTGTATTAATAAAGCAATGGCAGGTCTACTAGTTTAACCAGCATCTTTTAATTAGTGCCATTGACTGCATTGAATTATTTGACTTCACCACTGGAAATGAATCTGACTGAGCCTGGAGCCAGAACTTAAGTAAGTATGGTACTACTGCCGTATTCATTTCTGTAAGGACAGGGACATCATCACTGGACACGCACACCAGATACTCTGATTTGCAAACAATTTAACTTTTCTGGAGATGTGAGAGTAGAGAGGATTATTATAGGAGGCAGTATAGTGCAGTGGTTTAAGGTTCTGAGCTGTAAACCTGGAGACCTCGGTTTGAATCCCACAGCCACCATTTGCATACTGTGTGACCCTGAGCAAGTCACTTAACTTCCCTGTGCTTTTACTGTTTGTTTACTTATTGTTTATTTGAAGGCTAAGATTACAAGTATCTTTGAGCCATGGCTCTTTTACAAAGGTTCCACGTCAAAAATAGTACATACATGAAAATAAACAGGGCTACAACAATTTACAGCAATCAGGTACACATAACAGTAGTCACATTATGTCGCAAACAGGTGGAATAACATGGAGAGGCCCAGGGAGGACAGTTAGTGGAAGGGAGGAAAGGTGAGAATATAGGGAACATGCACATAAGAAAGAGACTAGAGCAGCACAAAGGCATTGTCAAAGGACACAGAGAGAACTGCTAGCAAGAGGGGGAGGGACAAGGAAGAGAGAGAATAAGAGCACAGTGGGGAGAGCAGGCCGGATGCGTAGTTATAGTAGGGGAAGGGGGAAAACAGTTAGGGGTGGCAGTCACAGGAGCTGGAAGCAGCGCAATGGAGGCATAGTCTGGTTTTAAACATACCCAGAGTGGAGGTGGAGGGGATGTCGGAACTAGAGCATTCATCCAGCTGGGAGCACGGTGAGAAAAGGATCTGTGGTGCGGCATCGGGGAACCTGAAATAGCTGATGTTCGGACCCTCCGGTGTTGCGTGGATTTATACTAGGGCACAGGAGAGCTTGGACACCAGGGGGAGCAAGGTCTAAGGTTATTTTTTCATCATCAGGCAGGTCTAATACTTAATGCAGTTAGCAAGTTGTAGCCATCCCATTTAAGCATATAGGTCACATGTATGTGTGAATCGGTGGGTTCCAGTAATGAGTCAACAAGCCTTGTTTAAGGAGGTCACAATACGTTTGAGAGCAGTTGCAGGTGCACAGCCATAGATAATGAGGCTGTAGTCAATGATGGAGACCACCGAGCTATGTACAGCAGCCTTCAGAGCATCTGGGTGAGATGTTGTCTCTTCCGGTAGAGGAGTCCAATGCGTGAGTTGGCAGCTCTGGCAACATTATCAATGTGTGTCCCATAGGATAGGTTAGGGTCAAGTGAGATTCCAAGGTATTTAAAGGATGCCACCTGTTCCAGAGTATTTCCAAGGCTTGTAGTAATGTGCTTCCCAGATTGCACCAGTAAACAAGTTTTCAGCTTAGTGAGTCTCTCCTGGTAAAAAAAAAAAAAAACGGGACACCTGTAAGGTTGCTACCTGTCAGGTTTTTTTACCTGATGATCAGGTTTTCAGGGTCCCTATCAGGAAATCCGATTTTGCTCTGTGCTGGTCAGGTGTTTGAGCCACTGTGAGGAAGGGTCAACCTTAATTTTTTTTTGCACTAGCCAGCAAGGCAAGTTGATTCAAAATTGCACTAGCCTGCAGATGGTTGTACTAGCCCTCAATTATAATGGTAAATTTTGATCACTTATACAGGAAACAATGCAAGCCAAGAACTACTCTGATTGCACATTTATCCAGCTCCCACATTTTTTCTGCTGGGGAGCTGGAAGCAGACTGCAATGCCATCACACACAGTGAGCCCCCCCTCCCCATTGTTTTGTACCACGGTCTCCTCTCTTCCTCTTCTCTTTCTGCGCACACACACACACACACACACACACCAGCGGATATCACAACAGCAAATGTTCAATCAAGCAGTCCTAGCTCTGCACACATACAATAGCTGACATCATCATGCACCTCACCACACTGTCACCACCACCCACAGGGCAATGAACAGAGTTAGGCAGAGAAAGACACTCTCAGCCCCCACCCTATAGTCATCTGGAGACCTGCACTTCTGGAAGTTGTTGTACTGTCTCAAGTGAGCCAGGAATACATCTAAGATTTCTTTGGGGTTGGGGGCTACACAAACCTAAGGGGCTTGGGAAATAGAAAACTATGATATTTTTATTTTTAAAAGCATTGATTTTAATATGCTCTGCACCAGCAATAACAGATTTGTTTTAAACATTGTCCTTTCATCAACGCATGGGAAACAGTACACAGGCATAACACTATACTATCTCCAATTCTATATAGCAGTGGCTCTCAAATGGTGAGGCCAGCCTCCCAAAGGAGGCCCCAAATTGTTCCAGGGGAGGCCCAGTCAAGTCTGAGAATGTACAGTATTTAAATTTTAAGTTTTGGCTGTTTTGTGTGAAAGGATAAAACAAATTAAATATGGATAATTGCAGGTGAATTTCTTTACTTATGCACAAATATTTGACCAGGAAGTCCCCATTGAGTCAAAGCTTGTTTATAGGTGTGCATATGTAAATTAATGCCTGGGGAAGGCATGCTGAGTCAAGGCTCATTTCTATAATAGGTATTTATACAGGGTTTTAAATAACTGCAAAAATTGATTAGTACTTTCATTGTCATCAATTGCAAAAAAGTAGGTATATGCATTTTCTAGCAGTTTCTGTTGCTAATCCCAACTGATTAGCAGTTTTACTCATGAAAATGCTAATCAATTTTGCAGTCATTTAAAACCCTGTTATATGCAAATTAGGAGCTTGGAAAGGCACGCTGAGTCAAGGCTCATTTTTACAGTAGGTATTTATACGTAAATTAGTGACTGCGAAAGGCACAGAGATCCGATGCATGTTTTCAGGTGTGACCTGAGGTAAGGGTACAGGAAGTTGCTTAACTACAGGGTAAGGGAGAGAGAGATGAAGCGGCTAGGTTTGGCTGTTCCAGACAGAGAGGAAACAGAGTAACAAGGGCCCAAGAGTCAGAAAAAAGGAGTGACAAGTATAACCTGGGTTGCCAGGTCAGGAGTGGAGAGCAATAAGTTGAATAAAAAGAGAATGTACTCAGTCAGCTTTATTAGTTTCACTTTATTCCTGGTGTACTGTGCAAAGTAGGAGTTGTTTTTTCTGTGGGGATACCCAAGGTTTTTTTCCAAATTTGAGGGAGACTCGAAATCTTTTTCATGGCTTGGGGGAGGCTCACTATCAGAAAGTGTGAGAACTAATGCTATATAGGATGATCTATATACCCAAGGAATGCCTATTTTAAGGTTTCAAATTATGTATTTTATTAAAGTTTATTTTTGTACCATACATGATCCAAAGTTTTGTTTTTAGGATGAAAAGACATGCTGGGTGGGATAAGGGTGGGATTGTATGGATAGTGATGGCTGTCATGGTCCATTTAGAAGAGCTGGGGACCCCCCACACTTGCCAGTAATGGCAGGTATGGATCTATGGATGGTCATTTCAGAGTCTGCTCTGCAGTGGTGTCCAGGGAAAGAACAGAGTTAAGAGATTTGGAAGGGAGAGGGAAGTTATGGTGAGGCTGAGATAAAACCCACCACCTGCAGGGCCAACCTTGTATACCTCTTCGCATTTTGTCACTGAAATATTGGATACAGACACTCAAAATGTGGGGAAATGAGGGACACTGGTGTTAATAATATGGGACAAATTTTTAGACGGACACATTTAGAAAACTGGAAGCTAGTGACTTAATAGCACTCTACTGTTGATCAAACCCTGGACACTAGCTGAAAGTCCTAACAGTGCAGTGATAATGACTCACATTGAGTCTTTTGTGAGATCCACCTCTTGAATTGCCAGATAATTGTAGCTCTTAATGAGATGTTAGCCACACCAGGCCATCTGGGACATTGAGTGAGATTAGCATGATGACTAGAGCCTGCTAAAGCAGACTTTTTGACCTTCATTAACAGCCATGAAAACCTGCACTAGTCAAGATGGACAAGTAGAGAGTTAGCTGCATTAGCCCTGGACAATTTGCACTAGTGTTTGGGCTAGTAAAACAATGTTAAGATCGACACCTGATTTTGAGTGCTCACATACTTTTGAAACAGATGTTGTCATATCATTCATTGTTTCAGCCAGATGTCCAGATTACAAACAAGTTCTCTTGTCAATATAGCCCTTTGTTTGTGAAAGCAGTGAGCCTGGGAGGTGTAAAGTATGACCATTAACACCATTAGCACTTGCTTAACCTAATCTTTTCCACAGCAGCAAAGCTGCCCCCACCTTTTGTAACATAGAAACATAGAGGTTGACGGCAGATAAGGACCGCAAGGCCCATCCAGTCTGCCCATTTCTTTTTCTACCTTATAAATGTGCCATCAGCCTTTGCTCTGTCAGTGGCCTATCTATTCATACTCATCTGTATTGCTCCCTTATGCCTATCCCATGCCTGTTTGAAGCCCTGCACTGTATTCATATCCACCACTTCCTGAGGTAGGCCGTTCCATGCATCCACCACCCTTTCTGTGATAAAGAACTTCCTTATATTACCCCTTAATCGGCCTCCCTCTAATCTCATGCTGTGTCCTCTTGTCTTGCTATTTTTCTTATATTTAAACATGTTAGACTCTTTCACCTTGTTAATGCTCTTAAGGTGTTTGAATGTTTCGATCATATTACCTCTCTCCCTCCTTTACTCAAGGGTATACAGTAGCAGAGTCAACTGTCTTCCACTTTGATTTTCTGGTAAACATTTTCATCTATAGCAAAATGTTGCCATTTTTTAATGTTTTAAATTATTTTTGCTTCCTCAAGAAAAAAAATATGGGTTCCAAGGTGCAGGGGCACAGTTTGCACCTAGCTAAGGCCGCCCATGAGATTTACTTAAAAATTGATAAAAATATGTAAAATGTAAACACAGAACAATATATCACAAAGCATACAAACACTTAAAAGAAAACAAAGAAAATTACACACAAAGCCCTACCAACATACAGTTAGACTTTTTCTATCTAATGTACACCTCTACACCGTGCTTAAAGTTAGATGTTGTTTCTTAAGAGTCAAAAAAAGAAGTGCGACTAGTTCAACACAGTATACAGTTTAAAAACTCTGTTTCCACCCCTTCTATAAGGTCATCTAGCTCCTCCTTTTAGAATATAAAAAAATATACAAACAGGATGTCCTATCAGACGGTATATTAAATAAGGTAACATCAGCAAAAACTAATTTCCCAATACGACTCCTTAATTAAAATCCCCTCTTTGATCTCGAGCATTTCCTCTTCCCAGGGCACATCTAAGGATTTTTATGACTTTTCACACCATGGTATAAAAATGTTTTTTTCCTCTAAAACATCATAAAAGTTTACAATCCCTGTATCTTGGCAGCTGGTCAGCTCCAATTAAGTCAGATAAATAGGAGACCCTTAATTAAGACTCTAGTCTTTTTAACTGCCTCCTGGTTTCAGGTTAATATATCCTGTTATTTCTACTAAAACCTGACCCATGGTACAGCTGCCTTATGGAGACAAATCACACACTATATTTTTATTTTACAAATATCAAAGAACAATCATAACCAGCTGGCCAAGCATCACAGACTGTACTCCAGGTAGCCGCTTTACAGATTTCCAGCAAAGGAATGTCCATAGCAGCTGCCACAGAGGCAGCAGTTCTACAAGTGGAATGTTCCCTGAGGCCTTGCAGTGGCTGTTTCTCAGCCTTACAGAACTGGATGCAGGATACTATACAGCGTGCAACCGACCTCTTTGAGGCAGGCCTGCCTTTTCCCACTTCACCATAGGAGATAAACAGTTGTGAGTGAGAATCCGAGGTCCTTAGTACAACTTAATGTAGTAGCTGAGAGACCTCTTTACATCTAAACTATGAAGCTTCAGTTCGTCTGAACTGGATTTTACTGTGAAAAATACAGGGAAGGATGATGGACTGATTCAAATGAAACTCTGATACCACCTTGGGAAGAAATTTCTTGTTAGTCCTAGGGACCACCTGGTTCCTATGGAAGATAATGTAATTAGGATTAGTGCAAAGAGCTTGGAGCTTGCACACTCTTCTTGCTGAAGTAACTGCCACCAGGAAAACAGTTTTCCAAGTGACATATTTCAAATCAGTCACAGCCATTGGCTCAAAAGAAGGCTCCATGAGTTTGGCTATATACAAATTCAGTCCCAAGGAGGGACTGGTTCCCTAACCGGAGGAAACAGGTGTGCCAGGCCTTTGAAAAATTTCCTAAAAATAGGGTGTGAAGCTATTGTTTTCTGAGCACTTGTAGACAAATAAGCAGATACTGAATGCTACGTGGACCCTGAGGGTTGCAGGCCTCAGGCCTAAAGCTTGCAGATGCACCAGATAGTCAAGCAGTGTAGGTAAGTTTGTCTTAAGGGGAATGACTAGCTTAGACTTGCTCCATATGGAAAAATGTTCCACTTTGAAGCATAAGTCCTTCTGGTAGTAGTTTTCCTTGAAACTTTCAGAACCTTAAGGACCTCTTCTGATAATTTAAATTCAGAAAATTCTAACTCCTCAAGAACCAGGCCTTCAGGTGAAGGGTCCTGAGGTTCGGAAATACTACCTGTCTCTTAACAGCTGTCAGGAGATTGTATCTATGGGGAAGAAGAATGGGCTGTTTGGCAGATAATGACTAACAGAGTGTACCATGACTGCCTCACCCAGTTTGGAGCAACCAGGATCATGGTTGCAGACCGACTCCTGAGTTTGAGCAGGACTCTCAACAGCAGTGGAAACGGAGGAAAGGTATAGAAGAATTTCCCTGTCCAGTCCAGTGCTAATGCTTCCATAGGCACTGTGTCCAAGGAGGGAGACCTGCAGCAATAAAGAGGAAGGTGATGGTTTTCTTTTGAGGCAAACAGATCTACTTCTGGAATGCCCCAACATCTGAAAACTGTGCCAAAACACTTCCTTGTTTAAAGCCCACTCATGATGATCCTGACTGAATCTGCCAGTGTATTGTCCTTCCCTGGAAAGTGAATGGCTGACAGAGGCACTTCCAGGGAATATGCTAGGGACCACATTTTCATGGCCTCTTGTACGCCCTTGCTTGATGATGTACCACATGGTGGTTGTGTTTTCTGTCCTGAACTGGACTGACTGACACCTCAATTGAAGAGCATAGGCCTTTAGGGCAAGAAGGACCGCTCTCAACTCTAAGAGGTTGATATGCAACTTGGATCCCTGAGGGGATCAAGTCCCTCTGATTGTGAGGTCACCTGTGTGTTCCCCGCACCCTAGGAGGGAGGCATCTGTTATTAGAACCATAGTGTGGTGCTGTTGCTGAAAAGTGATGCCCCGTCTAATATTGTCCCCTTCTTTCCACCACTGCAGAGACAGTAGCAGAGTCCTTATAACTGGCATAATCTTTGAAATGGGATCCCTTCTTTGGGACCAATGGGATAGCAGGCGATAATGAATATCTCTCATCTGAAACCTGGAACCCGATACTACTGTGATAGTTGAGGCCATATGTCCTAGTAATGCTAGGAAATGTCTTGCAGTTCTCGGCTGCCCCAAGATAAAGTATTGTGCTAAGGTTAGTACATTTGTCACCCTCTTCTAGGGCAGAAATGCCTTGCCTGGGACAGTATCCAGTTCTGCTTCAATGAATTCCAGTGACTGAACTGGTTCCATCTGAGATTTTTGAGCACTGATGAAGAAGCCCAGGGACTCCAGGGCATCTTAGGCGGCCCTGATGGAGTCCCCTACCTGTTGTTATGACTCCCCTACAACTAGTCAGTCATCCTGATAAGGGAATACAATGATTCCCTGCCTTCTGAGGTATGCTGCCGCCACTGATAGACACACTGTGAATACCCTTGGGGCAGAAGTGAGCCTAAAGGGGAGTGCTGAGAACTGGTAGTGCCCTGAGGGTAGAGAGAACCTTAAGTACTTGCTGTGGCAAGGCCTGATTGGGATGTGAAAATAGGCATCTTTCAGATCCAGAGATGCCAGCTAGTTTCCTTTCTTTAGGGAAGGAATAACCATGGCAAGGGTTAACATTCTGAACTTGGGATTTGCCAAGTGCTTATTCAGGAATCAGAGGTCCAAGATAGGCTGCCAATCCCCATTCTTCTTTTTGGTAAGAAAGTATCTTGAGCACATGCCCTGTCTCGTTTGGGTAAGAAGGACTGGCTCTACTGCACTGGCTTTCTGAAGCTTTTTACCTCCAATTCTAGCAGATTTGTTTCTGCAGGGGTTGATGACTGGAAAATTCTGCGGCCCAAGAGTTTTGGAAACTGTTTGAACTGTAGACAAGAGACCCTGAATCACTACATCCAGAACACATTTGTCTGTGGTGATATTTTCCCAGTTGTGAAAGTAGTGAGCCAGCCTGTCCCCTACTGGAAGAGGGTAGCAGCCTGTTTTGTGCAGTCAGGGATTCTGTCCGGGCTGAGGTCTTGGAACTAGAGTTGAATCAACCCACCTAGAAGGCCTCCTGCCCCTGCCGTAACCTCTGACCACAGTATACTCTACAGGCATGGATACTAGGGCACAAGCTCTGGGGTAATATCCCCTACCCCTACCCCTACCTCCCCTTCCTGTAGATCTAAAAAAGAAGTGGAGGCTCTTTCTCTTGTGGAGTTACTCCTATAGGTGGCTTTGTGCTCTTCCACCTTTTTCATGTATACCTCAGTCTTGTCACCAAAAAGAGAATTGTTTTTGCAAGGAAAATCCATGGCCTTTAACTGAGTGTCTGGAGTAAGATTGGTTGCTCTGAACCAGGCAAATCTCCTCAGAGACAACGATAGGGCCAACAGCTTGGATGCAATGTCATTTGCATCCACAGCCATGTGAAACTGGTATTTTGTGGCATCCAACGCCGTCCTAGCAGTGTCAGCCAGATCATGTGCCACATCACCTTGAAGCCTGAACTCTGTCAGATAATGCCAGCAGAGTGTTCCAAACAGCATTCTGATATTGTGCAGCATATGCTATATAAGCATACATCTCAACTGTCCCTGATTTTCAAGAATGTCCCTGATTTTGCCTCGAAAATTTCCTCTGTCCTCTCCAACCTATGAGGCTCTGTGGAAGGAGACAGAATTTTCTCTAAATGATCTATATGATATAACAAGCATAACCATGACCTCGAGGAGCAAGGCTCCTAACCTACGAAATTTTACACCTTTTTCAGCTCAAATACTAAATCAGTGGTACCCCATGAAAAAACAACAAGGTTTCAGTGCCCTTTTCTTTTTTCATACTTTAATTTCAGAAGATGAAAAGTTTGATCCATCTGCAATGGATCATACATTTCTAAGGTGGCGAAGAATGGGACTCCAATATTTTAGACAATTCCTTTCTTGGGAAGGAATAATTCCATTTGAGATACTTAAAGCAACCTATGACTTATTAGATAATGGACATATACAGGTACACTCAGGTTAAAAATTATCTTTTGAGGCAAAGGAACTGGGCACCTAAACTTCCAGACCCCACCCCCAAATTCTGGAAAAACCTGGAAGATATCATCAGGACATACATGGGACCACCAGGTGGGACACCTATATCATTTTCTTAGGGAAGGGAGACTCATCTCTCTCAATTTTAAAAAGTTGGAGCCGAGACCTTGAAATAGAACCTCCAGACCAAGATTGGGAAAGGGCTTCCCTGCTAGTGTGCAGAGTGACTTGATCCAAAATATGGCGCAAACTCACCTGGAAATGTCCGGCTAGATTTTTCCAAGCCCCAGCCATTCTTATAAAATACCCCTATATGGGAAATGTTGGAGAAATTGCAATTGCTCTTGTGCAGACCTAAGCCATAATCTTTTGGTTATGTCCACTGTTAACCCCTTTTTTGGCTCAAATACAGGAGGAACTAACAGAATGCTTGGGGGAACAAACATAATTGACTGCTGAGATGGTTCTGCTAATGATTTTCCCCTCCCACCGCCCACCTTGGCATCGAACCTTGTTATCAATCTACCTTCTGGCAGCAAAAAAGGCAATAACAAGGTGCTGGATGTCCTCTATTGTCCCAACAGTTCAGGATTGGAGAGGAGTGGTTTCCAATATTTATTACTTAGAAGCCCTCACTGCTAAGTTACACAACCAAAAACCTGAACATTAGATATATTAGAGACCATGGGTGGTTTATAGTTCAAGACATGATCCCGAATTTGTACCGTGAGACCTCAACAAAACATAATCTATGAAGGGAAATGGAATTTAAGAATCTAGATATAAAACACAGAGAGCAAGCCATTTAGGTATCTTTAAGTTACAGGTTTGGAAAACTATATAGACCTTAGGTAAAGAAGGAGGTGATAGTCAAATAACAATGAAATAAACAGACACAGTCAGATCAGAAAAGGTAAATTCTGTTTAGAAATAATTGTATAGAGTGATTAAATGTTACTGACTTGCAGAAGAAATTGTAAAATGTAAACCTCTCTACTACAAGTTTTTATCTAATGACTATAACAGATCGGTATATACATTCATCTAATAAAAAGAAATTAAAAAAAAATTTCCTCTGTCCCTCGAAAAATTTGTGGTTTTATGACTGAACAGTGAAAACTGTAAGCATAAAATGTCAAACATCAAAGTTACAGATCTGCTGTTCTTTAGAAAATGCAGCTTAAACTAATCCCCTTGTTATATCAGCTTTCTGGGCGAATATTACACATTTTTAACATTTGTCCCTGATTTGGGGTCTTTGTCCCTGATTTTCTTAAGCCCTGTCCCTGATTTATGAGGCAAGAGGTTGAGAGGTATGCATATAAGCTGCCTGTCCGAGGAGAAGAGAAGAGAAGAGAAGAGAAGAGAAGAGAAGAGAAGAGAAGAGAAGAGGCTATATAACCCTTCTTCCCCATTGTGTCAATTTTCCTCGCGACTTTATCTGGAGGATGAGCTGCTTGAGGGACTTTGACTTCATCAAATGCAGCAGCCTGTACTACACATTCATGGACTGGATGGGAATATAAATAATCAGCAGCAGATCTATCCACCTGATATTTCTTCTCCACTTTTTTGTCCACTCCCAGGACAGAGGAAGGTGTCTGTAACATTAAAGTGGCTTTTTTTTAAGAAAATTATGGATAGGAAGGGACACCCCTTTAGTGGGAACTAAATCCATCATATCTAAAAATTCTGCCTCCTCCTCATCCTCTATAGACTCCTGTGAGTGGAGGCCCAAAGTGTCAGCCATCTGTCTGACAAATGAAAAGTGAAATGAAAAATCATCGTGGCCACGAGGAGGGGTACCAAACTCTTCTGGGCATACCTCTGGTTCAATGGGTTCCCCCAAATCCAGATCCTCCTCTTCCTCCTCATAGTAGACCTTGGTCTGTGGGAATTGGTGGTCGGATTTGAACCTAGAATAGAACCTGCAGACTGTAAGGCCTGAATGATCTGCAGGGCTTTAGCAATGTCCTCAGCAGAGGGCATTTTAATTTTGTCTGCTGGGAGCTCCCTTGCTTCTTCATCAGAAGGCGCAGCTACATGTTTTTCTTTATGTTTCTTTTTAGCAGGCATAGACTCTGGAGAGCCTGCTCAGTAGGTCTTTTATGTTTAGTGTGTGCAGACCCCTTCTCAGTATTTTTGGGGTCTGATGAATCTTTTGAGGGTCTCTCCTTAGATTTAGGGTGAGAAGAGGAAGAAGAAGAGGCCTCTTCAGGGTGCTTAGGTGACACTACGGTGGGAGCAGAAGCTATTTCCTCCAGCATTTTGGCCCTTTTTTAATGGTTTTAGAACAAAAAGTACTGCACACTTCACAGTTAGAAAAAATATGACGGGGAACTCGGGCACGCCAAACATAAAATCTTGGTGATCAGCCTTAGCAAATATTTGAAAACACTTGATACAGTTTTTGAAATATGTAGGTCCTGTCCTCTTTTCTGACATGCCAAATGTCAGTGGACCAAAAGAAGCTCCCCAAAAACTGAAAAATACACAAATCGCGGTCGGTTCCCTTAGGGGACAAAGAACCGCGATTACATAAAGATGTATTTACTTTTATACAAAACACAGTCAGTTCCTGACTGGAAAAGAGAGCTAAATGCAAATAATGTAAATCGCTTTTAAACTAAGCAAAAATAAGCTACTAAAAGTGAAAAATTAATTGAATAAAGTAGAGGTTGAAACTGCTAAAAACAGCAGTTTAAACTGAAGGGATCTCGGTTCCTAGGAACTGCGAGGGAACCGCTAAGACCGAGAAAACAACCTAAAATATTTTAACTTTATTTAAAAAACTAATAGAGAAAGAGAATTAGAAAAATAGTGAAAAAATATCACTTTTTGACAGAAATAAACAAACTTACAGTGAAGTTGCTGAGAGAAGCCCTTCGGGGTATCTGGTTGTCTGAACGAAGAAAATGAATCTGACTGTTAGATGGAACACAGTCCACCTAGAGGCATCAGTTTGAATGTAGCATTCTAGTTCCATGATTTGCATACATTCCACATTATATCACTACCTCTGGGGCAGTCCGAGATTTTGAGCTGACTGCCTATGCCTAATCCTACTGGGAGATTCCTGGGGTTTGAATTGATTTTTTCCTCAGAACTAGCCTCGTGTATTGAAAGAAAATTATTTCAGATTTGCAAGAGCTATTTCTGCAAATGGGGGTTACAGCAATGGCCCCATCGTTCACTAACATCTTCATGTATCAGTACAAGACAGATTTTATTCAAAATGAAACTAATGCTTTCAAAAATAAAATAAATCTATAAAAGATACATGGACGATTTGCTTTTCCTCTGGTCTGATACTGGGGAAGAGGTGAAGCTTTTCCATAACAATCTGAATAGTGTGAATCCTAATAGACAATTTACTTAGGCATGTGAGGTTAGTATACCATATTGAGATTTGGAAATCTTCAAAGACAAGGACAAAGTAACCAGCAGACTCTTAAGAAACAAGACTGATAAAAATACTTTTTATGATATAACAGCTCTCATCTGAAAAGTTAAGTGCAGAACATACCCTGTTGTCAGTTCCTCAGGGTGAAATGTAACCACACTAATGAATCAGATTGTCAGAAGGCATTAGATGAATTGGGAAAAAGGTTTGCCAAATGAAGGAATGATTACTCCCTGTTACAAATGCCCAGGCAGAGAGCACGTATTGTGAAAACAGCTGTAACAAACAGTACCAAAAAAAAGGAAAATTGAGGGCACAGATTTTCGACTGCAATTAATAGTGCCTTTGGACATATAAAAGAAATTATTTTTAAAAATCGGTACATTTTAAAAGCTACAGATAGTGGGAAAGGGCATTTCAAGAACTATCCATGGTGGCAGCTAAAAGAAGTGATACCCTGAAAGACTGCCCAACTCATTCAGAGTATGTAACTGAGATGATATCAGAGAGGGTTTTCATTTGGACCACCCCTAGTGGATAATTACCTCTGTGGGCACTGTGTACAGTGCGCAAATACACAAAAAGTTGTACAGATTTATAACACCAGTTCAGATTAGAAAATTAAAATTGAACAGAGAATTTCTTGTAGTTCCATATATGTGGTCTAATTAAATGTAATTATGACAGGGTATACATTGGACAGACTTAAAGGGAGCTACAACTCTGCATTTCGAAACACAAGTCCACGATTAGCAGAAAGGACTGCGCTTCAAGTCTTTCACAACATTTTGTTGAAGCATGTCAGTAGATTTTTTGGATTAAAGCTAGTGGGACCACATATCGCTGGGGGTGGCAGAGACCAGCAGTTACTCTTATGAGAGGCATACAGGATTGAAAGGTTTGGGGCACTTAGCAATGAGCATGGAATGAATGAAGAAAATGATTGACATTTAATAGACTTCAGCAACGCTGTACTATTGTTTTGAGAACAAGTACATTAATCATGGAGAAACCAAGAGGGTTTGATTGTGTCTCCACTTTTGACTCCATCATAGACAGTAGTACATTGACAGAGTGACAACTTTTTCTCTTGTGTGTTACACTGAAGGTTAGGATGACAGTGGCGTAGCCAGATTAATGTTATGTTAATTTATTTTGATGTTGATCTTGTTTCATTCTGATTATTCTCTATGTTTATATGATGTCCTGTGCAGAGTGTTTAAAGGTGAAATGCTGTTGCAGGTTTCTAATTATGCAGCGGAGGCTGACCTTGTACCTTTGAATAGCCGACCTCCCAGGACCCACGTTTTGGCAGAATCTTGAAATTCTCTTAGTAATTTTAATAGTGGAATACATCTCAAACCTAAGTTTTGTTACAATAATAAAAATTATATACAAGCACAATTCAGTTACTCTAATATGGCTTTGTTCAGTGAGCCCTGGGAGGCTGTGATCTGGGACATAATCATTCCATTTCACCTGTGGTCATCGGCACCCGGCCAACTGATGTCACATGCATGCTTAGGGCCATAACGTCGCAACGCTGGGACACAAGCATCCATGACAGCTTCAAGATGAAGAAGCTGGGAGGACGCCACCAGATATGCACTAATGGTGGCAATCGTTTCCCTGACATGCTGAGCAGTAGTGTGTATCGACCACACAGAACTGTTCATAAAGGAATGAGCATTTATTGAAGTGGTGAGTTTTCACGTGGTGAAATTGGCAAGAGTTTTTTAATAGTAATAAGCCATAAAACAATGACATTTAAACAACTAGTGTTATGTCAAGTGCAACATAACATTTATGCAGAAATCTTTTTAAAGTTATATTTATTTGTGATTTCTAGGCCCACTTGCCCTTGATAAAGCTGGCAGGGGCCAGTGAAAACATCTGGGGCATAAATATGGTGGACAGAACAATGAATAAATTCTGCTGAAATTGTTACAAGAAGGTGTTCACTGGTGATTTATTCATCGTTTTTCTTGTTGAATTTCTTTTTTTTCCATATAGGTGTATATTTCCTTACGTTCCTCGCTGCCCTCTTTTGACCAACCCCCACCCCACCCTATTACCCGCTGTCGCGGACTTACTCAGAGTTCTTGCCTGGTCACTGGATGTGGAGCCTGTGGAGGGCGGTCATCATCCGCAGCCAGGTTTTTTTTCCTCGTTTTCTCCCGTCACCGTTGCTGGGGTGCACACGCCAGGCATACGTACATGAAGGAGGAGCACGCACATCCGAAGAAATCCTGCAGCACCCTCCCTTCATTTGCACCCTACAGACCTGCACTGCCCTCGTAACTCCACCCGTGGGGCAGACATTCGACGGAAGCACCAATCCTCCCTCCCTGGGAGAGGAGAGCAGTCCTTTGACGCCATCCTCCTCCCCAGCCGACCCCCAGTGGCCCGCTTGCACCACAAACACCAGTCGCCGGCATGGCAGGAGATAAGGCAAAGGTGCCTAAGCCCTCCACACCACTGGGCCAGCTGTGCTTGTTGAATTTCAATTGCCAAACCTTAGACCCCCTCCCTAGTCTTTTTAGGTCATTCTGCATTTCCCTGATCCCCTCATTGCCATCCAGCCTCACACAGAGTTTAGTATCATCTGTGAAGAGACACAATCCACTCTGGATTCCTTCTCCAATCTCGCTGATAAACATAATGAAGAGAAGCAAAAGGAAAACTGGCATTAGTCACTGATCCCAGAAATGCACACAGACTCCAAGCTCTCTATCTGTTTGTGCAATCCTTATTCAAAAAGTAATTCTCACAGCAGACATGCAGCAGAGTAACAGGTGAGCACAGATGTCTCAACATTTCACAGGCATGCACTTTCTCAAGAGACATGCGTGTGAAGCATCGAGACATCTGTGCTTGCTTGTTACCCTGCTGCGTGTATACTGTGTGGATCACCATTTGAATAAAGCTTGCACTAACAGATACAGAGCCTGGAGTCTGTGTGCATTTGAGGAACAGGTGAGTGGCACCTGTTTTCCTTTTTTGTTTGGTAGTTCCTTTACTGGCTGCAGTGCCATCACCCTCACTGCAGCTCTGCTTTGGTTCAGATATTGAAGAGGACTAGGCCCAGGACAGCCATCTGTGGTATCCCTATTGTGACCTACCTCTCTTCTGATTTGCCCCCCTTAACCACAACCCTCTCAACCTTCCCTTTAGCCAGTTACCTACCCACCTTACTATGCACCATGCCACACCCAGACCCTCCATCTTCTTCAGCAATTGTCTGTGAGGCACCAAGATGAAAGCCTTGCTGAAGTCAAAATAGAGTAAATCCACAGCATGGCCCCTATCCACTGCCCTCATCATGCAGTTGAAGGAAATCTAACAGGTTAGTCTGACAAGACCTCCCTGACACAAACCAGTGCTGTTTACTGTCCTGGAGACCACTGCTCTCCAGGTAGTCCACAATGTCCTCTCTGACTAGTGACTCCATGAGCTTCCCTACAACAGAGGTTAGACTGATAGATCTGTTGTTCCCTGCATGTTCCTCGTCACCCCCCTCATGCAGCAGAACTATGTCCACCACCCTCCAGTCCTTTGGGACTACCCCTGTCTGTAGTGAGCTACTGAATAATCCTACCAGGGGTTAAGCCAGTTCTGCTGCCACTTCCCTGAGCACCCTCAGATGCACTCCATCCAGCAGGGGTCATGGTTAACTTTTTTTTGCACTGGCCCAGCTGGGAAAGTGGTACCAATGTTCACCGGTCCCCCAAAATTTCTACTGGCCCCAAGCTATATTGGGGATTACTGGGGGGAAGGAAGGAGTTCTTTTTCCCATTTCTTTCCAAATATTCACCATTTTCCAGTGATACCCCCCCCTCCCCACCATAAACCCTCGCTCCTGTCTAGTGGCACCTCCCCCTCCCTTTCCTGTTCCCCATAAGTTCTCCTTGGTGGCCAGTGGCACCATCACCCTCTCCACTTCCCCATAAGTTCTCCCAGGTGTCCAGTGGCACCCCCTCCATCTTTCCTCCCCCGTAAGTTCTCCCTGGTGTTTAGTGGCACCCGTTCCCTCTGCCCTTCCCCAAAAGTTCTCCTTAGTGGCCAGTGGCACCACCATCCTCTTCCCTTCCCCATAAGTTCTCCCTGTTGCCCAGTGGCACCCCCCCTCCCCATAAGTTCTCACTGGTGTCCAGTGGCACCCCCTACATCTCCCTTTCCCCGCAAGTTCTCCCTGGTGTTCAGTGGCACCTATTCCCTCTCCCCTTCCCCATAAATTCTCCTTGGTGGCCAGTGGCACTCCTCCCTCTCTCCTTCCCCATAAGTTCTTTGTAGTGTACTGTGACACCTCGTCTCTCCCCTTCCCCATAAGTTCTCCATAGTGTCCTGTGGCACCCCTCCCTCTCCCTTTACCCATAAGTTCTTTGTAATGTCCAGTGGCAAAACCTGTCCCCTTCCCCTTAAGTTCTTCCTGGTGTGCAGTGGCACACCTCCCTCTCCTCTTTCACATAAGTGCTCCATACTGTACACTGGCAACCCCCAGTCCCCAGAGCACCCCACTCACACATTAGACCCTGACGGTGATTGAAACAAACCCTCCACTCACCTTCTCATCTGGCCACCATATGACTCTCACAATTACAGTGAAAAAAAGAAATCCTCCTCACCCATCTCGGCTCCACCACCCTCTCTTTCCGTGACTCCTTAGCAACTTGCCAAAAAGTTCTAAAGTATGTGAATAAAATCTTTAATGAAACATGACACCTATGTAGTGTTAACAGTCTCATTGCAGGTCCTGAATGCCAGCAATCTCTACAAGTGGTGCTTTGTGGCAGCACTTGAGAGATTGATGGCATTTGAGCCTGGCAGCAAGTCTGTTAAGATACTATCAGCAGTGTGCTTTTCTAAGGATTTTATTTGCATACTTTTGAATTTTTGGTGAGTTGTTGAACAGACAGACATGGATGAGAAGGGTTTTATTTTTTTACACCAGCCTGATCAGGCAAGTCAGGGAGAAATCACACTGGCACGAGGCAGTTTGTACTATGCCCTGGGCCAGTAAATTAATATTAAGCATGAACCCTGATCCAGTCCCAGGGCCTTATCTATCTGTAGGGCCGCAAGCCGCTTCTGGACTCTTTCACTAGTAAATACTGGCTGCCTCATCTCCGGAACCCCCTTTGTGGATGCTTTCAAGCCACTTTTTGACAAGGGCCCACCATCTTCCTAGTGAAGACAGAGCAAAAGTACTCATTAAAGATGGCAGCCTTTTGCACAGCCTCCTCTATCATCATACCCCTCCCCCACATAACCTAACAACCTAACAATCCCCCCTCTTCTCTTGCCCCCCCAATATACTGGAAGAATTGTTTTTCTCTGCCTTTGACCCACCTACAATACACAGTTCTGTGTCAGTTTTGCCTCCCTAACTACCCTATTTGCCTTCTTATGCCTCAAACAATTCCTCAATAAAGTATTCTCCCCTGCTCTTCTTTGTATCTGGAAAAGGCCTTTTTTAGGTCCTTACAGCTTCCCTGGCCCTTGCTAATGGCCCCTTTTATTGCCTCTCATCTCTCTTCCACTTAACCTATGCTGTCTACTCCTACTAACTTGTCCCAGAACAACTTCCTCAACCTGCTGAAGTCCGCCCTTCTGAAATCAAGGACCTTAGCTCTTGACTTGGTTTTTCCTGTCCCATGAGCCAATCTGAACCAAATGGAGTTGTGGTTACCGTTCCCTAATGACTTTCCCACCCTCGGAGCTCCTACCACCTCTGTGTTGGTGAGCACCACATCAAGAATGGCCTCCTGCCTGGTGGGTTCTTTGACTAGCTGTACCAACAGACAGTCCTGGAACGTACCCAGCAAGGCCCGACATCTGGTACTCCTGGCCACCAGAACATCCCAATCAATGTTTGGAAGGTTAAAAATCACCCACTACAATCACTTCTCCCTTTGCCACTCCCCTTACTAGTTCTTCCCCAAGCTCTCTGTTCCTCTTTTCCTCTTGCCCTGGAGGTCTGTAGATCACCCCCCAATGTAGTTTCTAGCCTGAAACCACCATGAGTGGCACCCACAGCAGCTCTGTTTCCCCATTACTATCCCTGATGCACCCATCTTCCAAAAAGACATGAAGGACTATGCCGCCTCCTCTTCCCCTCTCATCTTTTCCTCTATCCCACCTGAATGTTAGTATCTATGGACTGTCAGGTCCCAGTCATTGTTTTCGGAGGCCCACATTTTGGTGATGGCCACAAGGTCCATCTTAGTGTCTGCCATCATTGCCTGGAGCTCACTAATTTTATTACAGATTCTTCTGACATTAAGGCAAGAGACCTCTTTCCAGCTAATGCCTGAACACTTTTCACTAATTGCTTGTCTAGCCCCCTTATTCCTCCTTGGCCTTCTTTGTTTCTTGTTTTTTGTTATGCTTGCACACTTTGTGTTCTCCCTCTCTACTGTCCCTACCCCTAACTCACTCTGGACCTCAACTCTATTTTACCCGTTGTGCTGCTAGATACCAACAAGCTGGTAAACCAATCTCTAGAAGTGGTCAAACTGAATTTCCAGAGAATGGGGGACAGACTAAAACCAAACACAGCTTCCCTGGGTTTCTCAGAGGTTTTTCTTGTGTGGGGCAAGGGGAAAGACAGGATAAGAAGGGAAGTATTAGAGACAGTCAACAAATGGTTGAAGAGGTGGTGTCGGGAGTCAGGAGGCAGGGTACCATTTTGTGGGTGACTGGGGGGACATCTGGGATAGAAGGCTATTTAAGGGTGATGGCCTTCACTTGACAGGAGAGGGAACCAGCACACTTGGGCAAAACATAGATGCCACTATAGGGGAACATTTAAACTGACATGGATGAGACTGATGCTGGGGGATCTATCGATAAAGGAAGGGTCATGGGCAACCTAGCTAGGATTCAGCAGAAATGGTGACTAGTAGCTGGGGGACTGAGAGTGGCATAATATGTTTCATGGAGAGGAATTGCATCAAGTTAGCAATGAACAGGAACAGAAGGAAGGAAAAGTGTGAGGGGGAGAATAAAAGGGAGAGGCACTGACACAAGGGGGAAGGGAAAAACTCAAGCTGGAAGGCAGTCTGCTTAAATATCAGAAGCCTGGGAAATAAAATCAGTAAACTCCAGGTGATGGTGGCAGATGCAGGGTTAAACATGGTGGCTGTTACTGAGACACGGGCCACCGGGAATAATGACTCGGACCTGACGATACCTGGATATACCCTATATAGGAGGACAGGGAAAGGACAAGGGGGTTGAGTAGTTATATATGTTAAGGAAGGCATAGAAGCCATAGACGACTGGTCTATCAAGAGAGAAGGAGGGGAGACAATCATTCTGGGAACAGTAGACAACAAACTCAAGGAAAGCAGTTACCGTACATACAGGGGTGGTCTACAGACCACAAGGACAGGGAGTAGAGGAAGACAGAGACATGGGAGAATAACTTAGTAAGGGGGCTGAAAAAAAGGGAGGTAGTAGTTGTGAGGTATCTCAATCTACCAAACATAGACTGGGATACCCCAGCAGCTAGAAGCACCAGAAGGTAGGCCCTACTCAACATACTGCAGGACAGTCTACTGGTACAAGTGGTCAAGGAACCCACAAGGCAAGCTAACATTCTTGACTCTCCCTAACGAAGCCTCATTCTGAGCTGAAGCACTAGGGATTATGCCACAGCTCTCACTACTTGTAAATGAACAATCTTTTGGATTTTGGCATATTTCTGGCTTTCTGTGACTACTTCAGTACCTGAGTGCAGCTTCTTTGGACAGTTGTTCATTCTGGATGTGATAATCACCAGCTCATAAACTGTAGGCAGCATAAGGATTGGGGAACCACTGAGATTCAGTGACCACAATACCATACGGTATGAACTGGCTGTAGGTAAGAATACACCCTCTTCATAAGCTGTGGTTCTGAATTTCAGACAAGCAGAATTTGGCCAGATGAGGGAAGTAATCAGGGGGAACTTGTAGGAGTAGATAAGATCAGAAGAGTGGATGAGAAGTGGGGAGTAATTAAAATGACCGTTCTCAAAGCAACTAACAATTGCTTGAAAACTACGACCGAAAAGAACAAACACAAGAAACCGATCAAGTTCTCTAAGGAGGCAAGGGTGGCAGTGAAGGCAAATAAAGGATCTTCAATAACTACAGTACAAGAAGTGCCAAGAGGATGAGGAGTGGAGGGAGTACCGCAGCAAGATGAAGGAGGCCATGAAATAAAATGGTGGGAAACTGACTAGGAGGGGACAACAGAGTAAAGGCCTATGGCACATTCATAAGGTAGAAAAAATGGGCAGACTGGATGGGCCTTGCGGTCCTTATCTGCCATCAACTTCTATGTTTCTATGACGTTGGTCAGGAGCACAAAGGCAGATATAGGGCTGCGAACTGCAGAAGGGGGTCAACAGAGGGGAGAAAGAGTTCTTCCAAAACTTCAGAAAAAAAGGATGACAAAGAGGGAACAGTTACAGTGGCTAGAACTAATAGAGGATGACGGACAGAAGGCAGCCATTTTAAAACAACAACCTCTACTCAGTTTTCATGATGGAGGATGGCAGGCATGTATCTGAAAGTGGGATTAACGCAGTGTCGAGTGGGATTCAGGAAATGAGGAGGGTAGAGATCTTGGCAGAAAGAGTAAGAAAATGGCTTGCTCCCCTGCAACTAGGTAAGGCACTAGAACACAGAATGCTGAAGAACTGGTCTCTGAACTGGCTGACCCCCTGGAAGGGCTATTCAATAACTTGTTAAGGACCAGGGTGATTCCAAGGGATTGTACGACAGTGAATTTGGTTCTGCTCCACAAGGAAGGGGATACAGAGGATCCAAGAAATTACAGACCCATCAGTATTACCTCCACTGTAAATAAACTGATGGAGAAAATAGTTAAGGAGGACCTGGTGATCTACCTGGAAAGCAACACACTCAGGGATAGTAAATAACATGGGTTTGTGGCAGAGAGGTCTTGTCAGATTAAGCCAATTGTATTCATTGACTTGGTTACAAGTACAGTAGATAAGGGACAAGCAATAGATCTACTCTACATCGGCTTCAGCAAAGCATTTGACTCGGTACTGCACAAGAGACTGCTGAAGAAGTCAGAGGATTTAGGAGTTGGGAAGAAGTTAATAAAATGGTGGGAAGCTGACTGGGAGGGGACAACAGAAGGTGGTGGTCAGTGGGGTTAAATTGAGGGATAAGAAGGCCACGAATAGTGTGCCACGGGGTCAGTTCTGGAACCTGCCTTTTTCAACAGGTTTATCAGTGACATGATAGAAAAAGGGATAGAAGGTAAGATACATCTCTTTGCAGATGACACAAAGCTTTGCAGTAGGGTGGACAGCAAAGAGGGAGTGAAGGAATCGTAAAGGGACCTGGAATGGTTAGAAAAGTGTTCCAATGCTTGGCAGCTCAGATTCAAGGCCAAAACATTCAACATGAGACATACAGGAAAGAGGAACCTTAGGACAGACTACTGAATGGCTGAAGAGCAGGTTGACCACTACTTCCGAAGAAAGAAATCTCAGCATCAACATAAGTGAATCCCTCAAAAGATAAAATATGCAATAAGGCCTACAGCAAAGCAACCAGAATGTTGGGTGCACTGGGAGGGGTTGAGACTAGGAGGCTGAAGGTGATATTGCCACTGTAGAGATCACTGGTAAGGACCTATTTAGAGTACTATGCCCAGTCCTGAGGTCCCCACCTGAGAAAAGATAGGGGCAGACTGGAACTGGTTCAGTGAAAGGTCACCAAATTAATGCAAGCCCAAAAGGGCAGATCCTATGAGGAATGGTTAGAGGCACTGAACATGTACTCACTCGAGGCCAGAAGGGAAAGGGGTGACATGATGGAGACCTTTAAGTTCTCAAGAAGAATTATGAACTATTCAATGAGACCTGAGCATCAGTAATTGTGGACATGCATGGAAACTGGTGAATGGGAGGCAGGGCCACATTAATGCAACCTGGGACCCTAGGCCCAGGAGAAATCTGAGGCCCCCTCACTGCACCAGTGCCCCTTCACTGTGACCACACTCTTTGGTCATTGCATATTAGTTACTGACATTTTTTTAAACATATTTTCTTGCTGTCCCTAAAAAGTGACATAAAACCTAAATAACCTAACTAAAATGCTTCAAAACGAATTAAACTAATGATATCACTATGAAAAAAACATTGGCCCTAGTTTTGATCATTTAGAGAAAATCATTTTCTAATTTGCCTGGTACAAACATTGTTTTGGGTATGAAATGTCTTAATTTGCACTTCTGCCTCCCCACCCCACCCCACCCCTACACAATCTTGTGCACTCAGAGTTTGGGTGTTGCCATTTTGTCATGTCAGGTAGTATGAACCAGGATTTGGGAGTTTTATCAGGTAGGATAGGGCCCATCTCTGAAAAGCATATGTTCTGGGTGGTATAGGAGTTGAATTGTTGGTTTACTGATGGAGTAGTGATGAATTACAGAGATTATGTTGCTAAGTGAGTGAGTGTTGGAAGAAATCATTTCAGGGATCAAACGTTTATGTTACTGATAAATAAGCCAGGATCAAATAAAGGCAAGATTTATTGATGGGATAATGGAAATATATTCAATGGCTCACCCTGAAAACAGAACTACATCAGCGCAAAAACTTCAAAATGAGTGAGATGAGGGAATTTAAAAAAGTGTTACATTTTTAACAGTACAGTTGAAACGCATTATAGATTTCTTGATTTTAGGAGTGAGATTAAAGAGTTTCTGACAGTTGAGACAACGTTGAGAAAATGTAACATTCAGGCATAGATGTAGCTTATATTTTGTATTTTATTACCAAGGTAAGGGTATTTGTAAGAATACAGCATCTCTGTCCTTTTTAGTTCTGGCTGCCTGCCTGTCTATACCCGACATCTAATTGTGACATTAAAATATGTTGCTGTGAAGATATTTGTGTTATAAACAGGGGATTGTGATGCAATATGTAGAGAAGCAACTAGAGTAGATATAATTCCCTAGTTTGACAGTTTCTATATTCTGAAACATATTCTCAAGGATTTGCTCTGTAAATATTGTATTCCTCATGTAGTATTTGAACATTATTTACCCCATTTTATTTATGTGCTAGTACTGTATGTATTTTACCTGCCTTATCTGTATGTGTTCCTGATATATGTTCTCAGGACTTCCTTGTGAATGAGCCAGTCCAATGGAGTTATTCCTGCAATAAACTTGAAACTTGAACTAGTCCGCACTCGGAGCTGCTGGGGACCCCATTTAACAAGCCAGCTCACCTCATTCCTTGAGGGGCATTATGCCCTCTGAGCTGCTGGGGACCCCATTTAACACGCCGGCTCACCTCATTCCTTGAGGGGCATTATGCCCTCGGAGCTGCTGGGGGCCCCATTTAACACGCCAGCTCACCTTATTCCTTGAGGGGCATTCCGCCC
The DNA here is from genome assembly GCA_016271365.2 of Neoceratodus forsteri. Taxonomy (NCBI): domain Eukaryota; kingdom Metazoa; phylum Chordata; order Ceratodontiformes; family Ceratodontidae; genus Neoceratodus; species Neoceratodus forsteri. The sequence continues at coordinate 873,799,981 of CM028132.1, read as the reverse complement.
TCGGAGCTGATGGGGACGACATTTAACAAGCAAGGTACGGACAACGGCCACTGAATCCATGCCAGGCCGCTGCCTGGAATTTAAATTTGGCGCCTTTTCTGAATGCCTTTCTAACTGCGTTTCAGTTGGTTTTCCATGGACAATTGCTGTGCGTAGTGCTTTTTACTGAATCGGGTAGCTCTTAGGGCATTTACAGCTGAAACATATTAACTTGAAGTCTCTCGGTGCAATTTGTTTTAGAGTTTGACTTGGGGCAAATGGTTAAAACATTACTCGGGGCTAATTTTAATTCCGTGGGACACAGCGCTCCCTGATAACACCATACATTGACATCACAATGCTGCTGCTCCCTAACTATCTCCCCGAGGGCTGCTCTCAGTAGGGAATAAGTCCGGGCTGCTCCGGATTCACTTCAGAGCCTGCCCATAGATAATTAACTGCTCCAGATTTTATACCGTAATTTTATTGCTGCCTACCTCTGAACATTAGGGATTTGTGCATGTTCTAAGGTGTATTTACTTAGTTCAACTGCAGGACTGTTATTGAACATTATAAGCTGCAGGCAGATTAGTCCAGTTTGAATCTGAACGTACTGCTCAAGTGTACTGCCTTTACTGTCTGATACTACAGTTTTGTACTAATTCTCACACATTTACCTATTCTAATCTCCCTCTCTCTCTCTTCCTCCTCCGACTGCAAGCTGAACTTCCTATCTCAGTCCCTCCCGTCACCTAGTTTTGCATTTCAATTTTGAACCTCACCAACCTCCTATTTATTTCTATCCACAGCTCACCTTATTCCTTGAGGTGCAGTCCACCCTCGGAGCTGCTGGGGACCCCATTTAACAAGCCAGGTATGGACAACAGCGACTGAATCCACGGCAGGTCACTGCCTGGAATTCAAATTTGGCGCCTTTTCTGAATGCCTTTCTAACTGCGTTTCAGTTGGTTTTCCATGGACAATTGCTGTGCCTAGTGCTTTTTACTGAATCGGGTAGCTCTTAGGGCATTTGCAGCCGAAATATATTAACTGAAGTCTCTTGGTGCAATTTGTTTAAGAGTTTGACTCGGCAAACGGTTAAAACATTACTGGGGGCTAATTTAATTCTCGCATGGCGCAATGCCCTGATAACACAATACATTGACATCACAATCCTGCTGCTCCCTAACTATCTCCCTGAGGGCTGCTCTCAGTAGGGAATAAGTCTGGGCTGCTCTGGATTCACTTCAGAGCCTGCCCGCAAGAATCGCTATGCGGCTGCTCCCACCCACCCCTCAATACCCTCCCACCCTTGGCCGTGTTTACTTATATAGGTACCTGAAGTCACGTGATAAAGGTCGGTTTTAGCTCTTCTTTTTTTTTCTGTCTACTTTCCCATCTGCAATTTATTTTATCTTACCACTAGGCATTGCCTCTCACCCTTTTTTCTTGTTTCCATCAGAACACCTCCCTATCTGGTTCAAGCAGCAGATTTCTGTTACTGCTGTTCTAATTTTCCAACAGCTTTCTGCACCCTCCGATTGCCGGTTCCCTCCTACCCTAATTCTTAGCTCTAATCTGCTCTTACCTTCCCTCAGTTCTTGTATCCCTATCCCTATCCCTTCGATCCTGCTTACTTCTAACCCCCTTGATCACTTGCAGCTGCTTCCCTATCTCCAAGTGTCTTCTCCCTTTCTAATACCTCTCTTAGTTCTGTCTTGCCACCTTTTCTTAATCCCTTTCACCATGATGACTTGGGCTGCTCTGAGCTGCCTAACCTCTACAGTAGCGGTTCTACTCACCCTCAATTCCTTATCCCTTCTCTTGGGTTCCCCCACTCCCCTGTCTGCGACGTCCACCTGGGACTTCACCTACTCTGAGATGGTAGCTGCGCATGCCTCCACACCTACTCCCCCAATGTATCTCAGTCCCAAACCTCTAGGGTCACTACTGAGACTTACTGTCTACAAGAAGCTTGCCTCCCCAGAGATGGTATCCTGTGCCATTGCTCTTGCTATGCTTTGGATCACCATGTTATCCCTTGCTCTAGCCAGTGATATGGAACCCAATCCTGGTCCTCAGGTCAATCTTCCCCAATCTCATCCTGGGGCCACCCATCTTTTGCCGCAGTCTTCGGGACTGACCTTTGCCCACCTTAATATCCACAGTCTCATAGCCAATCTCACTGACCTGGAGGCCTGGGTCCAGGTGAATAATCCGGATATCCTCGTGCTATCGGAAACCTAGCTGTGCACTACTGGGCTATTTTATGCTCCAGATTGACCGTCCATCCACCAAAAGTGGGAGCGGACTGGCACTGTATTACAAAGCTCACCTGGACATCGCTCTCTATCCTGCCCCCCCCCAATGATGGCGAGGCCATACACGTAGTACTACTTCTCTGAGGAGCCAAGAAACTGCACATAATTGGGACTTATTTACCTCCATGTACTAGCAAGCTTGGTCTGGAGGAGCTCATAGAACATATTCCTGCCTTGACAAAAAAAAAAAATAAAAATGAGATTAACAGACATATGTATGGCTACTGTTGGTTCCAGATGATAAATCTGAGTGTGATGGAAGATGAAGGAAATGTTTCATCTCCCAAAAATGATAAGTTCCTGTTACTAATACTATTAGTTATCCTATGTATGAGATGTCTAAAAATATTCCTCTGTCTCTGTCTTATAATGTATGGCTATGATATATGTAGTGATGTTTGTAAAAATTAAAATTTTAAATTAAAAAAAAAAATAAATGAGGTTATCTGTCTGGATGACTTGAACCTTGACTGGCTTGGACCGACCTCTTCTTCCCTTGCTTCTACCATCAGCAAGGCCAACCTGTCCCAACTCATCTTTTCCTCCACTTGGAAGTCGCCAAACAGCTCCAGCTGTACCATGATTGATTGGATTCTCACAAACCAGAAGGACTGCTACTCCTCCACTGGGGTTTTACCTGATTCAATCAATGATCTCTGCCCCGTCTTCTGTTGCGTGGCTCCCCCCTGTCCTCACAACCCCACAAAGTCCTATCCTTTGCTAACTTCTCCCTACTTGACCCCGTCAAGTTCCTACATGATCTTAAGCACACTGACTGGTCTCCCCTATTCACTACCAAAGACATCAACCAGGCCACCGACTACTCCAATACGACCTTACTAGCCTTACAGCACAAGCATATCCCATACTGTATGCGCAAGGTAAGAGGGAAGGTGACCAAGTGGTTGAACCGTCCTTTCCTGCAACTGCTCAAGCAGCGAGATAAGCTGTGGCTAAAATGGAAATCATCCTCCAGTCAGTCTGACTTTGTTGAGTACCGCACCCTGCGTAATACCTGCAAGAAGTCTATTCGGGTTGCCAAGAGCAACTACTACCGCGGTCTTCTTCAGTCCTTGGCCGCTGACTCCAGGAAACACTGGACCCAGATTAATGAAATCTTGGGTAATATTGAGCCGCTGACTACCAACGACATGTTAATAAATGATTCAATCTGTAACAATGCCCACACAATTGCCAATGCCTTTAGCTCACTTTCACGGAGGTTCCCAATATCTCCCCTCCAGGACCCAGTGGCTCCCAGCCCTCTCCTACAGCTCCCTCACAAACTCCTCCTGCCCTGGTGCTTTCTCCTATCTCTTGTCTTGACGTTCTTAGGTTATTACAGTCCATTTCCCTCCGTGGCAGTGCAGGTCCAGACGGTACTGAACCTAGGATACTCAAATTTGGCGCCTCACTCCTAGCCACTCCAGTTACTCTGCTTTTTAACTTGTCCATTAGCACCACCATACTGCCTTTGGCCTGGAAATCTGCCAGAATCATACCTGTCCTCAAGAAAGGAGACCCAAAAATTCTGTCCAATTATCGCCCCATTGCGCTTCTACCTACCCTCTGCAAGACATTGAAAAAAAATTAGTCACCGTCAGGTCTCTGCCCATTTATTAAACTTCAATCTTCAGTCACCAGTTCAACATGGTTTCTGGGTTGGTCACAGGACCTCTACAGCTCTTACCCTGTTCAAGAGCAAGGTTAAGTCTAACATGGACACTGGCCTACTTACTGGGGCCATGTTCACTGACCTCAATAAAGCTTTCGACCTGGTTAATCACCCTCTGCTCGTGCACAAGCTGCAGTCTCTTGGTGCCTCTGGTTCCACCTTATCCTGGATCAGCAGTTACCTATCAAACCGTTCCCAATCCATCTCCTTCAATAAAGTCCTTTCTTCTCTGGCTCCCATCTCCTGTGGCATCCCTCAAGGATCCATTCTTGGACCTGTGCTTTTTTCCATTTTTGTCAATGACTGTCCCTCTTCCTTCTCAGACTGCAACTCCATTATGTACGCTGATGATTTGGTGCTCTACTCAGCCGTCCGTTCTGTAGCTGACCTTAATGCTCACCTGTCATCTGCATTCCAAATGCTCCAATCCTGGCTCCAAACCAACTCCCTGATCCTCAATCTTCCAAAGACACAGGTTATGCTCTTTGGTTCTGCTAGAAAAGTTCATTCTGGGACCCCTAAGCTTTGCGTGCGCTGCTGTGATGGGTCTGTAGTGCTGTCCACAGACTCCTTCAAATACCTCAGAGTGACTCTGGATCCTGCTCTTGATTTCTCTTCTCATTTAAAGGAGGTGAGCAGATCTGTCAACATTAAGATTGGTGCCGCATACCGGGTGCATCATTCTCTAACCCCTGCTGCTAAGATCTCTGTGGCCAGACGCGCCTTGCTTCCTAGGCTTCTGTATGCCCTCCCCATCTTTTCCCATGCTAACGGTGGTATTCTTCAAAAATGGGACACCACCTACAATAACATCTGCAGATTTGCCCTGTCTGCCCCTTGCCTTACTCACCACTGTCTCCTGTACTCCACCCTACACTGGATGTCCCCCAAAAAACCTGTGCTTATACACTCTGGGACGCTTCACTGACTCCATGACAAGACCCCCTCACCCTGACAGCATTGGGGCCATGCTCACCCCGGTGTCACACTCCCGCCTACTGAGATCCTCTAATTCCTCTCACGCTCCGTCCCGCTCTGTTCTACAAAAATGGGGGAACAAGCTTTCTCTCACTTTGCTCCCAAATTTTGGAACTCTCTACCTCCCAGCCTTAAATGCTTTCCATCTCACTCCTCCTTCAAAACTGCACTTTTCTCCTACCTACATGCACTTGCTTCCTGTGACTGTACCTAACCCCCCCCTTGCTTCCCTTAAGCTAGATTACCATTGTGACTGTAATTATTGACAGCTTTGTCTCGTTTCCCTTACCTGCTTCCGTCCAACCCTGCGTGGATGGCTACTGCTACATTGTATGTTTTGTTTCCACGACTATCCCTGTGAGGATATCTACTGGTTCTGTATTATTTGCTGATTGTACTTCACCATTGTTTTGTTTTCGTAAGCTGTATATTGTACTCTCCCGGGTCATGCTTGAAAATAGGTAGGGTTTTGCCTAAAACACCCACCCGGTCAACAAAAGCTAATAAATAAATAAATACAAAAGTCTACTGGATAGGGATCTTATTTTCATGCAACTGTTTTCAGTCATAAAGAAAACTGAGAATTACTTACTTAAACATATGAAGTATTTTATTTTTTTATTTATTTATTCAAGTCTAGGATTACAAACACCTTTGAGCCAAGGCTCTTTTACAAAGGTTCCACATCATACAAAATAGACATACAGTGGTAGGAATGATTACAACAATAGTCAAACAATATGGCACTATAGTTATAGGATAGATAAAATAACATTTTAAGGCATAGTACTAGATGTTCAGACAAGATCAGATAACCTGCAGCGAGGGCGAGGTTAGACGAAGGGAAACAGAGGTAAAGAAGACAGAAAAGGGAGGGGTAAAGGAGGAACAAACAACTATGCAGCCATAGGCAGTTGTCAAACGCAACAGAGAATAAGTGCTGGCGACAAGAGGGGGTGGGAAGAGGGGGTGAAGGCAGGTGAAGTTGGGATGTCGATGAAATAAGAGCATCAGAGGGGTAATGGTGCAGCCAGATGGGAGTCTAGAGAGGCAGAGGAGACCCCAGGGACATGTCAGTAATAAAGAAACTGGAAGGGAGCTGATTATAAATCTTACTTTTTTTTTTTTTTTTTTTTAAGTTTTCCTAATGCTCTCAGAAGCTCTTTAAATATAAAGTATACATATTAAATTGTACTGTTAATCTTTTATGTTTAAGAGTAAAATTTGTTAAGTGAAGATTATAAGTGGGAGGGAGAAACAAAGCAAAGGAAATGGGTATGTTCACACCTTACAGGTCAACCTGGCCATGGGCCCCTGAAGCAATCAGCTACACTTAACACCTAATCTGTTAGGTGAGAATCATGTCACAGTTCAGTCCCTGCCTTGCTCAAGTTACCTAGCAGTTGAGTCCCTTAGAAACAATGCATCTCAGGTAGAAGAAACTGATACATAGTAAATACAGTATATGTTGGAGATTGCTGTAGGTACCCTGGCAGGCAGGGCCCCAAGGCACACGCCTATGTTGCCTATGCCTTAATCCGGCCCTGAATGGGAGGTTCAGGATCGAAGTAAGGCCGTTCAGATTCACATAGAGGGTGGTTAAGCTCTGGAACATATTAGGAGATGTGGTAGTAGCAAAGACTAGTAATGGGTTCAAGCATAGCTGGGACAGAGTAAGTGGTCCTACAAGTTGTTGACTGGATTACTCTTGCTTCCCGTACTCCATTCCCACCTTCATCACTGGTATATACTGCATACCAGGTAAATCCCCTGATATTATACAAAATGTTTTGGGTACCTCTGAAGGTCAGCATATTCTGCTAGGAGAGTTCAATGCTAACTGGTCAGATGAAAATAAGGCCTCTCAATCTGCTACTCTTTTCACCAATATCAAAGCTCTAAATCTCTTTCAACTGATAATGTTCCCTACTCGATTCAATACCAGGTCTCCCAACTACAGTACAATCAACTATATTCTTGCTTCTCACCCTTCCAGAATAGTAGTAGCTGATACTTTTCCAGATATCTTCAGTGACCACTGCATTACCTACTGTGTAACAAAGATAAAAAAATGGTAAGTCCCCCCCCCAAAATTATTCTGGCGCGATCATTTAAATGATTCAACCCCAACCCCAAAGGTTTCTTGCAAGATCTTCATCTTACCAATTTGCTCCCTACTCTTTCTATGTCCCAGCCTGATGTAGCTTTAACTCATTTTTTTATACATTTAACAGTCTGCAATAGTCACACTCCCTTCAAGCGTTCCAGAGTTCATGGCTCCCACCTAACCCAGGTCACATTCAATCTTATGGACCTCTTCCATTTAAGGGATGCGGCCTAGTCTAGACATAAAGCTACTGGGGTGCCATCAGATAAGTAAACTTTTACAAGACTCCATATCTGTTGTACTAATGTCACCCATTAGGCCAAGGCTGCCTACTTCCAAAGTAAGTTCTTATTCAGAAGCTCAGCTCCTTCTAAATTTTGTAAAGCATTTAACTTCCTCCTTAACACCGCCTCTCCTCTTCAAGCTCCCAGGCAGATACCTGTTGCTTTACATCAGCCCGTGCATTATACCAGTTCTTTACTGATGGTCCCAGAGCACTCATCCCTCCTTTGTCAGCTTCCAGCCTGCCGACACCTCCTTTGGCACCTGGGAGTTTCAGTCTCTTCCCAGAGTTAGACATCTCCAAAAACAACCTTTTCTAAATGTTTTTTCCACTGGGGGTTCACAGGGCCTCTCACCCAGACTCCTAGCCTTTGGGGATACCACCTTGGCCACCTCCATTACTCACATTTCAATCAATCCTTGGACGCCGGCCCAGTGGTGCTGAGAGTTGAGGTGTAGGACACCACACTGGTGACCTGGGTTGGGGAATGAGCCTGGGATGTCAGAAGTTAGCAGGGGAAGGAGAGGATTAAGTGTCTGGAGGACTGCTCTCCTCACCCGAGGATGGTAGTTTCTGGCTCCCGCTGTGTGTGCAGCTCCCGGTGGAGACTGGGGGTATCGCAGCTTGCGGGAACATGCTTCAGGGGTATGGAGGTTGAGGCGGACGTCCTGCGCATGGGTGCAGAAGCACGCCCATCGCGCACTGGATGTCATTGCATGTCAGAACCTCGGGGGAAAAATAAGGAAAATGGCCCCCGTCCTCTAGTAGGTGACAGTGGGTACAGGGGTGCACCTCCACATCCAACACCGGGTCTTCCAGCCTGCTTCCAATGTTCCTCGCTCTCCATGTCCTCAGTCTGGATTATAGATAGGTCGCCATAAGAAGTCGGCGATCCCGCCCCAAGGGGCACAGAGCCAGGGGGTCAGAGTGACTGGATGAGTTAGGGGGAAATCCTCCCTAGAAGGTAGGTTAGGGGCTTCAGGCATGATGGACATTGTTTTGATTGTGTTTGTTATACTTTGCATATTTTGTGTACCAAGTCCATCTTGTAAATGAGCTTGCTCAATGGTAATTGCTTGGCTAAATAAAGATTTTGATTGATTGATTGATTGATTGATTGAATAGTTCGAAAAAAAAATCAATCCTTGACCACTGGCTCCTTCCCTTCCAGATGGAAACAGGCTTTGGTAGTCCCATTCCATAAAGGAGGCTCCACTGATGCCCCAACAAACTACCGACCCATATCTCTGCTCTCCTCTCTCTCCAAATTACTTGAGATTGGTTAGTAGGCAGCTCTCCAACTACAATGGTAAATCGGGCTTTAGTAAACCCTTTCAAATCGGGCTTCCACTTTGTACACTCCACCTTCACTTCCATACTCAGGATCACTAACCACACCCATTTGCATATGGATACTAGCCAGGAGACTGATGCAATCTTCAATGACTCAGCCAAGGCATTTGATAAAGTTAATAACTTACAGCTCCTAGCCAAACTAGCATTCTCTGGTGTCTCTGCCTCCTCTTATACAATGGTTCAAATTAGACCTCTCAGATAGGCCCCAATCAGTTAAGATAGTACCATCAATCTTTCCTCATCTATGTCACATTAGGGGCCCCCAAGGGTCCACTGTAGGTCCCCTCCTTCAGTATTCATAAATGATCTCCCCAGCTCCTGAACTGCCAGGAAACCCCACAATTATGCTGATAACATCATTTTCTCCTCTGTTTCCTCATGTTCTTCTATCAAGCAATCACTTCAGATTGACTTTGTTAATGTACCAACGTAGGGTTGCCACCTCTGAATGAAGCAAAAACCGGATCCTAAGCTCCACCTCTAGCTCCACCCCTTTTCATGACTCATCATGCATTGTTTCTCCTAAAAAGCCATTTGTCATATCAATAAAAGACAAGGCTTAAAGCAACAGTTCAACACAAATGTTAAGATACTGTGTTGTACCTGTTAAAGTTACTTTACTAGATTCTTCCTAATTATTTATTTACTTATGTATTTAATTTATTGACATTGGTTTACCAGATAAACATATAGAGAATAATGGATATGGAAGTGTGTGTTATGAATATTTTTTTCACACCCAAGGTGTGTGATGACCCATAAACCTCGAGAGCGAAACTCGAGAGGTTTATGTAGTCCTCACACATCGGGGGTGCGAAAAAAATATTCATGGGCACACACTTGCCTAATTGTTATTTTTTATAACAACTGGCACATGGAGTTTGGGTGTAAAGTACTGGCGGAGAGAAGCATGGCTGAGCGGTGTCAATGATTCAGTAATTATATGTCTTAGTCTGACAAAGAGAAGTGGCTTGTATGAAAATTCTAACCTGTGGGTGCTTAGTTATTTTTTCAGTTTTAATATACAAAAGCCACTGAGTGTAGATTGATGAGAGTTTAGTGACTTGCAGAGGTTAGATTCATATGAACCAGTGTTGCCATAGCAACACTCATTCATGCTTGAATCTCGCCTTCTGAAGCCGCCAAGTCACTCGTTCTCCTCGGTCTATACTCAACAGCTTCTGTTTCTCAAAAACTGAGAAAAAATTAGCTTATCACCTACAGGTTAAAAATTTTTTATACAAGGCACTTCTCTTTTTGTGGATTATGGGGCATATAATTTACCGAACACTGCTACGGCCATGCTTCTGTGTCGGAGAAAAGTGAAAGTGATCATCACGGACAGTGTAAGTGAGAAGTAACTTAGAGCTACTCAATTGCAGCGTTTGAAGGGTATCTGAAATCAAGCTTCTCAGCGTGAGATAGAAAGTCGATCAACCCGCAGGTTGATAATGACTTTTATAGCACTCAAAACGGGTTGATAACCGGGGTCACCAGTTATTATATAGAAATAAAAGAAAACTCTTACAGATATGAAAATGTTTACCAGCAAATGAATGTGGAAGACAACTGGCTCTGTTACTGTTACAAAATGTGGGGGCAGCTTTGCTGCTGTGCCACTTTAAGATGCAGTGGAAATGATTAGGTTAAATAAGTGCTAATGGTGTTAATGGCCATACTTTACACCTCCCAGTTTGACTGCTTTCACAAACAAAGGGCTATACTGACAACAGAACTTGTTTGTAACCTGGACATGAAGCTGAAACAATGAATGCTACAACAAAATCTGTTTCAAAGGTGTGTGATCACTCAAAATGGCTAAAAAACCTGACCAGCACAGAGCAAAACCAGATTACTTGATAGGAACCGTGAAAACCTGATCACCAGGTAAAAAACCTGACAGGTGGCAACCCTACCAACAGGGTTCCTTGCCAATGTATTTATTTATTTACTGACTGATTGATATAAAAATAGGTACTCAAGACAGGCACACTGAGCCAAGGCTTGTTTCCAGATGCAACCCAGGGGAGGGGAACAGGGGAATCAGAAGTACAATACACAATTTCAAGAAAAATGAGCAAACATTTGGTAAATAAGTTGATACAAAAATAAGTTGTTACAGAAGATAAAAGTGCAGTCACAGCACAGTATGTAGTGCCTCATCAAGCGCAAGGTAAAATGGCAACAATACATGGCATGCGAATAAACCCAGGCTCTTCCCCTGGATATGACAAACTGGAGCCCCAACTGCTGTGGGCAGCTGCCCCGGCTAATACTCTCCCTGTTACCATGCTAATAAACAGGTTGCTACTTGAAGGGAGCATCCCTAGCAAATGGAAGGTGGCTGTTGTAGTCCCTGTCCATAAAACCGGGCCACATGTAAATGCAGGGAACTACAGGCCCATTTCCATTCTCTGCCCTTTAGCGAAGGAGCAGGAAAACCTGGTCTACAACCAACTGCAGAGATACCTAGAGTGGCACCTGCTCTTGGCCGACAATCAGCATGGATTTAGAAGAGGCCATGGAACTGATACAGCCCTAAGCAGCCTCATAGCAGACACCCTGGGTACCATGGACAAGGGGTCCCCAACTGGGGCTATATTCACTGATTTATCAAAAGCATTCGACCTGGTCAGCCACAAATTGCTTCTCTGCAAACTTCAACTGCTTGGACTCGACATGCCCTCACTTACCTGGTTCAAAAGCTACCTGCTCAACAGGACTCAAAAAGTAAAATGGAAAGGGGTACAATCAGGCTGCAGACCAGTGACCACTGGAGTACCCCAGGGCTCGATCTTAGGTCCTCTACTCTTCACCAGCTTTGTTAATGACATTGGGTGGGACTGTGGTCTAGAAAACCTGATCCTGTATGCAGATGACTCAGTTGTATACTGTAGTGATCCTCAACCTAGGGTCATCACTACAAAGCTTCAGGCCAGTCTCCCGGTAATAGAGGCCTGGTTTACCTCTAACTTACTGAATGACCAAAAAAAACAAGGCTGTCCTATTCGGGACCAGGCGACTGGGAGCAGAGAGGCAACACCTGGTTCAGCTCCACATAGCCTTAGGGATGCGAATCGAAGTTGTGGATAAGGTTAAATACCTGGGCATCTACTTAGATCAAGAAATGTCCTACAAGCCACACAGAGACTATATAGTTAAGATCACTCACCAGAAGCTTGGCCTACTTTGTAGGCTTGGAAACTCCCTAACTGATGATGCACGACAAGCTATAGCCAATAGCCTGCTATTTCCCACGCTCCTCTATGGTGCTCCCCTTCTACATTTTCTTAAGGAGAGTGAACAACACAAGCTGCCTGTCCTCTATAATAGGATTGCATGCTTTGCTACCTGCTCCCCGCCTAGGAGGCATCATTGTGAGGTCCTTGCAGACCTCAACTGGCCCTCAATAGGGCATAAACTGTCTCATCCCTTACTATGTCTGACCTACAAATTCACCAATATTGGCCCTCCCCCTAATTTAGCAGGCCTCCTGAATGATGTTTTCAGGTTTTTCCCTGTAACCTCTTTGATATTATTCCAGAAAGCTTTAACATTGCCCCATGTGTCAATAAGCACTCCCTTGTAGCATTTATTTTTCTCAAGGTGAATGGACCTTGTGCAATCATTTCACGCTCTTTTGTATTTTTGAATGTCCGATTGCATGCCGGTGGCTCGAGCCCGATGCCAGAGGTGGTCCCTAGATTTCATATGAGCTAGTAAATCTGCAGAGAGCCAGGGGTTGCAAGGGCATTTGATTTTTCACTTTTTAGGGGTGCATGGGAGTCAAAGGCAGTGCCCTATGGATATATATATGTCATATATGTGTTCCAGCAATCTATGACAAACTTCTACCAACAAATTTTGGATATTATTCACAGGGAGCAATTTCCTAACCTAGTACTAACAGGGGACCTTGATTGTGTAACGGATTCTAAGTAGGACTACTCTCTGGCTCAAGTTAGAAATGACAGCGATACAACTGCTTGGCAGGCTGGCATGTCAGAGGCAGACCTGGAGGATAGCTGGAGGATGGCCAACCCCAGGGTGAAAAGAATAAACCTTCTATTCTAATCCACACCGATCATGGTCCACATTAGAATATATATATCAGAAATATTTTTAGCAGAATGGTAGGGGTGACCCACAGTCTCATACACATCTCACCTAGTGCTGTCAGGGAGGAGAGAGAGGGACAGAGGCCTGGATGGCGATTTCCTTCCTACAACCATACGAACATATGAAGAACAACAGAAGAAGGCCATTTGGTGTATCAAGTATGCTCGTATTGCCGGCCCGGTGGTGCTGAGGGTTGAGGCGCTGGATGCCACACCTCGCGCCACGGCGGCGACCCGTGTTCGAACGGGCTCGGTGGCTGGCGGTCGCGGCGGAGATGGATTGAGCGTCCGAGGACTGCTCTCCTCCAGGGTGGGATTGTCCGGCCGGCGGTGCTTGTCTGACCCCTAGCGGAGGCTGGGGATTCACAACACGTAGCCGCAAGACAAGGGGAGGGGCGGATGTGGCAGACGCATTGACTAGTGCACGTCGGAGCGCGGCGCAGCACTCAGTCGCTGGCGCCATTGCACGCCACGGCCCGTCGGGAGGAAAAATGGAAAAATGGGTGTCCGGCTACGCGATGTCGTTCCCCGGTGCCACTCCTGGAGGACGCCTCCCTGGCATGGATCCATTGTGGTGGATCGAGTCGCTCCTCACCACCCTGCCGCGTAGGGTAAGTCGCGGGGTGCTGAAGGGAGGGGGTCTCATGTCCGGGGATGGCACCGGGGGAACGACGGAGTGCGGGGGTTGTAGCCGGAGCTCCGTGGAGAAAAATAACACCCAAAAAAAAAAAAAGTATGCTCGTATTGCAGGGTCCACAGCTTGAACTACTGTCCCTGCCCTTCCTCCCCACTCCTCCCATCCTCCCTACCCATGATCCTTACCTTCCCCCTATGCCTATCCCAGCCACTCTTAAAGCTGCCCATTGTCTTCAACGAGATGAACTCTTCCAGCAGCGCATTTCAAATGTCCACCACCCTCTCTGTGAAGAAATGCTTCCTGACCTCCCTCCTAAACCTCCCACCCTCCAGCAGACTGTGCCCCCTCAAGTTATGGTTGCCACTCAGCTTAAAAAGACTCTCCTTATCAACCTTATTTATCCCTTTTAAGTACCTGAAGGTCCCAATCATTCCCCTCTCTCTCCTGTCTTCCAGGGAGTACATGTTCAGTGCCCTCAACCTCTCCTCATATACCTTACCCTACTGACCCACTATCATCTTTGTAGCACTCCTCTGGACCTTCTCCAACAGATTAATGTCCTTTTTTAAGGTGTGGGCACCAGTACCGAACTCCATACTCTAGATGCGGCCTTACCAGTGACCTGTACAAGGGCAGTATAACCTCCTCTCTCCTACAAGTGATCCCCCTAGATATGCATCCCAGCATTTCGTTTGCTTTTGCTGCTGCTTTCTTGCACAACGTGGAGTGCTTCAGGTCACTAGTGAGCATCACTCCCAGGTCCTTTTCCTCCGGTGATGCAGATACTTGGACTCCACCCAGGTAGTACTCTATCCTGGGATTCTTGGCTCCAATATGCATAAAAACAGGTTACTTACTTAGGTAACAGTAGTTCTAGGAGTGGTATATGTTGTTCATCCACACTTGCTGGCATGTCCCTTTCCCCCTTTAATTTTTTCCGGAAGGTCTTCAAGCTGGCTCCTCCCACCCACCCAGGTAGTATAACCCTTGGCTCCACCCCATGATGCCAGATCTTGGCCCGCTGGAAGCCAGGTTTGTGCATCGCAGCCGGGGAGGTTGGGTGGGTCAGTGTGGATGAACAACATATACCACTCCCTAGAACTACTGTTACAGGTGAGTAACCTGTTTTTCTAGGGATGTGGATATGTTGTTCTTATCCACACTTGTTGGTAGATTCCTAGCAGTTCTCTGGGAGGAGGGAGGCAAGGCGCACACCCCCTACTTAGGGAACAGAGACTGGAGAACTGAGGCCCCAAAACCAGCATCCCCGCATGACTCAAGGTCGATGTGGTAATGGGTGATGAAGGTGTTTGCTGTCTTCCAGGTAGCAGCCCTGCAGATTTCCTGGATAGATATATCCCCTGGAAGCAGCCACTGATGCAGTGATATGGCGGGTAGAATGAGCTCTTATCCCTCTGGAAGGCTCCTTGCCTGCCAACCTATAGCAGAGATCAATGCACGATGTAATCCATCTGCCAGTCGTCCACTTTGCTGCAGGTCTGCCAGGTGCGGCTTCAACATAGGTGACAAACAGCTGGTGAACCTCTCCCCGAACTTACACCGGCCCCTCCTTATAGTAGGAGACAGTACGTCTCAGGTCCAGAGTATGGAGCCTGTACTCAGCATCCGAGGTGTAGTTCGGGTAGAACACAGGCAGAGTCAACACCTGATTAAGGTGAAACTCTGACACCACTTTCAAGAGGAATTTCAGGTGGGGGCACAGGACAATCTTGTCCCTGTAGAAGGCCAGATAAGGAGACTCCACCGAGAGCGCCTGGAGCTCCCCAGTCCTTCTGGCGGACGTGATAATCACCAGGAAGGCCATCTTCCATGACAAGTGTGGCATCTCACACTTGTGCATTGGTTTGAACAACTTGCCCATGAGCTTTGCCAAGACCAACAGTAAATCACATGGAGGTCGAGGTTCACGCACCGGTGGGGATATGTGATCGAGGCCTTTGAAAAAGTGCCAGACCACCTTCTCCTGTGCCACCATCTGCTGACTGGACCGCACCTGGTAAGTAGGCATGGCAGTCAGGTGCACCTTAAGGGTCGAAGACCGAAGACCCCCTTTGGACAGAGACCAAAGGTAGTCTAGGATGCTACCCACCAGACGGGACAGGGGATGTAAGCCCTTACCCTGACACCAAAAGGAAAGTCTCTTCCATTTGAAGGCATAGCACTGCCTGATCAACTCCTTCCTGGATGTTTCCACTACAGTGAGTACATCCTCAGAGAGACCCAAACCCTGGAACTCTAGCTGCTCAGGAACCAGGCTGTCAGATGCAGGGACTGAAGGTCCGGATGGACTACCTTCCCCGACTGACTGAGATCAGGTCCGGGTGTGCTAGAAGACACCTCAGGACCCTGTTGCTGAGACTGAGGAGATCTACATACCAGAACTGGTGGTGTGAGTTTGGGGCTACCAGGATCACCTGTGCCTTGTCCCTCCTCACCTTGAGAAGCACCCTGTGGATCAAGGGAAATGGAGGGAAGGCATAGAAGAGGCCTGGGGTCCATGGCTTCGAGAAGGTATCCCCCTGCAGCGATCCCCACTAATGGGGCAGGCATGAAACAGTATCAGCTTGGTGTTTTCTCTGGAGGCAAATAGGTCCACCATTGGTTTGCCCCAGTGGGAGTACAGGCTGTGCGCTACCTCTGGATGGAGAGACCACTTGTGGGATGTTTCGTCTATACGGCTGAGAGCATCTGCCAACTGATTCGAGACTCCTGCCACATGGACGGCTAGGAGATCTGCCTCCAGTCAACTCACGAGTGTCCAGATGCAGAGCACTTCCCAGCACAACAGCCGGGAGCACATGCCGCCCTGCTTGTAGAGGTAGTACATGGTTGTGATATTGTCCGTCTGGACTTGAACCACTTGACCCCAAAGCTGCTGAGCGAATGCTGACAATGTCAGTCTGACCGCTCTGAGCTCCAACAGGTTTTGGGATTCCTCGGGGGTCCAGAACCCGTGGGCCCTGTTGCTCTCCATGTGGGCTCCCCAGCCTGTGAGAGGCACTGGTCGTGAGGACTACCGTCGGCTCGGGGCAGACAAACGGGATCCCTTCCTGCAACCGTTCTACGATGGTCCACCACGGGAGAGTGTCCCACATCTTCTGGGCTACAGTGACCAGCTGGTCAAAATGACCTAGGCACTGAGTCCACTGGGCAGCCAGCTCCCACTGAAGGGGGCACATATGCCACTGGGCCCAGTGGACCACGGTGGTGCGGGACGCCATGTAACCTAGAAGGCACAGAACGTCCCAGGCAGGGCGCAAATGCCCAACCTGAAAAGATTGGGCAAAGGAGGAGGAGAGAACCTCCACCGTCTGCTGGGAGCGGTGCTCTGGCTCGTGCTCTGCCCTGATGAAGCATATCACCTGAGATGGCACGAGCTCAGACTTGGCCTCGTTGATCAGGAGGCCAAGTTGAGAGCAGGTCTGGAGGGCCAGGTCCCTGGACCTCTCCACCTCTTGCTGGGTGGAACCTGTCAAGTGCCAATCGTCGAGGTAAGGGTACACTCTGACCCCTCGACACCAGAGATGGGCTGCCGCCACTGCAATGCATTTGGTGAAGGCCCGTGGGGCCAATGACAGGCTGAATGGCATGACTCGGAACTCGTATAGGGTTCCTTCTGCTCTGAAGCAGAGGAACCACTGGTAGGACGTACGGACTGAGATATGAAAGAACGTATCCTGGAGATCCAGTGAGCAGAACCACATGTTTTGCTCCAGGGATGGTAGGATCTGGGACAGAGTTACCATCCTGAAGGTGCATGGCCTGAGATACTGATTCAGTTCGTGCAGATCTAGAATGGGGCGCCAGCCCCCAGTCCGCTTCGGGACCAGGAAGTACCTGGAAATGAACCCTGGGTTGACTGAAGGATCTGCCACTCGAACCACTGCCTCCTTGAGGAGGAGCTGGGCTATGTAGTCTGTCAGAGCCGACTGAGCGTGTGCTGATACTCTCTCCTCCCATGGGGCACAGGCTAGGCAAGGAGGGTACTGCTCGAATTCCAGAGACAGACCCTGGCCGAACACTTCGAGAACCCACCTGTCCATGGTAACAGCAGACCAGGTGGAAAGAAAGTGGAGGAGCCGACCACCCACGGGAGGACCCAGAGCCGGTGTGATGGGGATAGGGGTGGCAACCCCTATCCTGTCACTAAACAGGCTTGGAGGAAGAGGGCCGGGGCCTGAATCCCCGACCTCCTCGTCTACGAGCCACTAGAGGCCTGGACTTGGGCCGAAGGTGTCAAGCCTGTGCCTGCTGTTGCGGCCCACCATGAAAGGAGGGCTGCTGGGCCGCAGCAGCAGGGTGCCGAAAAGGCTTTTTCTTTTGCTGCTTCTTGGAGCCAGGAGTGCTTTGAGCAGACGTGGCGGAGTCCAAGGTAGCACTGGACTGTTCGATTTGCTGAAGGTGACCATCCACACCCGGGCCGAAGAGATCGGTACCCAGGAAAGGAACATCAGTGAATTTGTGTTGGATTTCCGCCATAAAAGGTGGAAAGCCTCAGCCAAGCCCTGCGGCGTGAGGCAACTGCAGTTGCCACTGAATGAGCGCAAGAGTTCCCAAGGTCCAAGGCCGTCTGAAGCTGCTGCTTGGCAACGGCATAGCCCTGGTCCCAGACCTGCTTGACCGTAGTCTGAAGGTCCACGGGGTGGTGTGGGAGAACTTTGTCCAAGGACCCCAGAAGGGCATGGAAGAAGTGTGCCATGATGATGGCTGAGCTAGCCTGATGGAGGCCTAGAGAGGAGGCTGCACAGACCTTCCTGGCAGAGTGGTCCAGTTTTTTGGACTCCTTGTCTGGAGGTCTATCTGTGTCAGCAGAGCTGCCTGTGCGTCTGAACACAGAAGTGGTCACTAACCCCTCAGCTGAGGGATGTTCTGTGAACCCCAAAAGGGACCGGATGGGCACCACATACTTGCGGGCCATCCAGGAAGATGGCGCTGGGCAGGAGGAAGGATGCTGCCAGAGATCCAAGGCCAGGCTAATAATGGCTTCAGCCACTAGAAAGGCCTCTGTAGGGGTATCCCCTCTTAAGAATATCTGCAAGATAGTACTCTGCCCATTTTTGGACAGGTTCCAGGGGCATCCCTGTGGATTTGGAGATAAGGCGGAGAATCCCCATAAAAGATGAAGGGCCCTCCTCCGTGGACAGATTACCGACCAACTCATCATCCAGTGGGTGAGCGTGGAGGTAGGTTTTGTCAGAATCCGAGGTATCCAGATAAATCGGTTGGCCACCAAGGTCCCCCTGAACGTGCCTGGGGTGGTCAGATGTAAGGGTGACCGATAACCTGTGAGGAAGACCCAGGACCATTCAGGAATCCTTCGTAGGAGCCTCTCCCGAGGGCTGTTTTGGTGGTGGTTCTACCACTATCAGTGGAGAGACCGGTTTAGGCCAAACCGGAGCAGATTTTACCAGCTCCGCAGGTGGAGGAACCATTTTTATCAGTTCCAAGGGAGTCTGCTTCAGCCTGGGAGGCAAAAGCCACATAATGGCCAGGGTGGAAACAGAGGAAGGCTTCTGCCCAGACAGAATGAGCTGTTGCCACATCAAATCTTCGTAGCATCAAATCTTCGTAGCACCAACGGAGTTTCCACCGAAGCCTCTCCTCATCTGAGGAGGATGAAGATAAACAGTGACATCGCCTCTTTTTGGCATGCTTATGTGCCTTCCTCGGCCTGTCAGTCGAGGGAGTCCGAGATCTTGACCTAGATCAGACTGGTCGACTGGGTCACTCGGGAGACACCGGTGGAACCGGTGATTTTCCCAGATGAGGGACTGGTTCCTCGATGGGACTGCCAGCAGGCTGGGTCTCCTCATCAGGGATAAACAAGACCATAGTCTTGTTAAGAGAGTCATCGACCTCCTCGGCCGACAACTGATCAGAGTCGAGAGTTATCTCAACTGCATCGTCAATCGAGACTTCAGCTGGCTGACCAGACGATGGAATCGAAAAGCCAGCGGCCGAAGCAGCAATCTCAACTGAGGTCGAGACTGGAGATTCCTGGGACCAAGATCGCTCTCGATCCCAAGAACATCTATGATGAGACGAAGAATCTCTCGGTGCCTTGTCCTTTTGACAGGACTGGGAGGTATGCTAGCCCAAAGGTCCCTTGCCCTTAGTAGGGAGAGAAAGGCACATCTCCCGAAAGGAGCCCAAGAATGTGGAGCCCAGGTTGAGTGGAACGAAAATAGGCCGAGAGGAACACTCCACGGCACACGCTGCCTCTTCCTCAAAGGCCTGCATCTGTTCTAACTGCTCAGCGGACCCTGCAGCCGCGGAGACCAACCACCGGGCCTCTTTGGATTTCACCGGTGGATTCCGTTTCTTGGGCCCACCCAGCTTCAAGTGTGTGAGACGATCGTCAAGGACTGGAACGTGAGGCAAAACCCGCAAGCCTGGGTGTCATGGCTGACACCCAAGCAGTAGACGCACATGAAGTGTGGGTCTGTGCGTGACATTTTCTGGCCGCACGGGCACCAGCAAAAACCGGGAGAAGATTTATCTTCCATTATCGAGAAGCAAAATCTACAATCACTAGCTCGGACGAGTGTAATCTTCAGCGGATCTGAAGGTTTTAGAGCCAGGGCTTACAACACGTGGTAGAAGAGAGGCGGCAACCTGTATCTTCCAGCGGAAAGGGAGATCTGGCATCATGGGGCGGAGCCGAGGGTTATACCACCCAGGTGGATGGAAGAAGCTAGCTTGAAGACCTTCCGGCAAGAATTAAAGGGGAAAGGGGAAAGGGACATGCCAAGAAATGTGGATAAGAACAACATATCCACATCCCTAGAACTTTGCATTTCTTGGCATTGAAGCCAAGGTGCCAGAGCCTGGATCACCTCCCCAGCTTTTCCAAATCTTCCTGTAGGTCCTGTATCCCTTCAGCTGTGCCCACTCTCCCGCAGAGCATGGTTTCATCTCTGAATAGGAACATTTTGCCCTTAATGCCATCCCCAGTGTCAATGATGAAGACACTGAACAACACCTGCCCCAGCACCGAGCCCTGCGGGATCCCGCTGGTTACAGAGAATGCTCCCCCCCACAACCACCCTCTGGGTTCTGTCCCTCAGCCAGTTTTCCACCCATCTGGCCATCTTTTCCTAAAGGAGATCTGCTCCAGAATATATTTAAACTGGTTTTATTACCTGCAAGTACATACAGTTAAAATAATGGTGTGAAGCTGTATGTAGCCATGCTAACACCCCTGTGCTTCGGCTATAGTCTTCCTTAGGGTGTGAAGTTAATGTGACCAGAGCTCCCCTTTTATACACATCATATACAATAGTGCCACCTGTGGTTACAATTAAATAACTACTATAATAGAAAAAAATCACTGGCTGTAAGGGGGTTTCGAACCTATGACATCAAAACATTTTTACATATTTTTCATTTTAATCAAGAAAACATATATCAAAATAGAACTAAAACTACAAAAATAATTCAAAAAATATGTATTACTGAAGCACTGTATAACTGTATTATTTTAATTTCAATAGTTTTTTGTTTCATAATGCTATTGCTATAACAGTAAAGTTCCTGATGTAATCACTGAGGAATTATCAGCATTAGACATCATGAATATTTTAGCATTAGAAGATTTATTACCGGGGACAATAACGAGCAGCTAAAGGACAGGACATGTCTCACTAGTGCCCCATCCCACAGCAAAGTTTAAAGTCTAAAATAGTGCACTTACCTAAACAAACGAAACAGAATAAAAGTATTGGTAGGAGTCAGAAGGGCGATGGAGGAATATTCAATACCACAACCACCAAATCAGGGCAGAGGTGGCTCCAGTGGTGGGCGCAGGCCAAATCTCTTTGTCAGCAGCAGAGATAGGGGCCGTGGCACAGACAGTTACAGAACAAGTGCTTGCTGGCCTTAATTCACGTCTACTCAAAATGGAAGAGAGAATGAAGGAGATGGTCACGCAATGTGCCCGGCAGAATAAAAGAATTACTGAGGTGGAACAGAGGGTGTCAGAGGTCAGGATACCATGAGGCAGATACAAGACAAAGTGGCAAGACTGGAATGAGAGCTGGAGGAGCTCAAAGACGTAGATTATCAAGAAAACTACAACAGAAGGAGCAACTTGAGGCTCAGAGGGTCACTGGAGGGGCTAGAGGGGGCAAGCACTCTGGACTTTTGTGAGAAAACCATGATGAAGCTGCTGGGGCTAACTCCTAAGTAAGGGAGAGCAAAAATAGAGTGGGCGCACAGGGCCCCGGCACCGCAACCCCCAGCTGATCAGCCACCCAGACAGATCATCTTCAGGCTGCATCACTTCAGGGACAGGCACGCCATCTTTAAGGCCTACAGAGCCCTTTAAGATCTCCTGTTTTGAGGGACACAGACTTGACCCTACATCAAGACTTTTCGATATGGCTGCAGAAGTGGCACCAGCAATTTAATCCCTTGATGGACCTGTTAAGAGAAAAGAAAATAGACTTTTTTTGTTGCTTACCCAGCAACTGTAAAAGTCCAAAAAGATGGAGCAACGTTATCCATCTGGGAGGTAGAAAAGCTGAAGGGCTTCATCGCTGAGTGGGACAGAACACCTAAGAAGTAAATACATGGACCGAAACTACTACTGGATGAATCCAGAAAGCCCTTTTGTAGTCTTGTCACAGCTGTAGTGAAGAGGGTAAGAAACTGGCACCTCTGTGCTCCTGAGTGAAAACAAACTAAAAGAAACAAAATGTTGTGCTTGAAGGGGTTTTCTAAATATACCTCTGAGCCTAACTCTTGTTGATAAGGACACCGGAAGAATTTGTAAAGCGGTGGATGTACAGTTACTTGGCAACCAGGAAATAGACTAGATGCGTCAGTGTCCTGGCAGGCTCCAAGAGTTATGCAACAGTGGTGCCTTAGGCCTACAGGCCACGAGAGGGCATGGTGATGCAGCTCGGCAAGCATGAGGAGATGAGCCCGCAAGAGGGCTGAGGCGGCTGGCGCATTCCTTGGGGGATTATATCTGGACGCCGGAAGGTATCAGTGACCAGCTGAAGATGATGGAAAGATGTGGGGAAGAAATAACGCGGGCAAGGCATTCCAGATAGGAGCAAACTCAAAGATCTGGAGGTGGACTGGTGGTGGTGCAGAGACCGAGACTGGCTTTGGGCCCACGTAGTGGTTGGAAGAAACGGAAGTGGGAGAAGGCGATGTCCAGGACTGGTGCTGGGAAAAAGAAGGGCTCAAGAGATCTCCAGGGCCACGATGGTACAGGACTGCAGGATAATGCCAGGTAAAGGGTGATGGGGGAGAGGGGAGACCTGCATGAATATGCAGAGGCTCATGTGGCCACTTTCCCACTCTTTGTCCAGATACTCAGGGTCGTGGGCCAGAAACGGAGATGGCAGCTGGAAGCTTGAACGGCAGACCAAAGGAAACAGGAGGGAACATGAAGAGGACCGAGATGTGTGGACCTGCTGAACTTGTGGGTCACGTGGATTGGGGGAGGGGGACCGGGACATCAAGCCAACGGTGAAGAACAGGGAGGGGTGGATGGGGCACAAGAAGGGTGCATCATTGACTATAAGACTGGAGTAAAGGATCGGTTGGTGGTCCAGGCTCCCTTGCCCTTCGAACAGATGTGGGGTGCATTGGGTGCTGATGCGGCTGCTCTCCTCATGGAGATGGAGGCTTGGTTAGCTCCCTCCTATAGGGCCGGAAGGGGGCAGATGGTCGGGGGAGTGGCAGGATCACACATGGGGAGGTGGGGGGCGCATCATGCTAAGGTGGATCAATGAGGCACAGTAGGAGTCATAAGTGAAGAAAATGGGGTTGGGGTGGGACCAAAGACAAGCTGGAACCTGGGAGGGGAGCTGCTACCTGACAATAGAGGAGAGCAGTAGATGGAGTGTGTTCAGAATCGAGTGTGGACCGCATCCTGGAAGGGTGGGATGGAGGTTTTGGAGGTGGGGGTAGAGAGACTATACACTGCTATTGAAGCATTCCCATTTTTTCAGGGCAGCTTCTGTTTACCCTCATGGCAGCATGTGATGCACCTTAATATGATGTTCAAAATTACTGGGCCCCAAGATCCAAGCTAGGGCATTACAATATAAAATTCTTCACTACTGCTATTATTCCCCTCAAAAGCTATTTTCAATGGGCTTTCAAACAAATGAGAACTGCTGGAGATGTCAGGAAGCAGATGCTGATCTGTGTCATATGCTTTGGTCCTGTCCCTCCATCAAAGACATTTGGAAGAAGGTTCACAAGGTGTGTGAATCTGCATTTGACTCATTGATTCCTTTTAATTCAACATTTTTTATCCTAGGAATAAATACAGACCAAAGTAGTTTAAGTAAGGGCCAAAGCTCTGTTATCTGGTCAGCTGCTTTAACTCTCAAGAGAATACTTCTCTCACATTGGAAATCTCCTTCCCCTCCTGTCTATGCAGTGTGGACCTCTAAAATGAGTGAAACCATAAATAATGAGAGAGTGGTGCATCAGGCTGTTGAACAAATGTCTATTTGAAAACAACTGGGCACCCTTTCTTGCATATTTAGGTGCTACATAATTAACTAATTATTATTATTTTCAGTCCTGATTCAATGTCAAAATCTCATTCTTTTTTTTTTATTAACATGGATTCTACAGTATAATGAACCTGTGAATATTTATGTTTAACTGTATGCAATTCCTTATATGAGATCTGATAATTTCAGTTATTACATAAGCATGTTTTTTATTACATTCTGCTCTTTTCCCTATATGTTCCTATGTAACCCCCCTGCAAATGGGGGTTCCCAAAAGACTTCCAGGAGCTTGCTTGAATGCTCCAAGCCTGAATGGTGTTTGGCGTTTAAGCCACTTATCAGTGAGTGTTTTTAGAGCCTCTGGTACTGTCTCTTTAAGAGCTGTCTGCTTGCAGACATAATTAGTTTATATGGGACTGTGTGTTTCTCTGTTTGAGTACCACTGAACTGCTGCCAATTCACTTCATTTTGCAGTCACTAGGGAGTGCAAAGGAACCTATCTGAAAGATGTAACTGTTTGCCAGAAATTATTTAGAGTAATAATGAAATTACAGTTTGTCTAACCTGCTTTCTTTGCAGTCAGAACTGTGTCTGCTAGTTCCCCATTCTAGTTTTGAACTGCTGAACTGGACCAATCAGTGTGGGGTAAGCTAGCTCTAAAATGGTGCCTTGGACGAATCAGAACTTGGACTCATAATCTGAGCCAGCCACAAGAGAGAGTATGGGCAGTGACTCTGGGAGATGTAGTTTAGACTTCAGTGCCTTTTTGGACCAACAGCAGCAGTCTATTGTGAGTGACAGCCAATCCAGTCAAGAACTGGGAGGAACTCAAAGGAAGTGCCGGTTTTGTCAGTTGGAGTTTGAGTTGAGCTTTGGCAGTGAAGAAGGAAGGAGCCCTGTGCTTTTCAGTGTGCAGTTTTAGTCAAAACGGTGTAAGGCCCAGAGTTCCGTCTGCAGCTTGTGTAACAGCTTGTTAGGACTGAACCGCCCTGTGAAAAGAATCAAAAGGATCTCTGAAGAGTAGAAACCAGGCTCACCCTGTAGAAGACTGGAGGAATTGCTGAAAATTGCATTGTCTGTCAGGAACTGAATCTGCTGTGTGTTCTCCGGGTATTGTGCAGTAATTGCGATCGGGATACAGATGCAGCCTGCCTGGTATAGTGCTTTCTTTTATATGGATGTGTGAAGAGGTTTGTGTACCTCAAGTGAGCCCTGCTGACATTGAAGGACCCTATCTTATTTGGAGGTCGTGAGTACTAATTCAGGGTCGCCCTGTTGAATTGCCACATTAAATCCAAATGGAGTTACTGTACTGTTGACTGTTTAATTCCTCCTTTCGTAAAGGGCCCCTACCAGCTGCCACGGTTTGACCAGCCACTAGGGCTTGGGTACCCAGGGACAGTAACTGATAGGATAGGGCCTGCACAGAGCCATAGGTAGATTATTAGAGTGATAAGCTGATTAACCTGATTTCCCCTGTCCTTGTTATATCCCCTAAATAAATCAGAGCTGCTTGTTTCAGCAAAGTATACTGCCTGAGGTATTTGTCTATGTTAGTACTGTACTGTGATTGTTGCACTGTATCTCATTTCACAGGAGGTCCCAGTGCCGGAACCAGACCTGGGGGTAAGTGTATACTGTGAAGGTAATTCTGATATATTGTGTGGGCCACTAGTGGGAAGAAAGGGGTTGCAGTGTCCCAGAGGGCTGTGACCAAGTTAGTTTAACTATTGCAAACCCTGACCTCTGGGTGGAGGCACCCGCCATTGGATCCAGGCCCCTCAACCTATTAGTGGCAAATCAGGCAGGGGTAGTAGCCCCTGGGATAGCGCCATCTAGGGGTTACACCTACTTGATGTATTTATTTTTTTTAATAATAACCAAATAAAAACTTTTAAGTAAATTACTGGGCCCCCAGAAATAGTCATTACTACAGGAAATGGGGTAATGGAACTTCTGCTGAACCGTGGAGTTCTGGGTGATTCCAGAGTGATGCCAAACAGTAGAAACACAACAGCATCACCTCTTCTGCAGACCCGGGAGCTCTGCTGTAAGATGCCAGTCCTATTAGATTCATTTTTGCAAAGCAAACTGAGGGCACAGTATGGCTGTGTTTCGGGACTGGCTCTCCATCTCAGACAAAATGCTTTTCGGGGTGGGGCGCTTGTCTGGAAGGACAGCTTCCTCTTATTTTCACCATGTTGCAGTTTCCATACAAATCATCCTTGAGTTGATCCCCGGGTCCTTTTATGCATGTCTAATGCCTCACTAAGTTTCTCACTTTCATTTACCTACTTGTATAATGTAGTTAGAAACTTTGTTCAGATAAGACATTAAGATGAAGCTGATTTACTGGTTGCAGATGGTGAGAGGGAGAAACCTCAGAGTGTAACAGAAATGGGGAGGGAAAGAGGTGGCCAGTAATAAGGATATATAGGCAGCGACAAAAACACAGGACTCGTACAAGGTGTGTGGATAGGCCTCGAATACAGAGAGGGAGACGGTATTTAGGGGTAGTAAGGAACCAGACAATCAGAGGATATACTTTACGTAATTACACGGAGTAAAGGTAGGACGGAAGGAGGGACGTGTACTACAGGAGGGAGAAATTAAAGGTTTGGAGAAAGGAAACACAAATGGCAAAGAGTTTTTTTTTTTTTTTTTTTTTTTATTGAATTCTCGGATTACAACCTTTGAGCTACAAGCTCATTTACAAAGGTTCCACGTCAGGAAAGATAAGGTTATCATACAATGGTGATCACAGAGATGCAAACAATCATACATTTAACACTGACAAAAGATGTTAAGGATCTTGGTTAGTGATAGATCTTTAGTGGACAGACAAAGATAGAGCAGCAGGAGCTATGATATGAATATGAAGCTGAGAGCTAATACGGAGGGAGGGGGGAGTCGTTTATACATATTGTTTGTTAATATTAATAAGGGTTTTTAGAGGAATGTTTGTCGATGTTTCATGGTTATGTTCAAGTTCAGATTCTACAAATTCACAGAAAATGTCAATTGATAAGCTTGTATGTACCCGGGCCCGAGGTAAAAGAAGCACAAGTAAGAAATTGCTAATCGCACAATATAAATAGCCAGTATAAAATTAATGTTGTCTCATGGAATGTTAGAGGCGTTATCTCCCCAATGAAACGAATGAAGATCGTAGCAGCCATGAAAAGAAAACAGACACAGGTGGCACTCTTGCAGGAAACACACCTCACAGTGGCAGCGCATGCCAAGATGGGGGGGGCCTGTCATGCTGTCTCATACACATCGCATAAAAAAGAGGGGCAGCAATATTGCTTCACAAGAACTCTCCCCTGAAGGTGGATAGAGTTGTTAAGGACAGAAGGAGGGAAGATGCATTTTTATAGATGGATAACTACAGGGGGAAGATGCACATTTGGCAGTATACATGTCCCAGCAATCTATGACACAGACTTGTAGCAACAAATTTTGGATATTATTCATAGGGAGCAATTTCCTAACCTAGTACTAACAGGGTACCTGAATTGTGTAATGGACTCTAAGTATGACTACTTTCTGGCTCAAGTTAGAAATGACAGAGATACAACTGCTTGGCAGGCTGGCATGTCAGAGGCAGACCTGGTGGATAGCTGGAAGATGGCCAACCCCGGGGTGAAAGAATAAACCTTCTATTCTAATCCACACAGATCATGGTTCAGATTACACTATATATGTAAACAGAATTATTTTCAGCAGAATGGTAGGGGTGACCCACAGTTCCATACACATGTCGAACCATGCTATGGTTCACCTACTGCTGGCAAGGAGGAGAGAGGAGGGACAGAGGCCTGGATGGCGATTCCCTTCCTATGATACGAAGAAGCCAGCAGAAGAAGGCCATTTAGTCTATCTAGTCTGCTCATATTGCAGGGTCCATAGCTTGAGCTACTGTCCCTGCCCTCCCTCCCCACTCCTCCCATCCTCTCTACCCATGATCCTTACCTTCCCCCTATGCCTATCCCAGCCTCTCTTAAAGCTGCCAACTGTCTTCTATGAGATGACCCCTTCCGGCAGTGCATTCCAAGTGTCTACCACCCTCTGTGAAGACGTGCTTCCTCATCTCCCTCCTAAACCACCCACCCACCAGCAGACTGTGCACCCTCCTGTTATGGTTGCCACTCAGCTTAAAGAGACTCTCCTTATCAACCTTATTTATCCCTTTTAAGTACTTGAAGGTCCCAATCATGTCCCCTCTCTCTCCTGTCTTCCAGGGAGTACATGTTCAGTGCCATCAACCTCTCCTCATATGCCTTACCCTGCTGACCCACTATCATCTCTGTAGCCCTCCTCAGTACCTTCTCCAGCAGGTTAATGTCCTTTTTGAGGTGTGGGCACCAGTACTGAACTCCATACTCTAGATGCAGCCTTACCAGTAAGCTGTACAAGGGCAGTATAACCTCATCTCTCCTACTACTGATCCCCCTAGATATGCCTTCCAGCATCTCGTTTGCCTTTTCTGCTGCTTTCTTGCACAACGTGGAGTGTTTCAGGTCACTAGTGATCATCACTCCTGGGTTCTTTTCCTCCTCTGATGCAGATACTATACTTAGACTCCACCCAGGTAGTACTCTGTCCTAGGATTCTTGGCTCCAATATGCATAACTTTGCATTTCTTGGCACTGTAGCCAAGCTGCCAGATCCTGGACCACCTCCCCAGCTTTTCCAGATCTTCCTGTATGTCCTGTATCCTTTCAGCTGTGTCCACTCTCCCACAGAGCTTGGCGTCATCTGTGAATAGGCACATTTTGCCATCAACTCATTATCTCCTGGGCAACCATTTTGTGCCAGGTAAACAATGGATAGTTCGGACTTCATATGGCGCTATTGGAGGTAATGAGTTAATGCCATCCCCAATGTCACTGATGAAGACACTGAAGAACACTGGCCCCAGCACCGAGCCCTGTGAGACCCCACTGGATACCTCTCTGGTGCCAGATAATGCTCCCCCCACAACCACGCTCTAGGTTTTGTGCCTCAGCCAGTTTTCCACCCATCTGGCCATTTTTTCCCCAACGCTGAGATCCACCAACTTCTTGATCAACCTTTTGTGGGGCACAGAGTCTAAGACCTTGCTGAAATCAAGATAGAGGATGTCTACCGCTTGGCCCCTGTCTACTGTCTCAGTGACACAGTCAAAGAAGTCAATCAGATTTGTATGACATGACCTCCCCCCCCCCCCGGACCCTTGCTGCCTCGCATTCTGGAGACCATGCTCCTCTAGATAGTCCACCAACCTTTCCTTTAGTATGGTCTCCATGAGCTTGTCCACAATGGAGGTCAGACTGACTGGTCTGTAATTCCATGGGACCACTTTTGTGGAGGGGAACTACATGTGCTGTTCTCCAGTCCTGCAGTACCACGCCTGACTCTAGCGAACTATTAAATAGATCTGCCAGTGGCCCTGCCAATTCCTCAGCCAGTTCCTTTAGTACCCTTGGATGTACTCTGTCTGGGCCTGGTGATTTGTCCATCTTCAATGTCAGCAGCCCCTCCCTTAATCTATCCTCCTCTATCACTACATCTGTGTTCCCCTCCCCCCGATCCTCCTTTCCCTCCTGAAGGCACTGGCCTGTCCTTCTCCCTGGTGAAGACAGAGCAGAAGTATTCATTTAGAATCTCTGCTCCCCCCCATTATTCTTCAGCCACTCCACCCTTTTCTTAAGCCTAACAATCCCTTTCTTCTTGTCCCTTTTCTCACTTATATAATGAAAGAAAGTCTTCTCCCTCTTCTTAATTCCTTCAGCTATCTGCAGCTCCTTCTGTGCCTTTGCGCGCCGGTGTTCTTCCCCTGAGCCTAATGCACTCATCTGTGGCAACCAGTATTCCTTCCTTAATGATGGACCACCTTTGGTCCACCCCCATACCTGCTCTGACGCCCGCCAGGTGACTCCTTAGCACATTGCCCATTTTACTGAAGTCTGCCTCCTGAAATCCAAGATTTTGGTCTTAATCTGTATGCCTTCCCTGCCCATATCCAACTGGAACCACACTGTGCAATGGTCACTTCCACTCAGTGGCTCCCTGACCATTATTTCCTGTACATGCTCCCCATTTGTGAGCACCAGATCAAGAATTGCCTCACTCTTGTTGGTTCAGTGACATCCTGAGTCAGGAACCCTCTCTATAGTCCTTCCAGGATCATCTGACTCCTAGCACATGTTGTGGATGGTATGCTCCAGTCCACCGTGGGCAGGTTGAAGTCCTCCACAGTTACCACCTCTCCTTTCCCTGCAGCTTCCAATATTTGTGAGCTCAATTCCCTGTTCCTCTCCTCATCCTGATTGGGTGGTCTGTAAAAAAACCCCAACCTCACCTTTCTCCCTCTATTGGACTTTAACTGAACCCATAATGTCTCCACCTGCCCTTCCTGTGATTCCTCCATCATGCAAGTTATTCCAGTCCCGAAATAAACTGCCACCCCTCCCCCCTTCCCAACTACCCTGTCCCTCCTGTATAGTTTATATCCAGGGATTGCAAGGTCCCAGTCATGGTGTGATGTTGCCGAAGTCTGGGTTACTGGAGCTATGTCCACCCTCCTGTCTGCTAACAGTGCCTGCAGGTCGTCCATTTTGTTTCCAAGACTCTGTGCATTCAGAGACACCACCCTCCGCCTAGAATCTGACCCTCCTTCTCTTCCTTCTATTCTTCTATTCACATTTATCTCCTCTATGTGCACTCCTCCATGTACCCTTGTTATGTTTTCCTCACCCCCTCCACCCTTTGACAAATGTGTTCTCACCCCTTCCACCTCCTCCCTCCAGAACTCTTCCATCACTGTGGGGTGTGGGGGGGGAGGTGATTCACTTGCCTCCTCCTCTCGGAGTCTGTGGGCCTGCACACCCTCCTACCCTTTAGCTAAGGAAGAGTTTTGAAAATATATTAAGTCACAGTGGAAGTTATAGGCCAATATTAACCTGAGTGCAGTAACCTCCACAGCTATGTATTGGGAAGCAGGAAAGCCTATATGCGGGGGTTGGGGTGTAATAACTAGCTGTGTGGCCAGGACAATGAAAGAGAAGAGGGAGAAACTGTCTGACATTAATAAATTTGAAGTTTAAAAAAAAAAAAGAGAGAGAGAAGAGGGAGAAACAGACAAGGATGGAGACAGCTATAAAGGCATTGGAACAAAGAGTAGTGAATTAAGGGGTGGAGGGATGTGGCAAGAGAACTAATGGTGGCCCAGCAAGCGCTGAACTTGTTACTAACAGGGGAGGCCAAGACAACGATGATGTTTGCAAGGCAGAGATTTTATGAATGAGGGAATAAACCAGGACCACTGTTAGCAAGATTGATAAACAGGAGAAAGAACTCTGGACACAGAACAGCCATCAGAGACGAATATGGGAAAGTAGTGCATGAGAGTCTGCTGATTAGTCGTAGCTTCAAGGAATTTTACCAAAGGCTCTACAAGGCTGAATATGAGGGTAGGAAGGAGCAGGCAGCGGCCTTCTTAGATGGGATAGATATGCTGACCCTCACAGAACAGCAAAGAGAGACCCTGGGGCAAAAATAACAATGAAAGAGGCAATGAGAGTCATTGGAGGACAGAAGAGAGGTAAAGTGGAAGGACTGGATGGCCTGGTAGCAGAATATTACAAAGAGTTGAGACAATTGTTAGCAGAGCCAATCAGAGCAGTGATGGAGGAGGCCAGGGGGAGGAGGGCCTCCCCCCAAAATGTAGCAAAGTCAATATATGCCTAATACCAAAGCCAGATAAAGACAAAGTGGACTGTGCCACGTACAGACCGATACTGCTGTTAAACTACAATGTTAAAATTATGGCAAAAGTCCTGGCAAGGTGACTGGAAATACTGTTGCCACTGGTGGTGCATGTAGACAAAATGGGGTTCATGCAGGGAAGGTCGTCCTACCACAACATGAGAAGGCTGCTGAATGTGGTCTGGTGGGGTTCTCGGTGTCCAGGGCAGGCCTGTGTGTTGTCCATGGATGCCGAGAAGGCCTTTGACAGCATCAAGTGGGAGTAACTGTTTCAGGGGCTTAGTAGGTTTGGCCTAGGTGATAGATTGATAGAATTCGTAAGAATGTTGTAAAGGGAACCGTGGGCTAGGGTATTAGTCAGTGGGTCCCCCTCAGAGGAGTTTAGACTATACAGGAGCACGAGACAAGGATGTCTGCTGTCTCCATTGCTGTTTGCCTTAGCCATTGAGCCACTGGCGATCAAAGTAAGGTCAGAGGCGTCAATCTGAGAGATTTGAGAGACTAGAGGTAGAGAACATAAAATCGCCCTACATGCTGACAATCTTCTTATTTTTGTCACAGAGCCGAAAGAAACAATCCCAGCAATACTGTGGGTGGTGGAAACCTCTGCAGCCTTCTTAGGCTATAAACTGAACCTGGATAAGTCAGAGCTGATGTGTATGGGGGTATGGGAAGAGGTGGAAGAGAGGACTCATGGGGACTACGAAAGGTGGAGACAGCACTTATGTACTTACAGTAAAGATTAAGGTGGGAAAGGAGTTGGGAAGCCTGTGAAGTTTAAATTATACCCCCCTGTTCAATAATATTATTAGAGAACTAGATAGATGGTGGGCCCTCCCAATTTCCTGCATGGACAGAATTAATTTGATAAAGATGAATGTGTTACCACAAATCCTAAACGCAATGTAGATGATCCCAGTGAGTCCAACTAAAGGGGAACTTAAACGATCAGAGAAGGAGTTTACTAATTTCACATGGCAAGGAAAAGGCTACGAATGAGTCTGACCAGACTCAAAGGGGAAAGAGAAAGGGAAGGTTGGGATTTCCAGATTTAAGAGGTTACTACATGGCAATACAACACAAATATATACAGGATTGGGTCAACAGAAGCCCAGCGGTAACATGGGTAGGGTTGGAGGAGGAAGACTGCCCAGGGCGGGTGTAAGCAATATTTGGCAATAGGGCATAGAAGAGCATATGGACAGTAGCAAAATCCAAATCCAATGGTGCTAGAGATGCTAGAGGTGTGGGAAACAAGAGGTGAAGAGGTGTAGAAAGGGAACACACATTGCTGATACCAGTGGCAGGGAACCCAGGATTCTTACCGGGACTAGACTCAGATTTTTGCTCATGGGAGGAGAAGGGAATTAGATGCCTAGGAGACCTGTATAAACAGAGAGGGGATTAAATCATTTGGAGAAATAAGACAAATCCTAGCTAATCCACACTCACACCAATTCTGATACTTTCAAGTCTGGGCATATCCGAGGGATCTGCAGAGAGAAATGGGGATAGAACAGCTATGGTGGGAATAGAACAAGAAATCTATAGATCCAGGAAGGACAAGAAAGGCTTAATAGATAGAGTAGCGAAGCAGGACAGACATTTCTTCTCTGACCTATCTGGAAAGGTAAAGCAACAGTGGGAGACAGACCTGGGACTGAGAATAACAGAGGAAGACTGGAGCACAGTGCTTGGTATACATATGGGGCTCCTGGTGTGTAACAAACACAAGGAATCACAATATAAGTTTCTGCATCAGTTGTACTACACCCCCCCCCCAGTGTAGTGCATAAGTTTCACCCAGAGAGCTCACCCATAAGCGGGAGGTGTGGAAGAATGAGGGGTATGTATTTCCACTACTTTTGGGAATCCAGCATACTCAGAGGCTTCTGGAAGGCAGTGGCATCGGAGCTTACCGAGATATGGGGGAAGCAAATAAGTGAGACACCACTCTCACAATTTGGGATGGAAGAGGGGTGGGAACCATACAGGAGACCAGTGAGAATAATGCTAACCACAGCAAGACAGTGCATTCAGAACACCTGGGTATCATGTCTAACCCCCACAATAACACAGTGGAAAACTCTCAACATACAAAACCTAGCACTGGACTGTATGACACACATCCTGAAAGAGAAGGAAGATAGATTCATGCAGGCCTGAGGAAAGTTTCTGGACTCTCGGATGTTGACGGAGGCCCAAATACTAAGGGACGGGATCACCTAAAGGACAGGACTAACACCAAGATAATAGAAAGAGAGGGGAGACATTAGAGAAAGTAATAAGACACAAAGTGGTATCGGCAGGAACTGAGATAAAATTAATTAGACAATGGAGAACAAAAGCGTTAGGAGTTGAGAATTGTAGAAACAGTTAATGTTTAGAGATAGATGTTATGTTTTAACGTTTTTTGTTACAATTCAAGATATGATGGTTGGGAAAAGTCTGAAAGGAAATATGCAATGTATTGTACCTTGCTTGAAACTTAATAAAAATACTATTAAAAAAAAAGAAGATTTATTACTGGAGGCAGATGGAGGAAATGTAAATCCTATAGTGGAATCTGATAATGAAAGATCAGACACTTACTGTATGAATACTAACGTTAAAGGTAAGGATGTTTTTAAGCCACAGTCTCTTTTCTGTCCTAACAGTACTAATCAGTTCATTAAAACCTATGAAAATGTGCTACTAAAAGAGGTTGACACCCTTTTATCAGGACTACCACCCTTTGTTTACAACAATCTGACTTTAAATGAAAAACATGCGCTTAAAGAACTGGTCAGTATGAAACAGGTTGTAATCAAGCCAGCGGACAAAGGGGGGGGGGGGACATGGTTATAATGGATTTAAATGATTACACTATGTGTTTACGATTTACCAGATAATCCACAGAACTACAAAAAACTTCCACATGACCGTTAAGATAAATTCAAAAAAGACCTACTGAGGTTTCTTGAACGGGATAGAAATAACTCATTCATCACGGATGATGAAATTCATCTGGAATGACTCCCCTGCCATCTCCAACTTCTATGCACTTCCAAAAGTACATAAGGGACTTGATAAACCTTGTGGTTGTCCCACTGTCTCAGGAGTGGGATCCATGACTGACAGTCTGAATAAATTTCTGGATTTATTTCTTAAAAATTGCCTTGTCAGTCTGGAGTCTTACTTAAGGGACACCATGGATCTTTTAGATAAATTCTCAGACTTTGAATGGATCCCAAGTATATGTGGCTAAGTACAGACATGGAATCGTTATATACAAGCGCACCACATAACTGGGCATACAGTCTTGTCTACATGGTCTAGACTTTTGCAAGAATACTTGAGTGGGGATGATATTCCTATTGCCTTTATTCTAGAAGCACTCCAGTTTATCTTGACACATAACTATTTTGAATTTGAGAATAGCTTTTACTTACAACTTCAGGGCACAGCGATGGGGGCAGTTATAACTCCAAGTAATATCAGACTCTTCCTCAGATTATGGAAAAAAAACAGACAATGCTGAGTGAAGCAGCCAATCCATTCTTTAAGCACATTAAAAAGTGGCATCGCTTTAGCAGTGATGTTATATGTGTTTGGGCGAAGGAAGAAAATGCTAAATTTATAGAATTGGCTAACACCAGTAATCTGAATCTTAAATTCACATATTGTGTAAACAAGGAATCTATAAATTTCTTGAATCTGAACCTATTCATAAATCAGCAAAGGGGGTGCAGACAATGAATTACAGAAAACCTACTGCTACTATCAGTTTGCTCGGAGCAGGCAGCTTACACCCCCGTCATCTGATTTAGCCAATACCCTATGGACAGTTTCTCCATATTATATTAGGAGAAAATGTTCTGGGGATGAAGAGTTTGAAAATCAGCCCAGGGAAATATAGTCACGGTTCTAAGATTGGGGCTATGACCAGACCACACTAGATAAAGCACTTGAAAAGGGCAAAGGTCACGATAGGGGTTCATTCTTGAAAGCAAAAGACAGGACTGAAAAAAGATACATAACCTGTATCTTTTGTTACAAAGTTCAGTAGTGCATCCGGTCAGACTGGCAATATAATTAAAAAATACCGTCCAATTCTATTAAATGAGCATGCTCTAGCAGCTGAACTTTTTAAATTTTTTTTTAATTTATTTATTTATTTATTTAAGCCCACTCCAGCTAGGGCTTGGTGGTAGTGTACGGTCATCCGGGGCTCCTTCTGCCCAATCGGAGATCACTGTGCATGGCAATGGGATGGGATTTTTCCATTAAGTAGCTAGTTTGTCCCGTCCCAACCCCCGAGGGCGCTAGCAAACAGGACCAGCATCCAAGCAGTAAGGTGTGGTGAGACATGGCTTCCACCACTCGACTAAGGACGCCCTCTTCTCCCAACACCGTCCTTTAGTTAGCACAGTGACCACTCCAGGAGAGGAGAGTTGCCAATCAGCAACAATCTAGCTCCTCCCCCCCCCCCCAGCTGACACCCGGTGCCCTGGGCTCGTTCCCGAACCAGGGTTGCAGTGTAGCTGTAGAGTGACATTTTCTAGAGCTGAGAACCTGCGGGACAAATTGGTCCATAGCAGGCTTTGTCCACGCAAACCTGAAACCACATTTAGACAATGGCTACCACCCCTCCATAAGTAATGTTTAGATGTGGTACATGTAATGTATGCAACTACTGTTTCCAGAATAACAAAGTTTGTCTAGAGGGGTATGATTGAGATGTCAAAATCCGAAGCTTTTTACACTGCAACATCTCTCATGCAGTCTATGCAATCTGGTGCCCACACAAACTTCTTTATATAGGACGTACAGTAAGACCACTGAGACAACATATTCAAGAACATATACGAAATATTAAAGCTGGCCTATTCAGTACACCTCTGGGGAGACATTACGCTGAAAAACATGAAAACAAACCCAGATGGTACCCAATTCCTGGCACCAGAATTTGTGGCTAAGAACCCTAGGGGGTGGGGACAGAGTTGAACTGTTGCAGAGAGAGAGCTTCGGGGTTTTTTCATTGGGAACACTACAGCCCAAAGGTCTTGGTGTTGACTGGGACTTAAAACCATTTTTTGAAAAAAGTAAGGTCAGTGTAAATTATGTATTGACTCTAACGTCTATCTTTCTCTTTCTTTCTCTTTTTTCAGCTTGCATCTTTGTGGCACATTAAGATTATTGACTGGTCGATCCCCTGGCCCCCAGTTTGTGGTTTGTCGGTTTTTCTGATCCTTTGGACTAACTCCACTGATTTCTTCTATTTTCATTTGGGTCTATACTTTAGTTCAGAAAATTAAAAGCAAATGTTTTTGTCCGTTCAAACGTTTGGGTTAGATGTAATTTACTGTTATGGCAAATAGCATTATGATGCAAATCACCCTATGTTTTGGGATTAAAATAACAATACAGTTATACACTGCTTCAATAATACATATTTTTGAATAATTTTTGTAGCTTTAGTTCTATTCTGATATAGATTTTCTTGATTAAAACGAAAAATATGTAAAAATATGTTTTGATGTCACAGGTTCGAAATCCCCTTAGAGCATTAGTTCTCAAACTTTCTGAAAGTGAGCCTCCACCAAGCCATGAAAAAGATTTTGAGCCTCCCTCAAATTTGGAAACAAATCTTGGGCCTCCCCACAGGAAAAAATAAGTCCTACTTTGCACAGTGCACAAGGAATAAAGTGAAACTAATAAAGTTGACTGAGTATATTCTCTTTTTATTCAACTTATTGCTCTCCACCCCTGACCTGGCACCCCAGGTTATACTTGTCGCTCCTTTTTTCTGACTCTTGGGCCCTTGTTACTCCTTTTCCTCTCTATCTGGAACAGCCAAACCTAGCCGCTTCATCTCTCCCTCCCTTACCCAATTACTGCCATGAGTGTGGGGGGGGGGTTTCAACGAAAGATTATCATGTATTCCTCATCATTCACTCTGAATCAGAACAGTAGGGTTTGCGCCCCCAAATCCCACATAGAGTATGTGTCATCCTAGGCAACATATGAGAAAGCTTGCTACCATACAGTTAGGCAATGTGCTATTAGGTATACATTTTAAACTCTCAAGTAACTGCTCTTAAAATACGAGATAACAATTTGATGAAGATTCTCCCACTGCACTAAAACCATTGCTAGAGTCATTTTTTTTTTTTAACTTATTTATCAAATATTTTTCAAAAGTACATGGTACAATCACTCCACAAAAAAAATAAACATATCAAGGAACAAGGAAAATGAAAACAGACAGGGAAGGGAAGGGAAAGAACATCAAACTGGCAGGTCAGTTCTTACTTATAACATAAATATATAAAAGGTAGACAATGCAGTATTAGCATAGTTAATAAGTACATCTAGAATGTACACAGATAATTTCATTCAGGTGTTACATGTAGATATAGGGGATTCAGACTTTCTCTTTAAACAATCTCCCAACCTTCACCAAACAAGGCAGAACCAGAGTGTCCCTCTCAAATAATAATCATCCCCAAGTCCCTCTACTTTAAGGAACAAAATCATTACAATGATTCATGATGTATAGAACCCATCTCCCCCAATGTATGTCAAATTTATCCTTCCTGCATCTAATTAGGGCTGTGATGTGCTCCATGTTATAAAGCTCATTCATTAAATCTTGCCACTTTTTTATTGTGGGGGTCACTGCTGAAAGCCAATGTCTAGTGATGGCCTTTTTTGCCACTGGTAATAGGGTCTGAAGCAATTTTTTAGAAGCAGAATCCCCTACCTCCTGAGGGAAATGAGAGAAAAGGAAAAACTCCACTGTGATCCGAACATGGGACCCAAATATCTCCGTTATGGCCTGTTGTAGTGCTTCAAAGAAAGGTACCAACTTCCTGCAGCCCCAAAACAACATGCCCATGGGTAGAAGGGGAAACACCACAACCTCTCCAGCAGGCTACTTGCATGTGTGGATGGTATTTAGTCTGAACTGCAGGAGTTCTGAAAAATCTAGTTATGATCATCTAATAATAATAGTAATAACAACAATAATAATAAGCTTTATTTTTTGAGCGCATTTCAAGTACCAAGGCACTTTACAGTACTACAAACATGAGTTCATAAAAACAATTACAATTAGCAGATAAAACAACAATTGTTGATGGTAACAGTTCACTGAAAAGCCTGACCCCACAAAAAAGTTTTGAGTGCCTGTTTAAACCCCCCACAGTCATGCATTCCCGATGCTGGTGGGGCAGAGAATTCCAGAGGGTGGAGGCCGCAAACATAAATCACGGGCCCCAGATTTCAGAATTACCCTCGGAATCTCCAGCAACCCCTCGTCAGCCAAGTGGAGCTGTGACACAGGGGTGTAGGGAATCAGAAGCTCTTTCAAGTAGTTGGGACCAAGTCCGTGTAGGGCTTTGTAGGTCAGCAAACCTACCTTAAAGGTGATCCGCCACTGCAGCCAGTGCAGATCATGCAGCACAGGAGTGATATGCGACCTCCGAGACACTCCTGTCAACAAACGAGCAGCAGCGTTCTGCACTAGCTGCAAGCAGTGGATATCAACCCCAGGAAGCCCTAAGTAAAGGGAGTTGCAGTAGTCAAGATGCAAGGTCACAAAGGCATGGACCAACACAGACAGATTGCTGGATGGAACACGGTGTTTGACCCTGGCAATGTTCCTAAGATGGTAAAAGGCAGACTTAAAAACTGCTGACACCTGATAATGAAGGGTCAGCCCATCGTCAAGTACCACTCCCAAGTTGCGCACCTGTTCTGAGGTAAGGATCTGAGAGCCCCCCAGAAATAATCCAGAGGGCTGATCAGTCCTCAACCCCTCCATCCTGCGACCTGGGTCCATGACCATAACCTCAGTCTTTCCCGCGTTCAACTTTAACCAGCTCGAATTCATCCAGTCTTGGATTTCAGCGAGGCAGTTATTAAATACTGAGAGAGCGCTAACTGGTCGGGTGCAAAAGACAGGTAGAGCTGGGTATCATCAGCGTAGCTGTGAAACCTCAGCCCATACTGTCTTACAATGTCTCCGAAGGGGTAGCATATACACTGCAAACAACATGGGGGACAACACCGACCCCTGAGGAACCCCACAAGACAGAGAGAATGAGTCGGAAGAAAAAAATCCCTGACACAACTCTCTGTGTTCTACCAGTTAGAAATGATGTAAACCACCTGAGGACTGCACCAGTCAGGCCACAGATGGACCCTGAGGGCTCAAGCAGCACCCTATGGTCTACAGTGTCAAAAAAGCTGAGGATAGATCTAAGAGAACCAGAATGGAATGGTTTCTCTGATCTCTCGCCATCAGGAGATCACTGAGCACCTGAGCCAAAGCAGTCTCAGTACTATGCCTCTTACGGAAACCAGACTGGAAAGGTTCGTAGACATTATGGATGGTCCAGTGATTCTCCAGTTGAGTTGCCACTACCTTCTCAATAACCTTTCCTATTAAGGGAAGGTTCAAGATAGGTCTACAGTTAGCTAGAGCGTCTGGGTCCAATGAAGCTTTCTTCAGAAGGGGTTTCACCACAGCCTGCTTCAGGGAGCTTGGAAACTCACCCAATTCCAAGGAGCACTGGACAATCTGAGCCAGAACCGGGCCAATGATATCGCAACAACCCAAAATCAGGGAAGTTGGGCCAGGATCTAAACCACAGCATGTAGGGCACATCCCCTTGACAATCTGCATAATATTCCCGAACTCCGGCAGGTCAAAGGTACTCCAGGAAGTACGAGGTATAGTGACAGAGCACCTACCAACAGCGTCCCCCATAGAATGGGTCAAGAGCATCTCCGATCTGATGTCGGCCACCTTATTCGCAAAGAATCGAGCAAGCTCATCACACTCCATTTGTGAAAAAACTTGACAGAGCTGCAGACAGGCTGGGTTGCACAACCTGTCCACAGTTCGGAAGAGTTGAGCTGGTCGATTCTGAGTGACAGCAATCTCCCTGGAAAGGAGCTCTGCCTTTTTACAGGAGATCGCTGATTGGTAGGTCTGATAATGCTCCACCAAACTAAGATGGTCAACCTCCAGGTTGGATTTACGCCAACGACGTTCTAACCTTCGTCCCACATGCCGCAACTCCCTCAAGGACCCATCAAACCAAGGGGCCCAAGGGCAAAGTGGAAGGGGACAAACCTGGACAGGAGCAATCAGGTCAAGGGCCATGGAGATGGTCTTATTATAGGCCAGGACCAATGGCTCTGGACCTGAGCTGGCATCAGGGAACTCCGAGAGGTCAGTCACCGCTGCCAGGTATTCAGGGCTCACATCCCATAAAGGGCGGTAACTGACCATCTTCACAGGGGCAGACCTACAAAGGGGGATGCAGAAACTGAACCTTACGGTGTAGTGATCGGACCAACCGACAGGTTAGACCCCCAAGTCAGAGGCCTCAATCCCCAGGAGGAAAACCAAATCCAGAGAATGTTTCCTCAGCAACCCATAATCATGGTCAATCTGTGTGAAGCCCAGTGATGTCATCAGCTGGAGGAAGTGCTGTCCAAAAGGCGAGAGTTCGTCGTCAACCAAAGCATTGAAGTCACCCAAAACCATCAGTCTGGGTGACTCCAATGCCATGTCGATGGTGAAGTACGCCACTTCCTTCAGGAATCGCTTTTCATCCCCAGGTGGACGGTAGACAAGACCTATCCTGCAGCCCACACCAGCTACCACAGTACATTCGAAGGATACGGTTTCCTCTACTGGTACACCAGTGAGGCCCAACTCAGTCTTAAAACAGACCGCCCCCCGCAGTCCAATCTCAGGCGGTGCATCACCGAGTACCTGACTGGAATTGCCGCTTCCAAAATGGGGCCGGCATGTTCATCCAGCCAGGTCTCGGTGATGCAAGCCAGATCAGCTGATCCAACAAGATCCACAATAATTGCGATTTCGTTCTTAATAGATCTGGCATTGCATAACACCGCCTGAGTTGGGCGGGGTTCATGAGCCGTCCTAGCTACTTGCCCATCAATAAAGATGGTGCCCTTGGGTATGGGGACTAGACATGGGGTGCCACATTCCAGGCTCCATTTCGCCCCAGGGTGTCTTCTAAGCCTAACCAACCCTATGCGGGAGATCCGCTCATTTGTCCTCCAATGTCTGCGCCCCCACCACCATGCCCACCACCATCCCTCCTATGTACAATACCCAGCGTACGACAGCGCTGGTAGATAGAAAAAGACAAAGGAAGGGGGGCAAACAGGCGGAGGGCGCGGAGAGAAGAGGATGAATAGTGTAAGACCGGGGAGGCAGACAGACATATTCCACAGGCTAATAACCACCAAACTAAAACTAAGGCTCCACAACAAGAAAATTCTAACTTTCTTATAAGATAATTACCATAAAAATAGTCACAATACACCCAGTAAAATAAACATATATGAATAACCCCACAAAACCCTAAATATTTAAAACTTAAAAACAAACAAAAAACAAAAATAATTTATATAAATTATATTAACTATATAAATTCTTCCAGTCAATGAGTTTTAAATTAATAAAACTAAAATAAGATTCATCTTCATGGGGGAGCTCTCATCACCCCCTACAATGACTTAAACAGAAAAAATGTAACTCTCTCACAGCCACATTTAAACAGAGTTATAAGATGTAGAGATTGTTTAAAAAGAAAAGGCTCTCTCACAGCCAGTCCCAAAAATAAACTAAAATAAAACTTGATAAGAAAAGATAGTTGACAGCAGAACTAGACCGAACTTTCCAGATGAGCACCAACAACAAAGCAATATTATTATTCAGAACTTATGAAATCCTCTAGCAGGGTTAAATTGCACAACCAATAAACCACCCCAAGGAGGACACAAGGGCACCACCAAATCACTCCACTTAAGAGGTGGGTACAATCCGACCCCTGTCAGCTAGCCCACCACCTCTCCAGGAAAGTACCGACCCTACGGCTGATACCCTGGCCCCCCAGATAGGCAGGCTGCCCACAGTGACCACCTCAGGGTTAGTTAGATTAACTAACCCTAATATAGCTGTTATGGTGGAATTGCCCCAATACTTCAGTGAGGCATTCAGAGGAAAAACAGGTTTAACCTTATGCCCCCCCAACACAGACTATCAAACAGGACAAGAAATCTTCTAGTCACAGTCTGCAGCAGATAGTCAAAGCACAACAATGGCTCATGCTGATTCTGGGCAGTACATAACGAACAAACAAATCCCCAAAATGCCAAAAGCAGATAGACAAAGCAGGAATTTAAGCACTTTCCACGCCAACTTCTTCAAAAGCTCAAGCTGACTGTAGTTAGTACATACTGAATGAGGCAGTACCCCGGAAAACAAAGTATGTTACCACAGGGATCCAAGAGTTAGTAGGGGGGGTCATTAAAAACTCTGTTGAACCGCAGCAAAACAAATCCAGGCAGCAGGTTCCAGTAGCCAACTTAAACAAGTGCTGGATCCAACGCTCACAAAAAAAAACAAAACTCCAAGATAAATCCCCCGGCAAACGCCAATGCCAGCAAAAGCCACAGTCAAAGAGGTAGACTCCCAAAGTTCCTAGTAACAGGACTCCGAGCTATCCCCAGGGCAAACGCCACAAAACACAGGTGTAAACGCGACTTTCCGCACCAGCGGAGCATGAAATCAGGGCAGCCAGGATCGCACAGATCAAAGACGCATTCCAGCATTACCATAGAGCCGCAACGATTCAGGGTCAACGCTACCAGCAAATACGGAACCGGTAACGATCACCGAAACTAATAACTGTTGTAGACTAAAAAGAAATAGTGAGAATCAAAATAAAAACTAAATCAAACAAACTATATTAAAAACAGCTATTAAAACGACTATATGGAAGTTGAAGTAACGCTAAAACAGAAGTAGAATAGAGGTTGACCCAGCGTGGTCGCCATCTTGGTATGCACTCTTGGTATCTACACAAATTCTTTCCATTTATGGAACGCTGCGCAAGAATGCATGAATTTAATATGTCTGTCCCCTACTGAGCCTAGCAAGGCAAATCCTAAATCTATCTCCCACCTCTTACATATTGTACCGTGTCCCCTTTCACTTCTAGTAATGCTTTATAAAGATAAGGTATCATATGCAGGAGAGGAGCTTGTCCCTCCTGTGCTCTTCTTATAAAGTCAATAATAGTGGAATGGTATCCTTGTGGAAGTTGATCTCTAGGGAATGTCTTAACAAAGTTAATCACTTGTAAATACTGAAACCTATCTTGAGGTTGCAGGCCATAGAGCTGCTGGAGTTGTTGTTTGTTTGTTTGTTTGTTTGTTTATTTCAAGGTTAAAACCATTGAGTGTAAAATTCATTTACAATGGTGACCTTCCATGCATACAATACACAAGCATACAATAAATTTGAATTGTAACAGCACAATAAGCACAATTAATTAAAACAATTGCACAACTTTTTCGAGGACCACAGAAACTTTTTCAATACAAAAACTGAGGGAGGTTTTCTGGTCTGTATCCTAAATTCTTGAGGGAGACTGTTCCAAAGAACTGGAACATAATAATAACTAACTAAAACAAGATTGGGAATGCTTAGTTTTATAAAAAGGAACCAACATTTCTCTTGCACAAGAATTCCCCAAAGAAGGTTCTATGTTCCTAAAACTTAACCTGTCGAGGGGCGGAGTCAACTGCCAAACAGAACAGATGTGTGAGAGAGAGAGAGACAGAGAGAGAGAGAGAGAGAGAGATGCTCTGCAGTTTGAACAGGGGAAAAACCTAAAAACTAAAATTTCCTGCATGAAAATCAAACTTGTAGACACAGATTTGAACTCAGCTACAAAAACTACATCAAGTGCATATCAAATTTGTGAAAAAATGGGTCGGCATACCAGAGCAGCTACTGCAGGGGAA
Source organism: Neoceratodus forsteri (assembly GCA_016271365.2). NCBI lineage: Eukaryota > Metazoa > Chordata > Ceratodontiformes > Ceratodontidae > Neoceratodus > Neoceratodus forsteri. The sequence continues at coordinate 873,755,433 of CM028132.1, read as the reverse complement.
GAGGCCCACTAGAAGACACCACAACCATCGGGGAATGAAGAACACCATCCCCCAACCCAAAGCGTGGATCCCCCGCAACCTACAAATGTGGCTTTACTAAAAGCCATTCAAAATATGGAATATAAAAATCGAATCTTTAGTGAGTAAATTCACCATTTTGGGTGCTAAAGTGTCCGGAGTTCAGGAGGAAGCCAAATCAGCAGTGGACACAGCTAGGAAGGCACTCATCGCAGCGGTGGATCAGCGCTTTTAGCTGATTGTTTCGTGAGGGCACAGTTTAGGCCCAACCCCTGCCCACCCTCACCCCACCCACCCCTGGAAATAGTTCCTTTATGCCTGGGGTTCTGACATCATTTCTCAAGAGTGCAAGGTGCATATCACTGTCATATCCTCTCTAGCACACTACACTGACAATATAAGTATACACATTGTATAATATATATATTTCTATACAACAAACCAATCTCACATGCACACACACACACACACACACACAGGAAAAAGTAGATAAACATGTGGGGAGTAGTGCAATGTAATGGCTGTGGGGCAGCAGTCTTCCGGGAGTCTTTCTGGAGGCTGAGATGCTGCCCTATTTGCAAACAACTCTCTGCCCTGAGGGAGGAAGTTGCCCGTCTTCAGGCCACATTGGACAGCAGGAAGGGAACCTCCCCCATCCAGGGAGCACCAGAGCCACCACCACTACCTCAGAGGTTGCGAAGAAAGCACAGCAGTTGGACCACAGTGGGCTCAGGGATGGTGGAACAGAGGCACACCCAGTCAGTTGTTCCACTCCACAATCCATACACCATTCTGAGGGAGCATAGCTCCCCTATAGATGCACCTGCAGAGGAGACTAAGTAGGCTGAGGACAACTGTCACAAGGGAGGCCCACAGGAAGGAGGCAGAGGACACCATAGGGAAAGGAAGCAGCTCCTGGTGGGGGACTCAATTATTAGGGGGATAGAACTGGGGGGAGCAGGGAAAACTGAAGTAAAGTGCCTGCCTGGTGCCATGGCTTGGAGGGACAGGAAGCGCATCCTCAGGATCACGAGAACAGCTGCACAGGAGTTTGAGCTGGACGTCATTGTCCACCTAGGGACAGATGACTTGGCTCATCATGAGATTAAAGCAGTGCAGGAGGACTTTGTAGAGTTGGGGAGGGGCCTAAGACAAGTAGCACATACAGTATCCTTCTCAGAGGTGCTGCCTGTCAATGGCATGGGGGAGGCGGGGGTACTTTGCACCATGTAGTTTAATGAATGGTTGAAAAAAATGGTGTGGAGCACAGGGGTTTGGCTTCATTGGGGACTGGGGTTCCACCTGGAGGGACACCAGCCTATACTGGCAGGATGGTCTGCATCAGTCCAGGAAGGGAATGAGTCTTTTGAGCAATCGGTTTAAATGCTTCATTAGCAAGCTTTTAAACTAGTCAAAGGGGGATCCACTGATAAGCAGCAGGAAAATCTCAGACTCTCCCTACAAAACAGGGTACTAAATGAGAAAAAGACAGAGGTAGAAAGGTCAGTGGGGGATGCTGCAACAGAAGGTAAAGCTATCAAAAAATGGAGAGCAATGAGTACCAATGCCCATAGTCTGGGTAACAAGCTTCCTGAATTAGTGGCCTTGATGGAGGAGGAACATCTGGATATCGTGGCAGTCACAGAAACATGGTACACACAAAACCATGACTGGGACGTAAACATACCAGGATACATTATCTACAGGAGGGACAGGGAGGGTAAAAGAAGAGGAGGAGTAGCTCTTACATAAGGGAAGAAATCAAAGCAACAGAACAAAAGGGTAAACAGGGAGGAGAAGCAGCACTGTGGGTAAATTTGGAGACAGGCAATTGCACCACAATCTGCACAGGGGTTGTAAACAGACCCCCTTCTCAGGGGGAGGAAATGGACAAGGAAATGATAGAAAGTATACTTAGAATGGCAGAAAAAGGGGAGATATTGCTGATGGATGATCTGAATATGACAGATGTTAATTGGAGTGCAGTTGCAGCAGCCACTTCAAAGAGTGGGGTTATTCTAGATGCCCTACAGGGGGCATGCCTTAGACAACTAGTATTGGAGCCCACTCGAGAGGGAGCAATCTTAGACCTGGTTCTCTCAAATGGAGATGGAGAGAGGATCACAGATGTAGAAGTGGGTAGCCATGTGGGAACTAGCGACCATCGAACAGTATGGTTCACAATAAACACAGCAACAGAGTCAAGCCATACAAAGGCAAAAGTACTGGACTTTAGGAGGGCTGACTGCCAAAATGGGTGAGTGCCTAAGGAATGCACTAGCAAATGGGCAGGAAGGAGGGGTGGAAGAACAATGGGGAATAATAAAAACTGCCATCACAGAGGTAACAAGCCTTTGTGTGAAGCAAATAAACAAAATAAAACGATGTAAGAAACCACTATGGTTCTCAAAGGAAGTGGCAGTGAAGGTTCAAGAGAAAAAGAAAGCATTCAGGAAGTACAAGGAATCACAGAAGGAGCAGGACAGAGAACTGTATCAGTTAAAGCAAAAGGAAGCTGGGAAGGCAGTCAGAACAGCAAAGGCCCAAACCGAGGAAAAGATAGCCAACTCAGTTAAGAAGGGGGATAAAACCTTTTATAGGTACATCAGGGAGCGAAGGAAGACCAATGGAGGGATAGTGAGGCTTAATAAAGGGGGGAGGGGGGGCAGAGGGTGACTGTGAAAAGGCAGAGATACTAAACAAATATTTTTGCTCAGTATTTACAAATGAAGAGGGGGAGGTACCTAAAACAAACAGTAGAAACACTCTGGATACAGAAGTTGATACCAGCCCATTTACAGAAGAAAGGGTTATGAGAGAACTCTTAAAACTGAAGGTGGACAAAGCAATGGGGCCTGATGGGATTCATCCCAGAATTCTAAAGAACTAAGGGTAGAACTAGTGACACCACTGACTACCCTCTTTAACAAATCATGGGAGGATGGGGTGGTACCCGAGGACTGGAGGAGGGCAGATGTGATTCCCCTTCACAAAAGTGGGAGCAAGGCAGAAGCAGAAAACCACAGACCTGTTAGTTTAACCTCAGTGATAGGGAAAATGATGGAATCACTTCTGAAGGAAAGAATTGTCGAGTATCTAGAGGCCAGAGGGCACAGGACCCAAGGCAGCATGGATTCACAGCGGAAGGTCATGCCAGATGAATCTGATAGATTTCTTTGATCGTGTGACCAAAGTAGTAGATCAGGGAGGGCTGTGACATGGCCTACCTAGACTTTAGCAAGGCATTTGACACAGTCCCACACAAAAGATTAATATACAAGTTAGCCAGCCTGGGAGTGGGTCCCAAGATGACAGCCTGGGTAAAGAATTGGCTGGAGAATAGGACACAGAGAGTAACAGTAAATGGAGTCCACTCTGAAGAAAGGGGGGTTACTAGTGGGGTACTGCAGGGTTCAGTATTAGGACTGGTCCTCTTCAATATCTTTGTAAGCAACATTGCAGAGGGACTGGAAGGAAAAGTATGTCTCTTTGCAGATGACACAAAGATCTGCAACAGAGTTGATGCACAAGGTGGGGTGGAAAGGATGAGAAGGGACTTGGCAAGGTTAGAGGAATGGTCAAATGTATGGCAGCTTAGATTCAATGCTAAGAAGTGCAAAGGTAATGCACCTGGGAAACAAAAACCCAGGGGAAGAGTACACAATGGGGGGTGAGATACTAACAACAACAAAAATGGAAAGGGACCTGGGGGTAGTCATATCAGATGACCTAAAGGTGGGCAAGCAATGTGAGAGGGCTGCAAGGAGTGCTGGGGGGGATACTGGGATGCATAGGGAGAGGCATCACCAGTAGAAAACAGGAAGTTGTTATCCCTGTGTACAGACAGCTGGTGAGACCCCATCTGGAGTACTGTGTGCAGTTCTGGAGACCCAATCTCCGCAAAGACATAGACAGGATGGAAGCTGTCCAGAGGAGGGCAACTAAAATGGTGCAGGGTCTGCACCGGAAGACATATGAAGAGAGACTTAAGGAGCTTAATATGTATAGCCTCGAGGAAAGGAGGAAGAGGGGAGACATGATAGAAACTTTCAAGTACCTCAAGGGAATCAACAAAGTCCAAGAGGGTAGCATCTTTCAAAAAAAGAGGTGTGCAAGAACAAGAGGGCACAATTTGAAGATAGAGGCGGGGTGCCCAGAGGTAATTTAAGGAAAGCATTTTTCAGAGAGGGTTGTGGATGCATGGAACGGCCTTCCAGAGGAGGTTGTGGAGTCAAAAACAGTGGTGGAATTCAAGCATGCATGGGACAGTCATAAGGCAATTCTAGGGGGTGGGGCTAGGAAGAAGTAGGCTGCTGGTTAACTAGGATCTGCAGCTTATCCAGTAGGTAGGGAAATGGGCAGACTGGGTGGGCCAAGCAGTCCTTATCTGCCGTCAAATTCTATGTTTCTATGTTTCACCATGGCTGCAGGGGTAACCAATGAGAATATAGTGCTCCGTTAGTGGGTGGAACAACTTGAAAACCAATCCCGGGCTCAGCACCTCCGAATAGTTGGTCTACCAGAAGAGGGGGACCTCAAGATGTTCATCCGGCAATGGTTGGAGGATAAATTACAGACAGATGCCTTTCATGTTCAGAAGGCATACAGGATTACACCACGTTGAGCTATGGGGATGGACCCCCAACCTAGAACTGTGATGGTGGATTTGGCAGACTCCTCGGAGAGGGACGAGCTTCTTCAGGCAGCACGATGAGCAGCTGAGCTGGAGTGGAACACAGCGCTGGTCTGAATCTTCCTTGACCTGAGCTACGCCACTAGAGCTAAACACAAAGCATTTGATGGGGTTCGGGCCCAGCTCCGAAGCCTAGGAGTACAGCAATATTTTAATTATGCTGCCTCGCTTGAAAGTAATGTATGGCGGCAAGACCTTTGTGCACACTGATCCTGCAGCAGCTGGGAAACAAGCTCTGAATCGGAGGCCTGAGGATCCAGCTAGCTGTGAGGTAACACTGATATTTTATCCTGGAGAGCACAAAGGGCTTAAATTTAATTGCCTATGGGATATGTAAGTTGAGAGCGGGCTGTGGAACAGTTTGTTCGTGGAACTTTATTTTGTTTAAAGTTGCTACAGCTATTGCTTTCACTCATGCAAACTGGAACTGTTTTGGGGGAGGCCTGAAAATGGTCGAAGTCCAAAAGGTACTATGGCGTCTCGCCTTGACGCAGTTGGGAACTGGTCATCTTCTTGGCAAGCTTTTTCAGTTTATCCCGCCATAAGGAACACTGTTAATGCAGGAGGTATAACACATCATACTCTGACGCTCTTTCGAGGAGACTAAGAACAAATCCCGAGACTGTGAATTACTGATTGAGAAACGTTAATAAATGCAAGTTCTAGTTTAATGTTTACCTTAAATATAGAGGTGTTTTTCTTTATGAGGTTCAAGTTTGAGTAAATGAAACAATGTGACTTAGGTTCTGCTTAAGGGCAGGATCTCTCAACGTCCACTGTATGCTATATAGATGTGATAAAGACCTTTAAATCTAAATAATATGGATGTATAATTTCTACGCAATGTTTTCAAACTGGGTACAGGTCTTGTTCTTGGCAGTTTATGCTTTATGGACAATATTCTCATCTCTTTCAGAGACATTTACATTGGATTCCCCCAACTGTAGTAACAAAGTTCTGGAGTGTATCAAATCCTGTTATTGCATGACGTAACCCTAATGTAATGTAATTACTATATCTCTGCTATTTACCTCAGAAAGTAAAGTCTTGTATTGAATTGTACAAAATCAATAAATTATAAGCACAAAAAAAAAAACTGTCACTCAAAACTAGTGTCATCGCCACAAAACTGCAGAATAGTCTCTCAATTCTTGAGACCTGGTTCTCTGCAAACTCCCTTAAACTCAATGAGGAAAAAACAAAAGCCGTACTGTTTGGTTCAAGACGGCTGGGCCCTGACAGGAGCCAGCTGCTCCAGATCTGCACAAACCAAGGGAAAAGAGTCAAGGTCATGGCCAGTTTCAAATACCTTGGGGTCCACCTCGACCAAGAAATGACCTACCGACCCCATATCGACTCCATAACCAGGTCCACCCATCAAAAGCTTGGCCTTCTTTACCGTCTGGGGAGTTCCCTATCCTTGGTTGCACGCCGGGCAATTGCCTCCTGCAATCTCCTCCCCTCCATTCTATATGGAGCTCCCCTACTGCAGTTCCTCCAAGAGACGGAATTCACTAAACTTGCCGTACTCTATAGCCATGTGGCTCGTTTCGCCACAAACTCCTCTCCTAGGAGGCATCATTGTGAGGCACTTAAAGAACTAAACTGGCCCACTCTTCGGCACAAGCTAGCTTACCCAGTTGCTTGCCTTGCCTTCAAGTTCACTGCCCTAGGTCCCCCCATCTTAGTGGCCTGCTCTCCCCAAAATACAAATTCAACCCTGCGATCATCTGCAAATTATCCCCTTGACATCCCTAGGATACGCTCCAACCAAGGCAAACGCTCTTTCAAATATGCTGCCTCCTACCTATGGAACTCTCTTCCACCTAACCTGACTGACTCATCCACCCTTAACAAATTCAAGTCTGGACTTCAACTATATTTTCTCAACCTCAGTCTCTGTGGCTGTAACCGTTAACTTCCTAGTCCATGCCTCCTTACACTGAGCTGGCTTGAACCTCGCTTCATCCTGGATGTATCTCCTAAACTTAAATCAATTTACTGTTGTTGACTACCTTCCCTACAATTTAGGGATGAAACTCGATGTCTAAATAGTCTAACTGGAATTTCTGATTAGCTCTCCTGTATACTGTTTTCTATCCTACACCTGTGTATGTACTATAACTTCTGTAAATAATTGCTTGAGTCTGTTTACTTCCCCCTACAAACTGGGATTGAAACCTGATGTCATATGGTCCTGACTGAATCCTGATTTATCTCTCCTGTATACTGTTTGCTATGCTACTCTTGTGTATGTAATGTAAACACTGTAAATGGCTTGGGCCTGTATTGTATACCTTACCTTAACCCTGTATACTGTCGATAATCTCTATTTGTGTAATATATATATCTACTGTAAAAAATACTGTCTTTAAATGTCTATATCTGTAATTAATTCTGGGTCGCCCCTGAAAAAGGGACCTCTGGTCTCAGTGGGTTTACCCCGTAACCAAAATCTAAATAAATAAATAAATATGTAGGAATATGACCCAGCCCACTTTTATAAGCAAATTACCATTTATGCATTTCCCTTCTTTCACGTAAGGGTATCCATCCTAATTGTTTGTACAACTCACAACGATGCACATTTTGGACATTTTAGCACCAATCTGGCTAACCTATTTTATTTTTATTTATTTAATACATCCTGTCTAGACAGCCTATCACTAGTTGCATTGTCATACAAAATATCTCCAAAATCCGTAAGAGGAAGAATACGATTTTTAGGATTAAATTTTATGTTTCTGAGTCAAAACGATTTTTATTTCTATAAAGAAAACCCACCCTCTTACTCACCTGGGTTATAAGCTAGTCTACATGGGTGTTCCCAGAACCTAACCTATCTAACCAAAACCCTAGATACAGTACTTGTAACTTTCAACACATTCCTGAGTACAGTAGATCCTGATCCATCAGCAATTTTCCAGTCTGGGTCCCCTCTTAGTTTTAAAGCTGCCCCAAAAAGCAATCAAGACCCATACGCCTTGGGATCTGCCAAGTTTCGTACCGGTCAGATATATGGTTGCGAAGTTATTAAGCGTGATCTGCGTGCGTGTTTACACTTCTTTTTTTTAATTCTACAGTCACGCCTACAGATCGCACGGTTTGCGCGACTGGTCCGAAATCTTCAGGGAACATGCGGCTGGGGTCCCCGATGTGCCTTTTGAAGATTTCATGAAAAAATATTAAACGGTTCAAAAGTTATTCAAAAAACAAGTTCCCATTATAAGTCAATGGGAAAAGTTAACAAAAAGTTCGACAGTGTCGCAAATGCAGTTTTTACTTTCACAAATGGCCCTTTTACTGTCGCAAATCCGCCATTTTGTTTTCAGGTATTGATCAGAAAAATGATTGGCATTTAAATTTGGGACCCTCTAGTAACCCAATTCTTTTTGTATTCACCTAGTCAGACCCTGGGGATGCTAGCCATGTCTTTATTTTGGGGTAAAACACCCCAGAAACATGTTTTTCAAATTTCTGGAAAAAGTACTTTCACAAAGTATTGTTGCACTTGCAACACTGTCGAATGAATTTGCGAAAGCTTTCGCAAACTGCGACAGTACTTTTCTAGGCTGTGGGAAGATGACAGCACTTGTTTGGCATCCTGCTGCAAAAGAACGGTTTGGTGTTTTGGCCTGAAATTTGGAGCGAACGCAGCCGACATCTCACAGATGTGCCTTTCCATGTTTTGTTGAAAAAATATTACATGGCGGCAAAGTTACGGCACTCCAAATTTGATGCTTTTTCCCATAGGAAAACATTACGGCCTCCGACGCATTACAGGAATCCTTGGGGCCCTGATGCAAAATAACGGTTTGCTCTTTTGGGCTGAAATTTGGAGGGAACACAGCCAACATCCCACAGATGTGCCTTTTTGTGGTTTGGTAAAAAAATGTTACAGGGAGCCAAAGTTATGGCACTCCGAACTTCTCTTTTTTCCCCATAGGATAACATTATGGCGTTCGCCGCGCCTTTCAGGGCCTGTATCGCGGAAACCATGCGAGATACGGACTTTTCATCGGAAAAATACAGGAGCTAAGTACAAAACTAGCCAGGAAAGTCATAAATCATATGGCTTTTAAATTTCTTTCCTACATCGTACGGTTCCTGAGATATAAGCAATTTAGTATTCCAAGTTCTCATTTTCTGCTCCAAGAAACATTACTATGCATACATTCTTTGTACTCACTGTCTTTCTTTATGCAGGTTTTGGGGAAAACCAGCCTGTGTGCTTACATTACTGGTACTGTTACCATTTTCGCTCACCGTTCACGTCTACGCCACCATGTGCGTTACCCTTTGCATTTTCATTTGCGCTCACTTTTGTGTTGTTTTTAACATTTCTGTCTATACTACTGTTTCTCTTTCCATTTCGCTTTGCGTCACCATGTGTATTACTATTTGCGTTTGCGGGTACAATGTTATTATGTGACAAGACATCATGCGGCGGGAGCGGCCCCGCGCTCCCACCACCGCATTACATTCACTATTTCTCATTATCATTCTCAAAAAGAAGGGAAATTAGAGGCAAAAAACTCCATTTAATGCATTAGTTAGAGTTGTTCCACACCGACATGTGCGATGAAATTCGATTGTTAGGTTGAAAGCCCTTGGCTCCCCGCCCACACCCCTTAAACCAGCATCGGGTGTGCATTAGGATTGTTGGTCCTAACTCTCACCCCATTCTCCCATGGGTGTAGACAGGCATACTCCAAGCACTCCATGGTGTGCAATTTTATTTAAGGGGGGTAGCAAGTAGGCTCTGAACTGCTTCCTTTTTCCATGAAAACTAACAAAGAAAATACTGAACCTTTCTGTAATTTTATTCATAGGAGTCAAAACTAGAAGGACTGGTCACTAATACTCTCTTTGCATCCCAAGGACAATACAACTTTACAAGCTCTGGGCTCGTATGTGCGTGTCTTAGGGAACAATGCATGGCAATTGTATTTACCCATGCATGGCAACAACCGATGTCATGAAATACAAAAGTTGTATTTATTGTGCCAAATGAGGCAACAAACACAGTCCTGGTGCACATTTGTGTATTGTCTGGCTACATCCCAGGTTTGGGGGGGGGGGTAGCTCACCCTAACAAGGCGGTGGGGTGGGGTAGCAGTGAGTCCACTTGGTGTGTTCGGTGTGGAACAACCCTAACTAATGCATTAAACTGAGTTTGTTGCCTCTAATATACATATACATATGTATTTATTTATTTATTTATACACACACACACACACACACACACACACACACACACACACACACACACTTTCTAGATGAAACTTGCCACAATGCATTCACAAGCAGCTGAGCCTTCGGGAGAACTTAAATAAAACATATCATTTAGACACCGTTTGGCTTTTATTTCGCATTAGTTCTGTATTCCTCCTCCCCATTATTTATTACTGATGAAATGTGCATGAAAAACAGGATGTTTGCTCCTGAAGAGTTCATCTATACCTGTTGCTTTCTCCCTACCTGAAGTCATAATGCACTGCTTATAACATCACAGTTACTCCCAGGGCAACAGACTGTGATGTCACAACAGAGGATTATGAAGTAGGGAGTAAGCTACAGTGGCAGATGAACTTCAAAGTATAAAGATCATGTGTTCATACAAAATTCCTAAGTAATAAATAATGTTAAGGAAAAATCTATAGAATATATAAGGAATACAAGCTAAATTGTACCTAAATACTGTATTACTTTTTTCAAAGTTTTCTTTGAGGCATCAGCAGCCTCTTTAACACTTCACAGATGCACAATTTGAACTGCATTTCAATATACACGGATGTAAGCCCCCCCCCCCCCATCTAGGGGTATCCAGATGGTAAACTGTTGGGAGGGAGAACTGTACAACCCAACAGTCCACAAATAATAACAGGAAAACAGTACCAGAGTCCCACGGGTGGCGCTGGTGATGGATGGACTCCATCGGGTGGTGCTCCCTGGCCGGCAGACACTGAAGGGATGCTGCACTGGGATGACGCGGATCTTCACCTGCCTGGCCTTGCCCACTTCACTGGATGGCCTTTGTAGACAGCCTTCACCAAGCAGGCCTCTTGACAATTCCCATGATGGTAGCTGGTTCTTCGGGATCAACCCTAGAACACACTGGTGGCTGGCTGTGGAAGCAAACTTATTTTAGCAGAAAACAGTTCCTTCAATAAACGAGGCAAACACCAAACTGCAGAAAACTGGGGATCCCATGTAATGAACAGTTGAGTAAAACAGGAACAGTTACTCCATGAAGCAATGAGGCAGTCCACTTGCTTTAGACCCTGCAGGTCACATCGTGGTGCCCTGGACTGCATAGGCCACAATCGGAAGCAAATCAGTTGAGGTGGCCACCTATAGCCTAGGTAGTTTAAGTCCACACACAGGCAGCAAAAAACCCTTGTGGCTGAATCAGGCTCTTGAAAGCAGGCAGCAACATACCACGTTTCCTCCTCGAGCACATCTTTGTTTTCCTCCAGCTTCTCTCCTCTCTCTCAGCACAGAGAAAAGACCCTCAGGGGGTTGCCATCTCTAGAAGACCACCCTCTACATCCACTCCTCTTAGGGCACAGAGCCCAGGAAGTAACCATCCCAGCCAGAGGGGCAAACTAGTACCAGGAGGAGTCCTGGACCCCTGGCTCACAGTACAGCCCTCTCACCTTATTTCTTTCACTTGTCCACGGTGCTCCTTTGCAGGCAGCACACTTCTGCTTTGTCCCTTCCAAAGGACCTGAAAACTGCCAGCTAGTCCCATGCCTAGGGCCCCCCAAACAACGGCTGTTGCCACTTCCTTATCCCAGTCTCACTTTACATGGCCCACAAAAATAATAAACCGGCCGCATGACCGAGCAGGCTGATGCCCCGCTCTGACCTCCTCTTTCTCACGTTCTTCTACTGAATCTCCCGAAGGCGCCAAATCAACCCCCTTATATTCCCCTCTCTGAAAAGGCGCCAAAAGCCACGGGTCCAATCAGAGACCCAACTCCAAGGCGCCAACCCAATTGTGCTCCCTGAAGAACTCTGGGACCTGCAGTCCTCCAAAACAACTATTTATTTACCACTATTATGGCGCCGGCCAGCACCGAAAACTACTCCTCTAAATAAGGCTGCTATGCCTTTAAAACTTCTTCCGAGGCAGGCACACATGCCCAGTAGTGTGGGACTGCCGAGACTATTTTCAAATTTTCTTTTATTTATTTATTTATTTTTTAAAACTGTCCTTCCACATCCTTGGATGGTCCCGAGCCCAGCCGAGCCTGAAAACCGGACCCGAGACCAGGAGCAGCTGCTCCATTAATTTCTCTTTTTCCTCTCTCTTGGTGGCTGCGCATGCTTAGAGTGCAGACCACCATTAACTATTTACAAACTGCTGTCCATAGTCACAACAACTCGCCAGAACCGAACACTGCCCTAAACATGTCCAGAGGCACAGAAACTTCATGTGGCTCCTGGCCCCCTGTCCCAAAGGCCAGAAACCTAGACGGAGCAGCATGAAGCCGCGGAACCCATCCATGGACCAACATGGTTCCAAAACCCACCACGGCCACTGTCTAACCCCAAAATATTGGAAGGGAGCTGCAGAAGGTGAACTCCATAAGATAAGCCCGTTGGGGGGCTTATACTGATAAAAAGCACATTTCTTAGCATCAGAATTAACAGAATGGTTAATCTGATACATCATATGGGGGAAAACAGGATAGCTACACATATCAAACTTATGAATCACACCATGACATGCAGAGATAACCATTATGGGTTATATCAATCAACACAAGTGAAAGTGAACACTATAATCACTGTTCGTGCTTTAACTAAACAGAATAAAGCAGTAAAAATACTCAAACTCGATTATCAGAGACACTTAAAAATAATCATTAAATCTAACAGTAACCTGCATTTATGCAGTACTCTATCATAAACTGAGAACCAGTTAATAACACTCTTACATAACTCACTGACTAACTTTAGAGTCCATCTGGAACTGTGGTATGAATACAAAGCACTGCAAACAAGGAAGTTCTAACTTATTTCATTTTATAGACAGGAGTCTACCACCAGGCTTGTGCATACAGTTCATGCAGGCTCGACAATTTGAAAGTCTGAGATGCTGGTGGGGATGTGTATGAGGATGGACGTCATGTAACCTGCAAAATATCCACTTTACTGTTATCCAAGTGAAAATGAAAGCAAAACGTCTAAAATCGCAGTCATCATAAAAGCGACCATGCTGTCGTCATGATTTTAATATGAGTAAGCAAACATGAACATCGTTAAACATTATGGGTGGGATTCACAAAAAAGATGAGCCGGTGCATCCCCGACTTGCATACTAGCACGATTCTGGAAGGACAGGGGTGCGCTGGCGTAACACCACCCATAATGGTATGTGGCGCATCGGGAGGGGTTGTGCAGGGGGTGTGCCCATGCACATGGGGCACAGCCCTATTCACAACCCAACTTGGAGGCACACTAGAGGATCATGTCTCTGATCTCAGGGTTCCATGTGCCTTCGTAGCTTACTGAGTGGCTGTAGAGTTTACTCTATAAACACTTGATGTCTGATGGTTAAAAACTCATGCCCTCGGCAACCAAGACTTGAAAAAAAGAGAACCAGTCCTCCCCTTCCACTCCTTTGGGGAGGCCGATCACCTGAATGTTCACAGCCCTGGTACTAATCTCCAGGATCTCAAACCTTGATCTAAGGTACATATTTTCCTTGGTTAGTTTTCTGAGTGTTGCTTGTGTTCTTTTTGAGCGTTCAACTGCTTCTGTTACCCAGATGACTGCAATTTCAATTTTTGAGTCCTGAGCAATCATGTGATTCAAAATCAGTATAATTTTCTTATCCATGTCCCGCACTGCCTTTAAACACACTCCCCCAAGGAGTTGAGGGCTCACTCAACTCAGAGTGCTAGCTTAAGTGCTACCCATTGTTGGCTTGGCCTGCTGCTGCATTTGCTGCTGCTGTTGTGGCTGGCCTTTCCCTTGCCCTCCAGCCATCACCTCAGTCTGCCCATGATAAAAATTATATCTGCTGGTTCCTTGCATTCTAAGGGTTCGAATGGTGTACAGCAAGAAAACAAACTTGGTGACTTAAAATTTAATTTTATTCAATTAATTAAGGTCTCTTATGGAGCCGAGTTGATGAGTGTCCTGTCTTGTGCATGGCTCTCTAGCACCCCATCCTGGCAAATGCTTCTATGATGGTAAAAGCCAAAGCAAACCACAGCTAATACCTAAAACTTATTTGTTAGGCTGCAACCCACAATGATACCTAGATTCTTCACCTTACCGTCTCAGCTACCAGGCACAGGGAAGTTACTGAAAAATCCAAGGAAAGGCAATAAAAGCAGTAGGGGGGTATTTTGAGTGTGAATACAGTATAAGCCCTACATGCTAATATTAATATTACTCAAACAATTAAAGCACACGGTTCCCAATAAACAGGTAGTAAGGCCGTGTACAAGATTATATTATATATATTTTAAGAGTTTCAAAGTAGCAAATCACAAATGGAGGGGGGACTCTTGGAGATACACTACAATTGTGAGTTCCAACACAAGGTAACCCATCTAAAAACAGACCAGCTCAACTCTTCCGAACTATGGACAGACTGTGCAATCCAGTTTGTCTGCAGTCCGGTCGAGCATTGTCACAAGAAAAGGGTGATGAGTTTGAGCATTTTTATGCTGATAAGGTTGCCTCCATCAGGGATGAGATCAGCCAGTGCCTCCCCATTGGTCCTTGCAGTGATCAATCATGTTGTACTAACACCCAGATAACCTGGTCTAGCTTCAGTCAACCAAAAATCATGGATATAGTGAGGATCATCCAGACTTTGCAGCCAACTTGCTGTAGTCTGGGCTCTGGCCCAACACACCTTCTTGTAGGGTGTGTTGGGATGATCGCCCCGGTCCTTACTGGAATAGTAAGGATGTCATTGGAGAGAGGGAATTTTCCAGATCCCTTAAAGGCGGCAGTGGTCTGGACCCTCCTGAAAAAGCCGTCCCTTGACCCAGACTGTCCTGCAAACTACAGGCCAGTCTCAAACTTACCTTTTGCAGGTAAAGTTGTTGAGAAAGTGGTTGCTCTGCAGCTGGAAGATCATTTAGCCAGCCACAATATCTATGATCCTCTCCAGTCAGGTTTCAGGAAAAGGTATAGCACTGAGATGGCCCTGGTTTGGGTACTAAATATCTTCTGATGGCCAGAGATCGGAGGGCCTGTACCATCTTGGTTATCCTTGATCTCTCAGCAGCATTTGACAGTGTAGACCATGGCGTGCTACTCGAGTGCCTGTGGTTTTTCTGTGGAAGTAGGGGAGGGCAGAACTCAGAGAGTGGTGTTGGGTACTTACTCCTTGGCCTCTCACTGTCTGCCCTGTAGGGTGCCGTAGGGCTCGGAGTTGCCGCCAATGCTGTTTGCAGTTACATGCTGCCATTAGGAGACATTATAATATGGTACGGCTTAAGTTTTCACTTCTATGCAGATGATTCTCAGCTGTGCATGTCTTTTGTGCCCAAGCAGGTGATATATACTGTCTCGGTGTTTAACAACTGCCTAAATGAGATACAGGACTGGATGAGTGCTAGCTGGCTGCAGTTAAACCCTGAGAAGATGGGAGGTGATGGTGGTGGACCCAGATCATAGGACGGCTGGGGTAGGGGCGGGATAACCCACCAAGCTGAGGCTTGGGGGTGTCCCGTTGTGTGCCTCGAGCCAGGTGTGTAACATAGGGATGATCTTCGATGAGGGCCTGACCTTGAAATCACAAGTGTCAGCAGTAGATAAATCTTTTTATCATCTAAGAATTATCGCCAGGGTGAAGCATCTGGTTCCGTCTGAAGATCTTTCTACCTTGGTCCACGCCTTTTTGTCACCACCCGTCTTGATTACTGCAACGCCCTCTACCTAGGGCTACCAGTGGTGGTTATCCACCACTTGCAGCTGGTGCAGAACGCGATGGCCAGGTTGTTAACTGGAGCCCCTAGATCCAGTCACAACACCTGTGCTGCGTGAACTGCACTGGCTGTCAGTACAGTGGCGTATAACCTTTAAGGTAGTGCTGTTGACCTATAAAGCCCTATATGACCAGGGACCCCGCTACCTGCACGATCTTCTGCAGCCTTACTGCACTTCCTGCTCACTCTGATCCTCTGACAAGTGATTGCTAGAGATTCCCAGGGTATGTCTGAAGACATTTGGAGCACAATTCTTTGCCTTTATGGCTCCTACCCTGTGGAATTCTCTACTTCACCAGATACGAGATAGCCTGATCATCGAAGGATTTAAGTCTGCCCATAAAACCTCACCACTTTTGTCAGGCCTTTAATGGGGCCTGATTGGGACTAATGGTACTGATTTTATAAGGAAATGTTTAATTATATTTTAGTGGTTGTTTTGTATTTGGTTTTATGACGATTGTGCAGGCAACCATAGTCTGGAACTCATTATTTCCCGTTCTCTGTTGCCCAATATTGCACCAGGTAGTTGGTGGCATTAGGCAATCAAAAAGGAAAATGCTCCCTACCCATTTACTAACATATGATCAGCCAACGTTATAATTATGGGACTGCCCGAGGAGACAGAAGAGAACTGAAAATCTTTCTGCAGCAACAGATTTTGGAGGCTACTAGAGTTGGGAACTTTACTGCCATTAAAGCCTACAGAATCAGCCCAAGGAGGGCCAGGGATACCAATAAAGTTTCACGTACCTTGTTCCTGACCACCACTTACTGTACTCTATGAAAAGAGATGCCTTCCTGAGGGCCACCCAGAGAAAAGGTACCATCCAGTGTGAGACTGCTACAGACATGCTTTTTCTCGACTTAGCTTAGCCAGATGCAGACTGTTCAATACCAGCAGGAACATCTGCCAGAACTAGACACATGGTGAATTCCCTGCAGGGGGAAGGCCTCAAACAACTGGTACAACAACCCACAAGGGACAGGGCTATCCTAGATCTAGTATTGACTAACAGGGAAAAGATCACAGATCTCCAGGTAGAAGGTCACCTGGGGGCCAGTGACCATCACATGGTATGGTTCAATTTGGCCACTACAACTAAATCATCCCATTCCAAGGCAAAAATATGGGACTTCAGAGGAGCTGACTTTGATAAGATGGCCAACAGAGTTAAGCTAGCCCTGGCAAAAAGTAGTACAGGTGAGGGGGTACAGGCAAAGTAAGAAAGCATTAAGGATGCAATCCTGGAAGCAACATCCCATTATGTTAGAGAGAAAAGGAAGTACAAAAGAAGAAGGAAACCACTTTGGTTCTCAAAAGCAGTAGCAGAAAAGGTCAGAGCCAAAAGGCTGGCCTTCAGGAAATATAAGGGAACACAGCAGGATCAAGATAGGGAGGCATACCAAACTTCCCTAAGGGAAGCAGGGAAGGCAGTAAGGTAGACAAAGGCCCAAGCTGAGGAAACACTAACACTGGCAGTAAAAGAAGGTGACAAGACTTTCTATAGGTACATTAGTGAAAGGAGAAAGTCCAGAGGGGGTATTACTAAGATCAAAGGGGGATAAGGGGGCGTGTGAGGAGGAGGACCATGTAAAAGCATCTATCTTAAATAGATACTTCTGCTCAGTATTTACTGAAGAGAAGGTAGGGCAGGGCCCACAGCTCAGCACCATGGACACAGTGGGGAGGGAGGTGAGCACTAGTCCATTCACAAAATAAAGGGTCCTACAAGAGCTCGATAAGCTCATGGTGGACAAGGCAACGGGACCTGATGGCATACATCCCAGGGTACTAAAGGAGCTAAGGGTGGAACTAGCAGAGCCATTATCAGAACTGCTTAGTGAGTCTCTGAGCAAAGGAGAGGTTCCAGAAGACTGGAGAAGGGCTCATGTGACCCCGCTCCACAGGAGTGGTAGCAGGAAGGAGGCAGGGAACTACAAATCAGTCAATCTTACCTCAGCAGTGGGCAAGATTATGGAGGCATTCCTTAAGGAAAAGATAGTGGAACACCTGGAATCCATAGGGGCACAGGATCCAAGACAACATGAGTTTACAAAAGGAAGGTCCTGTCAAACTAATCTCATAGATTTCTTTGACTGGATAACCAGAGTGGTGGGCCAAGGGGGAGCAGTTGATGTCGCCTACCTTGACTTCAGCAAAGCTTTCCATACTGTTCCACATAGATGATTGATTAATAAGCTGGGTAGGCTCGGGGTGGGTCAAAAATTAGTCAACTGGGTGGCAAACTGGGTGACGGGCAGAAAACAAAGAGTCGTGGTAAACAGTATACAGTCAGAAGAGATGCAAGTCACAAGTGGGGTACCTCAGGGATCAGTCCTGAGGCCAGTCCTCTGCAATATCTTCATCAGTGACATTGCAGATGGTCTGGAGGGTAAAGTTTTTCTGTTTGCATAGGACACCAAGATCTGCAACAGAGTAGATGATCCAGATGAGGTGGGCAGAATGAGAAGAGATCTGGATAAACTGGCAAAATGGTCGGAAGAGTGGCAACTGGGGTTTAATGCAAAGAAGTGCAAGATTATGCATATAGGGAAGAGAAACCCTGAAGCCACCTATAGGGTGGGAAGGGAGTTACTGGCAGTCACAAAGGAAGAAAGAAACTTGGGCATCATCATCACCGATGACCTGAAATCATTCAAGCAGACCACTAAAGCAGTAGGTAAGGCTAGGGGGATGTTAGGGTGCATTAGTAGGGGTATCACAAGTCGGAAGTCTCTTTACAAGACACTGGTTAGGCCCCATCTGGAGTACTGCATGCAGTACTGGAGGCCACACCTTCACAAGGACATTAACGAAACTGAGGCAGTCCAGAGAAGGGCAACCAAAATGGTGCAGGGACTGCATCAAAAAACATATGAGGACAGATTAACAGAGCTCAATATGTATACCCTAGAGCAAAGGAGGAAGAGAGGCGATATGATCAAAACATTCAAACACCTTAAGGGCATTAACAAGGTGAAAGAGTCTAACATGTTTCAATATAAGAAAAACAGCAGGACAAGAGAACACAGCATGAGATTAGAGGGAGGCTGATTAAGGGGTAATGTGAGGAAGTTCTTTTTCACAGAAAGGGTGGTGGATGCATGGAACGGCCTACCTCAGGAAGTGGTGGATATGAATACAGTGCAGGGCTTCAAACAGGCATGAGATAGGCATAAGGGAGCAATACAGATGAGTATGACTAGACAGGCCATTGACAGAGCAAAGGCCGATGGCACATTTATAAGGTAGAAAAAGAAATGGGCAGACTAGATGGGCCTTGAGGTCCTTATCTGCCGTCAACTTCCATGTTTCTATGTTTCTTATGCCAGGAGGGCAAGACACATGGCCATTGATGGTGTGAAGCAACAGCTCCGGGACATCAACATTCCTTATACTATGCTATTCCTGGTACACTTGCATTTCTCAGTAGGCACTAAGAACTGCGTGTTCAGTGACACAAAGGAGGCAGGGAAGTGTGTCCTAAGACTGGAAAATCGGTGTTGGCTGGCAGATGAGTAGGCAGAAGTATCGGAAGGCATATTTTCTTATTTAAATGTAACAATGGGCATCATGTACATCCCAGTCACTTTGATCAACAGTAGGTCTGACTGACCGCTGTTACCACATGGCACTTAAGATGGTGATTTCAAGCCGGCCCGTCGGCGCAGTGGTTGGATTTCGACTCAAGATGCCGGCGACCCGAGTTCGGGAGCGGACTCGTGTCACTGGAGGGCCAGCCGGGGGAGAAGGCTTGAGCATCCCACGACTGGGGGGAGGGAGGGGGCCAAGGCCCGTAGCTTGCCTGACCCCGAGCAGACTCAGAGTACAGCAAGTCCTGCTTGCAGGAGGGGCCGATTGAGACACATGGTGGACGTCAGCATGTAGCGCCTTGACATCAGGGCACATACCACACATAGGGAAGGAAAGAGGAAAAAATGCCTCCCATCTCCAGGAAGACAGAGCACCGGAGCGCGCCCTCAATGTGCCACCACCCGCCTGGCCGCCTTGACCGACGCAACCAGAAGTACAGGGTGTTCAGGCCCTATCTCGTCCCCGCCCGGGGAGGCAATCTGTGGCTCCATGGGATCAGGGATAGACCAAGGTAGGGTGGCTGGCAGAGGGATGACTCCTAGGCACTCCCGAAGGGTCATAGATGGGGATGTAGGAAGGGATAAAATAGAAAGTTAAAAAAAAAAAAAAAAGATGGTGATTTCAAAACTCCCCTCCCCCCAAAAAAATGGTGCAGTAAAGCATTGTTGATCACAGAAAGGGATTGGTCTCAGGGGTCTGGTAAATACAGCATGTGGTTCCACCAGTATTGGTGATATACTTGATCCAGAAAATTTGGGGGTCTGACCATGAGGTAGCTCAGGCAGCTCCAGCTGTCTGGTGTGGTGATGGCAACGTCTGGTACATCCAGGTAAGGAAGGTATATCTTGTCACTCAGCAGCTCAGCAGTTGCCCCGCTTTTCTTGAGGCCGAGTTCAGTACAATCATTCACTGAGACATTCACTCATATGACATTAACTGCACTTAGCACAGTGCAGCTCGATGCAGCACATACTAGGTAGACAGCAAGGGCACACATTGGCCTAGAGCTGCCACCACTGCCCAGGGGGAACAATTACCATGTAATTTAGAATTTTGGGCCAAGGAACACACATGGAGGTAAAGCTCATTTCCAAGTGCGAACTCTAGGAGCAGAGGGAGGTTAACCCCTTTAATGCCCTGTGCCCTATAGTGTATGGCACAGAACACTAAAGTGTGTGGCCATGAAGATGTATCTAATACATCTTATCATAAAGGATGGCAGGACACTGGATCCCTGACATATTTTCTGGGTCTGACCCATGGGATCTCGATGGGAGCCCTTTGTTTCACAATCCTGCAGGTCCAGAGTGAAGTAGAGGTCACATGATGACAGAAAGCAATGCAAAGACTAGACTTTCTGTTTTCACCTCTCCTACTACATTTTTTTTTTAGACTGTATAGCAGGGCAGGCACAGGAGTAAAGAGCTGTGCAGCAGTTTGCTTCTAGAGCAATGCATAGTTGCTGAAAGTAGGAAACGGAAGATTTAATTGTCCAAAGGGACATTCTGAGTATTTTGGGGCCTGTTTTGGTAATTTTTATTTAGTTGAAAACGTTGATTTTGTTTCTGCTTTCTTTTGTTGTAACAGTCTGTGCTTATCTGCACATTTAAACAGTTTGGTTAGTTTTTTTTCCTTTTTGCAGAATACCTTTGATTTTGGTATCCTATTACCTCTTGTGAATTGTTTTAGGGGTGTTAATAGGAATTTTGGTTTTGTATAGTGCCTTTTATTTGCCCTAGGCACTGCATAATCCAGGGAGGCAGTAAAGAACAGTGGTTAAGCCCGCTGAGCTGCAGCAAGCCCGTCGGCGTGGAGGCAGTGCTACTGCTCATGATGCTGATGACCTGGCTTCGAAAACGAACCTTGGTGGTCAGGTGCCAGTCAAGGGGAGGAGGTCTGAGGGTCCTATAGGATGCAGTCCTTCTCTGGAGAGGGAGGGTAGTCAGCTTTAGAACTGTACTGCCTGCGGGGTGACCACAGGTGGCAGTACATCTGGAGCAGCATACTGGTCTAGGGAATGCTGGCTGTGACAAGCTCTACCTTCGTACGCTTGCTTCTGTGAGTTTGCCCATCCTAGAAAGCTTGCATCCCAGGGGGATCAGTTAAAAAAAAAAAAGCACCGTAAATCCCCCCGTCCCACCAGAATGATGAACCAGCCTCTCGCAGGCCCGGCACCAGCAATATTGGCCTTCCGAATGTGGATCCTGATCTTCAGCAGGGAGGGTAAGCCCAACTGCCCCTGCCATGAGGGGAGAAGCCATGTAGAAGTTGGCATACCTCTCAACTGTCCCTGATTTTGACTCAGAATTTTCTTCTGTCCTTCATAAAATTTGTGTTTTTGTGACAGAACAGTGGGGATTGAAAGTACAAAATAATGCCAAACATTAAAGTTACAGACTTGTTCTTCTTCAGAAAATGCATCTTAAACTAATCCACTTATTCTATCAGCATTCTGAGTGAATAGTATCAATTTTTAAGATGTGTCCCTGATTTTGGGTCTTAGTCCCTGATTTTTTTAAGCTTTGTCACTGATTTACAAGTAAAGAGGTTGAGAGGTATGGTTGGAGTGATAGTAAGTCTGCAGGAAGTTGGGTTATGGGGGGGCTGGAGAGGAATGGATCAGGGTTGGTGCTTAGGAGCATAAATAGAGTAACACTGAGCTGCCAACCTGAAGACCTGGGCTTGAATCCCACAGTTACCACCTGCATACTGTGTGTCCCTGAGCAAGCCACTTAACTTCCCTGTGCTCCCACAATGCATCTGAAAATAAACTTTGTTTGAGTGCATCTTTCCTAACTCAAAATAATACTATAAAATAAAAGGAGGAGAGAGAAAGAGAGATGGAGAGAGCAGTGCTGCCATTGTAGGCAGTGTAACACCAAGAAAGTAAGATTAGTGTGACATGGGCTCAGGTTCACTTTTCCATGTTTATCCAACTGGGATATTGAGATAACAAATTGCCTCAGTGAGTATGTGGCAGTAGTGAGATTTGAACTTGGGGCTACAGGTAGTACCAGAGCACTTTAACCACTATACCAAATCTTTGGTTTCATAGAGTGTCTTTTATACAAACAATCCCAAGCTGCTATCATATCAGCGTGGAAGAGAACACTGCTTGCATTTTAGCTGTAAGGATAGCTAAAACAGCAAAGCGATAGTGGGCATTGCAGAGACCTCAAGCATTTGCCGCAGCATGAAACAGAACCCCAGGCAGAGCAAGAACCCTGGCCCTAGGAAACTACAAATGTAAGTGGAGGCATGTGCCTAAGTTTGACACCCTATGTACCCGAGCCTGACACCCTGCCTGATCATGACACCTGCCATAGCCTAATATCCTGCTTGAACCTGATACCCTGCCCGAGCAGGACTCCTTGCTCAACTCTGATGCCCCACCTGAGCTTACAGACACATAGGTAATAACAGCAGAAAAAGGCATGTCAGTCAATGTAGTCTGCCCACCCTACCTAACAACGCTGCATTGGCCCTAGTGGGTGTGCCTCCCTTTGTTTCTGCACTCCTTTGTCTAACCAATCACATATGCTTGGCCCTGCTAAAACACTGCTCAATGATTTGGATTGTACCACTTCCCCTGGTAGCTTATTTAACTTGTCTACTACTCTTTCTGTGAAAAAGTGCTTGAGGACATCCCTTTTATATCTCTCCCCCACTAGTTTCAGTACATTTCCGCCGTCCCAGTATTTGAGCTCAAGGAGAAAAGTTCCTTGGTGTCCACCTTATTTATCCAGTGCAAGTACACGTATGTCTCGATCCTGTAACCCCTTCCCTCCTCTTCTCAGTGGGGTACATGTTCAAGTCCCAGCAGCCTCTCCTTGTATGTCTTGCCCCCTAAGCTGTGGGCCATCATGGTTGCTCTGCAACATACTGCTTGATGCCCTACCTGATACTCTACCAGAGCAGACATTGTTTCCAAGTAGAATGCTTTCTTTACCCAAGGGTGACACTCAGCGGGTCCATGACATCCTGTCTAAGCCTGATGCACAGTCTGAGCCCAACACACTGCAAGAGTCTTCTGAAACGTGCACTCCACCCCCAAAACATCTCAGTGGAGGAGTTCCTTCTGCTGTTCAAAGGGAGAATAATATTTAACTATATTGTCCCCCGAAATGTGCCCATCATGGAATTACAGTAAACTGTACAAACTTTGAAACCAAAGACGAAAAGAAATGAAGGTACAGCCAGACTGACTGAACAGTATTGATCAGAACAATCCCCTGTGCTGGAAGGAAGGCTAGGCCCTCTCAAGAAGACAGTCTGCTACAACACAAGACATCAGGAGAAACGCAACATATTACTGTCCACAGTGTCCCATTGAGCCAGGCCTGTATTTGGAGGACTGTTTTGAGAAATACCACACAAAGCTCACTTACGGAAATGACTAATGGCTGGTACACGTTTATTCTATAAGGGAGAATAAGACCAAGGCAGTCACCTTCTAGGTTTAAAGCATATCAGGGCAGGTTATAACTGTACCCATCTGGGCACCCACAAAATTTTGTTCAGGGAACCTCAGGCTGTGGTTTATAATCGAAAGAGTATGGTATGCTCAATCATCCTGTACGGGAAGAGCAGACCACGACTACCACATGATATATTAAAAACTTGGGGGGGGATTATTATTTTACCTACCTCAGCAAAAGAGGAAGGAATCATATACAATTGTTATACAAGTTTTAAGACACTAAATGGGTCCAGAATGTTAAGTGCTCAGTATTGTTTCTCTGGCCTGTAGACACCAAGGATACTAGAATATTATAGGAAAAGTATCTATTTTCCGAAACTATGGAAAATAAGAGTTCCAGACATGGGTAATATCCCCATCCAGAGATTTGCTATCCATAATCGTCCAGTGAATTATGCACAATAATGTAAATCACATGCAATTTTCACTCGTTTTCAACCTATGTGCCTCGTTATTTTACACAGCATGAGCAAAAACACAACTTTTTTTGTGTGTGTGTGTGTAATCTATTTTTCCACCCCGTGCTTGCTGGTCCACCACTCCTTCGGGCTCTACCAAGTTCCCCCCCCAGCCCCTACTGTCCTTACCCAGCCCTGCTCTGATCCTCATATTGCAGCTGACCCCCAGGATATCCCGGCGTATCCCTTCACTGGGCGTGTCCCCCTCCTCCAAGGGGGAAGGCACCGGGGGGGGAGAGGCATGACCCCAGCACATACTCCTAGGGCCCGGGGATGCTGCTGAGGAACAGGAGGCCCTGGGAAGGCACTGGAGGCCCTCAGGGAACAGAGAGCTGTCATCCGGCTGCCAGCGAGTGATTTTCCTAGCTTTCTTAAGGTGTGTGACGTCCGGACGTCAAGGCAAGAGCCGACGTCTGTCACACACCACCTCAGTGATCCTGACAAGTTGCTCTACCCCTGGCCTCCACCAGTGGTTGCTTCAACACCAAGTCGCAGCCCCTTCCCTCCCTGAAGACAGCAAGCAGTCGTGGGACACTCAAACTGCCTCCCCCCAGCCGGCCCTCCAGCGACCCGAGCTCGCTCCCAAACCCGGGTCGCTGGCGTCACAAGCAGAAATCCAACCGCTGCGCCAACGGGCCATCACAGCATTTTTGATTTTTTTCCAGAGTATTCTGGAAACACAGATGCCAAATACATGCACTTCATTGTGGAATATTTTTCTCTCTTATCTATTAATATATGTCTATGTACTAAACTTCATAATACAGTGTCTTCCTGTCCACATTTCCCACCCCCGCCCACCCCAGAACACCTCAAAGCATTACATACCCCAGGGAACAATATAGATTGTTGTAAAGGTTACAAAATGAGGACTTCGAGGATGTGTGAGGAGGCCTCCTCACCAAATGTTTGCTATCCATAATCCTCCATTGAATTAAGCTCCAC
Organism: Neoceratodus forsteri; assembly: GCA_016271365.2. Taxonomy (NCBI): domain Eukaryota; kingdom Metazoa; phylum Chordata; order Ceratodontiformes; family Ceratodontidae; genus Neoceratodus; species Neoceratodus forsteri. The sequence goes on along the minus strand of CM028132.1, from coordinate 873,730,280 downwards.
AGAGAACAATACTGAAAACACTGCAATATTCTAGCCATTTTCGACCTAATTATCTGGTCGTCTCATTTTACAAGTACACTCTTGGGTCAAGAGTGTTGCACTTGTGACCATACCACTGGGGCTAATGCCTAATCTGTCTCCCTTAACCTATAGCACTTCCCTGTGCCCGCCTAGTATGTTCTGCTGTAAGGTTTGCTTAAACTCACTAGTCCTATGCTGGGTTGCGAGGTTTTATATTGCAGAAATATGACTGTTATACAACACTAACTTCCAATGCATTGTTTGTCTTATACATAAGCTGCTTTCCTCAAACTTTTTATTTCCCCTGTATTGCTGAATTGTTGAATGTTTAGCCCAATGTTCCTGTAACTGTATTGTATCCTTCCTGAGGAAGTTGTGGGGTCTAAAACTGTGGGAGAATTCAAGAATGCATGGGACAGACATAAGACAATTCTTGTGGGGGGCAGGAAGATATAGGCTGTTGGTTAACTAGGATCTGCGGCCTATCCTGTAGTTAGGGAAATGGGCAGACTAGATGGGCCTAGCGGTCCTTATCTGCCGTCAAAGTCTACGTTTCTATGTTTCTATGTTTCTATGTATCTGTCTTCATTGAAACGTTTTACCTTTGTTTGTAACTCTCCTGGGTTGTGCCTGAAAGTAGGCAAATTATTGTCTAAAGCACCTACCTGTTAAAAACAAACTAACTAAATAAACAAACAAACAAACAAACAAACAAACATGTTGAGCTTTTTAAGGGTTTACAAATTTTGCTGGTACCAAAAATGTGCACCTCTACCAAAGGCTCCTTAGCATAATATGCTCCAGACCTACTGTCACTGCATTTTAAATCGTAAACCCTAACCCCCGACTATCAAAGCAGCCTCCCTCTCATGAACTTCACAGCTTACACTATTTCCTCTGCTGACTTCCCCATGCTTTGGAGCTATTTGGTGAATTCATCTCCTACCATCACGTGTATTACTTATATATTTTATAGTTCCTGTCCTTATTTTGTTGTCCCAGCAATATACTTGCTTGATGTCTATTTATCTTAAATGATTTGTATATGTGTTTCTTCAAAAAAATGTACAACTGTATTATCACATTTTCTCTTCCCCCGGGTCGCACCTGGAAACGAGCCTCAGCTCAGTGTGCCTTTCCCAGTTACCAAACTTTTAAATAAATAAAACATATACCAGGGATTTAAAATAAACTTAGCAACTTATGTGGCTAGGGTTTATTCCTACCAGACTCTGTGGTAAAGGTACGTACATTTGATACAACTGTAGCCCATACTCTCTCTAGAATCCAACAATGGGGGTGCTCATATACCTGCATCCTATTTATATAGATAACTGGTTTGCTAAAGTGTGAAAATTATGTAAATTTACATTATTTTTCGTAGCTGTACCAAATGTAGAGAAGGATTATGGGTAGCAAACATTTGGGTAGCAGGCAAGGTTACTCAGATTTAATAACAGCCTTTTGTTCAGTTTCAAAAAATATACACTTTTCCAATGCTACTGTAACCCCTAGGCAGCGTTACTCCTAAAGTTACACCCCTGCCTACTACTTACGAGCTAGGTTGAGGGGTTTGGGTTTGTTAACATATCAAGTCTAAAAACAGTTGTGCGGTGCCTCCACTCAGAGTATACCTTTACGTGGGCTAGCTGTTACCTGGTATAACCCGCCGAGATGTTATACCACCCACAAATACCAGCTGCCACCCCAAACATGACCCAATAGACATTTCCCCACATTTCAGACCTTTTGCAATTAATGACTCTCTCTAAATAAGCTTACACACAGTGATTTACAAAAACAGTAATAATAAGTTTTATTGGGGGGGACATAGGAGTTAGGATGGGGAAACAAGAAGAATAGAGGTTATGACGATTCTCTTTACAAAATGTACAATGGTTTGGTTTTGTGCTGGTGAACCCTCCAGCTGGGTTGCTACTAAATAACAGAAAAGGGCTATCACAGTGCAAACAACCAAACGTGATACCCACAGCCTTGGCTATCTAAACTGCTGACTGAATCAGATGTTACATATACCATTTTCCCCACACTGGTACCAGTCTTAGATGCAGCTGCAACCTCACAATCTCACACTATACGCTGGGTACCCAGATACCAAAGTCCTGGATGCTGTAGACCTGGTGGATGTTGCAGCTGGTCGAGTTGGCTGGCTTTGATTTGAAAGGAAGAGGCTAACTTGGAAAACAAAAACGCACAACAATGCCTGTCGATCCTTTTCTAGAGGTGCAGGGGTTGCCCTGGGTCGCAGACTGAACATTCCAGAAAAAGCAGCAGGTCTGGGTTACCTTGGCTAGATCTTGGATTCACAAATCCTGAACATTCAGCACATACATCTTGTCACATCCAGTACACTCATATACCACTACTTCTCAACGCACGTCTGTGGTCTAAGACAAAATTTGACAAAGTGGAAATCTGTCATTTCCAGGTGTAAAGCTCAGTCACAACAGACTCTAGGGCCTCATGTCCTTTTGAGGTGGCAACGGGACTATGGCTGGCAGCTCCAACAGGGCAATCTCGACCAGTAGAGGGTACAGATAACCATCAGCACATTTACATGGTTGTGCCTACGTGCATGCTGTCTGGGCTCTCTTGGGTACCCCCAGCAACAGCTGCACTTTGCATAGCACAGTCTCAGAAATACACCTGTGCTGGGCTAGCTAGGCAGCAGACAAGGTGTGAACAAGATAACTAGTAGGTAACAGTCTCTTCAGGCAAAGCAGCCCAGACTAATCACTTTCACAGGTTCCCACAACTAAGAAGATGGAGGGCATGTCAACCCAGGTTACATATTCCTCTTCCTGGCACAGAACAACTACAAGGGCTGGTAGGCCCATTGGTTAGCTTGCAAGACAATTTTCTCCCTCGCACCGGGAGGTACAAGGGTACTCACGCGGGTCCTCCATGGGTGATCTCCACTATAAAAGGCATCCTTGCATCTTCAGTCCTCTCATAACTGAGGTTCTGGTGAGCGTCACCACCGCTGCTTGGTGACATCTGGTGTTCGGTCCACATCGTTCCCAGACATGGGAGGGAGGGCTAGCACCTGTAGGACAATCTGGCAACCTCCAGGCTAGCAGGTTTAAAAAAAAAAAAACACTTAACTAGGTTACTTATAACCTGATTAAAACAAGAACAATCCCTTCTGGATGGAGCGGCATAGAGGAGCTGCCCAGGCCCAGAAGCATGGCAGGGTGGGGGCTCCCTCTCAAATCCGCAGGCTGAAATCTCCTCGAATCTGGCAAAATGCTGACTTACATGGTCTCTTATAGGGCTTTCCTGAGGCTCCTGATTGGTTATGGATTTTGGCTGCAGGGCCTCCGATTGGCTGGAGGACCTGCCAATCACAGAAATGAATAATGCAGGAACCTTACTCGACGCACTGTTGGTCTGGTGTTTTGGTGCCTAGAATTAGGTCCCTGTAAGTCCCCATGAGCACCTGGCATTTACCCATGAGCTTTTGTGAAAGTCCCACAAGTTCTAGCTTTGTTTTCCTGGCTTTCCAATTGGCTGTGGCTGCTTGCAATGGCTGCTTAACCCACTGTCCTTTTAGCAGAACGAGCACAGTCCTGAATAAAAGTTCTGGTGCAGCCAGAGATAAAACAAATATTTGCCCCAATGCCCCACAGTTCTTTAGCCCAGGTTGTGTACTTGCTGTCGCTGCGCACAGAAAGGATTTTGCTCAGTCCATTTTCCTGTCACTGCTGCCAATGTTTAGTGAGCCCTGATTTGCAGCAGCAGACAGGCTGACACTTCTCTGAGTCCCACGGATCGTCTGGTACAGCCAGGATAAAACATTTATTTTAATTTGAACACCTTTTCCTAACATAAAGCAGTTACAATATTTTAATTTTACACATTTCTTTTCCCTTTTCTCAGCCGCGTCGAGGCACAGCTGCCTTGAAGGCAGACAGGCCCTTGTGAATATTTAAATAGGACCGGGACTCAGCTCATGAATATTAATGATCCCCGACCTAACACCCTCATGGAACTCCTTCAGTTTTTGTTTTGTTTTTTTGCTCCCCCAGCTCTGGGCCGGCCTCTCCTTCAGGCCCTCCTATGCCCTCCGTGCCACACTGCCTCGGTACAGTCACCTCTTCACCCTATATTACAGCCCCCCCCCCCGGTAACCCCTGGATGTAATCCTTCACTGGGTGCGTCCCCTTCCTCCGAGAGGGAAGGCACCAGGAGGGCGGCCAGCACCATACTTGCCCCGGGTGCTGCTAGGGTGGTTTGTGCACTGCCTGAGGTCTTGCGGCAGAGGGAGCTGGTGACTGTCATCCGGTCGGCATCAGGGCTCTCCCCCAATTGCTCCCCAGGGATGTGGCGTGCCACCAATGTCAGGCTTACACCAACATTTGCCACGCCTCATTGATTAGTGGTATCCCACGCATTGCTGAGCCCCCAGCCTCCGTCAGGGGTCAGCAATCGCCGGGTAGCATCCCCACCCTCCAAAAGAAGGTGAGCAGTCATCCGACGCTTCAGCCTTCTCTCTCTGGCTGGCCCTCCAGCACACAAGTCCATTCCTGAGCCCAGGTCGCTGGTGTTGCAAGTGGAAATCCAACCGCTGCACTGATGGGCCGGCCCCAACTCCTTCAGTTTTAATGGGAGCAGCTTCTCCGTGGTCACTGGGTCCCGCTCAGATGACAGGAATCCCGGGACCGACGTAACACTCCCCGGAACAACTGCAAATGCATGCGGCTGAAAATGAAAGGCGCCGCTCATGCTTACATGATCCCTGCTGCCCCAAGGGCACACAACATAGCAGGTGATCGTGATTGAACTCTACAAGCCCGGAGGGCTGAATTTTTACTTTGGGCTGCAGGCTGGAGCTCCAGAGATGCAGGACAAGAGCTGGGAACACAAAAAAATGTGCTGGCAGAAATGGGAGACACCCAGGAAGAGCAAGAGGAGACAGGGCCAAAGGGGGGTAGGTAAGCCTATGGCAGAAATTTTAGGGACCCCCTTTTGTATGTGGGGTTATAGTACCATAGGCAAGAGAATCAATGCTGTGTGTTTTCCATTATGGACCCAAATTGCCCCTTTTATAATACGCTTAGCACCCTATATTAGCACTCTGTCTCGAGTTTTAAATCAGAGCTCAAAACATATCTGTTTTATCAGGCTTTTTCTGAAGGTTTCTAAAATTTATGGATGTTTATTATTCGATCATATTGTTTGTGTATTTTACTCTACAGCGCCTTGGCACCTGAAAGGCGCTTAAGAAATAAATTTTATTTACTTACTATATGTTTGGGGCTTATCATTTCTACCAAACCACTGTAGTAACGGTACATAAATCTGGTACCACTGTAACCAGTGCCCTTTGTAGAATCCTATGTTTGTGAACTGGGTGCCTAAATTACATTCACGTTTGGTTTGCTAAAGTGTGAAAATTATGCAAACTTCCATTATTTTTCATAGTTGTACCAAATGTTGAGGATTATGGGAAGAAAACATTTGGATAGCAGGCAATCTCATCCATATTTAATACCAATTATGTTGTGCAGATTAAAAAAATATATACTTTTAGTATGATACCGTAGTGTCCTGAATGTCTACAGGTCAGAGAATCAATGCTGCGCATTTTCCATTATCAACCCATATTTTTCCACTTTAAAATGCACTTAGCACCCTGTATGTTTAGGGCTTATTTCTACCTGATCTCTCTGATAAAGGTACATAAATGTAACACCGGCATAACCATTACTCCCCTCTGCAATTCATAAAGGTGGTATTTGTGCACTTCCAGCCTATGTTACATGGACATCTGGTCTGTTAAAGTGTGAGTCGTATACAAATGTCCATTAATGTTTATAGTTGTACCAAATGTAGAGAATGATTATGGGTAACAAACAATTTGGGTGGAAAGCAATGTTACCTATGTTTAAATCCAGTATTTTGTGCAGTTTTATCATACCGCCCTAAATGTCTGCAGGCTAGAGAACCAATGCTGTTCATTTTCTATTATGGACCCAAACGTTTCCCCTTTAAACACTCTGTAAGTTTAGGGCTTATTTCTACCAGACCTCTGTACTAAATGAATACAAATGTGGTACCGGTGTAATCAGTACTCTCTTTAGAATCCAGAAATGTGGTGCTTGTGTACCATCTGCCTAGGTTACATTTGGTTTGCTAAAGTGTGAAAAGTATGTGAAGTTCCATTATTGTTTCATAGTTGTAACAAATGTGGCAGAAAACATTTGGGTAATGGACAATATTACCCATATTCAAAACCAATACAGATTCAAAAAATACATGCTTTTCTTATGGTACCATAGTATCCTGAATGACTACAGGAAGCAGAATCCATGCTGTGCATTTTCCATTATGAGCCCACATGTTCCCTGTTAAAACACACTTAGCATCCTATAAGTTTCTGGCTTATTTCTACCCGATTTTTCTAGTACAAGTGTATAAACGTGGTACTGGTGTAACTGGTTCTCTCTGTAGAATCCACAAAAGTGGTATGTGTGCACCTGCAGTCTATGTTACGTAGCCTTTGGTTTGCTAAAGTGTGAAAACTGTGCAAGTTTACAATGTTTCATAGTTGTGCCAAATGTGGAGAAAGATTATGGGAAGCCAAGTCTTTTTTTTTTTTAAACGTTATGTTTATTGTTTTAGAACAATGACATACAAGTTGTGCTTGAACACCAAAATTCAATAAAACAAAAGTCAATGAGGGTACCACTCCCTCTTAATACACGCATATAATAGTATCTATATTGCACCAAGATGCATCTTTGAGGAGGGAAAACAATGCTTTAATAGTACAGTTATTTATACTTATCCATTGCCATGTATTTTAGCCCAGGAGTTGCATGGATTTTTATTGGAATTTTATTCCTTTGTTTTATTTTTAACCAAAAGTCACTAAAGTTCTCCACCTCTTAACAGAGGAAAGGAGAGATATTACCATGCTCTCTCAGTGCCAGGTTGTACTATGTGCAGTACAAAAATCAACGTGTTCTTATAGCCTGAGTGAATTATAGTGCTCTACACATTTTTAGGACTTTATTGAACATTGATTTATAATAGTAACTGTTAACAGAGTCAGACGGGGAGAATTTTCTCCAGATGAAAACCTAAACTTGGTGGCAGGCCACCCCAGGCAAAGAAGCTAACCCAAAACTGAAATATAAAACATGAACATTGATTTTAGCCCTATCTGGGAACAAGCCGTTTACCCATGCTGTCTTGGTTTTAGTATAGAAAAGACAAAGTCAATCTGGAGTACAGTCAAGCCCCTTCGTCTTCAGAAGATGAGGTTTCTGGCAGTTCTACAATAACTTGGAAGGGCTTTGTGTTTTTCTGAACCCATTTTGAAGCGTCTCCGGAATCGATAAAAATGTACACTTTCCCCTCATACACGATCCTTAATCTGGCTGGGAAGACGAAGCCATGAGGGATCTTAGCTTCCCTGAGCATGGCACGCACTCCATCAAATCACTTCCTACATTGCCTAGTTGCATAGCTTAGGTCTGGGTACATTCGTACCTGCTGTCCGTCTTGAAGCAATGGTCCCTTTTGCCTGGCGAGAGCCAATAGAAAATGTCTTGTTCCCTCTCCATCTGTGACCATTACTATAGCTCTCTGTGCCTCCAGATTGTCCGACCTTCCAAGAGGTGTCACCCAATGCGCCTTCTGGAAATGTATCAGGTGGTTCGAGACAGTGTCCCCCAGTTGTTGATGTAGTGATTCCAACAGGAATAAGGGGAGATGGTCCCCCTCGCTCCGTTCTGGCATTACAATTAGGCGCAGATTTGCTGAGCATGCCTGGTTCTCTAGTGCTTCCAGGCACATTCCTGAGTGATCTCCTTCGTAAGAGAGGCTGCTGCTCCCAGGGCTGCATCCACTTGTTTCCCTGCTTCAACTGATGTAGTCTGTAAATGATCCATCGATGTCTAGAGAACAAACACACGGTTTGCCAATGTGTCAAATTTTTCAGTCAAACCCAACACTGTCTGTATCAGCCAATTAATTTTTATGGCAAGGGATTGGAGTGTTTCTTCCATGACCTCCACTACTGGATCAGGAGCTCTCCCCTGCATCGTCTTCGTGGCCTGGGCTCCAACAGCCAATTTCTGCTTTGCACCCTCTGACTGCTGTTTATCTTTTTTGCCCATAGTGATGGATGAACTCTCCACAGTCAATCCGTCTGTTCCAGTAAGTCAATTCTTTCTCTAAAAATGTATTTTATTCTCTTTTTATTTTACCAGTGCAGAGAGCACCACGTTCAGGCTGCCAGCTGACTCAGGCACCACTGCGCCCCCTCTGGGTAGCAGGCAAAGTTACCCAGGATTAAAAGCAGAATTTTGTATAGTTTCAGAAAATATATACACATATAGGATAGTGCATGGCCTCCCACACACAACAAGGCAATTCTTCACCCGAGTGTTGTCTATGATGGCTGATGACTTTGAGAGCGAAGCTCGAAAGGTCCCTCTGCCATCATAGAAAACATGAGGGGGAAGAGTTACTGAGTTGTTTTGGGGGGGCCATACTCTGTTCTATATAGTGTATGGTGTCCCAAAATAGGATCCCTTGCATTTTCCAGGCAGTGTCTGCCACTGGAGACCCGCACTTCTCTTCTCTTCATCCCGCCGGCCAGCTCGCACACAGGACTCATCACCCTGTCCTATGAATGGCGCTAGAGCAGGTTGTTGCATTGTGACATCCTCACTAACGCAGAACGAAAAGTCGTTCTGCGTTAGTAAGGATGTCACTACTGAAGCAGAACAACTTTTTGCAGTGTATGGATTTCCATACACAACCACATTCCATCATACACTATAACATTTTTCCCATAGTATCATGGTGCACTGAATGTTCACAAGCCAGAATGTTAATGCCTTACATTTTCCCCTATGAGCCCACATTTTCCCCTTTTAAAATATATTTACCACCATGAAGGTTTAGGGCTTATTTCTACCAGATCTCTGTGGTGAACGTACATAAATGTGGTACCATTTAGTACTGCTGTCTGTAAGATCCAAGAAATGGGGGTGTTCCGGTACCTGCCACTTATGCTACATCAGCATTTGCTTTGATAAAATGTGAACATTATGCAAATTTCAATTATTTTTCATAGCTACAACATGTACAAAGAAGAATAATGGGTAGAAAACATTTGACTAGTCTGCTATATTAACCATGTTTAAAACCAGTATCTTGTATAGTTTCAAAAAATACATACTTTTCCAATAGTAACTTGATGTTCTGGATTTTTACAAGCCAGAGAAGCAACGCTGCATATTTTTCATTATGGACACAAATACAGTGGATTCCCTGCAGACTAAACCTAGCACTTGATGTCTTTAGGGCTTATTTCTGCCAGTCATCTGCAGTAAAGGTACATAAGTGTGACACCTCTCGAATGGGTACACTCTGGAAAATCCAAAAATGCATAGCTCTGTATTGGTTCTTCTGTACTTTATTGTATTATATAGCTCCACAACTGCTGAACATTTGTTTGTGACAGCAACAACTGGAATGAAAAGGTATACTTATAGTATTCTTACAATATTTTCAGTTTCCCTCTTTAGCACCATGTTTATTTAGATTATCCTGCACGTTTGCAAATATTTGTTTAGGTTTAGCAGAGGCCAACTTAGAAATGGGACATTGTGTCTGTTTTTTTTAGAAAATATATGTACAAACCAGTACATGGGATGCAAGGTGGATAACTCAAAATGCAGCAAATCAGCCTTGGACACTCATAATTAATGCAAGAATTATTTTAAATAAATGTACAAATAAGGGGCACAATTTGAAGACAGAGGGAGGACAGCTCGGGGCAAAGTGAGGAAATATTTTTTCACGGAGAGAGTGGTGGATGCATGGAACCGCCTTCCTGAGGAGGTCGTGGGGTCAAAAACAGTAGGGGAATTCAAGAATGCATGGGACAGACATAAGGCAATTATAGTGGGGGTAGGAGGAAGTAGGATGTTGGTTTACTAGACTCTGCAGCTTATCCAATGGGTAGGAAAATGGGCAGACTATGTGGGCCAAGCAGTCCTTATCTACCGTCAAAGTCTATGTTTGTATGTTACAAATCAATATGTATCTCCTGGTGACACTTTTGAAATAAATAAATAGACAGGTCTGGTGCTGTAGTTTTTGGAGATATAAGCTTTTGCATGGTTATTTATAGTGACAGCTTTTTAGCCTGCCCAAAATGTCAAACTGTTTGCTTCCAAAATAATAATTGTGACATTAACACAAAAGAGTATACACCTGGCAAATCAAGAACAGTGACAATAATTTACAAACTGTTGCATAATTAATTAGCCTTATAGCAGGAAAATTAAAAAATACAACACCTAACCTGATTTTTACAAAGAAAAAACTATAAAGAAATCAAACATGCACATTTAAAGAGGACAAGAAATGAGTGCTAATTGGCAGCAGTTAATAATGTTCCTGTTGACAGCAGTGAAATTCACACCTCCAAATGATCAATATTGAACTGTACCTGAATAAACACTGATATGAAAAACTGTTTTCAATTGTTTTTTTATGGGCAACATGCCGCACAGTTGTTTTCATGGAATTGGCAGTTTGGAGTTTTTACTATGTCATGATTTGTATACAAAACACTAATGATGAGCTGTTGACCTATCAGAACCTTATTCAGGGTTCTGTGCACAAACCATGACATAGTTAAGACTCCAGATCACAGGTCCCATAAAGAGAACTGCAACAGAATGCTGCATGTAAGAGCAAAAACGTGCAGTTTTTCATATCACTCATTATTCAGGTACAGTTTAATATGGCTAATTTAGGTAAAAGAATATAATTATTGACATTGCAGAGGGACTGGAAGGAAAAGTATGCCTCTTTGCAGATGACACAAAGATCTGCAACAGGGTTGATACACATGGAGGCATGGAAAGGATGAGAAGGGACTTGGCAAGGTTGGAGGAATGGTCAGAAGTATGGCAGCTTGGATTCAATGCAAAGAAGTGCAAAGTAATGCACCTGGGAAACAAAAACCCAGGGGAAGATTACACAATGGGGGGGGGGAGGTAGTAACAACAACAAAATGGAAAGGACCTGGGGTAATCATATCAGATGACCTTAAGGTTGGCAAGCAATGTGAGAAGGCAGTAGGGAGGGCTGGGGGATACTGGATGTATAGGGACAGGCATCACCAGCAGAAAACAAGAAGTTGTTATCCCCCTGTACAGACAGTTGGTGAGACCCCATCTGGAGAACTGCGTCCAATTCTGGAGACCCCATCTCCGCAAGGACATAGACAGGATGGAGGCAGTTCAGAGGAGGGCAATTAAAATGGTGCAGGGTCTGCAAGAGAAGTCATATGAGGAGAGGCTAAAGGAGCTTAATATGTATACCCTTGAGGAAAGGAGGGAGGGGGGGGACATGATAGAAATGTTGAAGTACCTCAGTGGACTCAACAAAGTCCAAGAGGGTAGCATCTTTCAGAAAAAGAGATGTCCAAAAACAAAGGGACACAATTTGAAGATAGAGGGGACAGCTCAGGGGCAATGTGAGGAAGTATTTTTTCACAGAGAGGGTGGTGGACGCATGGAACAGCCTTCCTGAGGAGGTTGTGGGGTCTAAAACTGTGGGAAAATTCAAGAATGCATGGGACAGACATAAGGCAATTTTTGTGGGGGGTGGTAGGAAGAAATAGGCTGTTGGTTAAATAGGATCTGCAGCTTATCCTCTAGGTAGGGAAATGGGCAGACTAGGTGGGCCAAGCGGTCCTTATCTGTCAAAGTCTATGTTTCTATGTATGTTAAAATAAGAACTTTATAAACAGCTGCCAGTTACAAATGATTTCCTGCCCTCTTTAAATAGAGTACCACTGCCATACCATGTTCTGCCTATACTAAATAAGTTCTGTTGTTTATATAGTACAGGCATAAAGAAGTTCAGCAGCATATAAGTTTAGTTAGTCATATGGCACGACAACGTAAAAATACAACTCCTAACGTGATTTTCACATAGGAAAAGCTATAAAGAAATCAAAGGTGCATATTTAAACAGAGTACTACTGCCATAACATTTCTGACTATACCAAAAAAAAAAATGTTGTTTATAAAGTACAGGTATAGAGAAGTTCAGCAACATACCGGTTTCCACGATTCTCGGTTATGTTTTCTTGAATCTTTTCTACAACAATTTTGATTAGAAATATCATTATATTTACATTTCAAACAGTGTTTCATGGTCATATGACCAGATAACGACAAAACATTACTATCTATTAAAGGATCAGCGTCCGTCAATAAAAAAATCATGATTTCGTTACTTTTTCTTGAAGAGAAAAATACGGAAATTTAAAAATGTTACATAATATAGTGCAAATATTTCAAAAATAGCCTGGCACATGAGTGTAAAATATACCTCGAAGCGAAATGGTTAAGTGACTTGCTCAGTGTCGTACCGTGCAGAGGGTGTTACAGAATTGTAACACAGGTCGACAGGTTCACAGCATGGTGCTCTAACTTCTAGGCTACACTACCTAGCAAGAGAAGCAACATGTCGACTTTTAGTGCTTGTCCCGTTAGCCAAGTCAACAAAGAATATGCAATGCAGATTGTTAACGCCAAAAGACAAGAAGATGGCTACGAATGGCATGGCAGCTTCACGAAGGATGACAGCCCTACGCGCAAAATACAGCTTGGCGTTTCAGACCACCAGGTATGAAAGAAGGACGCTCGAACTGTAAGCAGGAACATGGTGTCACAGTTCAGTCCCTTCCCGAAAAAAGAGATTTACAAATTCATGCACACAACACACTGGACTCCCAAGAACCTTATTCCACAAGTTAGTTTACGTAGCGAATTGTCACAAACAAATTGCAAAGTACCTTTCACCCACAGCGTTATTACCTGCACGCCTCCTCCTGGTTTGGAGCATCGGTAACCACAGCAACACAAGAACTCTGTGGTCATTGGTCGGTTTAACAGGCGGGCACTCCAATTGTGCCAGAAACCTTCGCGTTGTCCCCAATCCAATCGCGACGCACCTCGAGACGGCGTGATGACGTCATGGCAGTGTGATCCCGATTCCTGGTGTGGAGCGGTGGGAGCGGAGTCGGAGGGATTGCACCATGGAAGCTGGGTAACCTTGCGCTGTGGGTGAAACGCGTTGTGAATGTTAGCGATAGCCGTGGTACGCTCGATCCCACATCGGCGAACTGGCGTAAGCCGAGCAGTAAGTACACAGAGCATCTGTAGATTTTACTAGCCGTGTTTTGCTTTTGTGTCCTGTGGACACTTAGTTATGTGGAAGACTGTAGAGGAAACCCAGCGTACATACCCAAGATGCCTCCTTAAATTACTCTTGGCTCACTCGCCGGCTTTCTTGTGCCGCTCCTTGCGTTTTTTTTTTTTTACTGTTAATGTACTGGCGGGGTTGTTGTGTTCAGTGGCTGTAAATCGTAAACGCGAGAAACAGTCGAGCTACATGGGCTTGAAAGCAACACGACGTCAATATGTCTGCAGTTGCTTTTTTTTTTTTAATTAGCCTTGTGTTTAGAGAATCTTTTAAAAACGCACACCTATTTATTGTATTTGTCTGTTGCGTGTGAGAGAGGGGAAGAGGGAATCGATTTGGCATAAGGTGTTTCCTTGGACAGCAGTAGCAGCTGGCAGTCTCGGACTCGCACGGTGTGCAGTTGCTGTGAATGAACAGGCAGGCAGGTGTGCAGCACGCTGCGGGCTCCCCTTGTGTAGGAATGCAAAGAATGCAGGGATCCACACGGCTCTAGTCCGCCCTTTTAAAAACCAGAGCTGCCCATAACTCTCGGGGACCCCAGTTTAACAAAAAAGATGCAATTGCAAGATAAAGTTTCTCGTATTTAGTTTTGTTCCGTGCATGCTTCTTACCTAACCTGAGTACAAGCGTACGCTTCTTAATTCTTGCCCAGCGATGACACCAGTGTTCGAATTCAGATGTGTGCTTACTTCCCTGACTTAAAACATGATGTGTTGTGCTGGTATAACTGGGATGTTCATGTTTTTAACAGAAGGACAAGATCTTTTAGTTTGAAGTGATTTCTAAAACGTGGTTTGCACACACCCCTTCCTACGTTCTGCTGGAAAATAAGGATGGTCTAATGTGCTGCGGACTTTGGAATGGCTGAGAACCACGCTGTGTGTTTGGAGATATGGGGGATAGATAGAACTGCCTAGTACAGATTCAGTTCCTGCTGGGCGTGTCGGTTTCCATTCCATCTGAAACTTCACACTCTTCCTTATGTTTGTGTAGCCCCGTGTGTGGCAGATGTAATTAAATTGTATGTTTCCTGGAAAGTTGTTTGATATATAGCTTATATGGACGGCTCTGTAGTTGGGGTGTTGAATTGCAGTGAATCAAGGTCGAACCTTAGCAGGGCGACAGTCAGTTACAGCTTTGACATTTACATGCTAACCCACCAAATCGAATAATTAGTATTACCTTTTTAAAATAAGCTCAAGCTATTTGCAGGACTGCAGTATATGGTATCACTGTCCAATAACATTTGGATTTCCTTATCCCCCTAACCCCCTCTCTCAGGTTGCACCTGGTAACAAGCTTTGGGGCAGCTTGCTTTCCTGGCCAAGATGGATAGATAGGTGGCCAAAACTTGAGTCTGTGTTGAAACCACCTTGCTCCATCAATACTGTTGCCAGCATCTTCCCTTCTAATATAGCTTATTTTGCATTATGTCCTTTTGGCACATGTGTGTTATACCCTTTTTAAAACAATAACATTTTAAATAAAGAAATTACAGTTTTAACATGTCTGAAAACATTACAATATTGAAGTTTCTGATTTTATGAAACCACGTCACATTGATGAACGGGGAAACTTTAAAATGGGCTGTTTGTAAATGTCAGAGTATGTTTAAATGGAAATAGCATAACGGTGACCTTCCTGTGTAAATAAACAATGGACTGTGGGAACCTGTTTGAGGATTATAAAACCCAGAGTGCTTCGTTAGAAGAAGCGTGGCAGTTTAACTGGTTTTTGTATTGCAGATGCAGAAAATTCCCTTGTAAACATCTTCATTAATTGGTTTTCCTCCATTTTCCTAGTATTGCATGTAAGCCATTTTCTGTTTTTGCAGTGTTTTGTTTTTAACTTCTGCAGAAAGACACAATTGCTGTTTTCCTCTTAGATTATACTAATGCTTTTTCCTTTGTGCTTTGGGGGGAGATTATGATTTGTGTGGAATTACTGTCTTTCTTAAGCAAGAAGAAAGGAATAACCATTTTCTTCTTGAAGTGAAGATCATCCTTATAAAACCTAATATTATCCTTCCCAACAGTGAAGGCAACAGGACCCCATGTCCTGGGGTCTAAATAAGCAGTTACAAAAAAAAAAAAAAATCGGGACCAGTTTGTATTCGGTAAACTGTAGCATATCAAGCTGTTGCTCCATCCCAAAATATTTGTATCCGTATAGCTGTTTCAACCCTGAGCAGTCACCTGCTCCTACTGTTGAGTATTCATGCTCCGTACGTTGTATCAGGTTATCAGAATTGCAGGGTAAGTGGAGAGACGCCGAAAGCCTCTGGGTCTCGTTGTCGGTGGGGAAGGGGGAGACAGTGTGTATGAGGATGGTGTATAGACCTCCGGCACAGCAGGAATCGGTGGATAGGAGCATGGCTGACGAGTTTGTGAGAATGGCGGCAAGGGGGGAAGTGGTGCTGATGGGGGACCTGAACCTGCTGGATGTGGACTGGAGTACCCTTTTGGCTGCTTCGAGCGGCAGCAGGGAAATACTGGACTCCCTGCAACTGGCCCTCCTAAATCAACTGGTCAGGGAGCCAACCAGGGCAGGAGCTGCTCTTGATCTGGTCCTGTCAAGTGGGGATAGAGTAGGAGATGTATCCGTGGGGGAACATCTTGGTACGAGTGACCGCAGCACGGTCAGGTTTAGAATAAGGAACACTGCAGAGGTTCACCGGTCTAGGTTAAAGGTGCTGGATTTCAAGAGGGCAAATTTTGGGGAGATGGTGGAGACTGCTTTGCAAGGGGTGGAGGATTTGACAGAGGTGGAGGCAATGTGGAGAAGGATAAAATAAGCTGTTGTAGGGGCCACTGACATCTCTGCCAAGAGAGCAAGTAAGAATAAGAGGAGGAAACATTTGTGGTATACTAGGGAAGTAGCAAGAAAGGTAAGAACAGAAGGGAAAGCCTTCAGGAAGTTCGAGAAAACACAGGCTGAAGTGGACTGGGTAAAATACCAGGCGAACCAGAGAGAAGCCGGGTAGAGGTAAGGAGGGCAAAGGCACAGACAGAGGAGCGAATAGCTAGGGGGTCAAAAAGGGGGATAAGACTTTCTTTCGGTATGGAAATGAAAAGAGGAAGACTGGGCAGGGGATACTCCAGCTAAAAACAAATGGGGAGATGCTACAAGGGGACAGAGAAAAAGCGGACTTGCTAAACAACTTTTTTTGCTCAGTGTTCAATAAAGAGGAAGAAGATGAAGGCAGCAGGGCAGGAAAAGAAATGGTAGGGGAGGGAGAAATGGAGATGAGGCCGTTTCTCGTGGAGGAAATTTTGCAGGAACTAGGCGGCATGAAGGTGGACAAAGCAGTGGGGCCAGATGAGGTGCACCCAAGGGTGTTAAGGGAACTAAAGGAGATATTGGCAGTACCATTGACTGCACTCTTCAATCAGTCCCTAGAGACTGGGGTGGTGCCGGAAGACTGGAGGCAGGCAAATGTGGTCCCGCTGCATAATCTCCTTTTTCACCCCCTTTCAAGCCGGGTTCAGAAAAAATCACTCCACTACCACATCCCTTCTTCGCCTCACCAACTCCATCCTTACAGGCATTGACAAAGGGGAAATAACCACAGCTATTTTTATAGACCTGGCAAAAGCTTTCGACACGGTCTCACACCCCCTGTTGCTTTCTAAACTGGCCCGTCGCCTGCAGCACTCAGCTGGTTCCACTCATACCTAACAGGCAGGTCACAAGCAGTCCGTATTGGTACGGCTCTATCCTCCCCACTCCCTGTCACCAGCAGCGTACCTCAAGGGTCAGTACTTGGCCCGCTGCTTTTCTCAGTCTTCCTCAATGACTTGCCTGCTGTCTGCACAAACTCTGGCATCCATATGTATGCGGATGACACGGTACTGTTCGCCTCTGGCTCATCCGGAACCGCCGTAGCAGCATGCCTCCAAAAGGATTTCGACTCCGTCCAACACTGGTTCCTTGACAATCAGCTTTTCCTAAACTCAAAAAAAACTGTCTCCCTCACTTTCGGCTCCCGAGCCAAACTAACCCGGCTTACTGACACACCCACATTCTATACCTTAGATAGAACTCCGCTTGAGGCCTGCTCCACATATCGCTATCTCGGCGTCTGGCTAGATCAGTACCTTGACTTCGCAGCGCATGTAGACGCACTGCAGAAAAAACTACATCCTATGCTGGGAGCTGTCTATCGTAACAAATTTTGCATCCCACTACCGACCAGGCAAGCAATAGTATGAAAAATGATCCTCCCAATATTGGACTATGGCGATGTCATCTACGGTACCGCCCCCCAAACATCCTTAGCCAGGCTCGACCCCATTTTCAGCTCTTTTTGCCGGTTCGCTTTGGACCATCCTCCCAACACCCACCACTGCAACCTTTACCAATCCCTTGACCTCCCATCACTCCAGAACCGGCGTTTGCTGCACTGTGCTAGAATTACTGCTAAATACTGGGCACATATGCTACCCTCCTACCTATCAGCATCCCTAGCCGCCGTCCCCCCACCTACCTATGATCTCAGGAATACTGACTCCAGGCTCCTTCACATTCCCCACAGATCCACCCAATCAGGTCAGGTAGCTTTCAGCTTCAGACTGCCCAAGCTATGGAACTCACTGGCAGCCGACATCAGACTCACTACAAGTACTCCCCAACGCAATGCCCTTCTCAAAGCGCATTTTGCTACCAACTGCACATGCTTTCCCCATCGCTGAATTCCCTGCACAACTCTTATCAGCTATCCTGGGCTCCATTTCTTAATCTGTACTATAGTCCACTGTACCTTCTACTGTTGCTGTAGATATGCACGCCTACCTATACTGTACTCAAATCAATTTTTGTTCACTCTATGTAATTGTTGAAATATTCCTACCATGCTGCTACATCACTGTCTGTAATCTCAGTTACTGCAGCCCTCCTACTGGACCACTGTTTGTATCTACAAATTTGTATGTACTATTATGTCTTATTTACTTCACTCTGTAACCCCCTACCCCAGGGCGCATCTGGAATCGAGCAGTACTCTGCTCAGTATGCCCTTCTGGTAAATCTCTTAAATAAATAAGGGGGGAGGGAGGGAGGAAGTGGGAAACTACTGGCCCATGAGCTAGGCAAGCAGAAACTTTCAAATACCTCAAGGGAATCAACAAAGTCCAAGAGTGTAGCATCTTTCAGAAAAAGAGATGTGCAAAAACAAGGGGGCACAATTTGAAGATGGAGGGGGGATGGCTCAGAGGTAATGTGAGGAAGTATTTCTTCACAAAGAGGGTTGTGGAAACCTGTATATGCTGCGTATCTGGACTTCAGCAAAGCCTTTGACACTGTCATGCAAGAAGCCGGTTCATAAAATGGAAAACCTAGTGGAGTTTGCAGTGTTCTGTTTTGGGGGGCAACATTGTATAACGTACATGCCCCGGTGGTAGAGGAACTATCCCACCCCATCTCTAGAATTTTTAACTTTTCCTTGTGCTGCTTACAGTTCCCTGAGAAGTGAAAATCTGCACTGGTTACACCAGTTTTCAGAAGTGGAGAAAACACTGCCCTTGCCAGTTACAGACCAATTTCTGTTCTCTCTGCCCATGTCCAAGACTTTCGAGAGAAAAGTCGCCCCTGAAAAAGGGACCTTTGGGGCCCAGTGGGTCAACCTGGTTAACAAAATTGAAATAAATATGTAGTCTCTGACCAGCTTGTCACATACCTTGAAAAATGCATTGCCCAGTGTGTACAGCAGTATGGTTTATGGAAGCTCCACAGCATCAACATGGCACTGTTGTGATACACCAACTATGTTCATGAGGTACTTGCCACTGGTGACCTTGTATATCTCAACCTTGCTAAGGCCTTTGACCTGGTCAACCATAAGATCCTATGTAACAAACTCATTGGCCTGGGTTTGTCACAGAACACAGTTGATTGATTCCTCAGCTATCTCACCAATCACTCCCAGCATGTGAAGATCGATGAAATCCTTGTCCAACATTAAGGATTATTTATTAGTGTCCCCCCAGTGCTTCATCTTTGGCCCACATCTGTTTGGCCTCTATATGAATCAACTGCCCGATACTTGTCAGACAGCCAACATATTCCTTCAAGCCAATGATGCTGTCATTTGTTCCAAAACCGCTGAACTTGGCAGCCTCGCCGCCACTCTCCACAATAACTTCAGGTCACTAGAAAGCTGGCTCTCCAACAACAAACTGGTCCTCAGTTACAAAAAAACAAAGACCATGCTCTTCTCTAGTCTCCCACAGATGAGGAACATTACACCCTTTGTTATCCAAAACAGTCAGGGACAAAATCTTGAATCTTCAGATACCTTGGAGTAACTCTGGATGATCCCTTATCTTTTGCCCCGCCATGTTGACAGTCTGGTGGGCCATAGTTAACAGAAGACCCCAGGATCATATGGGCTGCATCCGAGGATATTCCAGAATTAGCAGCGGAGCTGGCCGAACCACTGGTATGTCTGTTCAACAGCTCACTTAGGTCTGGGGACGTTTCAAGGGATTGGAAGGTGGCAGACGTTGTACTGCTTCATAAAGGAGCAACCAGGGAACTACAGGCCTGTCAGTCTAACCTCTGTAGTAGGGAAGCTGATGGAGTCACAGATCAAAGAGGACCTCATAGACTACCTGGAGAGTAACAGGCTCCAGGATAGTAAACAGCATGGCTTAGTGGCAGGAAGACCTTGTCAGACTAACCTGATAGTTTCCTTTGACTGGGTGACAAAGGAATTGGACAAGGGCCATACTTTGGAGCTGCTCTGCTTTGACTTCAGCAAGGCTTTTGACTAAGTACCTCACAAACAATTGCTCAAGAAGATGGAAGACCTGGGTACAGCTAAACTCATAGTGAAATGGGTGGGTAACTAGCTAGAGGGGAGGCAGCAGAAGGTGGTGGTCAGTGGGGTTAGAGGAGAGGGAGGTTATGAGCAGGGTTCCACAGGGATCGGTCCTGGGTCTGGTCCTGTTCAACATGTTCATTAGTGTCATTGGAGAAGGAATCCAGGGCAGGTTGTGTCTCTTTGCAGATGACACAAAACTGAGTGTAAGGGTGGATAGTGATGAGGGAATAAGGGAAGTGCAGAAAGACCTACAAAAGCTAGATGGGTGGCCAGAGATCTGGCAGATAAAATTCAGTGCTAGCTGGCCTGCCAGCACATCGGTAATGTCTCTCACAATGACGATGACCCAGGTTCGGGAACGAGCCTGGGGAGTTGGAGGGCTGGCTGGGGGAGGAGGCCGAGCATCCCAAAAACTGCTTGCCTTCTCCAGGGAGGGATGGGGGCAGAGGCTCGGCACTTGACTGTCCCCAGGCGGAGGCCTGGGGTATGGCAAGTGCCAAGTCAGAGACAGGAGAAGGATGTGACTGACGTCAGCCGTCATGCATTGGCATCGGGGTGTGCGTCACATCCATGGAACAAGGGAACATTGCTCTCCAGGCTCCGAGAAGATGGAGCATCTGGACAGACCACTAAATAGCTCGCACCTGCCTGACCTTGCCAGATCCTGCCGAGGCTCAAATTGTTTGGGGTGTAGATGGCCCACCCCATCTCTGCTTTGGGGGGGGGGAGAAAGAACCACGGCTCCATGGGGGACTCTGGAGGGTTCAGGTAAGGGGTCAGAAGCAGGGGCAGACACCATTGGAGCTCCCGATGATGCAGGGCTTGGAGTAGCTGGGGGAGGATAAACTATGATTAAAATAAATAAATAAAAAATTCAATGCTAGAAAGTGCAAGGTTATGCACCTAGGGAAAAAGAACCACAAGGCAGAGTACTGGGTGGGAAGAGAGGGACTTAGCCTTGTTGCACTGACTCAATTGCTTAAGCGAGATGCTAATGACAAATCCCGTTCCTCAGCTGTAGTGCTAACAGGATGCTGGGATGTATCGGGAGGGGTATTGATAGCAGAAGAAAGGAGGTAATACTTCCTGTCTGCAGATCCCTGGTGGGGCCTCGCCTAGAGTACTGCACCCAGTTCTGGAGTCCTCATCTCAGAAAGGACGGGGATAGGCTGGAGACAGTGCGGCGCAGAGTAACAAAAATGATTTGGGACCAGCAGGGCAGATCTACTGTATGAGGAGTGCCTCAAGGCACTAAATATGTACTCTCTCTGAAGACAAGAAGGGAGAGGGAAGATATGATAGAGACCTTTTTTAAGTTCCTTAAAGTAATTAACAAAGTGAACTGTGGTGAACTGTTTAGCCTAAATACCAATTCACAGTCATGTAAACATGAATGTAAATTAACAGGAGGTAGGTTCAGGAGAAATATGATGAAGTACTACTTTATAGAAACTAGGCCCCTTTAAGTCTAATCTATGAGATCACCAAGATTCAGCTAGTATCTGCAGCTGTAACCTCTAATCCAGGGTTTCTCAAATGGTGAGGCCAGCCTCCCAGGGGAGGCTCCAGCCTGTTCCAGGGGAGGCTCAACCAAGTCTGAAAAAGAACTATATTTAAATTTTGAGTTTCAGGTATTTTGTGTGAAGGAATGAGGCAATCTAAAAAGGATAATAGTAGGTGAATATATGTATTTATTTACAAATTGGTGACCAGGAAACACTCTGAGCCAAGGTGCATTTCAAGTGTAATTTTGGGAAGTGTGGGGAGTGAATAAAATTAAAAAGGCAACTACAAAACAAAGCAACACAAAATGAATAATAGTGCAAACAAATAGGAACAATGAAAAAATGAGAGGTAACAATTGATCAATTAGACTGGTGGCAGAACAACCCAAATACAGAGCTTAAGAAGAGATGTTGTAGGAGCAAGAGCAGGAGAGAGCAAAAGGATCTCTGTGAGGATACTTAACAGCAGGGGAAGAGGCGGGTAGGAATGTTATTCCAAATAGAGGGGAAACAAGCAGAGAAAGCAGTCTGACCAATGCAGGCACTGCAGCAAGAAGTAACAATGGTTTGAGAGTCAAAACAGTGGAGCAAATAGGCTGGCCTGGGGGGGGGGTTATGAGGGGTACAATAAGCTGTGCTGGAGATGGTAAGTATCAAAGGAGTTTCATTTTATTCCTGAGGTACTGTGCTAAGGTATTATTTTTTATGGGGAGGCTCCAGACTATTTCAATGTTTGGGGAGGCTCAAGATCTTTTTCCATGGCTTTGGGGAGGCTCACCATGACAAAGTTTGAGAACTAATGCTCTAATCCTATACTGTTCCTCCCCAACTCTCTCATCTTCTCTCCTCTCCCCTCCCATGTGTCCAACTACCCCCTGACGATACTCCCTTCTCTCTTTCCAGCTCTTCCCCTACCAACGACCAACCCCACACCCAACCTGTGACAAGGCCTCTATCTGCTGCTATAGCCCCCCCCACCTCTTCCCCTGCGTGCACTTTAACCCTCCTTGTTTGCTGTGTTAAACTGTTACCTCAATCAAACTGTAAAGCTTGTATGATCCGATGTAACCAACTGTATGATATAATGCCTGTACTTTATCTGTATTTTCCAAGATTCTCTGTACTATACTGTCTGGTATGTTACTCTGTCTATTGTTTTTATTGAATGTTAGCCCTGTAATACTTTTGTTATTCACTTGACGTGGAACCTTTCTACAGGAACTCTCAGCTGTCCGGTATTTCCGAGAATCAAATAAAGAAAAGGATGGTGGAACCTTGGAACAGCCCGTTTGCTGAAGCGGTGGGTGCGAAAACAGTCAGGGGATTCAAGCATGGCTGGGACAGGAAGGGAACAGTGGTTACTGTGAGCGACAAGACCAAGGAGGAGACTAGAGGGAGGACGGGGAGGGTTAGTACCCTGAAGGAACAGTAGGCTCCAGAGATTATAGGGAACTTGGGCAGACTGAATGGATCTCTGTTCTGCTGTCATTCTTTCAGTTTCTGTGTAAGACTGAATGTCCTGTACTGGAACGATCCTCACTGTGAGTACTAGACACCTTAGTGTGGCAAGCTCCATTCTGTTACTTATAGATCATGGGCTCCCTGTCTGTACAGCTGCCTGTGACACGGTGCTAAACGGAGTAAAGCTGATCTTTAATGAGGCGTGCTGTGTTTTACTTGGTACAGATAACCACATAGTTGTACCCTTTACGTGCTCACTAACTTGCTGCCTTTGCCCAGCAAAATAAAGCTCCAGACCTGTTGGCAAGCCAAACAGGTGCTCCTGGCCTAATACCTCCCTATTTTAACAAACTGCTTCTGCACCGTCTCCAACCGGTACAACACCAGAAGAACATGGGGAAAAATGGCAGATGAAATTCAGCACTAAAAAACGTAAAATTATGCATCTCCTGATAGGTCAGAAACACATGAGAACAAAATGCAATCTAAATACCATGGAAATTACTGAAACGCAGCGGGAAAAAGACCTGGGGGTAATCATAAGCATCAACTTTAAATGGGGCAATAGTGTGTGACAGCAGCTAGCAAAGCAATCAAGTAATGGCTTCCACCAGAGACACTTCGTAAGCAGATTGAGAGATATAGTAATATCTCTGTACAGATCACTTGGCAGACCCCATCTTGATAAAGTAGTGTACGGTTCTTTACCCATCTCTGAGGAAGGATATCAGTAGGATGGAGACTATGCAGAGAAGAGTGATCAGGGGAGTTTCATAGCTTAAAAAATATAGGCTATGAGTAGGGACTGGCAGAATTGGGACAGTCTCCTTGGAAAATGTGAGACAATGAGGTGACATAAAAGGGATAACACACTCTGACCAGACCAGTGCAACGAGAGGACAAGAGGGTACTTGTTTTTGAAAGCAAAAAGATTCAAGGCAAATGTCAGGAAAAACTTCTTCAGATGAATGGTGAACACTTAGGAATAAGCTTCCAGAAACAGGGCTGTCGATTGACATTGTTCCTACATCCATGCTTAAGTTAAATAAGTACTTTTAAGAACAGGAGGTGACAAAGGATATTCCTACTGAGTTAGGAAAACTCAAACCGGCATTTTAGAGCAGTGTCGGGGTGGGATGTGTTAGAAAGATGGAGGACATCTCTACTAGGTGTATTTAGTGAAGTTAATTATTTTTGCACGTTGCAGGATCAGCTAAAAGATCTAACTTTTACCTGACGTCTATTGTCCCAATTCATCCTTTATTCTCAGACTCCTCAAACTGCAGTATTTCCCAGACTTGGCACCCTTTCCCTTGCAGTGCAGTATTTTCCAGACATGACCTCCTTTCCCTTGCATGGGGTTCTGCAGTACAACCTCTTGGGGCAGCAGACTGGGTACAGCGCCATTGTAAGTCTCTGGCCATGTCATTCCAGAATATTGTGGTGTGGAACCTCTGGCACTAGCTCACTGCATGCCTGTTTGCTTGTAAGTTCCAAATGCAATGTGGACAAATGGATCACCACTTTTATATTGCTTTGCTTGTAACTCGTCTTACCCGTCATTGTTTGCGCTACTTGAACTTGGGCTGGCTACCATCAGCTGCAAAGCACTCTTATGTCCCTGGGTTGCCTAATTTGGCAAGATCCTCAGGTTGGCTTCACCTGCTTTCCGGGTCCTCCCTTATAGCATCCCTTGCAAGCCTACCCTCTAAGGTCTGGTGACCAGTTTACTAGTTGTCCCTAAATGCTCTACCAATATGGGAGAACAAAGCTTCTCCTTTGCTCCCAAAATTAAACAAACAAAAAAAATGTTCCTGTGTCCTACTGCAATTCCTCTACTCACTTGCATTTCATATGGGAATTGCACACACAAAAAGTATTTTGTTGTTGGACCCCTAATCCTCCCTCCACTGGTTAGCCCCATACCCTGTCCATTGCCCACACCATGCCCAGGCTTACCTCACTGGGTGAGTGGCAGAGAGGCTGCCCCCAACAATGTCCATTGTAGGCGAACCCCAGCTTCCCCTGGGTCAGGGGCCATAGGAGAGGGACCCTCCCCCTGTGGACATATAAGGCAGGGAGGGACTACGGCTGGTAGTGTGTTCTTGCCAGGGCCGGCAGTTTTGTTTTTTTTTTTTTTTGCATACTGATGCCCTGGGGGTGGGGACATGTAATAACAACCAGCATCTGCCCTCCTTCATTGTAGGCTCACACGCAGCACCTCCAGCCTCCATCAGGGGTTGACAAAGTGCCGATACCCCCCTCCCGAGAAGGAGAGCAGTTCAGAGAATGCTCAATCTCCCCCTCGGTTGGCCCGCCAACTCCCGGGTATGTTCCCGAACCCAGGTCGTCTGTGTTGCAAGCAAGTCCAACTGCTGCTCAGGCGAGCTGGCCGAGTTATATAAATTCTGACACTTGCACCTGTTCTTGATACTTTGTTTATGTTGCCACCCTTGGATATGTAAGTATTTTATTTAGATGTGGTTATTTGTCAAATTTTAATTACTTTCAAATGTTAATGTACTAGAGTATCTTCACTACTGCTAATTTAATTATGAATTTACTATATATTTTTTTTAACCAGTGTTACTTTTTGTACTGCAAGTTCCATTATGCAAACTCATATCAGCTAACAACGGGCAGCAGCTACTGCACAAATGCCCGATTAGGGCTTTTAGCATTAAAATAAAAGTTGTATTTACCTGCCTGGCTATAATTTGTAAAGATCCGTGCCGTCCATAATATTGCCAGAGCCACCTGCGGCCTTATTGCGCAGCCTGGCAGTTTCCACCACATGGGTTATGGTAAGGAGGGAGACCAAACAGTGACAGTTGGTATCCCTTATTAACGTAACCCACGCGGCAGAAGCTACCCGGCTGCATGCGATGTACACATGGCATTTAGGCAAACTCTGTAAAAGAGAAAAAAAAAAAATTCTAGGCATGGGAAATACTGCGATTTTTAAATCTCCATACATATGGGCAAAATACAGGAAGGGGCAAAGCCACATCATGATATCGCAGTGTTACCAGCATGATTGCGGGGCGTGACAAGAGCCATATTTAAAAATGCTGGCTGCACTGGAGAATTGGCTTTTTTTTTTTTTTTTAAACTTACTCTCTTTACTTCCTCACTCCATGACCGCCCCTCTCTTTGGGGTTCCAATGCACCTCTGCTGGCTCCTATTAGTGCCTCACTTCACTTGGATTCATGAGCCACTGGATTAACCCCGGTTGGGGTGGAGGAGCTCCCCATATCTCGGGAGGGAGCCTGCACTGGAGCTGTGGCACCGGGGACCCTTCTACTGGCGTGGGCATAGAGTTCCTCTTTTTCCTTGTTCTCCCCCGCTCCTAGACGTTTGCACACAGGGAGGACCAATGAGCCGGAGGCTCACCTCCGCTCTGGTCCTCGGCCACTGTCTGTCTGTCCCACCCTTAACTTCTGCCTCCTCTGTTGCACTGTCACCACCTGTGGTCACCCAGGGGGTGGTGGCATTGCGGTGAGGAATGCTGCCCACGCACCCCAGAGAAGGAGGCGGCTTGTTGGGCGTTCAGTCCTTCTTCCCTGGCGGCCCTCCGATGACCTGAGCTCGCCACCTAACCAGGTCACAGCTGCTGTAAGTTTTAGCTATCATTGTGCTGGCAGGCCAAGAATTGGGACTTTACTACAATAATATAACAAACCCTGATGTCACTAAAGTGCCTACAGGGGGGATCCTGGAGGTGAAGCCCTGATCTGTGCAGCGGTTGGGGCTTCACCTCTGCTAATAGTACTCTTTTTTTTTAAATTTGATAACCAGGTTATACCTCTCTGTGGACAGGATGTGTGCCTCAAGACTGGAGGGTGGCTCATGTGGTGCATATCCACAAGGGGGCTAGTGAGGAGATGGGGAATTATAGGCCTGTCAGTTTGACATCTGTTGTAGGCAAGGCAATGGAAGGCATTATTAAGGAGAGGCTTGGGAGGTAGCTGGAAAAGTTGGGGCACTTGGGTGATAAACGGTATGGTTTTGTCCCGGGGAGGTTGTGTCAGACCAGCCTCATAGATTTTTATGACTGGATGACGGGGGCCCTGGACTGGCATAGACTGGTGGACGTCCTATACCTGGATTTCAGTAAGGCGTTTGATTCGGTACCTCACAATGGGCTGCTAACAAAGCTTGGGGGATGGGGTGGCAGGGTAGTTGATCAGATGGGTAGAAAATTGGCTAACAGGGCAAATACAGAGGGTAGTGGTTGGTGGGATAGTCTCCTCCCCCAGGAAGGTCAACACTGGGGTCCCCCAAGGTTCGGTATTGGGGCCGCTCCTGTTAAATGCCTATGTCTCGGATATGGGGAGGGGGTTAGGAGTAGGATGAGTCTCTCTTTATGGATGACTCAAAACTGAGAGCACTGGCGGATGTGGATGACGCGAGAGAGACGGTCCAGAGTTACCTGGATACCCTGGAGAGGTGGTCAGGGGGGTTGGGATTGAGGTTTAATGTAGGGAAGTGTAGGGTGCTGCATCCGGGGGTCAGAAACCCGGGCCATGTATACACCTGGGGGGGGGTGTCTCACTGCAAGCCACATCGAGCAAGGGGGATCTGGGTGTGTTGGTAGTCATCAAAATGAATAACACTGAACATTGCAGAAGAACTACGGCAAAACCAAACAGGATATTGGGCTGCATAGCCAGGGGGATTACATCCAGGAGGAGGCTCTGTATAATGCCTTGGTCAGACTTCATTTCGAGTACTCTGTGCAGTTATGGAGACCTCACCTCAAGAAGGACATAACGCTGCTGGGGAGGGTCTAGAGGAGGGCAACCATCTGATGATTCAGGGCATGGGGGGGAGGCCCTATGAGGAAAGGCTGGATGTAGTTGGGCTTTACTTGCTGGAGGAGAGGAGGGACGGGGGGAGATGATAGGGGTCTTCAGATACGTAAAAGGGATAAACAAGGGCGGAGCCATAGAGATGTTAAGATTAAAGAAGGGGGACAACCAGGGGCATGAGTGGAAACTACAGGGGGGGAATGCAGGAGACATTACTTCACTGAGTGGGTGGTGGAGCCATGGAATGCACTACCTGGGAGTCTGGTGGAGGAGGGCACAGTGGAGGGCTTCAAGCGGGTGGGACAGGTACAGCGGAAAAGTGAAGACGAAGATGACCCTCTCTGGGGATGGGTGTGTGTGAAAAAGCAAGCACCCATTAGGAGGCTGGCTACTGAGCAGACACGACAGACCATCTTGCCTATTCTGCTGGCTTTTAGTATGTTAGGTTAGCTCCATACCCACCAAATGCCCATTTTCATGGATTGTACCATTGCTGTGCTTTTATTACTGTTCATATGTGATTGCTGCTAATATTCTTCTCCTCCAACTACTCCCTTACCTCTGCCCTACACAATTATCTCTCCCTCAGTTGTTCCTGCTTTAACCCTCCGTAATACCTATCCCCAGTTTCTGCTCTCCTACCCTGCCCCCGGCAGGGTTCTCAACATCCTGAAGGGGGAATCAGGAAACGGCTACCCCTTCTCCTCTTATTCAGTTCTTGCCTCTCCGCCTTTCTTCTCCACCTTCCCTTCTGGGTCACCTGTGTGCACAACCTACCCAGTCCTTTTTACTCCAACAGCAGTTGCCTACTACCTTGAGCCTGCTCCTAGTACAGTCGTGCACTAAAACGGTTCTGTTGCATTATGACTGTTTTGTACGTTTATTTGTTCTTTTGTATGATTTTGGGCATGTATTGTAATTTACCCAATGTTCCACTACTGTTTAATGTACTATACCTTGTGTTCCAACTGTTGCATAATCTTACAATGTTATATTGTTTGCTCTACCCACATACTGTTGTAACTGATCATCCTTCACAATCCTATAACCCCGCGGTTTGCACCGTGGGGCGAGCAACTTGTTATTCAGTGTGCCCTCCTGGTGAAACATTTCAGTAAATAAATTCTCCTGGGTCATGCCTGAAAACAGGCAGTGTATGTCTAGTGCACTTACCTGGTAAACAAAAGCTGAACAAATAAATGCTACGCCCAGGTTGCTGTGATGGAGGAGAGTCTATAATGGGACCAACGACTCCTGAAATGTATTATAACATGGGACATGCGAAAAGAGGAACCTAATTGATCTGGCACCCTCACCTGACCATTGATTAATCCTCAGTATACGCACAGTGGGTGTGAGGGGGACAGTAGAGGATCGGTGGGCAGAACGGGACTCGTTATGTCCCTCAAGAAGTGTAACTGCAAGGTAGCCATCTTTAATCAAAAGGGAGCAAGAGGTAGTGAATCAGCAGTGTCAATTGTTGGGGAATGCTGTGCAGCAATCCCACAGTGTTGTTTTCCCTTCCTGGGACAGAAGCAGTGGAGTTAGCGTATGAAGAGACACATACAACACACACACACACACACACACACACACACACACACGGGAGAGAGTGAGCGGTACATAGAGTGGGCCCCCCTCCTCTAGCAAGAGAGTGACACAGTGCAAGTTAGATTGTGAAATATGCTCCTTGGTCTGGTACATATACTGGGTATAGAGAGTGAGCCACAGACACTCACTGCAACCCGGGTCAAAAATCTCCACTCCACTCCACTCCTCCTTGCAATCCTTACCAGGAGCCAGGGTGATACTTTGTGTTCACTTTTCCCCTGAATACCCAACGTCACAGATTGGAGCAATGAGAGAGCGAGCGAGAGACGCAGACATGCTGGCACAGCCGCCCACCGAAAATCTTCATTGTCCCTTACAGCGCTGACCAGGAGAGAGGCACAGTATACAGAGAGAATGGTTGCCCACCCACCCGCTCCGGTGACCCAGTGTTAGCTCGCCCTCCCGTTCCTTGTCAGTGAAAGGTGGCAGGTCGGAATGGGGGAGAGAGTGAGACACACACAGTTCCCACAGCACGACTTGATTAACCATGGGTGGTGGGGGGGGGGGGAAGAGACACACACACACACAGAGAGGCAGCAGAGAGACATGGATAATTAAAACTTTCTGCACTGTGTGTGTGTGTGTGTTCTCTCTCTCTCTCTGCATGGTGTGTCTGGACATAGGCTCTGTATGAAGGGACTGCAGATAGGGAGCTGTTGGGGAAAGAATGCAGTTTACAGCACTTGGAAGGGACAGAGACAATTTGTTCCTAATGGAGAACTGACTGTTCCATGTGTGCAGTCGGGCGACTGGGAGAGACACAGCAAGGGAGACTCGCTGCACAGCATGGTTCTTGCGATCTTCTCTGTGTGTGTGTGTGTGTGTCTGTCTCTTTCTCTCTTTCTCTCTCTCACTGGAACACCAGTGCAGTTCCCACTGACAGCCTGTCTGTCTGAGGAGCAGTTGCTTTACACACAGCAAGCAGCCTTGCTCAACTGTGTTGAGTGTAGACAGAGCAGGCAGCACAGAGAGGTAGCTGATAGAAATCTGAAGTGAAGTGACAGTGACACTGATGTTATGAACACCAAATCCCAGAAATTATGGTAATAGTATGAAATGTGTATTTGTAGCATTTGTGTGTTCGTAACATCAGTTTCCTATGCATGAGTTGTTAGGCACTACATTTTAAGGCGTCCGGATACAGTACAAATTCTTGTATTTACAGGGGAGTAACACCATATTTCTTCATTTTAAAGTTCTGAAAGACCCCAAGTTATAAGCGCAATAACCCACTCCAGGGTGTGTGATTATTGGGGATTAATCAACATTGCAGGTATGTTGTGAGGACACTCGACTGCGGCCTCGTGCCTCACAACATACGGGGTGTTGATTAGTCTCAGTAACCATACCCCCTGTCATGGGTTATTGCTTACTTATTAGTTGAACGTCCTGGAAAGTGTGTTGCTTTGTCTGTTACTGACTCTTCCCTACCCCCAAAATCAGAAGTCTGTCTGTAGAGTAGCTACATAGTTGTACCAAGTTTAAATCTTGCACCTGTAAACAAGCTTTCAGCTTAGTGTGTCTCACTTGGTTAGACAACTGGAAAAAGTCTCAGTTTAGATTAGTTTAGTTTATTTCACCAAGAAAAGGCTTCATTGAGCAAGCTGATCTACAAGAAGGTTTTGGGTAGGACAGCATATAGTAAAATATTCAACATTATAATGTACCGTATTTAGAAAGATACATACATAACATAAGAAATTTGTTACAAAAGGTGTGCAGTACAATGTACATGTAG
This sequence comes from Neoceratodus forsteri, assembly GCA_016271365.2. Classification (NCBI taxonomy): domain Eukaryota; kingdom Metazoa; phylum Chordata; order Ceratodontiformes; family Ceratodontidae; genus Neoceratodus; species Neoceratodus forsteri. The sequence continues at coordinate 873,699,043 of CM028132.1, read as the reverse complement.
CAAGTTACATGCATGCATACATACATACATATCATTTATCTTCATAAACCACGTGCAAGGTGATATACTGCAGCTGTGTTTAGCCTAAACATAAAATTGGGTTGCCTCACAACTGCTGATCTTACTACGAGAGGCTCTTGCAGTAGGTAATTACTTGCAAGACTGCACCCCCTGGCAACAGGACCCCACGGAAACTTTTGCTATCAGTGTTTGACAGGGGACCGTCCACCCAATGTCATGTGACAGACATCAGCGTGACACTGTGTAGTGGGCGGTCCCCACATACGCCCTCCAGTTCTTTACCGCCGTCGACCTGTGCTCGTTGGAACTACTGAAGCTCATTGGAGCAGTTCAAACATCTAATTTGGATGAGTATCCGTTTTTTTTTTTGTTTTTTTTTTTGCTTAAATTTCCTAATATCTGTCTGTCATCCACTTTATCTACAGAATCGCATAAAAACAAGTGTGATTCTTGCGGCTTGCAGCTACCACACAAGGACCAGCATACCCTCTGCTTCCTGTGCTTGGGACTGGATCACAATGTCGAGGAGTGTGAGGTCTGTGCTCAGTTCAACCAGGCCACACGGAAAAGGTGCCAACAGTCCCTCAAAGCCCATCTCCTAAAACTAAAAATGGCTTCAATGGAAAAGGAGCTAAAGAAGCTAAAAAGCACTTCCTTCTCTCTGACTGATCCCCACAAGAAGAGGGACAAGGAAAAACAGCAGGACTGGGGGCAGCCCCCCCCCCCCCGGAAGCCATCCATGGGATCTAAGGTGGAGGAGTGGCCCTCTTCCACTGAGAAGATGAGTGCTGTGGCCAAGCCTGTGCTCCCACCGAAAGAGCAGGCTTTGGCCACCCCACTGCCCACTGGTTCACGGTGGCAAGGTGCCTTGGATTCATCTGAGGCCACCCGCCCTGCAATGAGCTCATCACAGCCGTGGGCTATCACGTTGTTGGACTCTGACGAGTGCCTGGCCAGGGTTTGTAAGTCAGAGATCGGTGTCTCTGACTCCTACGAGATCCAGGTCGCTAAATCGGTCATCAGACCCTCCGATCGCATGACCATTTTGCTTCCATCAGACGGTTTAGGAGGCTCTGACGATGCGCATCTGGACGCCGTCTTCGTCCAGGCTGGAGGGCAAGGGTTGCCACAGGTTTCTCTTCATGGAGAGCCCCCATCTCCTCCTCCATCAGAGATTCGTCTGCTGTCCCAATCCCCGCAGATCCAATGGAAGGAGACCTTTCGTTTAGGTATACCTGAAGACAGAGCCTCCAAAAGACTAACAGTAGCTCTGCTGCTCCCGGCAGGTTTGCCAGACCCTATTCCTCCTCAGCGCCCGTCTGGCCCTTTACTCCCACCATCAGGGCTGCCAGTGGGCCGAGCTCAGTCGTGCCCCCCAATCAGGTTTCTCGCCTTTTGGGCCGCCTTTGGGACTTCATCATCGGGCCCTTCACTGGGGTACCCCCCAAATCAGGCCTTCCTTCAGGTTACCCTCCATCAGGGCCACCGTCAGGCTGCCCTCCGTCTGTGGCACCTCAGGTTTTCTACTGTCTGGCTACCCTCTGTCTGGCCCAACGTTGGACCCCTTTTCGATGGGTTATTACTACCCATGATGTCCTAGTTATCAGTCGCCTCTTTTTCATACGCTGATTTATACTAACATACTAAAATGCCAGCAGAATAGGCCTAACGGTCTTTCGTGTCTGCTCGTTTGGTCAGCCCCCACCCTGGGTGCTGACCTTGCTGCCCCCCTCGCCTTCTCTGGCTTCTCCCTTCCCAGTTCCGGATATTCTTGCTGCATTGGATTTTGCTTCCAGAACCCTTCCCCTGTACCTGTCCCACCCCCTCTTGAACCCCTCCACTGTCTCTGCCTCCATCAGCCCCCAGGCAGCGCATTCCATGGCTCCACCACCCTCTCAGTGAAGTAGCACCTCCTCCTTTCTCCCCTGAATCTTCCCCCCTCCAGCTTCCACCCATGCCCTCTAGTGGCCCCTTCTCCTTCCTTCGAAGCACCCTGGCTGTTCCTCCCCTATTTACCCTCTTCATGTACCTGAAGACCTCTATCATGTCCCCCCAGTCCCTTCTCTCTTCCAATGTGTACATATTTAGCTCTTCGAGCCTCTCCTCATAGGTCCTGTCCCCCAAGCCCCAAATCATTTTGGTTGCCCTCCTGTGGACCCTCTCCAGGAGGTTAATGTCCTCTAAGTGTGGCCTCCAAAACTGCACGCAGTACTCAGGGTGCGGCCTCACCAAGCAGTTATACAGAGGGAGTATCACTTCCCTCCTTCTGGAGGTGATCCCCCTAGCGATGCATCCCAGCATCCTGTTGGCCTTGGCTGCTGCCCTCCTACAAGTCTCAGAGTTGTTCATCTTGACATCCACCACCACCCCCAGGTCCCTCTCAGCCATCGAGACTTGTAGCATTTCCCAAGGGTGTACACTTGGCCCAGGTTTCTGGCCCCCAGGTGGAGTACCTTGCATTTCCCTGCATTGAACCTCAGCTTCCACTTTCTAGACCATCTTTCCAGAGCCTCCAGGTCCCTCTGTAGGGCCACCCTTCCCTCCTCCCCATCCACCACCACCCCAGTTTTGAGTCATCCGCAAAGAGACTCATCTCACTCCTGATTCCTGTCCTTATGTCAGAGACGTAGGCGTTGAACAGAAGGGCCCAGGACTGATCCCTGTGGGACCCCACTAATGACCCTCCTTGGGGATGAGACTATCCGCCAACTCGACCCTCTGGGTCGGTCCTGGAGCCAATTGCCTATCCATCTGATCATCTGGTTCCCACCCCATTTCTCCCAGCTATCCAACAGGCCCACGTGAGGAACAGTCAAATGCCTTGCTGAAGTCTAGAAAGAGGACGTCCACTGGTCTACCCAGGTCCATGGCACTCATCACCCAGTCATAGAACTCCACCAGGTTTGTCTGACATGATTTCCCCGGGATGAATCCATGCTGTCTATCATACAGGCACCCTGACTTATCCAGGTCCTCCCCCCCCCCCCCAGCCTCTTCTTGACAATGCCCTCCATCACCTTGCCCACCACCGATGTCGGGCTGACAGGCCTGTAGTTCCCTGCCACCTCCCTTGATCTCCCCCCTTGTGGATAGGCACTATATGCGCCACCTTCCAGTCCTGGGGCACCCACCCTGTCCTCAGAGAGATGGTGAAAAGCTCCGCCAAGGGTTTCGCCAGGACATACTAACATCCGTAAGTTCCTTCAGCACTCTGGGATGTAATTTATCTGGCCCCGGTGCTTTCTCCGTCTTAAGGGAGCTGAGGGCTTCCCTCACTCTTTCTGCTGTGATTTCCACTTCCGCATCTCTTCTCCTGCTAGCCTCCCCTCCTGCCAGTGATGCCTCTGCCTCTCCCCAGACCGCCCGATTTGGTAAGGGTCTCTCCCAGTATCTCTGTCTCTCCCATGTATGATGCAGCACCCCATTTTCCTTGGTGAAACTGAGGTGAAGTACTCATTTAGTACCTCAGCCTGCTCCCCGGGTCTTGTGCCCATCTCTCCCTGATTTAATCCTGCTAATCTGCCCCTTCACCTTCTTTTTCCCCAATGTATCTAAAGAACCCTTTGTTCCCTCTCCTAATTTCCCTGGCCAGGTTCTGCTCCTTCCTTGCCTTGCTCGCCCTCACCACCTTAGTGGCCCTTCTAAGCCATCAGCTCGTACTCCCCTCGATCCCTTTCACTCCTTGAGCACTTGAATTGCTTATAGGCTGCCTTCTTTCCCGCACCACCTCCTGGACCTCCCTGGTCCACCAGCAGGGTTTTGGGCCCTCCGCATTTCGTCTTACTCTTGCACAGGTGCTGGTAGCATCCTGCACCCTCTCCTGATGATTTCCCACCTACTATCAGCGTCCATGTCTGACCCAATCCCATCCAAATGCTCCATGATCCTTCCCATTTCTTAAAATCCGCCTCTGAAGTCGGTTACTTCCTGTCCTTGTGCAGCCTTCTACCCCTCCTAGGTCCAGGCAGAACCAGACCGTGGCATGGTCACTCCCCGCCAATGGGTCCCTTACCTCCAGGCCCCCAATCTGGTCACTGTCTGCCAGGACCACATCCAGTACCCGCGCCTCCCTGGTCGGTTCCCTCAACTGCTGAGTTAGGAATGCGTCTTGAAAGACATCCAACAACCTCTGTTCCCTGGTCACAGAGGATGTCATAGTCTCCCAGTCTGTTCCTGGCATGTTTAAGTCCCCCCAACACCACCACCGTTCCTCTGCCCAGTCTGCAGTGTCTCCCAACATCTGCCACCAGACTGTCCTCCAGCTCCTGTGGCAGGGCAGGGGGTCTGTGCACCACTCCTATTTTTACTCTCTTGCCCCCCCCTTGTTATCAAGGTGACCCAAATCGCCTCCACGGTTCCCTCCGCCTCCTACTCCCCCTATGCCAATGCAGTTTTTGACTATCATTGCTACCCCTCCTCCCCTTCCCTCCCCCCTGTCCTTCCTGAACATAGTGTAACCCTCCAGGTTCAGGTCCCAGTGGTGTCCTGCAGTGGCCCAAGTCTCAGTGACCGCTGCCACATCCACTGCGCCCTCAGTTAGCATTGCCTGGAGCTCAGGCATTTTTATTGCCCAAGCTCCTGGCATTTAGCAGGACTACCTTCCACCCTTTCGCTATAGTTCCATTTCCCCTGCTTATGTTCCCATGGGAATTCTGTTTTCTCCTGGTCTGCATTCCATGTCGGCCTTTTCCGCAATCCTCCAGGCTCCCGAGGGTTGGAGACAGAGTCCTCTTTATCGGCACCCTCTTGACAGCCTTTTCTCCCATCTCTCCCCTTCACAAGTTTAACCCCACTTTTCACCAATGAACCCCTCTATTTTCAACTTAAGGATTCCTCCAAATTGAGATGGAGTCTATCTCAGCATACAGCTCCTTATCCTCCCAGATCTCCCCAATCCCATCAACCCATACCCTCTGGCCTCACACCACTCCCTGAGCCACTGGTTTATCTCCCTAATCTTCCTTTTGTGTTCCCCACTAGCCCTTGGCACCGGCAGGATTTCTGAGAAGGAAACTGTGCATCCTATGTCATGACAGACCCTGGCAAGCTCCCTGAATCTTGCCTGTCTCTCTAGCTCGCTATTTCCCTCAATGTCATTTGTACCCAGGTGGACCAGTATGTCCAGGGAAACCCCACAATCCTTTGCCAGCTGATATACCTCGTGCTTAGCCCTGTGCACAGTTAGTCCAGGAAGCATCTTGTTCTAACTGGCCAGGCTTCTCCTCCTATCCCATTTGATACCCTGATCATAGAATCCCCCAACAGGAGCACTCTGACCGCCTCCTTTCCTCCATTTCCCCTTCCATGTCCCTCATCCTTTCTACGCCCCTCCACCCAGCCGGCTCCTTGTTCCTCCCCTATCTGGGTGCCACATGCCACCCCTCCTTATTTACCATGGCCACCCCTCCCTCCAATGCTATGCCCTCCTCCTTCTAAGTATCCTTCTGTACCTTGCTAATTCCCCTCACTGCTTCATGCACTGGTCCTTCTCCCCATCTGCTAAACTAGCCTTGGCTTGTCCTCCCTTCCTTGCTGTCTCCATTTAGTTCCTCCTTGCTCGCCGTGCTCCCTGGCCTAAACCCTCAGCTCCTTTACTGAATCCTCCTTGTACTTCTGGTCCTTCTCTTTACCTTTCCTCCCAACTGGTCCTTCTCCTTGCGCTTTCCTCCTCTTCCCCTGCCCCTTCTGCTCTGATTCACTGCTCACCCCATTTTCCTGCATTTCAGGTCCCCCGTTCTTCCTGCTATCTGGCCCCTGCCTCCTGCCCCCCACTCCCTTTACATCTCTAACCACCCCTGTCGTGGCTACCTCACCCCCCTCATCCTTGAGCAGAAGAAGAGATTTGAGGCAGTTACTGAGTGTAAGGTCTGATCCACCTCCCCGCCTTGCTTCCTTCTGTCCAGCCCTGGCCATCTGCATACTTCCCTGAGAATGTTGTCCCTCCTTTGTGAGGGTCCCCAGTTACCTGCCTGCTTCCTTGGTAGTGTCCTTTTGGACCCCCTCTGCCAGGGTCCCTATGTGACCCCTTAGTATTCTCCTGCACTCCTTTCTCTATGCCCCGCCCCAGTGCTTGGTGCAACCCCGTGGGAGATCCCCAGCCCCCTTCCCCAGCCATACGCCCCCTTCCCCCAGCTGTCTCCTAATCCCCGCAACCTCCTCCCATTATGCTCACCATTATGCTGCCCCAGGCATCTCGGCACATGGAACACATGCTGGATCAGGATTGCATACCTGTCCCCTTCCACCGCCTCCCACTCAGCCATAGGTGGATTTCGGGGAGATTTTGAAATCATCGTAGTCTGAGACAAAATCTGAATTAGTCTCAAAACTAGACAGCAGGCAGGCATCCATGACCTTTGGAAGTACATCATACCCCTACCGCGCCCTCTCTGGTCACCCCATGAGCCCCGATGTCAGGCCTGATGACAGGCTGCACACAGGCCCTGACGTCAGACGTGGCTCCAAGGGAGAAGGAGCATGCTCTTCCAGACAAGGAACCTGTGGATTCCGATGATTCCGAGTCATCTTCTGAGGGTTTGGGATTCGAGACCCCACCCCTCCTCCTGAGGAGCCAGTCCCTAGAGAGTCTACCAAGCCCCTTCCCTCCCAAGGATCCCTCCTTTTGTAGACCTCCTAAGGCAGATGGCAGAGGCACAAGGCTGGAAGGCTGATGCTCAAGACCCAAAACATCAGAGGTTGGCTGAGCATCTAGATTTCCCAGAAACGAGTCTGGTGTTCACACCCTCATGGCTGGAACCTCTTGAGGATTTATCCTTGGCCATCTTGCAGAGACCCTCCTGTATTTCGGCTGTGGTCAAGAAAGCTGACCAGGTTTACAGGACACCAGAAGACAAGGATCACCTCGGCGTACATCCAAAGGTTGACTTGGTGGTCATAACTGTGGCCCATGACAGGTCCGCTAAGCCCAAGCACCTAAGTACTTTACTTTTCCTCCCAACAAGGAATCCAGACAACTGGACCAGTTTGGGAGAAAGCTTTATTCCTCTTCAGCACTCGCTATTTGTGCTGTTATGTGGCGCACATGCTAGTGTAACAGAAATCTCTGTTCGGCCAGCTCGAGCCCATAACCGGGGCCCTCCCAGACTCTGAATTAAAAAACCACTTGGCAAATACCCTTAGATCTGCTAAGGTGGTAGGACATCATTCACTAAGGGCCACCTATGATATGATGGATTCTTCTGCTAGAGGCACGGCCATGGCAGTAAGCCTTCATAGAGTCTCTTGGCTAAGAGTATCAGATCTAGCTCCTGATGTCCACTTGGCTATTCAGGACGCCCCCTTCAGAGGGCTCTGTCCTGTTCAGTGGGGATGCCCAGGACATTAGTAAGAGCCTGCAAGATAAAGGCACTGCCCTTCGGTCAGTACATATTATGTATTGCTCGAAACCTCTGCCAAAACGTCCCTTTGGTCGTCAAAACAGACACCAGATGAAACCACAACAGGCACCTAGGCGTCTGTTCAAATGTAGGGTTCCCAATACAGCCGCCAACCCTCCAGCCAAGACTTTTTTAAGAACTTCAGGGGTGGTCCTTCCTAACCCCCCCCCCCATTTCCTGATTTTCTGACCACCCTCCCTCCTCCCAGTCTATCGGAGGAACAGGTGAGTGGAAGGTTCACAAGCCAACTGGGAGTCGATCACAACCGATGCCTGGGTTCTTCAGTTGTTAAAACTTGGTCACACACTCGAATATCACAACCCCGCCCCAAACAATCCTCCAGGTTTTTCCCACTACCCAAGGATGCACATTTCCCAGTTAAGGGAGGAAATCGTGGCTCTTCATTGAAGGGAAGCAATAGCCAGTGCCAACAAACCACATTGGGAAGGGATTCTTCTCCCAATTCTTTCTGGTTCCAAGAAAGACTGGGTATCTGAGCCCGATGTTAGACCTCGGTACCCTAAACCTCTTCATAGAATACAAGAGGTTTAGGATGCTGACTCTACAAAGCCTGCTGATTGATTCCCTCCTTTCCAAAGGACAATGGCTTTGTGCACTGGACATGCAGGATGCTTACCTTCACATTCCAGTATTCTGTCGCAGGTTTTCTTTCCAAGGGGGCATTTCTAGTTCAAAGCCGTCCTCTTTCACCTGTCCTCTACACTGTGGGTTTTTTACCAGTTGCCTCATGGTGGTGGCAGGAGCCCTGAGGAGTCAAGGGCACTACGTCTTCCCTTACCTCGATGATTGATTGACTCCTTGCAGCACCGTCAAGGGAGGGGTTGGAGGCTTCTCTGTCAGCTACCCTGCACCTTTTCGAGTGACTGGGTATTACTCTCAGCTATCTCAAATCTCAGCTCGCTCCTTCCCAGTGCCTGCAATTTATTGGGACGGTTCTGGACATAGTCCGGGATATGGCATTTCTGTCCCTGGACAAGGTAGAGACTCTGGAGAGACGGACCAAGCTGGTATCCTCCAACCAACACATTTCGGCCAGGGTGGTCCTTTGCCTTCTTGGCCTCATGGCAGCAGCTATCCCCATAGTTCCCTTGGCCAGACTCCACATGCGTATATCGCAGTGGACTCTCTGGTCTCAATGGGAACAGAGGGTGGATGACTTGGACAGCTGTGTCCTATTTTCCAGTCTGATGCAGAAAGATCTGCAGTGGTGGCAGAACTCCGACAACCTGACTGAAGGAGCTCCTGTCCAGGCCCCTCCTTATTCCTGAATCCTGATCACGGATGCGTTGGGAACGGGATGGAGTGCCCATCTCGGAAATTATAGGACCCAGGGCCTGTGGTCACCTCTGGAACTACATTTGCTTATAAATGTGCTAGAAATGAGAACAGTTCTATATACTCTTTAGGTTTTTCAGCACATGCTTCAGTGGAATACTGTTGATCCAGTTGGACAACATGTGCATGGTGTGGTACATCAACAAACGGGGGCGCCCACTCGTATCCTCTTTGCAGGGAAGCAATGTGGATCTGGAATTGGGCAGTTCTGCACAAGGTTCGCCTCCTGGCTGTCCATGTCCCAGGCATGCTGAACGTTCTCGCAGACAGTCTCAGCAGCACCAGGGTAAGAGCGCGTGAGTGGGAGCTAAAGCAAGAGGTAGTGGACCACATCTTTGACCTCTAGGGTCGTCCGGAAGTGGATCTGTTCGCCATCCCATCAAACGCAAAACTTCTCACGTTTAGCTCGCTTGATCCTGTGCATGGTGCTTTTTGGCAAGATATGCTGTTGTTTTGTTGAATGGGGAGATTTCTATTTGCATTCCCTCCCTTCCCAGTTTTATGGAGAGTGCTGATCAAGCTCTAGACAGAAGGAACATGAATGATTCTGATGGCTCCATTTTGACCTTGACAAATTTGGTTTCCGCTGCTTCAACAGCTTGCAGCAGAACCTCCGTTTCTTTTACCACATTCTTACGATCTCTGGGGGGGGGGGGCATGCTGGTCCATCTGGGGCTGAAGTCCCTTCATCTTCATGCATGGCTCCTCAAGACATAGTCACTTTAGCTGGCCCGGTGGCGCTGAGGTTTGATGTGCTGTACACCACACCTCGTGCTATGCTGGTGACCCGAGTTCGGGAGCGAGCTCGGACGCTGGTGTGTCGGCAGGGGCGGGTTGAGAATGGAGTGCTCTTTTGGTGTTCTCCCAGGCTAATGGGTTGGGTCGACTCGGTGTGCCGGCGACCCCCGGTGGAGACCAGGGGATGTCGCAGCATGAGATCAGCGTGGCCAATGTCGGCATGGTTGCCGTGCGCCAGAGCATTGGGGCATGCCCATGCAGGGGTGGGGAACCAGCGCAGAACAAGGAAAAGTCTGGCTTCTTGGGGCAGGCGACGGCACCTGTCCCCCATGCCCTCTGCCGGGTTCTCCTTGGCTGGCCTTCCAGTTCCTCCCTCTGGGGCCCACCTGCAGCCAGAGTCTGACTTACAAGAGAGCCCAAGGGGCGAGGGCTACTCTCCCCGAGCGAGTGAACCCGGGGGGTGCTAGCTGCAGGGGGGGAAGAGGAGGCACAGACCGAGGGATCCACAGGCGGGCAGGATAAAGGACCAGATGCCTGTGAGAAGGTCCCTCGAGCCATGACCGGAATGAATAGTTAAAAAAAAAAAAAAAAAAAGAAAAAAAAAAAGTCACTTCCAGGTTTGGGGTTTCCACTAGGGTAGCTCAAATTTTGGTAGAGGCCAGAGTGCCTTCTACCAGAACTTACCTATGCCATGAAGTGAAAATGTTTTTTTCATTTGGGCCACCTGGAAGAGTTAGGATCCTTTTTTTGTGTCCCGCTCCTCAGTTCATGGAGTATCTTCTTCTTCATCTCTCTGACCTGGGCTTGAGCTATTCGTCACTGAAGGTTCATCTAGCGGCCATTTCTGCTTACCATGTTTTGTTGGAGGGCAGAACTCTAGCTCAGTTGGAGGTTTCAAAAACCTTCCCAAAAGGGTCTGTCCCCCCGGTGCGTAATCCTGCACCACCATGGCAATTTAATTTTCATTTACAGAAATTAAAATTGCTTCCTTTCAAACCTGCAGGTACATGTGACATGTGCTTTTTGTCCTGGAAAGTGCTCTTTTAGTTGCAGTTGCTTCTGCTCGAGGAATTTCTGAGCTTCAGACCCTGATGTGTAAGGAGCCTTATTTCATTTTTCACAGAGACAGGGCGGCTCTACATACTAATTCTAAGTTTCTTCCAAACGTTTTTCAGAGACTACCTTGAATCAGTCACTTCAGCTGCCGATGTATTACCCTGAGCATTCTAATTGGGGGGGGCATTCTGCATACGTTAGACATTCACAGATTTTTACGTTATTACACCAACAGGACAAAAGATATCCGAAAGACGGATCAGCTTTTTTTTTTTTCTTTCGCACCAAAGAGAGAAGGTGCAGCAGTTTCTAAACCATGTCTTTCCAAATGGTTGGCTAACTGCGTTGGTTTTTGTTGCCAGAAGTATAGTAAAGTCCTTCCGGAGCAGGTTAAAGGGCATTATACCAGGGGTATGGCTGCCTCGACTACCTGTTTCGGAAATGTATCTGCCACAGAAATTTGCACGCCTTCTGCTTGAAGTTCTGTCCACACTTTCACAATGGCACAGGGCTGGTTTTGGACTGGCAGGCCTCCAAGGACTCCTGTCCTAAGTATTTGGCTACCTGCTAGCTTTTCAGTTCCAGACTCCCATATATTCCTGTCCCTTGGGACTCTTACTGCTTGGGACTCAGTCCTACAAGTAATTACCTACTGTTGGATCCCTTTTCAAAGTAAGATGGTACAGTTACGCAAGAACTTTCCTTAACAGTAGATCTTTGAGAGAGGCTCTTGCAGTAGGTAAACTTTTTTCCCCACCCTCCTTCCATATGTAGCTCTTTTTCCATTAGCCTTTTCTTGGATCCAGGAGCCTCTTTTCCATTCTCCTGTCATGCCTCTTGGAGGTCTCCGGCGGGAGAACTGGACGGCGGACATGGGGACTGCCCACTATATAGTGTCATGCTGACTTCTGTCACGTGACGTTGCGTGGGCGGTCCCCTGTCAGACACTGCTAGCAAAAGTTTCCATGTGGTCCTGATGCCAGGAGGCACAGTCCTACAAGTAATTACCTACTGTAAGAGCCCCTCTCGAAGATCTATTGTTACGTAAGTTCTTGCGTAACTGTACTTTTCTGCCTAATACAGTATTCACTTTTTTTTTTCTTTTCAATTTTCTTTCGCTCCAGTCACAGCCCGAAGAACCTTCTCTTAGGCATCATTATCCTTGTCCTGCCTGCCTGAGGCTTCCACAGCTGTACCTCCTCTCTTTCTTCCCCCCCTCCACTGCCAACACCCCTGGTTTAACCCATCCGGGTTGGGTCGCCCTTCTCGTGGGCGTGCTTACAAGGCAGTCTCTGGTTGGGGGCGAAGGTGGGAGGAACTGGAAGACCAGTCTGGGTAAGTCCGGCAGAGAGCATGGGGGACAGGTGCCATTGCCTGTTCCTCTTAACTTTTTTTTTTTCTCTTTTTCGGACCCCCCATGCATGGGCACGTCTGATGCAATGGCGCACGGCAACCCTACCAGCGTCGGCTGCGCTGTAATGTGCAGCCTGCACACTGTAGCGCTCCCGATCTCCACCAGGAGCCACTGGTGTGCTGGGCTATCCCTCACCCACTCACCTGGAGAGGAGAGCCGCCTGAGGGCGCTCAGTCCTCTACCCTCCCCTGCCGACCCCTGGCTCTTGCGCTTACTCCCGAACACGGGTCGCCGGTGTGAGGTGCGGCCGCCAGTACCTCAACCCTCATCGCCACCAGGTGGCTAGTATTCACATTTTGAGGATCTGATTTCCTGCATTTTCCATCGAAATGTGGATGCTGTCAGCATAAAGAGGCCCGTTAGCCCATCGTGTCTACAGATTCCCACCTACTTAATGTTGAAGGAGCGAGCCCTAGTGGCTGTTCACTCCCCATTGTCCTCCGATGCGCATGCTCTGAGATGTGGCCTTAGTTTTCATACCACTGGTTCAGTAGGATATTCTACTCATTTTAGCATAAAATTTACTTTGAATTCAGTGTACAGTTGACTTTCAGATTCTGCATTTAACTCGTATTGATTGAAAAATACCTGATTCGCTCACGCAGGAGTTTATTGACGTTTCAGCACCGTACTCACTTGAGCGTGAGCTGGATCAGTGGGCCAGAAGGTCGGGTCAAATGAAATACTTTTCTTTATTGAAAATCTAAACTAATGTGTATTTCATGTTAATCGGGGGGGGGGGGGCAGCTATCCCATCAGGAGGCTTACAGCTGGCAAGAGCACTGGGTTGCAGTGGGTAACAACGTTAAGCAAAAGGTGACTGTTTCCCTTTAAATTGTTTGCTATTACCTTACAGAGTAGACAGAAACTTAAACCACTCCTGCTGTGAAAGTATTATGTGCCACGCCATTAAAAGAAAAATGTATAGTTAAGTGCTGCATTAAATACAGATTTTTGGCTTACTGTGGTGCTCTGAAGACTGCAAATTGCACAGCACATTTAACACTTAAAATCCAACAATGTTCATAGAATCTGTTCTTGTAGGCATTGGTTTTTTCTTGAGCTGAAATGTATGCCCCCATTTTTCCTCAGTAACATTTCTCACATTTGTCAACAAGACCATTATTGGAGAAAATAAGTTTTGCTGTATTGAGTTTGTAACTGTCACGTAGACCATATTGACCATTCGCAATCAATCTGTTGTAAGCAACAACGTGTGTAATCTCCTTTCAGCGTCTTTAATGGGACTGTGCCTCTGTGGGTATCCATTGACACCTCCAGAAAGAGCATGTTCTCAAAGATGGAGTGTTAAATTTGTTTTATCGACTGAGCACTCTATTTTAAACGCATCCAGGTATGTACAGGGATAAGCTACATCTAGAGGTTAGCTGGACCTAGTTTAGTCAACTGATCCAGTGCAGAAGCAGAGTAAGCTCAGTGATTACATTTTCATAACCATCCTTTTTAATTTTAAGGAATGCTCTAAGATTACTACATGAAAAAAAAATTTGGCTTTTTTTATGTGCATATCTTAGTACATCCTGAGTCCATCAGTCGGTAATCCTAATTTATAGTCCAGTGTCCTTTGGAAGGGAAAGGATTGTAAATTGGCCTGAAGTGATAGCCAGTCAACCCCTTCCACTTTCCAGTGTGCCTGCACTGGAGTGCACCCCTGCGCTAGCCCCAGTTACACATCACTAACGTCATAGCATGGGGGCAGGACTGGCACACTAGGAAGCGGAAGGGATCAGCTGGCCATCATCTTGGGCCAGTTTATGATCCCTGCCATCCCAAATGGCGCTGTATTGTAAATTCAGGATTATTGATTGATGGATTAAGGTAAGCATTTATGGGTTTCTTAAAAAAGGAAAACACATTTTTTCAAATAGTAATTTTATAACGTTCCTGTAAAGAGTTGGTGTGCTGCCTGGAATCGGTAGTAAGTTCCAAAAATAGTCAGATATTATGTTTTTATTTATTTATTTATTTTTTAATTGAGCTTTTTGGTCCCCGTTGCCTCCTCCCGCCAACTGGCGACGGGGACACACATGTATTTGTTACACATTTTCTCCCCTCCCCCTCCCCCCACGAGGCCCCGGCAGCTCAGCCTCTTCCACCTCCCTATATTTTGCCGCCCCCTCTCCACCTGCGCTACCCACCGGACCTCCACCCACTGGGAGCAGAACTATGGGGGGGGGCAACCCACCCTCAGGAGAGGAGAGCTGCCCTCCAGCATGCTTAACCCTGCTCTACCCTTCCCCCTTCCCATGCTGGCATCCCAGTGACCCGAGGTGGTTCCTGAATCTGGGTCGCCAGTGTAGTGTGAGGTAAGGCATCCAGCGCCTCAACCCTCTGTGCCACCGGGCCGGCGCATCACTTCTTAATTTTGAAGTATTTTTTTCTGGTTTGCTAATTGGAAAATTTTATACCTGATGACAGTACTAGGTTGAATCTGTGGAACAGCACTGTGCGTGAAGGTTGACATGCATTAGTCAGCCACTAATGTATAGACAGTTGCGATTGCCATAGAAATTTGAGGATTGTGATCATTTACACTAGATGAATATATGTATTAATGTTATTTCTGTGTTACTTGGTATCATTTAAGAAGTTGGGTATCTTGTTTATATAAACGTGTTTGTATTTGAGATAATTGGATTTGTGTTAATATGATAATTTAATTTTGTAACCAGTTTGTATTCTGTAACCAGGTGCCAGTAAACTCATAACTTTGTAAATAGGCCTTTTGTCCCACAAGTCTTTATCCAGTATAAAAATAAAGATGTCTTGCCAGCCCAGTGGCACTGAGGGTTGAGTCTTTGAATGCCACACCTCACGCCACACTGGTGACCCGAGTTTGGGAGCAAGCTTAGGCCTCAGTGGTTGGCTGGGGGGGCATGCAAGATGTCTGTCTGTCTCATTTAGCTGTCTGTCTCTATTGATCGTTCCTCCCTTTGCTTTGGGCAAAGGGGACATTGCTGTGGAGTCTGAGATGGGTTGGGGTTTTGGCAGGTACCCTATTATTCTGGCAAAGGTGGCATGGTTAGGGAGGTTGAGATAGGTGGGGAGTTTGGAAGGTGCCCTATTCTGGCACAGGGTACGAGGGTGGAGTGAGTGTGTGAGTTACCAAAACGGATGGAGCAAAGACAAAATCCATTTTAGAGAGAGTTCATTTTTTTAATGAGGTTTTATTTACGTTATGTACAATATTTAAAAATAAATATATATTTATAGTATACACATTTGCACATTTTTAATTCTGCTAATCAGATTGAGGCATGTGCTATTCATTTTCGCAGTTGATTAGCACTTTCACATGCAAAACTGCTAATCAATTTTCCAAGCTTATTTAAAACCCTGAGTTTAGCAGGTGACATTTTCTTTATAACTAGATTTTACTTGGAAAGAAGGAAAGAGAAATTAAGTATTGTTTTTAAAAACGTAAAATCATATTGATGGAGCACAACAGTGCAAACGTATAAAAGGCAGAGTTTGTTGATGAAATAAGTATCAATTTCTTTTGAAAAAGATAGAAAAATATATTTAGTTTCTCAATTAAATACATTGAACTGTTAAGTAGCTGTCAGTTTCTGAAATCACAATACCAGAATTCTACTGAATTCTTTTTTGCTAGCAGTGTGAAAATCAAAGGTGAAAATCTCGCCTGTTTCACTGCTAGTCAGTTTCCTGTTTAGTAGAAGTTAACGCCTGCTCTTTAACTGCGTTTTAGTAAACACAGTGGGTATTTCTGAGTTACACTCTGGCAATAAGTACCATTTTAGAACTTTTATGATGTAGATTTATGTCCCTTTCAGCTTGGAGCTCTGTAGTGGAACATGAATGCATTGTGCCAACAATGGAAG
Source organism: Neoceratodus forsteri (assembly GCA_016271365.2). NCBI lineage: Eukaryota > Metazoa > Chordata > Ceratodontiformes > Ceratodontidae > Neoceratodus > Neoceratodus forsteri. The sequence continues at coordinate 873,683,198 of CM028132.1, read as the reverse complement.
TGCTAAGCAAGGACATAAAAGACATTATCAGATTCTAAAATGGTCCTTCCCATCAGCCTCTAGATCAGAAACACCCAATGTGTTTACTAAAAGGACAGTGAAGACAGAACAACAACAGAAGCGAAATCAGTATCTTTTTTTTTTTTTTGCCCCTGCCGCCAGTTATCCGCCTGGTCATGGTGCCTCTGACTTCCATCTTCTGCTGTGCTCCTCCCCTGAAACCCCCAACTTACCCCTTGGAAGGTGGGGTCACTGCACTGGCCAGGTGCTGTGATCAGTGGAACTATCTGGGGGAGTTGGTTGGAAGGCTAATTGAAGCAGAGGGAGGCTTCATGGAAGCGGCAGACTACGGGAATTTTTTTCTCCATTTTTGCTGAGGGTTGGGACGTGCAGTGACTTCCTGCATCCGCCCCACCCCCTTGGTGCTGTTGCGCGTCGGTAGCTGCATTACCCCCCGGCCTCCACCAGATTTTTTTTCAGTGAATGAGGGAAATTTGGCCAGGACACCGGGGAAGTTCCCCTACTCTTTTTGATAAGTGCCATGGGATCTTTAACATCCACCTGAACTACCACCAATCCAGGCAGATGTGACCTCGGTTTAGTGTTTCATCCGAAAGACAGCACCTCAGAAGTGCAGCACCCCTCTAACACTGCACTACAGTGTCAGTACTGGGATATTAACCCAAGTGCCAGATGTGGGAACTGAACCCACAGCCCTCCGATCTCCCGGCCTCGGAGGCGAGTGTGCTACCTACTGAGCCACTGACACTGACAGCATGATTACCTTCCACCCTTTCCCTGTACTTCCATTTCCCCATCTCATGTTCCCATGAGGATTCCATTTCCTCCATGTCTGCACTTTACCAGTTGGCCTTTTCCCACATTCCTCCAGCTCCCTGGGGGGTGAAGACAGAGTCCCTCCTTTATCGGACCTCCCTCAACAGCCTTTTCTCCCATCCCTCCCCCCTTCACAAGTTTAAATCCCACTTTTCACCAATGAACCCCTCTATTTTCAACTTAAGGATTCCCCTCCCCTTCAAATTGAGATGGAGCCTATCTCTAGCATACAGCTCCTTATCCTCCCAGATCTCCCCCCAATCCCCCATCAACCCATACCCTCTGGCCTCACACCACTCCCTGAGCCACTGGTTTATCTCCCTAATCTTCCTTTTGTGTTCCCCACTAGCCTTTGGCACCGGCAGGATTTCAAGAAGGAAATCATGCATCCTATGTCATGACAGACCCTGGCAAGCTCCCTGAATCTTGCCTGTATCTCTAGCTCGCTGTCTCCCTCAATGTCATTTGTACCCAGGTGAACCAGTACGTCTGGGGAACCACGACAATCCTTTGCCAGCTGATGTACCTCGTGCTTGGCCCTGTGCACCAGTAGTCCAGGGAAGCATTTTGTTCTAACTGGTCAGGCTTCCCCCTCCCTATCCCATTTGATACCCCTGATCATAAAATCCCCCAACAGGAGCACTCTGACCGCTCCTTTTCTTCCATTTCCCCCCTTCCATGTCCCTCATCCTTTCTACCGGCCCCTCCACCCAGCCGGCTCCTTGTTCCTCCCCCTATCTGGATGCCACATGCTGCCCCTTCTTTACCCTGGCCACCCCCTTCCCTCTGATCCTCTGCCTCTCCTTCTTCCGAGTATCCTTCTGTACCTTGCTAACTCCCCCCTCACTGCTCGCAACTGGTCCTTCTCCCCCATCTGCTAAACTAGCCTGGCTCGTCCTCCCTTCCTTCCTTCCTGTCTCCGTTCAGTCCCTCCTTGCTTGTCATGCTCCCCTGGACTAAACCCTCAGCTCCCTTTACTGTATCCTCCCTGTACTTCTGGTCCTTCTCCTTGCGCTTTCCTCCCTCTTCCCCCTGCCCCTCCTGCTCTGATCCACTGCTCCCGTCATTTTCCTGCGTTCCAGGTTCCCCCCCCCCGTTCCTCCTGCCCCCCACTCCGTTTCCATCTCTAACCACCCCTGTCATGGCTACATCACCCCCCTCATCCTCAAGCAGAAGAAGAGAATTGAAGCAGTTACTGAACGTAAGGTCCGATCCACCTCCCCACCTTGCTTCCTTCTGTCCAGCCCCAGCCATCTGCTTACTTCCCTGAGAATGTTGTCCCTCTGGCCCACTTTGTGAGGGTCCCCAGTTACCTGTCTGCTTCCTTGGTAGTGTCCTCCTTTTGGGCCCCCTCTGCCAGGGTCCCTATGTGACCCCAGAGTATTCTCCTGCACTCTTTTCCCTATGCCCCCAGTGCTTGGTGCAACCGTGTGAGATCCCCTGCCCTCTTTTCCCAACCATACCTCCCCCCCTTCCCCCAGCTGTCTCCTAATCCTCGCAACCTCCTCCCTAAGCTGTGCCAGCTGGTAGCACACTGGGCAACCACCGAACTTCCAAGCCCAGTCCAGTATCATGGCTGCCCCACATCCTGTGCACCCCACCACCCTCCCAAAGATGCCGGCCCTAATGACGTGTGGTCCCATCCCCCTCCAAGTAGGTTTCCTTGGTTGAGTCACCAGGTTCCCCACTAGTCCAAGATACGCCCCTACTGACTAATCAGGTCACCCATTAATCCTAGATGCAATCCCACAGTAAACCGGTAACCCTGTTACTAGGTGCAGTACAACACAGTAAACGTATGAGACATGAACAACTCACTAAGCTCCTCTCTACCAGCCTTTAAATCCAACCCCCAGTGGCAAGAACTACATGAGCTGCACCTGCAGCCTTTTCCTCCAACTGCAGGACAGGTGTTCCCCCTATAAATAAGCAGAGCTCTAGGGAGGGTGGGATTAGGGCCTACACCCGACTCTTGAGAGAGTGCATCAGCCCTGTGTCTGCCCTTCCAAGCCCCGCAACCAAAGAAACAGCCCCAAGCAGCTCCCACCAAATAGGTTTTAAATCAGAAGAAATAGGCCTCCACCAGCGCAGCCTGTTACACAGTGAAACGTCCAACAAATGAGCCCACTTGCAGCCACCAAACCAGTTTTCAGACTTCCAACAAGCCCAAAAACAGTACCCTGCTAGCCCCTTAGAAGTAGTAAGAAAGAAAAGAAATAACCTTCTGCCAAGTAAAATCCACAAGAAACCCTGTAAAAACAAGAAGAAGCAGCTGCTGTACTGGAACACATCTGATACTGTCCTCTTCTAGTTCCTTCTAAGAAGCCAAAGCAACAGACACCACAAACCTGATTCAGCTCTGCCTCCAGTCAATTAGGGAGAATAGGGAGAAGGGAGTTCATCCCACGGTGGTTGGGCCTTGTATGGAAAGGATCCCTGACCAGTAGCTGTCAAAACGCTGCATACTGTTAGGAGCAGTTTGGAGGGGGAGTGAATAAATCTCCTTCGTGGTCTTCATTCCAAGGTTTGGGAAGTAGTCACTTGTAAGCCGTGTTTACACGGTTGCCGCGTTCTGGTATTTGCAGCTGTGGTGGCTGCTGTGACAGCAATCTGTCGTTTACACAGCCCACTCTCACAGCTCTGCAGGTCACTCCTAGTAGGAGCTGTGAATGCCCAGTAGGATGCCAGAAGACACTGGGAAAGAAGTGGAGTTAGTGCAGCAAAGTATCCACACTGCCAGTTACTGCGCTTCTTCCGATACAAGTACTGACAACTAAGTTAGTGCAGAAAATGGATTGGAGTCGCACTGGAATGTGTCCACACACCTGACTTGGCAGCGCATGAGCCAGTGTGCATGGGTTGATGCGCTGCAAAGTCGGCAGTGTAAACAGGGCTATAATCTTGTAGCGCAAGCAGAGCAAAAGATAACAGAGTCTCTTCCAGGAATGACTAGCTTAGAGTGGTGGGAACAGTGTGGTGGTGCTCCCTGTTACTAGCACTCGCTGCAGATCTGTATATCCTGTGATACAGTACCTTAAGCTTGTCTAGTTCCGTTTCCCTCAGCAAGGAGAGAACAGGCATCCCAGACAAAAGGATAAGGAGTAAGACACTGTTAGCCACAGATAGACAGGCTTCATTAGTGAGGTACAGCGGTACCACCCTGGATACAGTGCAGTAGAGCAGTGTAATTCAGTGACAGTTAAGCCCTTCTTGCTGTAGTATTTCATGAAATGTCATTTACCGCAAGTTATTGCATTGCATCAGTGGTTGGCTTCACTCTAGGCTTTCAGCTTATTTAATCTTAAGAAATGTTCTATCAGGGTCTAGTTTTCAGGACCCAAATAATATGGCCTTGGTTTTATTTGAGTTGGGAACAAGTTGGTTTATAAAAAAAAAAAACAGTTTTCAAGCTCTCTGAAGTCCTTCCTCAGCCAAGATTTAATTGCTTCTAGGTCAGAGACAGTTTCCATACAGTAATGCATCATCTGTGTACAGTAGTGCTTTTGCCCTCCCACAGTTTGAGGGCAATTTATTGACAAATGGGGGGAGAGGCAGCAGGTCCAGTATGGAGTCTTGTGGTACGCCATTAGTGGATCACATGGGAAGGAAAAACTGGCCCATACTTATCAAGCTTGTTGTTGCCTGTGAGGTTACTTCTGAACCACGAGCAGGAGATGATTGAGGCCGAAGCTCCTTAATTTGGTCAGCAGGATTGTCTGATTCACCAGATTGAAGGCCTCTGTTAAATCAATGAATGCTACTCCTGTGGCTTTGCCACCATCCATAGAACTGATGCAACAACTTCAGTGATCTGGGTGCCAAACAAAAAGGGGATACACCCAGAAGCAGCAGTCGACACAAAACACACTCTCCAGCCAGTGAAAGGAAATGACAAACAGCAAAACTGCTTACTTGTAGGACAGTTTATTGCATATAGCATTTTGAAAGTGCAGTAGATGTACTCCCAACACTTCACCTCTCCAGTCTCTGTCTGGCCGAAGAGTATTCCGTGTCAGTATAATACACAGTCAGTGATGCAAAATGCTGGTAAAGATACAGAACGCACAATGGTAGTAATATTCATCTTTTTGAATGGTGCACAAAATGTTTTTTAAACTGCTTCTTGAGACCCTGGTTTGGGTAGCACCCTGGTATGACTTACCTGACCCAATTGTGCCAGCTGCTTTGTAGCATACCTGATAACTCTGTGGTATCCAAACTTTGCAGTGTAACTGGCTCTGTCAGTGGACAATTTAAAATTATTTTAATTGTTTTAGGACACGTTTCGGTATAATAGTGCATTTGGGGTTTTGCTTCAGTATATACTGGTGTCCGAGCAACAAACGCCTGAACCTTTTTCCTATGTGATTATAGTTCAAGGTATCCATACTCCCTTATAAACTTCTATTAAACTACAAAAAAAAAAACCAAAAAAACAAGGTGATGCTCATAGCCAGCCCACAGCACAAAAAGAAGCTCCCTCCCCTCACCATCTCCAATAAATTCAGTGAGCCGCTGGAACAAGTTCATTCCTTCAGGTACCTGGGGGGTCACCATTGATGACTGCCTCACCTTCACCCAACACATCGACACAGTGGTAAAGGCAGTGAACACCAAGCTGGGTGTACTATATAGGCATAAAAAGTATCTCACTCCAGAGGCCCTCCATCTCTCAGTCTCCAGCTCCATCCTTTCTACCATCGACTATGGCTTGGTGGTCTACAGCGCAGCAACAGACACTGCACTAAAAAGGAGTCACATTGCCCTCAACAAGGCATGTAGGCTCACAATGGCTGCAGATCGAAATACTCACACCTGCTCCTTATACGAGGAGACCAATTGGCTGCCACTAAAGAACAGAATTATATTCCACACATGTCTCCTTGGAAAAAAGGTGCTAATGGGTAAAACTGTCCCATGCATTTCTAGCATCCTAACGCCAGGTGCTACCAGCTATACCACCAGAGGCAGGATTGGGGGGGGGGCCCTATCAACACCTTTCCGTCGAACTGTGCAGGGACACCGTGCTTTCAGCTATAGGGCCCCCCAATGGCTCAGTGAAATCCCAGTGCACATTCTGAACCTCCAGTGCATCTCGTAATTCAAAAATGGCGTAAGGCAACACCTTCTTACTAGGACAGTTTGTGACTGCCACTAGGACTCTAACACCCATAATGCCCACTCATCCACATTTTCCTCCTCCTTCCCTTTACCCCACTCTTCCCTCTTGCCCTATCCCTCTGTCTTCCTTTCCCCCCTGTGCCTCTTCTCCCACTGGATCAACCTGAAAACCAACCTACTACCACTACCTCCCAACCTCCTAGACAAAGACACTTCTTTGGACGCCTACTCTCTCCCCCAAGTCTCCCTCCTCCTCACCTTGACTCCTCCTCGGACTCTCACACTAGGTGTCACCTCTTTATCTCCTTTGCTACATATAAACACTGTCCTTTACCCTAGTTGAATGTTCTTGATGCTGTACTATCACCATTGGTACTATGAATGACATTGTAACCATATTTTATACTAGCTACCTACTATTCGAGTATTGTATGTAAATTGTTTGTTTGTTATTGTTGTCATTGTCACTGTTTGACGTGGAACCTTTGTAAAAGAGCTCTGAGCTCAAAGGTATGATCCGAATCCCTAAATAAATTAAAAAAAAAAAAAAAAAAAAGTCCACAAATACTCATTTTTATTATAGCTTGAGAGCACTTTTGATCAGTTAGCACTCCATTCCCCTGTTTGAGGTGTTTTTGTTTTCCCCTGCAAAATGTCTCACGTACATGTACTGTTTGGGGGAGGTTTTTAAATGATAGATCTAGATATAGATATTAAATTGATTATCCTCAAATAATAATATACTAGTACTACCGTGGAGACCACTCTTAGGGTTGAAGGAGTGGTGTCACATTCTTAAGGTATCAGAACTGACCATTGATTTGCAGTTCTCATACCCTAAGAATGTGCGCGAGACTACACTTAAAACCGCAAGAGTTGTTTCTGTTGCCGTAATGAGGTACACAGTAACATCCATGTAGCCGTTCTTCAGTCTAGTTGACTGATTAAATCTTCCTTTTTAAAGATACGATTTGCTGTAGAAACAGCAGATTGAAGCTTGTTCATAAGTTGCATTTAATTAGTCAGATACGGAGTTACAGTCAGAATTTGAATGGTTACATGACCCACTGCAGTTCTAATCTTTTATAAAGCAGTCTCATTAAGGCAGCAGCAGTCCATGTTAATGGAAGTACTCCTGTCAGTAGTGTTTAGTTACAATTATGTTCAGTATGTTCAGAGCCCCTAAGGTAAGAGAACAGTGTGTTAGGTTATCAAGGTTATTCTCCAACTCTGACATTTGATGGTCCTTGGGGCATTGCTGGCGACCTCCCAGTTGTGATAATCACTACCACATTGTGATCGACTCAGAGCAGACTCCTGGAGCACTGGTGTCTATCATTGAGATCGCACTAAGTTTTTTTCCCTTTTGTGACTTTTGACCCTTCCTACCCGCAGTGTCACAGATGACCAGTGTTAGCCTTGCGCACGCATCGTGCCTCCAGTGGGAGAGCAAGATCCATGACCCACTGTTGGGGGTTGCTGGGGCATTGGAACGTGCCATCGATCTGCCCCACAGGATGGGATGTGCTGCCTTTGATAGCATGCTTACCATGTGGCTGTCTGATCACTGGCATCATGAATCTGCTCCCAAACCTAAGTGGCCGCCACTGTGTTGCTGTTAGGATACCAGACGGCTCTTTCAAATTCTATCGTTACAGAAAATTGCAGGGGCTATCCTCTAGTTTTTAAATAAGGGGTATGCAATAGCCAGACTCAAAACATGCCATTTAAAGTCAACTTTTTTTTTTTTTTGGGGGGGGGGGGCAGCAAGACCTCAACTATAATAGAATTTTATAAAAGTCCTACCCACTCGCAGACGATGATAAAATGTAATTTATTTGTATTTATTTAAAATATGGACCATACAGTACTAGTGGAGATAAAAATGGCAAGATAAGTAAAATCTTTAATGGATCTACCTTCAGAGATAGCATAGATTTATTTGGGTAGTTCACAATCAGTGTCTTGTAGGTTTGCCATAGGATACTGGAATACTAAACCAGAGAGCAGCTTCACAGTTCTGATAGTAGTACTGAAACCAGTAGCTGAAATCTAAGAGAAACAGTTGAATCTTCACACAAGCATATTTCAAAGTTATAACTAGTAATCTGATGTATAAATCGAATACACGATTCCCTGACTCAAAATACACAGTTAATTTTTTCTTTCTTTCCTTGTCTGGCCTGGAGGACCACAGAGCCCCATCGCCCACTAGCCCACCACCAGCTGCTGCGTTGTGGGGTCCTATGGTGTGTAGTTTGATGGTGTCCTGGCTGTTCAGACAGTTTTTCAGGGACTTTTTGCTCCACATGCTGCCTGCCCCCACCCACTAGATGGTGCTACCTGCGCCTCATGTTGGCTTCGAATTCTGCAGTGGAGCACTGGGGGAGGGGGGGTTATCTAGCTCCCTGACTCACTACAGGGATCACTACAGTGCCAGAAGCAGTGCTAATCCCTCCCAGGGATGGAGGCACTGCTGGTGGCAGAACAGCTTCCCAGTCCTGGCTGCACACCCGAGTCCCCCTCATACTCTGGTCTTTGTTACAGTAATGCTGGGCCAGCGGGTGGCAAATAAATTACATATTCAAAAATGTATATTGCTAGTCACTACTTCTAGGTAGGTATACTTGATCACTGCTGCTTTTAAATTAGTAGTTCATGAAAAAAAAAAAAAAAATGAATTGACCAATTCATCTGTTGGAACAAGAAAGTGTAAGGATTCAAATTGGTATACAGTAAAACACCACTTATCCAAACCTCAATTATCCAGAACTCTTAGTTATCTAAAACTGTGTTGCGTCTCCCAGCTTAATAGACTTAATTGTAAAGTTCCCTCATTTATCCAAAACCCCATTTATCCAAACAATTTTATTGTCCCCCAGCTCATTAGGATAAATGAGGTTATACTGTACACTTTATTTTATATATTTATTACATTCTCGGATTACAACCTTTGAGCTAAGAGCTTATTTACAGAGGTTCCATGTCAAAAACAGACAGGCACACACATACACACATACATAGGTAAGGTGGTGGTGAATAAGCACAATAACATAAATCACTCATGGCAAAATAATTTACAGTAGAAAAGACAAGTACATCTTGTTGTTTAACGCAGGAGAAGGAATACTTTACACAAAATAAAACCAAATTACAAAGAGCAGGAAGAGTAATCTAGTTAGAGTGCAGGAAACCAGCAAAGCCAACCTTTGTCAAGAAGGAGGGATAGGTATTGAAAAGGGGGAGGACGTGGAGGCTGAAATCCCAATAGAGAGAGTAAGGGAAGCCCTCTGGTCCCTTCAGATGGAGAAAGCCACCTGGGCCAGATGAGATACATCTCAGGGTGCTGAGAGAACTGGCGGATGTCCTGGCAGTCCCTCTAGCAGAGCTTTTCAACATCTCTCTGAGGACTGGGTGGGTGCCCCAAGACTGGAGGGTGGCCCATGTCATGCCGATCCACAAGAGGGGATCAAGAGAGGAGGTGGGAAATTACAGGCCCGTTAGCCTGACATCGGTGGTCAGCAAGGTGATGATGAGTATTGTCAAGGAAAGGCTAGGGGGGTTGCTCAAGCAAACTGGGTACTTGGACGATAGGCAGCATGGCTTTGTCACGGGAAGATTGTGCCAGACAAATCTTGAGTTCTGTGACTGGGTAATGAGGGCCCTGGACCAGGGTAGGGCAGTGAATGTCCTCTTTCTGGACTTTAGCAAGGCGTTTGATTCGGTACCAAACAGTGGCCTACTGGCTAAGCTGAAGGAAATGGGGGGTAGGGAGACAATTGTTAAGATGGATAGGAAATTGGCTCTCTGAGCGTACTCAGAAGGTGGTGGTTGGAGGATTAGCCTCATCCCCAAGGTGGGTTACTAGTGGGGTTCCCCAGGGTTCAGTGCTGGGGCCACTCCTGTTCAACACCTATATCTCAGACATCAGGAGGGGGATCAGGAGTGAGATGAGTCTCTCTCTACAGATAATTCAAAGCTGGGTGCAGTGGCGGACGGAGAGGAGGGGAGGGTGGCCTTGCAGGAGGACCTGAAGGCTCTGGAAAGGTGGTCATGAAAATGGAAACTAAAATTCAGTGCAGGAAGCCGGCCCGGGCGCTGGATGCCACACCTGCACTACCCGGCGACCTGGCCTGGAGCCGGACTGGCTCTGCCGGGGAGATAGGCTTGAGCGCCCAACCACAGCCCGCCTTTCTCCGGGGAGGGATTCAACATGCCTGACATTTGCATGACCCCGAGCAGAGGCTCGAGGAACTGCAAGCTCACTTGGGGATGGGCGGCCATTGAGCAGCATGGACGTCGGCGCGTGCGTCATGACGTCGGGGGAGGCTACCTGCTGCTCGGGGAGGGAGAAAAACGCGGAAACAAGCCTGCCTCATCCGGGAAGATGGGAGGACCATGGCCATGCCCACGATTTGCCTGTGCCCACCCAGCAGACCTCAGACCGACGAAACGTAAGTAATGGGGTTTGAGCCCCCCGCCTCATCCCCGCCCGTGGGGTAATCCGCGGCTCCATGGGGCCAGGGGTCTGCTTGGGTAGGGTTCCGGGCAGTGGGATGTCCAGTTGTCCCCCCTGAAGGGTCGGAGGTGGCAGGCTAGGGAGGAAGGAATAAATAGAAATTTCAAAAAAAAATTCAGTGCAGGGAAGTGCAAGGTTCTGCACCTGGAAGTCAGAAATCCAGGCCAGGGGTATACCCTGGGAGCACACATGATTCAAGTCATGGAGGGTGACAGGGACCTGGGGTAGTGGTAAATGTCAAAATGAATAACTCTGAGACCTGTAGGAGGGCAGCGGCAAGAGCAAATAGGATGCTAGGATACATCGCCAGGGGGATTACCTCCAGAAAGGCGGAAGTGATCCTTCCACTGTACAACTGTTTGGTTAGGCCACACCTTGAGTACTGTGTACAGTTTTCGAGACCACATTTAAAGAGGGCATTACGCTCCTAGAGAGGGTCTAAAGGAGGGCAACCAAATGATATGGAGCCTGGGGGAGAGGGCCTATGAGGAGAGGCTTAAGGAGTTTGACATGTACACCCTAGAGGAGAGGAGGGACGGGGAGGACATGATAGAGATCTTTAACTACATGAAAGAGATCAATAAAGGAGGGCCAGTCAGGGTGCTCCAAAGGAAGGAGGGTGGGGCAACAAGCGTTCACGGGTGTAAGCTAGAAGGGGGCAGGCTCAGAGGGGAGAGGAGATGTTATTTCACTGAAAGGGTGGTGGAGCCATGTAATGCACTGCCCAGGGAGCTGGTAGAGGTGGAGACTGTGGATGGGTTTAAGAGGGGATGGGACAGGTACAGGGGGAGGGTAAATCTGACCAGGCCCAATACAGGTGGAACATCTGGGATTGGGGACAGTATAACCCAAGGGGGAGGTGGGGACACCAAAATCGGCCCTCAGTGTGGGTGCTGAAAATCGAGCAGACTCAAGAGACCGTTAGGCCTATTCTGTTGGCATTTCACTATGTTAGTAGACAGTGGCGGGAAGTGGGGGTGGAAAGAAGTGGAGGGAAGTTTTTGTATGATATGAGCAGAGTGGGTAGAGTAGGGGGAGTAGAGGAATTGTACTAGTTGGGGGCAGGTTGTAGACAGGTGATGGGTATCAACTAGGGGAGAATACAGCGCTACAATAATGGCTGACCTAGGTCAGCAAACTAAGTCAGTTAGTTACTGGAAGCAGGTGCACTTCTTTAGGCTTGTGAGATGTGAGCAGAGTTTACATTTGAAAGGTCCAAGTTTGGTCTCTGTGAGCAGGTTGCTTGGGAGGGAGTTATGCCAGTTTTGGGCCTGGAAACCAAAAGATCATTGGCCTTGAGAAGTTTGGTGGAAAGGGAGCTTATAGAGATTGTTGGTTGACGCCCTTGGTTAATCTAACTGCTGTTGCTGAGTTTAGCATGGGCTGAACCCCAACCGGTGCCAAGCCAAGGATGGCCTTTTTGGCAAGAATACATGACTGATATTTGATTTGGGTTGGCTAGATCTGGATAACAGAGAGTGAGTAAAGCTCACAGGTGTGGGGAAAAGCACGGGGCGCCCAGGACTAGTTTGCAGGCTTTATTCAGTGTTAGGGCAGTCCTTTTTAAGGTTGTGTCCGAGGCACAGCCAGTAGGCGCTTTTACACACAGGTCTATGTAACGGAATAACTGTTACGGAAACAGTATTCTGTTACACAGGGGTGTAGCCAGGGATTTCAGATCTGCACACCACGTGAACTCACTACTACCCCCCTCCCCCCGTGTAGCCAGACAATATACAAATGTACACCAGGACTCGTGTTTGTTGTCTCATTTGGCACAATAAATACAACTTTTGTATTCCATGACAATGGTTGGTGCCATGCATGGGTAAATACAAATGCCATGCATTGCTCCCTAAGACACCCACAAACCAGCCCAGAGCCTGTAAAGTTGTATTGTCCTTGGGATGCAAAGTATGAATAAAATTACTGAAAGGTTCAGCATTTTCTTTGTTAGTTTTCATAGAAAAAGGAAGCAGTTCAGAGCCTATTTGCTAGCCCCTTAAATAAAATTGCACACCATGGAGTACTTGGAGTATGCCTGGCTACACCCATGCCGTTACATCCCTTGTGTGTAAAAAGCATTTGTTTTGTTCCTTGTTGAACGTTTGTCCAAACCGCAGTCTCTGCTTCTTCCGGTTTGCACGAACGTGTTTTGTTTGATCTGGCTGTGTAAAACGGCCATTCCAGTACCACTGCAGAAACTGCCATTAGAGCAGCAAACGCTGGGGGAGCCGAAACAAATGGAGGCGGGATTAGCTGGAATACTTGCAGGGGTGTAAAAGGAAACCCGAACGCAACAGAGTACATCGGCGCCACACAGGTAACGTTTATTTTGTTTTACAAACCTGTGTGTAAAAGCGCCTAGTGTGTAGCGAGTAAGAGAGGGAGCTGTCCAAGGTAACCCTGCGATATTTGAAGTTTTGGACCATTTCAAGAGTTTAGTTTTGTTTGTTTAGGATGTACAGTTTGGATGACTTGTATCTGTTGTGCGTAGAGGCAAACAGCATTGTTTTAGTTTTCATATAGTTTAAAAATAGCTGAGCATTAATGAACCATTCTTCAACTATATTGAAGTTTTGCTGCATATGTTCCAGAGCAGTGGGTTCAGGGTGACTAGTGTAAAGGACAGGACCGTTGGCATAAAGGAGTGGTCTGTCTTGACAGATTGTGGAAGGTGATTTCAAGAGACTAAACAGCAGAGGGCCTAAAATGGATCCA